>OY720311.1:19716276-21057933 GCA_963082785.1 Philonthus spinipes
ATAAAAAAGTTTCTGTAACTGTACAGGATGCCTCAAATTAGGCTTACACCATTACTAACATTGTTATTTAGAGAGTTGGTTAAATTAGCAAAGCAGTAGCAAAATTTCCAGGGATTACAATTATGTAATTAGAAAACAAAAGACAAGCGCGTTTTCAAGGTATTAATAAATCAAATATATTTCAAATGTATACCCAATATATTTTTTCATCCGATGAATTTAATCTCTGAGCGGTCTCACGAGTTATTATTCCTCATTGGGTGCTTTCATTGTGTCTTCATCATCTTTAACTGGTGTAAAGAAATCCAGAAGAGTACAAGTTCACAGGTTTATTTTACACTAATTTACAGTAAGATGTTGTTCTTGCAACGCTCGAGGAGCCAATTCTCGAGACTTGCGGTACACCCCCTCAGCCACTCTAGAATCATCGGGCGCCGAAGGTTGTGCATGCGCTTAACAATTGGCCTTTCAGAACGTGATGTATCTTCTAGTTCAAAATTGCCTGATTAAAATTTTGTAAACCAATTTAAGCTCTGGCGCCCGCTTAACGTATCTTCCCAAAACACATTGCATATTTTTTCTTGCTTGAACAGCATTTTTTCCTTTCTATTGCAAAAAAGTAAAATAAGTCGAAAATGCTATCTTGACTTTTATTTTTAAAAAGGCATCTACCTAAAACTACTATGCAGAATCAATCGATTATTTTCAGAAGCCTTACTATGGTTTCAAAATATATACAATTGTGAAGTGAAGTTGGTTGTGAAAAATGCAATTAATTCTTGGATCTTGGAGGCTTTCACTTCGTGGTACATTTTCAATTTTTATATAAAGAAAACACTTAACTTTTTTATACCACTTTTATTTAAAAGTGGTATAAAAAAGTTAAGTGTTTTCTTTATATCAAAATGCAATTAAGTCCGAGAGATAGAAAAAAAAAACGAATTTACTTTTCAAACAACACAATATTTATATACAGTGCGAGTATAAAGTCTGAAACTATCTCAGTAATCCTGAGATCTTTTAATAAAAACTTAAAACTATTGATTGTTATTAGCTTTTAGTTTTAAAACTTTATTAAAAGCAATCTCGAATATTTCAAAATTCAGTATCATACTCTTTATTGTTTATGTCTTAGAATTTCATGCTCTTTCTAATTTAGCAAAAATGTGTTTCCCTTTAAGAAAATATTGCTTACGTCATATCTCAAAAACAAAAGACGACAATTATAATAAAATAGGTCTCATTAAATATTTTATTAAAAACAAATTTGTTTATGATTTTCAACATTTCATTAATTTCACTACAAATGTTTCGCTACACTATAGCTTCTTCAGGCAAAGAATTTATTTTTTTAGCTTCTAGAGCGTAGCGAAACATTCCTGGTGAAATAAATAAAAAGTTGAATATCAAAAATATATTTTTTTAAATGAAAAGTGCTTCAGCAATCAACGGTCTGACGCCTGAAAAATTGGTCAACTTTGGAATTGGATTATAAATTTCCAATTTTTAGAAGAAGAAAAAAGAAACATATCCAAAATGATAGCTATAATCTCCATTTGGATACATGCAGTGTTTAATTTTACGCGGACGTTCCTCAGCCAAAAAAATGACATATTTAAGAATTGTTTTTCAAAAACGTTTACTAAAAAAATTATTGCGATTGTAAAAGACTTTACACTCGCACTGCATATACAGGGTGGCCAGAAAAGGTGTGATAATTTTCAGTTAACGTGAACCACGTTAATTAATTTTAAGTAGGAAAAAACTAAAAAAAAACAATGATTTTAAAATAAAAAATTAAATTAAATAAAACACAAAAAAATATTGGGTAATTATTCTATAAGCTTTATGAGGCCATTAATAACCTAAATATGAGACTTGAATTTGTTTTTAACATTTTATGTATAATTATTGCTAGTAATAATCGACTTCATTATATAAACATTTGCAATGTTTAGCTGGATGTTAATAGAACTAATTTTAATCAAAATATTTCAAAAATATTACTGATTTCTAGTCACATATTTATTATATCAATGGCCTCGTGAGTGTTAATGAAGAACCGTACAATATTTTTTACTGATCACTGAGGCTTCTACTTCGTTATACATTGTGTAAGATTATAATAAAACACTTTTTTTAACTTTGTTTGTATAACAGAATTTATTCTGTTAAAAAAGTGTTTTATTATAACAATATTTTTTACTTACATTTTATACTTGAAATTGATCAATGAACCACTTTACCTGAAGATTATCACACCTTTTCTGGCCACCCTGTATATATTTATATTACTTTGTATAAATATGGTACCCTACACCCATGTGGGTAGAAAGGGGTCATTGAATATATATATATATATATATAAATATGGTAAAAAAGATATTGCTCTTCTTCTCTGTCTCTCTTAGTTTCATGATTTTTTAATCTAAAGAAATTATTTAAATGCAATATTTTTTAACAAACTTCAATGTTTCATGAATACTAACAAATTATTATACAAAAATCAACACCTCGATAGTATCATCAAATCATAAATCCCTGGAGGTTCTTCATATTAAACGCCCATCACGCGATAATTAAAATTAATTAACCCCCAACTGTTGGTAGCCTTAATGGCGCCAAGTCGATATTACTCGGGTAAGAACCGCGAGGAGGTGGTAGTTGGGGGCAGCAGGTGAGTCCGGTCAGAACAATCGATGGGGTAGGAACACACACAGCACGACCACCATAACACCACTCAGGGAAAAATAATAATAAAAATTAAACGGAACGCGTGAATAATATAATTCGATTTCACACTTACGCGTATTTTTTTTTTCAAACAATTGTTTCGTTTAATGTGAAAATAATTAATTTCCCGGTGTAGAAGTAGCGTTAGTTTCAGTGATAAGGTTAGTTTTGGCGATACGGTGTATTTGTTGACATTCCGTTGACCCGCAGTTGGCGGCCGGCGCTCGATGGAAGGAAAACGTGGTGCGGTTTGTTTTTTGTGATACGTTTGGATTAAATGTTTTAAATGAATTAAACATGCTGTGCCATAATAGTTATTTCGTTCAAAAAACTGATAATCTATGGGGATTGAGGGATGAGGGTTTTAAAAGCAAGTGGCGGAATCCGTTTAGGTGTTGCTACAGGATTTGGAAACCCACGAAAGTCGCAGACATTCCTCAGGATGGTTTGGAGACGCCGGTGGTTTCTGTTACTATTATACCGACAGATTTGGATTTGGTGTACGTATTTCATTAAAAAAATCCTTATTAACACATATATATATATATATATATATATATATACAGAAAAATATAAAAAAATAAATTATAATTATGTATATCTGTTAATTAGCTATAAACCAGAGGTCTTTCCGCTTGGTTTCACGTGTTTATATCCTTCTTGTAAAAAGTATGATGATATATAACTGTCCGTGTCAGATGTCATTGTTAAATTTATTCGGAATTTAATTGTTAATAATTTGGTGAAGTGATGCAATAAATTCATAAAGAGTTGTAATGGGGAATTTATGTTTGTGGATTAAATTTTTATTACGTGAGGTACATAGGCAATTGTATTTACTATTAACCCTACAGCTGAAAAGGTAGAAAGGGTCACTGAATATATATATATATTGTATTTACTATTGTTTGAGAATTATTACCGTGCAATCGAAACTAGTCATGATTAAGAAAAATCCAAGTGGTATGGAAAAGTTATCTTGTTTTCTTTATATCAGGAATTGGTCAGGTTTAGGTTTCTGGAATTTAAGGATAATTTTCATCATAATCAAATTTTAACTTCAAGTTAATAATATGTATTTAAGAATACGTTTTATCATTGAGATTTTGTGATTTGTATTGAAAAAAAAAACTGCATTTTGATAATTATAATAATAGCTAATATTTCATAAATGTTTAACTGTGAATCAGATTTTTATAATTATTTAAGAACACATACTACCCGAAAAGTACATATAGTAATAAAAATTAAAAATTAAAAAATTAGTATAACTGTTTTCAATTAAGCGACAAAACCTTCACGCAACTCAAGTTACTTCATTGAGTATATAATTTAATGTATAAAATGAATTTGCGTCTAATTATCATTTTATAATTACATTTCATATATATATATCTTTATTCAGACTATATAGATAATTTTAACAATATAAATAATTACAATACATGTAGGTGTTAGTCTATCTGGGCTATCGACCAGAGATCTTTCTGCCCTTACATTTCATTAATTTGAAAAACCTATTATTTTCAACACGATTCTAATATATACACATCTATATTCAATATTCAATATTCAAACTATACAAATCATTTTAACAACATAAATAATTACAATACTTGAAGGTGTTAGTTTGCATGGGCTATCGAAGTAGTCGAAGAAGTCTTTCTGCCCTGTGATTCTAATATTTTCTAAAATAATTTTTATATTTCTAAAATGCAATTTAGTTTGTCCGTGAAACATGTGAAACATTATTGAATTCTATTAAATAAAAATGATTTGAAAATAATTAATAAATTATTTTCACATTTAGCTCTGTGACTATTGACTTACCTACGTAAGTACGTTAAACAAATGCACATTAAAACAACTACTTCCCGGGCAAATACCCACGCCGGACATTGAATTACATAATGTACACCTGCTGTTGCACATCAATAAAATATTGCATAATGCAACAAATTTTGATCCGAGAAAAATTTAATGTAAAAACAACAAAAGGAACGTTACATAATATAAGGCCATCTGCAGACACGTGTTTCGGGATCTATCCCTCGTCAGTACAGCTATGCCTTACATAATTTAAAGATGTTAAAACAAATCAATTAAACCAATTCAAATACAATCAGCACAATTAAATCAGTTATATTAAATCAAATTAAACTAAATCAATTTAAATTAAATTAAACCAAATTAATTCAATTTAAATCAAAACCGAATAAAATTAAACGAAAAGAATTGAATCAAATTAATTAAAAGAGCGACCCTCACCTGCCGCGCGCTGAGATAGTAATGACCGGCGAAGGAGGACGTGCGCTCGTGTATTGTTGTTATCGCAAATTCACAAAAAACTTCTCTCGGTTCGGATTTGAATAAATGCCTCGCTGGCTATTAATATAAATAGAAAACAGTATTCATTCACTTGGTCACAGTTATTTAAACATATTAAATAAAAATGATTTGAAAATAATTAATAAATTATTTTCACATTTAGCTCTGTGACTATTGACTTACCTACGTAAGTACGTTAAACAAATGCACATTAAAACAACTACTTCCCGGGCAAATACCCACGCCGGACATTGAATTACATAATGTACACCTGCTGTTGCACATCAATAAAATATTGCATAATGCAACAAATTTTGATCCGAGAAAAATTTAATGTAAAAACAACAAAAGGAACGTTACATAATATAAGGCCATCTGCAGACACGTGTTTCGGGATCTATCCCTCGTCAGTACAGCTATGCCTTACATAATTTAAAGATGTTAAAACAAATCAATTAAACCAATTCAAATACAATCAGCACAATTAAATCAGTTATATTAAATCAAATTAAACTAAATCAATTTAAATTAAATTACGATAACAACAATACACGAGCGCACGTCCTCCTTCGCCGGTCATTACTATCTCAGCGCGCGGCAGGTGAGGGTCGCTCTTTTAATTAATTTGATTCAATTCTTTTCGTTTAATTTTATTCGGTTTTGATTTAAATTGAATTAATTTGGTTTAATTTAATTTAAATTGATTTAGTTTAATTTGATTTAATATAACTGATTTAATTGTGCTGATTGTATTTGAATTGGTTTAATTGATTTGTTTTAACATCTTTAAATTATGTAAGGCATAGCTGTACTGACGAGGGATAGATCCCGAAACACGTGTCTGCAGATGGCCTTATATTATGTAACGTTCCTTTTGTTGTTTTTACATTAAATTTTTCTCGGATCAAAATTTGTTGCATTATGCAATATTTTATTGATGTGCAACAGCAGGTGTACATTATGTAATTCAATGTCCGGCGTGGGTATTTGCCCGGGAAGTAGTTGTTTTAATGTGCATTTGTTTAACGTACTTACGTAGGTAAGTCAATAGTCACAGAGCTAAATGTGAAAATAATTTATTAATTATTTTCAAATCATTTTTATTTAATATGTTTAAATAACTGTGACCAAGTGAATGAATACTGTTTTCTATTTATATTATTGAATTCTGTTTCCCAATTTATACTTACTAATAAACCAATCAACCTCCAATATATATATATATACTTGCATATATTTGTTTTACTTACAATTGTTATTAATTTCACTAGTTAATAGTAATGTTAAATTTTTATATCTACTTATGTTATTTTGTGTTTTTTGTAGTTGTTGTTAAATAAAGTTATATATTTACTACATATTTAAGTACATTTCTAGGAGACTACTTTGGGACTTGTCCTGTTTGTATTCATTTTGTATCTAAACAAGTTATATGAACATAATACTAATTATATACACACATCTTTATTCAGACTATACAGATAATTTTTAAAAAGTAATCTAAAAAATTACAATACATGTAACTGTTAGTCTGGCTGGGCTATCGACCAGGGGATTTATTTGCCCTTCTAATTATATTTTCTGAAATACTTGTTTAATAGATTGAGTAATTTTAGTAATCTAAGATTTCCAAGTAAACAATTTTAAGAAACTAAAAGAAAATTTATTGTAATTTCTTGGTTTAAATTACAATAAATTTTCTTTTTTTTACGACAAATTGGGAACAGCTATTGAAATTAATAAAATAAATGACATTCAGAATGTGATCATTTACCTAATTTTCTATAACAGAAAAGATCCAAATAAGTCGATCTTTTCTAATTTTTTTTTTCACTTATCACTTGGTAAAACTATTACTGATGCCAAACGGCACACCTTGAAGGCAAAAAATCAGCCATATTATTTTTAGACATTAAGAAAGTTTATAATTCAATGTGACATTGAGGTGTACTTTTCAAATGTCACTCTTTAAGAATCCCATCAAACCTAATCAAAATTCTCGACAGTTTCCTTTCGAATCGTTCCATCAGTGTCAGAATCCATAACACCTTTTTCTTCTGATTCAGTCCTAAACAAGGCTTGCCCTAGGATTCAACCCCATCTCCATTACTATACAATATATTTTTCCATGACCTACACAATTTTTACCCTCAACTATTTTAATTTCTCTGCATATCCACTTGGTTTGTTGCTGCAGTATACGGACGAAATTGCTGTAATTTCTCACACTCCAACCATATCAAAAGCTGTTAACACTCTGCAGGAGCTGATAGATAATCTACAAACCTGGTCCGGTAAATGGAGAATCTCAATCAATCGTAACAAAACCAAATTACCTATTCCATACCATAGACACAATAATTCCCCATTCCAAATTACAATTAATAACTCCCATCTGAAAATACATAGGTGTAACCCTAGATCCCAAACTTACCTTCATCGAAGACTCTCTAAACCTCAAAACTAGTATAAAAAGCAGGGCGAAACACTTAAGAAAAGTAACGTACAAGAATCAAGGTATCTCGACAGCTACATATTTATAAAATGATTTCTACTTGAATACGCGCCAATCCCGTTCCACAATCCACGTCCAGAGAAAAGTATTGGTCGCGGAGAGGTCAGCCCTTAGAGTGTTAACAAAAATCAGGCACCGGAATAACCCGCTCCATAACCCATTCAATGCACTTCTGCACCAAACCTACCAAATCCCAACCGTTAAAGAACGACTAAAATTTGCCACTAACCTCTACATTGTCTCACATCAACTAACACTTATGTATTTCTCTAGACCCTAGCATAACTCTAAAATTTATGTACCCAGTATCAACTATTCATCTCATAAAATTTAGAAGGACGAGACATAAACAGTTAGCAATCATGACGGTTTAATCAACGACAAGAACTAAACAAAGACAGACCGAAAGACCTCCGTTCGATAGCCGTTTTTTCTTAAGAATATATATATATATATTTGTTTCAAATTATTTCATGTATTGTGTATTAGATTAAATATCTATGAATAACAGGATACTTAATTTTAAAGTTAGAAATAATGAATCATCCGTACTGACTTTGGAAAATGGTATCCCACAAGGATCCACAATTAGCGTTACATTGTTTGCTCTAGCAGTCAATGCCACTTTTGAATCAATAAATGATCATGCTGCTAAATACCTATTTATTTATGATTTGTCAATAATCATTGCATCACCCGATAGATGCAATACCTTTACAACTCGAACATTACAGAGAACAATCCATAACGCCTACTTGGCAGCAGATGCAGAAAAGTTTGACGATATACTCATAAGACCAAACAGTTTTTAGAAAACATATAAATAATCGTCTTATGTGGATGTTGAAAACTGCGGGTCTCCTTATACTCCAAGCATCATTTCGGAAGAACCACAGCACAATAGATCAGCCTGTCTACCTAGAAAATTCTATACATAATGCCTTCCTGTAGAGAAAACACCGTATTCGAGATTTTTTCTAGTTGGAGAAGGCATATCATATGTCGCAATTTCATAAAAACTTCATACATTTTAAAACAAATACATGATTGGTGTTTCAGGGGACGTTTACCCCTTTTCACCCAATCATTCATGAATAGCAGGATATTTAATGTTAAAGTTAATAATAATGAATCGTCTGTATTGACTTTAGAAAATGGTATCCCACAGTGATCCACAATTAGCGTTACGTTGTTTGCTATGATGGATGTTGCATCCGTAAATCACCATCCTAAAAAATACCTATATATAGATGATTTTTTAAACTTAATGACGGGTAATACAATTCCTTTCATAACTCGAAAAAAATATTTAACAAAAATATGTTTAAATGATTATTCCGCAGAATAGTCACCATCCACATCAATACCTGCAATTTCGCAAAGAAAGACACTTGTTATGTTCCTTTATTTTATTTGCAGTTTCCTGATACGTGTTTCCATGTTACAAATTATTATCAAAGATTGAAACTTAAATTATAAATGAAGAAATGCACAAAATATACGTTATAGTTAATAATGGAAATGTCCTGTGATAATTACGTTGTCTGCCAGTATTTTCTCCTGCTGATTTTTTAGCAGATTATCCTCGTTGTTGATGGCCCGCTTAATCTCCAAGCCCTCCTGGATTAAGCTTTATTTCTTTTCGACAGAATTAGATATCCAGAAATGGTATCCAGTGTTTATACACTATTCAACTAATCCCGTTGTTATTTTACCGTTAATGATTGATTTTCGGTATTCTTTATATAGCATATCGAAATTTCATCCTGTTTGGCCTATATCTCTTATTTTTTCTCGAGCGCCTTGTCCGCCCATATCCCCAATTTATCCTCGTTTTGCAAGACTACAAGACACTCATCGATTACGGAATACACTAAAGTCGGGATTGAAGCCCCATAGTATTTAGCGGCAACTTCAGCTAAATATCAAATCAACTTTCGCATTGGAAATTTTTCCTGCACTTTTTGCTGTAACATTCTTGAATCTTAGTTCTCAAATTTTGTATGGCCCACATCAATATTGCGAAGAAATCAACAATATTCGGCTCCTTGCTGTTTTCAATTTCTTCAGAAAAGTCCTTTTCGTCATGCATCTCTCTTCCATTACAATTGACGCATTTTATTTTATATATACCTGACTTTTTCATTTTTACAATTTTTAATCAGGGCTTTTACTTCAATATACTCATAAGGATATTTAAATAAAACACTTGGTATTAATTATTTTTAGTCGCAATTATTCGCGAGTAATTGTAAAATCTCAGAAGTGGCGGATTCTAAATTTAAAATGTAAACTGACCCAAACAAACGCAACAGCGTCACGCAATCCGAACAAATTTCGCGTGAATAAGGGATGTAAATGGCGTCGACACAGTTTTATCGGAAATTAGGTTAGATTTTTCGATATACCCACAAACTAGGATTCGAATTAGGACTTGTTGGCGTAGATCAGTTAACGCTGCGGATGTATTGAGCAGTTAATCACGAATACAAATTAAATTTGGCTTGTTGTTGGAAATGGGAATTATACTGTAATTTGTTAACTATTATTTTTGCTGAAATTTAGTACAAAGAAATTAAACTAATTGGAAACAAGAAACTAATTAGAATATATATATGAAATAAATGTGAATAAATTATTAAAAATCAACCAATAAAACACAGATTAGATTGAATAACTTTAAATTCTCGACTGGTTTCGGGTTATCAGCCCATTTTCAAGAGAATTTAAAATAATTCAATCTAATCTAATTGGTTGATTTTTTAATTATTTATTCATATTTATTTCATACAATATGAACTACCAATGTCTAAATATTAAAACTATTAATTATAGAGAACATATAAGTTCTATCTAAAATATTTTCCACATACAAGAATTTTCGCGGAAAGTTATCGGAATATTACATACACATTTCTATTTTGTAAAAAATATATTCTTATATATAGAATACATAAAAATATTTTTCCTTGTAAGATATTTCTATAATAATTTTAACTCAAACTGGTCGTGCATAGTATTCTATGCTTAACAGTAATGGGAGACTATTTTATATAATTCTCTTGAACATCGAAGATATTTGTTGACGAGTACGTGAAGTTTTCTTGATAGTAATATTTATATTATATTCCATCCTTACTAATTTTAACTTTTTAATTGTTGAGGGTTCTACTTTAATATACGTTATAGTTCAATTTTAATAAATGAAACACCTTTTTACTTTGTTTTTATAACTCGTATTGTTTTATTGGTTTTATTAGATTCGACAACTTTAGCGTGTCATCAATACAAAACTTTTGTTAAGTTAACAATAAAACAATTCGAGTTATACAAAGTAAAACAGTGTTTATGACTTTTGACTTAGGTTACGTAAGTTCGTTAAACAAATGCACATTAAAACAACTACTTCCCAGGCAACTTACGTAACGTAAGTCAATAGTCACAGAGCTAAATGTAGAAATAATTTATTAATTATTTTCAAATCATTTTTATTTAATATATTTAAATAAAACAGTGTTTTTTTATTTTAAAATACTATATATACATTTCTATTGGAACGGTCATATTCGCATATTCGATTCGTTTTTATTTGTCAAAATTGTGTTTAGTTATATGTATAATTATTTAAAATAAAATTAAACAAAGATGATTCACACATTTGCAGTTATTTAAATTACAATGAAATTAAAGAAGGAAAAATTCTGGCAATGATCAATAAAATTCGATCAATCCCTTTTTCCAACTGCAAAAAAATACTTACACTGTAAGTTTTACAAACATCTATTGAAACAACTACTTCCTGAGTTGTTTGTAAAACTTACAGGATAAGTAATTTTTGCAGTTGATCGAATTTTATTGATCATTGCTAGACATTTTTTTTGTTTAATTTCATTGTAATTTTAATTATTTGTTGATACCGTATAACACACTTTTAATAAAATCGCAGTAACATGAATACATTTTCTATCACGTTTTATAGGCACATTTTTTTTAATTAGAGTTGTTTTTTACAAAATTAGTCTTGGAAAATATCTTGAAGACAACACATGTGTTATAAGATTTAAAAATCTCGGTCTATTAAATTCTGGCTCCTTTCAGTCGCTTGAAATTAAACTCGGCCTCGATTTTTAAATCTGTCATAAAACACTAGTCGTCTTAATAATTGTAAATATACAAATAGTCTTATCGTCTTAATTTTCTCGTAACTCACTGACAACTACGTATTTTAGACACTATGGAATATAAAAATTAAATATAAGATATAAATGTATACAATTTCTAAATAATAATCAAAACATATTGATGGAATATTTGGTTCCATTATGTACAATAATGAATTGTTTGGAGCATTGGATAATAAAAGCAATAATTTATTGATTCACAACAAACTTTCAATGTCATGTTTACTTGTAGTGAACGAGCATGAAATAATACACGTGTTCTATAAAAGACTAATTAAGGTGGGATGTAATTTCTACTTTTAAAAATGTTCTGTGATTAAAAATAACATTGCCATTTATTTAGGGCATTTTATATAATTGCGCCAATTTACTGAAAATTTTGATCAATATAAATAAAATTAATCTTCTTTATGTTGGTTGTTCGTTGTGGAGATTTTAATTATTTAAATAAAAATCATTTGTTCTTTCTACCACCTAGAAGGAGTTACTGCGATTTTATTAAGTGTGCGCCGTGCTGTATAAATGGTAACAAATCATTAAAAATAAAGTTAAACGCAAGTATAAAAAAAAAATAATCGAATATTTGAATAAAAAAGTACTGTTTTATATACAAACATCTTTATTCAGACAGCAGAATTACAATTCTTTACAAATATTTATATTTACAATACATATTGGTGGGTTAGTAGTCTGTCATGGGCTATCGACCGGAGGTCTTTTTGTCCACTGTTTAACTTTGTATGAAATATTTACATAAATAAAATTGATAAAAAATATTTGCGCATCAAGTAAAAACTGAAACTTCATCAAAATTTTAATTGTTTAGTGAAAAACTCATTCATTTTATTAAAGCTTCTTAAATAAAATTTAATAACAATATTTTAAAATTAATCAAGGAAAATTTATTGAAAATAATCACTAAAATTGATCATTGACTCTGTGAAACGGAGTAGACGGCGGAACATATACTCTTGGAATACGACGCCCTCTCCCATTTTGGGAGCAAAAGAAATCGGAATTGATACGATATAAGAGGGACACAATCAGGCGCAATACATCCTTTACTTAGGATGGTTTCGGGATGCACCAAAATGACGTGTGCTGGCTATAATTCCAGCAATAACCCGGCGCATGCACCAAGTTGGTGGAAATTGATAACGGATTTAAATCTTACGAATTTAATCCTACCTCTGGTGTACCCCAAGGTTCATGTCTCGGCCCTTTACTTTTCAACATCTTTAATCTGATGCGTGGCATAATTGACTGCCCCAAAATATTAGCTAAAATGCCAATTAATGTTCTACAAGGGATTACCAGGCACTCCACTACTTTTAGGATCCCAAAGGCCAACTCTAATATAATGCGACGTTCTCCGGTATTCGTCATGTGCAACTGCTGCGATGAATCATTGAATGATATTTTTATTTAGTACATTTAATGTTTTTCTCATTTTTTTATTATTATATCTATCAAGTTTAATAATCTCCATTATTATATTTATATATATATTTGTATGTAATGTATGAATTTATATCCTAATTTAATTTAATTCTGTAATTGGGTTAACTAGTTGAACAATAAAGATATTATTATTTATTTTTCTTAAATACATTTTTTATTTACAACAAAATTAATGGCAATATTTATCAAAATTGTTTCATAAAATTTGTTGTTTGAAATGATATTTTCTCAACTAAAAGCCCGATTGATTTTTCATTAATTAGACCATCGATATTTCTGAGGACAAGGCCACTAAACAAAAATACGTGGTCATTCATTGCAAGCCATTCATTAATAATTCAATAATGTCTTGAGTGGATTTATTACTTGTAGTATGATTAATTACGCAAGCCAATCGTTTCATCTATACTTAATTATGATGAACCTTTATTAATCGTAATTAAATACATGATTCATTTCTTTGCTTTTTTGTCAATATTATTTAGTATTTTAGAATATTTTATTGTATTTTGACGTGGAAGCAATATTTTTTTTTAAGTAAGCTATAAATTTGCATTGAAATCTAAGTTACGATTAGATATTGTGGCTTAAATCTTAACAATAAGATTGTATTACCTAGGCGCATTGTCAGCATACTATTAAAAAAAAACCAGCTTGCATTACTGTGAAAAAAGAATTGTTAATTTTGAATTGTATAAAACACATCGTGTATTTTTCTTGAATTAATAATAAATATTTTTAAAAAGCCTCCCGCTCAGACTAAAAGCATAACTTTCATTACTATTTAAATAAAACCATCTTGTATTAATGTGAAAAGAGAATTGTTAATTTTGAATCGTATAAAACACATCGTGTATTTTTCTTTAATTAATAATAAATATTTTTAAAAAGCCTCCCGCTCAGACTAAAAACATAACTTGCATTTGCTTGCTCATTTTCAATTGAGCCGTAGGAATTTTTATACTAGCGGATTTGATAACTTCGTTAATAAATATCAAAAGCAATATTTAATATAAAAATGGACAAGGCATACAAATTGTAATTTATAAATAATATACATTGTAATATAGACTTATGAATCACGTGAAAAAGTGTTCCCTGTATGCATATTGTTAGCCAAAATTTTTTAATAAACTGTAAAATTAAAAAAAAAATTATTCACATAGTCACAGTTATTAAAATTAATTAAATAAAATATATGGTACAGGTCCGAGAAGTACTTATTTTTATGAACATTTACATGTACATGTACATTTATTTGTAAGTCAAAAAGTTACAGTAGCCAAAGAGGCAATAATCAATGAATTATTTTCAAATTACTTTTATTTAATTTATTGAAATGCTTTAACATTTTTTTATTAAGTTATTGTTTGTTATTATTAAATATTTTACGTGTGCTTAGCGTGAATATATCTTTATAGTATTTAATAATTTTATATTTCTTAAAAAAACATAACCTAATTACAGATAAATATAAAATATATTAATATTAATAAATGAAAGATGACGCAAGCGCCATCTTTTGCCTAATTTCATGTGGCATCGTCAACGATTCGAGTCTACAAGGTAGACAACAGAGATGATGTTTCGTCCACTAAAGTAAGGCAAACTTGTTCTGTTTATGAGAACAGGAAACGAAATTCATTTATTAATATTATTTTATTATCTTTTTTCTTTTATTTAGGCAGTAGAAACATTTATAAAGTAAATACTTATAGTATTAAGTGAGGTCCGATGCCACTTGGGTAATAGTCCGTAATACATTTACTTGTAAACAACAAAACCTATAATTTAAAAATACTAATAGTATTGAAATGACTAATAAGAAAATTAATTGATTTCTGATGATTTTTCTTGTAATCAAATATCATGTATAAACACAGCTCTCAGACTATTTACAACTCTTGGTGCCCCACATTCAGCATCTTAATAAATGCTTAAAGCTCATATTTTTTTTTTTTTTTTTTTTTGGTAAATCCTCCAATTGTTTTTTTTTTCGCACCGGTTTACTATTTTCATGAAAAAGTATCTAACACAATTTCCAAGGAAGATATTCAAGATTTTTTTCACGCAGAATCATAATTAGGTCAAAAATTATTATTCACTTACAACAACAACACACTTATAGTCATAAGACGTTTCGTTTAATTCCATTCACAAAAATTCCTACTACAAAAATTGTAAACCGCATGCAAATTCGACACATTCAGGCCAATTCCACAGATGTCGAATGAACTCGAAACAGTTCATAATTAACATACAGCCGATACACACATGCATACATTTCCCCACTTAACTGGAGTTTACACGCATAAATGCAAAATACGCGATAACGACAAAAAACTTTACATTTACTGTAAAACCGCAGAATTCGATACCTCTTTACTGGAATCGATCCTACACCACATTCCACCACGTTCAGACTAGACGCGCGGATCGATTCTAATTATTTGGTTCTCATAAAATCAAAAATTAAAAAAAAAAATAAGTGAAGAGCTTTGAAAATAGTTACATTTTTAATATAAATACGTAGTGTAGTGATTGTAGAAATAGTTATATGATATATTAAATAAAAAAAAACTGTGACCAAGTGAATGAATAATACTTTTTTCTAGTTGTATGATAGTTGAAAAATAAGGGGAATTAAATATATATATATATATATATATATAAACAATTCATCCTTCCTTAAGTGTTAAAAGATTTTATAGAAGCAGATTCATCTAAATATGACAAGGTAAAAAGTAATCATTTTAACGAATTAATGCTTTATAATAATAATAATAATAAGGCGAAAAGGCCGACCAATGGCCAATTGGAGACTTTTATAATATTAATTGTAATATTTTATGTTATATATAGATAATTGAAGCTATTCTGTAAGAGAAATGTTGAGTTTAACGTGTCCATTATTTATCATCATCAGAGTTTCAGAGGCTTGCATAATAAATTCAAATTTAAATTTAGTCAATTCAAAATAGATTTACATATAATAGAATGTGCAGTTATTAAAAACGTACATTATAAAATTAATATTTTCCGTACGGAATATTCCCGATTATATTATGTTAGTTAATAAAGATTATGTATATATAATAATAATTAAATTAATACAAGATTATACAAGTAATAAATAGAAACCATAGAATTTGATTGAATGCTAGTTTTATTTAATTTTATTTAATGTAATTATATACCCGTAGATGTTAGTTTGTGAAGTCATAAGCAACACTGAATCAATTCTTTGAACCGTTTGGGAATGCACTTATCTTACTTATTAATTATTAATAGTTTAGGAATACTTACCTGATTATATACAAATATGTAAATTATTGTATAATGTAATCAATTGTAATGGAGAATTCCGTAAAATAAAGTTAAAGTTAAATAATTGATACAAATTAATTATCTCCTTTTTATGTAAAAAAAGATCCGCAACTATCCAGTAATACACATTTTAAAATTAAATATGAAAAAATTATATTAAATTATCGCCAAATTTCGATCATTCATTTTTTAACGCTGCAAAATTTACGTATACTATAACTTTTTTTAAGGATTACAATTTAGCCACATAGGTTTGTATTACTTTCGTTTTCACGATAAACGGCATTGGAAGGAACAAATATTCCCCGAGCCCATTACATTGAATTTCACAATAAAATGAAATTATAGATATTTAGCGATAATTTCTAGTAACTTTTCCTTATTTTATTTAAATAATTTTAAAGTGTAAATCATCTCCGTATTTTATTTTATTGAAAGTAGCAGTGGTTTCTTGAAATTTAAATTTTCGAATCACGTTCATTAAATCTTAAAAATTCATTATACCTTATCAAATTATCAATTAAACATGCGTGAAGCCATTAAAAAAAAAACTAAAATAAACTTATAATTTCGTTAATACAGCTTTATGTTAAGCTCCGATTATTGTTTACATTCTATAACTCTCCGCTATTCTAAAACATACTATAGCTTTAACAAATACATAATATCGATTGTGCTATATAAATATAATGAAAAACTTCAGAGAAATGTAAAATCGGTTTTTAACTATTTGAAAATGCCCAGTTTGTTTTATGGTGAATGCGCCGGGTTATTGTTTAAAATATTTCCAAAATAACATATATTACGGCGCATACAATCCAATTGCAATATGTACTTTATTGTTATTGTGATTTAGTCGTGGTTTTAATTGATTTTTCCAGTAGTAAAACGTTTCAACAATGGGAATTGTTTTAGATCGGTGAAGCTTGAGTGGAAATACACGATCAGAATGTTCAAATCATAAAAATGGGCACTACAAGGGGTCAATCATCTTGGCCCCCGCATTCAATTTTTTACTTTTTTTGTTGCGCCGGATTGCACCAAGCTAGCGCCAGCAATCGCTACAAATTTTAAAGCTAGGGGTTTACAAATGCGGGGTGGAGTGGGGTGACAAGTTGATGCTAGCCAACCATTTTTGATTTTTTCGATTTGTTACAAAATTTTAGTTCCTTAAAGTTAGCATCAGCCATTAATTTTATAGCAAACACCATGGCGCGCCACCCCAACAACCCCAAACATTATTTTTTTCTGTAACATCCCGCTTTCAATGTATTAAGTTATTTTTTTTTAATATTAACTAGAATCTCACGTTTAATGTTATTTTTTATGTTACAGAGTAAAATCTCCGAGTCCTCAAACAACTCCAGAAAAATTCATTCATACGGAAGAAGTCATCGGAAGGCAACCCTTTTCTTCGGGAAGCGAGTCTTCAGGATATTTCACCCCACCCCCCGAACAGATCCCTCAGGAAATTACCCCGCAACCTTCTCCACAGTCCGAACATAGAACTCCCACCGCTAACCCGGAAAGGTTCATCCAGATAGAAACACCGAAACGCAGTGTTGAGAATTTTAGAGTTGTTGATAGTGAGCCTGAAACGTTAGTAGATGATGAGGAAGAGGAGGAGGAAGAGGAGAGGATAGAAATCGAAACAATCGAAGAAGTTACACCGAAATTCCAACGGAAAAGCACTTCTAATAGTTTAGAGGATTTCAGCATACGCGAGGAGCACTCAATAGCGGAACCAGTCCTATCAAAAAGCGCTACAAATAGCTTAGACGAAGCGGATTTCACGCAAATCACATACTCACAAAAGAACATCCTCTCCAAATCCGAATACGACATCAAAATCTCAACGCACATTACCCGAAAAAACGTCAGCTCAGCACCCTCCTTAAACGACTTCCAAAGTTTCGAAACAACCGAAGAAAACCCCCCACCACCGAAAACCTCCCTCCCCGGCTCCGTCGTCGACTCCTTGGAAGACACCGAAGCTCCCGAAGACCTTTACCTAAGCCCCCAAAAAATCCCAATTAAGAAAATCATCCCGAAATCATCAGTGCGGAGGAAATCCAGCAGAGTGACGAATAACGGGGCCAACATATATCCGGAAACGCTTAGGCCTTTTACGAAACCCAAAGAGGCGTTTCATGAAGTCGTCGAGCAGCTGGAGAGCACGGAATGGGAGGTGACGATGAAGGGGTTGCAGGGGATGGTGAGGCTGATCAGGCATCATAGGGAGTTGGTGGAGAATCACATGCACGCGATTTGCGTGATGCTGGGGAAGCACATTAGGAACTTGAGGTCGCAAGTTGCTAGGGCTGCTTGTTTGGCGTCTTCCGAGTTGTTTGGGCAAGGAAGAAGAGCTTTAGAAATGGTATATAATTTTTTTATTAAATAAAAAGAAATATTATTTTATTAATTAATTTAATAAAATAATCAACCACCATTCATCTAGCTACAATAATTGTAAGCGAGTTACGTGAAGGTGATTTGATTAAAAAAAACACTGTAAACTTTTCTTCATTGGATGTTTAATTGTACCAAATGTACATTTCGATCACAAAGTGATTAGTATCAATAGATATACAATTTCAACTAAAAATGCGTTTGGATAATTAGTAATGGCCGTTTCGGTCTTTCTAACCTCATCAGACCAGTGTATTCCATGTGCAATGTGTTACGTAATGATTTTGGGCGCCGGTTTGCTCAGGCTCAGGGTTGCGGAAAACGCAGTATTTTTTTAGTAAAAGGCTGATTTAAACATACAAATGAACTCTGGTTTATTTCTTGATAACAAGTCTAACAAAATAAATACAACATAAGTATTCACGCATTCGTTTACAATAAAGTATTTAACTTACCTAACACCAGGCTGGGTAAATCGTTTAATATCACAAACAATTACTAGTCGAGCCAAAGGTTGCCGACAATTGTTTTAAGAAATTCACGGTTCGCACAAGTGATCACAATTCGTGAAGAAAATGGCCGAGCTCTGCTAAGAGGTCGGTTAAAGAAAAAATGCAGAAAAAAATACAAAATAATTTTGCGCGAATATTCAAAAATGTTAAAGAGCAATAATTACGCTACAAATGTCATAATTAAGGTATTGCACTTTAAATTCACTTATTGTTGATGAATGGTGGTTCAACATTTTATTAAATAAATTTCGTTTACTGGTCCCATAAACAGGAAACGGAATTATCTTAACAAAATCACTATGACATAATAGCGATTCGGTCGTCCATCTTATATGTTCAAATTGTTGACGTGTAAATTAGGCAAAAGATGCCGCTTTGTGCTTTCGCTAAAAATGTCATAAAATTAGTAATAATAAATCGTCATTTTTTTATTCTAAATTCCTCCATAATGGAAATATGAAATAATAACAATTGCATTGTAATAAATGAAACACTTTTTTACTTTGTTTGTATAATTCTGATTGATTTATCATTACCATTTATTGTCATTATCAAAACAAAAGTTTTGTTTTGATAATGACACGTTAAGGTTGTCGAAACTATAGTCAACAATAAAATCAATTCGAGTTGTACAAACAAAGTAAAAAAGTGTTTCATTTATTACAATTGAATTACAATGTATAACAAAGTAGAAGCCTCAACAATTAACAAAATAACAATTGCATTTACTTCACTTTTTTCAATGATAATTTTTAAACAATTAACTTTAGTGTTTTGTAACTTTAAGTGAAAAGTACTTTAGAAACAAACACTTTGCATATATATAAATAAATTTTTGTAGGAAGTAGATGAGTTAGCTGGCCCACTCCTGCACAGGACAGCGGACACGAACAAGTTCCTCAGGAGTGACGCAAATGCTGCGCTAGACGAGATGAGTGCCAATATGTCCGTTCCGAAAGTGGTCTCCGTGGTCACTTTTAGGGGATGCGGTCATCAAAATGCGGTGGTGCGTTGCGCCTCGGCCAGACTCCTGGCCAACATCGTCCACAGGCTGGGCGCGGAGAAGGTTTTCCAGTTGCCCAGGGAGACGAGGGATAAAATCCTGCTGGCCGGTGCCAATCTGCTCTCAGAAGGAAGTTTAGAAACGAGGTGAGTAATAATTCTGTCATTTTGAATTATTAAGTTTTGTTACAATATATAATTTTGTGCTGTACAATTCACAATCTATTTATATTCCTTCTTGTGAAATAATTGAATTGTTTGATGTTATTATTCCGAGATCATCGACGAAAACTAGGGGTACAGTGCCTTGCGGTAGGGTAAGTTCAAGGATAGAATAGTAGAATATATTACAGAGCGTTGGCCCTACTTTAAAGTCTTGGGGTGCTTGTCAGGTTATGTCAATCTTAGCAACCTTGCTTTCCATGATCACTCCGTTTGCAAGATATGCCTGGGTCATTTGAATTAGATTCAAGGAGAATCCCTTCTTATCCATTGCCTGGACGATAATATCCCAGAGGGTAGGATTAAACGCATTATGTACGATTAGAATCATTTTCTAGTCATTACCTGGATGATAAAATCCCAGGGACAGAGTTAAACACATTTTGGATGTTTAGCATAACCAGAATGACAAAGAGTTAACTTCCTTTGCGGCTAGATGCGTGTTTAGCCACTTCTATTGCTTTTTGAATGGCATCAACGATAGAATGGTCATCGGCGAATGCTAGGGATGCGGTGCCTCAAGGACGGAATCGTAGAATATATTACAGAGCATGGTCCTTAGTATAGAACCCTGGAGTACTTCGTAGACCATGTCAATCTTAGCAGCCGTGCCTTCTATGATCCCTAATACGCCTGGATCATTTCCTTGTTTTAAAAAAATGAATCAATTATTTGTCAATTTATTTAAAATGGAACGTCATTCGCCAAATTCCTTATACTATATATAAAAAATATAAATAATCTTTATTTCCAAACATTAGATATATTTATAATACATATACTTAAATCTATAAAGATGTTTGACTTTATGTTCGGAAAACGACTATCGACCTGATGTATTTCCGGCTTCCTTGTTTGTTTTCTTTTTTAAATACAGTAATAGTTTTTATATATTGTAAATAATATTTGTATTTTTTTAAAACATAACAATAATTTTTATCGATTCAATTCATTTAAGTAAACTGTTGTTGTTTCCAGGAAACACGCGAAACTGCTCTTGGGACACTTGACCCATCACAGCCAGTTTCACCGTGCCCTAACTGAAGCGGTCCCGGCCAGCGTTTTGAGACATATAGACAAAACATTGAGGTCTTTAATGAAGTAAATATGTCGCAAAACAATGTGTATATAGAAAATTGCGAGAAAATTATTTTCCGTCCATAGAATATTTATCTTGTAAATATTACAACATTATTTCATTTCATGAAACATCTGTTTTATATTAAAAATGTAAATAATTGGAAAGTGAACGGTTAAATTGGGGGTATTAATTAATTATTTACATTATTCAAGTGAGTTAACAAAGAAATAGATGTTAATATTTTTTAACATTTCTAAATTGACTCAAGGAATATAAATAAATTATTTAATAAAATGTTCAACCTTTCATCCAACGTATTGATAACTGGTTATTTCGGTCTTTCGGACCAGTGTGTTCCATGTGCAATGCGTTGATGAAGGCAGTTGAACGGATCTTGAGTTAAGATTAAATAATCATAATTGGAAAGATAACACAAGCGCTATCTATTGCCTAATTTTCCAAGTTAAATGGTGATTAAACATTTTATTAAATTAATTTCGTTTAGTAAACAGAACTACTACTAGTATATGTATTTGTACTCGCTTCGGCGGTACATATACTAGTAAACAGAACAAGTTAGCCTTCCTTTAGCTGGCGAAGCAACGATTCTCGGTTGCTGACATTGTAGACTCAAATTATTGATGATGTCACTTATAAATTCGGCGCTTTATGCTATCTTTCCAATTATATCATTCATACCTAATTATTTACATTCAATTATTCATTCGATTTTTCATTTATAAAATGTAAAAATATAAACGACGAGATAAAAACAAGTCCAAAATTGCATGCTTATTAGATATGTTATTTCTAAAATAATTTTATAATCGAAATAAAGAAGTGAAGAATGAAATATAATATAAATATTACTACAAATTTCATTATTTTGTTCTTTATTTTTTTATAGAATTGTAGAAATAAATAAAAATATTAATTATTTCGAAAAAATAAATAAATAAATAATTGCAGTCTTATAAATGATTTAAATATAAAAGAAAACTTAAACAAAAAAAAGAAAAAATTAAAAGAAATAAAATATAATTTATTTCCCCAATATAAAAATGAATAAGACATTTTGTTTAATTGCTTGTTTGACTCTAAATATCTTCCAACGACAAGTAATTATATGCAACTGCCTGTTTACGCAAAAATACTTATGGTTGGAACATGTTTAGATTTTTTAATTTGACTCTAAATATCATCCAGCCAAAAGTAATTTTGTGCAATTGCTTGTTTACCCAAAAAACATTTTTGATTGCTTATTTACAAAAAAAATGGAAGATATTTAGACTTAAATTAAAAAAAAAAAAACTGAAACTGACAACGGCCCAATAGCTTGGCAATCAACACTACTGAATTACTATTGTAAATTATTTATTTATTATGCTTTTTTACCTTTTCGGGTGTAGAGCTTATTATAAATTATAATTAATAGTTTTATTTTTCAATTGTTCTTTTTTATTTAAATGTTTATATTAAGTAAAGAGATTGTAAGTATTTTTTTTTGTAAAATATCTTAATATAATTGATTTATAAATTTATAAAATTCATGTAAAAATAATCATACATATCATGTATAAGCCTTAAAATAAATACAATTAAAGCTTTATAAACTCATATCACAGAATTATCACAACTGATTATTCTGTGCTCATGTGTAATTTAAAAAAAATTCCGTCCTAGCTAGTCACTTACGAGTACATAAATTAGTTATTTACAAATACATCAATTAAGATAAATGTATAAATAATAATATACCTTACCGTTTTGGCCTTGTCGAATTTCGTAATGGGTTTACTTTAAATGTTTATTTGTATGAATAATATATATGAATATTGATGAGTTTGTTATAAATATTTATGAAAAAAAAAATTATGTTGATGTTTGTGTATTTTACTGTAAAGTTTGTTATTTGTATGTTGTAAAGGTGTTTATATGAATTATTTATTTGTTTTTAATAAATTATTTGTCTATTTATTAAAATAAAATATATATATAAAACATCTAGAGTGTAGAAGAAGGAAAATGTGGCCTTTGTGTAATAAACACTTATTGAAATATAATTTGAAATAATATTAAAAAATAACCTGTTACCATTCCTAATCTTGGGACCCACCTGTTAGCTGCTTTAAAGGGTATAAGTATTGGTAATGCTTAGATTCTCTAGTGGCGAATCATGGAACTACTAAATGCTGCCTAATTAGTTTTAATTACAATTAAAAAATATATATAAGTGTTATTTTTTCATTCATGTATACTTTTAATTACAATTAAAAAATATATAAGTGTTATTTTTTCATTCATGTATACAGTGGAGAGGGCAAACTCAATATTCGCACGCGAGCCAGAGTTTTGGAATTACTGAGCTAAAATCATACGATACTGGTTTACTATCTTGTATAAAACATGCACCTAATCAAAATTATGAAGCATCACTCTGATTTCTATAAATGTATTTATTTGTGTCGAAATTTTCTAGAATCCGGGAAATCCGGGATTTTGAAATGTGTACTTAGATTATTCTTATTATTTGATTTCATGTTATCTTGCATTGTATAATTTATGTTTTATGGTAGAGTAATGGTCGAGCGGGGATCCGTAATGTTTTAATTAAATAATTATAACGTGTGATTAAACTTAATTATTTTTACTAGTACGACCGAGAACAGAATTGCTGGTTGTGTTTCGTTTTTAAGTGTCGAATCGCAAATGACCGAAAAATTACCATTTACAATCCTAAGAATATTTCATAAGTGGGGGCACGCATAAACCGGGGTGAACTTTGAGTTATTTCTTCTTACCAGGATTATCTTTGCCCTCTCTTACAAATAAGGTTCTGATAATGATATTTTCACGAAGTTGAAATGATTAAGTAAACAAACGGTTCATATCATTAACAGAACTTGAAATATAATTATAATACTAATAATTATAATAATAACAATAATAATAATGATAATGGGTACATTACAGTAGTAAAGTTATTTTAGTTTTTAATTAAATTGTTTATTTTGTATCGACTTTCTTTTATACAGTTCTCTTTCATTATTGCTTCCTCCGTTTTCTCTTACTGAACTTCTTCTCCATGCTTGAAATATTTTGTTTCGCTCTTGCATTTCTTCTAATATTTCATTTGTCATTCAAGGGTTGGTAGCTAGTTCTTTGCGCTTTCGTTTCTTTGCCGCATTTATGTATGTATTTTGTATATATGCTCATATTTTTGTCTGGGCAATTGAAAATATTTATTAAATCCTTGCGAAACTTTTCGGAGATTGCATTTTTAAAAACATCGTAATATGTAAATAAATGATTTGTTTTTAATTGAAATCAGCTGAAAATAATATACTCAAATCGTTCATTTATATGCAGGATTTAAGTTGTAAATTATACATTTTGTATGACAATGTAAGTGGATTTGTCTTGCAAGTATATGATAATGAATTACACTTTGTTAATTAAATAAAAATGATTTGAAAAGAATTAATAAATTATATCCACACTTAGCTCTATGACATTTTGACTTACGTTACGTAAGTACCTTAAACACATTAGAACAACTACTTCCCGGGCAAATACCCCGCCGGACATTGAATTAGCTCAGTATTAATCTGATTAAAATATATGTCTGAGACACCGACGTCCCCTAGCAGATTTTTTTTGCAACTGATGGATCATGTGTAAATTGTTCCTGTTTATATAAAGAGGTGTTTTTCTTACTGTCAAAAATAATAAGATTTAAACATCGCTTCTCTCTTTATGATATTTCGCTAATAATTTTTTCCATGTCTATTAAAGAACCAGAATTAAAATTAGAATTAATTATGGCCATGTAGTTTGATTAGGAGATTGGGATAGAGACAGGGGTACAGTTTTTCACACCAAGAGGCCCATTAGGATGACTTTAAGTAACACAGAACATAAGTATAGAAAACAGAGGTAATCGGACAAATATTTAATTTGATTATAATGGAGCAAAATAATAATTTATATACTTAACAAAATATTAGCAGGTTTTAAATGTTGGATTTCACGGTCATTAATACCGCGAATGTCGAGTGATAAGCATCGTCCCATTTCGAATGACTTTTTGAAAATGCAATAAATCGGACGACTAAGTGAGTATATACAATTCTGAATAAAGTAGCTAGATAATCCGTCCGGACCAAATGAATTAATTAGTTTTAGTTTAACAATTTCATTAAATACATCCTGTAACGATCTTAATATTATCATCAAACATAGAGAGTATTGTAAAGTAAATTGCAGCTGGTAGAAACACCAAACACAGAAGAAAAGTAACTAGAAAATAAATTTGCAATGTCTGAGCCATTATCTGCTACAGAATCATTATAATACATAGTTTTAGGATAACCACTTTCATTTCTGAGATCTTTGGCATACTTCCAAAAGTATCTGGGATTGGATTTAACAGTTGATTCGATGCGGAATATGTAGTTAGCAAGTGTTACTTAGTTTTTTACAACATATGCGATAATTTGAGAAAATTGCATCATATTCAGGTAACTCAATTTTTTATACTTTCAATGTGCAATTTTCTTTTTGCTAATTAAAGATATTAATTCAGCAGAAATCCAGATAGGAAAAGACCGATTTTTTTGTGATGCAAATTTGTAAGGGACAAATTGATCAATAGCATACATAATTACTTCACAAAACCTTTGAGTTACTTCATCAATATCTGAAATTTTGGAGATGAAGTTCCAATCGACAGAGTTAAAATATCGATTAATTAAGTCATAGTTGGCTTTCTGATATTGGAATCTTAATTCTAAAGTTTCTGTGTTGTCACACTTATTAACAGGTATATCTAAAGTGTATGCAAAGTGATGACAATTCGTACTTATATAATTGCTATTGTCGTACTAGAAATCCCTCAAATTGTCGTTCACGCCACACTATTAAAAGATCATCTAAATATTGATGGGATAAAATAAAACACAAAAGTGTATAGTTAAAAAAAATGCGCTATTGTCGCACGACAATTGTTTCGTGAGACAATAAAGCAAACATTTTTTGAAACTATACACTTTTGTGTTTTATTTTATCCCAACAAGTATGAAGTTTCAACAAATAAAATCCTCTACACTACAATATATCATCATCTTTTTTTTTTCATTTTTTTTAAGATTAATTGAAACAATGTTTCTGGAAGCAATATAAATAATCAAGAATACGTGCCCGTTTATGGTTTGACCATAAACAAATTCATTGCTGTGCTTCGTATTTCGGACACCAGACAACTATTTTCAGAATGTCAATTTTCACAAACGGCTCACTTTTTCTCAAATTTGTACTTATGAATGACTTAAAATTTTTTTTCTAGAAGCAATATACAAATTCATTGCTGAAACGTATTTTGGATATAATAAATAATTGAATATTATTAAAATCAATTTTTAAAATTCATTTGTAATTAATTCAATTATTTAAATATTCCGTTAAATTAGAAATTTCTATATCGAATCACCCGGACAATAAATTAAATAATTCATGGTAATTATTCAAAAATTATTTATATGTTTACGTTTATTATTTAATTATACCAATTTATATAATTGATCAATAAAATAGTCCTGATTATAATTTCAATTAACCGTATTTTAGAAAATACCACATTAATTTCAGAAAATACCTTATATGTTCTTAAATTACAGTAATAAGCTGAATTAGGAAAATTTGAATTAAATTTCAAGTTTACATTATGCATTTCAGTAAACGATTTTATGATTTGTAGTTTAGAAGATATAATTTGGTAATTATACAATTTTAGAATTTATTGTATTTTAGTGTGGGTTGCCTCATATATAACAGTTGATTTTTAGTTTAGAATCTATAATTTAGTAGTTAAAATAATATATATTTAAGAATAAATTGTGTATTGGGTTGCCTAATATATAACCTTATTCTCTCAGATTAAGCATTTTATAAATAGTGCATTTACAGTTTTGAGCGTGCTAACATCTGCTGGAGAAAAATTGTATTCAATGGAGATTCCGTAAAATAAATAAATAATAAAAAATAAAGTAGCATTAATTATATTGTGTCTGTGTTAAATTAATAATCTCTTGATATTTCAAATTAGCAGCAATTTTATTGACAGTAAAGTATTTAAAAATCAATACAATGCACTACCAACATATATAAAAAACTTAAAATTAATTCCCTTTAAATTGAAAATTTAAAACTTAATACAAAAAAAATAAATTAGGTAAATTGAGTATGACACGTCATTAAATAATCCAACAGACCATCCCCCAATACCATTAGCCTGAGCGGGAATTAATCCAGGAACTCGAGGTGAAGAAAGAGGGATGGAACCGCTGCACATATTCGTAAATGTTTTATGTATATGTATTATATTTATGATTATTTTGAATTTCGAATAAACTTCTTGTTAAATTAAAATCACATTTTTCGGTGAGTTTTTAACCATAATTCTAAATGTTGTTGCGAAATTTAGGATTATTGTTAAAAAGTTTTTTTTAACTAAATCTATAATAAACTGAAATATATAAATTAAATAAAAATGATTTGAAAATAATTAATAAATTAATTAATAATTTACGTTAAATAAATGCACATTAAAACAACTACTTCCCGGGCAAATACCCACGCGGGACATTGAATTACATAATGTACACCTGCTGTTGAATCAATAAAATATTGCATAATGCAACAAATTTTTTGATCCGAGAAAAAAATTAATGCAAAAAAACAAAGAACGTTACGTATTATAAGGCCATCTGTAGACATGTGTTACAGGATGTATCCCTCGTCATTACAGCTCTGCCTTACATAATATAAAGATGATGAAAAATTAAGTCAACTATAGTCAGTGAAATTAAATCAAAATTAACCTAAATCGATTTTAATTAAACTAAACCAAATTAATTCAACACAAATGATAGGCAGAATTGTACTGACGAGGCATAGATCCCGAAACACATGTATACAGATGGCCTTATATTATGTAACGTTCTTTGTTGTTATTTCATTAAAAAAAATCTCGGATCAAAAAATTAAAAGAGCTAAATGTGAGAATAATTTATTAATTATTTTCAAATCATTTTTATTTAATTTATTTAAATAACTGTGACCAAGTGAATGAATACTCTTTTCTATTTATGAAATATATAAATTTAAAGCGCAAACAAACAATTCATATATTTATTATTAGGTGCACAACTAACTTCTCGTTGTTTTTCAAGAGATGACTTGAGTAGTAAGTGCTATATTGTGACATAACCAAAACGTCATGAACCAAGCTTAGACATATGATAAACAAACTTACAATAATATATGTTTCATACTTCCAGTAGATGACGAAAAACAGACAATACTGCTTATAATATATGTTTCGTCCTCCCAGTAGATGACGAAAAACAGACAATACTGCTTGTTGCATATTCTGACATTTTGATTAATTTAAAGGAAACAATGTTTATAAGTACACAAATCTATTGTCGAATTCACATCACTCTCTCACCGACATGTTCGAACTATCATGTCTCTTAATCATCACCCTGATGATGAATTGAAATTGACACAATACTATGGACATATCACAATTGGAACGCCTCCTCAAAATTTTACAGTAGTCTTCGATACTGGTTTGTCAAATATGTGGGTGCCTTCCAGGTATTGCTACTTTACTAACATTGCATGCGTTTGAACTTACTTAAAAAAAACTCCTTGTCCTAATTAATTAGAAAATTAAATAAAAAATTTCAACACTGGCTAATGCTGGTAAATGAGTGTCGATTATGAATGAATGATGAAATAATATATGTGTTTGATAAATCACGTGGAAATACAGATTATTCCTCATATTGCCATCAGTAAGACTATCGCTTACGTCGTGTTTGCAACACAGATTCCATGAGTACAAATAGTAAAAAGGAAAATCTAATTAATTAAATATTTGCTAAACGTTTTTTTTTTTATCAATTTCCTTATTTCCCATGAGTGATTTTTTAAACCCTCGCACAATCACGACCCTAAAACCCTCGCTTGCGGGAACTCCGCTCGATTAGCCTAATCCAAATCCCAACTTCAAACATCTCCCAGCGGGATCTTCTCAAAACTTAACTTGCCCAGGTAACCCGTCGATATTTACACCCAATTATCCACTCGAAGCGGCATCCGATGCACCGACAATGACAACACAAATATCCATCCATCCGTCGGTTCGTCAGGTGGTCCGTAATCTGCTTAGAATTAGTGCGTGTTTGCGTTACGATTCCCGACTGAAGGGTTGGAAGATCTCAAATAGGAGATAGTGGACGTCACTACAAGAGTATTAGGTAATGTCAATTGTGCGAGGATTTGAATATGTTGCGTCGAGTTTTTTTTTATATAGTTATTCTTCTGTTGGTTGTGTTGGTGCAATCGCGTTACTTGAAGAGGATATTCATTTTGTGTTTAGTTACGAGAATTTTGTAATGGAATTTAGATTTGGGAAAATAAGAAAGGGTGTTTTGTGGTAAGAATCAGATAATAGTGTATTGGAAGAATCTGGAGGATTTTAAAAGATTTTCTTTATTGAAATTCGTTTAACCAGCATTCATCTATAGTTGACGATGCCATATTAAATTGGTCCTTGCGTCGTCTTTTATATATTTAACATCTTTATAAACACACAGATACATACTTATTATTATTATATTTGAACTTAAAAAGAAAATATGAAATAAGGTAATTATGTAACGGCTATCGACCAGAGATTGTTCTGCCAGTCGTCTTCTATTTATCCTGAAATTCATTCATCGTCGAATATTTCATTGCTTTAATTTGGTTCTCATTAATCCGCGTAAGGCTTCCCGTTTCTTGTGTTTTATTTATCTGGTTTATCCTGGACTTCCACGAAAGATTTTTGGCCAAACTGGATAAACTTAATAAAAGGTTAACCAAGTCAGACAAACATTTTCATATATCTTTATTCAGACTATATACATAATTTCAACAAAATAAATAATTATTCAGTGGAGATTCCGTAAAATAAATAAATAATAAAAAATAATGCAGCATTAATTATATTGTGTCTGTGTTAAATTAACAATCTCTTGATATTTCAAGTTAGCAGCAATTTTATTGAAAGTAAACCACATTTTCGGCTTACTTAAATCTAGTTGCGAAATTTAGGATTATTGTTAAAAAGTTTTTTCAATTAAATCCTTTTCTATGGACGTAAAATCTATAATAAACTGAAATATATAAATTAAATAAATAAACATTTTCATATATCTTTATTTTATAATAAATAATATTTTATATAAATAATTTCAACAATATAAATAATTACAATACATGTAGGTTTTAGTCTGTCTGGGCTATCGACCAGAGGTCTTTCTGCCCTGTCGTGAATTTATGATGAAGATAGAGAAAAATCTATGATAGCTAGCTGAATTGTCCTGATGATTTGCGCAAATGAATTGATGAATGGTGATTGTAGGAAAACATTTTCATTTAGGCCCAATTTTACAAACCTCAAGTAACGTTGATTTTTTCATTCGGTTGGCAGCACTGTCTTATTGATAATTAAATGGAGAGAATCACCAACTTTTATAACTTTTATTCCGCAAATATGTTACTTACGCCTTATTTGCGGAATGTAAAATTGGACCTTAATTGTGTAATTTTTGTAAAAATATGTGTAATTATCTCAATAAATATATTTCTACAGATAATTATTTGAATTAATAAATAATTCGTTTATTATAATTCAATATAGGTAATATAACTTCAACAATAAGAAGAAAAAAAATCGATAATACCGACGTAAACGGCTTCATTATAAAAATCCACTCTCACATCTCTCGATTTGATTAGGCTTTCAATTCGGTAATTCGGTTTAAGAACTGTCGGAAGAGATCCTTTCAAGACGTACAAAATTATCTGACACCATCGACGGTTTCGTCTTTCCAAAAAGGCCGCCGACGGCGCGGAACCCCTTTCGGGTTTTGTCCCGGTTCTGCCTCCACGGATCGCTGTTATGTGTTTACACAATCGACATTAAATACGGGCCTTAATCGTGATACGAAAACGATTGAAAAAAATATCCGTGTTCCGATGGGCGGCGGCGTGCGGGATAAGATTCTTATTTTTTTATTGTTTATTTGAAACCCGAGAACGCCGCTTTTTGTACACCGGAGATGCTCCGTACGAAAATATTTACATGCATGAGGAGTTGTGTACATGCGATGTATGGAAAAGGGGTTGATTTGATTGGAGATACGAATAATGGAGTGAAGACCATTGGAATTTAATTGAAAATTAAAGTAAATATAGGAATTACGTCATTTCAGGTTGCTATAATTAATTAATAACAATTAATTGATATTTATCAATTAATACACGATACACTGATAAAAGTGTTATATTTTTAATTTGATAATAATTAATAGAACGACTAACATACAGAGTGACCCATTTTAATTTATTCAGTGGAATATCTCGAAAAATATATATCGTACAAAAATTGTTTCGTACAAACGTTTAATAGTTTCGTGGAGACATACGATGCTTTAAAAATGTTCACTGTCATTAGTTTTGTCCCCAGTTTTATATATCGGAATTATTATTCAGGTTTTAATGTAATCTGGGTATTTCTCTTCTGTTAGAATTTTGTTTATGTTGTTTGTTATTATTGGAGCTAATTTGTTGATATTTTCTTTGAAAATCTTGTTTGTAATTTTGTCAAATCCGGGATCTGTGAAGTTTTTTCATATTTTTTATTTCTGTATTTGTTGTTAGATTAAATGTGGTAATGTCTTCAATTATTTCACTTATTTTTGTAGTTGTTATATCGTTTGTCAGTTCGTGATATTTTTCGATTTATTTTTCGGCTAGTTTTTGTCCTATTTCTGCAAAATAAGTATTTATTTCATTTGCCATTTCTAGATCGATTTTGGTCATTATTCCATTTTCTTTAATAATTTCTTTTATGATATGTGGTTGTGTATTTGCATTATTTATTTGATTTTTTATTAAATTCCATATTTTTCTCGGGTCGTGTGTATTTTTATTGAAGAGGTTTTTGTAATATTTTATTTTTGTTTCCTTTACTTTTGTGTTTGTTATTTTCTTTTGTTTTATATATTTTTTTCTGATAATGGGGTTATCTGATTCTTTCTTGATAGTTTATTTCTTTTATGGATGTGATTTATTACTTCTTGCTCTTTTAATCTTCTTTTTTTCGAATTGTTTCTTATAATATTGTGTAGTTTCCTTGAAAGTTCCTCTAGATTAGTCATTGTTTCATCTATGTTTTCTATGTCTTTATTTATTTGTTTATTATTTATTTTATAGATTGCAAAGTGTTCGTATTTTGTTTTTTTATCCGTTGTTTTTACATTTATAATTAGTTTCGTATGATCTGAAATACTTGACTTTATTCTAAGTATTTTTAATTACAATGAAATTAAACAAGGAAAATTTCTGGCAATGATCAATAAAATTCGATCAATTCCTTTTTCCAACTGTAAAAAATACTTACACTGTAAGTTTTACAAACATCTATTGAAACAACTACTTAGTTGTTTAGTTGTTTCAATAGATGTTTGTAACTGTAAAAAATACTTACACTGTAAGTTTTACAAACATCTATTGAAACAACTACTTAGTTGTTTAGTTGTTTCAATAGATGTTTGTAAAACTTACAGTGTAAGTATTTTTTACAGTTGGAAAAAGAAATTGATCAAATTTTATTGATCATTGCCAGAAATTTTCCTTGTTTAATTCCATTGTAATTTAAATAACTGCAAACGTGTGAATCATCTTTGTTTCATTTCATTTTATTTAATCTAAGTATTTTTGTTATTTTGTTTTTCCTTTGTAATAACGTGGTCCAAAATGGAGTTTTCTCCGTTTAGATTAAATCTAGTGTAATTTTGTTTGTTTAACATATTCTTTATTTTATAGTTGTATTCAATGAGTGTATTTTTATAGCTTTTGATAATGCTGTTCTTTTCGAGTAAGTTTATGTTCATGTCCCCTATTATTATATGTTTCTTGTGTTTATATAGAGTTTGTGTTTTTAATAGGTTTGTTAAAGTGTTTATATTTATGTGTGGTGGTTTGTACAAAAGTGTTACTATTGTGTTGTCTTCATTGATTTTCACTGTTATAATTTCTATATTATTTATTGTTTTATTTGCTATTGCTTTATACTCTGTTCCTTTTCTTATGTACATAACTAAGCCTCCTCCACGCGTTTGTCTTGAGTTGTATTCTGCGTTATATTTTTCTAGGGAATATAGATGTTCAATTTCTGGATTTGACCAGGTTTCAGTTATGGCGATGACTTACTTACAGTAGACCCTTGGGGAATACCATTTTCTAATTTTCTAGCGAGTTTGCTTATCTCTTATCCATATTTCCTTACCAATGAAAATTGCATGTAATTATTTGATACAGAGTTCAAAGAAAATTTACAAATTTAACATTTTTTTGGAATTCTGTGTTTCAATAATTTTATTGAATTGGGAATTTCTAACGATAATAATAATAATATTTATTTTCCACAATATATATTACAGATCCTAATATTATTACAAACAATAGATATTGTAGAAAACCCATGGGCGGTGTACAGAAAGTAACTTTCACAAGCAAATCTGCTTTCAACTCAATGTAAATTAAATTAAGAATAGTATTATGACAAACTTAAATATATATGTAATAAGTTAATAACATAATAATATTATTGGAATTTATAAGAAAAAAAAACATTACTATTACAATAAAGAAATATATATTTATATACATATATATACAGAGAGCTTTTTTATCATTATACATTTCTCCTATGTATACCTGCAAAATACGCGAATCAAATGCATTAATATATGTATGTTTAGTTGCCTATAACACGCAACTGAACACATATATGCCAAATAGTCAACTAAACATACACATATTAATAATTCAATGCGGCTGGCTCGCATTTTTTGCAGGTATACACTTCGCCTAATGTATACTTATAAAAAAATCTCTCTGTATATAATCAGGTGTATCACTACGCGTTGAAATTTTAGCAAGTGTTCTAATTAATACATGTTTACAATGAGTAGGGAAATAATTTGAAAGAAGGCATGTGTTAATAAAGGTGTAATATAAGGACAGCAAAGTTTTAGCAAAAATGCATTAATATTACCCTTACCACTGGCATTATATTTTATATTATTTAATATTTTATGCACCTCTAAAATATTTACTAATATAAACTCAAACAATTCATCGAAATTACATTTTCTATTAGTGTTATAAAATTAAATCAAATCTTAATTATTGCAGAATTAGGTAAAGAGGAAAAGAAATAATTGTTAAAAGATTCGGGATATTGTAGTGATTTGGGAACTGATAATTTAGGTTTATTGGAAATATTTAATTCTTTTAATGCCTTCTACGACTTCTTTGGAGCTGATCGAAATTTAAAATCAAAGTATGCTTTCTTTTAATAATAAAAAAAACATGATTTATTCATGTGTTCACTGTTATTTAAAATAAATTAAACAGAAATAATTTGAAAATAATTATTATTTAGTGTATATTTAAATAGCATACAACTGGAGATAGGAATTTTTGTAAAATAAATTTCTGTAGTTGTATTACAAATAAATAAATAAATAATAAATTATTCCCTCTTTAGCTACTTCGACATTTTCACTCATATTACATAAGTAAATAAATCTTTATTGGTGGATAACCGTTTTACAAAAAAATATAAACTTTTTCACAAAGTAAAAATACTTAAAACAAATGTTTAATAGTGGATATTTGCTGTTGCATAACAATAACATATTGTATTAAGGTTTCTTTTCGGCTCGTGTTTGTTATCGAATTTCTAAGAGATTTACAATAGTTCCAGTGTTCAGGTTTTTTTGTATTTACTGAGGGCATTATTTCTTAACTCTAAATTTAATATTATCCATTCTCCAGGGTGTTACTAGTTTTGTAAATCGAGATGTTTTTATAGGGAACATGTTTATTAAATAATTAATAATTCAGGTTATTAAAGGCACCCACTTTATCGTTAATATTTTTTATAGTGTAGATATTGTGGAATGATAAGTTTTGAAGTTCATTAGCAAAATATTTATAATCTATATTTTTGGAAGTCCTGTAAGTATGGCATGTAGTTGTGTGTTTAAAATGGTTTACTATAAAGTTACCAAAAATTAACTCGCGATCTATTATATCCACACTTTTTACGCCAACGTTTTTTTTTATTAAATTAGGATCCAATATTATAATTAAATATATAAGGGTATGACTATTTGAACCAATTCTAGTAGGTGCTTCTATCATTTGTGTAAAGCCAAATGATTTCAAAACAGATTTGAAAGATATTGTTAATAAGTAATAGTTCCCAATTACATACAAATATACAAACATATATTCTAAATAAACAATTAAAAAATGCAAAAGAAATCTAAACATAAAATGAAGAAGAACTTAAAAAAGAATAAAATAATAGTTTCCGAAATATATGTAGTTCAATAAAAAAATAAGTAGGAGAAAGGACATCCATTTTTATTTAAATAATTAAGTCAACATAAAGAAGATTATTCTATGAAGTTTTTAAAATTAAAAACTTATAATAATAATAACAAAATACTTATTAATAGTTTAGGAATACTTACCTGATTATATGCAAATATGTAAATTATTGTATAATGTAATCAATTATAATGGAGAATTCCGTAAAATAAAGTTAAAGCTAATTTGGTGCACAAAATGTTATTTAGAAGTACAAAATACATAAGTGAAGAAAAAAAATTACATTATAGTAATAACAAGACAAACAAGAATATAAATACTAGTACAAATATAGATGCGAAAACAATAAAATATACAAATAAAGATTACAAATTGTAAAAAGAATTAGTAGCGTAATAATATTGATGAAAGCGTATCACAGAATATATCACAATCATAAAACTTTTCGTAAAAAATTCTACATATTGTGCTAATACGAGAACGTAAACCAGACATATTTCGATTGAAGTGAACATAGAATGTTGGTTTATGTAATAAAACCAATATAAGATAAAATGTAATATTGCTTAAAAATGATTAATCATATAAGTGGCTTATTATGAGTCTCTGTCCCAATTTGTTCTTCCAGAATAAAAAAAGTAACACAAATGGAATTTATTGTTTATTTTTTTCCACAAATAAATTACTACCTTCATAAAACCCCCATTGTCGGAACAGAAAGCATCTGATAATTTATCGAGTTTTATATCGCGAGCTGTCGATTATAAAGTCGAGACATCATTTATAACGTTTGATTGATTCGTCCATTGACGCGTCTTTAAATTTTGTTTGACGTGGAGTTTTCGATTAACAATTAAAGGTGCATTCGTAATGCGCTTTCCGGGGCCTAATGGTTTCTTTGCCTTTGAAAGGAGTCGGCGTGTGATGATGATGAAGTGATCTCGTGCGGCCATTACGCGAGTGAATTGTGATTATTTACAAGCTTTTAAACTGTTGAGAATCGGCGGCCGGGATTGAGTTCGAGTTTTGATACGTTCGATTTACATTGTCGGGGTCGAGTGGAATAATGAGGTTTATTGGAAAGGCATTAGTTAGGAAGGAAAATGTGTTTTTTTTTGTTTGTTTGTTCTTTTTAATGATTTAATGTTGTATGAAATAAATATGAATAAAATATTAGAAATCAACTAATAAAACACAGATTATATTGAATTACTTTAAATTCTCGACTAGTTTCGGGATATTAGCCTATTTTCAAGAGAATTTTAAATTTGTTTTATTAAAATTTCCTTGGATATTTTGATATTTACGTATTTTGGTACTGCGATATTAACAAAAGAATTATATATTCAAAAAGTGAATAATTTCATTAATCAAGAAAATTTAAATATTTGAGGCTGAAAGACCACTGATTGACTAATCTTATATCCTTTAAATTTTCAGTGTACAAGTTTTTATTATCAAAAATATAATTTAAAATTTCTTATAAATTTTTTTCAATTTCAATTTCAATTTACTTTATTAACGGAATCTCCATTTCCAAATTACAATTATAATTACATATTAAAAATTTTATAATTTGATCATTATAAATCATTTAAATTTTTAATGATCAAATTTAAACACTGAAAATTTAAAGGATTTCACTAAATTTTATATTCGAATAATTTAGCAGACATGACTTATTAATTTCATTATATCTTACAATTTTCTTTTCTAACTTGAACTAGTAAATTGATGTAATACACGAAAATTAACGATTTATTTTTTTATTTAGACTGATACTTTATACTTGAAAGATAAAAAATGTAAATACATATTTATATTATTAAATCCAAAATAATGGCTCTTTTTTCAAACGATTATTTCCATTTTACTATGTAGCTATCTCTTTCTAATAAACAGCAACCTTAAACTAATATTAAAATTTAATAACATATTGATATTTGCATCACATTCATCCTTCGTTAAATTTAATCTCATTTTATTTTGATCAAAAACATTAAAATTCCAAAGCACATCACCGCACAAAAGAGCCCCAACCATGTGTGAAAAATCCCGACTCTCCATCTCGACACGTGATGTATTTTCCGTCTGGGTATTAATCCCGTCAACAGAGCTAATCGACCCACTACTCAAACCAACATACGTGTATATATATTTTTTTGTGTATTTTTATTATTATTTGGGGAAGAAATATGAAAAGTGCCATCGCATTAGACGTGGACATAAAGGGTTCCAGGTGTTGTGTATTCCGACTAAATGATTATTATTGAAAGGATTCTCGTGGAAGGTCTAAATATAATCGGATTACCGCCTTTCTGGGCATCATCCGAGGATTCGTCGATTCGCTCGACGGGACGTGAAAAGAAATATTACGTTGATGATGGTGGATAAAAAATATATTGTATATTGTGTGTCGGTGTGAGAGTGAGGTGAGAGAATATCGCGTAATCCTCTGTCGGGAATCGTGAAATGTAACTTGCTTGTACATTCATACATGTTAATTTGTAATATGATATTGGGCCGGTTGTATAAAGCTTCGTCAACTTTAACGATACACTAACATCATGCTAACGTAACGTTAAGTGCATTTTGTGTTGTATAAAACAATTTCAGCCATATTTGACGCATCGCTAGTTGACGTTACGTTAAGTCCACTTTTGTGTTTTATAAAGAGCTAACGTAACGTTAACGTATCGTCAAGTCACTTTTTAGTTAATCGATGCTCGACCATTGATTCAGCAATTAATAATGAGGTTATGCATTAAAAAAAAGAAATGATTTTGAATTATTTAAATAAAAAAATAAGATATTTTTTTTAAATAAGTCTTTATTTATAAATATGTATATATTCCTTCTTTTCACAAAAATGTCTTGTTGTGCTATTACATTATTATTTAGACAAGTACATTTTATCATTTAAGTATTTTTGGTTGATATATTTATACATATTATTTTTCCGCAATTCATGTTATTTTTTTTAATTTTTGACTAAAATTAAGGTGTAAGCTATTAACTCTCAATAAGGTAAATAACATTTCAGACAACTTAATTTTATACAAAAAGTAATTTTCAGTAAAAAGCCAGAACATGATATTGCATTTTTTCGTATAAAATATTAAAAAAAAATTGAATTTATGTAATTTTATAATTTATTATAAGGAAAATATTGTTAGAAATATTGCTTTTAATAAATAATTTTGTTATTATTATTAATTAATTGTTTAAAATTATATATTTATGTAGAATATCATTATGTAATTATTTATTTTTAAATAAATTTGTTAAATTGTTTACGAGTATTTTTATTTTACCTTCCATTATAAATAAATTTGAATTTGAATGTACCCGCTAAATCTGTTAGATTAAATACAATGCATTTTTTTTCTCAGATTATAAAGATTTAGTACTAGTATAAAAATGTAATTTAATAAAAGCTAATTAAATGTTACTTAACAGTGAGACTTAAGCTGTTTTCTACCAATTACTCATTGTACAGGTTAACAGATTCACCGACTGGTTGATTTACTTTATAAACTACTGCTACAATTGTAATTTATTCATTTTGTGTAGTACATTTATTCACTTTGGGATTTATATAATAATTAATAATATGTAATAATTTTGTATTTATAATATTTGTATAATGGAGATTCCGTAAATAAAATATCTATCTATCTATCTATCTATATTTTTATTTTTGATGTATGCTTGAAATATTTTTTACTAAAATTTTGTAATAAAAATTAAACTGAACACTACCTGAAATTCACACCTTTTCTAGCCTTCTTCTAATTCAACGAAATATCCTCGTGTTTTCGGTTAGGTCACGTGTAATATATCTTTCTCTGTGAGATTTATTAGTTGATGAAAAGTCGGCTGTAATTTATAAACCCGACTAATAATTAACATCTCTATTTACCTCGTTTCATCCCGTGAGCCGTTTCCGTTCCCCGTCTGAATAATTCCCGTGTTTTGTAAACGCCAACTCCTCCGGCCGACCGGAATCCACCTTTGTCCTTATACGAAATTAGTAAGCCGTGTTCACACAAGCGATCGTTACAGATATTGTGAAATAATGCGTTGCATTGTTTCGATCATTATATTTTTTATAAAGTTAGAAATAAATTAAATAAAAAAAGAGCTAAATATGGAAATATTTTATTATAATAAAACACTTTTTTAACTTTGTTTGTATAACAGAATTATATATTTAGTGACTATAGTTTCAACAATTTACACTTGTCATTATCAAACTAATTATTATAATCTTACACAATGTATAACGAAGTAGAAGCCTCAGTGATCGGTAACTTAAATATTTTATTAATTATTTTCAAATCATTTTTATTTAATTTATTTAATTAACTATAACCAAGTTAATAAATACACTTTTCTATTTACATTTAAACATTTTCTTTTTTAATTTTCGCTTCCCAAAATCATATCTTGTAAAATTTTCATCTAATAAGAAAATTGATTAAATTGAATTCTTCATTCAAAATAGTTTTAAAGGAATATAGTGTAAATTAAATGGAGTTTCATTTCAAGTCTGACCCGAACCCGATAATAACTTAAAACAAAATAATGACAATAATACAAAGATTCTCTTTACAACACTACAACACTGTTATAAGTGATATCGGATCACTTATAATATGCTTTCTGTTGTAGGGTACTGTGTCGTCCACTCGTTTTACAACTATGGAACATTTAGGTTAGGAGTTTTTAGGTTTCAGCATCTAGGTCCTTTTACAACTCCGGTGTCGTCTCTGAGGTTTTAGGTTTAAGTTTTATATTTATTGTAGGTTAGGTTTGTGTCTTTTTAGCATTAAGTTTTATCCTTTATTTATTATAGATATAGATTGTCCTGGTCAACTTTGTACATATGCATTTAGCGCCTATGCAGTATTTTTTATGTTTTTTTTCCTTTTGTGGCGTAGCGTCTGGGGCTCCGATTTCATGGCCTTTTACAACGCTGATATCGTCCCCATTGTGATATTAGCTTTAATTATATTGTGATACTAGTTTATACGTGTAATAAAAGTGTGCATTTGTTTAACGTACTTACGTAGCGTAAGTCAAAAGTCACAGAGCTAAATGTGGAAATAATTTATTATTTTTTTTTCAAATAATTTTTATTTAATATATTTAAATAACTGTTACCAAGTGAATGAATACTCTTTTCTATTTACATTTATTTATTTACGTTCTCCTTTGTACAAATAGGGCACAAATGGATTTTATTTGTAGAATAGTTAACATACATTATTTAAAACAAGAAAATGTATTCAAAATTTAAAAATGTAACAAAAATAAGCTCGTAGGAAATTACAATGACCTATAGAATCATTAAGGTATATAAATGCGAGTAAATCGGTAATAAAATAAATCAAAATTCGGCAATAAAAATATCGTACGATTATTTTAATGGCAGCTCTAAACAACACGAGTGAGAAATGAGGTAATACAATTAGGTTGTCATTAATTGAGGTTACAATTAAGTTTTAATGAGCATAATTTTAAATATAGAAATTAAATGAAACTTGTACAAAATTCTTTAAACAGTAGTACTTAGGCATCGTAATCTTAAATACAAGGATATGCAACATTGGTTAATGATTTCAACGTAAAAGGCAATGAAAGAATCTTACTAATATTAAAAGCATATAAATTAAATAAAAAGAATTTTAAAAATAATTAATTAAAAAATTATTTCCTTTTTAGCTACTGTGACTTTTTGATTTATGTTACATAAGTACTTTAAACAAATGTTCAATAATGGACATTTACTGTTACATAATAATAACAAATTGTATGTAACTTTTTTTGCATTAAATATTTTTGATTCAATAAATCTTTTTTTTAATTTCCTTAAGAATTCTTTAAACAAGAAAAGTAAGGAATTTTAATCGCTTTTATTACTATTGTAAACCTTCACATAACTCGCAAATACATATATAAGAAACTTTTGCCGATTTTAAAATAAAATCTAAAATCTTTGATAATGGCAATACCCGAAACTAGTTGAAACAATAAACGAAATTTTATTGTAAAAATCAACAAATTTAATCTCAAGATTGGGAAATAATAGTGAATTATGGTGATAGTGAAATCAAAATTAGACAATAATAAAGAACAGCAGTTTCTTGAACTCAAGATTAAGCAATTACTAGCCTTATTAAATGTTTTATAATCTGATTTTCTGATGATTCAAACTTTTAGATTCTCTTTTATTTGAAGTACTAGATTTTTACTTATAAACGATTCAGCAGTTTAATTATTATTGTTGATGAATTGTGTATTGATAATTCGAGCAATTTACGAGCCCTAACAACTATATATTGGGACAAAATCAAATGCATATAAAATTCTGGTATTGAACAGTTTATTTAATTTTTCTAGTATTTTTTATTTAATACTATGTAATTGGTTAATTAGCAACAGTTCACAAAAAAAACAAAATTAATCTTGTAAATTTGAGGTAATAGAATAATAATTTTGTTTTTTGTGACGTTTATTCGCCAAACGTCACAAAAAACAAAATTATTTATTCGCCAAACGTCACAAAAAACAAAATTATTATTCTATCACCTCTAATTTACAAGATTCATTTTGTTTGGCAACTAAATATTGGAACATTGCATGATTTTTTTTTCTAAAAAGTAGTAACATCGTCTTTATATTTTATGACAACTTGAATTCGGCTAGGCATTGACTGAACTAAGCATCTGCACATTTCTGAAGAAAAGTCATTCCAAATATGCTCTATTTTGGCTCTAAGTTTAGGCAATGTCCGCTGTGGGTTGTTCCTCAATTTTTGTTTCATTTTATGCCATACTGTTCCAATGAAATTAAGGTTAGTACTGTTGGAAGACCAAGAAAGAACATTTACGTTGTGGTCGCAAAACCACTTATTTGTGGTTTTGGCTGTATGACATGCCGCCCTATCCTGTTAAAAATTGTAATTTTCGTCAACATTTACTTGGCGATACTTGGTAGCAGACTGTTTTGCAGTATTTATTGATATTTCGCAGCATTCACGGTACCATCGAGAAATTCAAAACATCCTGATCCTGAAGCTGTCATGCAGCCCCAAATCATAAAAGAGTGATGATTTGGGGCTGCATGACAGCTTCAGGATTAGGATGTTTTGAAATTTTACGGTACGTTTTAGGCAGTCCTTGCGAAAAGCCTCATGTTTTGAGTGAATCACGCGTTTGCGATAATCACCAACACATACGTCAAATTTTGATTCGTCACTAAAAATTACTCTGGACCATTCTGTAGCCGACCATGATAATTTAGATTTTGCCCATTTGAGTCTAGCTTTCCTCTATGTTTTCCGTCAACAATGGTGTTCCTTTGCCTATAAGAAAATATGATTTTTAAATGTACTTTTAAATTGCTTGAAATTCAACCTTATAAAATTTGAGTATACATTCATGAACTGGCGGCAGCTTGCCCTTGACAGATTTAATCCAGTTTCGTGATTCCATTCAGTCGTAATTTGCCTTAAAGTATTTCTTCTGCCTTTTTTTGCACAGTTTTATTAATAATCTCTTGTTTCCATCAGAAACTAATGTTGAACGACCCGAACCTTTGCCTTTTTTGTCTAGGATATTTCCGGTTTCTCCATAATGCTTAATTATACTGTTGTTTTGGGAATATTAAGATCATCCGTCATTTCGGCAATATATTTTAATCACTAACTCACGAATTTTAGAACTTGTAGAGATACCACGCATTATTTTGTTCAATAAACGCAGCGATTCACCCAATACTATAAGGAAGCAACTACCGATTAATCTGACATTTCGTTCTGCATTATTTTCATAGCTTACTTGTCTTATTTTGGTTCATTTCTAACAGTTACTTTATATTGTCCCAATATTTAGTTGCTACACAAAATGAACATTTTTCTTATTAATTAGAGATGGTAGAATAGAAAAGAATAATAATTTTGTTTTTTTTATTTTGCTGCTTGGCCCTAATTATTGTTAATTAACTAATTACATATAATTAAATTTAAAAAGAAATAAACTGTCAAATACCTGAATTATACATGATTTTGATTTTGTCCCAATACACAGTTGTTAGTTAGGGCTCGTATTAAAACTTTAATTATTCCAAACATTTTAATAAAAAAATTCCCATTGTAAATTACGAAACATTTTTTCTGGAGTTAATTGAGTATATCAAAAGTATTCAATCGTTTAATTAATAAATAATTAATTAAGAAAATTTTAGATATTCAGCAACAAATACCTTCGATACGAATCGCTTACGTGAAGGCGTCTTTTATTATACACATCTACATATAATCCTATCAAAGGGATCGTTGAATGTTGCCGCCGTTCTTTTAGGTTTGACACCAGCACAAAAGGTACAGCCGTAATCGGGCATATGAAGATATAAATAAAATATATTGTGAGAGACAGATTTAACAGCGGCCGGCGACCGACGCGCGCTGAAAAGAGAAAAGGACAGGCCGAAGCGCAGGAGAAAAAAAATACCCGAACGGACAACAAAGAGGAACAAATTTCGAAAAGGAAAAGAGAAGAAGGCGAAATGAAAGAAACGAGAGAGTTGACAGTCGCGCACCGGTCAATTTAAATTATGGGTTCTTAATTGTGGCGTAAATTATTCTAATCGTGCACGTATTGCAGGTGTTTCCCACGTCAAATTTATCATGAAGAAAAATAAATGACAAAAAAAAAATAACAACGACAAGAACCTAGTTTCTGGAATACATTCAGTTAATGTAATTTAATTAATTATGTTACTTAAAACAGGCATTTACGTGTGTTTAATATAATACGGGTTCGTCTTCAATTATGTGTAACCTTTTATAAGAGAAATAAAATAAAATTAATTATTTAATTAATAAACCGGTTGTAATTATTTATTTAAAATTGTATTGTTACTAATAATACTCTCAAGATAAATTACGAATAATTGAAATTTAAATGCCCGTTGTATGTTTGCTAAGACACAATGTATGGTACAGAAATTTGTTAAATTAAATCAAATTAAACTAAATCAATTTAAATTAAATTAAACCAAATTAATTCAATTTATATCAAAACCGAATAAAATTAAAGGAAAAGAATTGAATCAAATTAATTAATTCAATTGAATTAATTTGGTTTAATTTAATTTAAATTGATTTAGTTTAATTTTATTTAATATAACTGATTTAATTTTGCTGATTGTATTTGAATTAATTTAATTGACTTATTTTAACATCTTGAAATTATGTAAGGCATAGCTGTACTGACGAGGGATAGATCCCGAAACACGTGTCTGCAGATGGCCTTGTATTAAGTAACGTTCCTTTTGTTGTTTTACATTAAATTTTTCTCGGATCAAAATTTGTTGCATTATACAATATTTTATTGATGTGCAACAGCAGGTGTACATTATGTAATTCAATGTCCGGCGTGGGTATTTTCCCGGGAAGTAGTTGTTTTAATGTGCATTTGTTTAACGTACTTACGTAGCGTAAGTCAATAGTCACAGAGCTAAATGTGGAAATAATTTATTTAATTATTTTCAAATCATTTTTATTTAATATATTTAAATAACTGTGACCAAGTGAATGAATACTATTTTCTATTTAACCAATGAGCACACTCTTTTCTGACCACTTCGCATATTTTTTAACTTAGGCGTTTACTTAAAACTGGATGAAATAAAAAAAAATAGCTTTAATATAATTAGTTAATAAAAAAATGGTATTTAAGGCAAAACTATATTGTGTTGGGTAATATTCTTTAGGATTTATTTTTATCCCTAAACAAATCTTCGATTTCTGAAGCGCTTTTTCCTTTAGTCTCAGGCAGAACAATAATCACAAAAACCAGAGCCACAACATTAAAACCACAGAAAATCCAAAAAGGCACTCCCATGCCCAAAGCGTTCGCCAGTAAAGGAAAAGCGTTCGTTAGAGCAAACTGCATGAACCAATAGAGCGAATTAACGACGGCTGAAGCTTGATATTTGATTTTGCTCGGCAACATTTCCGCCATTAAAATCCAGGAAATCGACACGATGCCGAAGCCGAAGAAGAATTTGTAAATCACCAGACACACGATGGGTATCCAGAAAACGTTGCTTACTTCTCGTAGATTGTTGAAGTATAAACCTGAAACGAATCAGAAAGAATATATATATATATAAAGCAAGAAATGTAATCGATTTAAATAATTAAAGAGTTAGACTGAAAGACCTCAGGTCGATACATATTTCGCAATAGGTTTAACGGGCTAATATCACCACCAAAATACAAAAGGGCCATTTTTCTGAGAGGTTCTGCGTATTATGTATACAGTAACAGATAATGCTGACTTAACTTCGCCTACTCGCTCACAAAGTTTGTTAATGTAAAATTTAAATCAAAATAAATGCGTTTATTATTATTATTATTATTTAAAATCTTCCTTCCAAAGCCGGTTTTCGTGAAAACGAAAGTAATACCAAGCCTATGGGGTTAAATTGTTAGTCACGGAGTTAAATCCTTAAATATGGTCACCCTCTTTTTCCACATGCCTCTGATTTCATGTAGAGAGTGTATTTAACCACTTACTGTCGCCCCAGGCCTGGAAGTGGGACAATTAGTGCTGCCTCACCGTGTGAGCTCTTAGTATGTGTAGTGAGCTAAGGATTACGGCCTTCTGCATAGTTATTCTTTAATAAATGAGCAGAGTCGCGGCATACTGGTAAGACCCTTGTGTTGTTAAGGACAGAGTTTCCCATACTCCCTAGAGCACCTATGATTAAGGTTATCAATTGTATTCGGTAGCTTGGGTATAACCTGCTTAGGTCGAATAGAAGGTCTTGTTATTTCCTCCGCTTCTCCTTCTCCTTTATGACGATGTTTGTTTCAGCGGATGCCGAGAATTCGATGATAAACATTTTTTTTTTTCGCTTGTCGATGAAGACTACATCAGGCTTATTGGTATGAATTTGTCTGAGCGTAGGAAATGAGTAGTTCCAGTAAATTCTGTATCATTCATTCTCTACTACGTATTCTATATCGTCACCCGGAGCGTAGGGTCGAACTGGCGTTTCGTGGATTCCGTACGAGTGCCGAAGATGATAGTAATTAAATAAAAGAATTTGAAAATAATTAATTAATAAATTATTTTCTCTTTTGCTACTGTGACATTATGACATTATGTTACATAAGTACTTTAACAAATGCCTAATAATAGACATTTGCTGTTGCATAACAATAACAATTATTGCTTTCGACCATAGTTCTTTCTGCCATTTTTTTGTAATTAAGTGAAAAAAAAAAAGGATTTCCATTACTAGAATTTATTTAATTATATAAAAAAATACAAACCTACAAAAAACAAAGTTACTATCAAAATCGACGTCGAGATAATCAACATAATCCTCCTTCCATATCTATCAACAACCAAAGGAGCGCAAATACCACCAAAACTCTCAATCGCTCCGACTATAATCGACGAAATTTCCGAAGGCACGCTATTCCCAGTTTGCTCGAAAATATACTGCGTGTAGGTAGCTATCGTGCTCGATCCTGATAATTGCTTAAAAAGAGAAATCGCTAAGACTATAAAAAACGGCTTTAAATACACCTTCGATTTAAAAATTTCCTTATAATCAACAGCCTTCTTCGATTTAACAAAATCACACAAAGCCTGGAAGGTTTTCGCATCGCCGATATTTAATTTCATATAAACATCGCGCGCTTTTAATTCCTTTTCTTTCGTGATTAAGTGGTTTGGAGATTCCGGGATGATAAAGCAGAAGAGGAGGAAAGCGCAGGGGATTATCAAGCAGAGAATGTTGAAGGTGATGTAGGATACATAAGGGCCGATTGCGTAGGAATACAAATACCCCATTACACCTGATAACCCAGCTGAATTTCCAATGATACCTCTGTTTGAGTCTCTAGCGATTTCTGCTAAATACAAAGGGACGACTGTGAAAACGCTCCCGTGGCTTATACCGGAAATTGCTCTTCCTATGTAAATCATGTAGATGTTGGTTGCTGAAGCTAGGATTGTTAGAGCTAAGGAGAAGATTGAGGCTATTGCGATCATGGTTGGTTTCTTGCCGAATTTTTGAGAGGAGTATGCGGAGAGGAAAGGGCCGAATGTTGCTCCTAGTGGGAAAAGCGAGCCGATCCAGGAAATTTCCATTACTGTTAGTTTCCTTCCTAAAGGGGTTTCTTCTAAGTTTAACAGTTTTTCGATTACTGGGGATGACCATGTTGTTAAGACTCCACATAGGAATGTTAATAAATCAACTAAAAAAGAAAATCATGTGTTATAAATTAGAATGTACAGAATGATCAACAATGATTGCAGATTATTAATTATAAATACGAATGTTGGTACAACTGAATAATTAACACTCTACGATGAAAGTGTGAAAAAAGGAAAAAATAATGTTAACTATTCTCTTCTCGAAACTAAAAAACATATATCGGTTGGTACAACTGTTCATATGAAAATATAATCTTCTAGATTATCATTTGCGCAGCAATTTTTTTTACGAAAATAAATAAAATATTTAATCATAATTATATAATCTCTTCGAGAATGACGAGATTCGAAACTACTCGGAGGAAATTCATTAAGTGAAACAAATTAAGTATATTTTTTAACCTATTAATATTTTGATAATGTTTCATGAAGTGTTTAATGAGAACCAAATAAAAGATTTATATATTTCATTTTTGCGCGTTGAAATTGCCTCGGGCTTATGTTTTTTATCTCTTTTTTTTTGAGAGTATGCATTCGATTTTCAAAAACTCATGGCAAAATAGGACGCACGACGCTGTTAGAGTCAAATATAGTTATTCTTTATTAATTTTTCCTTAGACTTAGAGCCGAAAAAAAAATCGCTGGATTGTTCGGCAGGAAATTTAACGTATCTGCAATCATTGTTGATCACTCTGTATTTTACATGTACATGAGTCATTAATGCGCAACATTTAGGTTCGTGCGAAAAGTATTACTTTCTACACTAGTTATGTAAGATGCTATTAATGGAGCGTGAGCAAATAGATAATAGAATATTATAAATTTTAATTACTATCATCCATAAATCGTGACAGTTTTTTACCGGCACTTTGTCCCGTCAACATATTTTGTATATTTTATTTTTAACAATTACAAATGAGTAAAGTTCGCACCACTAGAAATTAGGTTGCAATGACATGTCTCGTAAGGGTTTATTTTTTTAAAAAAAATATTATTTGGTGTTTTCTTATTTGCATTTGTAAATATTATTTTTAATGTGTTATTATTGTTAATATTCTTGTTAAACTTTTAAAAGCTATTTATTCCTCTAATTCAGTGCTCTAAGAAGTGATCAGTTATTAATTTTCGCTAGTCGGATATTATTCTGTGGATTTAAATTCGATACTTAATTTCTTTTATACAAATTATAGACCGAGGTACCCCATCCGATAGCAAGTTGATAAATGCAAATTATGATAGAAAATCTTTCCATTAAATATTCTCCAATCAAAAAATATTGCATTATACAATAAGTTATTGCTTTGTACCAGCAAATATCTATTATGAAATTCAATGGCTTTGGAGGAATAAACCATAGAAATAGTTCTTTCAAAATATATTTGTTTTAAAGTATTTACGTAATTTAAAAAAACAGTGACCAAGTGAATAAATACTATTTTCTATTATTATTTACGTAATGTAAAGAAAAAAACCACGGTAGCTAAAGGTAAAATAATTGATTAATAATTATTTTCAAATTCTTTTTATTTAATTAAATAAAATGAAACAAAGATGATTCACACATTTGCAGTTATTTAAATTACAATGAAATTAAACACGGGAAAGTTTTTGACAATGATCTTTTTATTTGATCTCCCACATATTATATTTAATTTCTTATTTAATATTATTTATTTATTATATTTTTCTTTAAAAGAGACAGAAAAAAAAATGATCGATATCGACTAACACATAATTTAACTAGAATAAAGTAGAATTTATTTCTCGGAAGAAACTTGTATGTACATGAAAACATAATAATAATTTATTTTAAATAACTGTGACTAAGTAAATAAATACTCTTTTTAGTAATTATCTTTCGTTTTTTTTTTCAATTAATATTTATTCAATTTAATAAATCACACACACAATTCACATTAAAAAAAACAATTTTTAATGTATAAAGAAAACCCAAAAATTATTCATTTATATTTACCTATTAAAACGCAAATCACTTGATACCAAACCGACGACGGTTTCCGTTCACTTTTCACCGGCACCAAAAACGGCGTCGGTTCTCGCATTTTTATCAAAGCAATTATTTACATTATCATTTCGCACTTATTTGAGATAAAAAGTGGATTAACGGTTTAATTGCGATTCCGACTTATTTTCAGTTTGACATTACAATATATCTGAACATGATAAAAGCCAGTCTATGTATCGATTCATTCCTCGTCCAAACAATAACTAGTCCCTTGTTTCATATATGTTTTCAAGAATAAATATATCGTGATTTGTAATCAGGTTAATTATGGGGAGATTATTATCGGGATGCTAATTATATATATATATATATTTTTTTTTCGGAGGTATACAAATGGGATTATTTGGTTATTTAAATGGTCTGGGTTAATAAACGAGGTGTATTGATTAAACAATAAAAAAAAAGAAAACTGATAAAAACATTTCGTTAATTTTTTTACACTTAATTTTAATAACAATAACAAATTAATTCTTGGGTCTTGAAAGCGTTCACTTCGTAGTAAATTTTCAATTTGAATGCAAAGAACACAATTAACTTTTTTATACCACTTTTATTTTACTTTAGCGATTAATTACAATTTCACTGTAATAATTATCAACCATTATCAAACCATCTCTTTGCTCTCGGTTACCGGTGTTATCGGCATACTTCGCCCGGATAATGTGTTGTTCTCTAGGGGTTCAGTGACTACTATCCTGGAATCTTCCGCCAAATATCGCCAAGGAATCCCATTTAACCTGCGGATCTAGTATAAGTCTCATAACAAATCCTAGAGACATTTGGATGTATATTAAGGCTGCGATCCCCAATACATTTCCGTTTTAAGGGATTAACAATTTTATAAAGTCATAAGAAAATAAACATTAAATACAGGCAGATAGCTTATTTACTGATGAACGACATCAGATATTTTTTATTTTTTAAAAACCAAATATGTGAAAAAAATATTTTTTTAAAAATTAATTTAATTTACAAAAGTACATTTAATCTATATTAAATATATCTGATTACACGTGGAAAGTCTTCCTCTTAATATCCATATTTAATACAATCACAATATTATTATTTGTATACTCCTTAATTCTATAAAATAGTCAATGAAAACAAATTTAGTTCGACTCCATAATTTTTATTGTGGAACAGTATCTAGTAGTTCAGATGTTTGCCGCTAGGTTGAAAAATCAAAGTTGGAATAAAATAAACACACACATTTTACACATTTTATATATATATATATATGATTGCATATTATAATTATTTGCCTTTATTGTATATATTTGTACCATATGATCGATAATGTTTCTCAAAGCTTACTAGATGATTTGATTTTTTTATTAAAAAAAAAATGTTAACAATAAAAGTAACGATTGCTATAAGGTATGTTATTCTAACAAATTTAAAAACAACAATAATAATAAAAATAAATAAAAAAAACAATAATGCATTTAATTATAATAGAAAGTGCAATTTAAAGTAGGTAGAGCTTAACATCTATAGCATATATTCAAAGTAAATTCAAAGTATGAAGAACACTTAACTTAAACACAGCGCTATTCTTCGTTTCATATTGTTAAACGAAAAATGTTTGATTTGCAAACATTTCCTAACGCTTCGATTAGCAAATATTTGCGACATTTTCAACCGTCCATTGCTTTGGCTTGCCACCGCCAGGTCCTCTATTTATAGCTCCCGTTTCACGAAGCTTTAGGGCACATCCTTAATAGCATGCCGTAAAACGTAATGGGAAACTGCAATGGCGAGAAATACAGCGCGGAATTTTTCAACACACGATTACAGAAGATCTCTCTCCTCCAACCGTACGCCCGTTCTTGATTTTTTTCTCCTGATCCCATTTCTGAAGTACAGGGAAAACTTTATGTTCGGTAGTAAATATTCTATTGATTTGATAAAAAAAGACAGATGTGACGTTTTTTTGCAAAATATAAAAAAATGGAACAAAAAATAAATAAAATAAAGTATTTCAGAGCAAAAAAAAATCGATCATATTTTATTTTTTTTAAATAAATTAAATAAATAATGATTTGAAAATAATAAATTACCAAGAGAATGAATACTCTTTTCAATTTATTTTTTTTATTTTATTTAGAATCTTGGAATTTGTAAACTAACGACACATTAAAGTACATTTTTTTACCTTAACTATATAGATAACATCTTTATTTCTGAGATTGGAATATACAATTACAATACAATATCTAACGTTAGTGTATACGTTAACAATATATTTCCAACTCTGAAACTGGCTATCGACAAGTGGTCTTTCATCCTGAGGTATAATTCTTATACTATATTATACGTTGTCCTTAGAAAACGGCTATCGATCATCGGTCTTTCTGCCTTACCTTAACTATTAGAGCCGTAATAAAATGTTTAAGAGGGTGGGAGGATATGTTCTTGATTCCACATAGCTGCACTAATATATCAAATATGTTATAATTGGCAGTCAATTTAATAAAATGTTCATTTATGTATTTAAAAATATGCATTTTTTTTTTAAATATTTTACACCTAAATTTGTCATGCGTTTAAATCAATACCTTTTCCTAAATATTTTTTCAATCTCAGCTGAACTTTTCCCTTTAGTCTCCGGCAGCAACAGCAAAATAAACACCATACCGATGAAGTCGAAACAGGCGAATATCCAAAACGCCACGTCCATTCCGAACCGTTCCGAAATAATCGGAAAAACGAAAGTAATTGTGAACTGCAACAACCAGTGCAGACAGTTGATGAAAGCCGAAGCCATCGACTTGATTTTCTCCGGTAAAATCTCCGCCATTACAATCCAGACGGCCGATAAGATTCCGAAAATATTTAAAAAAATGCAAACTACAAGGGAGAGAATTGCTAGCCAGGATTGCGGTTTTAAATAATCGAGATGGAAATATAAGCCGAGTAGTATTTGTGCAAGCATTGTGCCTAAAAGGGAGGTGATTAAGAGGATTTTTCTGCCGTATCTGTCGACGATAAACGGGGCTAAAGAACCACCGACAACGCCAACAATTGCGACTATAATTGATGAAATATCGGAATCGATTTTTGTTTCGGCGAAATCAAAAATGTATTGAGTGTAAGTCATTATGCTGGTCGCGCCTGATAATTGTTTTAAGCTGACTAAAAACAAAGCTACAAACACTATTTTTATATAAAATTTCGTAGTTAAAATCTCCTTTAAGGGTGTTTGTATTTTTGATTTAATATAAATCTTCGAGTTTTCGAAATCATCTAAACTACCTAAATCTAATTGTAAATAAATATTTTTCGCCCTTATTTCGTTGCCGTTAATAATTAAAAAATGCGGGCTCTCCGGGAGGAAATAAGCCAAAGCTATAAAAGCGCAGGGGAATATTAAGCAAATTATATTAAAAATTAGGATTGTAACGTAAGGACCTGTCACGTACGCTATAAGCGAGCCTATTACTAAAGACACCCCGATGGTATTCCCGATTATCCCCCTGTTTGAATTCTTCGAAATTTCCGCGAAATACAACGGAATCACGGTAAATACACTTCCCTGGCTAATTCCCGCGATTATCCTTCCTATGTAAATCATGTAGACATTTCTAGCGAATGTCAGGAAGAGCATTGCGATTATGAAGTTAACAGCGATGGCGATCATCGAGGGTTTCCTTCCGAATTTCTGCGAGAGGAATGCCGAGACGATCGGGCCGAGCATTGCTCCTAGCGCCAGTACGGATCCAATCCACGATATTTCCTCGACTGTTAGGATCCTTCCAATGGTGTTCTCGTCGGAGAGTTTGAGTAGTTTTGGGATTACTGGAGAAGGCCAGGAGGTCATGATTCCGCATGTTAGTGGAAGGATATCAACTGAAAATGTACATTTTAATTACCTTTGATCGACAGATGTTGTCTTTATTTTGAATTTTGATATCTCGACGGGTGCATAATTATATGCAAAATAATAATGCATAATTTATATGCAAAATTCGTACTAAAATATGGTTGATGGATCGAGTCCTAAAATCCATGGCTGGAAATGCGTGGCTAACTTCACACCGATGGAAATTTCTATTTACGTTGACGATTTTTTTACGAGGCACACAAAAGTAGTTAGCAGGTAAACATAATGAGAGGGCGTTATCATAAATTGCTTTCATACCTTGTATCGAGCAATTCTAAAAGGACAACGGAGTAAACATTAAAAGACAGAATTCAGAATTTCAAATTAATTAGACTTTTAAAGTAAAGAGCATTTTTCGTCCCTTCTTGCTTTTCTCCAACTTGGTTATTAATGACGCTGCAACAATTTTAGCGTAAATTGTCAATTTTTTTGTTGTTGATATAAATCAAGAAATTTTCTTTTTAATTATCTTCTATCTTAATCTTCAGATTTAAATAAATCACACAACAAATCTAACTGTGCAAATATGTTATTACTATATAAAAAAATTAACTTTAGTAAAAGAAAATAAATAAATTTTAACTTAACTCTAAAATTAGATTTTGATTGTATATATAAATTTAAAGTTTTGAGTTAAGTTAAATTTTATTTATTTTATTACTAAACTCGAGATTTTAAATTTTTAACCTAGTAATTGTGCGCATTTTGTGAAAATTATAAAAAAAATATTTTATTCAGAAAATGATTTAAAACAAGCATAAATTTAAGAATATAACAAGAATGTGTACATTAAATAAAAGTAATTTGAAAATAATTATTTTTTTTATTTATTTATTCAACGGATTTGTCATTTTACAAATTTATTGTATATTTGTAAAATGACAATAATTAATAATATTTATGTATAATGAATTGTAGGACAAAAATTAAGAAATAATAACAAGACAACAAATAATTGGCGCCGCTAGATGATAATACTGTGCCTTGCCTAAATTAATGAATTATTAAATTAAATTTAAAAAAAAATATATTTTTACTTATTTTATTTCAATAACTGTGACTATGTGAATAAAGCCTTTTTTTATTATAATTAATCACTTACTTAAGTACTTTAAACTTACGTAACGTAAGTCAGAAAAGTCGCAATAACTAAAGTGAAAATAATGGATTAATAATTAATTATAATAAAAAAGGCTTTATTCACATAGTCACAGTTATTGAAATAAAATAAGCAAAAATATTTGTTTAATTATTCATTAATTTAATAATTCATTAATCTAAGCAAGGCACAAATAGCAAAAATATTTTAATTATTGATAATTGAGGCTTCTACTTCGTTATACAATGTTTTAAGTTTTAATAAAAAACGCTGATTCACTTTGTTTGTATAACATTAATTTTATTTTAGTGACTTTAGTTTCAACAATTTTCACTTGTCATTATCAAACTTAAGACTTGAGATTTAAAATTTGTAACCTAGTAATTGTGCACATTCTGTGCAAATTATAAAAACATATTATGATTTAAAACAAGCATACATTTAAGAATATAACAAGAATGTGTACATTAAATAAAAGTAATTTGAAAATAATTAATTACTTTATTTATTTTTATTTTATTTATTTATTTAACTGTGACCAAGTGAATGATACTCTTTTCTATTTATATTAAGACTCTTAGTTTGATAATGACAAGTGAAAATTATTGAAACTATAGTCACTAAAATAAAATTAAATTTATACAAACAAAGTGAATCAGCATTTTTATTAAAACTTAAAAATAATTGATTAATCATTAATTATTTCCACAATTAATCATGATTATTTCAAATTATCGTTTCTATTATTACAATATATACATATTTACCTATTATCACAGAAGCAACTTGATAATTCAACAATTTCCGGCAATCATAATTTAAAATTTTCATTTCTTTTTGTTTTGTATGCTTAATTTCAATTCCGACTGGGCTTGTAGAATAGTAGAAATGTAGTGGAATTAGCCCCCATAAACTCGGTAAATATTTCCTTAGAGATAAACTGGTATCACGTTATTTCATACAATTATAAAAAAGCCGAAATACACAAAACGCGAATTAAGAGATTTGCTTGTTTATAATTTTATTATTAATTTTATTACTACATGTAACGAGTTGCGCGTTTGGCGGCGGTTTGTTATTTTAATTATCTTGGAAAAATGAAAAATTTGTATTCCAATTCGAACTATTCGTGTAGTGCGTAACTGTTGATAACGATATATTGTGCTTATTGCTAAATAAGAATCGACTAGTAGTAATATTTAAAACATGTTCATATTAATGGCATTAAATATTTGATTAGGGAATATTAATTGTATTTAAAATTGTTAGTGTATTTTTAGGAGTGTCTTTTAAATAAAATACTGATTATATATCTGAAATACATCTGAATTTTTGGTAAGAAATGTTATTTGTTTATACACAATAATGAAATAAATTATACTTACTAAGAAAATATAATTTACAGATAATATTTTTCACATAAACTATAAGTTTTCACTTAAAATAAAACACTTAATGATTTTCAACTATTTTTTGTGTATTTCACGACAATTGTCGTGAAATTAAGTGTTTTATTTTAAGTGATCATGGATTTTCAAAAATTAAGTGCCTCCACTATCTACGCTATAAGTTTTCATTGGAACACATTTTCTTGCCCGTTGTTAAACGAGCCATAGGAAATTTTATATATATATACATATTAGATATTTATTCACGAAATTTTACATTATTAATTATTATTTACAAAACATATTGTTTCGAAAAATTTATAAACATCTTTATATTATGTAATTTATGGATGAAACCACTCTGTGAATACATTTTTAACTAATGTAAAAAGAGATAGGTTTGAAAAATAAACACTGTGATTATATCACATACTTGTCTATTTTTTAAGTGTATCATACAAGCAGAATGTTAATTTTTGAACCTATCTCTTTTTATCTTTTTATATTAGTGAGTGCTCAATATTAATTAGAATATGAAATTCTTTGAAAAAAAAAAAAAATGAGTGAAAAATGGAGCCTGTCTTAACGATATTGCAACGAACGGTCTTTCAGCCATGATTTTTTTTTATATAAACAACAATTTTTGATTTAATTAACTAAACAAAATTTTAAATGTGTATGTGAATCATGACCTCGGTAAAATCGCAGGTATATTTTTTTAATTTTTAAAGTTTACACACACGTGTCTAAAGATGACCTTGTATTACATTATCTTTTTGTTTCAAATATTCTTGATTAAAATAAACCTTCCTAATTACGGTGTATTTAAATTAAAGATATTTCATATATATAATGATAATATTATAACACCAAACCTAGGAAATGGAAATAAAAAATTAATGTTTTATTGAAGTTTAAAATATCTGATTCCTATAATATTTCATAGGTTAACTGTAAAATTCAAAAAACTAAAACATGCTAGTGTTAATTTAATTTATATGAGCAAAAAAGTTACAAATAAAAGTAAGTATTAAAAATTGTTCAATTTTATAAATAGAAAAGAGTATTCATTTTCTCACAGTTATTCAAATAAATTAAATTGTTCAATTTTGTTCAAATTTGGTGGTTGAATCATAATGTATTATTAAATGGAACAAGGGAAGGATCGATTTTCCAACTATTTTATTTAGCACAGTTAGCAAAGGCCATGAAAATTAACAACAATTATTTAGTTGTTTTATGTTTAAGCAATTATAGTAAAGAAGCGAGTAGTTACCATTTTTACTACTACATATTAGGAGGAATTGAGAGTATCTGGATGATGAATGTTAAACTATATTTGAAATCTTTTCAGGAAACCCCAAAGGATTGCAATGTCGTGTGTTTAAACAAAAATAAAGGCTATTGTTGGTTTGGATATTAAAATATTATAAATTATTACAAAAAATAATTTAAAAGGTAATGAAAGTTTTTGTAATTAAACATAAACATGAAAACTACAAGAATATATATAATAATATACACATTCGAATAATGAATATACTTTTTTTTACTTTGATTATATAAATGGAATTTATTCAATGACTATAGTTTCGACGACACTAAATAGATTCTAGTTATACAAACAAAGTTAAAACGTGTTTTCATTTATCGAATAACGAAGTAGAGGCCTTAACAATATACATATTTATTAGTAGAATGGAATTGTAAAAATATGCCAAAATACGAGAAATTAAAACTACTCACACATATATGCCAACCCGTTTAATCGAAATTTAAGAGGGTCACTTACGATTTTATTTCGAAGGATATAAATTTCAATTTCAATTTACTTATATTAACGGAATCTCCATTTCCAAATTACAATTATAATTACAGATTAAAAATTTTATAAATTTTATTTTCGTTATGAAAAAAAAAATATATTCACATATATAAAGGTACAATATAAATATATGACATAACCATAAAACATAATGTATGTATATACAAACAAATAATAATGCAAACATTTCACACACAAATTACACTGCAAATAATTCGATTAACCCTAATATTGCAACCCTCCTTTATCTTTTAATGTATAGTTAGTATAAAGCAATATGTATTTAAATGGACTTACCGTTAATAAACAATAAACAATAATAGTTCTAAAATTGTTATTCATCAGGATTGATATTGTAAAAACAAAAAGAAAAACTGATAGTGTCGAATAAAATAAATAAAATTAAGCTAAACAATAAAATTTAATTATATATATTACAAAATAATTAACACTGTTGTATCCTTTCTTCACACTTTATTTTCTAATGTTTGTATATATATTTCGAGTGCTATGCACTCATTATCAATAAGAACTGTTGGAGTTGTTATTGATAATGATATATTTAAACATTAGAAAATAAAGTGTGAAGAAAGGATACGACAGTATTAATTATTTTGATTATACTCATCACGTAACTCAAAACCAATCATCGAATATATATTTTATACAGGCAGAAAGACCGATGGTCGATTGCCGTTTTCTAAGGACAACGTATAACATAGTATAAGAATAATATTGTTAATTTATTGTATATAAAATTGTCTTCGGCAGAAATAAAGATGTTATATATATATATATATATATATATATATATATGAACTGTTTGGGATTGATAAATAAATATTTTGATGCGTATTATTTTTATTTTGTATTTTGTCGTAATTTGTGATTGGTAATTTGCCTTTTTTTATAGATATGTTTTGTAATCTTTTTAGAGCGTCACACTTTTCTTATAAAATTTTTAATATGTAATTATAATTGTAATTTGGAAATGGAGATTTCGTTAATAAAGTAAATTGAAATTACATAATTTTTATACGATAATACCATGGGTGCCTTTACGGAAGCATTAAATAAAAATAAGTAAATTGCAAGAAAGGATTACAACAACTACTTAAAATTCATAACAACCCCCCATTAGTTCCGCATTACGTATCCTTTTTTTACATATATATATAACCAATCCTCATTGTGAACGCATTTTCAAGTCAGCATTGTATCACTCTCATTAAATAGAAACATTTTAATTCGGTCGACTGAAGACACGAGTGTCACTCCGCGTGACATGTGAAAGTGCGACACCTTTGCCACAATGGCACCACGCCGTCTCCATTAACGTGTCACGGTGATCCTCATTGTTGTTTAACTTTTCGAAACGAAACGGGACACAATGGCGGAATGCTCGGAAACTCCGGAGGGTCATCGAATGATCATAATAATAATAATAATGACGTTACGCTGAAATGAAAGAAACGCTCTCTTCGGGTACATTCGTGGTTGTTGTGTGGAAGTAATGTGTTTGTGAGTGAATAAGGGCGGATGAAAAAAAAAGTGGTTAATGTGGCTAATCGATGAAATAAGATTATTGAAAGTTTTTCCTTTTATTTGCGATATAAAAAATCTTTCTGTTACCATTTTCTCAATTATCACTTGGTAAAATATTATGAATAATCAAAGATGTTAAATAATTATCACTACATTTCTTCGACTAGTTTCGGGTAGATGCCATTATCAAGAATGATGTACAGTGGATTTTCTTAAGATTTAAATTTTTTTATATTTGTATTCAGATTATTCCTTTTTTGGTGTCATTTTGAAATTTGTTTGTAGGTTCAGTTCTTATGATATATAAGTTATCTGTTTTTAGTATTCCCTCTGTTTTCTAAATATACTAAAAAAAGTAACTTGAATATAGTAATGTGGTTGTTATCTGTTTTTAGTATTTGCATTTCATGCAAATCATTAAGAGAAAAATAAATAATATTGGCCCTAAATATGATCCTTGCGGTACATCTTACACTACATTAATGGGATTTGAAATAAAGTTCTTTATTTTCACAAACTGGATTCTTTGTTTCTAAAATTAATCGAGCCAATAACAGTACGAATGATTTTAAAAAGTTTAACACCATCGGCAAACGTTAAGAAATTACATTTTCAAAAACTTCATGCAAATCGTTAATAAAAAGCAAAAATAATATTGGCCCCAATTGTGATCCTTGCGGTAAACCTTACACTACATTAATGAGATTTAAAATAAAGTTCTTTATTTTTACAAACTGGATTCTTTGCTTCTAAAATGAATCGAGCCAATAACAGTATGAATGATTTTAAAAAGTTTAACATCTTCGTAAAATGTAAAAAAATACATTTTCAAAAACTTCATGCAAATCGTTAATAAAAAGCAAAAATAATATTGGCCCCAATTGTGATCCTTGCGGTAAACATTACACTACATTAATGGGATTTAAAATAAAGTTCTTTATTTTCACAAACTGGATTCTTTGCTTCTAAAATGAATCGAGCCAATATACGGTATTATCACAGAAACTCAAGGAACGTAATTTGCCAAGGAGAATAGTACTGTTAATTCTATCGATAGCTTTAGTAAAATCTCTATATACCTTATCAACTTGATAACGTTCTTCCAAAGCTCGCGAAACGTATTGTTTGAATTCCATTAAGTTATGTATTTGGTTTGAGTTATGTGAAGAGATTAATATAATTGAATTTTTAGTGAAGAAAGTGTTAGTGTTTTAATTATTCCATTAAGTTGGTAATAGTAGATCCACCGCTGAAAAATCCATGCTGTCTAGTCGCATTTATTACGCTTCTATGACCATGATAATTGGTCATCAACTATCTTATCCAGCAGTATAGAAATAGATGAGAGAATACAGATGCTCCTATAATTTTCAACCAAATCCGTAGAACCACTTTTTGCTTTCCCCGGACCCCTACCCAGAGAAAGTATTGTGATCGTAAAAATTTTCGAATCGCAAATTTCAACAAATATGCACGTTTTGAGGTCCATTGAGTTTTGAAAAATGTCTGTGTGTTTCCGCGATGGCGCATAAACGGCTAAATGGATATCTAAGCTTTCTATAACTGCGGAATTATCTGAAAAGCTGTTAGTTAGAATCAAAACTCATTAAGTGCAACTTTACTCTTAGCGATTTTTTAATTGGGATAGAAAAATGTTTCAAATTAAAGTTGCAGATCTTAAAAAAAAAAAAAATTGTTTTATTGTAGGACCTTTAGTTTTTATTTTATAAGCTGAAGAATTTCATCTACCTGATAAATTTTCTTAGAAATAAACAATTATTTTTATAATGTTCTTTATGTTGGCTGTGGAGACTTCAAATATTTATTTTTATATCAAATAAAACGTCAAAGTGCTTTAAAAAAATACAATCCGTTTTTTTTTTAATTAATATGTTTTCCTTTCCTATTAAATTTTCATTCAAAAACGTATTTTACCGAATTCACCGGGGAAAGAACCATGGTTGACACATCACCATTTTATTTATTTTATTCTTATTTACGGATATAACCTTTTTACAAAAGCAGAAAAATATAAATTGTATAAAATGTCGAAAAACGAAGTAATAGGAAAAAAAATACAAATATGACAATAAATAACAATTCGATTAACAATTTTCTACATCACAATAATTAAAATGGAATTATAAAATTTGACTTCCATTTAGCTGGCAATATTCTAAGTTCTAGAGATTTAACAAATAGAAAGTAAATTGGGAAAAAACATCGAGAAAAAAAATGCAATTAAGTAGGAAGTAGTTTGGAATCAAGTCGGGTCCGTAAGAATAGAAATTGCCATAAATATTTGAAATACTTGTCTAATTTTTCCTAGAGCCCATCCATCGGCTCTAAATTCTAAAGTAACAACCTAACTTAACCTAACCTAAAATATCTTAACATAACCTAAGTTACAAAATTTATGCAAATCAAACAATAAAAGTCAATAAGAGTCCCCCTTTTATAAGTTTCCAAAACCACTTTATTGACAAGGAGATACACTGTTTTTTTTTTAATTATCTTAATGGGCCACCGGAAAAAATTATTTATAAAACGCAATCTTATCAAATAATGCTAATGAAATTTTCGACAGTCCTGAAGATGAATTTATTTTAAATTTATGATATCGTTACAATTGGATACGTAATTATTAATCATTTTTTAATTCAATATATTTTTAGAATAAAGAAATAAGTATTGGGAGATAAAAAAATGAATTATTACACGTGTATACGATAAAAAAAAAACGCAAAAATATACAGGGTCGAGACTTAATTTTTTTTCTTTAGCCAATATCATTTAGATTTATAGGATTTTTTTATTTAAATAATCAACGGTTGGGAGTTTCGATTAACTCCACTCCCCTAACTCCCTTTATACACTATTTGGATTGCGTCAGCGAATCGGAATTCTCTTTATATATGTCAATCATCTTTATTGTGGTATTTACATATACATATATAATACAATATATTTAATATAAACTTATAAATGGCTATCATACCTTAAGTCTTTCTGCCAGAATTCTCTATATAATTTCGGAATCGCTCCAATTTCGTTTCTAATTATTATTATTATTTTATTTTAAATGGTAAGATTTTTGTTTTAAATGTTTAAATAAAACTTGATTAAATCAGGTTTACACTACATTTTTTAAAACACGGACTTATGTGATATATTAATGGTTTCACTTTATATTATAATTTTAAAATATTTCTTTTTACTAATTCTAGTCTTAAATAATAATTTACAATAAACAGAGTTAATGAGACACTCTGTATATAAAAAATCAATAGATTTCAGATTTTTAAGTACTTTTTAGGAGACCTAAAAAGTATATATATATATATATATATATATATATATATATATATCGAGCGTATAAAAAAAATCGACGACGAAGTTGGCATTGGAATTCTAAAGTCTTAAATAATAATTTACAATATACAGAGTTAATGGGATATTTTGTATATTTTAAATTATTGTATAGGACTTTAGAATCAGTAAAAAATCTCATTTAAAATTATAATATAAAGTGAACCCATTAATTTATCACATATGTGAAGGAAAATGGCTTAACCTCAGGTTCCTGGGACTAAATCTGATGATTCAACTGAAGTTATACGTATACAAAAGTTATTTATTTTTACATGTTTTCAATCTTATCTTATAATGCTTTTAGAGTTTTTATGGCGTGAAATCCACAAATTGCCAGAGAGATGGAACAAATACATATCGAGCAATGGGCAATAATTTTAATAAAATATTTGTTACAATTTCATTCAATGAATGTGTATTTTCTATAAAAAAAATCCAGTTTCATAATTACGTTTCTAGTAGATGCATAAATATTACGTAAATCATCTTACATTTTTAAAAACTTTCTTAATCTAGAATTCAAATCGTCTATCGTATTTTCTTTCTTCTTCTTGTTATTATTATTATTATATTGTGGGGTCAATATTACTTTTTAATCTCCCCCCGTAGCGTGATAACGTACATCCACTTAATAAAACATAATCAATTCATATCCATTTCATTATCTTCAATGATAAAAATAGAGATTTCCGCGTTACTGCAATTAGTGTAGAATCAACAATGACGGTAAAACCATCCTTACCTATTCCTGGATCCAGTGAGAAGAAGGCTCTGATTTATCAAACGATATGTGTGTTAATAGGTAAATATTAATTTTTATGAATTATTTATAAATTAAATGGCAGAAAGTCTGTTGGCCTAAAATAATAATATTTGTTGTTATGTATAATGTACTGACAATAAAGATTCTTTATGTATATTATAAACTATTAATTGTAATTATCGCAGTTTAAAATTGAATAAATACGAAAAGAATAATGTTAAACTTATATTTTATATGGAGGGGATATAAAAAATGTATAACTATTTAAATAAAAATTATTGTCCTTTCTCATACTCCGTTTTATTGAACTAAATGTATATTTCGGAAACTATGTTTCCATCTTCAATAGTGTATGAAGTTTCAGAAATATACAGTGTAGGCCACGAATAAGGGCCATTAAATGTGTACGGGGTTCCTGACAGAGAAAAAATTTGAAAAAAAAAAATACATTGCATTTTCAACTTTCTATCACTTCCTGTTGTAATAATACAAGTTTGGGGGGAATTACTGTAATGACCCCAAACTTGTATTACTTTAGACTTTGATTAAAACACTTGGTTTGTTTCACTGATTTTTTATTTTTACTCCGACCTAAGGTCGAAACTAATCGGAGTAAAAATAAAAAAATCAGTGAAACAAATCAAGTCTTTTAATTAAAGTCTATTAATTAAATATTTTTCAACACGGGTTAAGTGAGAAATTAATTCAAAATATAAATATTGTATTACTTTAAATGTAAAACCCCACATTTTATTTTTTAATTTTCCGTTCAATTGCCGACCCACTCATATGCATTTATGTCCACATAACTTTTACAGTTTTTGAGTTAAAAATGTATTTGTCAAATATCAACCTCAAATAGACGTTTCGAAAAATGGCTATAACTTCTAGTAGGAACAAGATAAACAGACAGGCGTTATGTTGAATTTTTACTAATATATTCATATAGAATTAGAAAGAATAATATTTGTGAAATTTTGACAATAGGTATTTCAAAAGTGTTAATATTTCAGTACCCACTTAAAAATATCATAATTATTTTTTTTTTTCAAATGGAATGACCTATATTTTATCTCATGGGGTGATTGGTAAGACAATTTGCAATATAAAAGTATTAGGCATCCTTAAATATAGAGCAAGTAGTTTTTGAGTAATTTTGAAATTTTTTTCCTCGAAAAATTTTTTCACAATTGAGTAATTCCTGTACTATTTACACGTGCACCATAGTCAATATTCACTGAACCTAATGTGTAAAAAATCATTTCACACATGTCAATATTTGTCGTCGTTCGAGTAATTTTAATACGAATAAGTATAACAATTCAGAAATTGTGAATTTATTCGTCAATTTTCATATCAAACTAATGATAATATTTATTCAAAGAAAACAGGAGCAAAAATATTGTTTATTTGGTAAGAAACGTGAATGACGTATTTTGCATTTGTGATGGAACCACACGTCAGTTAGATTGTTTTACAATATTTTTAAATTCAATAAATAAGAATATCATATTCAAGAGAGAAAGAGAAAATAAATTATAGTTTAAATTTCTTAGATTTAATCATAACAAAATTAATAGGCAATAAATTAGAATATAAATTTATAGGAAAGACAGCTTCACTAATACAATTATTCCAAACGATTCCAAAACCTATAATAAATAAAATAAGATACTTTTCACACTCTTATTCACCGCCTTGTACATATGCCTCTAAATCAAACTAGTTTTAAGACAGTATTAAACACGATAAAAACGATAGCACTCAACAATGGTTACAATAAACAAATTATCAATAATTTATGAAAAAGAAGAAGAAAAAAAGAAAAGAGTATGAAAAACACTTCTACTGCAAAATAAAACCACCTAAGAAAGAGTGTCATTGATTGGATTATGTTAATAATCTTTCAAAAATCATTACAAAAACTTTTAAGAGGTATGACTTTAACATCATGACAAACCCCCTCTACCTACACAGACTTATTGTAAATAATAAAAATAAAGTTGAAAAACTTAGCAAATGTAGTGTGTACGAAATTAAGCGTAATGATTATGATTATGATTATATATATATATATATATATATATATATATATAGAGAGAGAGAGAGAGAGAGAGAGAGAGAAGAAATTTTAGAACATATCTAAAATAACACAGTGAATAATAAATAAAAAATGCTCCACTGGATTTTCGCAACATTGTAGAGGAAATGATATTTTTAAAATTAAATTAAAATTAAAAAAATCAATTATTGTATTCATGTAAATATCCATAGAAATTTTAATAAAACAAATTTTAAATTCTCTTGTAAATGGGCTAATAACCCGAAACCAGTCGAGAATTTTAAGTTATTCAATCTAATCTTTGTTTTATTGATTGATTTTTAATAACTTCTTCATTTTTATTTCATACAATATGAACTACCAATGTCTAAATGTTAAAACTATTAATTAAAAAAAATCAATTAATGTAAAGTACTATACTAAGGCAATAAGGGCCGCTATTTTAATCTCCGCGAAGGACTCGAAATTAACAAGGCGTTAAAACGGGATAAACCTATCGTAAATAATATCGAAGACATTTATCACTCCCCAATCGCATCCGTTCTTATTGCCTGACGTATTTTATTATTTTATGATTTCTTTGTATTGTTATTTTTTTATAAAATTGAGAGCTTTAAGAATTTCTGAATATTAATCCATGAATATGATCAATGGTCAAAACTAGCCGGAGAGATAAATATAAAACTTAAACAAATCAAGCATTTTATTTAAATAATATATATATATAATATAATATATATATATATAGAGAGAGAGAGAGAGAAAGAGAGTGAGAGAGAGTTTTAACATTTGATGATAATCTTTTAGAATAATCAATAAAAATAAAAAAATCCTCATATCAAACTGTGAAATGACAAATCTCGAAGACAGAAATGCGCTATTTTGTTCTTCGAAATTAGGAAAACCTACGATTCAGTATGACATCAAAATAATCCATATAATTGCTGTTCGCTGCATATACACCCACAAATTATTAACATCCTAAATAGTTTTTACTCTAACCGATACATCAGTATAAAATTCCGTAATTCCACTTCCTATACATTTAATCTTAAACAAGGCCTACCACAAGGATCCGCCTTATCCCCAAGCATATACAATATTTATGTGCACGATTTATATAAACCATTCCATATGCTGCTCTTACAATTGCCAAAGCCATAAGTACCCTACAAAACCGGATTAACGATTGTATTAATATTGTAAAAATGTTATTTTCTATGAATTAACAGCAACGATGCGTCCACAAGAGCTACATTTTATATAAATTCTTGAACAACTAAAAAGAATTTAGTTACTTAGTCACAGCTATTTAAAATAAATTAAATTAAAAGAATTTGAAATTAATTAATTTTTACTCAATCATTTTTTCGTTTTTTCTTGAACCTTTGAAACGTTTACTTTGAGGTATATTTTCAACAATTATTAATAGTAAAATGGCTGGAATTATAAAAATAGTATTTTTAGAATTATTACAAAAGAAAAACAAATTTTAAATTCTCTTGAAAATGGGCTAATAACTCGAAACTAGTCGAGAATTTAAAGGTATTCAATCTAATCTGTGTTTTATTGGTTGATTTTTAATATTTTATTCATATTTATTTCACACAATATGAACTATTAATGTCTAAATATTAAAACCATTAAAAAAATAAGAAAATATGTTTTATTTATTAGATAATTTCCTATTTAATTATTTAAATAAATGCAATCAGATGAATAATAGAAAATACCTTATTATTATATTTTCTTTTTTTAGTTCATAAAAAAACTGAATATTAACGCCTATTTTTTTTTATAATTATCATATTTTCTTCTTTTAGTTGATAAAAACTGAATATTAACGCCTATTTTTTATAATTATCATATTTTCTTTTTTTTTTAGTTGATTTACTCCCATTTATATCGGGAATTCATTCAACATGGACATCACCCGTAATAGAAAAGCTGAAAGATTTAGAAGACAATCCTTTAGGACGCCCGCTGACCACAACAGAAACTTCATGGATCGGCTCACTCCTTCCACTGGGCGCCATGTTCGGCCCGTTCTTCTCAGCATACTGCTCCAGGAAATTCGGGAAGAAAATCACCATGATAGGAATCGGAGCCGTTTTTGTGATAGCTATACTCCTACTAGTTCTTGGCTCGAACATCTACTTGATTTTCGCAGGAAGAGCAATCTCCGGCTTGAGCCATGGAAGTGTTTTCACGGTCGTGCCTCTGTATTTGGCGGAAATTTCAAAGAATACAAACAGAGGGATTATTGGGAATACTGTTGGATTATCGGCGATTATTGGGACGATTTTTGCTTACGGAGTCGGGCCGTATGTTCCCCTCCTTACTTTCAACATAATCTTTTTTGTGTTTCCCTGTGTTTTCGTGGCTGCTTCGTATTTTATCCCCGAATCACCTTCCTTCTTGATTTTGAAAGGAAGGGAAGACGACGCACGGCGGATTTATTTTAAATTGGGAATTGGAAGCGAGGATGATTTCCTGAAGACGGCGGAATTTGTTAAAAGCAAGAAGGAAGCGAGTATAAGCTTAATATATAAATCGAAAGCACATTTAAAGCCGTTTCTAATAATCCTCTTAATAGCTAGTGCTAAACAGCTATCAGGATCAAGCACAATAGCGACGTACACGCAAACTATATTCAACGCAGCCGGAAGTGAAATCCCACCAGAAATATCCTCAATTATAGTGGGTTTAATAGAAAGCTCGGGAGGTTTAACCGCGCCTTTCATCATCGATAAATTCGGAAGAAGAATCATGATAATTACCTCAATCACCATAATGACAGTCTCCTTGTTCTTCGTCGGACTCTACTTCAACAACCTCTCGCATATCGAAGGAGTTTCCTGGATGCCCATTGTTTTTTTGATCAGCTTTAAATTCTTCTTCGGATTCGGGATGGTTTCAATCCTCTGGTTATTAATGGCGGAACTGTTGCCCAATAAAATTAAATCAAAAGCGTCGGCGATTATTAATTCGATTTATTGGTTCATTCAATTCGGGCTGACTTTCCTGTTTCCCATTTTGACCGAGGCTTTCGGGATGGGGATTCCTTTCTGGATTTTCGCCGGCTGTAATGTCATCGCGTTAATTATTATCTTCTTGACGCTTCCGGAGACTAAAGGGAAGAGCGCTGCGGAAATTGAGGAATTGTTTGCGGGAAAGGAGGATAATAAAGTGTGATGGCATTAAGATAATATAGTAACTGTTAATATTTTGCAATCGTATATTACAACAGCTCTGGGCCCGTATTCCTGAAATTTATCGAACGTTTCGATCGTATAAAATCTGTCATTTAGATAGGAATTTACATGTAAATTTGACAGTGGCATACGACCGATTTCATACGATCGATTTCAGGAATAAGGCCCCTGGCATTACATTTCACAAAAATATTTGCCTACGAATAAAGCACATTTCCACGTACAATATTTATTACATATATACAAACATCTTTACTCAGACAGCAGAATTACAATTCAGTACAAATATTTATATTTACAATATATATTGATGGGTTAGTAGTCTCTCAAGGGCTATCTGCCCTGTCATGAATTTATGGTGATTTGCAAATTAGAACTTTTGCTATTTATTGCATTATTCCATCATTTACTGCAGAGAACAAGCGATTAGAAGAAAGCAGATTCCAACGTACAATTTATTACATTTTTGGATCATTTTTGGCGAAGAACTAATGGCATGTTCTCCACAGAAAATGATGGAATAATGTAATAAATATTTTACGTGGAAATCTGCTTTATTCGTAGGAAAATATTTCTTTAAAATATAATGCCTTGAACCGGCAAGAAAATGAGCCGAAGCATTCTGCAAAATTCTGCTTGTTGAGAATTTATTTTTAACAATAATATTAATGTTTTAGAGTGGCCACCTCAATCTCTGTTCATGAATGTGATTGAGAATTTATGGAAATAATTGAAAAACAGTGTCCCCAATAAAGCACACCAAATAAACTATTTGTAAATAAAGAAACAGTTTTTTAAAAGTTTCACAAAATTTATTATAGAGACATTGCTACATTTTTTCGCCAGCACAGTGCTATTATCATGCAGATGATGATGATTAATCATCCATTTGATGATGCCACTGTGAATTTTGTGTGAAACTAAAAAAAAACTGTTGTTTTATTTACAAATAGTGTATTATGCAGTTTTACCAAATAAAAGGCTCAACCATCGCTTACATCAAATATACATGAACTAAGGAAGGAGAAGGTTCAGTTAGCTTTGAAAAGCATTCCAAGCTTATGCAAACTCCTCAAACACATATCGACTCTATAATAGAAAACATGGTTTATATATTTATTGATATAATCACAGTTGTTTAAAATAAATGAAATAAAAAGAATTTGAAAATAATTAATTATTAATCATTATTCCCTTTAGCTACTGTAATTTTTTGACTTACGTTAAGTAAGTACTTCAAAAAAGTCCATTATGTAATTCAATCTGATGGGGTACAGGCCCGAGAAGTAGTTTGTTTTCAAGTACTCACGTAACGTTAGTCAGAAAATCATAGTAGCTAAAGGGGAAATGATTGATTAATAATTAATTATTTAAATATTTCCTATTGTGGAGGCTTCAACTTCTTAATACATAATAAATTAAAGACGACGCAAGCGCCACCTTTTGCCTAATTTAATACATGTTTAAATATGATAATAAAAACACTTCTAAGATTCTAACACTTTGCTGAATCTGCAGACACAAATAAAAATAAAGTGTTATGTAAAACAAAGTGTTTTTATTGTTATAATTATTTTAAAATTCTTTTTATTTATCGCATATAAAGTAAACAGATAACTTTTATCGGACACTTTTTTCTCATTAATCACTTTATAAAAGATTGTTAATATTGAATTAAACTTGTAAATTAAATTCACTTGGTTTTGTGTAAAACAAAACCAAGTGAATTTAATGTGTGTATATTTTAACTTCAACTAGTTTCGGCTTAACCAACTGAATTTAATTTAGAAGTTAATTCAAGATAACTTTTTACAACTTGGATTTTTATTAAACGTTTCTAGTTTTGATTACTCGGTAATCCTTCGATTCTATATCCAGATGTGCCGTCATTATAAAAAACAGAGGCAGTAAAAAAAATATTTAACTTACTTCGATAAATCTAAACTTTTATGCACATATGAATTGGTGTATAAAATACACTTTACTATATTTTATTTTTTATATTATATTTTATTTATTAATATAATATAAAATATAATATAATAAAATTATTTTTATATCGGTTTACTTAATTTCAATTGGAGAATTTGACTGCAATGGTCTGAAGAAATCAAAAGGAAAGCAATAATATTCTCGAAAATGTAAACATTTTTTATAAGTGACACTAAATTATTTAATAAATTATTCTAATGAAGCTAAAATATATTATAGACAAAATGGGATTCAATTCACATTTTAAACAAATTTGTTTCATATATAAATTGTTTAAAATAAATATGAATAAATTATTAAAAATCAACCAATAAAACACAGATTAGATTGAATAACTTTAAATTCTCGACTAGTGTTTTATTTGTTGATTTTTAATAATTTATTCATATTTATTCATACAATATGAACTATCAATGTCTAAATATTAAAACCATTAATTATATAAATTGTTTGTTTTTGTCACTAACTTGTTTCTCATTAATCACTTGGTAAAACATTTTAACTAATATGTAGGTTTTTAAAATTGATTCACTTGTTTTGTTTTACTAAAATTTGTTTATATTTCAACTAGTTTCAGCTTGATGCCATTTTCAAGAATTCAAAACTTACATGTATGTTTTTATTGGTTGTAGTAGATATAAATGGCAAATTACAGGTTTATTTTTTATTATATATAAAATAAATTTTGTTTAAGAGATTCAATATCCTGCGAGGTATTAGCTTATGTATTAATTAATTCAATAGAAATTATTTGTAAATTGTTTGTACTTACTGTGTAAGAAATATTTATATAACTGCAATAAATAACAATATTTAAAATTGTTATGATTATATAGTTCTGGACAAAAAAATAAGAATGCCACTCCACAATTCTTCCAACACATTCCTCTATGAATTATAATAGTAATAATAATAACTTTATTATCCAAATTGAGAAATCCAATATAGGATAAATTCTTAATATATTATTAGGTTTATCCAGACAATAACTTTATATAATATACAATTATAAATTAAATAAAAATTATTTCAAAATAATTATTGGATTATTTCCACATTTAGCTCTGTGACTTTGATTTAGAGCTAAATGTGGAAATAATTTATTAATAATAATTATTAGTTTGTAAAAAGGTGTTAGTCTGTCCTGGATTATCGACCTGAGGTCTTTCTGTTCAGGTTTATTCTACACTAAGTTGAAATGATTGCGCTCAGTAGTTCTACACTAAATTGAACTGATTGCACTCAGCTCAGCTTAGTGCAGAACAAACCAAATAAAAATATTTTTATTTATTTGTGCCGTCTCGTTTCGTTTACATTGCTATCAGTACAGAAACTATGTATTAAATTATTAATCAAGAGACAAAATTGATGAGACACAATATCTATATCCTAATTATAACTATAAATTTGTAGGTGCAAAAAGTCGAATTTGTAATCCCTATTTAATACTATAAATTTCGTTGCGATAAAATAAAACACATTGTCATCTTTACCCGAAGAAGCCATTGTGTGGCGAAACAATTGTCGCATAAAAATGAATATTTTAAATCGTGCACAAATCACGTTTAAAGGCTTAAAATTTGGTTTAAAAGTCTGTAAGTGTTTTGTGTCAGACACAAAATTGAACAAAGAGTGCAGTATGTGATTTGCATTGAAATGAATAATTTAATTCGTGCAGAAATCACGTTTAATTAAAGGCATAAAAAATGGTACAGAATGTGTGTTTTGTATTAGACATAAAAGTGAACAAAGTGTGCAGTATGTGAGTTACAAAGAAATGAATATTTTAATTTGTGCACAAATCACGTTTAAAGGCATAAAAAATTGTATAGAGTGTATGTTTTGTCAGACACAAAACTTAACAAATTGTGCTGTATGTGAGTTAAAAAAATGTATATTTTAAATCGTACACAAATCACGTTTAAACATTGGTTTAGAAGTCTGTGTTTCGTGTCAGACACAAAATTGAACAAAGAGTGCAGTTTTTGATTATTTTTTTTGAAACTATACACTTTGTGTTTTATTTTATCCCAACAAGTATGAAGTTTCAACAAATAAAAGCCTCTACACTACAAATCTATAAATTTCATTATTTTTGATTCTGTTCTAGTTTCTGACAAACTAATTCTTTGAAAAAATGAAATGTGATTGATTCAATGATTGAAATTCCTTAGACAGATATACATTTGTGTGTGCAAATGTAATTGATTAGGTCTGTCATATTAAGTAGTACGAGGTCTGTCAACCCATTAATGTGAGGAAATGGATTTTAACATATTCCCTTCTAAGATTCACCAAGGAAGAGTCTCCTCTTTCTCGCCCCTTTAATATCCCATTCAAAACCGTTTCCAGAAGCATTCAGAGAAATTTAACATATTTTACTATAGCCTCCTTAAAATCGTATGCATTCTCTTCAACACTAAAATTACTTCTAAACTAAAAATACCAACATCATCCCTATTTCACTTCATTTCATGACTGTATGACAATGATGATTAAAGTTTGTAAAGGGTGGGAGTGCCCAAATGCCTTTCATTAGTCAGTTTTACTCTTTAACAGTTTATTTTTGCAGAAAAATAAAAGCGCCACATAATACATGCTATTTTTTGTGATAAGTGTTACATTCAATAACAAAAAAATATTTAAAAAAATGTAAAACACATTGATTAGAAACGAAACATAATTTGAATTATGTGAAAAATGCCTCACTTTCCATATATGATTTTTTTGTTTTAATATCTAGTTTTTCCGTAATTCTACTTAAATTATTTTTTAGGGTATTTTAAAAATAGCGCTCTTTTTCTAGTCGTTTAAAGTGCAAGCAGTTCAAGCATTTCTGAACAGACGACGTAACTAATTTAACTTGTGGAATATGACGAATTGGGCAAAAGAATTTCGCAGATAACGAAATTCTATTGCCCAATAAGATAAACAAAAATCCACTTCCTAAAAAATGTCTCAATTATTTCAATATAACTAATATATAAAATGGTTTGAAACCGGATTTTTTAGACTCATTGGAAAATGGTATTGCAAATTATTCATTAATGTTACTTGGTTTAATTAGGTAAACATAAAAATCTAATCAAAATAAAATTCAAGGTGGCGGTTTTCGCGATATTAATACCAACATTCTTATTTTAAATGGTCGCCATATTTAACGTACAAACTGAGGTAAGGAAGATTCATTTTTTCATTTTAGCGCGAAACTTAACCTCGAAAAATATTCTTTATGAAGAAAAAATAATTATTTATATTTGGATTGTTTATGTACATCACAAAAAAATTATTTAATTGTTAAATAACTATCGACCATAGGTCTTTCTGTCCTCGGCGAAAATGCACAGTTTTCTGGATATTACAGAAAATAGATAGATAGAACAACGAATTAAGTTCATTAACATTTATTCAGTTAATTTTAATACCTTTATTATTTATATGCGATTACAGATAAACTGAAATTTTTCGAGTGTGCCAAAAAAAGGGAATTATAATAAACATTATCTTATCATTGAATGCCATTGTAATCTGCAATACTTCTAAAGATATACATCGTGAAATAAAAATTACACAAGGAAGCAGGCATTTGTAGAAAATTGTTTTTATAAGTAAAATCCTTATGAATACGTCAACTAATATAAAAAAAATCTACAAGAGTATATTGAGACAATCCACTTGTACCTAATCCAATCAATATTAATTTGATTATCTGTAATTATCAAAATAATCGCTGTGTTATAAAAGACACGAATTAAGAAAATATCAAATATTCACTATTAATTAGTAGCATTATTAACACTATTTAATATTATTCACTGCAAATAAATCTCAAAAATACGGGATGTATTATAGAATGAGTGAAAAATTATAATACATTAATTGATTAACACAAATATGCATATAAAATTATTTTTAAACACCACTCGAAAAATCTTATGATTATGTTATCTACAATGATCAAAATTCTGTTTGTGCTTAAGTTTCAGTACAGGTTCAACAATGATAGAAAAAACATTGCATGATCCATCTAAGAATAATAGAAAAGGTCTGATTTATCAAACAATATGCGTATTAATAGGTAAATATATTTTACAACATTTATTTAAATTCCAATTTATTATGTTGAATGGTTGAAGCTATAAAACAATTATTATATAAAATGCTATAAAAAATATCAAGAAATACAATGTGCACTCGATGTTTTTTTTTTACCAAACTAGAATGACTTTATTAATAATTTGCAGGCGTCTTTATTTTAATTGTAATTTACACCAATCAGTATGTAATTAATTATATAATTCATGCTTATAAATGAACTTGTATTTTTACTTAGACTTATGCTTGTTGAGGAAATAAATAATTAAAATTATATTTTAATAAACTGAGGTAAAATTTGTGAATTAAAATACATTGTATATTTTCAATATATTTTTGTATTTTCATTTCTTTGTCGTGTAATTATGATTATTTTTTACTTTATGCAATATTAAAATAATTTTACAATTCGTATATTTTACATGACGATTTTTTAAATGGATTAATTCTAACAATTTACAGATTATTGCTTACGATTTGTTTGAATGACAAAAATATTGAGTCTATGATCGCTAAAACTCAATACTGTTGCTTAATTTTGACTTTTAAATAGCTATTTCTCGATTTTGTATGGCTAATCTACAGATTGAGATCACTGGAACTCATTGTTATTTCCTAATATTGATACTTAAATTAATTTTGGCAATAAATCATTTAAAATATGCATATAAATTTATTTTTAAATTCCACTCCACAAATCTTATGTCATCTGCAATGATCAAAGTACAGTTTGTGCTTAAGTTTTAGTACATGTTCAACTATGAATGTTTTCAGAAACATTTCAACAAGAGATTAGTAAGTTACTAAAAATTCTTAACCGCATAAGTTTGTCTTAAAATTATTACATATGTAATTAATAGTTTTAAAATGTAGACATTGGTAGTCCATATTGTATGAAATAAATATGAATAGATTATTAAAAACCAACCAATAAAACACAAATTAGATGAATGGTGACTGAATGTTTCATTAAATGTGAATTTTGTTTCATTAAATGTGAATTTCATTTTCCTTGTTTGCTTAAACAGTTCGCCTTCCTTTAGTGGACGAAACAATGATTCTCGGTCGTTTACCTTGTATAGACTCAAATCGTTGACGGTGCCACTTGAAATTAGGCAAAAGGTGGCGCTTGCGTCGTCTTTAATTTATTAGATTGAATAATTTTAAATTCTCGACTAGTTTCGGGTTATTAGCCCACTTTTAAGATAATTTAAAATTAAATTAACCTATTCGAGAATTTAAAGATATTCAATCTAATCTGCGATTTTTAATAATTAATTCATATTTATTTCATACAATATGAACTACCAATGTCTAAATATTAAAACCATTAATTACATAAGTAATAATTTTAAGACAAACTTATGCGGTTAAGATTTTTTAGTACTGGTTTTTAATTATCTATTCATGTTTATTTCATATTACATATGTATTTAATTTTCCTTATAATAAATCTTAGGGGAGATATTGTGGTTAAATACAAAATCAAATCACTTATAATTTATTATGAAATTTTCAATATCAACAAATTCAAACCTTTTTAGTTGATCTTCTCCCACTAACATCAGGAATTCATTCCACCTGGACTTCACCAGTACTTGAGAAGCTCAAAAATCCAGAAGATAACCCTTTAGGACGTCCACTGACCACAACAGAGACCTCATGGATCGGCTCACTGCTTCCTCTGGGTGCAATGTTCGGCCCTTTTCTCTCAGCATATTGCTGCAGGAAATTCGGCAAGAAGCTAACAATGATAGGAATCGGAGCTGTATTCGTAGTAGCTATACTTCTTTTAGTTTTAGCTACCAACATCTATTTGATTTTTGCAGGAAGAGCAATCTCAGGTTTAAGTCACGGAAGTGTATTCACCGTTGTGCCTCTGTATTTAGCTGAAATTTCAAAGAATACAAATCGAGGGATTATTGGGAATACTGTTGGTTTATCGGCGGTTGTAGGATCGATTTTTGCGTACACAGTCGGTCCGTATGTTCCCCTCCTTATTTTCAACATAATATTTTTTGTGTTTCCCTGTATTTTCGTGGTTGCTTCGTATTTTATCCCTGAATCACCTTCCTTCTTGATTTTGAAAGGAAGGGAAGACGACGCACGGCGGATTTATTTTAAATTGGGAATTGGAAACGAAGATGATTTCCTGAAGACGGCGGAGTTTATTAAAAGCAAGAAGGAAGCGAGTATAAGCTTAATATATAAATCGAAAGCGCATTTGAAGCCATTTTTGATTATCCTCCTAATAGCTATTGCTAAACAACTATCGGGATCAAGCACAATAACCACTTACACGCAAACGATTTTCAACGAAGCCGGAAGTGAAGTCCCACCAGAAATCTCATCAATTTTAATCGGATTAATTGAAAGCTCCGGGGGATTAACAGCGCCTTTTATCATCGATAAATTCGGAAGAAGAGTAATGATAATCACCTCAATCTTCATGATGATCATCTCTTTATTCTTCGTCGGGCTTTACTTCAACAACCTCTCCCACATCGAAGAAGTCTCATGGATGCCCATTTTGTTTTTGATCACCTTTAAATTCTTCTTCGGATTCGGGATGGTTTCAATCCTATGGTTATTAATGGCGGAATTGTTGCCGAATAAAATTAAATCGAAAGCGTCCGCGATTGTTAATTCGATTTATTGGTTCTTTTAATTCGGGTTGACGTTTTTGTTTCCGATTTTGACCGAAGCTTTCGGGATGGGGATTCCTTTTTGGATTTTCGCCGGATGTAATGCGGTAGCTTTGGTTGTTATTGTTATCACGCTTCCGGAGACCAAAGGGAAGAGTGCTGCTGAAATTGAGGAGATATTTGTTAAAAAGGTAGACCACAAAATCTGATTGTTAGAAACTAAAGATGTAATTGTTAAAATTAACTAAATTAATTTTATTATCTAAGAACTAGTTAAAATAACATTGTTTGTATATCACTAATTAAGACTAATTATTGTCATACAAAAAAGGATATTTTATTTAAAAAATATTCAAAATACATCTAAGTAATGTAATGAAAAACTTTAACTTTTTATTATAATGAAATTAAACAAGGAACATTTCTGGCAATGATCAATAAAATTAAATCAATCTCTTTTTTCAACTGTAAAAATTACTTATACTGTAAAGTACATTGGACTACACAATATATATTTGTCATCAATGGATGTAAATCCATTGATGACAAATATATATTGTGTAGTCCAATGTCCGGCGGGTAAATGCTCGAGAAGTAGTTGTTTCAATGGAGGTTTGTAAAACTTACAGTGTAAGTAAAAGGGATTGATTTAATTTTATTGATCATTGCCAGAATTTTTTTCCTTGTTTAATTTCATTGTAATTTAAATAACTGCAAATGTGTGAGTCATCATTATTTCATTTTATTTAATTCAACTTTTTAACTTTTTGTTGTAAACAAAGTGTTAGCGCTTGCGCGCGCCCCATACCCTCACATTACATTTTGACAGTTATTTCGTCTCAGCATGGCCTACTAGAGTCCATAGAAATATAATTAAATGGATACTTTTGTGAAAATATTGAATATCTCAACAACTACGGGATTTAGATATAAGATATGCCCCATCAAATTGAAAAGAAGGAAAAGACCTATCGAATAATGACATAAAATAGGAAGCATTCCATAAAAAAAAAATGGGTTATACCGCTTTGTAATTTGCAAAGTTTGGTATGTTTTTCTGAAATCCCTGTATTACTAAATTTAAATTGCTCATTAATAAAACGTTGCTTATTAACCACACTGAGATATTTGCTAAAACTTATTCTTACCTTCAAAAAACGAGGTCGCTGCGATTTTTTAAAGTTGAGCTTGCTTATGCATGATACTTGGAGAAAAAAATTGTAAATTGGCAACACTGTAACATAATAAAAAACTAAATGGACAACAATGTAGAGGTTGAAAAATGTCATTAGAAAAGTTGAATAAATACAGGGTGTTCCATTAAAAAAATATTTTTGTTATACCGCAAAATTGCCATAAAGATTTTTAAATCAATAACTTTTTGTGCGAAACATTTTTTTTTCACGGGAAAGGCGCTAGGAAAGCCCGACGCACTGTTGCAGGACCCTGTATATATAAAAATATTAATTAATTTACGGGTCGCAGATTATCGAATATAGTATTTCTTGTGGTTAGATAGAATGAATATTATAAATTTTGAAATATTTTTGAGGCGGAATTTGTAAAATTGCGTATTATAAAATGAAATACTTGTTTTTAATTTCTGTACTTTTATTAGTTTTAAAATAAAATACAGAACCTAATTTATAATGTAAATTATTTGATGTGCGTTACCTTTTAAACCCAACATTATTTTTTGAACTGTACACTACATTTGAAAGATACGAACTGTTATAAAGGGCTGTAGATTAGAATAACAATAATTTGTTATTATCTTGAATAAAAGGCACGCGTCGGAACAATAAATGTTGATAATGAAAATATTTCACAATAAAACTTTACAGCTCTAATACTCTAATAATGTAATTATACTCTAATGATTAATTATCTGTGACTCTCAATCTTATAATAAGCTACTTTATATATATAAAAAAAAACAGAGAACACATGTTATATTGGTAAAAGTATCATAAAAAGCAGCAACTTTTTAACAATCCAATAAAACCGAATGATCGAATTGTTCATCATCATTTATCATAACGCTAGATGATGGCAGTTGAATAAAATTAAATAAAAAAATATGAAAGAATAATAAATAATTTTTGCGAAGAAGAATTATTCAATCTACATTCCAAATATTATATATTTATATGTTGTATGTTAAATTAAATTATTTTATCTATGTAATATATTATAAAAGGCATGCCGCAAATAAATATATTATTATAATGATATAATAACACATAATTTATTGACCTTTCAGCAAGTTTTTCTGCCACACCCTGTATATATAATTCTGTGTATAAATTTTACAAATTTTTTAACCCCTAAATCTATGATCATGGTCACAGTAATTTAAATAAATTAAATAAAAATGATTTGAAAATAATTATTAAATTATTTCCACAGGGAAGTGTTTGCCCGGGAAATAGTTGTTTTAATTTGCATTTATTTAACGTACTTACATAACGTAAGTCAAAAGTCACAGAGCTAAATGTGGAAATAATTTATTAATTATTTTCAAATCATTTTTATTTAATTGATATAATAATAGATATAAAACTCCAGAATCAACCATCTATCAATTCATTGCATCCAATCATTGATTGAAAATGACGTTTGAGATAATAACATTTAAAGAAATGACAAAGACTGGACAGAGACAGGCTGAAAGACCACTGGTCGATAGCCAATTTGTGAAATTTATTATGTATAATAAATATAGTAATGTAATGGTTTCATAACGTATTGTGTATATGCTGTTTAAATTTCACAAATAAAGATGTTTGTATATATAACTTTTTGAATTATTTACAAATGTCACATAACTAATTATTAATCTATTCACCTTCATTTCATTCATCCTTAATAATTTTTGTACCCCTTCCACTCCCCACCAATCATAGCTACTCACTTATCCACGGGACATAATCTTTCCCACCGTTCACCTAATTGAAAATTCCTACACCATCATTGATTGCACCGGCAAATATTGTACAGCAATATAATTAAACCTTGAATAAATTCGCCTTAATCTTATAATTGGAGCCGCTGTTGTTTCGGATGCAATTATAAATATTGCCTAATTAAACAGCTATCTTTATTGTAATTACACCGCAATAACAATAAACGCGTTCATTGCAATATTTATACGAAGGGTTGTGTACACAATGTCAACATTCGGCGCGGAAAAATGGGGGGAGACGGTATCAAAAATATTAAAGGCGAGAAGACGTGGACGTGGTATTTGGTTACACGGGTGTTAATAGGTAATTGTTAATTTTTGATTTTACTTATTAAGGTTAATCAATTAAATGGTAATACAGTAACCTAATAATAAAATTAAATATGTCACAATAAAATGAAAGCGTTTACTTTCATTTTATTTTGTATACTTAATGTTATTGTTTGTAAAACTGTATGTATTTATCTGAATAAAGATATTTGTATATATTTGAAATTAAATATCTATAATGTTTCTTGTTATTACTATTAAAAATAATTGTAGTGTCAAAAGAAAAAATAGTTAGTGTTTTTAAATTAATTTATTTAATTAATTAGAATAATATAAACATAACAATAGAAAAGAGTATTTACTCACTTGGTCGCAGTTATGTAAATAAATTAAATGAAAATAATTTAAAAATAATTAATAAATTATTCACTCTTTAGCTGCTGCATTTTTTTTATTTGCGTTACGTAATTACTTGAAGATAAATATCTATCTGAAATAAAAAAATGTTGCTATATACAATATGTTATTGCTATGTAACAGCAAGTGTCCATTATGTAATTCAATGTCTTAAGGCCTATATGTTCGAGAAGTAGTTGTTTTAATGGATATTTGTCATAAAGCACTTACTAATAATTTAATTATCTTAAAATTATTTTTATTTCATTTTAAATAACTGTGACCTCTTTTTTAATGTTATATTTATATGATTTCTAATTTTTTAATTAAATTAGTTTAAAACTACTAACTATTTTTTCTTTTGACATTGCATTTATTTTTAACAGGAACAACTAGAAATATTGCAGACAATATTAAATATCCACCGACTACAGAGGCTTCTACTTCGTTATAGTCACTAAATTAATTAATTGTTATGCAAACAAAGTAATCGACAGTATTTTTATTTACAGTATTATACATACTTAAAATTAAAAAAAAATTAAAGTAATTAACTATTTTCTTTCAATTGCTCAACAATTATTGACTCACAAAATAGTACTAAAGAAAAACAAATATCTATTGAAATCACTACTTTTATTAAAAATAGTCACGTTGAATTGAAAGGTATTTGCCATTGCATCTCGGTGCAATTAATTTTGAAATATATATATTTTTGATTTAATTAAACTTACAATTGAAATAATTTCACCATCAAAAACTATTGTTTATTAAGAAATTATAAATTAATTTGTTTACAATTGATTTAAATAAAACAATTATTCCATTCGCATAAAACATATCGATAAACTTATAAAATGAAAAAAAAAATGTGAAATTATATTTGCAAAAATTTTGCAATTATTTAAATTAATTATTAATCATTTAGTTTAATCAATCTCCTTTATATTGGTTGTTGGTTGTGGAGACTTTAATTATTTAAATAAAAATAGTTGTCCTTTCTCCTACTATTTTTTTTAAACTAAATATATTTCGGAAAATATGTTTTCATCTTCAGTAGTGAAGTGAAGATGGAAACATAGTTTCCAAAATATATTTAGTTTAATAAAAAATAAGTAGGAGAAAGAACAACTATTTTTAATTAAATAGTTTAATCATCTTATCAATAAAAATAAATGTGTGCCTATTTACTACCCAACATTATCATTTATAAAAAAATCTATTTTTCAGTTGTATTACAAAAATCTATTGATTAATTCTATATATGATTCAATTTTTAATAAAAAAGAAGTCGTTTTTTCAATCTGATTTGAGGAAGTTTTTCCACGAGGACAATCAGCAGTAACACTTTAACTTGTTCAAGTAATTATTAATTTTTTTAAATTAAACACTCGGCTTTTTTTCACTATACTTTTTATGTATCTAACTAGTTTCGACTCGTTGTGATTATTTATTTATTTAGTTGGATAAATAAAAATTATAGACAAGCAAAACCAAGAGTTTAATTTAAAAAGTTTAAAAAATTAGTTAAAATATTTCAACAAGTGATCAATGTAAACCCAATTGGAATTGTTCAACTAATACCAGAAAATGAGACAGCTTTTTTTATGTAAAATATAAGTTTATTTGAAGCATATTTTCAAATTGTTAATAATTTTAAAAAATATTATATTTTAGACTTTATATCTATAAATACCTCAATAAAGATAATTGTATATATAGAAATTAATAGTGAATGGTATTAGTAAATGCTTTAACTAACGATAAATACATACATATTTTTTTTTTAATTCTTGCTAAGTAAATCGCCAACTGGAAATAGGAAATGAAAAATAATAAAAATAATTAGCAGTAAGACCTATCATCGATTGCCAATTTGCAGGTTAATTCAACATCGCTCATTCTCTTATACCAGTGGTTCTAAAACTTTGAAATTAATCCAACCTAGCTTATTTGCAAGTATGTATTGTAACAAAGTAAAGCAGTATTTGTATTGTAACAAATATATTATATAAGGCATGAAGAACGATAATTTATGGCCATTTTCTGAAGTGTAACAATTTGTAAATGATTGTAATGTAAGTTAATTTAACTCCCAGATTTCTCTCTCTCTCTCTCTCTATATATATATATATATATATATATATATACAGAGAGCTTTTTTTATCAGTATACATTATGGGAAGTGTATACCTGCAAAAAACGCGAGTCAAACGCATTGTGTGAATGTTTAGTTGCTTATTTGGCATATGTGTGTTCAATTGCGTGTTATAGGCAACTAAACATACATACATTAATGCATTTGAGTTGCGTATTATGCAGGTATACATAGGGGAAATGTATACTCTTAAAAAAAGCTCTCTGTATATACTATATCATACATTATCTATTTGTAAATTAATTATCTGCCTGATAATGCCACCGTGTTGCCGAAATAATTGTGATCTCTACAATAAATTTTGTGTAACTTAAAATAATTGTTTTATTTAAAAATAGTTTTATAGCGTTTCATCAGATAAAAGCCTTAACTACCGATTATTTATATAGTATTTGTTAGAAGGCTGAAAGACCCTGGGCGATAGTCAAATAACAGATATAAATTATATATTTAATTTAGTCATTTTTGCTATTATTATTATTTTCAATGATTGGTTTTGAGTTACGTGAAGAGTATAATCAAAATAATTAACACTGTTGTATCCTTTCTTCACACTTTATTTTCTAATGATTAGATATATATTTAGAGTGCTATGCACTCATTATTTGTTAGAATATACGTGCTAATAACAATTTTATATGTAAAAATTATTATCACATTGTTTGAAGGAAGAAATCTAAATATTACTATATCTGTAATCTTTATTTTTTTTCTTTTAGTTGATATATTGGGATTAGTTAGTGGAATGGTCCATGGCTGGTCATCGCCAGTTCTAGCCAAATTAAAAGATACCGTAGACAACCCTCTAGGCTATCCAATATCAACAGTGGAAACATCATGGATCGGTTCCTTGGTTTCATTGGGAGCAGTCGTAGGACCCTTCATCGCATCATTTTTCGCGGAGAAAATAGGCAGAAAATACACCCTAGTCGGCGTAGGCTTAGGCTGGGTGATCTCCTTCACTATATTCGCCTTCGCCACTGAAATCTACTGGTACTACATCGGGAGATTCATCGCGGGAATATCCTTCGGCGCCCATTACACAGTGCTTCCTGTTTATCTAGTCGAAATCTCCGGGAATACAAACCGTGGAGTCGTAACGACTTCAGCGATTGTTTTTTCTTCCCTGGGGCAATTTTTAGCCGTTGCAATTGGACCGTTCGTCAGCATAATGGTTTTTAATTTAATCATCCTCGCCCTTCCGATCACTTTCATAATTTTATTCGTGATTTTCAACCCGGAATCCCCGCATCATCTTTTGAAGAAGAACAACGAGGAGCGGGCGAGGGTGGTTTACGATAACTTCCGGCAAACTGGGAATTACGCTGATTTCGAGGAAATGAAGAGCGTGATTAAAAACGGGACGCAGAAAATCACGCTTCGGGATATTTTCCAAAGGAAGTACGCGAAAGTGATTGTGATTACAACAATATTAATCTGCTTCAAGCCGCTGACTGGGGTTAACACAATTGGAGTTTACACGCAGAATATTTTTGAAACGATGAATACGGGAATGGCGTCGGAAATCCCCCCTATAATAATCGGCTCCGTTTTAATCATAGCCAGTTTTATAACGCCTTTATACGTAGAACGAATCGGACGTAAAATCCTTTTAATAATCTCCTCAGGTGGAATCGTACTTTCTGAACTTGTTTTAGGTTTCTACTATTTCTATTCAGTAGAACTGGAAGACCACTACTGGCTACCTATTATGTGCCTGTTTTGCGTGATGCTTTTCTATGGTTGTGGTTTCGGCTCGGTGGTTTGGACGGTTCTATCAGAATTGCTACCAACTAACATTAAATCACCAGCATCAGCGATTGCAAATTGTTTTTGTTGGTTGCTGAATTTCTTAGTAGCTCTACTTTTCCCGATTATTTCCGACGCTTTCGGTGAAGCTGTCGCTTTCTGGATTCTCGCCGGGTTTAATTGCCTCGCTTTGATTTTCACATTTTTCTTCATTCCGGAAACTAAGGGGGTCAGCACAAAAGATGCTCAAGAATTATTAACGTGAGTTTAATATATATTTTTGTACATTTTTAAATGTTTAATGGTGTACCATTTCCTTAAAATAGACATACGTTATTTTTTATCATCACAGTCTTAGCGCACGACGCGTCAAATATTCATTTTTCCATAAACTTGGAGCGATAGAATTTCCCAGATTTTTCGTCAGAAAATTAAACTTATCTGCAATCACTGTTGATCACTCTGTAGAAATATATACAAAGATTATGAAATTAAGTAATAACGTACACCTTAAATTTAACATTTCCCGAACGAAATAGCCCTGATTAACTTTGAAATGATAAATAGAATTCAATATATTATAGTTTTATTCGATTCTTCTCTAAATTGCCTTTCCAATGATATAACACGTTAGTACGTACTTTTGTTTAATCGTTTCTACAAAACAAAAAATATTAACTGAACATTTTTGTAGTTGTAGTTACATAAAAAAAGTCACTACGTTTTTGGTGTGTATACTGTTCTATTAAATTATGATATTAAATGTGATATATTTTAACACATTCTGGAAACTCAGGTCAACACTAAAGATGCTCAAGAAATTATTGACGAAAGTTTAGTATTATTATTTTGTAAGCAAATAAAAACTTCAATCAATATTTTTAATTATAAATATTATTATTGATGAGCAATTATTTAAATAATCCATTTATTCGAAAATGATGAAAATATTGAAGTTTAATTTGAAGAAACTACAGTTAGTTTTAATATCAGTAATAATGATACCCATTTTAAAAAGAGACAAAAGTGGAAACAATCAACCTGATTGGGGCAACAAACAAAATGAGAATATCTTTCGGGATAGGAGTAAAAATAATACCTATTTTATTTTTTTATGGTATAATGATTACATCAACATTTGACAATTGAAAATAATCCATGATTTCGTATTCGATTATTGAAATTATCGTTTCTGTCCTACATCAAAGACAAAATATATTTGTCTAATAATCACTAAAGATTATATCTCATTCACAATTAAAATTGTGGAAAAAAAATCGCTTAATTATTTATTTTATTTTTTTTTTAATTCATAAACATGGGTTTGTGAGAAAATAATTCAATATATATTATTCGTTCATACCAGTACTTCTTTCTTTCCTTTATACCAGTGGCTCTTTAACTTTGAAAATATTTGTAAAATGTAAACGTTTCTTGAAGGAAGTTTACTTCCAAACTACACGTACACAAAATTTAAAACATGACTTCTGAATGTATCTATTCAAAAGTCATTTTTTAAAGCTAAATATGACCTTTGAATATGCATGTGAACTTGATTTGAAGAATACGTTTTATGATGCTGCTTTAAAGATTTTCTAAGTGTAGCTATAAATAATAATATTCGAGGAATTAATTTATTTATATTTATTTTTGTGAGTTCTGTGTTGTATGTTTTGTATCTTTATTAAATAAAGCATATTTTTGTTATTACTTGTATTATTTTCTATGTTCTTCAATAAGAGAGTTTATTTTTTTAAGAACAATTGTTTCTAACCATCTTGTATATAGAGAAATGTATGTGTAAATATGTATTTAAGCAAAAAAGAGAGGACATTTCGAATAAGTGCAAAGAACATAAAATTACGGACAGATAGCTTCCCCGATGAATAAATTCCTCGAATAACCTGACCAAAAACCTACCTTTTTAGCAACAAGAAGGAAGTATGTTTAATTAATTTCTTACTTAATCCGTGGTGAAACATTTTTGAATTAATTCAGGATGATTTAATTGGAATTAAGTGTTTTAATTTCACAAATCAAGTGTTTTAATTTCACAAACCAAGTGTTTTAATTTCAATTAAATCATCATGAATTAAGAAGGAAGTATCTTTGCCATCGCTCATAAAGAGCAACATCTTCATAAATACCGTGTGTTTTGTCTATGCCATACAGGACCAGGTAATACCAACTAAATCCTACCTTAAATTCATCGTTAAAAACACGAACATAACAAATACAAATTGTCGTATGTGTAAAGAAGCTTTCGAAAGCATCGAGCATATAGTGGCTGTAAAACCCTAGCTCCGAAGGAATACACCAATAGACGTAGCCAAAGTTATCCCTAATGAGTTCCATGTAAAATATAACCTACTACAAGCACGTGAACTACACTACATTTATACACCGGAGACATTTCTGGAAAATGAAAGGGTTAAGATCTACTGAGAAAGAACCCATGAGGGTAAAACACAACAGCCTGAACATATGCCTATTACAGAAAGATAAAGAATAATTTACCATCATCGCTGTCTCTACGGCTTTAAAAATTAAAAAGTATGCACACGGAAAAAATACAAAAATATCTACCTCTAAACGAAGAGATTAAAACTTAATGGCATCTGGGAAAAGTGAAAATGATCCTTATTGTAATAGGAGCAACCTATTTGTTTTGAGACAAATTAAGCCAACAATCCGCAATGATAATGATGCATGTGAACTTCATTTGAAGAATACGTTTTATGATGCTCCTTTAAAGATTACAATTCGCAATGATAATGATGCATATGAACTTGATTTGAAGAATACGTTTTATGATGCTTCTTTAAAGATTACAATTCGCAATGATAATGATACAATTGTTTTTAACACAAACAACAAATAATACTCAGGAAGCTGGCAATTGGATATATAAACTTCACACACAACTACAAGTTAAGCAATAAAAAACTCTCCTGGATGTGCATAATGTAAAGAAATATTGACAGTAATGTATGTAACATAAGAAAACACACATGGTAAAATCATGATTGTACAAAATACTTTAAGAAACCATCAAAAGTAGACGATATTCGAAGGATATAGGTTAAATTCGTTACAGACATAACAAGAGTGTAAGAAATAAATGGGTAAATAAGTAAAATGTTATATTCAAAAATTATTATAACTACAAACAGTTTTTCTGTAGTTTAACCTATGCCTAAAAAAACAATAATCGTCAATTTTATACATACATAAATGTTACAATTGATAATAAATATAAAATTCTCAAATCTTAAGTTTCAATAATATATGATATATAAGAAATAAATAGTGCTAAAAACTTAGTATACATTTTTTTCATTATTATAAATTAAATCACAATAAGTATATAAATACATTCCACTTAAAACTGTACGCGTCTTATTTGTATAACTTATGAATAACTCACAGAACATACTTCATATTAATTACTTAGTGAAACATAAAACAAACAGTTATATCATTTTATACGAGTGTAGTGGGGTTAGGTTAAGGTTGCGGTTTAGTGGAAAGAGATAGCTATATAGTAAAATGGAAATAATCGTTTAAAAATAGAGCTATTCTTTTGGATTTCATAATATGAATGTGTATTTACATTTTTTATGTACCAAGTATAAAGTATCAGTCTAAATAAAAAATAAATCGTTAATTTTCGTGTATTACGTCAATTTACTAGTTCAAGTTAGAAAAGAAAATTGTAAGATATAATGAAATTAATAGGTCATGTCTGCTAAGTTATTTGAATGCAGAATTTAGTGAAATCCTTTAAATTTTCATTGCACAAGTTTTTATTAGCAAAAATTTAATTTAAAATTTGCTATAAATTTGATCAATTTTCATTGATTTTCATAATTATTTTTCACAGAAACTAAACATTAAAATAATTTGTAATTCATCTGATGAAATTCCTGCTTATTTTAAGATTATTTTAATGTATAATACAATATTGTTCATTGATCACAACAACAATCTAACTCAAATTAGTGATTGCCCATATTTGTATAGCTATCTCTTTCTTCTAAACCGCACCCTTAAGGTAGGAGTGAGGATACATAAATGTGATTATTTTCCTCTGTCATACATTTTACATACATTTATATATCCTTACTCCTATCTTAAATAAACCCCACTACACGAGAACAATGTAGTTAATTATGACAAGAGTATTCCCGTGTTGTTTTGTAAATTAAGTTTGTAATTTATAGTAAGGGAATTGTAATAATAATACAAGTAAATCATTAAAAATAAAAATGTAAATATCATGTGATTGAGAATTCTTCTCCTCTAGAGTGCTCTGATATTTTTCTTTATTGTACAATTTGTTGGCACCGGTGAATAAAAACAAATAAAACATCACATGTGTAGTTATTTTTCAAATCAATAAAATGTTTATAACCGAACATAAAGTTTTCCTCGTCGAAAGCTATCTACGAAATGGGACAAAGAGGAAAAATCAATAATACATTCGGAATTCCACTCTATATTTCCCGCCATTGTAGTTTCCTACGGCAATTTGCGGCATGCTATTCAATAATGTGTTCGTATCATTTGTATATGCTTGACGGAACACTGTAGACTTAGAGCAAACCACCAGATTGGGGATTGTAGAATCATTAGAATGTAGATAGTACTCTTTGGAGAACTAAACCGCGGATAATATCCTTGGATATTGCCCAGCGCTAAAGTCTAGTAGAAAAGCTCTGCTGGGTGAGAAATGGCCAGAAATGGGGAAAATTAGCGATCTACCTGCCTCAGCACTGTTAGCCTATCTTGATTGGCCAGGTAGGCTGGCTGTACTAATACATGGTCTAAGACACTCCAAAGAGAGGAAGCATTAGGGACCAAACGAGGTTTATGTGTGCCTCCCAGAAAACCGTAATCATTTGTAAAGTTATTCAATCTAATCTGTGTTTTATTGGTTGATTTTTAATAATTTATTCATATTTATTTCATTTGTACTTCACGATTATTAGCAATTTAACTAGAGTTTTTGTATTATTGTAATTCATCAAATGTTTTACACATATATTTAAAATTTTATTTTATTTCATATTTTTTAAAATGGTGTAAATCCGAATATATGTAAATAAAAAAATAGTGAAACAAGATTTGTAAACGGAAGACCTGGTCTCAGGATTAGAATAACATAACCAAGTAAATTGTACTTGCTTTTATAATTAAATTCATTATTGAAATTCAATTTGTTAGAATAACATAACCTGTTGCGTGTGATTACTTTTATTGCCAACACCTTTTTATTAATTAACAAATTCAAAGCACTTGTAAGGAGATCAATGAGACGAGTTATAATTCAAAACTTGTGTTGTATTTTTACTTCTCAAAAGAATGACTGATTTTTTTATTTCTATGGCGACGTTAATTTCCTAAAAATGCAGCCGTTTTTAGGAAATTAACGTCGCCATATACTCTAGAAGAAAAAAGTTCTCGATCATAGAGTACTTACGTTTTTACATTTTTTTACAATCTGCTCATTATAAAATTGTAAACAAATAAAATTGTAATCACCAATGATGCGATGATTAAAATCCTCTGATGTTTAAAAGGACTGGAATTATAATCTGTAACTTTATTCTAAATTTGGTTGATTAAAAAAATCTAAATATATTTTAAAATACTTCTTTCTTATTAAGGTGTCTATTGTAAGAATATAACTCATTAGCCAAAAATTTGTTAAATAAAAAAAATGATTAATTAAATAAAATTCTTGAGCGCAGAAAAACCTATGGACGATAGCGCTTACTTGGAATATATTATGAAAATATTTATTTATGTTGAATTATATAGAATGTATTATATTTTCTCAGATAATAAATATTTAGTAGTAAAATTCTTGCCCTTCCTTACTCTGTTTGATTGAGCTAAATTTTTTCCGCAAACTATGTACAAGAATTTTATTTAATCAATCAAATTAAACAGTCTGCATAACCAACTCATATTCATTATAGTTGAAATATTTCACATTGCAATTTTCAAAAAGAAAATAAATTGAAAATAATTAATTAATTAGAATGAAAATAATCAATAATTATTTATTTTAAATTTATTTTCTTTTAACTCATATACAGTTATCAAATAATTAATCTGATTCCTTCATTAAAATCTTTTCGATCTCCGCCTGAGTCTTCCCTTTAGTCTCAGGCAACACAATTATCACAAAGAGCAATCCGCAGGCGTTGAATCCCGCAAAAATCCAGAAGGACACGGACATACCTACAGCTTCAGCCATTAGAGGAAACGCGAAAGTCAGGGCGAACTGGCAGAACCAATAAATCACGTTCACGATGGCCGAAGCGGGGTTTTTGATTTTCTGAGGTAAAATTTCCGCCATTAAAATCCAAACAATCGACACGAAACCGAATCCGTAGCAAAGTTTGCTGATGACTAGGCATAGAATTGGTAGCCAGAATAGGTAGTCGTTTTCTAAATAGAAATACAGCCCGATTACGAATAGGGCTGTCATTGTGCCTCCCATTGCTGTTAAAAGCATGAATTTTCTACCGTAGCGATCTACGGTTAAGGGGGCTATTAAAGCCCCGACTATGTCGAAGCTGCCGACTATCATTGATGAAACTTCTGGGGATAAATCTGTGTCTGCCGCGTTGAAAATATCCTGCGTGTAGGTTTGAATCACGGTAGCACCTGAAAGTTGTTTAAAACAAGTTATTGCTAAAGCTATTAAAGTTGTTTTTATATAAACATTTTTCGTGAAAATCTCCTTTATAGGCGCAGAGATTCTTTCCTGGACAAATTTCCTTTCTTCTTCGAAATTCTTCTCATCACCAATCCCCAGCTTCAAATAAATTTTCCTAGCGGATTCATCCTCTCCGGACGAAATTAACTGTTGCGGAGTTTCCGGGATTAAAACACTTAAAACAATGAATAAAACCGGCGGAATAAGGCATATAAAATTATAAGTCATGAAAGCTAAATACGGTCCAATCGCATACGATAAAAACGTCCCTATCATCGCAGAAATCCCAATCGTGTTCCCTATAACCCCCCGATTATTCACTTTCGATATCTCCGCTAAGTACACGGGAACCACCGTGAAAACACTCCCGTGGCTTATCCCAGCAATTGTTCTACCGATGAAGATTAAGTAGACTTCGTTGGAGAAGGCGAGGAAGAGGATTCCGGTGGCGAAAATGGCGGCGATTCCAATCATGGTTTTCTTCCGGCCTAATTTTTGGGCGCAGTAGGCGGAAAAGAACGGGCCGCACATTGCGCCTAAGGGTAGCAAGGATCCGATCCAGGATGTTTCCGAAGTTGTCACGGGACGCCCGAGGGGGTTCTCCTCGTTTTCGAGTTGCAACATCGGTAGGACTGGCGATGTCCATGTTTGCATCATACCTGATGTTAAGGTTAATAGATCAACTGAAATAAAAATGTAGAAATTTATTATTATTGCATATCAAAATTATCAGATATTTTACTTCTATTATCGTTGAATAATGAGGCACTTAATTTTTGAAAATCCACGGTTACTTAAATTAATAAAATATTTATAATTTTTAATACTTTTTTATTTAATTTCACTACAATTGTTTCGCTACGCTGTAGCTTCTTCAGACAAAGAAAGTTAATAATATTAACTAATTAAATAAAAAAAGGTGTTGAAAATCATTAATATTTTATTAATTAAAGTTACTTCTATTAATTGTTTTAAGCCAAAAATTATTTTAAAATGAAATAAAGGAAAAAAAAAAGATTTATTAGTAATTTTCATTATATTATGAAATATTTATTGATAATAACTTATACTCGAAACTATTCGGAAAATAACATAAAAATCAGTGAATTAAATACCAAGACTTTTAATCAATAGTTTTTATTTCAATATGTTTGGCCATATGTTAAGTGAGAAATTAATTAAAGATGAGATTTGAATTGAAAATATAATGAAAAAAAATGTAAAATCACATTTAAGTCTAAATATACAGCCTTTATCTAATTTTATTTAAACATAAGGGGAGGGAAAAAAATCACGATTCACTCCACATTGTATATTAAATTCTGTATTTTTTTTTTAATGTTTGTTTTTTCTTTATGTATTACAAACTTTATTAGAATGATTATAGGCTTGCTAATCCAGTTGATGTTGAGTTGGGAATGGGAAGCGGGTTGCAGAAGTGCAGCCACTTATCAATCTTTTAGAGAGAGCATCGGTCGTGCGACCAGCGAAGATAGTTAATACCTGACTTTGGAGGAGCAGCGGCGGCTACCGGCAAAGGGCCATTTTCCTGGAGGAAGAATCACCCATCAGAGAGTGATCCTATATACCCTGTGTAGGATGACTGGAGAGGCAAACTAACCATGCTGAGAAGGATAAATGAGGATTAAAAAATTTTAACCGCCTTCATCAAAGCATTGCACATGGAATGATATTTGTTATCCATACGTTAGATGAATGGTAGTTCAAAAAGTTATTAAATTGACCAACATCAATAGAGAGAATAACAAACGTAAAAAATAAAATTGCTAATAAGAAATCATCATTTAGGAAAGATCAATTAATTTCACTTTATGACTTCATTCTAGACATACGCAACGAAAAATTATACCACGGAAATTAACAATCAGCTGTAGATAGACATAAATGAAATATCATTAAATTGCATTTATGTTGAATCGTCCCTTTATCGTCATGTTTAACATTAAGTGCTCCGATATCATCCTTCATGTAGCCTCCATTAATATTGATGAAATACACACTGCAACCTCTATGATATGAAAGGCTAATATACGTTTCCTTTATTCTGACTCTCTCCTTCGATGGTTTAACGAGTTTCAAAGTGGTTAATTCCATTTGTAAGAAATTCCATCTCCTAGAAAACTATCTTTTAAATAATCAAATCCAAATCAATCTCCTCGTTGAAAGCAATTGAAAATATCTTTTTATTTATTTATTTTAAGAAATGTATCAACTTTAACAAGAAATCAAAATAAAAAATAAAAAACGTAATTCTTGTATACTAGATATTTAAAAAAATACATATAGAATATACTAAGGGAAAAACACTTTGTATTGTTTCACAGATTCAACTTTATGCCGACTAGTTTCGGTTTGACAGTCCTTTAATTTCTTTGAAAACCGAAATTAGTCAGAATAAAGTTTAATCCATGAAACAATACCAAGTCTTTCCTTTAACTTTACTTATTTTTAAAAAATTAAAAAGAAAAACTTCTTGATTTTCAAAGTTTTTGTGTTTATTCACTACAATTGTTTCGCAAATTTATTGCTTCTTCAGGTGAAGATATTTACTTTCCTTTAAATTACTTTACATAATATAAGATGTTTCACTAAATTCCAGATGATAAATGAATTAAAGAAATTAAGTACATATAAAGTATTATTTATTATTGTTAATATCTTTTGTATTTTGAAAATTATTTTAATATTTATATATTATATATTTATAAAGGTTATTTAACGTTCATTTATTTACGTTAAATAACCTTTATAAATATATAATATATAAATATTAAAATAATTTTTAAAATACAAAAGATATTAACAATAAATTGAAAATATCATGAATAAAATGTAAAATCAAATTTAGGTCTAAAAATGCAGCCTTTATTTAATTTTATTTAAACATAAGGGGAGGTTAAAAATTCACGTTTCACTCCACATTGCATACTAAATTCTGTAATTTGTTTTTTTTTAATGGTTGTTTTTTTCTTGTTGTGTTACAAACTTGTATTTACCTATAACAACGCATAATGCTTGATAAAGATAATTCGTTTTCCGTCCGTCCGAATTATGTCCATGATTCTCCACGTCAGGCTTCATTGCGAAGGTTAATCAATCCAGCTGATATAATCCACGAGAATTTAATCGATCGCTGATAACTGGCTATCATCAAAATTGATTATCTGCGAGAAGTATGAAAAAATGTATTAACAGATTTTATCGCTTTTTTTGTGCATATATTTTTTGTGCATTAAATGAGTAATCAGATTTTAATTCGTGATTACCGTTATCGTTAATTATGTAAGTCTTACTTAATTTTAATAGAAAATACAATTAAATAATTTCGGTTATTAATAACATTAATGATAATATCAAAGTCGCAAATGGCCAATACTATCGAAGTCTCCTAAAAGCTTCAAAAATCAAAGTACATGAAAAATATGTGTTAAACATAGATTTGACTTCTTAAGAGATAAGAGGCGGAGAGTAGGCTAAATCGTGTTAATGCAATATAAAATGTCCCTATATATATATATAAGTATATAATTTATATGTTATATCATTATAACAAATATGCGTTATAATGTTAAACTATAATTTGATAGTCATATAAGATATATTGTAAACCGTGCCTTAAAAACACTAGATTTTATTTAAGAATTGGTTCTGACTTTTCTATCCCTACATTAAAAATATTGTATTGTTCACTTGTGCGCTCATTACTTGAATATGCTGCACCAGTTTGGAATCCTCATCAGAAATACCTAAAAGATATGATTGAAAAAGTACAGCATAATTTTTTACGAAGAATTGCTTACTTACAAGGTATTCCGGTAACAAACTTAAATTATGATAATATCCTTAATTTCTTAAACTTTAAAGCACTTGAATATCGCCGTACCTTCTCTGACTTATGCGTTATGTGCGAATTTTATTTTACAAATAATAGGTGAATTCCGTAAATAAAGATAATAATAATTATAATTATAATAATAATTGTTAAGTCTGTTAATTTTTGAAAATTTGTACTTGGTAACATTTCAAGGTTTTTTTTTATTAAAAACACTTTCAAAATATAAATTTGTCCTTTATTCGCGACAATTTTTTCGCGCGCTTTTGTGTCTTCTTCAGGTGAAGAAAAAAAGTTTCAGAAACAATTGTCGCGAATAAAGGACAAAAGTATATTTTAAAACTGTGTTTAATTAAAAAAAAACTTAAAATATTAACAAATAACTTATTGTTGAAAATGGCTTTGAACGAAATTTAATGTTTGTCATTATACAGTAATTTTCTTTCTCTATTAAGCGTTACATTACAATCATAAGTGTAATTAGAATTTAAAAATTCTTCTGACATCAAATAGTAAATCATAAAAATTTAGCAAGGATTTGTAACTTTGTCAATTTACTATAAAAAAATATTAAGGACATTAGAATATTTATTCATTTTTTTTTTTAAATCGACGTAGTATTTTTTCACAATATTTGTATATTTTACAAATAGTCCGACGTGGTCCAGGAAATCTTCCATGAAACACAATTGTCGTATAAAACGAAAATGATAAATACATACCGATAAGGTATATTTTACCATCGGGCATATTGTTAAATCGTTGATAGTAAAAATAAACTAGTTAAAATAAAGTTTTAATAATATTGAAAATGTACCTAATCTTAGTCTCTACTGATTTAAAATCACCTTACCTTTTTTTTTTTTAATATCACATCCGATTAATACTCAAATTAATTCATCACTCCCAAGCGTAAAAAACAATCCAAATCCAATTGAATCCTTCACCACAAGGACATTTCGCATATTCCCCACTAATCCAATAAATAAACAAACACTATTTACACTCCGCTATTCAATTCATTCAACTCTGCGCGATCGACTAACCAGCGCGCCGGAATACTATTATTTTATCTATTAGTTAGTTTAATCAGGCCAGAACAAATACCGTTAAAGCAAGCGAGTTCACATAGTTTGCTGTAAACTGTTTTTGCATCTATACTACACAAACTACAATCCGGGAGCGGATTCGACTGAGATTTATTATTTCGTTGTCGTTTAAGGTCAAGTGAGGTTTATTAACTTATCATTATCTTGCGGGGAATATTTTGTTTACGCTCAGATTTGTGATTATTTACTTATATATCAGTTTTTTTATGTGTTTGAATGAGTGTTGATTAAATAGTTGTACTTGCATAATTATTTAAATTAATGATAGTAGAGAAAAGAGGCAGAAAAACCTCCGGTCGATAACCCATTACAGACTATTAACCCATCGATGTGTATTGTAAATATTAATATTTGTAAAGAATTGTCTGAATAAAAATGTTTGTATATAGAAAAAAGTATTTGAAAATTAACAACTGAATTAATGCCTCCATTAACTTTCATATTTAATAAAGGATATGTTTTTATAGAGGAAAGTGAAATAGAAGCATTGATTTATTGAATATATACAGGATGTTTCGAATTCGAGGATCTGTTTCTTATAATAAGCAAAATCCTCGAATTTGAAACACCCTACACATATTTACTAAATTAGGTAGCGGTAGGTTTAAATTTGTCGCTTTTGCACAATTACATACTAATTAATATCCGGATGAGAAAATTGAGCTGTTTCTTTGTTTTCGAGAAAAGTAAAAAAAAAGATAAAATCATTTTTCATTTCTTATTTTGGAAGATATGGAATTGGATTTTTCCGTTTGGATAATAAAGTTATTATTATTATATAGAGATGTGCTTTGATGTACAGTGTCCTATCAGGATGGTTGTAATTCGCTTTAAATTTGCAGGTATTGATTGGCTGATCTTTCACTTGGATATCATATGATTTTCTTTGAAAGTCTGCAGCCTGTTGTGTCATCCCATATACTTCTACATTTATTTAGAGTTTTGACATGTAACATTTCATGTAGGAACCTTAAAGGCGAATGCATCAATGCGGCGGGTGTGTGAATTGTCATTTGGCCGCTGATCCAGCTAATTCGTCAGCATTCCTATTCCCATTCCACGAGTGGGCAGCTTCCAAAGCCACAGCCAATGTGTTTTTGTAAACATCTACTATATGCCCATTCGTCAAGATGATGAAGTTCAGGTTGTACGTGGACATTACAAAGGCCAACAAGTAGGCTAACTACTTAGTTAAGGTGTATAAGAAAAAAATCGTAATCTACATCGAGAGAATTCACCGTGAAAAGGCTAACGGTGCCAGCGTTTATGTTGGTATCCATCCCTCAAAGTGTGTGATTGTGAAACTGAAAATGGACAATGACAGGAAGAAAATCATTGACCGCAGGGCTAAGGGACGCTTGGAAGTTCTGGGCAAAGACAAGGACAAATACACTAAAGAATCAGCCTCAACGGCCGCTGTCGATGCCTCTTAAACATTTGTATTTTATATTAATACAATAAAAAATAATATATAAAATATTTAATTAAAGAATAAGTAACGCGCTTAACAAATGTGTACCATTTAAAATCGGTGACTGAATTGGCAGGCAATGCATTAGCTAATAAAACAATTAGAGTAGATACAGGTTACCAACCAATTAACTGCGTGGTTAATAAAGGCTGCACATAATGTGATGTGCTATATCCATTTTTATGAAACTCCATGAATAACTGCTTGGGAAGAACTTTTTCGTAACGGCGCACAGTAGTCCCAAAAAGTACCTCAAATACTCTAATATAAGTAATTGATTTGTGAATTCTTGAAACTATTTTTATGTATGTTATGGTTTTCAACTTTAGATTCAACCTTAGATTCTAAGTACCTCTTCCAAGACCAAATTCACTGAGACCAGTGTTGAAAAATCCACCCATGAGGAGCCCAAATCGTGTAGGTTGGAGTCCGTTGATCTTCTCTTGAAGTATGCATGTTAGACTGTCCTATTGGGAATTCAAAATTTACATGTATTGATATTTATATCTAGTTGGCCAGATATCAAATACATGTGGGAGAGCACTGCAGAATGCTTAAAACAGAAATTGGATATCACTGAAATAACTGAAACAATTGAATTGAAGAGTAACATTTTGTTATTTTCTTCCATTAATCCGTGTGACCAGCTTAATATTTATTCAAGATCAAATAGCGATACTATATTTATAAGAAAATACTCCACTCGTGTTTGTAATTCAGATGTAAGCAATTATTACATCTTTATTTCTTCAGATATTTCTATATACAGTAAATTAACAATATATTCTTATAATATATTCCAAACGAAATTTCGATTTTTTAAATACGTATCGCTGTAAAAGCGTGACCAGAATGCAACGCGTCTCTAATACTTAAAAAGTACTATACTCTGGTGGTTAAAAAATTTTAAAAAATTGTAACCCGTTGATGTCCAGTCTACGCGAGTTACGATTATACATACAGAGAGCTTTTTTTAACAGTATACATTTCCCCTATGTATACCTGCAAAAAACACGAGTCAAACGCATTGATGTATGTGTGTTTAGTTGCCTATAACGCGCAATTGAACACACATATGCCAAATAGGCAACTAAACATACACACATTAATTATTCAATGCGGTTGGCTCGCGTTTTTTTGCAGGTATACACTTCACTTAATGTATACTGATAAAAAAAACCTCTCTGTATAAGGATTATAAATTCTCCTTACAAAAGGGCTCGGCCTTTCTGACGTCTAAGCGTTTTTTTTAATTTAATAAAATATTCAACTGAATGGTGGTTGAATATTTTATTAAATTAAAAAAATGCTTACACGTCAGAAAGGCCGAGCCCTTTTGTAAGGATAATGCATAATCCAGCGTATTTATAAGGTGATGATGATGCTTGCGTCATCTTTCCAATTATAAACCATAATTCGTTATTACAAATTAAATGAGTAAAGATGTAATTAATATACAAGGAAATAATATTTACTAATAATCTGCTTAAAAGTGTTCTTATGTAAGAGAAATCTGTACATAATTAAAATTTAAAAACTCACAACTCACCGTCCGAAACGCCGCTGCTATTACAAACGTAAATGATTAGGTGCAATAATTCTTGGGATTATCCTTTGTGTGCCCGAGAGGCCCCCTCCGTTCTGAATGGCCCGATTGGCGGCGGCGCGAGTGCTAATTTAACAGATTACAGGTCTCATGGGGCCTGCGAATGAAGGAAAAAAAGAAAGGGGGCCGAAAAGGGCCGCGCTTGTTTAGTAACAGAACAGGATCGGATCCGCACGGATCAGATCTGGTTACGTTCTCGCTCTCTATTGTCCAATGGTTTTCAACCCCCTCCATTATAATGCCTTACACGGCCATCTAATCAAAACCGCTGCCACCGTCCACCCTTATTATTACTATTACGCCCTTACGACTAATTGAATGATATCCGATTTTATTGTTCGCTTTAAAAAAAAATGTGTGAGTATAATGAAAGAGATTATACGTGGAGTGAATTTTACTGATTCATTCGCTATTATTGACAATTTATTATTTCATTTTAACTACAATAATTATTAATTTAATATAATATATTGCTTAACATTTGAACTAGTAAACTTATATAACATGCAGTAAAATAAACTACTAAAGAAAATCTATACTGGTTGAAGAATTGGCAGAAATAGTGGCAATTAGCGATCTACAATCCTAGCCTCCATCAATGAGATGGCTGGCTGTATTAAGGGCTGGTTTTTGGTTATCCTAAAAAGAGATCTAACGTGGCCTATTAGATAATATACAGGCCGGAACGTCTTCTTTCCTCTTCAATCACAGGAAAATTAAAAATAAAAAAAAACTTGGTTTGTTTATTCCTCTTCATTCTCAGGACCAATAGTCGAAACTAGTCGGAGCAAATATAAATAAGTGAAACAAACAAAGTGTTTTAATTTTAATTACATTATCCTAAATTAATGAGTAATGGGAAAATAATCCTAATGTACAAGGGAGGAGATGTAAACCGACCAGAAAGCTTCAGAAGCATGGACACTATACAAAGTGATGATGATGAAAGTAAGGATAATGACGGAAGTGAGAGGATATAGGATGGCTGCCAGAGAAATAATCAGGATTAGGAAAGAACACCGGGAAAACAGCTACACTAAATACAATGGTTTAGAGAGGATGGGCTAAGAAAGGATGTCTATTTGCGTTATTTGTTGATGTAATTAAAGATAATTAATTGTAATTATCTTTAATTACATCAACAAATGAGTATGCCATGATAACTAGAAGGAAGTAAGGATAGACATAATAGCGAGGTAATATATATATATTATATATTATTATGAGGTTTCACACCTTAGCTCGCTATTATGTCTATCCTTACTTCCTTATATATATATATATATATATATATATATATATATGATTTTAAATTAAAATTGACTCATAATAATTGGAAAGATATCACAAGCGCCATCTATTGCCTAATTCCAAATGGCATCCTCAAACATTTTGATCTGCAACGACCGAGAATCGTTGTTTCGCCCACTAAAGGAAGGCGAACTTATCTTGTTTATAACAACAGGAAGCAAAATTCGTTTAATAAAATGTTCAACTTCCATTCATCTGGGCTATGGATAACGTAATTTAGGTACTTCGATAATTATTATCGTGCAGTCGAAACTAGTAAGTGCAAAAAAAGTTTAAAGTGATATAAAAAAAGGGAGTGTTTTCTTTATTTTTTAATATCGAAATGTACCACGAAATGAGTGAGTCTTTAAGATCCAAGGATTCATACTTAATGAAATTATAGAAATAAATTTAATAAACTAAGACTAATTAACAATGTTTTACAATTCCATCGGTTCTATAATCGCGTTTACAGTGTGTATAATCCTAATTTATGACTACACAATAACATCAACTTCTTTCGATTCGTGTATGTTCGGTTGCCTATAATACAATATAAAACAATTGAATATAAAATTATATATAATTACAAATTCATTTGTTCTGCGTATTTAATCATAAAGAAAACAATCAAAGCTATTTCCCATAGGAAATATTACATTTAACGTGTACGTTATTAATTAAATTCACTTTCTATCTATTACAAAAGTTGCTTAGGCTGTGATGATAAAAATAACGTACGCATTAAACATAACATTTTTCTTGCAGAATAGCTCCGAATAATTTAATAATAATTCGTTCCACGACTTAATTAGTGTCTTACATTAGCGTATAGATTATTATTTTCCGCAATTTATTTAATGACCGAAAATTAATTATACGTTTCATTGTCTTATCTTGAAGTACTGGTTATAATAATCGTGCTATATTTTTACGAGATAATTTTTACTTGAGTAGCGATTGAATCGAATTAATCTCTTTGTAACGTAAGTAAATTGCATAGTAGTTGACATGAAACCGTCTAGAAGATAACGCTCATTACCTGCGATTAATTAAAATAATATACAAAGATAATGGCAGACGAAAAAAGGGAATTATCACGAATTTATTTTTATACTCGTATTCTAATAGGTAAGTTATATACAAAATAAATCTGCTTTCATTAGTACAATTTTCAACTTGAAATTGTGAATTAAATAAAAATAATTTCAAAATAATAAATTATTTTCACATTTAGTTCTGTGACATTTTGACTTACGTTAGTGTAAGTACTTTAAACAATTGCATATTAAAACAACTACTTTCCCCGCCGGGCATTGAATTACATAATGCTGTTGCATATCAATAAAATATTGCATCAGAGCAACAAATTTTTGATCCGAGAAACATGCAATGTAAAAAACAAAAAAGTTACAGAGCTAAATGTGAAAATAATTTATTAATTATTTTCAAATCATTTTTATTTAACTGTGACCAAGTAAATTAATACTCTTTTCTACTTGTGATTATGACTTAAATAGTGTAAGAGAATTAACAATTAAAGACACTTTGTTTGCTTCACCAACTTCTTTATCTTACAAAATCGTTTCCTCAATGACTAATGTAAAAAGTGAATGAAGTGAAACAAACTAAGTGTCGAATTTTAAATTCAATATTAATTAAATTGTTTGGACAAATAATCAAACCGAATTAAAGTTGCAGTGACAAGAAATTTAAAATAAGATTATTTTATTTTATTACTACTACAATATCTTTATTCAAAGTTATTTGTTTTACATATATTTTAAAATATATTTAAAATATATTATATATATTAAATATGCTTGAACAGGCTATCGACTTATGGTCTTTCCGCAAATTATTTTATTATTTACAAGCATAACTGAATAATTACCTAGTCTAGATGAATGTTAATCATTTATTTTTTAATTGGTTATTTATTTAAAATAATTGTAAAATAATTTGTATACTCTCTTAAATATTAAAATACTAAAAACCCACATAACTTTTAGAGTTGTTAGTATTTTAACAAATAAAGTCTATAAAAATATTTTATTATACAAGGTGTACAGAAAATGAGTGAAAAGCTTTAGGTAGCGTGACTCTTTGACTAATTTTTAGATAAAAATATTAACGAAAATAAGTCACACGGTCCTTCCTTAAGCCTCACGGCCCACTTAAAAGAACTATACATTTGGCAACGATGGATCAAACAAGTGTGCATTTATCCTGTTTATAACTGCTACATCATCCGCTGGAGGTGTTGCCAGATCTATTTTCATTAAAAGAATGCTTCTGATGAAATTATAAAATTGTAAAAATATCCGATTTATTAATCATTTACATCAATGGAATTATACACGTGTCTAATTGATTGTTAATGCTATTGATTTTTTACAAAATATTTAAAAAACAATACTAATTTATAGTCACATATTTAAAATTCCGAAGACCTCGTGAGCTTCAATGAAGAACCATACAACATTTTTTATTTGGATTTTCTATTAAAAATTAATTAATGAATTGAGTTACCTGAAGGTTTTCACTCATTTTCTGTACACCTTGTATATACAAATATCTTTATTCAAACAAATACCTTTTTGCACACATTGAATAAATATTTTAATTTTTACTCTAATCCCCAAAGATATTCTCATTTTGTTTGTTGTCCCAATCAGGTTGATTGTTTCCACTTTTGTCTCGTATACACTAAACTGAAGGTTTGTCTGTCCTGGGCTATCAACGCTCGTTTTGCTCTTTATTTTACTATTAATATACATAAAAGTTTGTATAATAGGAAAATATTGAGTATTAATAAATGAAACACTTTTTTACTTTGTTTGTATAACTCGGAATCTGATTTAAAATTGAATTACAATGTATGACAAAGTAGAAGCCTCAACAATTAACAAGTTAAATATTGAGTATCTAAGCATTTTTTTCTTAAAAATAATCACGAGCAATTTACGTTTTCAATCGAAATTATAAATATATATTTCCAACAATATGTAACTACGAAATTTAATGTAAAAATCATTCAATCGTTTTCGACTTCCATATAAATCTATTTATACTTAAAATGCAATTATCTGTCATACAACCTATATAGTAGCATGCAGCAAGATGCGCGTATGTGTATACTTTTGACATTCATGTACGCATGCACTAAAAATTAGTCTCTTGTAGCGTATTATCCAGCTAGCTTCTAGCAACGTGATATCCCGCTATAAATGCACCCTTAAAATGAAATGAAAGAAGTAAAGAACCACCTTTTTGAAATATTAAAAATTCATTTATTTCTTTCAGCAAATATACCAACTTTCACATGCGGAATGGTGGCGAGCTGGACATCACCCGTCCTACCGAAACTCAAAATCCTGAACGAAGACAACCCTTTAGGCTACGTGATATCAGTAACGGAAACCGCCGCACTTGGATCTCTACTTCATTTCGGAGCCATATTCGGTTCCCAACTTGCACCTTACCTACAAGAAAAATTCGGACGTAAAAATAGTTTGGTAATTTTCGAGGCCATGATGTTCGTGGGCTTGTTAATCCTAGCACTCTCGAAACATATTTACTTATACTACGCGGCTAGATTAATTATAGGTTTAACATACGGGGCTATTTACACGATAACTCCGGTTTATTTAGTTGAGTTTGCTGGGAATCGAAGCAGGGGGACTGTGATTAACGTGTCTTCAATTGCAACCGTTTTAGGGACGATTTTATCTTATTCTGTAGGACCTTTTACGACTATATTAATATTTACATTAATTTGCTCAGCAATTCCAGTGGTTTTCATAATATTATTTTTAATCCTAATGCCCGAGACTCCACAGGATTTAATTGTAATGGGAAAAGAGGAGAAGGCAAAGGAATTGTTTTTAAGGTTGAAGCTTGGGAATGAAATGGATTTCCAAATAATAAAACAAAGTATTACAACTAAAATAAAAACACCCTACAAAGAAATTTTCAGGAATAAAACTAATTTAAAAATATTAGGAATTGTTTTCGTTTTACTTACATTCAAACAATTTTGCGGGGTAAACGTAATAATCAGCTACACTCAAGATATTTTCAACGCCGTTAACGGCAATTTAAGCTCCGAAATTCCCCCCATCATAATAGAATCCACCTCCTTGTTATCCGTTCTAATCGTACCATATTTCGTCGAAAACGTAGGCAGGAAATTCTTACTAATTGTCTCAACAATCGGAATGACAATTTCCTTCACAGCAATCGGCGTATATTTCCATCTCAACAACACTCACGACTTATCTTCGGTATCATGGCTTCCTATAGTCTGCCTAGTCGGTTCCAGAGCCTCCTATTGTTTCGGCTTCATGTCAGTTGTTTGGATTTTAATGGCGGAAATGATGCCGTATAATGTGAAAACCGTCGGATCGGCTCTGTCGAATTCGTATTGTTGGGGTATGTTATTCATCGCGACATTCATTTTTCCAATTATCACAGATGCCGCTGGTATAGATGTGTCTTTCTGGATTTTCGCCGCGGTAAATGTTTTGGCTTTGATTTTTTCGATTGTGGTAATTCCTGAAACCAAAGGGAAAACCGCGAAGGAAATTCAAGATTTGTTGATTTAATTTTAAAAGTGATTATTGTAATTAAATGAGTTATATTAACTTTTATGCAAATTATTAATAAAGAAAAACATAAGTTTATAAAATGTCAACTTTTATTTTCTATGCAACAGCAAATGTCTATTATTGGACATTTGATATGGTACTTTTGTAACATAAGTCATAATGTCACAGTAACAAAAGAGAAAATAATTTATTAATTAATTATTTTCAAATTATTTTATTTAATTTATTTAAATAACTGTGACCAAGTAAATAAATCCTTTTCCTATTATTTATTTGGTACATTTTTTTGTATTTTAAATAATCTCGATTTTTGTGTAACCCTAATATGGCGACAAAAATAATACAACTTACGTAGCGACAGGTATTATTATAGCATGGATTGTAGGTTTGTGCACATGCGCAAGTATAACACATCTATGATCTGGTCTGAATTGTTATCTTGTCAAATTGTGATCAGTTTAGCTCAATTGTGAAAAAAATAATGTCTACTACTCGCGGTAATAACGCTTTTACATGTGTTGCCTGAAATGTCGTACAGCTTCTATAAGAAATAAAATATTGTGAAGCGCAGTTTAAAAAAAATGGTAATAATCCACCAAATAATTCCAAGGGATATTTGGACTTAGATAAGTATATTGCTTTTTTGTATTCATTATAAATATTCTTATAGTAATGAATGGTTTTCGGTATAGAATGATAGCGAGAGATGTCGCAAAGTTGTGTGAAATATCTGATGAGGAATTGAATGATCCATTTGAAGATGATAACGAAGAGCATTATGTGCCACCGGCAAATTGTGATGTAAAAGGCGCTTAAGGTCTAAACAGGGTATAAAAGAACAAAATAAATTCAATATGGACAATCCCACCACGGACTCACAAGAGTCCCACCATAGACTCACCCACCACAATCAGCCAAAACCCGGCAAGCTTTTTCTAATGCCAAAATCAACGCTGCCTCCGCAATAAGGAGTGCATACAGAGTATGCACTTTTCATTTCAGTGAAAACCAAAATTTTACAGATTGTAATAATAGGTAAAAACTGAAATATCAAGCGGTTCCATCACAACATCTACCACTCCGTTCCTCTGCTGATGCAGCAGCTATAGTGGAGTCGTCGTCCTCTACACATGTGGATCATACACAGAATTAACCATCAGTTTCATCAGATGTAGCAGTACATTCTCCTGAGGCAGCTGGACTACCTTCAACTTCGTGGGCTAAATGTATTCCTGATGACGTTATACAGTCACTTCTAATCAGGGCACATTAGATGTAATAGTACACTCTCCGGAGGCAGTTGGAGTACCATCAACTTCGTGGGCTACATCTACTTCTGATGACGTCATACAGCCGACTTCTAATCAAACGATTGTGAAAAAGTTATTAAAAAGAAAAAGATGTCTTGCCAACCAAACCCTGCAAAGAAAGCCAAGCCTTCAAGATTATTTAAAATTAAAAAAAAAGAGATTCAACTTATTAAAGGCGGAAAATAAAGAATTAAAATCAAAACTTAAATTGCTGCAAGATACAAAATTTAACATAAATAATGACTGCACGTTAAACCAAGATACCAAAACCTTTTTTACATCAGAGGTGACACTGCAAGGTAAATGTGCCAGGGGCAGAAGGTATTCTTTGAAGGAGAAAGTTGCTGGGCTTTCTTTAATGAAGCAAAGCAAAAAAGCATATAGACTTCTTAGAAAGCAATGGGCATTACAATCTTTACGAACATTTGATGTATTACAGAATAGAATCCCCTTTCCCAGTGGAATTAACAAACATTTCATTGCATCTATTGGCAGAATTGTTAGGCAAAGAAAAGGAGCATTTAGCAAATATTGTTGCCTGGCTTTTGATGAAGTTTCGTTGGAAGCAGGTTTGTCATTTGATGTGAAGAAAGGTGGCTTCAAGGATTGTGGTAGTGGAAAGTATGCAGAGTTCGCTACCCATGCTATGGTATTTATGGCCATTGGTATTAAAAGCAACTGGAAGCAGCCGGAAGTATGCTACTTCTTTCCCACTTTACAATGTCTGCGGCAGGTATTGTTAGAAACTTAAGGCTAATTATAGAAGAATTGTTTGCAGTTGGTTTACGTGTCGTTGCCACAGTTTGTGACCAACAATGCAGCTCTAAGAATACTCAAAGAAGAGACAAAGCCAAACAATGAAAGGGACGGCTGCACTATGCTCATTTATGGACACATTATTTGATTCTGTAAATGGAAATGAAGTTGATCCTCCTTTCAGCAAACCATTCAGATGTGGTTTGTCGGACAAATCCCTGCATTTGGCCTTTTGGACTGATGCAAAAAAAAAACATTATCCATTATTCAAAATTCGTGATGATAAGACGATGGTTCCACTTTCAGTGAAAATTGGATCGCAACTCTGAATGGTTTGGAATACCTGTGGAGAAAATGAGCAGCCGAGGAATTTAAAGTTCTCCCACTCAGGCGATTAAATCAAGATCCATTGGAAAATCTTTTTGGATGCATAAGAAGCCATGGTGTTCGAAACACTAATCCAATATGCCAAATGTTTGGTGCGTCTTTAAAATCAATTGTTCTGGAAAAAATGGCTTCTTCTGCACAATCAACAAATTGTGAAGACGACAACTTAGGCATGCTTGATGTCATTGAATCAATAATTGACAATGAAAAAAGTGATGTTTCATGTAAATCCATTGTAGAGGAAGATGAGGAAGAAATGCTCAGAATCAGTGAAACATTTTCTGATATTGCGCAAAACACGCATGCCTATATAAGTGGTTGTTCGGTGCGTATCGGTCATTGTTTGTTGGTGGTTTTCCAAAATCCTCCTAGCCATGCGCATATCCTACCCTTCCCAAAAAACCCACTCATTTTTGTCGTGGACAGTCGTTGTTGCGAGCTCGTGGGAAGTGCGTTGGGCCCACGAAGCTCAAGTTCTACCCAAATCGTTTTTGTTGTGATTAGCTGGAAGCAGTAACCGGCCGGATCCCACCTCCGCGGAGAAGGTGACGGTGAGTGGTTCCATAAACCCCTATAGTTCAACCCGCTTAGTTCCCCAGGTACCCGCATTAACCTCTAGGCCTGTGGAAATAACCCCATATAGTGAAAGTCTGTTGAAAACATGTCGTAACTGCTTGACTTGTAAACAGGAATTATTAGCTCCTGAAAATAGCAATAATGTTTTTTTTTACTTTTATTGCAGAGAGGCTCGTGGAACTCTTTAATAGAAGCACTGAAAAGATGGAGTTGTCTTCACCCATCTGCTTTCAGAGTGTAGGTCACATACATTTGTTTAAAAAACGAATCGTGGTTAGCTATCTTGCAAAAAAAATGCTGATTCCAAATTTATAAAAAAAGACAATATTGGGTGCACCCTTACAACGCCGAAAGGCTGTTGAAAGGTGCATTTACAACTATGATGATTGACCTTAGAGAAGATGAAGATAATTTTTTTAATTATTTTCGGATGAGCCAAAAGTCTTTTGACGAACTATCTACAAGACTTAGTGATGCATTAAAAGGGACAGACACATGCATGAAAGCCCCCATTTCACCGTTGGAAATGATAGCAGTAACATTGAGGTAAGTGGCAAATAATATAATGTTAATATTTAATATAATTCAAAATATTTAATTAATAAAGGGAACAAAACTTTATCCTAGTAATACAATACGAAGAAAATAATAATGTCAGTTTATGATGTAATATTAGAATTATTAGAAGGCGTGTCATCAGTTGCTGTTTAAAAGTTGGTGTGGGATGGCGGGAAAGTGGGCGGATGGTGTATATATTGATGTTTTGTTGTTGAAAGAGAGGATGGTTGATTAGACGCTTGGTGTATAGGGAGAGGTTGACTAAATTGGAGTAGTTGGTTATTTTTTTGTTTATAATGTTAAACTAGACTTAGGATATCAGTACTAAAATCTAGTTTGTCGTCTTCCGAAAAATACAAACTACTAGAAGTATAGATTTAAAAAATGAATCATCGGCATTAACAGGGTCGACGGTAAGTGGGGTGTTAATATATTCTAATAAACTTCTTTCGAAGTCGTTTTTTTTTCTTTTTCGTTTTTTCGGCCCCTCTTCAGTTGGCGAAGTAGAACGGGTGGCATTTTCTATCTCCCTGTGGCATTTCTATAAGCGTTTCCTCTTCTTCCTCCTCCAGGGTGGATTGCGTGGAAGACAACTCCATCGATACTTTTAGAATGCCAAGTTGCTTTTCGTAAAGATATTGTTTAGCTTGACCAGATTTGGTATTTTTCCTACGACAAGACCTGACAAAATTGTCTTTAATATTCTTCCACCTCGAAATTGCTTTTTTTCACTAAAAAAGTAAAAGACATATTAAATAATGATTATTAATATTATTATTGTTACAGATATTTAGGTAGTGGCTGCAGCATAATGGATCTTCACTACACTTATAGATTGGAACATTCAACCATTTGTAAAATTACTCGGAAAGTTTGTAAAACAGTTTGGGACATTATAAAAGATGATTGTTTTCCTTCATTTACTAGTGAAAAGTGGTTGGAAATTTCATCAGTATTTGAGAAATCGGCGAACTTTCCACATTGTTTAGGTGCTCTTGACGGAGAGCACGTGCGGATTGTCAAACCAACGAGACGCTGATTAAATTTGAATTAATTTAATTGATTTATTTATTAAGGCATAGCTGTACTGACGAGGGATAGATCCCGAAACACGTGTCTGCAGATGGCCTTATATTAAGTAACGTTCCTTTTATTGTTTTTACATTAAATTTTTCTCGGATCAAAAATTTGTTGCATTATGCAATATTTTATTGATTTGGCGTTTGCTTGACGGTAGGGAAAGTCTGGCGTTTGATTTGCGGTAACCGCGGAAACGCAAAGCGGTTGCGTTACGTGTGTCATGTCACGTTTATTCATATACATTTTGAAAACGCCGCGACAAACGCGTCGCGTTTTGCGGTAGCGTTTGCGTCGCTTGTGTTACCGGCCTAAAAGTACTGGCTTTAATAATCAAGCAATATATTTACTTGAGTGACGATTGAATCGAATTAATCTATTTGTAACGTAAGTAGTTGACATGAAACTGTCTAGAAGATAACGCTCATTACCTGCGATTAATTAAAATAATATACAAAGATAATGGCAGACGAAAAAAGGGAATTATTATCACGAATTTATTTTCATACTTGTATTCTAATAGGTAAGTTATACACAAAAAATCTGCTTTGATTAGTATAGTTTTCAACCTGAAATTATGAATTAAATAAAAATTACTTGAAAATAATTAATAAATTATTTTCACATTTAGTTCTGTGACATTTTAACTTACGTTACGTAAGTACTTTAAACAAATGCATATTAAAACAACTACTTCCCGGGACATTGAATTACATAATGTACACCTGCTGTTGCATATCAATAAAATATTGCATCAGAGCAACACATTTTTGATCCGAGAAATATGCAATGTAAAAGACAAAAAAAATACAGAGCTAAATGTGAAAATAATTTATTAATTATTTTCAAATCATTTTTATTTAACTGTGACCTTGTAAATGAATACTCTTTTCTATTTTAAATTATGACTTAAATAGTGATAAGAGAATTAACAATTAAAGACAACTTCTTTATTTTACAAAATCGAACTTCCAGTATATACACTAAACTGAAGGTTTGTCTGTCCTGGGCTATCGATTAGCGGTCGTTTTGCTCTTTATTTTACAATTCATTTAAATATGAAAAAAATGTAAAAGTTTGTATAATAGAAAAATATAGAGCATCCGAGCATTTTTTTCTCAAAAACAATCACGAGCAATTTAAATGAATTTGTTCAAATGTAAAAGTTTGTATAATAGAAAAATATTGGCGGAAAGACCATAGGTCGATAGCCTGTTCAAGCAAGCAAGAAAGAAACAAATATACCATAAAATATTGTAAATATATGTAAAACAAATAACTTTGAATAAAGATATTGTAGTAGTAGTAGAAAAATATTGAGTATCCGAGTATTTTTTTTCTTAAAAATAATCACGAGTAATTCGAAAATATAAATATATTTAAAACAATATGTAACTACGAAAATAAATGTAAAAATCATTGAATCGTTTTTGATTTCCATATAAATCTATTTATACTTAAAATGCAATTGTCTGTCAGACCACCAATATAGTAGCATGCAGCACGATGCTTGATGCGCGTATGTGTATACTTTTGACATTCATGCACTAGAAATTAGTTTCTTGTAGCGTATAATCCAGCTAGCATCCAGCAACGTGGTATCCCGCTATAAATACAGCCTTAAAATGAAATGAAAGAAGTAAAGAGCGACCTTTTTGGAATATTAAAAATCCATTTATTTCTTTTAGCAACTATACCAACTTTAACATGCGGAATGGCGGCGAGCTGGACATCACCCGTCCTACCGAAACTCAAAATCCTGAACGAAGACAACCCTTTAGGATACGTGATATCAGTAACGGAAACCGGCGCACTTGGATCACTACTTCAGTTCGGAGCCATATTTGGTTCCCAATTCGCACCTTACCTACAAGAAAAATTCGGACGTAAAAATAGTTTGGTAATTTGCGAGGTCATGATGTTCGTGGGCTTGTTAATCCTAGCACTCTCGAAACATATTTACTTATACTACGCGGCTAGATTAATTAAGGGTTTAACATACGGGGCTATTTACTCGATAACTCCGGTTTATTTAGTGGAGTTTGCTGGGAATCGAAGCAGGGGGGCTGTGATTAACGTGTCTTCAATTACAACCGTTTTAGGGGCGATTTTATCTTATTCTGTAGGACCTTTTACGACTATATTAATATTTACATTAATTTGCGCAGCCATTCCAGTGGTTTTCATAATATTATTTTTAACCCTAATGCCGGAAACTCCACAGGATTTAATTTTAATGGGAAAAGAGGAGAAGGCAAAGGAATTGTTTTTAAAGTTGAAGCTTGGAAATGAAGATGATTTCGAAATAATAAAAGAAAGTATTACAACTAAAATAAAAACACCCTACAGAGAATTTTTCAGGAATAAAAGAAATTTGAAAATATTGGGAATAGTTTTCGCTTTATTTACATTCAAACAATTTTGCGGGGTAAACGTAATAATCAGCTACACTCAAGATATTTTCAACGCCGTTAACGGCAATTTAAGCCCAGAAATTCCCCCCATCATAATAGAATCAACCTCCTTGTTATCCGTTCTAATCGTACCATATTTCGTCGAAAACGTAGGAAGAAAATTCTTACTAATTGTCTCAACAAGCGCAATGGCAATTTCCTTCACAGCAGTCGGCGTATATTTCCATCTCAGCAACACTCACGACTTATCTTCGGTATCATGGCTTCCTATAGTCTGCCTAATCAGTTCCAGATCCGCCTATTGTTTCGGCTTCATGTCAGTTGTTTGGATTTTAATGGCGGAACTGATGCCGTATAATGTGAAAAACGTCGGATCGGCTGTGTCGAATTCGTATTGTTGGAGTATGTTATTCATCGCGACATTCATTTTCCCGATTATCACAGACGCCGCTGGTATAGATGTGTCTTTCTGGATGTTCGCTGGGGTAAATGTTTTGGCTTTGATTTTTTCGATTTTTGTAATTCCTGAAACCAAAGGGAAAAACGCAAAGGAAATTCAAGATTTGTTGAATTAATTTTAAAAAGTGATTTATTGTAATTAACTGAATAAACTGAGTTATTTTAACTTTTATGTAAATTATTAATAAACATAAGTTTATATATATTTTTTTTTTCTTTCATTTACTACATTTTTCTATGATTTAAATAGTCTCACATGATTTTTTTATCTCTTATGTCGCGGAAAAAATAATATTACGTACATAGCGGGAGGTGGTACCTAAGTACCACCAATATCTTGAATGTTGAAGCATGGGTTTTTGCATGTTAGTGCACTTGCTCAAGTATAATATATCTATGGTCCAGTCTGCGTTGTGATCTTGTTAAATTGTAATCAGTTTACTTAAATCGGGAAAAATAATATCTACTACTCATGATAATATTGCTGGTACATTTGGTAGCGGAAAATTTAGTAATATTTCTGGAAGCAATACAACGTTGAGTAGCGGAGTTTTAAAAAATGTTATAATCCACCATTTACTTAAAGGGAATATTCCTTATAAATATTTTTATGGCAGTGATGTGAGGGAATCTCCGGCGGTGCGGTGCAACTTCTCTTTGAAAAGGCTGGCGTTGTCTCCTCCAGGCGATACATATTGAAGACATAAGTTCTTGATCTGATTCCACGGGCCTCTTTGGTCGCGGCTCTGGTGAAGAAGGAGGTCAATCTTCGGCGTTGGAGGTAGTGGCCAAAGCGCTGGCGGAATTGCGGTGTAGAGGGAGTTTTTAATTCTTTTCCTCCTTATTGGCCGTAACGAATTTTTGGGAGTTCGTTATGTAATCGATTCCGTAGGGTTGTGGTGAGCCGACTATGCTGGCATGTCAGGTGAGTTCATAGTGGGACTGTCGATCCTTAATTTATTTTGTTCTTTTATACGTTGTTCGGACCTTGTACCCTTGACATGTCTTGCTGGGCAATCTGTCGGTGGAAATGATGTCACGCTAGTGGAGGAAGTTTTTGCCTGGCAATCGGGTTCTTACAGTAATGAATGGTTTTCGATATAGAATCGTCATGGCGGGAGATGTCGCAAAGTTGTGTGAAATGTCAGAAGAGGATTTTAATGATCCATTTAAAGATGTTAACGATGCGTATTATGCGTCACCAGCAAATTGTAAAGGATCAGATGTAGAAGATATTTGCACAGGAGAGCATGTTCCTATCGAAACAAAAATAGATCTCAGTAGCGAAATCGTTCCTCGTCGTTTTCTCTGCTGATCATTACGAGGGTAATGGAACAACAAATCGAAATTTTCCTTGTTTAATTTAAATTAATGAGCAACTCCCAAAACAAACATGAGAATTCCCTGAAACTGAAAGGAACTTCAACATTCTTTCACTATTTTCAATCGATAGAAATCTTAACACACTCCCTAATACTACAACCCATCTGAAATATCATGGTTATGATAAAAAAAATATAATTCATATTTTGTTTCATTAAAATATTTTAAAAAATATGTTTTTTTCTATCTCTGGCAGAAAAGCTAATGACCAATTTAGTAACTACCGAAAAACTACTAGTTATATTCAACTAAAATACATCCTTTTTATCTCCCTGTTAAAATTATCAGGCTGCTGGTGTATGATTATTCCTCCTCCGTAGAAGGATACTTGTTGAATTAAAGAAAGACTCCCTATCACGATTCTAAGAGATTACTTATCGTTCCACCCGCAGTGTGATTTCATTTTGTAGAAAAATAATGTCATTGTGGTGGGATCTATCAGTTCTGGTTTTCTGACGACGAAGATGCTGTTGCTGTTTCCCATATCTGTTCTTTCTCTAAATAAGGTAGCCATCGCTAATCTCCGAAAGTCAGACATCCACAGGGTCAGCTAACTTGGCTGATCAAGCAATCTATGAGCGGTTGCACATTCTGCAACCCGTCTCCCGTTCCTCAATGTGAACATTAGCTTGGTTCTATGTCCACACGGATCTCGCAACAGATGCTCCTTTGTCGAAGTTTAGAGATGGACTTTGCTAAGAACTAAATCACATTTGCACGTAAATAAAAATGTAAACCAAGCACGTAAGTATGAAATTGGAATCTGGCTGTGATCAAATATTGCTGAAATCTGTTATAAATGTTCAACTTGCAACAATACAAGTTTCACACAATAGTATAGATTTTAATGGCGTTGAACATTTCACAATTTGTGTCAGTAACAAACGGTAACAGAATTTATCATTTGAAGAAAAAATACTGCAGAATCACATCGAAGCATACGGTGAATATACTCTTGATAAATCACAGTATTTTAAGGAATTCAAAAGTTACTAAATGATAATAAAAAATAGACAAAAAAGATAAAACCCTAAACCTATATGAGTAGAAAAGGCTATAGAATATATATTTATATATAAATAATGTTGTTGGATAAGAATGAGTCACACAACAATTAAAAGTGTTACAAGAAGCCACAGACGTTTGAAAGCCATAGGAAAGATTCAGACGCTGGGAAAATATTTTCCACATATATTCAATGAAAGGCAATAGGAAAACCGAAAAAGTAATCGCGAAATGCTGATTGCCAGGTATAAGAGAAAGTTATTTCTTTTCGTATCCCAGATGTAAAAGCATACGATTCAGTTTAATGGTTAGAAATTGCCGACTTGAATATATGACTTTTACATTTTAAATAAACTTAGCAATACACTTATTAATGAGATTTCGAATTCATAGGTCCTTGTCGATAAGTTTATAGTAAAATCTATAAATGAAAACATATTACTAAAGCACAGTCAAAACGCCACGTTTTGCATAACATTTTATTTGCACCGACTTAAAATGGAATGAAAACCTTAAACAAATAAGAGCGTCCATGAAGTGGCATATTTTTTTGGAGGTCTTTCTGCCCTGTCTTGAATTGATGGCGACGTGCAATAAAAATGTGTGTGCTATTGACTACATATTAAGTCAAATGTCGATTTGTTGGTATATAAAATGTAATCTTTTACCATTGAATTTAACTAACAATAGATATTTTTTATATAAGTTTGTAGCATTTTAATCTTGGTATTCATTAAGAATAATTAGCGGCTAAATATTGTATGTGGAACACGCGCTCATTGTGATCAAACAAATTATTCAGAAAAATACCACACCTGATGGATTGGGGTTATTAATTAAGTCGGCGCCGCGTTCCGAAAAGAACCCGATAATTCCGCACGTCAATTAAACCATTGTTAAAGATTAGGTTAACCGTTTCGGTGAAAAGAAAAGCGAGTCACGGAAAATAAGAAGAGCCCCCGAGCAGCGAAATTACGACCAAATTCAGCCGCCCAGGCTCGTTCTCATATCTCGGGCGATTTAATTTTTTCGCCCGGACAAAAGGGCCCTACCATTGTGGCGCATATGTGTGTGTGTGAATGGGGTAAAAAAAGTGTGATTACAATGATCGCAAGTGGGGAATGTTTGGTAATAGAAGGCGCGCGTTCGGCCGCAAGGTGTGTAATTAAGTTGTCGTCGGCGGTGACGGTGATGGCGATGCAGAGGCGTTGACAGCTCAAAAAACCGGAAGGGCTTCCATGTTCTCTTATTTACATAAGAGCGGCCATCTTGGCCTGTCGTTTGTAACTCCTCTCTCATTGCGGTAATTTATTCCACCTTCTGCGTACGGCTGGTGGTGGGTAGGTATCAGATGGTGGGTTTAATACACGTAAGTTTACTCTTCATTGCTTTTACTAATATTTCTTTTACGTCGTTGTGGTATACTTTTACAATGATCTTGCATTTCAGACAGCTTTTTTTTAAATCTAATATTAACAAGGAATGCTTATGCAAATATCCATTTACAAATTGCTTTTTACAAGTGTTGAAATATTAAATTGAATCAATCAAATTACTTAAAATACTTACGCTCGTATTACATAACCATTATATTCAATCATCAGCTAGCGAAAAAGCACTGCTAAACCATTACTTTTAGGGTATAATAGGATTGTTCAAGCAGAAAGACCGATGGTCGATAGACATTTTCTGAGGCTTAACTAGATGTTTATGATTGTAAATATTGTACTGTAATTTAATGTATCTCTCAGAAATAAAGATTTTCTATATATATGGGATTGTTCAATCATGTTAAGCATTAATTAGATAATCATTGAATTTATAATCAAATTTTCTTCACGGATGAAGCCTTATCTAATAGAGATGTAATAATGAATACGAGAAATTTATATTCATGGACACTTAGTATATGTACCGCCGAAGCGAGTACCATTATTCATAGACACTTGAAAATCTTTATGAAACAATAGAAACGCATTATTTTTTTAATATCGTTTTTCGATTAATTTTTCGTGTAGTATTCTTAAATTCTTAACAACTATCAAATTGGACCATTCATACTTCAATAGCGTTTAACATCGGAATATTACTTATATTTTTTTTACAAAACGACTATTAATAGCGGAGTTTCCACTGAACAGAATCAACTTGTGGTTTCAGCATGGTGGTGCACCGCCTCATTTTGGTCTTAACGTTAGAATTTTTTATGTTAATAATTACATTTATTAATAACTCATAAGATAGGAATAGGATATGTATTCCTATCTTATGAGTTATTAATAAATGTAATTATTAACTTAAAAAATCAATACATTCAATTAAGCTATGTGTTTCGACTCGCGGGACACCCTGTACAAAAAACTATTCGGACTACAAATTACACAAGCAATTAAGTTAATTAAATTAAATAAAAATGATTTGAAAATAATTAATAAATTATTTTCACATTTAGCTCTGTGACTATTGACTTACCTACGTAAGTACGCTAAATGTGAAAATAATTTATTAATTATTTTCAAATCATTTTTATTTAATATATTTAAATAACTGTGACCAAGTGAATGAATAATACTCTTTTCTATTTAAGTTAATTAAGTTACTAAGCTAACCGCTTCGAGTTTCAGCACACTCTGTATAATAATCTCTTCCTTAATTAATTTCACTCAAATTTCCAAAATTCATCCAACCATGTATTTTTCTTTTCACGTTTTTTTTTAAATATAATTACACAATAAATTAAACGCAAAAGCCGGCTTAGATTCCAGACATCAAATGTTTATGTAACTATCACGTTTACCACCCAACAATAAATACACGCCGTTACAATAGAGCTAACGTGAGAGCGCGTTGTCCTGGGCTGAGTTATGATGACAAATGATTTTTACAACGGCCGTTCTGGGATCCATTTACATTCACTTATGCAAATAGGTAGCCCACTAAAAACCGCATTTAATTCGAATTAATTTTTTCACCTACGCGACGGCCATTACAAATTGTACGCATTAATTACACTTTCGTGTTAATTACCGCGTTGATATTTCCAGAGGCGTGAGTTATTGTTCGAAAAAAAAAAAAACAACAATAGTTTATATTTAAATATGAAATATTATTTTATTCCTAAGCCGGAGTTGTTATGCGTGTATTTTTATTTATTTAATGAACCTGTTTTGCAAAGAAAATAATAGTTTATATTTAAATATGAAACATGGTTTTGTTGCTAAGCACGTTTAACAATAATACTTAATATGATAAAACATAATCCTATGTTTTAATCAAGTGTATTTTTAAATGTTTAAAAAAAACGCGATGTAAATCATTACAGAAAAAAGACTGAATTTCTGAAACACCCTGTAAAATAAGAAAAAATGGGCCCATTGGGGCTTGATTGCTGACGGAAACACATTTGTCGCATCACTGTTTTTTTTTATTATTATTATTGGTCACCATGTTAGTGTTGGGTAGCGTTGATCAGACCCGTTTTATACAGGGAATCCGTTTTACGAGCTCAACCATGGGAATCTCGGTTATTTTAAAAGATAATAAATTAAAGACGACGCAAGCGCCACCTTTTGCCTAATTTCAATGGCATCGTCAACGATTTGGGTCTACTAGGTAGACGACCGAGATTCATTGTTTCTTCCACTAAAGGAAGGCGAACTTGTCCTGTTTAAGCAAACAAGGAAAACGAAATTCACATTTAATGAAACGTTCAGCCACCATTCATCTAACGTATGGATAACTAGTGATGGCCATTTCATTTTTTTTAAAGATACGAAGACGGTGAAATTAGGGAAAATTTGCGCATTTTCAGGCTTTGTAAGGTGCAACAAAAATCCGATTACTTCCGAAATACTCGGAAAAAGCGAAACTTCGGGAAAATGCTTTTCTTTTTTTTCTGGACTTATTTGAAGAGGTAATTGAAAATGACTGGCACATTTTTATAGCTATTCTACAATATTTCGAAGTTAAATTTGGTATCAGACTTTTCGATTTTCCGGAACCATCATCAATTCAGTTATCTCCTTCTTGGATTTTTACACTTTTAATTTCATCTCTTTTTTTTCTGGATACGATGATGCATTACAGATTAAGATTTGGAGTTGCAGTTTGGAGGAAATATGAAAAATATTTTTTTGCGAAGAGTGCCTTGTAAATAACATACATGCCTTTGTTCTGATAAACAAACTATTAATTGGTAGTTCCTATCATGAACTTTTTCAATTTACAACATATTGTAACGAAAGTGAAAGAGGAAACTCTAGAACGTTCCACATTTTAGATGTAATAAATGGCAAAAGTGAATCAATAATATGGGTGCATATTTTGATTAAAAATAAAAAGTTTTTATTAAAAAAAAATATAATTCAATTTCCTTTACTGTAGAAGCCTGGATCGCGGAAGTCGATCAACTCTTGAAACCCTATTTTGACAGCTTGTGTGGAATTGATTGTTTTAGATTAAAAGTTGATTAAACATTGAAAGAAATGATAGTCAGTGGGAGCAAGGTCTGGCGAGTATGGTGGGTGACGCAGAGTTTCCAACTTCAACTCCTGTAGCTTTGACACAGTAATTTGTGCGAATTTAATTTAGGTTCATGAATAATTTTAACAAATGTTTTATTTGTATTTGTTTCATTAATTTTTTCTAATTTTGTAATATAATTAATTAAATATTTCTTTTTTTGTTTGCTAATTAATTTTTTAATTATTGAAACATCATAATTTAGAAAATCTACAATATCTAGAATTAATTTAAATTCCTCATTTCTATTTTGATCTGTAATTGGTAAATTCATTGTTCGAAAAATCATGCTGTTAAAAATTGAAAATTTATGTTTTATATTACAAAAAGAGCTCGAATGTATATAATTAAAGGTGTGTGTTGATTTTCTATAAATATTAAAATTTAATTTCTTATTGTTTCTAATAATTAAAAGGTCTAAAAATGGAAGACAGCCGTTAGTTTCAGTTTCGTGTGTGAAATTGATATTGTGGAATAATTTGTTTAATTCATTTATAAAAAAATTGGATATTGACGTTATTTTTAATAATAGCAAAAATGTCATCTACATAACTAAACCATAAATTTGGAAAATTAGAAATTTTAGATTTGGCAACATTTTCTAAATGGTTCATGAAAATATTTGCTAAAAATGGTGATAATGGATTGCCCATTGCTGTACCGAAAGTTTGTTTGTAAAATTTATTGTTAAATTCAAAAGTATTGCAATTCATTATTAATTTAGTTAATTTAATATAAAAATTAATTTCATTTTCCGTTTTATTATTTTCTTTAAGAATATTTTCCAAAATGTTAATTGTTTGATCTACAGGAATGTTTGGGAAAAGTGATACAACATCAAAAGAGATTAATATGTCGTCATCTTCAATATTTATATTTTTTAATTTTGTTGTCAAATCAAATGAATTTTTAATAGAGAAATCATTGTTAATTTTAAGAGATTTGAATTCTTGTACTAATCATTTGGCAATTTTGTAAGTAGGTGAATTTATGTTAGAAACAATTGGTCTATATTTGTTGCCGGGTTTATGAGTTTTTGGAAGACAATAAAATTTGGGTAATTTAGGATTTTTAACTTTTAATTTAAATAGGGTAGTTTTATCAAAAAGGGTTGTTGGTTCATTGAGAATTTTGTTGATTTTACTTATATATAAATTTAGTGGATTTTTTGGTTGTTCTAAATATGGGCCTGAAGATAACATATAATTTATATCATTGATATAGTCACATTTTTTATTATTACTAAAGAATTACCTTTATCTGATTTTAGATAATAAACATCTCTTTCTTTCAGTTTTTTAATAATTTGGTATTCGTTCTTCTTTCTTGTCTCATGATTTTTCTTTTTGATGCATTTTTCAACTTCTTGTCTTGCAAGATTTCTTTGATTAATAAATAAATAATCACTTATACAAAAAAAATTAAACTTAAATAGTCGCTAAAAAAACATGAACCTTTTACACAAATAACAAATTATGCCAAAATACGGCGTCTAAATGAGGTCATGTGCAATTGAAATAAATGACGTGAACTTTATTTCATCTCATAGTTGACAACATAATATATGCATATCTATTATTTCAATTATCAATTGAAATTATTTATTATTATAAATTATATATACAAACATCTTTACTCAGACAATATGTCAACAAAAATTTACAAAATTTATTATAACAATATGTTCAATTGTGTTAATAGTCTGTCATGGATTATCGATCATAGGTCTTTCTGCCTAAATTATATATTTTATTAAATATTTAAAAATCTGTCTAATTTGAACGACCTGTTATTTCTTATACAAAATCCGCATTTCATTCATGCGTTCGTTAAATTGAATAAAGTGTAGTGTTATTTGGGCAATTTATTCTCATCAAAGGTTCTCTCCAAGGGTGTAGGGGAAATTCTCTAATCCCTCGGGCGCGTTTCTCTTCCCAAGCCACTCGTCTAAATAGGATTAAGTGAATTGCATAGAAAACTCTTCTACGGGTTCTTCAGTTTTTCCTCTTGAGGAAACACGCGAGAGCGCCTCTTTCGGAACACCTCGGGGGTGATTTTTCGACTCGTTTAGGGTATAATAGGAACGATTAGCCATACAAAGAAATCATATAACTATGGATTTTTTTATTGGAAGGAATGAAGAGAATAGAAAGAATAGGAAAATCGCCTTAAAAATTATTATTAATAAAATCTGTTTTCTATTTACTATAATAATATAATAATTTTAAGACCTTTGATCGATATCCGTTACTCTTAAGAATATATATTTGTATTAAATTGTTTCATGTATTGTATATTAAATTAAATATGTATGTATTCTTTGGGAACAAAGATGTTTGTATATATATAATAATTTTATTTATTATTATTTTTTTTGTAATAAATATATACAAATATATATTCTAAACTGGAGATTCCGTTATAATCAATAAATTCATTTCTATTAATCATCACCAATTTAATTAAACTGAGTTTTATTGATGAGTTATGTGAAGTATTATATAAGATAAATAAAAAAAAAGATTCGTTCCTTTCTTCACTTTTTATTTTTAAATACTAGATGTACATTTCGAGCAGCCTGTACTCATTATCAATAGGGAAACACTAATTTATAGGTTTACAAAGTAAGTAATAAGGAAAAACAAATAATTATTGAAACAACTACTTCCCAGGGAAATACCCACGCCGGATATATATATTTGCCATTGAATCATAATGATAAACAGAATAATTAGTACATTAATTATTTTCAAATTAATTGCTTTTAATTTAATTACAGTTTGTAAAATAACTTAAAGAAAAGACACTTGATATTGTTTTACTAAACGATGTTATTATTTTTGTTTATTTTTTTTGTTTTGTTTCACAAATAAGACTTATTCCGACTTGTTTCGGTTTGAAAATGGTCTAATAAACCGAAACTAGTCGGAATAAGTCTTATTTTTGAAACAAAAAAAAAACAAACAAAAGTAATAACAACGTTTAGTGAAACAATACCAAGTGTCTTTTCTTTAAATTATTTTACAAACTGTGATTAAATTAAAAGAAAAGTCTAATTTGTGAAACAATAAGTGTCTTTTCTTTAAATTATTTTATGGTTTAATATGTTTCAGCAAGTGCCAGATGAGAAATTGATTCAAGAAATTAATTACAGTTATTTTCAGAAAGAAATTAATTGAAATATTCTGTTAAAAGTTACTTAATATTATAAAAATATCGTCGTTTTTATTTTTATCTCCATTAACATGATTTAGCAAACATAAAATTACTGTAATGGCAAAAATTATCAAACACTGGGAATATCAAATATTCCGCAAACAACTACACTTGAACAAAAAAAACAAACGTGCTTTGCCAATCGGTTGATGGGAAAGAGGCGGCTTCGGCTGAGTTAACGAAAGTGTTTGCGATTAAGTCCAGGTTTCCATTTACGGTCATCGGAATGAGTAAGTACGCAATAAATTGCTTTCGGTAGCACCGGTTGGCTGGACTCTGAGGCGTGACAAAACCAGAACTGCCCACGAATACGTTAAACTGGTTACTTTTCCTTCTTCTTCCTCTTCTCTGGCGCAAGGAGTGCCATACATGCCCGATAACTCAATTAAGATATAATGGAGATGATTTAAGATACGGCATTAATTACCGAGATTAGTATAACTAGTCTGAACAAAAAAAAAATGTGAAAGTTATAAGGAATATAAAAAGAGGATAAATGGATTTTATTTAAATGATAATAATAATAAAATTATAGGGCAGAAAGATAGCTGTAGCCCAGACTAATAATAAATATTAATAATTGCATGTAAATAAATATTTAAAAAAAATATACAGAGAGCTTTTTTTATCAGTATACATTTCCCCTATGTATACCTGCAAAATATGCGAGTCAAACGCATTAATGTATGTATGTTTAGTTGCTTATAACATGCAACTGAACACACATATGCCAAATAATCAACAAAACATACACACATTAATCGATGCAATGCAATTGACTTAGGTTTTTTGCAGGTATACACTTCCCCTAATGTATACTGATATAAAAACCTCTCTGTATATCAAAAATTGTCTTATTTGTCTTATATATTAAGCGTATAACAAAAATCGAAGTTGGCGTTGGAAGTCTCGAGTCATGTTTGTATTGAGATTACACGCGTGAAATGCAATGCCAACTTCGACGTCGATTTTTGTTATACACTCGATATTATATATTAAATAAATAAATACTTAAAAATTCCAATAATTTATATTTTTGGATTCACTCAATGTGTGAACACTTTTGGTGGATTCGCAAGGCTCGTTATTTAAAATTTTGCATGAAATAAAATACAACAATAAATAAATTATACAATACTTGCATCATTATGTTAATATCGGATTTTTTGTTTTTATTGTATTTTGTATTTGTAATTATTATTTTCTTGTAATTCATTTGTTACCTCGTTTATAATTCATTCTGAGTACATGAAATTTATATTGTTTTAGTTGTAAACATTAATTGTAAAATGGTGAATTCCGTAAATAAATTAAAATTAAATTAAAATATACCTAAACCTATATTTGGGAATATATCATGAAAATATTTATTTATTATACTACTAAATCTTTATAATCTGAGAAAAAAAATCACAATATAAATACAAATATTTTAATAATTTATTCTTAAATAAGGGCTATCAACCATTGGTCTTTTTGTCGCTGAATTTACATTAAGTTACATTAAATTTGAAAATAATTATTTTTTTCAACTGAATAATTAATTAGAAATACAGAATAAAACACTTGGTTTATTTAGATTTATTTTGCATTTTTGAATCTTCACAAATGTTTCACCAAGTGTTAAATGAGGAATTATTAAAAAAAAATGAATAATTAATTAATTAAAATAAGTCGAAGAAAGGACAACTACTTTTATTTCTAAGTTCCCGCTCTTTTTCAAAAGATTACTCCAGTAGTAAGTGCTGGTCGATTGTGACATAACCAAAACGTCATGAACTAAGCTTAGACATATGGTAAACAAACAAGGCTAAAAACTTTCGAAGACGCTGAATTACTCGATAAGGATCCGTGCCAAACACGAAAAGAGCATTCAGCAAGCGATTTCATGCAAAAAAGTTATTATCAAACCCGTTAAAACTTATTTAGAAACGTTCAAATGGGAAGTCCTACCGCACCCGCCATATTCCCCAGATATTGTGCCGTCCGATAGCATATGATCTGGTTAATCAGCAGTTCCGCTCATATGAAGACATCTCAAAATACCTTGATTCGTGGATAGCCTCGAAAGACGAACACTTCTACGGAATTCGAGCTCTGCCAGAAAGATGGGAAGAAGTTGTGACTAGTGATGGGGAATACAGGGGGTGGACAAAATAATATGAACACCTGACATGTACAAAATATTTATTTATTAATGTTGGGCCACCATTTGCTTTTAGAACAGCTGCAATTCTTTGCGAAATAGATTCGTAGAGTATCTGAATAGTTTCCAAAGGAATTTTGTCCTATTCTTGTACCAAAACATTCGCCAATTGCTTCAGTGATGTTGGAGACAGAAATATGCTCCTCAATCTCTGCTCTAAAACTCCCCATAATAATTCGATTATGTTGAAGTCTGGCTATTGTGCTGGCCATGAAAGATGTTCGATGGTATTCTGATTCTCCTCAAACCAAGACCGAACCGAGCCTATGTGTGATACGGAAAACAGCAAAAGATTAACTGCACTCAGCAGAATCGATATAAGGAAGACGGTGGGCATAATCACAGGCCACTGTCTTCTAGGTAGACATGCACAAAAGATGAGTCTCAAACATAATGATTTCTGCAGAGAATGCCTAGATGAGGAGGAGGAAGAAACAGTACTCCACTATCTAGGACAATGTCCTGCCCTCGAGGGGAAAAGACTCAAGTACCTCGGTCTGCACTACGCAAATGAGCTGGCGGATCTTTCACCTATAAGGGTGAACGATCTGAACAGGTTCATTAGGTGCTCAAATTGGGTTGTTTAGGAGGAAAAACTTTCTACTTGTGGTAACACAATGGGCGTAAGTGGGCCTAAGTGAGCAGTCCTGAGGCTGCTGCCACTTGAACCTAACCTAACCTAAGACCGAACCTTATTGGCTGTGTGTATGGGGGCATTATCATCTTGAAGTATGGCAGTATTTAGCAGCAATATGCTACTCATAGTAGGAACTTCATCATTGAGGATGTCGAGATATTCATTTGCAGTAATCTGGCCAGTGAAGGTAAAAAGAGGACCCGCTAAAAACCACGAAATGGCCGCCCAAATCATAACGGAACCTCCCTCATGCTTGACTGTAGGAAGCAAACAGTCCGGATTCTAGGCTTCTTTTGGAGTTCTCCATACATAAGCCCGGCCGCTTGTAGGAAACTATGTAAAGATGATCTAGATGATTGGAAGAATGAATCATATTCTTCCAATCATCTAGACTATATGATATGATATGGTATATTGTAATGGACGCGCATATGACCGAAGCGTTCTAAAATTCAATATAAAGGACAATGGTGATTTTGTGATTTTTTAGAGAGCTGCTCATGTTCTTTAATTTTGCATTGTGTTTAGTAGTATATAACAAAAATCGACGACGAAGTTAGCATTCGAAGTCTCGAGTCATGTCTGTACTAAGATCACACGCGTATTTATGATAATTAGGGGTTATTGAAACCTGACTGCTTTACGCGTGCGCGTGTAATTTTAATTCAGACATGACTTTATATTTCCAAAGCCAACTTCGTCATCGATTTTTATTGTACGCTCGTTACAATGAATGAATGAATCCAAGAACGAAGGCTCTAATCAAATTTGTATAAAAACTTGCTAACTCCATTCCCCACAAAAATAATTTAATGAGCACATACACATCATAATTCTCACACGAAGAAAGAGAAAAAAACTCGTGATCCCGATGTCGGCTAACTCGGAACGCATTAATAAATCATAAATATTGATGTCGGATTGTCAGCAAGTGGAAACTGGGCTCCGGAGAACAGAGGTTGCGCGCTGGCTAATTTACATACCGAGCCGGAAAAAAAGGGGAAAAAGAAGCGCAAAGAGGCACCGACAGAGGGACCGCGCGCGAGTTAGTGACTATAGTCATATTTGTGACTGGTACGGGCCCCGCTGACACCTGGAATGAACTAATACATCATCTCGAAAAAATTCCCGCCGACGAGTCGTACGAGATTTATGTATGTACATACATAATAAATATTTGATGTCCTTCCTCTATTAACTAACTGGACTGCTGATTGATTGATGCGATGAAGGGAGAAATGTGAGTGTTGCTGAAGGAAAGTATTTAAATATCTTACAAATTACAGAATTATATTAGTACAGGGTCGTTATAAATGATGGACCCATTTTTAAAAACTCGTATTTATTAAAGTACAAATCCAAAATTAATAAACATCCTCAAGTAATATTGGTTGTTTTTGTTCCAAAAAATGTGGATATTTAATTCAATTTAAAGTACCGTCAATAAAATATGTATATAAGGATTAAATATTATGATTGAATAATTTACTATTCAATAAATCACAATACTAATACATCTTGATCCTTGCACTTTAAGCCTAATTGTGTAAATGGAGAATTTGCACACACCAAAAAATGGGTACTCATTGTACACTTTTTTCATACATAAAAAAATGATGTTCTTACAAATCCACAATCAGAAATTTACACCGTGAAATTCCAACAATAACACCTTACACTGAATATAAAAAAAACTACATTTCAACCGCACAGATAATCTTCAAAGATTGCGCATTTAGCGAAAGCGAGTTTTGTCGCGCCCGCGATATCACAAAAGCAGCACGCTCTTTGATGTTGCCATCGGCGACCTTTTTGATTGACCGATTTCTATACGCGGCGCGAGGATTACAAGTCCTTTTTCGATCCGTCCGATATTTGATCTTAATCGAAGAACCGTCTTCTGTCGTCTTCATCTTCCACACATAAATTCTATTAATACTCGAGGCTGCGTTATCTGATCTATTAAGGTATTTGTGCGTGTGTGTGTGTGTGTGTTTGAAAGGGATGGATTAAATGCGCTTCGTGTACGTCAATGAGTTTAGGATAGGTAATAAAAGGGATTGTGTGTGTGTGTGCTTTTTTTTCTTGGTGAATTTAATGGATTGGGTTATTGTTGTTTCATAATTTCTTTTAAAGGAGGTGATTCCTTGTGGAGATTTTTTGAGGACGGGATTCAAACGCAGCAACCCTTTAAATTGGGGTTAATGGATTTTCAATTTTCAACCATTTTTTTTAATAAATTTTATAATAGTATATTTTTTTCTGCATTGTGGAGGCTTCTACTTCATTGTACATGTTAATTTCACAATAAAACAATTATTACTTTATTTGTATAACATTTTTTTTATTTTATGTGACTTGTCATTATCGTCATTATCAAACATGGAGATTTGATACTGGAAATGATCACTAAAATTCGATCATTCTCTTTTTTAACGACTCAAAAAAAAGCTTAGTGCAGATAATTTTTGCTACTTTTCGTTATTTAACGTATAACAATAGCTTTTAGTCCAATTGATATAAAAACAAAAAACAAATGTGAACGTGTGCAATTATTAAAATCATTTTAAGTGATTTTTCCTTGTTAATAATTGCAGACGTTCACATTTGTTTTTTTGTTTTTATATCAATTGGACTAAAAGCTATGATTTTTCCTTATTTAATTATAACCAATTGTTTCATCAACTATTTGAAGCTTTTAGATTTTTGCTAGAACTATAACTAAGATTCAAATTTTCATAATTTATACAAATTCCGTTGTTTCATATTTAATTAATTAATTTATTTTTTTAAGGATTGAACACTCATATCTCGTATATAGATCCAGTAATAATCATTGATAAGTATTAAGAAATGAACATCAGCGATGTCGATTAGTGGAAATAAATGGTGGCCACTTTAATAAATAACCGCTTTACTGGTTTCGCCGAGCGGCTTTCGCTGGAAGGCCTCTGTGTCGGCAGAGCCATTAAAGGCTCCAATGATCCAATGCTCCAATGCCTGTTCATTTCTTGTCACACTCGATTAAATCCGCAATAACTGCACCGTTTGCTCGATCCGAGTACATACACGTCAACTACCTTTTGCCTTCTTTCGCAAAACCGTTCCCTCTTCTCTCACACAAATTCAGTATAATACAAAGGAATAATGAAAAAGATATTTAAAGTCAATTTTAAGAATACTGGACTTTTTAAAATAATAATAGTAATAATAAATCGTTATTCCACAGAATGAACAAGATTATTTACAATATTCTTTACTTTTTTTCTTGTGCGGAATCACATCCTTTATAAAATATAAAACAAAAATTGTTAAGTATATCTATAAAAAATCTAGTGAATTACAACAATACATAATACAAAAACTAATACATTGAAATATTTATATTGAAAATGTTTATTTCTGAATATTACATTATATAATTTAATAATACATACCTGATTGAAATATATAATGCAACAATTTTTGATTCGAAAATATATAATGCAAAGAACAAATACAAAAAAATACGAAATTTAATAAATCTTTAATTTGGTTCTCATTAGTCACTTGATGAAACATGATCACATTATTAATAGGATGATCACAATTAATCATAGCTAAGAAAAAAACTCATACTGCCTTTAAAAGTAGTGGTAGTTTTGCTGACTATAAATCTTTTAAAAACCTTAGATTTTCTTGTCGTAATTTAAGTGCAACACTGTATCAATCTTATATTAGTAAATCTGAATACAATATAAAATGTAATTCAAAATTGATTTGGTCGTTTATTAATGATTGTAAAAATGTAAAGAGTTTTCCGAATAAATTGCTCTTCAATGAAAAGCAATGCAACTCAGGAATTTCCTATGTGGATTTATTTGTCGAGTAATTTAGTAGCGTTTATACCGAGGATCCTACGAATGCTCCATCTTTTTATTACGACAATAAAATTTCTTGTTCGTTATTCAACGTAAAATCCTCTGACATTTTCAGTTCTATAAATGATTTAAAAGATTCACTTAACTGTTGTCCAGATGGTTTATCACCGTATTTTTTTGAAACGATGTATATTCTCCCTTACCACCCCGATTGAATCACTATTTCATAAATCTATTAATTCTGCTGTATTTTCAAGTTATTGGAAACATTCATTTATTAATCCATTTTTTAAAGATGGCGAAAGAGACGATATACAAAATTATAGAGGTATTTCTATTCAGTCCACAATTCCAAAAATACTAGACAAATTAATTTCCGACCAACTTATGTGGTACTGCAAAAAATATCATATGTGACGAGCAGCATGGATTCTTTGAAGACAGGTCTACGACGTCTAACTTATTATCTTACCAGATGTATTTGTTGGGTGCTTTGGAAAAAGGCCATGAAGTTAGTTCTATTTATACAGATTTTTCCAAAGCTTTCGACACGTGTTAGTTACTCTGTTCTTTTAAATAAACTGGTGGACCTTGGGTTTAGTGATCATGATGTAAAATGGTTCGATAGTTTGTTACGCGTTAACCGAAGGTGGAGGGATGAGGACACGTGTCACACAACAAGGCAGTTATGGCCTATGTGTGATACGGAAAACAGCAAAAGATTAACTGCACTCAGCAGAATCGATATAAGGAAGACGGTGGGCATAATCACAGGCCACTGTCTTCTAGGTAGACATGCACAAAAGATGAGTCTCAAACATAATGATTTTTGCAGAGAATGCCTAGATGAGGAGGAGGAAGAAACAGTACTCCACTATCTAGGACAATGTCCTGCCCTCGAGGGGAAAAGACTCAAGTACCTCGGTCTGCACTACGCAAATGAACTGGCGGATCTTTCACCTATAAGGGTGAACGATCTAAACAGGTTCATTAGGTGCTCAAATTGGGTTGTTTAGGAGGAAAAACCTTCTACTTGTGGTAACACAATGGGCCTAAGTGGGCCTAAGTGAGCAGTCCTGAGGCTGCTGCCACTCGAACCTAACCTAACCTTGTTACGCGAGCGTAAACAATTCGTTAAAATTTGGCAACTTCGTGTCCAGAGCGATCAATGTTACATCCGGTGTACCAAAGGGGTCAGATTGTGGCCCTATCCTTTTCTTGCTCTTTGTTAATGATATTGGCAGTTTTATTAAAGGTAGTAAATATTTAATGTTTGCGGATGACCTCAAAATATTTAGAAAAATCGAACAATTCAGTGACCACGGTATTTTGCAGTCAGATTTAAATAATTTAGCTATTTAAAATAATCTACATCTTAATTTAAAGACATATATTTCTTTTTGTCGTCGTAAAGTTACGAAATTTGAATATTCAATCAACAATTGTAGGTTACCCTCTGTTAAGACGCTTCGCGATTTGGGTGTAGTATTTGACTGTCGCATTTTGTTCCCCATTTTAATAATATTACCAGTAAAGCTTTTCCCATGAAAAAGGAGAAATCCGTAAATTAATAAATAAATAAACACTCGTTAAAATTTTGTAGATCTTATGCAAGGTGTTCCACAGAGTTCTGTGCTGAGACCACTGTTGTTCAGCAAATACACATGCACCGTATTGCAATATTTACGTCACTGTAGTGGAAGCATATATGCTGATGACACCCAAATCTACTTGTCTTTCTCTTCTACAAACTGGCAGGATACAGAGAATTCGGACCTAGCGCGTATACAGCGTATATCTGATAGTTTAAATCTAAATTTAAATCCATCAAAACAATCATTCCAATTATTCGGGAAGAAAAAATGTGTGATACATTAAAAAAATAATTTAATATAAATATTAACGGGGTAACAATTAAATACACTGAATTTAGTAAAAACTTGTGGTTGATTTTAGATAATTCCTTCAGATACGAAAAACAAATCAATAAATACATTACGGCTGCTTATATAAATCTAAAGAAACTATATCCTCACCTATCGTGTTTACCTGTCTCAACTAAATTTTCCACTTTATATATTGCTCCAACCTGTAATTGATAATATCGAGCGTATAACAAAAATCGACAACGAAGTTGGCATTGGAAATCTAAAGTCATGTTAGTTAATATGAAAACTAGAAGAAAAAAATGATCAGAATGTTTTACCACAAAATAATTCTAGAAAAGGCCCCCACGTACTTAAACAAAATTCCGTCACGATGTTCGATCCCTTAATATTAGATTTAAAGATTCTTTATCGCCTACAAAACATAGAACTGCTCTATTTGAATGATCATTCTCTTTTCAAATATATATAATTCATTATCAGCAGATTTAAAACGTCTAAAATATTCAGCATTTGTTAAATGCATTAAATTTACTTAACAATCAGAATTGTTTATTTTCTTGTGTTATAGTTTACTTTACTTTAAATTGCGTGGCTAATATTTATTTATTACTTCTGCGCATACAAGTATACTAATTTTTTGTAAGGTTTAGATGGTAGACCAGTCTAACTGTTAGTTACTCTAAATCTTGCCTTATGATAATATTAATTTAGTTTTTACTACTATTGTAAAATTATAGTATGCATTACAAATAAAAATATTATTATTATGTGCACTATCACAGCATAGGCCGGAACTATCCACTGAACGGATTATATCAACATTCAGTTGACATTGTGTGTGATGTTGTTTTGTCATCGCCCAAGAACTTCCTAACTATACGACAAGTGTTGAGTATTACTGCCTTTTCTAATTCTATGTAGGTATACTTTTGTAGGTTTAGTAATTCTAAGCTTTTATGCAAATTTTTATGAATTACTCCTGTTGCTTATAATATAATTGGTACAATAATTTCATTTTCCACCATCCATAGCTGCTTTACCTCCTCATATAGCTCATCATATTTGATGATTTTCTCCGCATGTGTGTTTTGTAAATTATATGTATTTGGGATCGCAAGATCAATTAAACAAGCTGATTTGTTTACTTTTTCAACTAATATAATATCAGGTTTGTTGTGGTGTACGTCCTGTATGTAATAACTGAACTATCCCAATACATTTTATGTGCGTTGTTTTCAAGTAGGGCCTCTGGAGTGTATTTATAATAAGGCTGTGTTATTGTGATGAGCTTGTGTTTATATGCTAATTTTTGGTGTATGATGTTAGCAACTTGACCATGTCTATGTTTTATAATTCGAGTGTGTAATAATGGGACACGACGATATTACGCGTTGTATTGTTTCAGGCTATGTGTGTAGTGAAATACATAAATAAACATATTTTCAAAGCTACAACAAGCGTGTTTACTTTAAAATAACGAATATAGCCTTTCAACAACTATCGACCACCTCGATTAATAATTCAAAAATTATATTCTGTAGCAATCCATGTCTTTAAATCTTTTTCTGTTTGAAATTAATGAATCCAGATTGAAATCAAGACTAGTATAAAAAATAAACAAGAAAGAGCCACTGCCAAACCCTAATTTGTATGTTTACAAACAAACGAAATGCAAGTAACGGCGGCTTCATTAATCTTTATTTGTTGTAGATTGGTGGGCGAATCAAAACAGGCACATCAAGTGCTTCTTCTCCGTGGGACTTCGCTGAGTTTGTTCGCACACACGAAATTAATCAATTACGACGAAATATTCACAGGATTCACTTATTTCCATGCGAACCGTAAAAGGTTTACACATTACACGACAAATGAGGTTAGTAAAAATATTTGACACATAAACATATCGGTTAGTTTCTACTCATTAATAATTTGGTAAACAATTTTCAAAATATTTTGGTTTTTAAATTAAATTTATTTTGGTATTGTTTCAGTTTAATGGCATTTTCAAGAATAATGTATGCAGGGTGTTTAATTTAAAACTCGAAAACTAGAATCAAATAAAAAAATATAATTAAAATTATTATATACAATTATAATTGTTCGCCTCGGAGTGGGACATCTAATGATACAAAACTCGACCACTACCCTCAACCCCCTAGGGGGTAGGGAGTGAGAAATAGAAAACTTAAATTGGAACGCCCCATTACAAATATGAATACTCCGGGAAAAAATAAGAAAAATTTATCTGAAATATTTTTTTTTATTCGTGAAAGACGACGCTATAATCGACAAAATTCAAAATTGGCAAAAATATATTTATAGTTCTTGTTCCAAAAAAATAGAGTACTCTTAGCACATTTATTAAGAACACACTGTCACTATTTATTTATAACGAGATGTTGAGCACTGATAAACTGACTGCCTGCAGCGCCACTAGCGCTCGCTTATATAGCGTGCTTGTTTCTCGAACTTTCCGGAACTTTCGATGTCGCCGCGTTTACAGTCGCGCGCTCTATAGAACATTCTAGAGCGATCTTTCCAGTTTCTTCTTTCACTTTCGTTACAATACCTTAAAGGAGGGTAAAAATATGATCACTAACAACGAAGTCCTTTGGAATTCCCCGATATTAAACGCCCTTATTATCAACTAAAACAATGGAAAGGAGTGTATACGCGAAAAAATCCCCTTGTACATAATTCCTGATAATGGCATTAAGCCGAAATTAGTTGAAAAATAAATTATATGTATTTATTTTTCAACTAGTAGTAGTAAGAAGTAAAACAATACAATGTGAAATATTGCCTCCTTTCTTCACTAAATTTATTAAAAGCAGATGTACATTTCAGTCACGGTGATGTGACCATTACTAATGTCAATATCAACCAAAAAACAACCTCAAATATTAATAATATCGTTTCGTAATCTTTCATTAAATAGTGTAGTTCATCTTCAAGTAACTCAGCAATCATTAAAATACCAAGAGATTTTTTTTTCTAATGGTTTGATTTTTCTCTGTATTTTACATTTTGTTAGCAGCAGTGAATAAAAACAAATAAAACGTCACACGTGTCATTATTTATCAAATCAAATTCTTCAATTTGTTAGAATAAAATAACCTATAGCGTGTACTTTTACTACCAACATCATTTTTTTGATACAAAATATCAAGGAGAGGAGGAGTTCTCGATTATATGGTACAATAGCTTATATCAAAAGATTGTATCAATTCCTGAATCTTTGATTCATTTACTTCGTGGTACATTTTCAATATTAGGATAAAGAAAACACTTAATAACTTTTTTATACCACTTAAGGATTTGTGTCGAAACTAGTCACAGTGAAATAAATCCTTAAGTGGTATAAAAAAGTTATTAAGTGTTGTCTTTATCCCAAAAGATTGTAAGTTGTGTAAGAACATTGAAAATATTCACATCGTGAACGAAAACACGGAATGGCGCTATTTCGAGGGTTTTTAACGGAGAAGACCTATTTCCAAACTAGATAGAGACTTAAGTATCAGGAGATGGAATTTTGAAAAACATTATTTTAATAAATAAAAAAGTTACTGCCGTTTTTAAAAATGACAGAAATTTGAAAAAATGCCCAGTATCTCGGTAACCATTCAAGATTTTTCAATGTAGCTTTACTAACAAATATTTCTCAAAAATCAATCTCCTTGACAAAATAGAGAAAAGACGACTTAGGTGTTAGTCGACTTTTCTGTATCTAGTCAAGTGTGCAAGTTTTTATTAATATTCATACAATAAGAAGTTAATAACTATGTTTTTCTGCAATATATAATTATTTATTTTCTTCTATTGAAATTATTTCGTTCCAAAAAACTTTAGTAGATTATATAGAGGACTTAAATTAAGGTCGTTCAATTTTTTATTTTTCGTGGTCAACTTTTTTAAAAGTCATGTTTATTACAAAATAAAATTACCACCTTCATATTAATTAGTCAAATCGGCATAAATTAATCACAAGTTCAGAACACACTTTGCAATCGCCCGCCGATGAACAATTAATAAAATATATATTTAATTCAGCTTGTGGAATACAAACAGCAATTTTCGACGTGGTCGGCCGTTCCGTGGAAATCGAGTTTTTTTTTTTCGCTATTAATGATTTATGCCGATCGGAAAACGCGGTGTATTTACATTTGCGTGCAGTAAATGCGGCAGTTGTTTTCCTAAGTGGTAGTTTCCCGATGTCGGGATGTTACGCGACCGTGGAAACCCGACAGATGTCCTGCGGGATGGATGGTCATGTGCCTCTTAATATTTCACACGATGATTACCGCTCTTTGACCGGTATATACCCCCGGGCACGAAATAAACACACCGATATATACAGGGTTGACTTTTTTATAATTTATGAAATCAAAAGAAATTTTTTGTTTTTGCTTATGTTATTTATAAACAACTGTTTCTCAAATTTTGACATAAAAATCTCTGTTAACAATGGTGATAACGGGGAACCCATTGGTAAACCATATATTTGACTGAGTATTTTGTTGTCAAATTCAAAGTAGTTTTGTTTAATGCATAAATTTATAAGTAATTTCATTTATATTTTTTGCATATCGGTGTGGTTTATGTTGTTAATTAACTCATCCTATATTACTTTCAACTGTTCTGTTGGGATAGATAGCTTTTTACGTCGAAAGATAAAAGTTTCGCATTAGGAGCAACATTCATGCTGCTTAGTTTTTTCACTAATTCAATTGAGTTTTTTATTGAATATTTTGAATTAAAATTAATAAATTCAGGTAATATTTTATTTAAGTGTTTCCACACTTGTATGATAGGGCGTGTAAATATGAGACCATCGGTCTCATAGCTATCATAGGTCTTTATTCAATTTTGGTAAATCATATAAAACCGGGGTTCCAATAACAATCTTGTTTTTTTTGTCTATTTTTTTTTTTTTTTTCATTTGGTTATTTTCAACAAATTATTATTTTTTTATTTTTCTGCGATATTTATATTGTAACGATTTAAATCATCGAATATTTCAAAAACAGAATTCGAATTGTCCGAGAGGAGAATCCATTGGAATTGAGCCATTGGAAGCGCGGCGAATCGGCATAAATAATCAACAATAAACATTCGCCCACTGGCATATTTACGATTCCCAATCATTTAATATAAAATAAATAAGTATTCGATTAACTTTTTACCGGAGACTCCTTTTCGATTACGGGCCGCGCTTGTAAAGTAACTTTGTTTACGACATTAACGGCGATAAATTAGGATCGGGTTGTAGGTGTTGAAATCCGGCGTTGCTTGTCGGACCTCGAGAAACGAAGCGAAAGAAACGATGATGATGGAACAGCAGCTATATAACAGCACCAGCTGTGGAATGCGAGGGATTTCGACTTTTTTTTTCTTCGTTTCTCGATTTTATTCATATCATCTCGGTATGAGTTTCGTGCCGTGCCGTTATTAATATAGTGTTAACGCTCACATAGAGCACCCGCCCGCGGTTTTAGTTAACCCCCGCCGGTTAACAGCGGTTACCAACAGATGGAAAAAGAACATAACAATTATGTAAATCGGACGTTAAGAAATGCTCGCGCTCGCTGACAATGTAAACATCGGATTTTCGGCTTTAAATCACGAGCATAAAGGATTGCGGCGAGGTTTGTTGTTTTAATTAGTCGGTTCGGCTGGGATTATTTGCGGCGATTGTTGGGGACTGCTGGGAAGTCGGATTTTATGATAAAGGTGTGTGAAATCACGCGGTGATCAATACAAATACTTGAAATATGTTGTTTAGATTTATTTATTGTGTAAATCTTGTGATACTCAAAGCAACATAGTTGGCTTTAAAAATGAATTCTTTTATTGAATTTCACAAATATTTTATTGATATAACGCCCCGCATTTTTGTTTTAATTTGTAATCGCCATTACTAATGGCCACATTGTGACTGAAATGTCTATTTAGAAAATAATAATAACATTTAAAGAAAAAAAAAAATAGGTAAAAGGTAGCGCTTGCGTCGTATTTTATTTATTATAAATAATAATAAATTTGAAGAAAAGTATTAAGTAAGTTTTATTTACATTTAAAGTCATCTTCAAGTAACTCAAACATAAATATGGCTTCCTGGTCAACTGAGTTAAATTATTTCAAATGAAAACAAAAATCAAACTTATAAGTGCGAACATTATTTTTTAAAAATGTGCTCCCCAAGTTTACTAGTATCAAGAATGTTCGTCACGAATTGGCCTTGAAGCTCTCTTATAGGAGTTGTTAACATCTATACACATTTCTACAGAGTTTATTAATAGAGATAATGGCATGTGGTTTTTTATACATAATCTTGTGTTGCTTGATTAGAAGTTGCATAAACTTACAATTTTATAACATTTTTCGTTTTTGTTATAAAAAAATATTACGGATCGTTCAATTTCAACTATTTTTCTCAGTTTAACGATAACTAATACGACAGTTATGATATTCATCGTTGTAAAACAAATATGTCTTATTTAAAAAAAATAAAACAAATGATTAATTGCACATCATATTTATTAATTATATATATAATTCTTTCTTTCTTTGTTGAACGGACCAGCCATTTACAATTTGACTAAAAACATAAAACATAATTTACACAAATATGCATATCATATCATATTGCCTTAAGAAAAAAAAAATATTGAAATGAAATAATTGTTCTATTTAAAAACAATAAAAAATATTAATTTCTAAAAGAATTTATGATTTCCAATTATTAAAATTCAATTTTTATACTAAAAATGTAGTTTAATTTTGAATTATACTTGCAAAATTCTAAAAATGAAAGCAAACACGACTATATGTGTATCTGTAAAATTATTATTAATAATATTTATAAAATTATAATTTTGATAATTATAAAAACTAAAATAATGCAGAAAATGAAAATCCTATGTTTAATTCAAATTTATATATCGAAATGATTTTATGCAGCTTAGCGCGACGCGGAGTGTGTCTCCGAAATTGTATACTTTTCTGAAATAAATAAACAAGTCGAGCGCGCTCGATAATTAATGGTGTTGTTTTAAAAGCAATAAACTATTTAAAAAAACAATAAGAAATTGAACGTTCCGTAATATTTTTTTTTGTATACATATGTTTTATAATCTTTTTAGAGCGTCACACTTTTCTTATAAAAATTTTTAATATGTAATTATAATTGTAATTTGGAAATGGAGATTCCGTTAATAAAGTAAATTGAAAAGTAAATTGAAATTGAACAAAAACGAAAATTGTTATAAAATTGTAAGGTTATGCAACTTCTAGTCAAATAACACAAGATTATGTATAAAAAATCGCATGCCATTATCTCTCATAATAAACTCTGTAAGAATGTGGATAGATGTTAACAACTCCCATAAGAGAGCTTCAAGGCCAATTCCTGACAAACACTCTTAAGATCTCACATCAAACAACAAAGCCATCACACAATTAGTGGAATGGTTTCAAAATCAGACGGTTGAAGTACGGAATTGTTGTATTACACAGAAAACGTGCAAAATTGTTAGACCTTCATTTTCGTCTAGACAAAACTACACAACCACTATCGCGGAACGATTTTTAAATAAAAATAAATGTAATTCTAGAGAAAAAAGTGAAAAACTATCAACAAAAAACTACACCACTTCCTTCAACCAAAGAAAAATCCTCAACAACTCGTTCAATCAGAAGAACAACCACTCATTCAATTAAAAGAGAAAATTAATCTCACAAGTAAAGAAATTGTAAACAAATCAGATATCGACTACACAAATGACAAACTATTGTGTTTTTTCGTTGTTTTTTTTTTTTAAGAGGGTTATTTAAACAAAAAAAACATAATTACAACAATAATAAACCAATGATGTATTCCTCGTTACTGTTTACAACTTCCTCCCACCTATCGATAACTTTGTTGATCCCGTTCGCCCAAAATCGCCCGGTCTGGTGACAAAGTGATTGAGCCAGTGTTTGAGGTCCTCTTCGTTGTCGAAGGTAACACCCCTCATTTGACATGGAGCGGAAAAAGATGAAAATCGCTTGGCGCAATGTCCGGACAGTACGGCGGGTGCTGAAGAATCTCCCATTCTAATTTTTGGATGGCTATTTTGGCGACTTGTGTAACATGGAGCTTGGCGTTGTAGTGAAGCAGGATAATTTGGCCTTGTCGATCGGGTCTTTTTAGTCGAATAGCCTCATTTACGCGGTGTAGTTGAGCATTATAGAGCTTCTTGTTGACCGTGACGTTCCTTTCAAGAAATTTCCAGTGTACCATGCCTTCCCAGATCATGGTCTTTTTTGGGTGAAGAGAGTCAATCTCGGCTGAGGGATATCTCCTAGAGCTACCCACTCTTTCTTTTTGCTTCATATTGACGTACAGGCACTATTTTTCATCTCCTGTGACGATTCGGTACAAAAAATTGCCGCTCAATGGCGGGCTAGGTGTAGAGAAGCAATTTGAATCCGATTTTCTTTGTTAATTTCGTGAGACACCTAAGCTCCTATTTTTTTTATATAAAGCCCATTGATTGAAGGTAGCTGGAGATAGTCATAGCACTGGAATCCATTTTCTCGGCCAATTCCCGCATTATTTGGCGACCGTCTTCCTTCAAACGTGCCTTCAGATGTTCTTCGTCGAATTCTGCAGGTCGTTCACTACGACTCGTGTCGTCGAGCTCAAAGTCGTCGTTTTTAAACGTTTCAAACCTTTTTGTGCTATGCACTCGTCTATGACACCTTCTCTATTCACGTTGCATATGTCCCAAGCGGCTTCAGCTGCTTTTTGACCTCGAAGAAAATGCAGATTTCTGAGCCTGAAAAATAATGAAAAATTATATATAAAAAAAATAATAATAAAAATACAGTTTAGTAGAGCAGAAAGAAATGTATCAAATGAATATTACACACTTTATATAAATATGTACAAATCGTTGTAGAAATTTTAGATTGTCTGCAAGATCCCCTGATTTATCTCTAATAGAACATGTTAGGGATAATATTGGAACAACACTTCAGCGATTGCCACAGCCACCAAAGAATTTGGACCAATTGCGTATCTGTGTTTAACAGGCCACAAAAAAAAACAACAAGCAACACGTTATTAAATTTTTATCAGTATTTTTTGTTGAATCTGTACAAAATTGTAATTGTAGATAGTTTTTGAAAATCCATGATCACTTAAAATAAAACACTTCAGGTGAAGAACTTATACTTATAAGTTCTTCACCTGAAGAAGCAACAACGTTGCGAAACAATTGTCGTGAAATACACAAAAAATAGTTGAAAATCATTAAGTGTTTTATTTTAAGTGAAAATTGTAATTGTTTGTTTTGATATGAAGTCTGAATGTAAATTTAATACAAGAACATTTTTCTTTCTGGTTGTTGTATTACTTTTGAGCTCCAGTGTATATTTTGTACAAATAAATAAACAAATAATTTAGAGTAAAGTTTCAATTCTATATTGACTCAACGAATAAACTACGACTATTAGCGCACGGCTGTGAGTTTTAGACTATTAAAGAATTTAATCCAAAATGTATTATTAATTCTTATTAAAAAAATATTAGTCTTTTAGGCTGTGAGTTTTAGACTATCAAAAAAATTAATCCAAATTGTATTATTAATTCTTATTAAAAATATTAGTCTTTTAGGCTGTGAGTTTTAGACTGTCAAAAAATGTAATCCAAAATGTATTATTAATTCTTATTAAAAATATTAGTCTTTTAGGCTGTGAGTTTTTGACTATCAATAAATGTAATCCAAAATGTATTATTAATTGTTATTAATAAAATATTAGTCTTTTAGGCTGTGAGTTTTAGACTATTAAAGAATTTAATCCAAAATGTATTATTAATTCTTATTAAAAAAAATATTAGTCTTTTAGGCTGTGAGTTTTAGACTATCAAAAAATGTAATACAAAATGTATTATTAATTCTTATTAAAAATAGTAGTCTTTTAGGCTGTGAGTTTTAGACTATTAAAGAATTTAATCCAAAATGTATTATTAATTCTTATTAAAAAATATTAGTCTTTTAGGCTGTGTGTAATTAGACTATCAAAAAATGTAATACAAAATTTATGATTAATTCTTATAAAAAATAGTAGTCTTTTAGGCTGTGAGTTTTAGACTATTAAAGAATTTAATCCAAAATTTATGATTAATTCTTATTAAAAAATATTAGTCTTTTAGGCTGCGTGTATTAGTCTATCAAAAAATGTAATACAAAATTTATTATTAATTCTTATTTAAAATATTAATCTTTTAGGCTGAGTTTTAGGCTATCAAAAAATTTAACCCAAAAACGTATTATTAATTCTTATTAAAAATATTAGTCTTTTTTATATTAAAAATTTCAACAATACTTCTCAGAAATCCCCGCATAAAAAATCCGACCATACCCAATTCAATTAGAATTCGCGTCAAAATTATGGTGAACAAATGATAAACCCTCGGACTTTACGAGGTCCGTCCTCGCACGGCCCGGCCGGATGGGTTTATGTTGAATTACAGGCCCGGGCCCGTTTTAATTCTTTCGGTGCCGCTGCCAGTTAATTAAATCCCCACAATTACAATCGGGCCACGGCTCCGTTTACAAACATCCACGGGATAATGCCGGACATTCGTATGCTTATTGAGAAGGGGTTTTTAATAAAATACTCCGCTCGCCGCATTAAACCTTAAAAGATGAATTATAAATGATCAAAATATTACATCTGCTTTAATGACATACTCAAATGTTTTCTTATATATACAGAAGAAGAAAAAAACGAAACATGCTATTAGTAAAATTAGTACGCCATCGATTAGATCATAAAAAAGTGCTATAAGAATGTCTTCATTGTATTGAAATATTGCTTCAAATAACGAAGATATAAATAAAAAAAGAAATTCGAATTTTTCAGTTGTTTTCATTTTTCTTGAAAACAAAGAGACTTAGCTTAGTTTTCTCAACGGAATATTAATCAGCATGAAATTCTGCAAAAGTGCTAAATTTAAACATACCCTCTATCACTTATAATAAGCGAGATTCCCATGGTGAGACTCGAATTTGAAACACCCTGTATATAGAAAAAAATAGTGGATTATAAATTTGTAAATATATGTTTTTAATAATTTCATACGAATGAATTTGTTATACATTCAAGATGAACAGAAATTAATAATTTCAGCATACACATTTTCTACTAGAAATTAACCAATGAACTACTCTACTTGTGTTCTTTATATCTGTTTTCAAAATGTCTTCCTGTTTGATCTATATAAATATTATTTTATATGTTTGGGAAAAAAAGCATACATTAATACCGAAATATGTATCAAAATGAACAAAATAGTCAATTCGATATGAACAGATTTGAAAAATTGAAAAATTAACATTATTATTAATATTAAATAAAAATGATTTGAAAATAATTAATAAATTATTTCCACATTTAGCTCTGTACTCTTTTCTATTTATTGTTGTTAATTTCCAAACCAATTCTCCCTCTGGATTAAAATAAAAAATTTTACATAAAAAATATGAATCACACTGTACATTCACACATTGATCGATTGTATTCAGTGAAGTATTGCTCCCTATTACCCGCCATGAAATATTTACGGTGTCTTTACCATTATTTAATAACAGTGGATATAACAAATCGTTGAAGTCCGTCGACATGCGAGGCTATGCTATTACACACTTTTTCCTTCGCAGCGGAAGACACGCCTCTGCTCAACTCTGTGAATAATTAATCGTACTGTACCCTCCGTATCTATCAATAGTTAATACGATTAAATACACTGACATACACAAGAGGGAAATAACAAAAAAAAAGAGAAATTATTACATCGCAATGATTATTGAGTTATTGATATTTTCCGGGTGTTTGTTTAAGTTTAATTTAAAATGATAAAAATAGGAATTTAAAGATATTAAATAAAAATGATTAGAAAATAATTAATTAATTATTTTCAAATAATTTTTATTTAATATATTTAAATAACTGTGACCAAGTGAATGAATACTGTTTTCTAAGAATTTAAAGGGCAGAAAGACTCCAGGTCCATAGCGCGGACAGACTAACACAATATTTATTCTTGTTAAATAAATATAAATATATATATACGCTTATGTAATGTTGACTGAATAAAGATGTTTGTATATATATCGACCTCAACTCGACAACGGTCGCAACAACAGGACATCAGCCGAACTAACCTGCGGAGAATACTGCACAAAGACCTCGGCTTATTCGCCTGCGAGGTCCAGATGAGTTGAAAGCAAATGACCATCCGCTTCGATATCAGTTCGTTATGTGAGTCTTAGACCAACTTAATAATGACGACGATTTTGCTCGAAAAATCATATTTTCAGACGAAGCGCATTTCCTCCTCGGCGGATATGTAAACAAGCAGAACTGCCGGATATCATACATCAAGAGTCGCAGTTTGGTGTGGATTTTGGAGTTGTGGACCATTTCTCTTCTAAAATTATGTTGACTATCAATGGCGACCGCTACAGAGCCATGTTGACCAACTTTTTATGGGCTCAAATCAACGCTACGGATGTGGATAACCTTTGGTCTCAACAAGATAGCGCCACATGCCATATATTTACGTTTTGGAGACGTCAATTGCCGAGCAGCTGCGATTTGACACCGTTGGATTGTTTTCTTTGGGATGCAGTTAAAGTCCGATGCTATGCGTATAATCCAGAACAATTCCAGCTTTGAAACACAAGATTACAACTGCTTTGAATGAGATAGGAGCCGGGGTGATCGAAAATGACATCAATTCAATAATTTTGCCGACCGAATGGTATACTGTAAGGCCAGCAGAGGAAGTCACTTGAACAAAATGGTTTTCCATTCATAAATGGGCGAGAATAGATTCGAACAATTAAAAATAAGATTTCATTCAGTGAAGAAAGGAATACAAAGTGTTTTATTTTAAATTTAAAATACGTGTTATATATTTATTTTGAACGCTTCACTTTTTTTAGCGATCGGAGATCGTATTTGAAAATGCGAATCTGCAAATATTCGAATATTATTTGTAATTTTCGTAAAATGTGATGGAAGATCAGGGTGTTCATTAAGTTTGCACACATTTAAATTGCATTAAATATTAATATTAATTTAGTTTATGTAATGATTATATGCATTATCAAAAATAATTTTTGATTTTCGTTCAATAAAAGTTAATGTAAATATCCTTCCCATAATTCAATGTAATAATAATAATTAACGTTTCATTTACGTTCTATCTGTGTTTTATTCCCAGATGATTATACAGTTTATAATTTCATACATAATACATATTAAACATTTGCATCTTACCAAATATGACCCACCCATGAATGTATATATATATGAATATTTATCTTTCTATTTATGAATATTTATCTTAAAGTAACAGAGTAGAGAATATGCATTGATTCTAAAAAAAAAAATTATTTTATTTATTTAGTCTTATATAACATCGTTATATGTTCCTCTCTACTTCTTAATGTGAGGTGTTATTCTATTTGGAAATAAATAAATTTAATTGAATTGAACAAAGAAACATAAGTATTCCTATAGTAAAAGCGAAATACATTGTTAGGATCTTCTGCGCGTGTGCGACTGTGAATGCCCGGGCAGAGCTCACCCAGAGCGAGGACAATTCAATGCAACAACCGAGCTAATCTGCGCAAAGGCCGATGCGCACGCTGCTGAGCCATAGCTTTGCCCAGGCACTGATACGAACGAACCCCAGATTTTCTCCGGTCAACATGGACACACACCCTCTCCAATTCATCCCCAAGTCACAAGAAGTAGGAAAAGCGGTGAGTCTTATAAAACCTTTCACTTTATTGCTTTTACGCGCTCTTCAAAACAGGGGAGCACACTTTTAAAATCGGACACGCTTGGCACGGATTTAATTTATTAAAATTAAAAGAAAAAACGAAAGCAATACACGAAGTCATACACAAGTTTTTTAGACGGGGGGTAACTAATTCCCGATAGTACATGACTTTAATATACACGGTGGTTTATGAAATACAAAACTGGCTGATTATGCAAATATGGCGGGCGGTCCAGAAATCAAGATGGCGATGAGATGTAAAGTTGAACCCTCATCTTCTTCATTTTATTAACACTGCAAACTTGTGTTTCACACATGAAACAATAACAGATAATAGGTTGAAAATAATTTTAATTAATATTTTTTCAACTGTAATAAAATTAATATTTTTAATATTATAAATAAATTATTAAAAATTCAAACTAGTAACGGCCGGACTTCCAAAAAACACTCAGGGATTAGTAACAGGGACTTCGACCAGTGAATATGTTTGTTTTTTTAATTTATTGAGAACAACCGAGCTTTCGGGGACTGTTTCTTTTTTCTGCTTATTACTAACCATTTTTAAATTTTATGAAATAAATATGAATAAATTATTAAAAATCAACCAATAAAACACAGATTAGATTGAATAACTTTAAATTCTCTTGAAAATGGGCTGATAACCCGAAACCAGTCGAGAATTTAAAGTTATTCAATCTAATCTGTGTTTTATTGGTTGATTTTTAATAATTTATTCATATTTATTTCATACAATATGAACTACCAATGTCTAAATATTAACACCATTAATTATATTTTTAAATTTGTTATTGTTAATGTTTCATATTGATTTTTTGTTAATTACTCTGTAATTGGGCTCTGTTGGGTAATAAAGTTTATTATTATTATGTAATTTTGTCTAACTTTTCGCGATGAGTTAAATACCTGGCAGGATTTTATCCAATGTACAGGTACGTATTTATTTATATCGAGCGTATAACAAAAATCGACGACGAAGTTGGCGTTGGAAGTCTCGAGTCATGTCTGTACTAAGATCACACGGTTGCGGTCAACATGACAACCAGTACTTTACGCGTACGCGTGTGATTTCAGTTCAGACATGACTTTAGATTTCGTCGTCGATTTTTGTTATACGCTCGATTTTTAGTCGCTATTTAGAAATCTTCTTGTTATATACAGATTTTTGTAATTCTAAGTAGATGTTTTCTCTGATGTCCATTTTTTTGATGCTCTTGCTGAGATTTTTAAGAATTATTCCAGTTGCAGATATGACTACTGGCAATCTTGAAATGGATTCCATCTGCCACATTTCCTTGATTTCAGTGAGCAGTCTTATTTTTTCAGCATGGATGGACTCTAAATTTGTGGTGGATGATATAGCCATATCAATCATTAGTGCTGATCTATTACTCTTGTTGACTAGTACAATATCTGTTCTATTGTTTCGTATCACCTTGTCAGTAATTTTACTCCGATCCCAGTACATTCTTATTGCGCTATTCTCCAGAAGGGCCGGTGGGTCATATTTATAATATGGTTCAACTTTGTCAATCAGCTTGTGCTTCAAGGCTAATTGTTGAAAAGTATTTTCGCAACATTATCATACCCCTGTTTATATTCGTTTTGTACAATAGTTTGACATCCATATGTTATGTGGTTTAAGTTCTCAACCGCCGTTCTGCATCGCCTACACGAATCAATTTAACATTTATTTATTAATGAAAATCCATTTTTACAAATGTAATTACAAAAGTTTAATATAATATAAATTCAAGCAAAAATTATTAGTAAAAAAAAAACAATGCTTTAATTTTAATTTAAGAAAATGTAAATATATGGGTAGAAAAACCTCCGGTCGATGGCCCATGACAGACCTACTAACCCATCAATATGTATTGTAAATAGAAATATTTGTAAAGAATTGTAATTCTGCTGTCTGAATAAAGATGTTTGTATTTTGTAAATATATAATTGGCAAAATGTAATATAAAAAAAACAACCAAGACTGATTTACTTATCACATAATACTTTCATAGACGACGATAACTTTTAAATGGCGCAATAATTCATTTCGTGACATCGAGAATAAATCAAATCTTGGATTAATTGAAAAATGGTTAGCAAGATGCAAAAACCTACTAAAACAACTATTAATAATATAATTAGTTCTTTAAAATGGTATTCGGAATGATGGGCGGTAGCGAGTTAAATGGTGTACCATCTTTAATTATGTAATTTTGGTAATTTCTCGTATTACTTGATCTTGTATTGCACACATGAATCTTGTATTGCCTTCTGTTTCAGCAAAGAGGTAGCCCTTCATTGACCATACATTTGATGCTTCTGTGTCAACATGTGGCTTTGATAGGTCGTGGGCTTTGATAGGTCGTGCTTTCTCTTTCCATCGATCTGTATAAAATAAATAAAAGATTGGTTAAAATGAACTTAAGGTTCATTTTAACCAATCGATTATTTATTATTATCGATGGTTAAATCGCCTATAATTTCAATGTGTGATACGTACAAGATCCAGCTCTTGACATTTTCAATATGATACATTCCAAAATATGTTTTAACTCTATAATAGATATACTGCACGGCTCATTACAAACAAACAATTCATGATGATCACATGGTGATCGAAATGTACATCTGTTAATAAATAAATAAGTGAAGAAAAGTGTACAAAGTGTTTTCATATATCTTTCAAATGTTCACGAAACTCACATTTAATTAAGTGAGAAAAAAGTGTCTGATATATTAAACACTTGGTTTTGCTTCACTATACTTTTTATTTATCCAACTAGTTTCGACTTGTTGTTATTATATTATAGTGAAAAAAACCAAGTGGTTAATTTTAAAAGTTTTAAAAATTAGTTAAAACGTTTCACCAAGTCATCAATGGGAACCAAATTAAAATTGTATTAATTACTTTCAAATATATAAATTTTAAAGTAAACCTAATCTCTTCACATATAAATCCTTCTGTTCATTTATTTCATCGTGTTTCTCAACATTCAATTTTTCCGGATTCTTTGTATGCCGCAAGGATGGATAATTTAATCAAATGAAATTCGAAACGCCAAACGAAGCAACTTGAACTCGGGTATGAAAAAGTGTGGATGCAGGTTCGGTGTTCAAGTGGTCAGTGTAGGGAAAACATAGAAATCGCAAATTGAATTACCCAGCGGTCGTTCTATCCTGCTTACTCCGCACATACTCTGTATTTGCACATGCTTGCACGTTCGAGTGCAATAATCCGCACGGATTCGCACTTTTCTACGGATTTGAGGCCCTATAGGTTGACCGGTAAATCCCGTTGGCGGGGACGATTACCGGATTAAGTGGAAGCGGTTTATAAGTTCAACGGAGTCACTTTTTTTGTAAAATCAGTAAAATGTTTGGATAATATTTATTAATAGACAGAAAGACCTCCGGTTGATAGTATTGAATAGACAAACCTATATTTTAGTGTATATACTCAATGTTTTTAACAATGTAATTAAGATATTTTTATACCGGGTGTTGACGCAGGTATACATAGAGATTTTATACGTAAAAACAATTTTATGCAAATAATAATAATACATTCCTTCTAAATTCCAATATCCCAAATCCACAATATATTCATTCATCTCATCACTCATCAACGACTGACATATCATAAAGACAAGGACTTCTGGCTGAAAGATCAATGGTCAATAGCTATTTGATTCGTATTAAATTAAATATTGTATTATAGCTAAATTGTATCAAAGCCTCAATAAAGATATCTTTATTGAAAAAAGGAATAAAATAAATAAATTTAATATTGGGTGTACAAGTAAGTTTCTAGCGTTTTTTTCCAAAATGTGAGGTTTTATTATGAAAACATGATTACATATCCTTTATTCAAAGTATCGTCCTTCGGAAGCTATAACTTGTTCCCATCTTTCTGGCAATTTATGAATGCCGGACCAAAAAAATTTCTCGTCTTTCGAGCCAATTTTTGATTCCCGCTACTGAACTGAAGCGTATTCCCGTAAGAGCGTTCTGCATTGATCGAAACAAGTGGTAGTCAGATAGTGCCAAGTCTGGACTGTAAGGCGGGTGAGGCAGAATTTCCTATCCACTATTTTCCAAATAGTTTTTGACCGAAGCCGCAACATGTGGCCGAGCGTTATCGTGATGAAAAATGACGGACTCATGCCTGGTCTCATATTCTGGCCGTTTTTCCTGTAATGCTCGCTTCAAACGAATAAGTTGGGTTCGATACAATCGTGTTTTGATGGTTTGACCACTCGGAAGCAGTTCGTAGTATACAACACCCTTTTGATCTCACCATATGCAGAGCATGAACTTATTTCCGTGAATATTTCGTTTCGGCGTATATTGGACGGACTCGCCGGGCTTTGTATACGATTTTCTGAATTTAGGCTTATCATAATAAATCTATTTTTCATCACCAGTGACAATACGATGCAGAAATGATTTATTTTTATACCGCTGCAGCAACATTTCGGACATGCAAAGTCGCCGTTCGACGTCTCTCGGCTTCAATTTGTACGGCACCCAGTTTCCAACCTTTTGAATGAATCCCAATACTTTTGAGCGCAGGAAAATGGCTTGTTGCGTGACGCCCAATGATGCAGCAAGTTCTTCTTAAATCTGACACGGATCCTCATCCAGCAAAGCGTCTAATTCCTCGTCTTCAAACTTTTCGGCTTTCCGGAGCGATCCTTATCTTCAACTTCAAAATCACCACTTTTGAACCGTTTAAATCAGCCGCGGCACGTCGATTCACCAATACATTCCGCCCCATAAGTTTCCGAAAGCAAACGATAGGCCTCAGCCGCACTTTTCCTCATACTAAAGAATAGAAACAGCGCTTCCCGCAAATGACGTTTATTTGGCTGGAAACTTGCCATGATTTTGCTCGATAAAATATACGACACCGAAAGAAATGCTTAAATATATTGTTGCAAAGTTGTGACACATACATAACCTACAAATATAATACATGAGATCTGACATTTCTGCCCGGTGACAACATCTTTTGACAAACGCCGGAAACGTACTTGTACATCCAATATATTTTTAATAAAATCAATAAAAATATTTCCTTTTCACAAAGGCCATCGACAATTAAGTCTTTTATAATACAAATGGGATTTATTATCTTCGTCACAGTTATTTAAATAAATAAAATAAAAAGAATATGAAAATAATAAATAAATTATTTTCTCTTTAGCTACAGTGACATTCTGACTTATGTTACATAAGTACTTTAAAACAATTTCTCAAAAATGAACATTTGCTGTTGCATTATTTAAATTTTCTTTTTATTTAATTCATGTCTTTCAGTCGGGGATTAGATGTGGAATTGCGTTTGTTTCGAATTCCGATATTCCTGTTTAATTTTAGAGAAAAACTGAAAGAATTAAAATGTGTTCAGACTTTCAAAATCTGCCTAAAATGTTGCTTATTCAATAAACTCGGTTCTAAACGATGTATAACTATGCATAATAATAAATAATAAATTAAGTGTGATTAAATTTGAAAATTATCGCATAATTAAATTGCATTAACCAAGAATTTCTTTTATATAGAAACCAATTAAAATTAACGTCACTTTTGTTATATTTCCATGATTTAATTTGACATGGATTATTATTATTTTTTTCTTCATAAATCATTGCTAATGCAATTTAAACATGTGATATTTTGCAAACATAATCAATACTTATTAATTATTTATAAATTATACACCAATTTTAAAAGTTAATAAAGTATCATTAATGGTTTAAATATTTAGACATTGGTAGTTCATATTGTATGAAATAAATATGAATAAAATATTAAAAATCAACCAATAAAACACAGATTAGATTAAATAACTTTAAATTCTCGACTAATTTCGGGTTATTCTCTTGAAAATGGGCTAATAACCCGAAACTAGTCGAGAATTTAAAGTTATTTAATCTAATCTGTGTTTTATTGGTTGATTTTTAATAATCTATTCATATTTATTTATTTCATACAATATGAACTACCAATGTCTAAATATTAAAACCATTAATGATACTCAATTAATGATATTCAATCTAATCTGTGTTTTATTGGTTGATTTTTAATATTTTATTCATATTTATTTCATATAATAAAGTATCGTTTTTCAGAGATTTGTAAATTCTAAACACATTTCAATTTTCTCAGTTTTTGTCTAAAATAAACTGGGAAGCAGGAATTAAAAAAAATACATTAAAAAAATTCAACCATCATTCATATAGCGTATGGATAACTTGTGATAGCCATTTTACGCTATGAATGATGGTTGAACATTTTTTAAATGAATTTCGTTTCCTGTTCTCATAAACAGGACAACTTTGCTTTCCTTTCGTCTTCCATTTGTTTCTACATTTAAAATAATTATGTATATCTGATTGCGTGAACATCCGGTATATATTTATTAATTTTATTATTTTTTTAGTTGTTAATAAAACTATTTTCTTTTAAATGAAACAATTAGTAATTCATTTTCTATGTTCTATCCATGGATATAGATATTAACACTTTCCAAAGCAATCATAGTTAATTACAAAACGATACCCATAATACATTTCGATCCCCGGTTACAAAAATAAAAGCCTAATGATACATTCCATTAATATTCCACGGGGAATTCTTTATGTCGTGTCGGTGCCGTTCGGCTGATGAAGCCATCTTAGGCGAGCCGACCGATAAATTACAATTATCTACTTTATCCAGTGTCGGCCGTTGGACAGCCGCCGTGCTAAACAACGACTTTATTAGCACATTCACACAACTCCGTATTTATACACACACACACACACACACATAATCGGATTTCCTTTTTTTCTCAACAGTGCGTTTTACAAGTTTCGAACTCGCGCAGAAAGAAAGGGACCGACCGGGAGACATTCAGACATGTAAATATGGACAGCACCGCGTGAAATCGAAAAACTGGTCGAGAGGAGGCTACTCAATTCGAAATGTTGGGCTTTCATCGGGGAATTTATTATGATTTGCGGTTTCTTGTAAAAGCCGATGATTTTATTTCATTTTATACGGAATTTAGTAACATTTAGTATTGGTTTTGCAAGATAGTAGATAGGGACAGAGGGAATATCGCATGAATAGATTTCATGCTAATTATTAACGAGGCATTTGGCTACCTCAAGAGAGTCATTTAATCCTTCAAACTTCTGGATTTATTATAATGACATTCAATAAAAAGCTATTTTAAAATAAGTGATTTTCAAACTTATTTTGAGAATAGAAACAATCTTTATTTATAGAACATATAAATTTACATATTTAGATAATAATCGATGCATAACATTATTAATGCAGTTCAGTAAATTGGCTATGGGCTAAAGGTCTTTCCGCTTATTTATTTTTATATATATAGAAAATCTTTATTTCTGAGAGATACATTAAATTACATTGCAATATTTACAACATTACAATCATAAACATCTAGTTAAATTAATTCAGGATGATTTAATAGAAATTAAAACACTTGGTTTGTTTCACTTATTTATATTTTCTCTCCCTGAAAATGACCAATGGTCGAAACTATTTGGAGAAAATATAAATAAGTGAAACAAACCAAGAGTTTTAATTTAAATTAAATCATCCTAAATTAATTCAAAAATGTTTCACCACGGGTTAAATGAGAAATTAATTAAACATATAGTTAAACCTCAGAAAATGGCTATCGACCATAGGTCTTTCTGCCATTTATTTTTATTTAATTTAAATAACTATATTCCCTTAGATTTCTGCTCATCTACAAAACACAATCTAGTAGCATTCAACTTCATGAATGACTTTAACCAGAGAAATAAAAAGGGGAAAAACTGAAATTCATTCAAAGCATTGTAATTAGTTAAAATTTAATCGAATTCCTTTTCTAACTTTGAATTGAGTCTCATTGATATGACTTGAAACATTTTAATTAATTTCAAATCCAATATGAATTCCTATCCTTTTAGTTTATTGAAAGAGGAAGTTGGTGATGAACACATAGTGTTCTATATATGTATTATATATATATATATATATATATATATATACAATCTTTCATCTTTTTTGCCTCTCAGCGTTGAGGTATTTTCTTCACTTCAGCTCTTTCACTTGCTGATTCCACTTTTTTGACCTCCGCTAATATTTTAGAGTCGTTTCATGTCCAACAATTTTTTTGTAATATACCGCAGATTTCTTCATTCTATTTTCTTTCTGGCCTTCCCCTACTTCTTTTCCTTGTTGTTTTTGTTTCAACTATTTTCCTTACTTGTCTATTCTTCGGGAAACTCATCAAAGGGAAGTCCGTAGTGGTTCAGGTAAAAAGAGACAAAAGTGGAAACAATCAACCTGATTGGGACAACAAACAAAATGAGAATATCTTTCGGGATAGGAGTAAAATAAATGTGCAAACCTTCGAAGTTGAGTTTTCTTGGCGTCTTTTCCAGCACTTTCTACGTTCAATATATCCCTTATTTTTCTATTTCGCTTTTTTGTCCATTCGTGCAAATGCAGCTATACCCCAATAAAATATTGCATCATGCAACAAATTTTTGATCCGAGAAAAATTCAATGTAGAAAGAACGTTACTTAATATAAAGCCACCTGCAGAGAGACATGTTTCGGGATCTATTACTCGTCAGTACAGCTCTGCCTTACATAATTTCTCGATGCTTGGCATAATACATCTAATGTATTATAATAAAACAGTAAAGAGAAAAAATTTATTGGGACCAATTTTAAAAATTTAAGAAGTTTAAAATTGCTTAAAAATAATTACACGGTTCTCATTTTTATTTAAAAAAGGAATGTTTCAAGAATTTAAAAAAAATGTCTAAAATAATTGCAAGATTCTTATTCTTATTAAAAACAAAAAGAATGTAATGCGCGAATAATATCTAGTAATTAATATCAATTAAAATACTCTAAAGAATATTATTTATTACCGCCAATTAATCATCTTAAGATAATAGGATAGCACAACCTAAATCGAAATAATCGCGCATAAGCATAATTAATAATACTCTCTCCCGTTGTTAATATTGATAAATTAACTCGAAACGGCGCGGACGAATAAAACAATGAATGATATTCTTTACCATCTGCCGACGTCCAAATAACTCATCATTACGTGTACGTGTACGCGTTCGGATTACCGTTATCACCGACTTCCTCTTTCAATAAACTAAAAGAAAAAATACTCGATTCAATTTTAATGGGAGCTGTTGATAACAATTTATTATTAAGTGTGTGTGTAATTAATGTTTTATGGAAAAATCCATAAATTAATATGAAAATGTTTGTCATGCTCAGAGAATTTTATTTAATCACTAAATTAATTATTTATTTATGGAATCTCCATATTTTACTATAAACGTTTCATTTACAAAAAAATGTAAGTTTTTCTTCAAAACTAAAATCTAATTGGTGCATTGAATTCCAAAATGGTCTAATAAAACATTATTAATATTAAGATAATTGGGGCTTTTCTGTAAGAGAAACGTTAATTAGTTTAAAATTAGAAATAAAATGCACTTGTTTTACTTATTAAGTGAATAATTATTTTTACCAAGTGATTAATGAGAAGAAAGTAACAGAAATAGAGAAAAATTTAAGTTTAAAGTGTACGTTATTTTTTACCATCACAGTCTAGCCAACTTTTGTAATAGACATCAATAGAATATTAATAAAAAAATGATTTTTAGAATATCAATAATAAGAATGTGCCCCGAATAATGATCAACTTTTCTGTTGACAACTATTAATAATGCAATTTTAATAAACTATAAAAAAAAACTGTATTTGTGATTCGAATCCTGTATTCGATTCCATTTTTAATTGTTAAAATTAATTAACAAACGTACCGTCCAAACTGCGATCTCCGTTGCAAATGATCGTGGACTGTCCATTTTATTCTCTGCATGTATTAAATTACAAAATATTCCGTTTTATTTTGTAATTTTTGTGATTATTTTGTATTTTCCCAAGAAAATCACCATATTCAACATGTTTTAATAACGAAAATAAATCTTTACCCACGCCATATCCTTAATTAAGCTTTAATCACTCGCATGGCGAACTAATGAAACATGGCTGCAAACATGCAATCCGGCTCGGTCGCATTTACACTTATGCAAATTGAATTATCCTTTACGGCCACAAAACGAAACCGTCGAGGAAAATAACAATAACAACAACAACAAAAAAAAACTTAAAACATCACGAATAGAGCAGAGAGGCCGTTTATCCGGCGCGGATCATTTAGATCGAATCCGGTAACAATGAGTGACAGAGCAAAGGGGCCGACCGTGCCTCGCGTAAAAGGCCCCGCTTCATGCCTCCCTGAACTCCGATGCGATATTAGAAATAAAACTTGTCACGATATAAATATTTTCGTAAGATAGATCCGGGAGATATTATGACGAAAAAGGCGGACGCGCGCCTTCGGACACGTTTCGGATTTGATTGAGACCACAAAACACCATTACCACGCGAAATGATACCAAACAGAGATGGTACTTATAAGGAATGTATGCTAATCGCGACTGTGATGGGGATTGTGATTTTAAAGAAAGGGAATGGATCATTTCTAATTCGTTTTGTTGTTGCACACGACAAAGAAATTTCAGGTCAGAAATAGAGGATTGAATTTACTGTAATAATAGAAAATTAAGATCTGAATCAATTGTGATATTAAAATATTTAAGTTCTTAGTTCGTCAAGAGTGGCGAAGTAGTTCCCCAAGAGCTTTTGTCTTACACGAGCTAAACACATATAGTATGTAATTTAATGTTAATTGAAAAGGGCTCTAATGTAACACCAGACAAAATTAGGCCTAATTTTTTTAGTATGCAATTATAGCTTTAAAAAATGGTGATGTGTCCATCATGGCACTTTCCCCGGTGAATACGGTCAAATAACTTTCTGATAGAAAATTTAATAGGGAAGCAAAATGATTAATAGAAAAAATTGATTGTTATCTTTTAAAGTTAAACCCCAGTATTTAGAAGAATATTGTAATTATGTGTGTTATTTCTTACCTTACAATAGGTTAAAATTATTCCTCCACACTCTTCTTCATTTGTGCAAACTGGAGGCGTTTGCGAATGATAAGTTGAATTTGACGGCACTTTGACGTTTTATTTGTCATTAAAATAATTATTTCAATAATTAAAATCTCTAAGGGAATTTATCAGACAAATGCTTATAAAATGAAAACCGGAGGTCCTACAATAAAAGTTTTATAACAGAAATTATTTATTTTCCAAGATCTAAAACTTTTATTTGAAACATTTTTCTATCCGAATTAAAAAATGAAAAATTGCTAAGAGTAAAGTTGCACTTAATGAGTTTTGATTCTAACCAAAAGCTTTTCAGATCATTCCACTGTTATATAAAGCTTAGATATAAAGTTTAGGCTTAATCCATTTAGCCGTTTAGGCGCTATCGCGGAAACACACAGACACACAGACACACACACAGACATTTTTCAAAACTCGATGGAATGGACTCAGGGGACCTCAAAACGTGCATATTTGTTGAAATTGGCGGTTCGAAAATTTTCACGATCACAATACTTTCCCTTGGACAGGGGTCCGGGGAAAGTAAAAATAAAATTATGGAAAAATGGCATCTAATCATTATTCTTCAGTTATTGAAGAAAAAAAAAACATAAAAAATTACGCCTAAAACGATAACTTGATAGCTGTTACCCGAACATGAAATCAAACACCTTTGTACAGGCCTAATTTTTTTTAGTATGCAATTATAGCTTTAAAAAATAAAATTACAGAAAAATGGCATCTAATCATTATTCTTCAATTATTCAAGAATAAAAAGAAATATAAAAATGTACGCCTAAAACGATCACTTGATAGCTGTTACCCGAACATGAAATCAAACACCTTTGTACATTTAAGTATATGTATTGTATATACATCTAATGTTTGGAAATAAAGATTATTATATTCCACCATTTATTCATTTCGATTAATTCTTCTCGAAGCCATGTCCAGTTTCTCGTTCCAGCGAGAAAAGGACAAACATATGGCGGCGGTGTGTACAAATTTCTTTTTTTGTTGTTGTTGATAGGAACGTGCGACTGGAAAAGATGATAAATGGCCGGCGTAATTAATGGGGCCCCCGCGGAGGGGGCGCTAGTCAGTTCACGTGGGAATTAAATTGTGAATATGCGCTCTGCGGAGATTATCGGAAGCGATAGAGCCGCGGCCATCTGTATCAACCAGATCTGCGCACTTGACATTTGCGTGTTTTTTTTTATTGTTAATGGAGAGATGCAAAAGCGATGAATGTTGTAAAAAAAAATGCTCAATCGATAAGGTAATTTTCAAGATATGTCTCTTAATAAATTTGCTTGAATTCAGCATAAAAAAAACAATAATTTCATATCTCCTGTTCTCATATACAGGACAAGTTGGAAGGCGATTGGACGAAACAATGATTCTCAGTCGTCTACTATGTAGTCCCAAATCGTTGACGATGCCACTTGAAAGGTGGCGCTTGCGTCGTCTTTAATTTATTATGATTCATATCTGCCTTGTGCCACCAATGATTTTTAAATGTATTATTCAATATTCTAAATAGTTTAGATTTCAATAAATATAACGTCATGAAATCACCCCTTATTGACTTCAATATTAACATTATGGAGCAATTGCTTTTTAAAATGGAACTTTTAGATACAATGTTATGTTATAAGTTATCTCCTATAATTAAATGGAGATACTTACCTGCATAGTTTCAAAAAATCGTTTTTTATCGCGTGATTCGAAAATGTCTACATTTAATATTATTTCCCAAAAAGTTTAATTTTGATTGGATACAAATTTCCAAAGTTATGCGAGTTTATGTAAAGTTAACAGAGACCCTGATGAACACATCTCAAATCTTTAAACGCGATTTAAAGAAGTAGAGTTCATTCACTGTGATCTGAGTGATAATTAATAAAATTACAATTGTATTGTCAATAAAATTTTAGTATTATTGTATTAAAATTTTATTGATAATTTTAGTATTATTGTATTAAAATTTTATTGATAATTTTAGTATTATTGTATTAAAATTTTATTGTCAATTTTAGTATTATTGTACTAAAATTTTATTGACAATACAATTGTAATTTTATTAATTATCACTCAGATCGCAGTGAGCATATTATAAGGTTAAAATTAAATTCAGATGTAACTAAAAAATATATACATACAGGTTTTTTTTTAATAAAAAGAACACTAACATGTTCACTAAATCTCTAGGATTACAAGACTGAACGTGTATTTTTGATTGTACGACTGTAGATAAAGCTATTGTAGATTTTTTAAATAGCATTACTTTAAATGCTTTCCACCGACAAAAGTTGGGCTTAAAAAAAACACATGAAGAGGATAATTAAACTTAACATTTCCCTAACAGAATAGCCCTGTTTATCAATAGTTATGTTATTAAATTGTTTGCTTAATTGTACCGATATGTCGACGAAATAACCTTTTGCTGTCTTCTTTCGAGAGTATTGATCCATTTTGTTCAACAGTTTCAGAACGTTTTGTTTCACGATTTTTTTTATATAAATGAAATACTTTCTTGCTTCGTTTATATCCGAGTTATAAAACAACCTTAACGTGTCATTATCAAAAAAAAATCTTGTTCTAAACTTCTGTTTTGATAATGACACTTTAAGGTTGTCGAAACTATAGTCAATTATAAAACAATCTGAGTTATACAAACGAAGTAAAAAAGTTTTTCGTTAAATTACAATGTGTAAATGTATAACAAAGTAGAAGCCTCAACAATTAACAAGTTTGTGAAATTGAATTGACTGATTCTATATCGATTTTGATTTTTTTGTATTGACTATTCAACTATCATAAAACGATTTACCCGATAGTTTCAATTAATTTTTTAGATCGGCCCAATCAATCTTGTAATAACTCCAATTTCCTGTTTCCTGTATCAGAAATAGAGATAATTGATTTAACTAATAAAATGAAGAATAGTTACTGCATTGATATTGATGAACTTATACCAATAATAATAAAAATGCCATTATTCCATTGAAATGTTTAACACATTAACGCCCAATGGCATATACATAGATCACTGGATATAAATTATTGTAAACAATAAAGTTAGCAACAAAAGTGATATTTATAAAAAAAAATATAGTAGTGTGTTAAGGAAAAACTGTACATAATTGCTGGACAAATTCTAAGTATTCAGGTTTTCTATATACCTGAATACTTAGATTTTGTCTAGCAATTATGTACAGTTTTTTTCTTAATTTTTAAAAAGTGTGCGTTAATGGGTTAATAAAATATATTTCACGAAGTGCCAACATCAATATTAAAATTAATAAAAACTTTAAAATGTTGAATGAAACATACATTTCAAACACACACATGTGAATATTATCTAATCGAGCGAGCTATGTTGGGGATTATTAGTTTGTCTAATTTGATATGAATGGTTGGACGCGACATCCCGTGTAAACCTAATCGATGTCATATTTTATCAAGAAGCGTTGATCTCGATCGGAATCGGCCACCAGCGAAATTTCAGCAATTTGCCCGGCCCGGTCGCCGTCCAGTCGACCGTCCAGTTATGGGCAGCATTTTCGGACTTATTTTTCTTGTTTTAGTAAATTAATACGACCGCGTGCGCTCCGACGAATTGCGTATAAAAGGACGGCCCGCCACACCTTATTATTATGATAACCCAACAAAAATTAAATAATTTACTCAAGTTGAAGCAGCACATCTGATTTTTATGACAAATATCCCAGGCAATATTTGTCATAAAAAAACAATTATGCATCCAAAGATTGATATTTCCAATTGCCCATGCAATATTTGTCATAAAAAACAAATATTGCCTGGGATATTTGTCATAAAAAAACAATTATGCATCCAAAGATTGATATTTCCAATTTCCCAGGCAATATTTTTCATAAAAAACAAATATTGCCTGGGATATTTGACATAAAAAAACAATTATGCATCCAAAGATTGATATTTCCAATTTCCCAGGCAATATTTGTCATAAAAAAAACAAATATTGCCTGGGATATTTGTCATAAAAAAAGAATTATGCATCCAAAGATTGATAGTTGTCATAAATAGATAATTGTCGTCGAAAATGTATGTAAATCTCAAATGGGTCCTTTTTTATGGAATTTAGATTATGATTGAAAGAACGTGTCGTGAGTGGTTTCAATGATTTTCACGTCGAAGATCGGCCATCCACCGCTATGGAAGAGAAAAGGTTTTCGAAAATGCAGAATGGAAGGTATTAATTAATAAAAACTCGTTTCAGTCAAGAATTGGTACGCTTAACTGATAAGTTTTTTGCGGCATAAAAAACATTTTTTTTTTCGACCCATCCTATTATTCATTTAATGAGTGTACATCTTAAATTCCGACGAAAGCGCCAAATTTTCTCACTTCTTCTAGTTTATTTTATTTATTTATTTGAACGTATAAACTTTTTACAATTTTACAAATTTATAATAATGCTAGACAAATAATAATACAAAAATCACAAAAGAATGAAACAATATCGCATGCATGCTGAAATTATTTATAGAAACAAATATTCAAAATTGTTACAGTTTTATTAAAAGGTATTGAAAATAAAACAAATCATATTTAGTGTTAATAAACATACATTTATTAGGAATAAATAATATACTAGAATCTAGAAATCTATACAAAATACAATAATTTACAATAAAATATTTACATAAGTAGAAACCTCCTGTTGTTCAAACATTACACATCGCCAGGACAATTTAATCGAGTATAATAATTACAACAACATTCAAATTTTATTTGTCATTTTTTTGGTTATTTATATTAATGTGTGTGTGAATATCTATTCAAAACAAAATCAAAATATCACCAAAATTTGATATAATTACATTAGAGATTTGTTTAATTATTACAAACTTTTGTTAATCTCTTATTTTTCTTCTACTTCTTTTTTTATGATCTAAAAATAAAAATAAAACCAAGAATGTGTTTTTTTAAAGATAAAAAAGATGGCCAAACTTTGAAATTTCATTAAGAGAAAATTCAAAGTTCAAAAGTTTACTCTTTGTGAAAAAACAACGCGATATTGATTTAATTCAATTTCTTTTTTTTATTAGAAATTCTTAATTTATAAAATGTATACATATATTTTATTACATATATCATATTACAAATGTATTGAATTGTTTTCTTCCTCGCCGCGGGATGTTTAGGCATTGTCTCCCATTTCGGGCAACGGTATTGAATAATCTGTGGGGTGTTTGTATGTGTTCGATCCTTACGTTTTTTAAGCGCGGTTGTTTAAGATTAGATGTTTAATTTTTATATTAAATAAAAATGATTTGGAAATAGTTAATAAATTATTTATTATTATATTACGCCATGTAAGTACGTTACGTACTTACGTAGCGTAAGTCAAAATTCACAGAACTAAATGTGGAAATAATTTATTAATTATTTTCGAATCATTTTTATTTAATATATTTAAATAACTGTGACAGTGAATGAATATTCTTTTCTATTTAGTTTAATTTTTAATTTAAAAGGTATATATCTGAGTCGTTTTATGCCTTCATCTATTTTGTAATATCGTTTTATCGAGTCTATTATTAAGGCTTGCGTTGTACTTTTTTTATTCGGAATAAAATTAAATTGCTTGGAGGAAAGATAGTCTTGTCCTAAACAACTCTTGAAATATTTTAAAAAATCAAATCAACAGATGTTTCTTTTTCTTTCATTTCTTTCAAACGGAATAAAATTATATTGTTTATAAATTATCATATTTATGTATCAATTACATACAAATACAAATTAATCAATTGGCCGATAGTCAGTTTCAGAGTTGGAAATATATTGTGAACGTTACTTCATCCAATCTCAGAAATAAAGATGTTTATGTATGTACAAATTAATTTTGAAAAATTAAATATACAACAAATATTTTTTTTTTGATTGATAATTACATAAATAATATTTTATTATAGCTATTAATTTCAATTTATTATAGCTATTGATTTCAATCTATTATAGCTATTAATTTCTATAATTATTATTGAATATTATAACACTTAGGTTTTCCAATTGGATTAATTAAGGTTCACTTCTTTCTTCACTAATCCATAAACTGGAAGAATAATCTTTTGTGGATTTGCAATAATAACCAATTAATTACATAACGAAAATTATCGGAAGCAATTAATGCGTTTGAGCCAAGCATTGATAGACAAACGGCCTCAATACAACGAAATCGAAAATGGGAAATGTTACGTTTATTACGTATTTTATTTATTAAATTCACATTATATCAATACATATTTATTACAAAAGCTGCTTAGAGTGTGATAGTAAAAATTAACGTATAACATTTCTCTTGCATAATATCCCCGAATAATATATATATTTTTTTTCATTTAAAATTGAAGCAAAATAATATTTCGCCTTGTATTAATTTAGTAAACATTATGCTTATTTATATATTTTTATAATGGCATTAGTTTTAACCAGATATATCTGAGCAAAAATTATGTTAAATTTTCAATTTAAAAAAAAAAAAATAGGATTTAATATTTTGATTTAAATTAACTTCACATTTAACACATCGCGAAAAAATTAAAAGAAATTTAATTCAAAACAAATCCTCTTCATAATTCACGCCATGAAATGTAATTCTTGCAAATAAAAAAAGTATTTTGCTATAATTACAATTTGCAGCCTATTCATAATCACGAAATATAATTTTCTTACAAATCAAAAATGTGTGGTTGTTTCTGTTATTGAAATAATCGATTTTGTCCGTTTATTTAAAATATTTAGATATAATTACGAAACATATTTTTAAAATAAATGAAAAATTTGTCGCAGATTCGGTTATTGCAATAATTGATTTTGTTCATTCAAAATATTTGGATATAATTACGATACATATTTATTTTTTTTATCAAAAATTGGTGATATTTCGATTTTTTATTTTCCTCAGTGAGTGTATACATATGTGTGACATTTTAAACATTCGTGAGATCCCTAATAATACATACCTATAAATATTTGTTTGTTTATTTACAACGCAATTTGTACAAAAAGTCCCAAAATTGACAAGCGGACGATCTTGTTTAGTTCATGGGGCAAACTCGTTACTTACAGTCGAATATGACACAGAATAAATGCGCTCATTACAAAAAGACGTTAATTAACAAGAATTAGCAATATGATAATTTATATAACAATGCAATAATCAAACGTATGGTGATTTATATATAATATAAATAAATAATTCTTTCAATTGGCTACCCACCCTTGATCTTAACTGCTGATTCTATTACGTCCTGTTTCATTCGGGGCTATTCTCTAATGGAAACGTTAAACGTATACGTTATTTTTTATCATCACAGTCTAAGTATTTAAATAAAAATGCTTGTCATTTCTCCTACTTATTTTTTATTTCACTAGATATATTTCTGAAACTATGTTTTCATCTATAATTTTATTGGATTCTTCCTTTGTTCCACATATGGTCCATTTTTCAATATCTCTTCAATTTGTTCAACATAATTTGATTTGTCCAATGTTTCCGAAATATATCTATTGAAATTAAAAATAAGTAGGAGAAAGGACAAGTATTTTTATTTAAATAATTAAAGTCTCCACAACCAACAACCAACAAAAAGAAGATTACAGTCTAAGTAATTTTTTATAATAGATATACATAGAATGTGAAGTTACTTAATAACTTATACGTTAAACTTAACATTTTTTGCCCCGATAGTTAAGTATAGAATAAATAGTTTTTTTATAAATGAGGTCACTTGGTCTGTTTCACTTATTCATCTTTAAATAAACATATAATTTGTAAATCCTTCAAGTTCTACTAAGAAAAAAAAAGATAAGTGAAGAATAAATAGGCATTTTTTTATAAATGAGGACACTTGGATTGATTTACTTATTCGTCTTGACGTTAAGACCAGTAAGCATATTTCAAAGTATACGAGACAAATAATTGAAATATCTGCTTACTTTGCTTTGAAATATGCTTTACGATAAAATGTAAATTTAAACAAATCAAGTGTTTTTTTTTTTTGATAAAATGTTTTATTAAATGAATTTAGTTACCTTTTCTCATCAACAGGACAAGTTCGCCTTCCTTTAGTGGACGAAACAGCGATTCTCCGTTATCTATCTTGTAGACTCGAATCGTTGACAATTCCACATGAAATTAGGAAAAAGATGGCGCTTGCGTCGTCTTTCATTCTTATTTTCCGAAAAAAAAAAATACGTTTACCAAGTGATAAATGAGAAAAGTTGTCTAAATTAAAATACTTTTTTTTATTTTTTGTTAGTTTAGACACTTCTCATAATTTTAAAAACCTCACTATGTGATGTTACTTTTTTAATATTATACATCTGCTAAGGGATTCCGCGTCTCATTCGGAATCCCTTAAATTATTGCTAGCGACAGCCAATCGGAGTTCCCTCTCTCTCAATCGACCAAGTTTCGGATTCGCCCCAGTATCGTATTTAATCGCAAAAGACGTGATCAACTCTTTCAAAATAATTCCTCTTCCCCACAAAAATGAAGAAACCATGAATGACAATGAATGTATTCACTAAATATTATATATAAATCAACTCATTTTTCATATAATAATCCCTTCTCATTGAAAACACACATCAATACGCGCTTTATATGGATTAATAAAAAATATTTAATTAACGCCTCTAGTAATTAGTTTGGCCGCACTCGACACTTGCTCGAAACGATCGCCTTTATCTGATTGGGCGGCGTGGTCTAATTAATTAAATTTAATTAGGCGGTCGCTCGAAGGTTGATTATGCGTAATTATCAGATGCGAGCATTTGTAGATTTTACCTTGACATGACAGTACAGAATGTCTTTAAATGCCTTTACAATAATTAGTGTCGTTTGTAATGAAATTATACAAAAGAAAAAAAGAAAACACGTTAGTATTAAGAAATGTTTTTGTGATTTCATAAATATTTACGCTATTTTTTTTAATCACATCAAATCGCAAGGCATAATATACACATCCATATCTCATGTTCGTATTATGCCATAAATAGTTTTTTATTTATGCCATGCATGTATGTGTATATTATGCCATGCATATTTAATCACCGTTATTTAACTAAATTAAATAAAAATAATTTGAAAATGATTACCTAAGTTATTATTATTTTTATTATTATTTTTATTTACGGAATTCACCTATTTTACAAATGTAAGAAAACACAATTAGCTATACATAAACATATGTAGCTCAGAGAAAATAAAAATTACTAAATAGAACACAAATTAAACAACATAATATGAGTATGGGATAATTGAATCTGAAACAGTATCCCCCTACGGTTCAATAGCTAAGGTTAAATTAATGCTGCTTATCTCTTATATCGCAATGCATACATAAATAGAATACATATTATTACAAAGTTGAATGATACAAATTAAATTTTAAGAAATTGCAAGACGACGCATCATATAATTTCTTAACATTACAAGAACATGAAGATAAAATTTAATTTGTATTATTCAGCTTAGATGACAATAATGCAATTGTTTTCAAATTATTTTGTAAATTTTTTTTGCAATTGTTTTCAAATTATATAATTTAGTTAAATAACTGTGACCAAGTGAATGAATACTCTTTTCTATTTATAAATGTATAACAAAGTTGAAGCTTCAGTTTCTATCAATAATTTCTCTAATAAATTAAAATTTAATACATTATAAAATGAATCGATTACAAAGAAAAACCTTTTAGTAAAAATGTAAATCTGGGAATCCGTGTTTACGTTTTTTTAAATATAAATATATTAGTTCATCGCGTATTATTATTTTTATTGTTTATAATATTTGCGTGTTTTTTTTTTAATTTTGTACATTTGAAAACATCTTCTCATAAACTTATTGTAATTCGATGTCCCATATAGCTGATTTTGTTGAAATCCATCTTCTTCGGTTGCACGACTAATAAATTAGCACCTGTAACAAAAAAAATACGATTTAATATTGTGTTTAAAAAATAGCATTAAAATCTCATTTTAATTAAAATTATCCATTGAGCAAAATTAACATAAAACATGAAGTGCCCCGTTTTTTTTATGTCCATTTTGCTCAATGGATATTTTTTTCTAGAAATTAGAATATTAAATATTGTTTGAATGTTGATTCAATGTTATTGGTAAAATACGACGTACGACGTTGCTAGTATCAAATATAGTTTCTTTTTATTTATTTATCCGTCGCGTGAACTTGGAGTGCTAAAACTCTTCAGATTTTTCGGCGGGAAATTTAACTTGTCTACAATCATTATTGATCACTCTGTATAAAATTATTTACAATGATATTCGAGATTCGTACAAAATATTTTTTATGGACGTACGAAAGCAACCAGGCACATATATTAATGTTACTCATAATAAATTAAATGTGAATTAATTTTACTGCTACCGACCAAATACCAGTCAGCGCACTCATTCTCCCATATTATAAATATGTAATACTGTCAATTCTTTCTATAATGAATTTGATGCATTCTATATAAACCTTCCAAGTCTTTTAAATAATTTAAATTTCAATTTGTAATAAATTTTATTTTCCAATTAAAAGCGTTATCGTTTTCATATAACAAAATATGACAAATTTAAATTTAAAATGTTGAATAAATAAATTATAGGAAAAACAAAATAAAAGAAAATATGAATAAATAATTACAAAAGATAAAAAATACTTTGAAGTATTTAAAATTTACATTGATTTAAATATATTGTTAATAAAAAATATATGCACAAAAAGAGCACTTGCGGACTTTGATAAAAACAACAAAAAAAGTAAATAATTTATATTGCATAAACATGTCTTATAAGTTTTTACAAATATTTATAACATTGTGCGTCGATAATTACCACAATTTTGTTTAAATATAGACATCCAATAAATCAACCTTTCTGTCAAAGAAATTTCTTAATTAAGACTATTTTTTTCAATTGTATTTTTTACTTAACCTTTATGACAATATCACTGGAGAAATATCTAAACATGTAAAATATTTATTTAAAGGCAGAAAGACCTATGGTCGATAGCCAATTAACAATGAATTAATTTTTGTGTGGTATACATAGTCATTTTTGTTACGTTATTGTACATTTAATTGATAATAAAGATTTATATACATATATATTAAATTATGAATTACGGCGAAATATATATATATATATATATATATTGATGAACGCAATACAATACCTTTATATAATATGAAATATTACAATGTTTATTGTAAAAGTCTGCTTGGCTATCAACCAATGGTCTTTCCGCCACTCCGAAATATTATTTCTGTTTTATTTTAAATGGTTACTGTTTCGTATTTTTTAATATTTAAATGTGCGGTTTAGTAGAATGAGATGGCTATATAATTAGTGAATGCTAGTAATTTGAGTTACATTGCTGTTGTGATCAATAAACAATATCGTATTATACATTGAAGCAATCTTAAAGCATGCGGGATTTTCACCAGACTATTTAAAATGCATTATTATACTTAGATATCTTATAGAAAAGAATTATGAAAGAAATAATGAAAATCTGTCAGTTTTATGTTAATTTTAAATGTTTAGTTTTAGCAACAAAAACGTGCTAAATTAAAATTTTAATAATTTCACTAAATTCTTAAATTCTTCATTTAAATAGCTCTACACTCATTACTTACTAATTTCATTATATCTCCCAATTTTTTATTCTAATAAGAACTATTCAATTTGAGTGATATGTTATAATTGACTTTTTTTATCAGGACGATATTTTTCTACCTAACAAATAAAAAATGCAAGTACAGGGTGCGGCAAAACAGACAGTACAGTTTTGAACAAAAAACCGCCGCAATTTAAAGAAATGGGGTTTATTTTATCTTAATCGGTACATCATGCCGTTTTATGCATTAAGTCCTAATGGCACAATCGATCCCTTCCAGGTAGGTACCACCACCACACGGGATGTACTGGGAGTTCCAAACTGCACTGTCTGTTTTACGGCACCCTGTACATATTCACGTTATTAATTCTGAAACCCGACCCTTTTTAATCAATGATTATTTTTACTTTAGTGTATAGCTTAGCAACCTTAAATAATGGTTGTACATATTATTATAATACATGTAAATATATTATTAAAATTATATAAATAAAAATAAAAAATGAATAACTTTATGTTATTTAGTTCTTGACTAGTTTCGGGTTATTAGTCCGTTTTCAATTTAAAAATTAAAACTTTAATTTGTGAATGGGTAATGGGGTTTGTATTTAATTTTTTCGTAAAATTTTAACACCTCTTTATACTTAGTAAAATAATTGTTAAATATAAATATATTACCCAATTCTCAAATTGAATTAAAAAAAACTGACTAGAACCCTAAACTAGTCAAGAACTAAATAAAATAATTATTAATAAATAGATTGTAAAAAATTAAAGAAAAAATAAAATAAAATTCCTTAACTTTAACTTCTTGACTAGTTTTGGAGTGATTACCCCATTCTCAAATTAAATTTTAAATTGAAAATAACCCACAAACGAAAAGTATGAAGTCTTAATTAAACCATAAGGTTGGTTAGCCACAATTCATGAACGGGGCATAAGTTTCAAAAGACCCTCCGGCTTCTAATTTAATTCAATTCAATTCAACAAATCATCCGCAATTAGCTTCCAGCTGCTTCATAACTCGGAAAGTGTCGGATTTATGAACCAATTTGTAAAGACCCTGAACCCTTGGAGCAGCTCAGGTGTTTGAAATTAAACCCTTTCAACATTAATATATATTGATTGAATGCGTTGGAATTAAATAAAAATGTACAATGTAAATTAATAGAAATGCAGAAACAGAAATATTTCTGCACAATTTTGTATTTATATTGAAGCAGAATGAATAATCGTAGATTGACTAACATTAATTGAGATCATTTGCACAGTTTTTATTAGTATGACAGATTGAAAAAAAAACGGTAGGGGACAAAGTTGTGGATAATTTTACTCGAATTTAGAAAACAAACAAAAAATAGAAATTTTGCTTGAGCCTTATTTTCGGAGATATGACACAAACTTACATATTTTAAAAATGGAAACAATAGTTCGCTATGAATTCATTTTTCCTTTCAATCCGATCTAACATCTAACAGATGTAATCTTACTTCTAGTTTCTGTTTTTGTTGTAAAATTATTGATCCGTTATTCTTATTCTTATAGTTTATTTAAACACCGTTTACGTATTATTAATCTGGATATTGTTAATTAGTATATTTTTGCTTCGGTTATATTGCCCTCACTATTTATATGTTTTATTAAGTTTATCTTATGTTACTATTGTTTATAATGTATTATGTACAAAGGAGATTTCCGTTAAATAAATAAATAAATAATGAATAAATAAATAGGAATTTAATTGTAAAAAAAATCAACTGTTGTCACAAATGATGCGTTTAATTTTTCGTAGCTAATACTTTTGTTATGACTAATTTAAAATATTAGTATTATTCACTGTCAATTTATAATTATATTTCAGTTTCATTATCATTTACATACATTTATATATTTAGTTGTAATATTGATTTTTGTTGCATATGTTTTGTAAAAAGGAGATACCGTAAATAAATATGTTATTAATATAACATATGCTATAGTTATTTTTAAAGCTAAGTAAGTTACAGTCATTTTTAATTATACCATTAATAAAAAAAATAGTAAGCTATGAAAAAGACTGATGTAAAAAAATGCAGTTTTTTATATTATTATTTTAATCAAAGCAATAATAGGATAACAATTTAAAAACATTGTATTACAAAAGATGATAAAATACTCCACCATTAATATTAAATTATTTTTGTAATCGAATTTGTGTGTTTTTTTTACTTTTCTTCCGTAAATAGAATTAAATAGCATTGGCGATTGTAAATTCAAGACTGTGCAAAAAAAAACAGAATTTTTCTGCAAAATTTTGAATGTATAGTGAGGTAAAATGAAAAATTTCAATAGCCCAGAAAGACTAATATCAAAATGTAGATGTTAATCTGTCTGGACTATCAAGATTTTTCATTTTTCCTCACTGTAAATTCAAAACTACAAAAAATATCTCTGTCTTGAATGTATGGTGTGTATATAAGTTAGTAATGGACTAAATCGATTATTTGAAGAATCGATTTATTTTGAAAATGAGGATAATCGTGAAGTTGTTTTCAGTTGATAGAGATCATAGAAAGCGAGTTAGATTTAACGGAAATAACTAAGCTTGGATTTAGAATGGACGAAATTGATAATTTGGAAGTAAATTATCGAATACAATTTTATTTACCTTAGTTTACAATGATAAACACGTGCATGGACTATTTCTAACTTGTATGAAATAAATATGAATAAATTATTAAAAATCAACCAATAAAACACAGATTAGATTGAATAACTTTAAATTCTCGACTAGTTTCGGGTTATTAGCCCATTTTCAATTTAATTGCGTGAAAATCACTAAAAAAAATCCCCCAAAATAGAAATAAAAATCGCTAGAAAATGCGTACGATCTATAATATTACCGCACTCTGATTAGTTAATCGACGTGCGGTGTAACCAAAATCCGCCGATTAAAATTAATTATAATGAACTAATTTAAAATTTAATCGGAGTTGGTGCAAGTGGACATAAATGTAATTTTTGCTATATCAAGTTTTTAAATCGATTTATTTTTTTATTTAAAAAAATAGACATTAAAGTAAGAATTGAGATTTTCATTTATTTCATTCATGAAAAATTAAAAACATGAAAAAAAAAATTGTAAACAACGGCTTACAACAACTTTTCTTGATGAAAAACCACATCCAGTGTTACAAGAACAAAATACCCGCATTAAACACAATCACTCACAAAAAATCTTCATAATCCGCAAACTGAGGCGAAGTAGAAGAAAAATAAAACTTAATTAACTACCCAAAAATGTTAATCAAAGTCATAACATAGAAAGAAAACATGGCGGTCGACTTTAATATCCGTTCCTTCAGACGGCGCATTCCGAATTTATGCGTCCGTTTGCATCCGTAATGCTGCCGTGTTACGTTCAAAGCTGACACAAATATTGTTTATATTATTTTTTGTTCGTAATTAACAGTAATTAGATGCGTCCATATTTATGGAAAAAACAACGTCGGGTTTAATTATAATTAGCGCAGGAGTGAAAAACAGGGGGAATGCTAATGCAGGTATTGAATCCAGTATATAGATATGGGTAATTACTGTTATGATCGGTTTAGAATTTTTGCTTGTTGGTCGTTATTTTCAACGCGGTTTTATTGTGCTTTTTAATGGGCGCTTCTTCACGTGTTTAAATTATGGAAATGTGTGGCAAGCCGTGTATTGGTAATGATGATAAATGGTGTATTATTAAATATTTTTTAATTGGTTTTATTAAATTTGCATACCATTTTTTTTGTAAGTATTTTTTGCAGTTGGAAAAAGGGATTGAGCGAATTTTATTGATCATTGCCAGAAATTTTCCTTGTTTAATTTCATACCAATTCTTAAATCCGCCAATAAATATGACATAACGAATTATCGCCCCATAACGCTAATAAATAACTTTGCTAAATTATTTGAAACTATAATATCTAGTAAACTTTATAATGCAGTCGAGACATCAATTAGCCCTAATCAACGTGGTTTCATGAGAAAAAAATCAACGACCACCAATTTACTTAACCTTACTGATTTCATTTCGTACCATATGGATAGGCGGAGTCAAGTCGATGTCATATACACAGATTTTCGGAAGGCATTCGACTGTATAAATCACAATATTCTGTTGAATAAACTAATTAACTGGGAATTTAGCTCAACCTTACTTAACTTAATAGAGTCGTATTTATCTGAACGTGAGAGTTTTGTTGAATATATGAACCATAGGTCATATTCTTTCTATCCATCTAGTGGTGTCCCTCAAGGGTCTAATCTTGGACCACTGCTTTTTACGCTATATATTAATGACGTTGTTGATAACATAAGATCTAACATTCTAATTTATGCAGATGATATTAAAATATGTAAAGACATTTTGTCCATAGAAGACTGTCTCACACTTCAATCTGATTTGGAACTCATTAAACAATGGAGCGTAACGAATGAATTACATTTGAATATATAAAAAAATGTAAGTGTATTTCATTCTCCAAGTTTCCTAATCCAACAAAATATGACTATTCCCTGGATTCTAACATTCTTGAACGTGTTTTTGAAATAAGAGACTTGGGTGTTTTATTAGATAGTAACCTTACATTTGTTCCTCATTGTACAAAAGTAGTAAATGCTGCCTTCAAAATGTTAGGTTTTATTCGTAGGATGTCTAAGTCCTTTAAAAACTCTAGAACTATTATAAAGCTGTATATGTATGTACGGTCGAAACTAGAATATTGTTCAATTGTTTGGTCCTCATTCTATGATTGTCATATTAAAGCTATTGAGCGCGTTCAGAAAGTATTCTTGAAGTATCTATACTATATTCAATATTCCACATACCCGGATGATACTATTACGTACGAACATTTACTTAAGCTGTTCAATTTTAAGTCGTTAGCTACCCGACGTAAATTAACCTCTCTTAGCACATTACATCACCTACTTCATGATACTATTAACGACCCTTATTTACTTAGCAGAATATTTTTTTTTACGCCTAGATACTGTTCAAGAAATAATATGATATTCTTATGCCATCGGAGCTAGACCAACATGTATTACAACTTCCCAATTAATACAATGATGCGGAATTATAACTATGTTATGGAGGCGGCCGATATATATCATTATAATCATAAAAGGTACATGCAGCATTTATCTGTTCTGTGCACCTAATTTGTATTTTTTGATTTAGTCTAAGTTTAGTTTTATCATTAGCTAGTTGATTTTGTATATTTTTCCCTGTAATAGGAAAATATAAATTTCTGTTGGGAATAAAATCTATTATTATTATTATATTTTATGATCTATCAGGCTTTATATTCAAATTTGGTTTCAATTTATTGTGGAGCCTTGCCCGATAACCCGTGCACTGTTTACACCAAGACGCAGTCGCAGCTGCTAATCAGTCTACATAGTTCATAGATATGTGGAAACAATCCCAAATGTTCTTCAAACATAAGTAAATAACATACAAAAAACCGGTCTAAAAATTATTATGCCTTTTTTTTAATTATCGAAAAACAGTTTTTTTTTATTAAGTAAGCTTCCCGATGACAGCCTAAATTACGCCATTCGCTGAGTGTTGTGGTAAATAAAATTGTTTCCGGATTTTTCGGATTAGACAATTCCAGTAAATCCCCTTAATATTAATATTTCATTATATTGATTTATTTAAGTGGCATTACTTTCTCTGCTTCTTACTTGTTAGGCCGCGACCGAACGGTTGTTATTGACAATATTGAATCGAACTACTAAAGGGGTCCCTCAAGGATCAATCTTGGGCCTCTTCTGTATGCTGCATTTCAAAAAATATTTAAAAAATTGTATATACCTCATGTACTTAATAGACTTTGATTAAAACACTTGATTTGTTTCACTGATCAAACAAAAAAACCAAGTATTTTGAATTAATTTCTCACTTAACCCGTGGTGAAACATATTTAATTAATAGACTTTGATTAAAACACTTGATTTGTTTGTGAGAAATTAATTCAAAATACCTCGTGTACGCTGACGATACAAAGATGCTGCATTTATTGAAAGCAAACGATATAAGTAATGCTGCAAATGGAATTAATTCGGAATTAAAAACGTTCACAGACGCATATGCTCAACACTGTTTGAAGATTAATCTAAATAAATCACGTTCTATCTTATTTGGTAAAAAGTTAAGCGAAGAAGACATGTATTTTTGAATGGACAAATTTTGAAATTTATGGATGAAGCTAAAAATCTTGGATTCATAATAGATCAATAAATAATATAATTGAGATTCGATTGGCATATTTAAAAGTACAATTTTGGACATGAGAAAGCTGTCGATATAATGTGTGTCGCGTTTGCTCACTCCGGGCAACAAGCGCAACCGTAAGACCACTTCGGAGCAGTGTTTGATGCTGTTTACGCGCAATCCGAAGTAGTTTTGTGATCGTCGACGAAACATGGATCCACTAGTTCAGACCAGAGATCAAAGAGCAGTCGAAACAATGGACTTCAACCGGCGAACGTGCTCTGAAGAAGGGGAAGATTGTTCTACCGGCCGGAAAGGTGTTGGCTAGTGATTTCTTGGATTCACAAAGTGTGATCTATATTGACTACCTGGAGAAGGACGAAACGGTCACAGGACTCTACTATGCTGAATTATTGGATCTTTCAACACCGAATTTCAGAAAAAACGGCCCCATATGGTGAACCGTCGCCACGGCGAAATTGCTCGAATTGGGCTACGAACTGCTGCCTCATCCACCGTTTTCTCCAGATTTGGTCCCATACGACTCACTCGGCGAGCAGAAATTTGAGTCGAATGAGGAAGCTGCCGCGTAGGGTTACTTTCCGCACTTCTAGAAAACGTATTTTTTCAGACGGGTTAAACAAGTTGGAGCATAGCTGGGTCAAGTGTATCGAATTAAAAGGAGATTATGTTGAAAAATAAATCACCACCTTTCTAAAATTTTCGATTTTCTTTTGTAGGCTAAATACTTACAGGACCGCCCTCGTACGTTTTCTTATTACGATTGAACTATTAGAAAATGTGCTTCGTGGAAGCATTTCTCTGAAATCACGGATTTCCTACTATTTTTTTTTTTTTTTTCAATTTTTAATTTATATTTTTGATTATAAGAATTAGAAAATAGAGACTATTATATTATTTGTTATAACATTTTTTTTAATAAATATTTTTTTATATCAAATAAAATTGATTTGAAAATAATCTACTTATTATTTTTTTTTTAAATAAAATGTTTAATATTAAAGAAAAATAATCTTGAACAGAAAGACGGAAGGTCGGTAGCCGTTTTCTAAGGAAAACGTATAATATAGTATAAGAATTATGATTTTAAATTATTGTATATAAAATTGTCTGCAGAAATAAAGATGTAGTATAAATATATATATTCTTGATTCTATCAAAATATAGCGTATTGTGTTATTTATAAAAAATATTTCTATTAGAAAATAGAGACTATTATGTTATTTGTTATATAATAAATAAAATTGATTTGAAAATAATAAGTAGATTATTTTCAAATCAATTTTATTTGATATAAAAAAAATATTTATTAAAAAAATTGTTATAACAAATAACATAATAATCTCTATTTTCTAATAGAAATATTTTTTATAAATAACACAATACGCTATATTTTGATAGAATCAAGGATATACATATTTATACTACATCTTTATTTCTGCAGACAATTTTATATACAATAATTTAAAATCATAATTCTTATACTATATTATACGTTTTCCTTAGAAAACGGCTATAGACCTTCGGTCTTTCTGTTCAAGATTATTTTTCTTTAATATTAAACATTTTATTTCATTGGGTTATTTGATTCGAAATAAAGACTACGGAATATAATAAACGTAATTTAGCATATTCATGTAACTAAAAATGCAATATTTATACACGCAATTAAAATTGAATGGTAATGACCAATTAAAATAAATTAATTAATATATTCAATTATTACTATATTTTGTCATAAATCTTAATTATCTATTTTATTTACATTTCTATTACAAAGCACATTTTTATTATTGCTTTAATAAAAATATATATATATATATATATATATATATATATATATATAATAGACGAACAGCAACAAGCACACGTGTTATTAATTCAATTATTTTTTTTAATTGTGCTCATCATACAATACGAGATACAAGAGGGGAGGATTTAGTAGTTCAAACCAAGGCGCAACCCCATTGCTATTTTTTATAACTCAAAACTCTAGCAGAATTTTTTATACAGATTTTTGATTTAATTATTAATCAAATCAGCCGTTACAAAATTTGCCATAGTTCGAAATGAACAAACAAATACATTGTTATTATGGCTGCAGTGATGTTCTAAGGGAATCCAGAAATTCGATTTACCATTCCAATTTAAATATTTTAGAAAATAGTAAGAATTAGATTAATACTTCGAAATTCATAAAATATTAAACGAATTTCAAGTTTCCGTTCAGTTTTTTTAAACGATAATTTGTGTTGAGATTTTATAATTTGTATTTTGAATTAGATTAATAGTTCGAAATTCACAAAATATTAAGCGAATTTCAAGTTTCCAATCTGTTTTCTTTTTAAACGATTATTTGAGTTGAGGTTTTGTGATTTGTATTTTAGAAACTTTTAATAGCAACAATAATATACGTTTCAGAAAAATTCAAATTTGGAAGTTCTCAAATTATTATAAAAAGCAAGTTATATATAAACACACATTTTTATTGAGACTATGCAGATAATAGAAAATAATATAATAATTACAATATATTAACAATTAATTATTTTTTTTAATCTAATGTTATAGAAAAGACCGTTGATTGTTTCTGTCTGTAATTATTGTAAGCGTAGTAAGCTCTATATAACTGTTATTTTTACATTAGTATTTATTAGATTTAAGCTGTAAACTTTATGTAAACATTTGTTAAAAGGTGTATACCGTAAATAAATAAATAAATATTTAGGTGTTAGTCTGTCTGGACTAACGGCCGGAACTCTTTGTATCCTGCAAGTTATATTTTCTTAAGTACTGTTAAAAACTATGTAGTTACGCGATCATAAACGTAATTACGTCATTTAAAGCAATACTTCAAAAAATATATAATAATAATAATAATCTTAATTACCCGACAGGCAAAAAAACCCAATTACAGAACAATAAGTACAAACTTAATATAACATGTTATTAAATAAGACGTATATAAAAATATAAAGAATGACATATTTTTATATTTTAAAGTTTCACAAAAATTCATCTTCAACACACAAAAATAAAATCTTAAACAACTTGTATGTTTTTCCTCAAGATATACGAGGTCGTTAATCAAGTGGGCCATAATCATCGTCGTAAATACATCAATTTTCTAACCGGGAGGCGTTTCGGCTGTTAAAAAATCCGAAACGACCTGTCCGAAAGAAGTCGGCTTTTAATTATCTGGTAGGGACAAGCCGTAAATATTTTTCTGCTCGTAAACTTAAATACACACACACGGAGGAGCAAACGAAACGATAAAAGGGAATTCCTGATTTCAGAAAAACAAAAGAGCCCCCATAAAGAGAATTCCTAAATTATGAAAACTGTTATTTAATGTGAGGTAGTTATTTATTTATTTTTTATTTATTTATTTATTTATTTACGGGAAAACCCCTTTTTACAAAAACAGTTTACAAAAATATTTTACTTATTACCTTAAATTAGTTATTAATGCAGCATTGGGATTGGTTTTATCGGCGAGGGGTAGGGGGAAATTTATAGATAATCAAAAGTCTTAGAAAGCATGGTTTAAATGGGAGGATTTATTTTAAAACAGAATCACAAATTTAAAAATTTGTTAAGTAAAAGAGTTTTTAGTTTTATCGTTGATTATTGAGGCACTTAATTTTTTTAAATTTATAATTACATTTTATTAAAAACAAATGTGTTTGTTATTTTCAACTTTTTACAATTGTTTCGCTACGCTGTAGCTTCTTTATTGGAAGTGTTGCGAAACAATTGTAGTAAAATTAATAAAAAATTGAAAATCATAAACAAATTTGTTTACTAAGAAAAAAATAAATTTAAAATCTTCACCTGAAGAAGCTACAGCGTAGCGAAACAATTGTAGTGAAATTAATAAAAAGTTGATTAACTTTCTCGAGAAGCGAGTTATTTGATGTCCTTTTCATACATTACAGTCTTCAATATTATATTGTAATAGTCCATATTAACATGGAGGTACATTCTTTAAACAATAACTATTATTAAAGAACGCAAGGGGTTCTAGACATTTTTGTTATGTTTTTCTTTAACACTGCATCAAATGGTTATTCTGGAATAATTCCACACACGGGGAATTTTAAAATGAATTTTGAAACACATGAACTTATGGACTCTCAATGATTCTAACACTATATATATAATTCTATAAACATATATAGTCGGCTAATACTCATCCCTTAGATTATATTATTATTATTATTATTATTAAAACAACAAGAATTTGACAGAGACCGGTAGAAAGTCCGACGGTCGATAGCCATGAGGCGTTATTTTTAAATGATTTTAAGGATTCACATATTACGATTAAATTTAATTTAATATTTATTTATAATTTAATAAACCAAGTGGAACCCTTAACAATTAACAAGTTACTTTAAATCGATAGATTTAATTATAAATTACGTTTTTTTTTTTTCGCACGTATAGTTTGGATCAATTTCATGATAAACTTTGAGCAGCTTCGAATCTTTAATTTAATCTAACTCAGATGCACACAAGTACCGACAAAACACCCATGGTTTCCACGAAGAGTAATTTCCGAAAGATGATTTGTCACTAGCGCTTTCACGTGTAAATTAGTTGATTTAATGGGAGTTGGTAAAATCGGAAAAAAACAATTTGTAATGTTGTTTCTACAGGCATCAAATGAACATTACGAGCCCTCTCGCAATAATCGAAATCTATATGGTAGCAATATTATATTAATATTGATAACTTCCATTTACTATAAGTTTAATGTCGAAACTGTTGCGACATAATTAACGGTTTAATTGACTGTAGTTATTTACTCTCAGTCCTTGACTTTAATTTTTGCATTACTAAAACCACTAGGGCTAAAGTATTATTTCGGATACTATTTCATTCCTCTAACTATGGAAATCACAATCCCATCATCAGGATTATGAAATATTGCAATATTTTAAACTCTAATTCCAATTTCCATATTTTTTGTTCATCTTTTCTTTTATTTAAGCGTGGTCTAAGGGTTATTGACTTATCAAGCTGTATTATTTAGTTGTATACTTTTTAAAGCAATCATTTGAGTTAATTTGTTATTTTCCTGTATTGTGTGTATAATACTTATTTGTAGTTTCATTTAGATATTTTTTGTTATTATTTTATATTAGAAGATTTTGTTAAATAGGCGATGTCCGTAAATAAATAAATAAATAAATTTAATTAAAAATTATCAATATTCATTAATGTTTCCATTTCTTTATCAACTTCTTTTTTTTTTTTCTTTCACTTTTTCATTTGATTTTTTTTATTTTTATTTTGATCGAGTTTTGAACATCAAACCTTGTCTCGCTTAAATCTTAAACCTATAAATACTTAATAATAGCTTTTCATTTGCGTCAATTTTGAGAATAAAAATATTAAGTTTTTATATATAATGCATATCGAAAATCTTATAATAATAATCATATTACAAAACGGAAAGACTAGATGAATATTTATTATAGAAATAATATTGTCGATATGCAGAATAATGCTTAGAATATTATTTATGTATTTCAATGTCTCAATAGATCACTCAATTTTTTTTTGATATTGATATTCTATGAATACATACAATTGTTTCGGTATTGGATCTCATAAGTAATTCAATGCAGAATTTCAATGAAAGTGCGATATTTTTTGTAGAGTTGGGCAAAGTCGATCTTTCCGATCTATTTTATCACTGTAAAATGAAGTTTGTGACAATTTTCTTAATGTTATTTATAATATTAATATTGGAAAGTTTTGCCTATTGATTATTCAATTTTATTGTTATTTGTTAACTTTAGCTACTTAAAATTGGTTATTCAGAAATATTCGATTACTAAATTCACTCGATTTTGCCCAACACTATTTTTTTGCAATATTGACCGACGTTACAATATTTTATTGTGTTAATTATTATTTCTTATCATATTAAAGAATTATTTTTATTTGTTTGCATTTATTTATTTTATTTATGCAATTATCATATGATGTATACACTAAATTTTAATTCAGTAAAATTAAACAATATTGCTGGAATTCATCACATTTTTAACACAAATTAACGATCTTTTAATGGAAATTTGAAATAACAACGGTTGCAATTAATATGAAGTTAAGATGTTATCAACTTGAAATGGTTGCAATTATTGTCAACCGCTTCTTTAAGCTAGTTTATTTTTATTTATATTAAATGTGGGCGAAAAGTTTCGTGTATTATTTTAGCAAAATTACATTTATTTTCTTTAATCAACTCTTCAATTCTAGAGTTAAGATTTAGTTTTAAAAATTCAGTTATGAGCACTAAATGTGCTACAATAAAATATTATATTCGATTGAGGAGGCTGTTACTTGGTGAAACTCCAAACAAATTAAACAAAAATAATTTGAAAATAATTAATAAATTACTCCCTCCTTAGCTACTGTGATATTTTAAGTATTTTAAAACAAATTTTCAATAATGAACACTTGCTGTTGCATAACAATCGGGGTTATTCTGTAAGGGATATGTTAGGTTTAACGTGTTCGTTATTTGCAATCATCACAATGTAAACAGCTGTTGTAATAGATATATATGCAAAGAATATGAAGATATTTAATAACGTATACGTTAAACTGAAAATTTTCCTTATAGAATAGCTTTGAATAACATATCGTATAAGGCACTTTTTTATTAGAAAATATTTAATGCCAAAAAATAAAACTAAATTTTCATATTATAATGCCATCTGCAGGCACGTGTTTCTGGATTTCATCCCTCATCAGTACAGCTTTGCCTTGTATAATTACAATTAATCAAACGTACCGTCCACGCTGCGATTTCCGATGGTAATGATCGAGAGCACGCTGACGAACGCGATTGCCACGCACTATCTCAATTAATTGTCTTCGGCAAAAAATATTTTCGATTCAGATTTAAAATAACATTTAGGCAATTTAATTTATTTATTTTTATTTAGTCTTATATAACATCGTTATATGTACCTCTCTACTTCTCAGTGTGCGGTGTTAATTTATTTATAATTAATTAATTTATTTTAGCATAATAATTCCGTAATGATCCTGAGGATTGTCTTTTAGTTTTTTTTTTACCTTGTTAGCGAATGTTGATTTGTAGGGCAGGCAAATTGAAATTAATTTTAATAAAGTAAAGACGACACAAGCGCCACCTTTTGCCTAATTTCAAGTGGCATCCTCAATGAGTTGGATCCACAAGGTAGACGACCGAGAATCATTGTTTCGTCCATTAAAGGAAATGTGAAATTAATTTGCCCTACAAATCAAAAATATCTATTTCTATAAAAAAATGTATGCACATATCCATAGAAATTTAAATAAACTCAATTTTGAATTCTCTTGATAATGGACTGAAAACCCGAAACTAGTCGAGAATTTAAAATTATTCAACTTGTTAAATGTTAAGGCTTTCACTTGGTTGTACATGGTTTATTATAACTTAATAAAACACTTTTAACTTTGTTTGCACAACTATTTTTTATTTAGAGACTATAGTGTCATTATCAAACTACTGCTGCCCTCCCACCCCTAAATCCTTAATCCTTGTAGTTTGTAAAATGGTTTATTCATCATTAAAGATTTATTTATTTAAATAAATAAGTGTATTTTTGTGAAACCATAACAACTTTTTTTACTATCTAATAATATGTAGTAATAAATATGCTTCATCAAGTGTTCGATAAGTCAATAATAAAACGTTTATTCAGAGTTTAGTTACAAATAAAAATATATTTACCTCGAGTTTTTTGCCCAAGCAGTGTAGGCTTTTCAATAATCGCGGTTTATGTACAAAAAATCTGCTTAATTTTCGCCGTCCCGTCAGTCACTCAACTCTGTCTTGATATCACAGTCACTGGCTTCAAAAGCCCTTCGGGCGTAGTCCGCGGTTCCGGGCTGCTCGAACAGCTGGAATGCGCCCCGACGGCCTGGCCCAATTGGAGAGGGATGGGATGGTGTAAATGTCCCGGCAGCCTCAATCCTGGATACAGCTCGAACTGAGGCGACGGTTGCCTCAGGAAAGCGGCGGCGGCTTCTTGGGGCGCTAGGAGTCTGTCGATGCCGAAGCCAGCTGGGGGTAGGGGTGTTGGTTTCGGTAGCATTGATGGGAGGTAAGGGTTGTAGCGTTGGTACATTGAGGCTAAGAAAGCTGGGTTTGAGTACAGGCCCATGAATGCGGGGTTGTAGCCTGGGAATGGAGGGCAAGCGCCTAAAACCATGGAGCGTTTGAAGGCTGCTAATCGGGAGCGGGATGCCGCGGTGGAGCGCCTCCTTAATTTTCCGGTGGTTCCTCCAATGAAGACGTCTTCTGCGGAAGGGTCGAGCATCCAGTAATTCCCTTTACCGGGGTCGTCGTAATGGCGGGGGACTTTAACGAAACACTTGTTTAAGCTTAAATTATGCCTGATTGAATTCTGCCAGCCTTGCTTGTTTTCGCGATAGTACGGGAAGTTCCTCATTATGTATTCGTAAATTCCATTGAGAGTCAGCCGTTTTTCGGGGCTGTTTCTAATTGCCATCATAATCAAAGCGTTGTAGCTATAAGGAGGCTTATCATTACCCTTTTTCTCGCCACCCTCTTTACCTCCTTCCTTATCCTCGCTACTTTTACTGCAATCCAGCGGTGGAGGTGTTCCCGTAACGTCCAGATCCGAATCCGACTCGGATTCAACTTCCGTCGCTAAATTAACCTCATCTGGATTAACCTGCACCTCCAGCACCGTTTCCGGCAACAAGCTGCTGATGCTGAAAGACTTGACGGGCGCGTGGCTCATCACCGTGTTATTCGTCATAACGGCACCCTCAATTTGCACCATATTAGCATTACTACCACCGTTCATTTAATTCAACAAACAAAAGTCCCCAGATACACACATACGCTAACCAACCACGAAAAACACCATACGAACACTGCTCCTTCCCCAAAGACCATACCCACTTATATAACCTCGGCGCGCACGCCCTCCAAATCCCCATCCAACCAATCGAAACCCAGCAGAGGTGTACTTGTTTTCCCGCTCGCCCTTTATTTACACACAATATTTACCTCCCCGTTAAGGCGGAGCCAGGGTATCCCAGAAGGTGTGGCCTTAAACTTCGACCTCACCAGCTCCGGCGTATCATCACGCGTAATTTAATGCTGAATGATTCAAGAGAAACAAACACGTCAATCGCTCCGCTTTTTTCCGCATCTGTTTGTAATTGGTATTGATTTTGCTTAAGGTATTCCCGCATGGGAGTCACGCGACGGGGTGTGTAATTCCTATTGTCGTGCCGGAGTCCGCGCGGTTTAATAATAAGGCGCTCTCTGTATGGGGAATTGATTGTGTAAATGTGTTTGTATGGAAATCAAACAAGATGCTATACCAGGAAATTGGATTGGATTGCTTTCTTCGATGTTATTGAGAATTGATTTTATTTCCAATATGTTTAATGCATTCCACGCTGTTTTATTTGTTGCGCAAATAAAAATAATAATAGGATGTAAACGTGTTTTTCATGTAAAATATTGTTTGTCAAAGATGATGTGTTCTATCCATTTCATGCAATTACATTAAGCAGTATGTGATTTAAAAAAAAAAAAGATACGACTATTCATGAAATGGGTATACCTTAAATTTATAAGTTGATACGCCAGAAAGCCAAAACCGGGTTGCTGATTCGACCGCTCGGTAATAGCTCGGTAATAATATATTTATTATTTGCGTCGCACTTTTCTTATGTCTATAGTAATCTGAAAATTTCAGTCGGCTCACACCGCGGGAACCCCCTCAAGTAGACATTGGCCTTATGCGTTGAGTATATATAATGTAAATTTCCTGCCTTTTTGTTTTGTATTATTCGTAGTTCCCCTACACCATCATTATGGTAGATGGGGATTTTAGATTATATATATATATATATATATATATATTATTCGTAGTTTTCTTCCTTTTTGATACTTAGTTTTTTTCGTCTTTGACAATTTCTCTTAGCTCTTTTATCCACCACTCTCTCTTCTTTGTCTTCCTATTAGTGATTTTTGTTATCCCACAGCTTTCTTTGTCTGCTTCTAGTATGTTTAAAAATATATTTATGCAAACATCTTTATTCAGACTACATTACATAATTAAAAATAAAACACTTTGTATTTCTTTCTTCACTTGTTTATTTGTACTCTATATGTACATTTCGGACACTATGTGTCCATTATCAATAGCTAACAAAGTAAATATTACATAATATTGTGTTAATCTGTCCGGGCTATTGACCTGGGGTCTTTCTGCCAAAATAACAACATATTTTTCTTCAATTCAATCTAAATTTCTTGGTATTTATCTCGACATTGTGTTTCTTTTAGTTTATAGCTATTTATTTTCTCTTTTACAACACAAAATGTAAACATAAGATAATACAAATTATTAATAAGAGTTAACACTTAAAAAGTCATGTGTCCTTTCATTTGTATGTATAGTTTTTAAATACAATTTCAGTGGAATTAATTAATCACTAAATTTGTCACCACGGCTCGTTGGTCTAGGGGTATGATTTTCGCTTAGGGTGCGAGAGGTCCCGGGTTCAAATCCCGGACGAGCCCACGTATATTTTTATCATTACACCAAAAATCTACTTATGCTAAACTACCTTCTACAAATATAATTATAATGAAATGAATCGATGATACAACTGGAGTATTGATGGGCTGAATTGATTAGGTAAAACCCCGTATTTTGTGACAAATTCATAATATAAGTGAAGAATGTTTTAAAAATATTTCAATAAATTATAGAAATAGTAATTATATTACTTTTGCTCGAGTTTTAATGTAAAGATCCTAAGATAAAATCAACTTTTGATTATCGAAAACAATCGATTACTTCATATTCGATCTTTCAAATAATCGATTTAATTCATCAATAATCTGGTGAATTAACGAGGGTCGGAAGATAATATTTATATTAAATTAAATCCCAATATCAAAATATTTTCACATAGCATTTTTATATTGAAAATGTGCGTTGGCTTAAAAACTCATTTGTCCTTGCATTTGTGTACACAGCTTCTAAATTTATTACCCTGGTATTTTTAGATAAAGTTTCAGTTAACTTTAATTAATGATTGTTATTGTTAGGAATTGTAAAATTCTATTCTGTCTAATTAAATAAAATAATAAAATTACACTTCTGAAGGATTTATTCACATTTTAATTACATCATTATAAGAAAGAGCGATTTTTATTACCTTTTTTTTCTTAAAATCTAATTTTAAATATCAACATGTGTTTTAGTCAATTCTGGCCAACAGAGTTATAAGCCTAAATAAGAAGATGCCTTACTCCAGTAACGTATCCAGCTGGGGGGAAGGGGGATACCTTACTAAAATTTTGAAAGTCGCCAATAGAAATAACCACGACCACCTTTCTCATTCAAACATTTCTGGAGCCCGCTAAGGAGGGTAATTGCTTGATTCTATATTAAAATTAATTGGTAACCGTCCCACTCCAAGCTGATCCACCCCCAATCCACCACCCCTCTCCTCAGATATTAAAACCAACTTCTGGGACGCTTATCGCATTGGAAAAGTGAGGAGCGATAAACCCCGATTAATGTGTGTAAAGTTTTTTAGATCTGATTTAAAACACCAAGTTTTTAAAAAAAGGAAATTGTTAAAAAATACGGGCATATATATTAACAAAGACATGTCGCGAGAAGAACGAGCCATTCAACATGAGTTGAGAAGAAAGAGACAAATTGTTTCAAACATGGGTTTGTCGACTTCCATTATAGGGAACAGATTAAAAATTGGAAAACTTATGAAATTTAAAGGAGGAGATTCCCGTATTACTCCCCCAACCATGTACACACGATTTCATTTCTGCATATATGAATTTCTATTATTTTAAATAAATTTTCATTTAACATTTGGTGAAGCATTTTGAGTTAATTTAAAATGATGAAAACACTTGAGACGTAGCCAGATTAACAACTACATGTATTGTAAATGTTTATGTTATATTCTTTTGTATTATTCGTTGCAGGCTTACTATTACTATAAATATCATAAATTAAACACATTATAGTAACGTCGCATCATCATGAAAATAACGTTTAATATTAAAGCGTTGCCAAAACGTTATTTGTTTGTTTTTATATTTTAGTCATTAAATCTACGCCACTTATCTGTAGTGTATGACAATTCTTAGTGAAATTACATAAAGATAATCTCCTAAATTTTGACTTAAGTCCTCTTGATAATCCATTACAAGAATTAATATAATTGTTTGTCGGTTTTCCTCAATACATCAGTTTAATTGTTCGAAGGGTTTTTATTTTTTAAGTACATTTAATTTCACCGGTAAAGAAGAACCCAAATGGATTCAATTTTCATTTTATTAATAGTAATTTAGTAGTAAAGATTAAGAATTTTGACACGGTTTATAATCTCTAGAATGTTATCACACAGCCTCGGTAGCGCAGTAGGCAGCGCGTAAGTCTCATAATCTTAAGGTCGTGAGTTCGATCCTCACCCGGGGCATTTGTTTTGCTTTATTGCAGCAAAATATCTCTAATGAGCTTGATATATCATTGCTACAATCAAAGTTGATCCGTATTAATCGATGGTTTGAGGCTACTTATTGTAATTATTGGATCTTCATTTTTATTTTGCAACATAAGTTGATTTTTTACATTTAATAATGTTTGGCGACAGATGGCGCTTGCGCCGTCTTTCATTGCTGCAATCAAAGTTGATCCATAATAATAGATGCTTTAAGGGTACTTGTTGTAATTATTTCATTTTCGTTTTTATTTTGCATCATAAGTTCATATTTTACTTTTAATAATAATAGGCGAAAGATGGCACTTGCGTCGTCTTTCATTTATTATGATTGATATTTTACATATTGGGCCTTATTTCTGAAATCGATCACACGAAATTGGTCGTACGCAACTGTCAAATTCACATGTAAATTCCTATCTAAATGAGAGATTTCATACGACCGAAACGTTCGAACAATTTCAGGAATACGGGCCCTGAGGTCGCATTTATAGTGGAGGAACACGAAGTTGGATATAGCTACATCATACCCTAAAAGAGGTTAATTTTTGGATCGCGCTTACATGAACGCGTACTTGCGCTCTCTGCATTAGATTATTTCAACGTATGATGCAGCTAGCTCGATTATAAATGCCACCTAAGTAAAGCAAGAGGCAAAGTTTTACTTTTATTGGTTATCATTCCTCAGGTTCTGTTTATGATCGTTCTCCGATATCAAATTCTGATTAGATATAGAATCTAGAATTGATAAGGTAGATATCCAGTTTATTTTTGATGATGATTAAATGATTATAATAATAATAACACTTTATTTAACGCTAACTGCTTTTACATTATGAAGACAATTATTGAGAAATTGTAGTCAGCGTTTTACCCACACTTTTTTTTTTATTTTTTAACTATGACAAGATGCACAATCTTGCTGAAATACAATTTTCTACATCTAGACGCAATTGATGTGTTAGATGTGTTGAAGCAGCTCTTTGAAAGCAGCAAACTCATTCACTAATAGTTTATTTCTATATATTAAAAAATATTCTGGGTGTTTTATACTTATCTAAAAATCTTTGATACAAAATATTAAAACAATACAACTGAAGCTAATTTTCGGAATAAAATATTTCCAACTACAAAAATTCCACTTCAGATTACAATTCACTAATATTCAAGTACAACCAACTATTCAGAGTAGAGATGGATAACTCCTGAGTGAATCGGCTCAATGGGCCAGCTCAGTTAAGCAAGCTGTTGATCAAAGCCTCTCAGTTTTAAATACCCAGCTATTTTTGAGCTATGTATCATTTTAATTTATACGCTCTTCTAGAGTTACGAATCTCGATTCAAATAAACCGCTTCAAGTGAGCGGGTCGCTATTGAATCGTGAAGTGAGTTTCTGAGCGGGGTGAACTAAGTATCTCAGTTTAATATACCCATGAGCCATTTTGATTCGGCCGCTCTTGTAGTTAATTTTATGCGACAAGAAGCGATCTTCTTGCTCGGTGTGGCATCTGGCTTAGCTCTGGCCTTGTTGATTATGTATTTTTTTAAGTTTTGTATTTCTTCTGTATCAATTTAATGAATGCTACTTGACTTTTTGCTGTTATTATATTATCTAAATATATTAATATATATAAATACATATTTATTCTTGTAATTTTACATATTTATGATATATATTTATGTAACATATTGCGAAATGGCTATCGACCATAGGTCTTTCAGCTTGTCGTTGTCTTGTTCTTGTCATTGTCTACTTACTTGTTATGATCACTAACGTTATTGTCAAAGTCTGTATTATTTGATGAAATGAAATGGAAAATAGTAGAAGTAGGAAGTAGGATATATTAATATTTACTAAATAATTTCAAAATTTATTGAATTTAAATATAAAATAAAATATTAAATATTATGTTTACATATTTTTGTAGGTAATGTAAAATAAACAAAAAAGAATTTGGCAATAAAGTAAGAATAATGTATACCAAAAAAAAATCAAATCATGTATAGGTTTGCTCAACATAAAACAATAAATATCTAAACGTTTTATATAAAAAATGTAATATAAATTTTTCCGAAAATTTATTAAATCAAATTAAATTAAATTAATTAATTGATTCCAATTATTGAATAATCGCAATCATCAATCACCGTTTCACTCAAGTCTATATGTCTCCGAATCATTACAGAGTCATAACTCTCACTCACAACTGTGATATGTAACTGTTTTGAGCTAAGTCGATTATTCCAAGTTAGCTGGATCTCTTGAACCAGCTCACTGAAATTAGCAAAATCGATCATCTTTAATACAGACTTGAAACACTCTAAACTTGACTTTAAAACAAAAACAGAGTAGTTAATAAAAACAAATCTCCTGGAGGAGCTGGGATTTGAACCCAGGACTTTCAGCATGCGAAGCAGACACTCTACCACTGAGTTACACCCCCTGATAAAGGATAATTTGTCATAAATTAGTTGTTACATTTAAAATTAAAAAGATAATTTTAAGAAAATGTTTAGTAAATTAATAATTTCCTTAAATTAACTTTAACTTTATTTTACGGAATTCTCCATTATAATTGATTACATTATACAATAATTTACATATTTGTATATAATCAGGTTATTATGTAATTAAAAACTTACACATTAAGTACTTAAAAATAACAAACGTGAATTGAAGCATCAACTTCAATTTTCTTTGTATTAAATATTCTCGAAGAAAAAACAATGTTGCATTATACAATGCGTTATTGTTATGCAAGTGCTGTTTATGTATTTCAATGTCTGGAGGGGTGTATATGCGAGAAGAAGTTGTTTTAATGGATATTTGTTTTAATATACTTACGTAGCGTAAGTAAAAAAAGTCGTAGTAGTTAGAGGGGGAATAAGTTATTAATTATTTTTAAATTCTTTTTATTTATTTTTTTAATAACTGTGACAAGTGAATAAATACTCATTAAATAAAAATGATTTTAAAATCATTTATAAATTATTTCCACATTTAGTTTTTTTCTATATTTTGAATTAATTTCTCACTTAACCCGTGGTGAAGCATATTTAATCAATAGACTTTAATTAAAATACTTGGTTTGTTTCACTGATTTAAATCAGTAAAACAGTGAAACGTTGGATTTGAGATACCTTTTTCACTTAATATATCAAAGAATTTATAATGTTATCTATTGAGTCTACAATTTTCTATTCAAATTCATAATTGTATGCTCCAAATATTTTACTCTTAGTAAAACTTAAAAATTAAAAAATGATGTTTTCATTTTAAGTTTTACTTACAAAATAAAAATGAAGGTATGTTTTCATTTTGAAATTTTAAGTTTTACTAGGAATACAATTTTTGAAGCTTACAATTTTGATTTCCGAATTAAGTTTCACTCATCGTGATTTCCGATATGAAATTTTATTCTAGGAGTGCATTCATTTTACAAGTTTGCATTCATCTGAAAAATAAAAACATGGCTTTGGAGGAGCTGGGATTTGAACCCAGGACTTTCAGCATGCGAAGCAGACACTCTACCACTGAGTTACACCCCCATACAAATAACTGAACCCACAAATTTACAATGTAATAGAGTACTGAAAATTAAATAAAACTGCATTTATAGTAAAGAACGGAGTTGAAAGTAATTTTAAGGAGAGCTAAGAAAGTATTATTCTCATATAATAATGGTCTAAGTGCAAATAAAAATCAAAACATATTTTACAAGATTCTTAAGAACTGATAAAAAAAAACTGTTGGTCCTTTTGTCAGTTTATATATATTTTTATATTATTATTGTTTCTGGACAGATTTATAGCCCTTATTAGGGAATATTATGAAAACATTTATTTATTGTATTATGTTTGATTATATGCAACGTATTATTTTTTTTTCAGATAATAAAGATTTAGTAGTAGTTTTTTATAAATTTAAATTACATTTATCATAAGAATATAACACAAAATAAAAAGTCTATTAGGCGAAGAAATAATCGATAGTTGAGACTTTTACTTGATGAAACTCCATAATACACTATTTGTAAGACGAAAGTTTTTTAAGATTAATTAATCATCTGCCTGATGATACAACGGTGTTGGCGAAATAATTGTGGCAGTGTGTGCATTTTGTGAAACTTAAAAAAACTTAATTAAATGTGAGTTTCTTGAAGATTTGAAAGATACATGAAAACACTTTTTTTTCTCTTTTCCTTTATCTGCCTTTAGGTAAAAACATTCCTTTTTCTTCAGTTCTTTCATGACTTTCTTGTTCACTGTTTTTTGATGAGTTTTTTCTGTCTTCCAGTTTTTTTGAATTTTCTGGGTGGCTGAGTACCAGGAAATTTATGCATGTTATCTTAGTAATGACATGAAGCAAGTATCGAGACTCCCAACGCCAACTTCGTTGTCGATTTTTGTTATACGCTCGATACAAACATCTTTATTCAGATAGCAGAATTATAATTCTTTACAAATATTTATATTTACAATACATATTGATGGATAGTCTGTCATGGGCTATCAACCAAAGGTCTTTCTGCCATAAAACAAATATTTAAGTATATTTTTATTTTAGGACTTGTCCTGTTTGTATTCCTTTTGTATCTAAATAAATAAATTAGTCAATCACAAAATAGTCTTGGGAGAAGCAAAACTACCGCCTCCGGATATATCAACATTCCCAGATTATTCCAGAAATCGCTTCCTGAACAAATCCACTCTTACATTATCAACATGTTTAATCACGTATATTCCACGCAGAGCTTTTGAGTAAGGTGTATCGGGAGGAGAATTTAATAGGCTTAATCGCACTATTTTTAGTATAAATATAGTATTAATTTTAAATTGGAAATCTCATGTTAGAACTAATTATTTTAATTATTAGTCGTGAAATGTATTCTTAGGTCATGTTTTCTTTTTTTTGTTATGTGAATATTTTACCTGTGAAAAAAACATTTTAAAGAAAATATCCAATTCACACCTGTCCGACTTCAAAAATCACCTATAATCACCGTATCTAATCGGCGACATTACTTTAATAATCGCCCATATATTCTACCTAAAAATCGCATTGTCGGGAAAACTGCGCGTACATCCGTACCTGGTCCGTCAAAAAAAAAAAGAAACAACTAAGTGAGTTGTTTTCGGTGCGTCCCACAAATATTTTGGCGGCACCGCTCAAAGCATTGTGCCGTTTGTTCCCGAAAATCCCGAATTAGCCACGGCGATTATTCGTTCTCCGGCCGTCATCGCCGGTTTGATATCTTCACAAATATATCTGACTTTCGAGAATGGAAAAAGGGCCGATTTGCTTTCGTTGGTCCATTGTCGGCCGGGAGTTAAACGGTGTCCCAAAGGAGAGAGAGAGGATTGAGTTATGGGAGTGTGTGGATGGACTTATGGTGTTTGTGTGTTGTATTGTTGAAGGGTGTGGATTATTATGAATTTATGTGTTTATTTGTTGCGGCATACGAGCCTGCTTATATATACATGTTAGTCATCAGAAACTTTAATAACACAAAATATTAAGGATTTAAAAAAAGTAAAGGTTTTTATTACTTCATGAAAAAACTGATTATTATTTTTAATAAGCGCTAAAATATTAAACACTTTCTTCACTTTTTAATCAGACCCGATCTACACACCTCAGACCTTCAATAGGCTTTTTCTATAATCATGTTATCCCTACCCTCCCGACAATCATCTTGATATAAGTACACCGCATTGTAAACAAACTAGTTATTAAGCTGTTGATAATGAGTGCTCAGCACCCGAAATGTACATCTAGCAAACTAAAAATGAAAAAGTGAAGAAAGTAGTATTGTTTTCTTGTGATCAAACTAACAATTTTATGAGAAAATATCAAGAGACAGAAAAGTTGCAGATTGAATCCCTCCATTTCAGTCAATTTTATAAATAAGAAAATGTAGACGCATTAAACAGTTCTGATGCAAACTATTATAATGGTTGATACAATAGCGTACAACTGTTCTTCATAAAAGGATGCCATCTTTGACGATTTTCGTAATCCTATAAAATTATTACAAGAGGGATAAAACGTAATAATATTGTAGGATTACAAAAATCGTCAAAGATGGCACTCTAAATAAGAAAATGTGGACGCATTAAAAAGTTCTGATGCAAACTATTATAGGGGTTGATACAATGGCATACAACTGTTCTTCATAAAAGAGTGCCATCTTTGACAATTTTTGTAATCCTACAATATTATTACAAGAGGGAGAAAACTTGTAATAATATTGTAGGATTACAAAAATCGTCAAATATGGCACTTTTTTATGAGGAACAGTTGTATGCTAAATTTCATTCTTCAAAATTGTTGCATAGTAGATGTATGAAATAAAAACATTTTCTCTTTAATTTTAGAGGGCTGTAACTTGGAAAAGAATGGGTTTTGAAAAAAAAAATAATTAAAGACCCCCTTAATTTTTCTGAAAATCATCCTTTCAATTTTTTCGCGTCCATTTATAAACATCTTGTGATGATTTAAGTGATCGAGAATTAATTTAAATTTTTGTCTAAATTATTATTTTTTAGGCATTTTCGTGTATTATTAGGTTGATCATTAACCACAAATTTAATGCAAGATTTTTCTCAAGGAAATCAAGAAAAAAAAACTGTATTTAATTTTCGATAAATGATGAATTTTACAGATTTGATATTTTAAAATACAAACATGCAGTAAACCAATTCATGATCAAATATATCATATATTTTTGTAGCTTCCGCATCTTTACAATCGGACTTATTGATACCAAAATTAGATCAATCATTGGCTCAAGATACTCCGCATCCAATAGCTATTACCGAATTTCGACAATCAGTATTTTAATGATGTTTTTACCATTTCCTTGTGTAGGTATACAAAAAAACAGTCCCCATTATTATTTTTTGAATAACATTATTTTCTATTTGAACATTTGTACAACTAATTACCAAAAACACCCATTATTCTCCTCCCAGCTGGAAACGCCAAAATCCGAATTGATGATGTATTTTTCCGCGTGCAAACACCGAATCCACCCGGAATAGAAACACACACACACACATATACAAAACGCTCAATCTGGCAATTCCGACAAATAAACATGTAACTATAACCGCATTCGCACACAATGCCCCAACCACCCCTTATTACCTTGATCTACCCCGGGTCGAGGGCCGCAATCCTAATAATCCTCCGTGTTTATAAGGGCCCCGGTGCGGATTAACACGCATGTTTAATAAATAGCCAGATTGGCAGCTGGTTTGAATGCTCGAGTGTCAAATGGAGCGGCCCAGTTCGGCTGCGAGGGGATTTCGCTGGGTTCAGATGCGAGATTCGAGCTGGGCGTTTCGTCGGCATTGTTATTGCAAACAATTTGTAATAATATCGATGCTCTTTTGCGGCCTGTGTAAATAGCTAGGGGGTAATGTGAGTTTATCGGACGGAAAGTAACAGGAATTTTCTTTTTGGGTGTAAAAGGCGTTAAATGGAAATTTATTTCTTGATTCCGAACAGCTGTACTTTAATCATAAAAAAAGCTCAATTTTGATAATGTAAGTGAAAGTCGTTGTATTTGGAACCTACTTGTTGGCTGATTTGGAAATAGAAGGTGGCGTAAACCGGATTGTCTGTACGTAAAAAAGAAAAGTAATAAAAATATGCACAGAAGGCAGAAAAACCCCGGGTCGATAGCCATTTGACAGTTACATGACAAATTGAAATAATTCTATAAATATTGTAAACACACATACTACACATTGTAAAATGTAACGTTATTTGTCAATAAAGATGTTAAATATATATGCACAGAATTCAAAAATAAGTCAAAAGATTGCAATTATACAAAATTCTTCACATGAACTTTTTGGAATAGTGAAAACAAATAAATTAAATAAAACGAAACAAAGATGATTCACACATTTGCAGTTATTCTGTTCTTTTGAAGAGGTCAAAAGATCGCGATTCTACAAAATTCTTCATTAGGACTTTTTAGAATAACTGTAAAAGCAAAAGGTTATGTTTTCATTACAATGAAATTAAACAAGGAAAATTTCTGGCAATGATCAATAAAATTCGATCAATCTCTTTTTCCTACTGCAAAAATTACTTACACTGTAAGTTTTACAAGCATCTATTTAAACAACTATTTCAGGAGCATTTGCCCCTCCGGATTACACAATAGATAAATGTTCGAGAAGCAGTTGTTTCAATTGATGTTTGTAAAACTTACAGTCTAAGTAATTTTTGCAGTTGGAAAAAGGGATTGATCGAATTTTACTGATCATTGCCAGAAAATTTTCTTCCTTAATTTCATTGTAATCAAAACATATAACTTTTTGTATTTCGAAAATGGAAAAAAGGGCCTATTTGCTTTCGTTAGTCCATTGTCGGCCGGGAGTTGAACGGTGTCCCAAAGGAGAGAGAGAGGATTGAGTTATATAAGTGCCTCCTAATGGAGAACTTTGTAGAATCGCGACCTTTTGACTTCTTTAAAAGAACAGAATTAAAATTTGTATAGATAGAATAAAACACTAACGTTTTTAGTTTCAAACAATTTTGAAACTATACACGTTGGCGATTTATTCTATCTATACAAGTATGGAGTTTCAACAAACAAAATTTAACTGTTATATTTAATTTTGTTTCAAGTTCTTCTGTGCATCTTATTGTCATTTACGTACTAGCAATCCGGTTTACCCAACTTTAGATTTCATATTCGGCCAATATGTAGACTCTAATCTAAATACAACGGCTTTCACTTACATTATCAAAATTGAACTTTTTTTGTGGTTAATATACAGCTGTTCGGAATCAAGGAATAAATTTCCATTAAACGTCTTTTACACCCAAAAAAGAAAATTCCTCTTACTTTCCGTTTCGTATTGCAGAAGCCAAACAAGAAATACGAGTATCTAGTCGTGGTGCGTAGAAGTCTAACAAGTGGTTGCTAGAGCAATAAAATTAAATAGTTTTTTCCTGACGAAGATGACTGCGACGTCATCGAAACGTCGAACTGAAGATTTAAAGGACCAGTTCCAAAGAAAATACGCCGGATCAAACCCGAATAAATGCGTCAACATATATATATATATAAATATATATATATATATATAATTAGTTTATACTCCGCCATCTGCTAATTGAAATGTCAGAAAGAGAGAAAAAATCATCTAAATAGTGGTATACAAGTAGTCATCTATAGAATAACATTCTGTGTCTGTCAGGTATTTCAATATGGTTTATTTGAATCCTTTTTCATTTGTTATATTTTTATATGATTTGGCAATAATATTTTTAGCTCAGGATCAAGTTTTTTATTAACAAAATTAAAAAAATATTATATAAATATTAGTTTTTCGTAATGATAAGTTAAATTTGTCGAAACTACTCATAAGTAGACAAAGTTTAATAGTTTTTTTTTTTTGTAAATTAAATGGTTTTAAAATATATATGAGGAAAAAGCATGGAAACAATTGAAACATACTGTGTATAATTTTAAATAAACTAAAAAGTTAAAAGTAAGAAAAAAAAATTCTAACACTACAATTAACTAATTGAATAAAAGTTGCTTGATTTGTTTCACTACTATTTTTTTTTTCTCCGACTAGTTTCGACTTATAATCATTCTCTACGAGTAATTGAGAAAATTTGTGAAGGTCGGGTAATAAGGGCTTTAAAAATTGGAGAGTTTCAGATTTCTTTGTATTTATCTACCATGTGTTTTCCCTGTTTTATTACTTTGATGATTTCCAGGCCTTCTCGAAAATGTAATTCTCGTTCTTTATTACCTGAATATAAAACATGGAAATTGTCTTAATTGAAAACGTCATTGGATGCAATGACAGAAAAACACCGATTGTTTATTTGTTATTTAGATAAGGCCTGGAAACCAGCAAGACTCTCTTCGAACTCTCCGAATCTTAGAACCAGCTATGAATCCTAAATTTGGAATATTTACAATTTAATTAATTTATTCGAGTGGTACGTGGTTGTTCGTGTTGAAATTCTGGAAGAAGCAAGATTCATTCCCAAAATAAATATCAATCATTATGACATCATGGCTAACTGTTACTTTTAATTCGAAATAATTGTAAAATTTTTCGCTATTTTTTTCGGTATATACTTTACAGAAAATATTGAGTAAGGTGGCAAATAATTCAGCTTAATGTAAGCTTTAACAGTAATTTAATACGACTTATACTGTGGAATAATTAGGAGCGCCAATATTAGCACATTTCAAATTTTACAATTCCCGCTTTACAATTTAACACACAGAAAAACAACTACTTCTCAGGAAAATACCCCGCTGTTTTACTGTCTTAATGCGCATTTGTTTAAAGTACTTACGTAACGTAAGTTGAAATATCACAGAGCTAAATGTGGAAATAATTCATTAATTATTTTCAACTCATTTTTATTTCGTTTATTCAAATATCTGTGACCAAGTGAATAAATACACCTTTCTATTTATAAAAGAAACTTGAATTTCTTAATTAATTTCTGCAAACATTTCTATATTATTTATTTATTCATTTATTACACAATAGATACAGTACATCCAATAAAAGGGTAACATTAGTTCAAGAGTAACACAAAATTCGTGTAAATTAGATAAATAAAATAATATTACAATAAATTAACAATATAATTCATATACCATACATAGTCCTTGGAAAATGGCTACCAACCGTCAGTTGTTTGCCCGTCTTTGTCTATGTCAACAAATTTAATGATACGAATTGATGAATTGTTAATGAAGGATAGGAGAATTTAGGAGTGATTTTAACGTTACGTGGTATACAAAAGTGCTGTATGCAAAGTGGGGGTTAGTGGCGAATTTTAAAGATCGGGATCAAAGTCTGTGCTTTATTGACCCTTGAAATATTTTATGTCTTATATATTTAACATCTTTATTGACAAATAACGTTACATTTTACAATGTGTAGTATGTGTGTTTACAATATTTACAGAATTATTTCAATTTGTTATGTAACTGTCATTGTCTTTATGTCTTATTATTTAAGCAATACAAAATATGTAACATTGAAATAAACTATTCCTTGTTGTTGTATAAAAATATGGATTAGTGATGTTTATTACTTGAAATTGTAAAATTCAGTTTTTTTTGTTAAATAGTTAAAAGTTATTTTTACTAAAATGTATCATTAATAAAATTATTGTCAATAAAATAAAATAATTAATTGTTTTAATATCGAAGTGAAAATATGATAATGCCAAAAATAATAAGTTCGTCGATATGTAAAAATTTAATAAAAAATCTAGAAATTAAAAACCTGTTTATACCTAAGCATTACCTGAAAATATTCGAATTTATTATTTTTTATTATTATGACCAATGTTTAAATATTAGAAATGTAAATTATGTCAAAAAAATATCACTGAATATCCCACCCATTCTCATGCATACACAACTAGAAACAAGGATGATATTAATTTAACACCACTCAGACTAAAAATAACTGAAAATGGTCACAATTATTTTGGTCCATTATTTTATAATAAGTTAAGCTTAACAACTAGAACTATACCATACATACATAAAATCATTCCTCGTGAAATAGTACCCTACAGCTTTAATGATTTTCTTGATTACCCTTTTACAATTTAACTTATTATAATTTGTTGTATTGTGTCCTATATAACGATTCTATTATTATTTGTTGTAAATTGTCCTTTATACAAACTTTATTATTATTCGTTGTATATTGTTCTGTATACCTACCGATTTTAAATTAAAAATGATTTGAAAATAATTAATAAATTATTCTCACATTTAGCTCTATGACTTTTGACTTACGTTAGATAAGTACGTTAAATGTGGAAATAATTTATTAATTATTTTCAAATCATTTTTATTTAATATATTTAAATAACTGTGACGAAGTGAATGAATACTCTTTTCTATTTACAAATGTTTTAATTTACATATTACCTACTTAATAATATGTTTATTCCATCAAGTTATTAAGTGTTTCTTTAATGTTAATATTGGAGATTTACGCTTCAAAAATTCAATAACAAATTTTAATTGTTTTATTTACCATATAATATTTAAAATCCGTGAAATTTTTGTAAACAAAACATTTCACACGAACCAACCCAAAAAAAAGACCAGACGGGCATTCGCCCGATACAGTTGTTTGTCCGTCCGTGGAACGGACGGCTTCCTGTCCACCACAAATATTTATATTGTCGGTGCTGTGTGGCCAGACTGATCATTTATCAAAATTTCGGCGAGCCTTTCGGACGCCTTTGACTCCGCAACGGCGGCGGGAAAGTTCAAAGGCCCTCGCGCGCACAGCACAGTAGCTCAGACGTTATTAGAACCCTTAAAGAACATTACACCCTATTGTGATGATCGCCTCTTTCTTGTTCAGGAAACGCCGCCTCGGTGTGGGTGTTGATGGGTGCGACATAATGTGAGCGCTGATTGTGTTTGTTTCTCGAAATGGGGGATGCAAGGAAATGCTTGTTGGTTTTAGCGTGAACATTGTGAAATGAAGGTCTGAAAGAGATTCAAATAATAATATTCTAAAACTTTAAATAAAAATTAAACAACATTAAATTTATGTCAAATTTATTTTATGAGTTATGTATACATGGTCCTCGAAATGTATATTTAGCTATCATAAATGAAAAGAGAAGTAAGGAATGAATCAATAGACTTTGATTAAAACACTTGGTTTGTTTCACTGATAAATCAGTCTTTTAATTAAATATGTTTCACCACGGGTTAAATGAGAAATTAATTCAAAATAGGAATGAATCATTTTTTAACAGTAATAAATATCATATATTTGTACAATAGTTTAAAATAATCCAATAAGTAGTACTTTTTTATTTTGATAAATGGCTATTGGCCAGTAGCATTTCTGCCTTTTTTTAACATTATTACGATTTAATTTAAATATAAACATTACATGCCAATATTTATAAAAATTTAAAATCACTTGATTTGTTTCACTTATAAGTGAATAAATGATCGATTATTTTTCATTAAGTTAGCAATAAATAATAATAAATTAAATTAAAAAAAAATAATTAATAAATTATTTTCCCTTTAGCCACTGTGTAATTGTAACTTATTTTACATAAGTACTTTAACAAATGTCTAATAATAGACAACAATAACATATTGCATAATGCAACAATGAATATTTTGAATCGAAAATATTTAATGCAAAAAACAAAAACAAAAAAAAAATAAAAGTTACGTAATATAAGGCTATCTGCAGGCACGAGTTTCGGGGTTTCATCCCTCATCAGTACAGCTGTGCCTTACGTAATTGCAAAGTTGTTAAAGTACTAATATAACATAAGTCATAATGTCACAGTAGCTAAAGGGAAAATAATTTATTAATTAATTTTATTTTTCGAATTCTTTTCATTTACTTTGGTCTGAGTGAATTCAAGGCATTCCTTTCTGTAGTTAAATTTAACTTATAAGGTTGTAGATACATTATTATTTAAAACGTTTGTTGTCACAATTTTATTCTAATTCTTATTTTATTTTTATTTAAATATGTCATTCTTTATATTTTTATATACGTCTTATTTAATAGCACATTATATTAAGTTTGTACTCATTGCTCTGTAATTGGGTTTTTTGCCTGTTAGGTAATAAAGTTTATTATTATTATTATTTAATTTATTTAAATAACTGTGACCAAGTGAATAAATCCTTTTTTCTATTAACAAATAATAAGTTATACAACATGTCAATAATATTAATTATTTTGAATTTACACAATTATAGAAGATCTGGTATGTTAAGAACGGTCTCTAAGAGATAGATGAATTGTGACTCAATTGTGTATCTTATATAAAATAGTTAATGGTATTGTTGATTGCTGTGATTTTTTATCATCTTTAAATTTATGTATTCCATCCATAACGAGAACAAGATCTGATTTAAAGCAATATTACACAGAACTAATTATGGTAAAAATAAACCATTATGTTGCATAGTAAAATTTGCGAATATTTTATGTTTTTTTTATTATTATTTCGTACATTTTTCAATATTTTTAAAAGAAATTTTAAGCGAAAAAATTTTGAGAATATATCTATATAATATTAGAAGATTATAAGTATGAATTATTATTGCGTTATATTTATTTTCATTTAGATTTTTATTTAAGTTTTTAATTTTTGTTTTGTAAAAGGTGTTTATCGTTATTATTTAAAGGTAACATAATAATTCTTTTTAAAAATAATCTCAATAATAATTCTTTCTAAATATCTTCTCTAAAAATCAAACGTAAAGCTTCTCTACAGAAGCATGAAAATATTTGTGATCGTATCCGACCAATATTTACGTTATTTATTCGAACAGTGACGGTTTTATCTGTCCGAGCCACCCCGACGGCGATTCAAACAACCCAGAAATTAATTGACGTCCGCCAGAGATTTCCCAAAAATCCCCGGCATTCGGCCCCGAAACGATGGAAAAAAAAATCGGAACCGATCGGCCACCCTGCAACCCGCGTGCCTTGTGCCTGTCCGACCATTAATTCGAAAATTCCTCAAATTAGACAACATCTCAATGGACCGCACAGGGCACCGGCTCCAGGCTTTAATTAAGTGATTTTCGGCCCCCTCGGGGAGAAAACTGAGGAGAGGCCGCCGTTCCGGATAGGAAACAGCGGTCTTGTTATTTACACCACGGACGTGTTTGTTTTGAGAAAAAAAACTAATATTTTATAAAGCCCGGATGCAGTAATTTGATTCGTCAGAGGATTTGGTTACAAATTGGGATTGATACCGAAAATATTGTGAAAACATGCTTGTAAACTAACCATACTCTTGGGGATAATCGGGACTATTCTGTAAGAGATATGTTAAGTTTAACGCATACGTTATTTTTTATCATCACATTCTAAGCAATTTTTGTAATAGATATACAAGTTAGCCAGAAAAGGTGTGATAAACCTTGATATATTTTGTGATCCTTTATCTTCCTTCGTTTCTCTATGTTAACGTAAGTCTACTATTCTTTATATTTTAATGTATTTATTTTATATTTTATTATGTTTTTAAAATTAATTTGTATTCTTCAATTTTTATTTACATAATTGTCTTGTTATTGGGAGCATTTCCTGTACTTTTTGTTTTTTAAAATTAAATAAATAAAAAATTTAAACCTTGTAGGTCTTCCTTATAATCATTCGAATGACTGCAGTGAGAATATTTTTCGAATATATGAAATATTTGCCACAAAAATGGGTTTGAGATTTAAGCATGATATGTATTCCTCTTTAGGTATATAATTTTAAAGAAATGAAACAAACAAAGTGTATTTTTTTTTAAATCTGAATTATTAATAAATGATAATAATTTCTAAAAAAAAATGATTAAGAAAATTTAAAAGTCAGGTTGAAATAATAATTTTTTTTTCTTCTTTATTTCAAATATTTCTGAATTATTGTTAATTGAAAATCATTACAAGAAATTTATATAAAACAGGGCGTGCCTTAATTTCATAATTCCGACCCGAACCGACATTCACGCCTCTCTTTCCTCCACCGAAAAGAGTACCTAATTCCGTATTTCCATCAATTAATCGCCCTTGTTTCTCCCAATATCCACCTATATTCCTTTCTCCTTTTCTTACATCCTAACACATCCTTAAATTAAATCTGAATCCAACTATTTTTTATTTTTTTCGTTTTTAATTTTTCCCTCATTCGCCTCCGTCCCGTTTAATTTAGTCGCGCTTTATTTATTCATTTTTACTTTTTTCGGCTGCTTGAGACAATCTAGGCGATTTGCATATAAAGTAGCCGTATTACAATATAAATATGTCGGAGGTGTCGTAATTTATTAAAAATATTTACGCGCTCCTTTAAACGAGGCAGTCCGAGGCTAATTTGGATAAGGGAACAGTTGCCGGCTGTAATGATGCAGGGCCGTAAATTCTGCCGCTAACGTCCACCCTTTCGTGCATTTATGGGGTGATTATGGTAAATTTTCCAAATTGTGTGCATGTGTGAGTGTGCGTCAAATGAGTCCGCTTGAATGAAACGAATTCGACGGAAATTTAGGGATTAAGACTATTTAGAAAGGCGTGATTATAGAAAAAAAGAGATTAAGGATTTTATAGTGAGTGTAATTAATAGTATATAAACTATAAAATATTTGTATCTATTTTAAAATAAAAAATTATTTCTCTTCCTAAAAAAATATATTATTTAACAAAAATATTAAGTTTTGAATTATATTCTCACTTATCCCGGGCTAAAACATTTTTTATGTAATAATTTTGAAGTATTTTAATTAATACACTTGGTTGCTCGTTTCACTAAACTTTTATATTTGTGTTCCGACTAGTTTCGACCAGTGGCCATTTTCAAGGAACTAATGAAACGAACAATCAAGTGTATTAATTAAAATACTTCATAATTATTACAAAAAATATTATGATTTATAATTAGCACAAAATTTCTTATTTTTTATGCTTGGACATTATATTTAGAATTCGCAATAATTGTTGGTAGCGCACCCAACAATTGGGGGACGTGGATTCAAATCCCATTAGAGATGTTTCTTTTCCACTTTAATTAAATTCAAATTATATCTCAATGTTGTACATTGAAAATGTCTACAATTCATAGATAATAATAAAACAGTTTAATTTAATTTCATTTCATTAACGGAATTTCCTTTTTTATAATATATAATAATTAGCTGTAAAAATTATGAATCGTTTCCCATTTAATAATAGAAATGAGTTTAATTTACTTGGCTGCAGTTATTATAATAATTTAATTAACCAGAAAAAGGGAGACTTTATTTAAGAATAAATTATCCAATATCACAATATAATCTAGATTTTTTCTCATCCAAAGTGCTCTGATTTTTTTTATTAATTTTATATTTTGTTAGTACCGGTAAATAAAAACAAATAAAACGTCATATGATATTGGCAATAAAAAGAATCACACTATAGGATAAAAAATGATTATTATGTCATTATTTGTCAAATCAATTTGTTAGAATAACACAACCTTCCTTTTATTGTCAATATATTTTTTTAATTAATGCATTCTAGAGGAGAAAAGTTCTTGATCGTACAGTATTATTGGATAATTTATTCTTAAAAAAAACTTTCTTTTTTTTTGATTAAATTATTAAAATAACTAGTGATGGGCAAAGTCGAACTTTTATTATTGCTAAATTAAGTATATTATAATTTTAAGAATGTTACTTATTATAAAAATATCAAAAATAACTTCCCATTTATTAATAAGCATAAATTTGAAGTTACTTTTTCGTTTTAAATACTTAAAATGACACATTTAGTAATACTCGATTACTAATATTATTCGATTTTGCCCAACACTAAAAATAACTACGATTGGTAGTGCTACTTAATAAATCCCCAGTTTTTTTTATTTCCACCCATCAAATATTAAAACAAAAATTATCCAAATACATCAACATTTTACATTCTCGCGCATCCTTTTGAAACCCAGGAGTAGCATTCTTGATAACAGCCACCTAAAAAAAGAAAGCAAACGCAAAGGAAAAGCTCGCCGAGTGCAGCTTATCAACCTTGTGTCCCACAATAACCCATTGTCACACATATTGCACTCCAAATATTTCCGATCCTCCCTTTCGCGGCGTCCATTGTTCCGGACACGGAAACAAACCGGGAGGGTCCTCCAGGAAGTCGCGCCATTGTCCCGGCCATCCTTGTGCCGTGTGTTGAGCCACAGGAAGAAGACAGGAGAACTCTTTCCGCACAAAAGCGCCTGGACGTGAAAAGGAAGCAACCACTTCATTTATGTATGCGGACGACGACGACACGTTCCTGAACGCAAAAAAAAGAAAAAAATCGAGGAGTAATTGTGTGCGGAAAATACTATACGGTTTATTTGTAGGAATAATTTTTCGTGGGAGTGTCGTCTTGTTTTCTTTTTTTGAATGATGTCTCTCGGTTTTTAAGTGTGAAGAGTGATGCGAGTGATACATCATTGCCGGGAGACGTTTGCAACTCTTTCTTGGGAGGTTGGACGGGTCCCTAGGGGATGATTATTCATTCGCGTGTAGGACGGGGGTTTCGTGGGGTTTTCTGTCAGCCGTGAATAAATAAATTGCGATGGAATCGAAGATTCGTATCGTTGTGACCGTTTTTTTTTGACGGATGAGACAGCTCAATCATTTTTGGGAAGGTGTGTGTTTGCTGTTACAGTTGTAAAACATGCTGGTTTTTAAAAACATACAAATCTTTTATAAAGACCGGAATTTCTGAGAAGAAAGTTTCAATCAAAATTTGCTGTCTTATGGTATTGTACAGTAACTTCGCACACTATGGGGTGGATTTTGACGTGCTTAGGGCCGACAATTTTTGAAAAAAAAATAATAATAAGGACTCTAGAGTGTATTAATATATACAAACATCTTTATTCAGACAATATGACAACAAAATTTTACACAATTTATAATAACAATACAATACAATACATACAATTGTGTTAGTGGTCTGTCATGGGTTATCGACCATAGGTCTTTCTGCCCTGTATGAATTTATGGTGATGTGCAAATTAAAACTATGCCAGCTAGCTGAGCTTATAATGTATGCATGAGTTAATGATTTGGTGGATAGTGACCGAAGGTTTGTTATGTTTTGGGAGAATATTAGGGTTGCGAGGAATGATATATTTTGTAAGGAGGGATAAATTGTGTGTTAATATTATATATACAGAGAGCTTTTTTTTATCAGTATACATTTCCCCTATATATACCTGCAAAATACGCGAGTCAAATGCATTAATGTATGTGTGTTTAGTTGCCTATAACACGCAACTGAACACACATATGCCAAATAGTCAACTAAACATACACACATTAATCGGTTTAATGCGTTTGACTCGCGTTTTTTGCAGGTATATACTTCCCTTAATGTATACTGATAAAATAACCTCTCTGTATATATTTTTTATTTTAAAATAACTCCAAGAAATCTCATGTTTGAAATTATTTTATAAAATAAAATAATGTCTATAAATAGCCACAACAATCGCCTGACATAAATAAGACATTTTAAGGCGGAGCGACTTCTGGTCGATAGCCGTTTTCCGAACATGGATATTTAATGTTTGAAAATAAAGAGTATATATATATAAGATATTCCTTAAACCCACTCTACAATCCTTCCAATACTCTCCTTTATGAATTGTCCCAAATACATCCCATTAAAAACCGCCTCCACAAGTTTTCAGAGAAAATTTTCCTAAAACTATGACTTCCCCAAAATCTTTTGTATTCCTCTCTCTATTCCACTTTATTTCATCACTCCTTGATAATGACGATAAAAGTTTGTTAAAAGGCAAATTTTGTCACTTTAAGTCCTAATTCAATTAAAAAGTTAAATATTTAGGAATATATGTTAATATACAATATATAGTATAGATCAATTAGCTATCGGCCGGAGGTTTTACTGTCAGCCTTCCTGAATATATATATATATAAATCTTTATTAGCGGATTATTTTGAACAAAGTAATAATAATAAATAAATACAATAAATATCTAACATAAAAATAAATTCTTCTGCCAATTGGCTATCGACCGTTGGTCTTTCCGCCTGAATATTCCTGAATATTAAACTGTATATTGTTAATATACATTTAGTATAGATTAATTGGCCTGATAATTAATAATTGGAAAACTTTTAATGCCTGTCAATGAAGATTACTGTATATAAAAAAATCGACCACCTTCTTCAGGGTGTTCACTAGTGAGCCAAATAGCTCCGAAAGCTTGGATATTAATAAATTAATTGGATAAAAAATACAGCCTATCATTAGTGGTGGTTTTCCCCGTTACGAAGTTGTGTGTCTCAACAAGTACGACCGTTACTTCCCTTCGTGTTTTTTATAAAAAAAAGTAATTTACACAAGCTATATTTCTAAAATAATTTTCAAAAATATGAAAAATATTTTGAATTGTGGATATTTTACATTTTTGATCTGATAAAAAGAAAACGATTTAAATAGAAAAATACCGTTAGGTATTTAGGAGAAACTTTAAATGGTATCTATCGAAAAATCTCGAGAGCCTAATACCCACTCGAAAAGGTTCACAACCAAAAATTGGTTACATAATACAATTATCACAATATACTTGTCACTGGAGTGGAGAATCCACACGAGTTAATTTCCCTAATAGGATGTCAAATTTCCGCATCCGCGGACGCATTCTTCGACATTCACTTGAATCTTTCTTCCCCGCCAAATCCGGAATACCCTCACCATCTGTGCAATTCTTCAGCACACTTCAACATATATATGGTACGTATGGAGGTAACCGCATATCTTCTGGTCGGTTGACTCGTCTCAATAAAGCCATCAAAAACTGGCGGAGAATGGGATAGGGGACCGCGGCGCGTCCGTTTCTGGGACGAACACAATGGGTTTTAAATATGATTTATGAAATATTTGTGGTTGTTGTATGTGTGAACTAGTAAAATAGGGGGTTGTGTGTGTGCGTCTGTCAATGCGGACTGTGTAAATTTTCGGTTTGTTACGGTCCCCCTGATCTAAGAGAGAAAGATGTCGGGAGAGAATGGAACCGAATGGGATTGATGTGATGTGTAGTTGTGAATGGTGTAGCCGTGTTTGGTAAATGTTTGTTCTATTGGGGATCAACATTTAAATAAGGGAGATCAACATTTAAATAAGGGGGATCTTGTATTTGAACAGATTATGTTGGTGATGTATTTTATCATTTTTTTTGTGTTTCGCAACTTTGGAAAAAATAACAAATTGAATATTTGGTTTAATTAATTGTAATTAATTTTCTGACTAATGAAAAATATAGATAAATATTAATATATACAATCATCTTTATTGTGGTATTTACATGTACATATATTATACAATACAAATAGAAAAGAGTTCCTTTTGTTGTTTTTACATTAATTTTTTCTCGGATCAAAAATTTGTTGCATTATGCAATATTTTATTGATGTGCAACAGCAGGTGTACATTATGTAATTCAATGTCCGGCATGGGTATTTCCCCGGGAAGTAGTTGTTTTAATGTGCATTTGTTTAACGTACTTACGTAACGTAAGTCATAAGTCACAGAGCAAAATGTAAAAAATAATTTATTAATTATTTTGTAATCATTTTTATTTAATATATTATACAATACATTTAATATAAACTTAAAATGGCTATCGACCTTAGGTCTTTCAGCCAATTAAATATTTATATAAATCAACAATTAGAAGAAATACTTATAATAAATTTTGTGAAGAAAGATCTTTTGCACTCCTGGAAGATAAACATTTCGTCAGTTCAAGACGGAATGAAAAATGTAACCGTGGCACATTTGGAGATGATGAACCTACATCAGCAACAGTTGAATGCTTAAGTCGAGAATTAATAAATTATGGTGACATAAGTAAATCTATGTCACAATATATTCAATTGATAGTCATTCTTTCGACCAATTAAATATTGCTGTTTTTTTTTATTACCTGACAATCTGTAATTTCAAAATGCAACAATAAATCATTAATATTGGTTCATGATCTCAAATATTGAAAAATATTGTTTTGAATGAGAGAAACGAGAATTTCTTAATCATGTTAAAATAAAATATACATTTAGAAATACACAGATATTTTTGGATTGAAAAAAGGTGATTGATTTATTTAGCTCCCGTTATTTTTGAATTATATGTATTCATAAATAACGGTTGTGTAATAAAAACTATTTGATTAAATTATCAAAGTAAAACTTCCAGAACAAAATTCAACATTTATTAACGCTATTTTTATAACATATTTTTATTATCCACGATTTTTTTTCCTAACTTGTTTATTCAATGTTGTGTAAAATAAGTAATTGGAAGGTATTATTGGTACAACAGGGAACGGGCGTCTGACATGTGGATACACATGTAGAAAGGTAAATCTCCTCATTAGCAGTGGATAGCAGCCACCTGGTTCCTGTTAGTAAATTAGGATCACACTTGACAACGCACGGGACGAACGAGCGAATGCCCCTCTCTCTCGCTGGCGCGCCCCGCCGATCGAGGGGGAATTGGGGATTAACGTCATTATTATCGAATGTGAATACGACACCGATCGGCTGCTGGTAGCATAAATAAATTGGCTGATATTTAATAAACAACTTTTAATGAAATGAATATTCATAACAAAATGTAAAATAGATATTCGAGCTATTTCGTACAGAAAATGTTAAGTACACTTTAATTAATTATCTTATATTCTATATTAATTATATCTATTACAAATCCTGTTTAGACTGTGATGATAATTATAAGATAGATGTTAAACTTAACATTTTTATTACAGAATAGCCCCGATTGTATGTGTGATACCAACAAAAAAAAAACAGATATATTTAAAAGAAATATAGAAATAAAGTGAATCAGTGTTTTTTTTTTATTAAAACTTAAAACAATTTATAACGAAGTAGAAGTTTATATTATCAATAAAGGAAATCCTAATTCCGATCCCTGTAGTATACCTTAAGAAGTATTAGTGATTTATTGTTGTATTTTGTAATTACAGATTGTCATTGATTGTAAAAAGGTGATTTTCCGTAAATACAGTATTATCACAATATAAGGCGTCTTCTTCTGAATGCGTTTATTGCATAGTTTTTGGTGGGAACCACCCCAAATCCACCTCAAGTCTAGCTGCTTGGCAAATCTTCTGGATATGTTTCTTACATAGTTCTTAGTGGGAACTATCACACATCCACCTCAGGCCTAGCGGTTTGGCAAGTTTCCTGGATGCGTTTCTTGCATAGTTCTTGGTGGGAACCACCCTACATCCACCTCAAGCCTTGTGGCTTGGCAAGTCTTCTGGATGCGTTTCTTAAAAAGTTCTTGGTGGGAACCTTGCGGCTTGGCAAGTCTTCTGGATGCGTTTCTTGAATGGTTCTTGGTGGGAACCACCCCAAATCCATCGCAAGCCTAGCGTCTTGGCAAGTCTTCTGGATGCGTAACTTAAAAAGTTCTTGGTGGGAACCACCCTACATCCACCTCAAGCCTTGCGGCTTGTCAAGTCTTCTGGATGCGTTTCTTGAATGGTTCTTTGTGGGAACCACCCCACATCCACTTCAAGCCTTGCGGCTTGTCAAGTCTTCTGGATGCGTTTCTTGAATGGTTCCTTGCGGCTTGGCAAGTCTTCTGGATGCGTTGCTTACATAGTTTTTGGTGGAAACTACCCCACATGCACCTCAGATCTAGCGGTTTGGCAAGTCTCCTGGATGTGTTTCTTGCCCTGATCCAGAGTGATGTAATGTCGCCCGCCATGTCTAATACACTTTGATTTTAGCCTTAACCTATGATCGACAGCCATTTAATTTTTGTGTGATATATTCAATCCCAACATCAGAACATTCTTGTAATTTACTCATATTGAAACGAACTCTGTGAAAACACTATTTTCAATAAAATCAAATTCGATTGAATCTGATGGTTTCAGGGCTTCTATGATTTAAATGTGGTGTCTATATCTTACTCCATTTGTTACATATTTGTGGGGTATTCCCGAATGTATAGAAATTAGCTGCCATTGTTCTTACGTCTAGAGACAAATAATTCTTAGGAGCTAAAATGCTTGAGACCTCTTAATACTGTTAAAAGTACTGGAACGTCTAATGAATGCACAATTGCATATTCTTATAGAAGAATACAATATTCTTCCCTCTATTCAATTTAGTTTAAGGCCTAACTATAGCTGTGCAATTGCCATTCTCAATATAATTAACTTGATTAAAGACACTAACAAAGGTTGTAAGATATATCATGCCCAATATTAATAAACTATAGTAAAATTTTAGACATAATATACCATGATATCTTAATAACCAAGTTCATTAGACTATAGCGCACAATAAAACTGCGTTCTAGATTATTTTTTTTAAAGAAAACAACAAGTAAAAGACGATAAACCATATTAATCTCTCCCGAAAATTATTGTTGGTATACTTCAAGGCTTAATTTTAGTCTCAATTTTATATTCTACATGCTCAATATTGCTACCCGACCCCTAAAATTCGGTAAATGCAATTTATTTTATGACGATACCCAAATTGTATGTTCTTTTAATTGTAGCAACAAATGTAATAATAAATAATGATTTAGCCAACACTCTTAATACCTCACGTGTTATTTTCTACTCATTAATTCGAATAAAACGTGTAGCATATTATTATATATAATAATTTGGGTTACTGTCGCAAAAAAAAACTTAACAATATAATTATCCACTTTGTAGATTCAGTACGTAATTTCGGATTTTTCATCAATTTATTTTCTTTATTTACGGAATCTTCATTTTACAATTTTGAAAACGAAATTTACAAAAAACTAATAAAATCCTAATCTAATTGGTGTATTGAGTCCCAAAATGGCCCAATAAAACCTTATTAATATTAAGATAATAATGCTCAACTACTTAGAATGACTTACACGAACCTCACATAGCTGAAGTTCACCTATCTGCAGTGAACGAAATAACGTTTGTTTGGTTGTCTACCTTGTAGAACCTAGATACCACTTAGCAATTAGGCAAGATTATTCCTTTTTATATTCATCAGATATTCATATTTCATCCTTAGGTTTTTTAAGGTTGCGTTACAACATCCTCTATTTTTTGCAAATGCCTTGTTAACACCTTTCATTTATTGTGATGCTTGATAATCAAGATTACAAAGTTTTTGTTTGAGTTGAAACATAACTTCAATCGGGTTGCAGTTGTTTTTGTTTGAACATTTTGTGTTTATCGTATTTCCGTAATGCGCATTCGGTATTATTATTATTATGGTTGATCATTTGTACAGAGTGATAAACAATGATTGCAGATTGATAGGTAGGCAACCAAATACGAATGTTGGTACAACTGATCATATGAAAAGAAAATCCACTAAATTGCCGCGGGCGCAGCAAACATTTTTTTCCAGAATAAATTAAATGATTAATCATAACCAAGCGCATCGATAGATACAATTTTTTTCCTCAAAATGTTCAACAATTTAGGTTTTTTGCGTGATAAATGTTTTGTAAGGAATATCGACGTCGGCTTGATTAAATTGATTCAGACACGATTCTAACGAGTATGTTCATATGCCATCTTTATTATGCTGTGATCTAAATATTACAGTAAACAAACGCGATTTCACTTAGACTCTGTAAATTTAATAATTAAATGTAAATTTAATAATTTTTTAACCTTAAAAACAGCAAATCACTTATCAAATAACAAAGATTTACTCAAAGTAGTCCACAATCATTAAAATGCACCGACGGTTATAATTTATAAGCAATCAAAGTCGATTTTTTCAATTTTTTGAAATCGCATTATTTTTTTGTATTTGTTGTTTCTTGATTTTCTTATTAAAACTGATGTGTGTGAAATAGTAGGTAACATTATTAAATTCAAACAAATAATGAACACAAAGGCAAAATGCGACGCATGGCGCTATTAATAACTCTTTATTATTTTTTTCTTGAATTCATTATTGATCATACTGTATATTATGACAATAATATATACAAAAACAAAACATTTATAATTATTATAATTATCCTCATAAAGAAACGAATTACTTCCAAACCATCAAATTTAATCCTCACAACTCTCATTTAATTAACAACTCGCGTGCAAATATTTTGTGTCGTAAACAATTTCCCCGCCCTCGAAAATCCCTTTGAACTTCGTAATTTTATTTTGTGTATGAGCGAGTATAAAGTATTATGTGTTCGTGTTTATATACTTTCGGTAGTATTATATAATCCCGTACTTAGTGTTATGAATATATGTAAAAAAATATAACAACGCGTGTAATTCGTGTGAGGATATATCCTGTAAACATGCGATTTGTAAATTCGAATGCTGCAATCGTGCGACTTATAGAAATAAGCATAACAAATGTAGGGAAAATAGTAAAACTTGCTTTTATTAACAGGACCAGTTGGAATTGTATGTAATGATAAGTTTTAATAATAGATTTTTATAAGTGCGTCAACTTTTGACCATTAAATAAAAATTGAGACCTATAACTCAATAAAACACTTTTAACTTTGTTTGCACAACTAAGTTAAAAGTGTTTTATTGAGTTATAGGTCTCAATTTTTATTTAATGGTCAAAAGTTGACGCACTTTTATGAAAACTCAATAAAACACTTTTAACTTTGTTTACACAACTATTTTTTATTATTTAACTAAATAATAAAAAATAGTTGTGCAAACAAAGTTTAAAGTGTTTTATTGAGTTATAATAAACCATGTACAACCAAGTGGAAGCCTTAACAATTAACAAGTTAATTGAGACCTAAATAACGCAAGAACTTACTTCTGGTCTAGGGTAAATACATGAATATTGGACTACACAATGGATATTTGCTGTTGCATGATAAATCATTGAGTGATGCAAAACAATTATTTTCATTATTCTTTATAATAAATTTAAGAGATAATCTAGTAAATATTACACGTGAGTTCGATAAATTTTAAAATAATTTTGCTCGTCTTCTTAAACATGCTGCAAAATGGCCTGGCAAAATTTTATTGAAAATCTTTGAAATTATTTCAATTTTACTTTCACTCTCTTTTGATATTACTACAGAAGATCATTTTTGAATGAAATCGTAGCCTAAACCTTCTTTCATGGTTATCGTGACACGTAATCTGTAAATTAATAATGATATACATCTGACAATAAAATACTTTCTATGACATGACTTTAAACAGATTGTGAATAGATAGAATAATAATAATAAAATAAAATAGTTGGTTGATTAGGAAATAACAACAATTCTTTGACAATATAGGACCAGTTAGCAGTTCTTTTTATAATTAGGTTTATAATTTGGCTTTTAAATGTTTTTTAAGTACTTACGTTATGTAAATAAAAAGATTGCTGTAACTAAAGAGAAAGTAATTAATTATTAAATTGTGTAAATTATTATTTAAATATTTATGCGAGTTAGCATGTGCGTACGTATGTATGTGTTTTTATTAATATTTTAATAATAATAAAAATCTTTAATAACAGATATATACAGAAAAATATAATAAATGAATAAATAATAATAAAATTCAAATGTATAATTTATATCAGTTAATTGGTTAATTATTTTATTTTAACATTTAATTAAAAAAAAATAAAAATTATTATATATATATATATATTCCAAATCTTCACGAAACTCACATCATATTTTCGTGAAGATTTGGAATAAATATATATAATTTGTATTTTTTTTTTTTCACTTATTTATAAGTGATGAAAAGCGTACAAAGTGTTTTCATATATAAAATATATTAATCATAATAAATTAAAGACAACGCAAACGCCACCTTTTGCCTAATTTCAAGTAGCATCGTCGAAGATTTGGGTCTACAAGGTAGACGACCGAGAATAATTTTTTCGTCCACCAAAGGAAGGCGAACGTGTTCTGTTGAAAACAAGGAAAACGAAATTCACATTTAATAAAATGTTCAGCTAGATGAATGGTGGCTGAACATTTCATTAAATAATATATATTATTTTGAGTACGAAATTCCGTTAAGAAATGAATAAATGGTGTAAATTATTTATTTTTTAAAATTTCTTTTTATTTTAAAAGAGTATTCATTCATATGGTCACAGTTATTTAAATAAATTTAAAATATATTTTAATTATTTACTAAACTCGAATCAAAAAAGTCGCAGTGGCTAAAGGAAAAATAATTTATTAATTATTTTCAAATAATTTTCATTTAATTATAATGCCTCCTTAAAAAAAACCTCCATATAATTCAACACCAACACTTTTCGTTGCAACCGTAAATAATTCTTCATTTACAACACATTTTTAATCATGAATCTCAAATCAAACCCAATGAAATCCATTCAAGCAAAACTCATTCCACTCCTGAATTTTTATTCCATTTCACAAATTGTAACATGATTACACACAATGTACTCAACTTTTTTTTATTTAAAACCCAGTCTGGCCCGTAATTGGATACTTTCGAATGCAATTGCATTTTCGAAAAAAAAAGGGGGGCCGGTTATTTATCCAGCTACTTGTTTATCTCCTCCAAGATCTAGTTACAGAAAGAAACAGTGTAACACAAAAATAGGGGATGCTATTTTTGTTGTTCTCCATTGATACGAGCCAATCTAACGGAAGTTAAAAAAAAGAATGAAAGCGCGTTCTTGTTATTTTTTTGTTCATTTATATTCACGGAGGTGGCCGAATACAATCAAGCACTTTTTTAATGCAATCGGGTTGTTCGCTTTTTTTAGAGCGAGGGTGGTATTCTTCGCGAAAGGGGTTGTTGCGTTCGGGCGGTTGGATCTTGTGTTCTTTAATGGGTTTTAATAACCGTCGGTGTTTCTTCTATAAAAAAGTAAAAGAATGGACGAAAGAAGGGAAGGACGGGAGAGAGAGAAAAAGAAGGAGAGGAAACGAGAGACTCTCTCTCTCGTTTCCTCTCCTTCTTTTTCTTGTTGGCTGGAGAAGAGCAGTTTGATAAAAGTAATTAGTTTGAAGGGTTGGGTAATCTTGAATGGGGCTTAAAAGGCGTTTTGTTTGCGTGGGATTTTGATTTCTCTTTTGGGAATAAAGGCTTTTAAATGAAGCGATGATGAATCTTTTGACATAATAAAATATGATATGAAAGAACGATCAAAAAAATTTATTACAAAAATTTTCATTGATAATAATTATTTTAAGACATTAACAGTAATATCTTATCGTTACTGTGTGGCAATCCAAATATTTTGGGCTTAATGAAAATGCGAAGTATAAATTCAATCAATCTAACCTAACTGTAACATCGATGGATTTAACATCTCTCAACATAAAATAACAGTTTAATATTATTGAGTTATTCAGTGTATATACATGCTTATCGTGGAACGCTCAAAATTTTATTTTTGACATTCATTACTATTGTTGTTTGGAGCGAAAAAATCTGAAGCCAAAGGTCCGACAAATTCAAATTTCTGATTTTTGTTTCAACGTTTTTAATGTTGTTAAATGATTTTTGTACACATGGTTAAGTTAACCTTAAATTTGAATTTTAATTAAAATTAAAATACTTAGTTTGTTTCACTTATTTATATTTTCTTCGGCTAGTTTCGACCATTGGTCATCTTCAGGGAGGAATGTACAAACAAAATTGTATACAACTAAATTTTTAAATATATATATATATACAGAGAGGTTATTTTATCAGTATACATTATAGGAAGTGTATACTTGCAAAAAAGGCGAGTCAGACGCAATGTGTGTAAGTTTAGTTGCTTATTTGGCATATGTGTGTTCAATTGCGTGTTATAGGCAACTAAACACACACATCTCATTGCGTTTGACTCGCGTATTTTACAGGTATATATAGGGGAAATGTATACTGTTAAAAAAAGCTCTCTGTATATATATATATATATATATATAATCGATTAAATTGTATACCATTTGGTGTAATTTTTAAATAAATCAATATAAAAAAAACAAGTGTTTTGATTTAAATTATATATATATATATATATATATATATAATCGATGTCCCCTTTTACCAATTGGTGTCGGGGGATTTAAATTAAATATCCTAAATTAATTCAAAAATGTTTCACCTTGGGTTAATTCAGAAATTAATTAAGCATACTGTATTTACTGTATGTTTAATTTCTCGATTATTATTTTTAACAATTTCTAACTATAATTACTTATCTCGTCATCATCCTAATAGCAAACATATCGCGCCCGTCTAATTAATCCTCAAACATTCAACACACTCCATTGCCCCCGGCGTCGTTCTTCCATCCATCCATTCATCCGGTGCGGAAACAGCCTCTTTATAAGGAAAAAAGTCCAATTACATTATTTGATAAACTGTAAATTATTGTATCAACGTGACCTGTCGGTTTCTTTTACTTTTTTTTCTCTTCCGAATATACGACTCCCAATTTGGAGATTAGACGCTGTTCTTTACTTTTTCCGAAACGGAAAAGTTAATTAATCCGAATTTAATTAATTCGTCGATGCGCGCACAGGTCTGAGTTATTAAACAGGAAGGTTTTTTGGAGATGATTTAACCTGTGCAGGATGTTATTTGTTTAATAACAGCGAGATGAATATTCATGTGATTTTGTTTTAGTTTAATTAAATGCGTTAAGAGTTAAGATGTTACAAAATTAAGAAAAAAGATGGTAATGAAGGCTGTCTCAAAATGACTTAACATTTTAATTAATAAATAAAATATATTATTTATTGGAAAAGTACGAATGTTTTTATTTTATTCTTTCTTTCTTTCTTTCTTTCTTTCTTAATCTTATCCTCTTTTACCCGTATTGGGTGTCGAGGTTTTTTATTTTATTATAAGGTAGAAACATGGAGGTTACGTGTGGAACACAATATCCGATAAATGGGCGCTTTGACTTTGTTTACAAACGGTCATTTTTTTTTTTGAGAAAATGTTTGCATAATTGGTGCGTCTAATTTCTTCTTTTAGCTCCAGAATGGTGTGTGGATCATTGTCATACACATTTCCTTTCAGAAAACCCCAGAGAAAGAAGTCTAATGGCGTCAAATCTCACGATCTTGATGGGCAATTCACATCACCGCGGTGCGATTATTTCGCGACCATGGAACATTGTTGCGATCGCAGGTTGCACCATCTTGTTGAAAGAATATGTCTTCCAAGTATATGCCCTTCAATTCATTCCACAAAAAGTTGCTTATCATGTCACGATAACGAACACCATTGAGGGTAATCGCAATCCTGTAATGAAATTTCACAATTTCTATGCGTTGCTCGATCGTGTAATTATTCATGACTAAACATCAATCATTTCTGATGCCAGTTGTCAAAGATTATTACTCTACGTTTGCCACAAATGTAATGGCGCGCAATTTAAAATGTAAGATCATTTTGAGACACCCTTTATTTTGAAATTTTTTAAATATGTTATTCATTTATACTAACATATGTGAAAAAAAGCAAAAATATGACTATCTAATTTTTTTTTAAATTTTGGAACATCTTAATTCCTAAATCATTTAATTACAAATAGAATCCAATAATTGTGCACTCACATTAAACCCGACAAAATTTATATCGATTAAGAGGATATTTATAAATACATCGTAGTTTTTGATGAAATTTTAAGAGAAGCATATTTGCACAGCACGACAATAATGTTGTAAAACAAAGTTAAGTGTTTTAATATTAATGTTATAATGAAAACGTCTGCATTATTAGTATTAATATTACATCTAAATAGAAAATTTCGGTAAACTTCTCACACGCACAATCCTTTCCTTATTATCACCTTTCCGTCCCTTTTGTGAAATCTGTCGGAACTCTTACAAATAACTAGGCCGAGATAATCCCCTTATTTTGAACGCGGAAAGCCGACGATAGCTGTGAAAACACACTGGACAAATGCACAATGTCCTTCCGGTTTCCGAAATAACATTATTAGGTTGTTTTGAAAACGTGTGTGCACAACATTCGGACAACGAACCGAAAATCGGATTTCGGCACTTCTCAAAATATTTCCATACAGAGCGTATTGGTTTTTCTTTATTTCAATCCTTTCCGCGTGTATGCCAAAAAGAAAGATTCAGAGAGAAGCTTGTTGTGTTTACTAGTGAGGAGAAAATCGGGTATTTTTATTTCAATATAAATTTAAGCATTTTCAATAGATACATCATTTAAAACTAAAAATATTTAATAATAATAATAAATTTTATTAACAGATAAATTAAAAATAAGAATTTATATCTAGATTAAATGTATAGACTTTGAAAATAATTAATAAATTAATTCCTGTTTAGCTACTGTGATATTTCGACTTGCGTTACGTAAGTACTTTTAAACAAATGTACATTAAAAGAACCACTTCTCGGGAAAGTACCCTGCCAGACATTGAATTACAGAGTAGACACTTGCTGTTTCATATCAATCACATATTGCATATATTTAATTAATTTCTCAATTATCACTCGGTGAAATATTTTTGAAGGTTAAAAAATATAGAATAAAATACTTGGAAAGGAGTATTCATTCACTTGGCCACAGTTATTTTCCCGGTAAGTAGTTGTTTTAATGTGCATTTGTTTAAAATACTTACGTAACGTAAGTCAAAATGCCACAGAGCTAAATGTGGAAATATATATATATATCTTTATTCAGACTATATAGATAATTTTAACAATATAAATAATTACAATACATGTAGGTGTTAGTCTATCCGGGCTATCGACCAAGATCTTTCTGCCCTGTCGTGAATTTATGATGAAGTTAAAGAAAAATCTATGTTTGTTTAAATAATTTATTAATTATTTTCAAATCATTTTTATTTTATTTATAAAATATTTGGTTTACTCTGTATTTTTGAACATATTGCATAATGTTACAGTAGCTAAAGAGAAAATAATTTATTAATTAATTATTATTATTTATATTTAATTAATTTAAATAACTGTCATTATATATGAATTACTCAAAATACAAATTTTATTAGAAGCAGATTTTTTCAATCTACATCCTACGCCAAAAATATCTTCATTTCATTTCTCCCTAACCTCAATATGCTATCATTTGAAAACAATGGTTTAAATACATAGACGACGAGGAACAATATTTTTTTAATGTTATCAACACATTACATCCAAATATTAATTTTACGCAAAAGAAAAACAGAAATAGTCAATAGCACTAACTTTTTGTTTATTTTTAACTGCTTATTTTTTATATTGTTATGTAGAATTTATCAAACAATCGAAAATAACTCGACTCTTGTTCCCAATCCCATTCCTCCACACACGCTTCTCCAGAACTCAACGAAGCGAGACATATTTTGACAGGTGCCCTCCAGTAACGCACATTACTCCAATTGAGGGAGAGAGAAAACGCTCTGAATTCAATTGAGTGTTATTATTTTCCCCGTGGCTACAACGGGGATCAAGAGCGGCCGCCCACTGCGCTTCCTATGCGTGCGTGCGGGGAAGTGCAAATCTTGACTCCGTGGGAGGTTAAGTGGCCTGAGAAAGTGCGGGACATGTGTGGAGGAATTTATCAGGGGGAACGCGATAGATTTTCGAGATTACTTGAAAACAGAGTTTCGGGGTGTAATATAATTGCTGTGAGAAATGGAAAGTCTCGTGTGATCGTTGGAAATTTGTCCGCTTGGAATCACCGACGAGATCTCTTGACTTTCGATTTGGGTCGTGAATTGAAATGGAATGTTTTGGAATTTTCTGTAATGATTAAATATGAAAAGGAAAAAGTACTTGTGTATTGCTGGAATGACTAAGTGCGAAAACGAAAAGTACTTGTGTATTGTTTAAACCGTGAGAATAAAAAAAATGACGATTGTTCTTTAATGTAAACTCCAATAATGAAAATGGGGTAAGTTAAAAAAAACCACCTTCAATTCATTTCAAGTGTAAATTCCTTATTGCCTCCCATCAAAGTACATGGAACATACTGGTCTGATGAGGTTTAATAGACCAAAATAGTACTCGCTTCGGCAGTACATATACTAAAATTGGAACGATACAGAGAAGATTAGCATGGCCCCTGCGCAAGGATGACACGCAAAATCGTGAAGCGTTCCACATTTTTATATTTGACCCCAAACTAACTTTTAAACACCACTCAATTTCAATTAAAATTAAAGTCCAGAATAGGGCACGGCTTTTCAGATCACTAACCTACAGCAAGAGATGTATCACTATTAAGACAGCCACACACATACCAAATGATCTGTCGTCATCTTCTAGACTACGGTTCAATCCTCTTCGTATCCTTACAAAAATCCGCCACCCAATACCATAGGGACATAACCCTTCCAATACCATCCTGTACGAAAAAACAGGCGTAATCCCTATATCCGAAAGATTCTCACAACTAGCCCCAAAGTTTGCCATGAACCCAACAGCCCAAAAATTACTAAACCTACTTTGTAGCAAACGAAACCCAAACATTCCTCCTAAATTTCAACATCCTAAATCCACAATATATTCATACATCTCATCACTCATCAACGACTGACAGACTGACATAACATAAAGACAAGGACTTCCGGCTGAAAGACCAATAGTCGATAGCCATTTAGTTCGTATTAAATCAAATATTGTATTATAGCTAATTGTATCAAAGCCTCAATAAAGATGTTATATATATATAGACTAAAATAGCCTCTACATCAGATGAATGGTGGTTTTACAATTCATTTAATTAAAAAATTATTGAGGTTGTTTATCGATATTTCTCGATGGATGCTTACATGCTTTCTGTGGTTGTACTGTAAGCCACACGGCGGTCTTCCATTCGGTAAAAGTTCCTCGCCGACAACCAATCTTACAGTGCCGAAAATATAGAGTAATTAATTCAACACACACTTATTGCAGTATATGTATGCAAGATCTAGCCAAAGGTTATTCCATAAAAATGGGCGATCTAGATAGGTGAATGAAAGGTTCTCAATATAGGAAGCGTAAATTATTCTATTAAAAAGACGATTTGTTTAATTAAAAAAGAAGAAAACAGTTCTTCTTTTTTAATGTAACAAATTTTTACACTCCCCACACGTTATCATTAAGCGGACATAATACTACAAAAAAAACGTCTTTTTTCAAAGCGGCCACAAAATTGAAGTATTTTTTCATGCATTTTATATCAATAAATACTGTTTACGTTTTATATAGATTAAATGAAATAAAAAAGTGATTCCCTTAAATATGGAGTTTCTCACATATCACTTGGTGAAATATGTTGAATATTATATATTAATATATTAAAATTGTAACTGTATATTCCAATCTCAGAAATAAAGATGTTTATGTATGTATATTAAAATTAATTTCACTGCTTGCATTATTTGTTGTATCTTTGCTTACCAATCTCACATAGACTTCTTAATATTGACTTCCTGATAGAAGTTGTTTTCTGAGCAAACAGAAAACTGAAATCAATATTATTTTCTAAACATTCTACGACAACTTCTTTAAGATATATAGCTTCCAATTTATCTTCTATTTTTTTTTTCTTCATCTGTTATAGAATTATTAAAAAGTTAATATGTTTTATTCATAACTTAAACTTAGTTACTATAGTACCTATGACAGAAACAAGTATTTACTTTCATTAACGCAATTATTTATTTTTAGTAGATTTTTTTTTTTGGAGAAAGTATTTATTTTTGACCAGAATTAAAACAAAGTTCATAGAGATTAATTAATTTTCATACTGTATGGTATAATATTTAAATAAAATAATTTTCTAATATAAATATGTACTACTATATTAATTTAAATTTTTACTTTCGCTACTGTATTTTTAAGGGTAAATAAACTTGTTTTAAAATTTCCTTCTAGAAGTTTTTTTCTTGCTCCAAAAGACCATGTCGCTCCCTTTTTAAAAACTTGAAAATTCTAACTTTTTACTCGTTGTACATATATTGCTGATGTCTATTTGTATAAACATAAAAGTAAGTTTTTTACAAATAAAGTATTTAATACATGAATTTAAATTTACAACTGTCAGTGACAGACACAATCATGTTTATATTTATATAAATTAATTAATAATCTTATTGACGATTCATCGCTCACGGAACTAATAAATTTTCATATACCTAGGCTGGCTAACAGGACAAGTTTAACCTTCTCTTACAAAACTCCTCGTACTGTTTACCATAGCAATATAATGCGGATATCTTTAGTGATTCACTCAGTGCATTTACATCAAATGTCTTTTATAATTAATTTCATTTTTTTGTACAATGCGTTTCTACTTATTTTTGTATGTGCTTTGCAGTCATGTATCTTTTTTTTTGTAATATTATTCTATATTTTATTTTTCTTTATATATAAATATGTTACCCTGTAATTGGATAAATGTATCTGTTGGGTAATAAAGTATTATTATTATTATTATTATCCGCTACTAGACACCTAGATAATATATCCGTACTTGTACATCACACGATATTGTTTAAGCAAAGCCCATATTATATGTCTCTCTCTCTGTACAATAAGTTACCAAATATTTAAACTATTTAAGCGTAAGCTAAAGGAACTGCTTATTGAGAGAGCGTATTATTCGGTCGCGGAATTTCTGCAGGATATTATTTAATTCATTTATTGTTCGACATATTAAAATATGAGAAATAAAATGAACTGTTTCTTGTATTATAATGTGTATTATTATTATTTTTACTTTTACGTATTTTATAGTTAATAATTTTATATGAGAAATGCAATATATATGAAAATTCTTACATGTCTTTTGCTTCAATAAATAAATAAAAATTCCCCAGCAGCGCCATCGGTGACTGGAAGTCATATTATTTGGTCCGCAATTTTCAGCCAGGTTCTGCATCTAGGTATTTCACTTCTATAGATACAGCATTCAATATTTTGAAGAGATGCAATTACAAATCTTATAAATTCAAACAACAACAAGAATTACTTGATGGTGACGCAGAAAGTAGGCAAGAATTTTGTTTTAGAATGGAGCAGGCAAATATAGACAGGGATTTTTTAAAACGCATTTGTTTTACCGATGAATGCAAATTTACAATAAATAATGAAAAAAACTCTCATCGGCATATTGCTACTAGAACACAATACCTGAAAAAAAAATTTATTGGGTAGGCCTTATGGATTATACCATAATTGGACTGTGTTTTCTTGACACTAACTTAAGAGGCGACGTTTTTCTAAATTTATTGGAAAAAGATGTTCTTCCGGCAATTAGAGATAAAACCGATGGAAATATGGACAATATCAGGTTACAAATAGACATAATTGCAGGTATGTTAAACAATATTTAAATCATAATAAATTAAAGACGACGCAAGCGCCACCTTTTGCCTAATTTCAAGTGGCATCGTCAACGATTTGGGTCTACAAGGTAGACGACCGAGAATCATTGTTTCGTCCACTAAAGGAAGGCGAACTTGTCCTGTTTAAGCACATGGAACACACTAGTCTGATGAGGTTCGAAAAACTGAAATGGCCATCACTAGTTATCCATACGCTAGATGAATGGTGACTGAACGTTTCATTAAATGTGAATATTTAAATGATATATTCCGAAATAAAATTATTGGACAAAAATCGACGATCTTTCTTGGTGAAAATAAATAATAAATATAAATATTAAAACATTTCGAACACTCAAAAATATTTTAGTATTTATATTTAAACGATTGTTTTAATAGGATTAAAATGGCAGCTAGTATCACAGAAAGGGCAGGGTTTTTTTATTAAATCGAATATTTTTTTGTAATGATGTAAGAAATATGTTACGTTAAACGAAGTGTAATAAGAATTTATTCAATTTTTATTATTTTCCTGGCGATTTTATTTTAAGAAAGATTTGAGTTCAATAAAAAATATAAATAAACGTGCTACAAATTAAATAAATTCTCTTCATTCACGTGTGTGTGTGTAACTATGCGTGCCAGTATTCATCACACACAAACAGGGTGGCATCCGTGTATTTCGCGGGCGGTGTTGAATGTTTTGACGTGGCCATGTGTTTACTGTTAGATCCGCTTTGATGTCGCCGAAATAAATAGAAGCACACATGTAAATCACTGATGTGTATGATGGAAACACTTACGACCCAAAATAAAATCTCCACGAAGTATTTCTTCCTTCTTTTTTATTCGAATCCCGCTCGACCGCGTCGGTTTCACTCGGTTATCAAGAGGCATTTTCGTCGGGGTAGGTCCGCATAAATCATAACCCCCGAAATCGGAAATCGCCGCCTTGTCTTGGCTTGCGTAACACTACGAAATTAACCACTTAAAACCGGGCCGTATTACATCGACACATGTCTGATCGCATCAATCACTGGGTTAATGAGGACAAAAAAGGGAGTTATCTGTGGGAGGGGAGGGCGGTTACGAATTTCACGCTCCGGTGCGATTTACATGAAATTGCAATTTACATTATCGGAGCGCTGCTCCGGGTTTGTGAGTTTGTTATCAAAATTGGCGTAATTTAATATGGTTTTGATTTTCAGAATGGAGGAAAAGGTGTCCAATTTTTATTATCTTTATTCCTTATCATTTTAATTGATACTACATTATCATAAAAAGAGGAAAAACTATTAAGGCAACAATATGTCAAATGGAAGAATAGCTAAATTATTTAATGAAATGTTCAGCCAGCATTCATCTAGCGTATGGATAACGTGTGATGGCCATTTCGGTTTTTCGAACCTCATAAGACTAGTGTGTTCCATGTGCAATGGACAAAACAATGATTCTCGGTCGCCTACCGTGTAGATCCAAATCGTTAACGATGCCACTCGAAATTAGGCAAAAGAAAGCGCTTGCGTCGTCCTTAATTTAATTAAAAAAACCTCATCAGACTAGTGTCTTCCATGTGAATTTCGTTTTCCTTGTTTTCATAAACAAGACAAGTTCGCCTTCCTTTAGTGGACGAAAAAATGATTCTCGGTAGTCTACCTTGTAGACCCAAATCTTTACGATGCCACTTGAAATTAGGCAAAAGGTGATCTTTAATTTATTATAGCTAAACCATGCTGACTAGTTGAACTTTGCCTAAAGTCGAAACGTAATCGTAATAATTAGAAAGATAAGTCATCTATTGCCTAATTTGGAAACGCAATTTTGTTTTTATATGAAATAAAGTCTTAAAACGAAACATAACGTAAGTCAAAACGTCACAGCGCTAAATGTATAAATAATTTATTAACCATTTTCAAATCATTTTTATTAAATTTATTTAAATAACTGTGACCAAGTAAATAAATACTCTTTTCTATTTATCTTAAATTAAGTTTTTAAAAGTAAGTAAATTCAATTATAATTAATTTTATTTTGAAACGTATTTTAAATTAAATATATATACATATATATACAGAGAGGTTTTTTTATCAGTATACATTTCCCCTATGTATACCTGCAAAAAACGAGAGTCAAACGCATTGAACCGATTAATTTGTGTATGTTTAGTTGACTATTTGGCATATGTGTGATCAGTTGCGTGTTATAGGCAACTTAACACACATACATTAATGCATTTGACTCGCGTATTTTGCAGGTATACATAGGGGAAATGTATACTGATAAAAAAAGCTCTCTGTATATATAATATAGAAGAAATATTTTAATATTTGTGAAGTTAATTTCTGTCAAGTGTTTCTTAAAAAAAACTATTTGTGTAATGAAATTTCGAAACCAAACTAAAAGCAAAACAATAAAATCCCATTTAATCGACTAACATGTATGTTATTCTATGAAATGGCCTCCGTTAAGTAAATAATTAAATAAACACCACCACAAAAAAAAACTGTATCATTGTATAAAGATGTAGTAAAAACTTATTATTTTATTTGTTATAAATTATTTTTTTATGAAAATGAAATTTAAGTCGTTGAGACAATAATCAACATCAAAGACGATCCCTCAACGTGCTTATCAGTTGTATCTCATTACCTTTAAATAAAGAAATAAACGCCTCACTAAATAATCATCACCGGTGCTCAACTTTAATCGCGTAATCTCCCGAAAAAGTCCATTGTCGGCCGGTTTACCTTAAATCACATTCTGAGAGGACGGACGACACGTCGGCGATGGTTATCTCCAAAGTTCCCGCGGGCCTCCTCATGCGTATCAATTTCAACATAAATATTTAATCAATTTAGTTCGGATTAATTAGTCCGGCCTCCTTTAATGCACTCGGGCCGATGTTCGTTCATGCCTACATATTATAATTAGTAAATATTTATGAAATAAAAAAAGCGGGCTCCTTTCGGGCCGGACTCGCCGCGGGAATGACTTAATTACGTGATTGATCGGCTCTTTTGGGGAGGAAGTTGCATTGAAGGAGCGTTTCCCATGGGGATTATTAGCACGCGGGATTTTCGGTGGAATGGAGGTGTGACGCGATTAGTTTCTGATTTTCGGCCGATCGGATTATGCGGATCGGGTTGCTGATTGTTTGGGAAAATTATTGATTTTCTCTCCTATTCTAATTGTAATTTGAGAAAATAATTCTAGACATGTTTCTTTGTTTATTTAAACATTGGTAGTTATTAATTTGAGAAAATAATTCTAGACATGTTTGTTTAAAATTTGACCCGCGGGAACTTTGGAGATAACCATCGTCGACAGACCGTTCTCTCATATTGTGATTTAAGGTAAACAATGGAATTTTCGGGAGATTATGCGATGATTAAAGAAATGATAATTATTTAGTGAGGCGTTTATTTCTTTATTAATACATGTTTATTTTAAGTTTGAATAATTCTACAGGGTCTGGCATCACAGCTCCCGTCTTCGATAGCTCAGTTACTAACTAAGTTAGGACTTCAAAATTTTGGAAACTTTAATTTTTAATTTTTAACACCAATGACCCAAAACCATTTTTTTTCTACTTTGTATTTAACCATGTAAAAATACCTCAATAAAGATGATTGTATATATATTTTAATAAAATTATTAAATTAAATAAAATGAAACAAAGATGATTCACACACTGATTGGATTGATTAAATTTTATTGATCATTGTCAGAAAGTTTCCTCGTTTAATGTTATTATAATTTTTTTTTATTATTATAATTTGTGAAAGACATCCATTCTAGTAAAGATTGACTTGAATCTAAAAAAACTTGTCCAACCGGACAATTCCAAACAAATATTTTTTAATTAACCAAACCGGAAACAAAAATTATCTATCCCCCTTAATCCCCCTGATGTTTAGCTCCCGACAAAGACAATTTTTATTAATTTCACAGCAATTAATCCAAATTCCGAAAGCCACTTTATAATTAGCGGTGGTTAACCGTGAACATTTCCGTACACATTTGTGAATGACGAAACCGGCCGTAGGGGGGTAATTAGTGAGCCCTTAATTAACCAGCAGGGGCTCGTTTGTTTATCTTAATTGCCCGGCTTTCCTAAATGAACTTGTTACAGCTATAATTAGGATGGACGAGATGTTTCCTTTTTGTCCATTCACAATTATCCCTGCGTTTGTTTATATGATATACGAAATCTTTACAGGGTGCGTGTGGTGTTGTAAAAAAATGGGATTTTGATGTTGAAATTTATGTATTAATGAAAGCGTTTCGAGTAATTTATTGAGGAATACGTTATTATGTTGCTTAATTAGTGCTGAATTAGTAAATAATTACTTATTCTATGATTTTGGCTGTTACTTGACGAAACTATATTATATATTAATTATATATCTAACAATAGGACTGGTCGATAGCTCAAGATAGACAAATACTTTCATTTTAGTGTATATAATTAATGCTTCTAAAATGTGTGCAATTGCCTCAATATTTTAGGCAAACGTGACTATTAAGTTCAGTGTTATCACTTACCTATGAATGTGTATAGAATAAGAATTTAAGAATACAATTTAATAATAATAATGAATCCATGCCAAGTTTTATGGAAATCTGTCTAAATAAATCATTTATACAAGGCAATGATTTTATTACTGAAATACCTGAACTTTCAACAATTAATGCAACTTCAATTTTTATAATAAATTGTTTTAATATTTAAACATTTGTAGTTCATATTGTATGAAATAAATATGAACAATAAAACACAGATTATATTGAATAACATTAAATTCTCGATTAGTTTCGGGTTATTCAATATAATCTGTGTTTTATTGGTTGATTTTTAATAATCTGTTCATATTTATTTCATTCAATTTTTATAATAAAGTTTCTGAAAATCAAAAACATGAATTTTTCTTTATAATAAGTTATGGAGTTTCATCAAGTAACAGCCACAACCATAGAATATTTAAAAAACGCAAGCGATAGTGAAAAGTTAAATGGTTTTTTAAATTACAATTACGATCACAAATTATAAACTTTAAAAATCATTCACATAAGCTACTTGATGAAGCTACTGTGTAGCGAAACAATTGTAGCAATGCCTATAATGAAGTTTGTGAAAATCAAAAACGTGATTTTTTTTTATAAATAATTACTTTCTGGGATTACACCCACAAATTTCAATTAAATGTCTTTAATAACCATTTTTTCACATTTGTTTTATTTTAAAACTAAATAATTTAATTTTAATTAATATAAATTGTTATTCTTTTTAAATCATATATCGGCAATCGGGGGACGTGGGTTCAAATCCCATCAGAGATGTTTCTTTTCCTATTTATATTTAAATAAATTTAAATTATACCTCAATGTTGTACATTGCAAATTTCTACAATTTAATTTTAATTTTATCTTAAAATAAAACAATTGTGAAAATGGTTATTAAAGATATTTAATTAGAATTTGTGGGTGTTATCCCAGAAAGTAAATATTTTGAACAATCTCTCTGATTAGTTTCGATCATAGATTTCAAATAATTATGATTTTTGTACTTTTTATATAAGTCAGCTAATTGAGGAAGTAAAATGGGAACAATATGTTTTTTTTATTTTCTTTCTATTTTTTAAAAACTATGCTAAATTATTTGATTGAACAAATGTTGTATTTAATACCACGACGCTTTATTAATTCTTTTAAAGTTCTTTTTATATAATTTATTTAAATAAATGTGACCAAGTGAATGAATACTATTTACAATTGAACAAAAAAATTGTTGAAATAACAATTATAAAAGGAAAAATGTATTCAAAATCACCAACACAAAAAAACTGCGAATCATTTGGAGAAATAATTATAAACTTTATTCAATATGCATACAAAAACTTTACAAACTTATGAAATAATTAATAGTTTTAATATATAGACATTGGTAGTTCATATTGTATGAAATAAATATGAATAAATTATTAAAAATCAAGCAATAAAACACAGATTAGATTGAATAACTTTAAATTCTAAAATAAATTATCTTGAAAATGGGCTAATAACCCGAAACTAGTGGAGAATTTAAAGTTATTCAATGTAATCTGTGTTGTATTGGTTGATTTTTAATAATTTATTCATATTTATTTCATACATTATGAAATAATGTTATGGAAATCGTTTAGAGGAGGTCAAAGGTCTTTCCGCAGTTCTTTTTCATTTATTATTAAAAAAAAATGAGTAGAAGTAGAACATGTATATTTTTTTGAAGTCTCATGTTACACATAATTGAAAAATTCTGGTAAAACACCCGGCTCTATCTAATTTCTGGGATAAGATATGAATGTCCCACACACGACGACCAAATGTTACCGCAATTCCACGTAAGTGCCATTGATGACATTTCCCTTTTTGATGTTCGCCGCCGCGGTTTCAGGGTGGCACGCCTCGTCAAATCCGTAGAGATAATTTGCGAGCCAAGAGGGTGGAAATAAGGGAATTACACTTTATCCGCTGAGCTGCCCCGGGGATTTTCGCTAATATGCAAAATTTACGGATATTAAACTAAGTATAGATCATTTTCAATAGGAACTCAAAATATTGAAGTTATTTAGAAGAAAAAAAAATGGGATATATTTAGAAAAAATATATATAGGGTTATTCATGTTATATGAATCGTAATATTGTGACCAAAATAGGATACTTTTTTAAATTTTGATTTATAGAATATATAGTGAGCTATAATGACTATTTTTAAAACGTGCATTTAAGGACATGTTAAAAAATATGGCATTTCATTTGAAGCCACTCAAAGTTTTATATTTTGTCCAGCCTGTTAATTTTATAATTATGAAATAAAAACTAAAATATTAAAGATTACATTACAAAAGGATTTTATTCATAAAGGTTTTAAAAACGTGTTATTTTACTATAAACTGAAACATATGACAAATCTGTCATTTTTATAATAAGGATTAAAAACTGAAATCTGATCCAAAAATAAATGCACAAACACCAAATAAGCGTGCCTTATTTCAAATCTCCACGCGAACACAATCCAAAAATTTCCAAATCCCACCAAAATCCGTTTATCCCGCAAACAACCACAAAACCGAAACCCGACCCGGAGAATTGCACAACCTTTAAAAAATCCACTTTTCCCATTACCAACAGAATAGGACGACACTTAATCTCCCATTCGAGCGAAATCGTACTTAAAAACCTCGAGACCTTTCATACCTTTATACGCAATCTCACGTAACGGGAAACTGAACAACTTTCCGCATAATTTCCCCGCCGATTCACGTGACTCTCATCGTCTGCATGGCCGGACTGAAAGAATAAGGGCCCTCACAATGCTATCGCGCTCGATCGTGAAATTCGTAAATAAGCAACCTAATACTTTGTATGCGCGTATTGTCCGCCGTTGTTTGTGTCCATATTAACACAAAAACATTATCTTAAACTATCTATTAGGATATTGGATTACCTTTTTTTGAGGGGAGGTACTGATCTTTTTTTCTGATACACTTTCGTGTTATTGTAACTGTTTGCTGGGACGTTCCTGTTTAGAGAGAGGAATAAATGGAACGCCCTTATTAGGTGCATGAATATTAGGGTCGATTATATCTAAACAAAAAGTAATGGTAATACTTTCGAGTTATTTTATTCACTTTATTATTATTGGTTGTTATATAATGTTATTATTAAAATACCCTTCTAAAATTACCTTTGAATTCCATCAATTTAATTGCAAGAGAGTTTCATTCACTTTATTACAGTGCATTGAATGTCATTAGAGCAAAACTAAATTAGGAATAAATTAATTTTGTATATTTAATTATTTATTTATTTGTTGTTAATACCAATATATGTATTAACAACACCTTCGATAGTATCAAAATTTTGATAGTCATCATTTTCCTTAGGCAAAAAATGATTAACTCTCTTACACCCGAATAATTATTTTTATTGAATGAATCCCTTCTTTTCGATCCATTAGAATTCTCGAAATGCTCGTTCCGTTGAAACATTTGTTATTTCAGTGATTCTCTGGCCCGTTTAGGTTTTTTTTTATTTTCATCTCCTCCTCCCTTTCGTTTGCGCGTTGTTTATTTGGGCCGTAGCGATGAAGTAAAATATTTAGAAAACAGAGGAAAAGCCGCCGCACATCATTTATATTAAAGGCCCCCACAAATAATACCCTTGAAAGGAGCCGACGGCCAATTCAATCTAAACATCCCCGCCAGAAACACGCACATAAAGACCTGATTTCTCGATTATTTAAGAAAACACTCCTCCGGAGCACCAACAATGAGCTGGAAACGTCAATGAATTATATTTTTGTCGGCGGTGTAGAAAAGGGAGGGAAATATAAATAATATAAAATCATTTACACATACATGTGTTTGAAAGGATGAGGGAAAAAATGGGATCTAGAGAAATTGGTTTATTATCCAAAAGCCGCAAAAATGAGCTTTGTGATAAGTCTTTATTTACCACACCATAAATACCTATACATTTTTTTAAATCGCATTCAAAAGCACATTTAATGTTTCTTGAATATTTTTAAGTAAAGTAAACAGTTTGTATCAAAGCTCGTTACACTTTAAATACAGTTTTTCTTTAATAAGACAAAATACTGTTTATTCACTTGATCACAGATTTTTTTATTAAATAAAATAAAAAGAAAGAATACTGTTTATTCACTTCGTCAAAGTTTATTTTTAAATTAATTAAATAAAATAAAAAATAATTTCTAAATATTCACTTGTCTCAATTGAATAATTAATTTATTATTTTCCCTTTATCTATTGCGTCTTTTTTTAACTTACGTTATGTAAGTTATTATTTAAATAAAAATACTTGTCCTTTCTATTATTTAAATAATTAAAGTCTCCACAACCAACATAAAGAAGATTATGTAAGTTATTATTAATTTATTAATTATTCAATTGAGTAAATTAATTATTTTAAAATTCTGTTTTCTTTCATTCAGTTTATTTTTGTTTCCGTTTTTTTTTTAAATAATATAAAAATAATAGAAAAAAGGATTTATTCACATTCTCACAGTGATTTAAATAAATTATATAAAAAGAATTTGAAAATAATTAATAAATTATTGCGTCTTTGGCTACTGTAACATTTTAACTTAACTTATGTAAGTACTTTTAGAAATGTACAATAATGAACACTTGTTGTTGAATTATTTTACGTAATTTTTTGTTTTTGTTCTTTGCATTAAATATTTTCGAATCAAAAATTGCACTAAACAATATGTTATTGTTATGCAACAGCAAATGTCCATTATCGCACTTTTTTAATTTTTTTTACGTAACGTAATTAAAAATGTCACAGTAGCTAAAAAAAATTGTAAATAATTACTAAATTGTTTCCTAAATTTAATAATTATTTACAATTTTTTTATTTAATTTATTTTTAACATTAAAATAGTTTACAAAAAATCTAGTAAAACCTTGTCTCTACCATATTATTTTTCAAAAACATGCTTGTACTGACATAATACTATTTCCGGTCGATATAAATAGTATTATGTCAATACTTTTCGCAAACGTATCAAAGAGCTTTTTTCCTTTCCGACCGGCGCTTTTTATTTGCGCCTGAGAGTCGAGTGAATTGCAAACGGCACGTAAACTTAGGTAGAAATACCTTTGTTGCACTCAACTCTGATGTAATAATGATATTAACTACCCGGCAAAACTGTTTTCGAAAAAAGAATCTTTGATGTCGGCCGGTGGCAGTAAACAGTACACGTTTAGGCTATTATCTTTCGACAGGCGCGTAACAAATTGCTCGTGCAGTTCTTGGGTAAATATTATAAATTCGGATCCGTTTAGGTAAATGTTTTCAGATGGAATAATAATAATTCTATTGTTGATTGAGGAAAAGTTACATATCCTTTGTGTAGAATAAAAAAATAATGTAATGTTTGTAAATAAGGGTGTTTTAAACGGTATGATGCAAGAAAATACGTCATATAAAAATGAGAAACCTCGGGTCGATTTTTTTTTCATTATGTTGAAATTTCTGCGAGGTCCAGCTTGCTAAAGGACGTGAATTATAATGATATTCCATTTTTTTTTTAATTTGAAGTTTCTGTAAGGTCTAAGCTGTTAAGGGCCATGAATTATAATGAAGTTCCATTTTTTCAGTAAGTTGAAGAGTTATATACTCTTAATTAATAGATAACGTTTTCTAATCATGAAATCACTTTTTGGGCGAAAATAATTAAAAAATATTGAATAATTTAATTTTAATTTGGGTTAACACTTTACATTGAATTCCCCATAAGCGCTCACATACACACAGCCCTTAAGGGCTTTAATTTGATATATCTCACAATTAAAATTAGATGACATTGCTCTAACATTTGCAAGTTGTAAAGAATCCCTCCTCTTTATTTACACAAGCGCACACATCTTATCCATCACCTTCCGAATTTCTTCGGAGACAGTCTTCGACAATTAGAAGAAAGCCCCCCGTCCAACAATAACCGTGTCCAAACACGTCTTTATCCCGGAATTCTGATGGTCCCTCCGGGACGAGCCACCCGCCGCGCACGAATCCGTGACAATCGCCGGTCCCATCATTGAGAGATAATCTGTCAGGCATTGACTTTTCGAATGCAAAAAAAAACGCTCCGATGTCCGTTGCGAATCGCCTCATTCGGCTTATTCAGCGCGGTGCTGTAAATGCATTAGTACTCGTTCAGGTCCATGATGGATATATAACTTTATGGCTCAATGGCGAAGGTGATTTCTCCCGATTCCTCGGAAGCCTGACGAATTGGTGGAGCGAATTTTTGGGAGATGAGTGAGAAAAAAAGGTGCATTTTCGTAAAAATTAATAAAAATTCGTATATAATTGCCAAATAACGAAATTTTTATTTTTACCGACATTCACATGGGAAGTGCAAATTGTCCATCTGAACAAGAAAATTAATAAAAACATATACTTACTGCGAAAAGTTTGCTCAAACACTAATGTTAAAACCACAACCAGGATGGTCTATTTTGCGTATGTGCATTCATTGATCATCTTACTATGGGGAAGCTCACTATCTTCTAAACGGATTTTTATATTGCAAAAAAAGCAATCAGAATTTTAGCTGGTGTTTCTCATTTATAATCATGTAAAATTCATTTTAAACAACGAGGTATTCTAAGAGTCCCTGCACTTTATGTATTGGAATGCTTACTATACGTAAAGCAGAATGTATCTCAGAAGCAAAGACATACAGACACACATAATTACAACACCAGGCTCAAAAACAATCTCACATTACGAAGGTTACGGTTACAGAAAACTGCTGGATACAAATCTCTACAAATGTACAACAAATTGCCTCAACTTGTACAAAACTTGCCTATAAATAAATTTAAACAAGTGATAAAAACAAGACTGATTGCTGAAGCTACTCTTTCATAGATAGATATGTGATATACAAAGTTATTTTGTGATGTTGTTGTGTTCACAAATTTTTACGCTTGATTATCATTTTATATTTAAGGTTGCGGTTTAGTAGAAAGAGATAGCTATATAGTAAAATGGAAATAATCGTTTGAAAGAGGAGCCATTCTTTTGGATTTAATAATATGAATATGTATTTACATTTTTATCTATCAAGTATAAAGTATCAGTCTATAAATCGTAAATTTTTGTGTATTACCTCAACTTACTAGTTCAAGTTAGAAGAGAAAATTGTAAGATATAATGTAATTAATAGGTCGTGCCTGCTAAGTTATTTGAATGCAGAATTTAGTGAAAACCTTTAAATTTTCATTGCACAAGTTTTTATTAGAAAAAATATAATTTGAAATTTGCTATAAATTTGATGAACTTTCATTGTTTTTCATAATTGTTTCTCACACAAACTAAACATTAAAATAATTTTTAATTCATCTGATGAAATTCCTGCTTATTTTAAGATTACTTTAATGCATAATACAATATTGTTCATTGATCTAACTCGAATTAGTGATTGCCAATATTTATATAGCCATCTTTTTCGTCTAAACCACACCCTTTATATTTTTCCATTGTTCTGTCCCATGTACAAGTTTTAAATTATCTTGTTTTGTTTTAATTTACTATTTTAATATATAACGTTCATTCTACTAATTTTAAATGATTCTGTAAAGTTTATCATAAGATCTTATACATTTATTCTTGGATCTTGAAGGCGTTCACTTCGGGGTACATTTTCAATTTTGATGTGGAGCGGATGCTTAGCTTTTTTATACCGCTTTTATTAAATTTATTTATGGGAGTGGGTTGGAGGGATTGGGTGTTTTCTTTGTATCTAAATTTATACATTTATTTATTAATAGGGTAATTTATCCAACCTCCTGACTACAGACCTTACTTAATAATAGATTAGATTATTTTATTGTATTTTATTATTGACTATTTTTTTAACTTACACATTTTATTTATATTTATATATTTTTTTATTATGACAATGTGATACCAATTTCGTGATAAGCAATAAAGATTTATTATTATTAATAATAATAAAATATTTCTGAATAACCAATTTGGAGTAGCTAAAGTTAATAAATAACAATAAATTGGAGTTTATTAATATATTGGTAATTATTATGAATAATATTAAAAAATGTCATATACTTCATTTTGCAGAGACAAAAAAGATCGACTTTACCCATGTCCACAAATAATGCAATCAAGGAAAAAGTTCGCAATTACCTACAGCCAGGCTAAGTTGATTATATTCAAGTTAACAAATTAATTTATAATCCAAAGACTGTCGCAACCATGTACTCATTGTCAATAATGAAACAAATCTGTTTCATTATTGTGAATTACCTTGACTCATATAAAAACGAAGTAAAAGTGTTTCATTGTTGTAATGAAACTCATTCAGCTGTATTGTTTTTATAAATTGTTTTATTATTATACAGGGTCATTTTAAATGATGGACCCGTTTTTAAAAATTCATAATTATTAAAGTACAAATCCAAAATTAACAAACTTTGTAGCCACGGAAAGAGGACGTCTCAATTTTTTTTAATACATTATTTATTTATTTATTTAATTAATTAACGGAGGCCATTACATACAGTAACATACATACATGATAAAATGAATAGTTACAAATGTGTATCTTATGCATCAAACATCTACGCGGAGCCAAACTAATGCCTCTATTGATAAACTTATTTGAGCTGCGAATAAAACTTTCTTTAATGCGTCTGATGTCATCCTGAGAAATACGCTGTCTGCCTTTGCCTTTTCTTCTACACACACGTCCACTCTGTTGAAATTGCTTAAACCAACGGCTAATGGTTTTTAAAGGTGCGGTTTAAGCGAAATAGATAGCTGTATAAATAATAGCAATCACCAATTCATGTTACATTGATGTCCTGATCGATGGATAATATTGCATTGTACAGTAAAGTAATCTTAAAATAAGTAGCAATTTCATCAGATGAATTAAAATTTATTTTAATGTTTAGTTTGTGTAAAAAAACAATTATGATTAAACAATGAAAAATGATCAAAATTAAGAGCATTTTTTTTAATAATAACTTATGTAACGAAAATGTCAAATATTTCACTAAATTCTACATTTAAATAACTTTGCAGATATTACCTATTAATTTCATTATATCTAACAATTTTCTTTTCTGGCATGAACTAGTAATTTGACGTAATACGCGAAAAATAGTTGTTTTTATTTTATTTAGACTGACATTTTTTACTTAGGTAGATTTTTATAATTAATAAAATTGAAATTGAAAAAAAAAATCTATAATAGATAATAAAAAAACAACGGGGTTCGCGAAACATTGTATCGAATCCAACCATTTTTTTTCAATCCGGAAGATTTTTAAATATTATATACGGGTAATAAAGGACAGAAATTGAATTTAAGAGAAGGCCTAGAAATCAGCAAGGCAATAAAACGGGGAAAACACCTAGTAAACGAATTCGATGACATCTGGAACTCACCAATTCTTAAGTCCCTATTACCTGAATAATAATAAAAAAATGTATATATAAATTCATGTAAAATTAATTTTCTGCACACTCCTTGAGAATGACGTGAGTCGAAACTAGTCGGAGGAAATAAAACAATTAGTGAAACAAATCAAGTGTATTTTTCAAACTATTAATATTGTGATCATGTTTCATCAAGTAATTAATGAGAACCAAATCAAAGATTTATAAAATAATATATATAAATATTTTATTGATTAAAGTAACCATGGATTTTCAAAAATTAAGTTCCTCATTAATCAACGAACTTAGGTAGATAAAAAATGTAAATACGTATTCATGTTATTAAATCGAAAGGAATGGCTCATTTTTCAATTCATTCCTTCCATTTTACTATATAGTTATCTCTTTCTGCTAAACCGCAACCTTAAAGTTGGTGGTTCAATATCGAACTTTCTACTAAATACCCGCTACACTACAATTTGCGACTCATTTTTTGTGAACTAAAACACACAGAAAGTTTTGTTCTCCACAGTAGCCATTTCACTCACAACTGACACTCACAAAAAAAATATATTGAAACTTACTCTTTTTATGGGTACAAAAATTGTTAATTTTGGATTTTTACATTAATAAATACATAAATTCGTATTTATTAATGTAAAAATCAAAAATTAACAATTTTTGTACCCATGAAAAGAGGAAGTTTCAATGTTTTGGATCCATCATTTATAATAACCCTGTATTGATTACAACACACTTTAATATAATTTTTAATACAAATTCCTTCTAAAAACATATCCAAAACATTACAATACAAACCACCTCGTGTCAGAAAAATATTTTGAATCGAACCTCAAAGTTATCCACGCACCAATTCCGGCGGCAGATCAAAGCGATCGAAAACACGACAACTCATCATTGTTGACTTTTCAGTTCAATCGGACTGCCGACGACGACAACGAGGCGTCCATTGTGCGAAATAACGCAGAAGTCAGGTGGAAGTAGTAGTTGCGTATTTCGCTACCGACAAAAGTGAAACGCATGCACCAGTTCGACAAAAAGGCAGGTGACGTTCTCGAGAAAAAAGAAGAGTATGCACAATTCGTGAAAAGGGAGCTTTGAGCGCCGCCGAATGGCGGATATTTAGCCCTATTTAGGGATTCTTGTGTGATGCTGGAAATTGTGTGGATACAAATGTTTTCCTGAAGTGGTTTTCTAAATAAACACACACACAGAAATTTGTCTAACAAAATATTTTTTTTACATATGAAAAAATACAATCATTTTTTGCAAAACCATAAAGGAGGTAAAAGAAGAAGAGGAAAACCGAGAACCACGTGGCTAAAAGAAGTGGAAAAAGATTTAGAAGACATTGGCATTAAGTAATGGAAAGAAAAAAAGGACAAAGTAGAATTTCTATAAATTAATTATTGTTACTTGTAGAATTTAATAAGTCATACAGAATGTATCAGATATTTCCATCTTCAAGAGCGATAAGCCTCCAACAATTTTTTTTTCGGGGATATTCAAACATGCGCTCGGTAATGTTCAATACGTTTCCCTTTTGTGAGAGAAATAGTTAACGTCATTATTTCTCGTTATTAATGTCACCCACCTACCTGTAATTTAGCTGTCGGCGTCCTGTGGCTCAGTCGGCATCCTTTTTGATGTGCGCTGTGGTGAAAGATTTTACTGGAAACTATTCCACAATATTATGGCTTCCCTTTGCAAAACACCTTTTTTTTCGAAAAAAGTACAGGGTGGTCATTAATCACCGGAGTCACCTGGGCCACAATGGATCGGACCCTTTGAGCATTAGCGATCAGAGCTACCGACTAAAGTGTCTCCAGAAATGGAGACATCAATTTTCTTCGTGGAGGTATGGATATCTTAATATATTAGAAAAAGAAAAACTGAATATAATGTTGAAGCTGTTTTTAAAGCTTAAGTTGTAAAACAAAGCGCGTGTTTTAATTTTTACCTTAATCATCCGAAAATTATTGCAAATTATTATGGATGAAATTGCAACCACATTCAAAAACATTTTGTAAGCGGTGCGTAGATATAAATAGGTGGTGGTTCCTGTTATGACTTCTTAGTGTTAATAATGTAATACAAATGAAATAAAATTTAAAAAAAACAAGTAAACAATCTAACACATTTTAATAATGTTTCATCAACATAAAAAAATGTTTAATGTTGTTACATCCTTACTAAAACGTTATTTAATTAATGGTTTTGATGTTTAGATATTGATAGTTCATATTGTATGAAATAAATATGAATAGATTATTTTAAATAATTAATAAATTATTTTCAATGTGAAAATAATTTATTAATTATTTTCAATGTGAAAATAATTTATTAATTATTTTCAAATAATTTTTAATTAATATATTTAAATAACTGATCATTAAAAATCAATCAATAAAACACAATTAGATTGAATAACTTTAACTTTAAAACTTTAATTAGAGAATTTAAAGTTATTCAATCTAATCTGCGTTTTATTGGTTGATTTTTAATAATCTATTCATATTTATTTCATAAAACGTTATTTGATGAAATTAGGCAAAAGAAGGCGCTTGCGTCGTTTTTAATTTATTATGATTAAAACGTTATTTTTTTTTAAATCATTCATTAAAATTTCGAGGGTTGTTATAACCCCCTAACTAACCAAGCCCTATATACGGCATTGTTTGTAAGTAATTCCTTTTAGTGGATGAAAGATAATTTTGTTTATCCATCTTTTAAACTCAAATTATTAATGACATTACTTCTAAATTAGCAAAAGATTGCGCTATTTACAAAATATATCCCATATATATTAATGAGCTTCTTATATTTATAAACTTTAACTTAATTCGTAAATACAAAACTAGGCGAGTGTTAGCCTTCGCTGAATGAGAGCCCATGTATGGTTCGATAAGGACCCATTGTCTGTATAACAGATGAAGACATAATAGGCCGGCGTATTTGAATACAGTGAACAAACCTCAACCTGTAATTTGTGCGATCTGAAAGCGCCCGCCCGGTAAATAATACATCATTAAGCTCCGCGGACGGCGAGATAATTATTGGATTTGATCAGGCCAACACCAATCAGCTTATTATTTCCAATAAATAATCACATTACGCAAGATCATCGGCCCACCATTAAACCAATTAGTAGAACCAAGCCGGCTAGTAATTGACTTCTCACTTCACACTATTCTCCGCATGATTTGATGTTGTCTATTTGTTTTTTATTCTCTTTCTTGCAAGAAAAGTTTCGTTTATCACCGACTCGGAAAACTAAATTTGTCCAGGAAAACTCAACCCTGTTTATACTATCTTGCATGCTCGTAGATTTATTGTATGTATTTAATGTTCACTTTTTATACTACTAAAATATCTTTATTGAAAAAATAAATACAATAAATAAACTTAAATCAAATAAAAATATTTACTTTTAACAAGGACTATGGACCATTCTGCCCGGAGTTAGCTGTAGAACTGCGTTTGTTTTGATATCAATGTTGGAAAGTATGGCAAAAAGAGGATATGTATTCTTAAAGGGTTAACTTCGGTTTTTTTGTATTTAAGGATTATGTTGGGGTTTCCAGGGAAGCACATTTTTTATGATATTCGTAATTCGACTCGTTACATGAAAATCGATCTGCGATAAATCTATCTTTAATATGGGTATTTCAAGCTATTTGGTAGAGTACATTTGGAGTGTATGTGTAGAAACAATGTAAGCTGTTAAAAATCGCGGATTTTTAATACTTCCTTCAATTCCTCAGTGCCGATATGATTCATGTAGCCACACGTTAGCGCGAGAAGACTTTAGATATATTTATTTCCATACAATTACAATCACTCGATTCAGATACTGCATGTAAATCAGCTTGAAGACAGGTGTTACCACCAAGAGAAATATTCCTCGAGTAAGTATTGAGATCGTCGGCATATAATAAATATTTTGATTTCATATTTTTACCGATGTCATTTATATAAAAATAAATAGCACTGGACCCAAGTGCGATACTTGTGGGACCCCAGAATTTACCAAAAATTCCGAAGATGCAATTCCATTATAAATCACGTGTTGCGATCTATTTTTAGGTAAGATTAAATCCACTGTAATAGCATATGACTAAATCCTAATGCTTGCAATTTAGAGATCAGATGCACATGACTAAATTAACTCCCTGCATATAAAAAAAAAACTAAACGCCAGTGACTTTTACGAAATTGATTATTTTTCTTGTGTTCATAACATTAAGACAAAATAAATTGCGAGAGGTGTACCATCATTATAAATTTTCTCAAAATGCCCCTGTAGTTTAGATACCAAGTCAGCTATGAATGCAGCATGCATTGTTTTTTGAAAAAAAAAAGTAGCCAAGGCTCATGATTACCGCAACCCTCTACAAATTGTCGTAGAGAGATACTTTGCTTCTTTACCAGTTTTGAACTAGTAAAGTATTAATTATATTAGAAAACAGCTTACTTATAATTTTACTCATTAAAAAGTAATTTAAAAAATATATTTATAACGGCAGAAAGACCTATGGTCGATAGCCCAAGACTACTAACACAATTGTACATTTCGTTATAATAAATTATGTAAAATTTTATTGCCATATTGTCTGAATAAATATGTTTGTATATGTATATTAAAAAAACAACTTAAAATGTTAATAAGTATGGACTTTCAAAAATTAACAGGCCCAATAATTAAGTTAATTCTCGACTAGTTTCGGGTTATTAGCCCATTTTCAAAGGAATTTAAAAATTTAAATTCTCTCATTTTTGGAAAGGAAATTTAAAAGGAATTTAAAAATTTAAATTCTCTTGAAAATGGACTAATAACCCGAAACTATTTGAGAATTTAAAGTTATTCAATCTAATCTGTATTTAATTAAGTTAATATTTATTATTTCTTAATTTATCTATAACTATTTCTTTCTATTGTGAGTTTAACTCTGTTTCCCGGACATTCGTTATAATCACCTTTTAGCGACAGCAATGACACAAAACCATTATGACAAGTTCGGAAAAACAAAAATTTGCGGGCTACGATGATTCGATTACAATATTATGAAATTGAAACAATTCAATGTATTTAAAAATACTAAACATAATATTTCTGATTTCGTATTGAAGCTAAATTTAATATCGAATACATAACAATCTTTTATCACCTCCAATTTTCTCACAATAATAACAAATCGGAGAATACCAACGAAGAAGTTTGTGATATTTTTGCAAACGAATTTTATAAAAGCGATGCATTATAGTACGTGGTAAATAATAAAAATCTACAAGGATTCTTTTTTACTTTCTGCATGACTTTATGATATAATTCAAAAGATTATTTTTGTAATTTAAATATCACTAAGAAATTGGTTGTTTTATTTTTTTGTACAAGATACAAAACTCTTTTTAATATTTAAGATTTCTGTAAGAATTTAACGAAAGAAAAAATCACCCATTTAAATGAAAATAGTAGATATAAAAAAAATATATAATTTAAAATTATGACATTTTTGGAAACGAATTTTATAAGAGCGATACATTAGAGTAAGTGGAAAGTAATAAAAAGCTACAAGGATTCATACAATTATTTCTTTTTTACTATCTGCATTACTTTATGATATAATTCAAAAGATTATTTTTGTAATTCAAAAAAATAAACAGGACGTGTAACAACAAATATCTATTGTGTAATCTAATATCCGGCGGGGTAAATGCTCGGGAAGTAGTTGTTTCAATGGATGTTTGTAAAATTTACAGTGTAAGTAATTTTTTGCAGTTGGAAAAAGGGACTGATCGAATTTTATTGATCATTGTCAGAAATTTTCCTTGTTTAATTTCATTATAATATTCCGTACATATTAAAAACAACTGGCGTATATCATAATTGTCTACAAGACCTTATTAGAAATGAACAATACTGTTTAACTGCAACAACGCCGATAACCTACAAGCAGCTCTTTTAAGAATAAATAGTACCGTAAATTTATTTGAACTGCTTGTATGATAAGACTTAATGTTCCATGCTTGCTATCTCGTCAAGATATGAAAAAATAAAAATATGATAGATTGTGGCAGCTAGACCTATGGTCGATAGCCCATAACAGACTACTAACACAATTGTACATATTGTTATAATACATTTTGTACAATTTTGTTGTCTGAATAAAGATATATACATTCTTTGAATGGTGATTTATTGATTGTACAAATTATTTAGTTGAATATGAAAGATGATTTGTTTGAAAAAACCAAAACTTATTACTATGTAGATGTCGTGATTACGTGCTTCGACTAAATTTTTGGAGATTCTACGATAATTTGTAGATTTTTAACAGGGGACAAAATAACATTAGATTCGAAGGATTTGTCAAACTTAACTTGTATTTTTATTTTATAACAAAATTACTATGGAAATACACATTATTAATAAAAGTGGTTGGCTAGCTACAACTATTTCTAATTTATATTTTATTTTTATATTGTCCTATGGTTGAATCTTTTGTTTCATATTCGGCAATAAGATAATAATTTGTATAAATAAAAAAAACATTGTAATAAAATGTATTTATTTATTACTCTTTATGGCATTATCTTAGTTTCATTGATTGCTTGAATATATGTTTACAATTAATTGATATTTTATTAATTGATACAGGATGATTAATAATATATAATTCTCACTTGTATATAACTTTTCAATTTACTTCTCTTTCTTTGAATGGAAGTCCATTATTTTCCTAAACATCCCCAAATAAAATACTTGAATCCATCAATCAGCCTCCTCTTTTTTTTTCTACAAAATCTTGAATTCCATTTCTATCGGCTGGTGGTGCACCAAAGATTTCCCGAGAAATCCTGGGCCCCCGTTGTAAATCTAAACAGGACAAAAACGCGGCGGGCAATAAATCGTTAAGTCACGGTGTGCGCAATTTTGGCCAATGCACGCCCACGTTACGCTTCCATTATGCTTATCAGTGCAAATGAGACGTTTTGTTCGCCGTGAAATCGCCGATTCGGTCGGGTTCGTAAATCTCTTAGCGATCTATTCAAATTCCTTTCGGGGCGGATAATGAGGGATGATGGTCGACATTATCACATTGTTATTCCGGGAGCTGTAAAAGTGCCAGCGATTCCGGCATAACTGGAAATGCAGATGCGAAAATCGAGTTATCTGCGGAATGATGTCTGTGAAGATGGAGAGAATTGGAAAATTGAAAAATTCATGGTTAATCATTTGTGAAGAAGAGAAAAATGGAAGTTTTTGTGTTTACAGTACTTTTCAGCAGAGTTTATTAATTTAAGTCGCAAGTCCTCTTTTTAACACATTTTTTTGTTGAATATAATATTTTTATAATTAGGGTAAGGATATAAAAAAATTGAACGAATTATTATTATTTTTTATTTACATTTTCTAAATTATTAATGACTTAAAAGAGTAAAAAAAGAAAATAATTAATTACTTAATCATTTTCTTTCGATTTGCTCTGTAATTAAGTACTTACAAAGTAAGTATACATACATAAAAATATCTATTGAAACAACTACTTTCCGAGCAAATACTCACACCGGACATTGAATTATACCACCATCTTTATATTAATACTTGTTAATGAATCAACTACATTCTGATATAAATTCCACAAACAAGCACAAAAAAATCAATTTTATTACCACTCATTCAACATACACATCCGTCTGCAACACTCAGATGCTGATTTATCACCGACTACAAACAGGGTGGGTATTTATTTTGGGGCAATAACCTCCCTACTGTTTTCGAAAACTGCGCCAACATCTGCGAGGCGTACACGAAATATAAAAAAATAGAAATTGGGAAGGAGTCCTAGGGTTTTCGGACAATATAAGGGTCGCCATTGTTTTCTTGTACCCTGATCGTTAACGAGGGTGCTCCCATAAATATTTTTACCCGAAAACCCCGCATAAATCACGTTTTGGGGCAGATTTCGAAATGCAAATTAGCGAAATTGATGGGTGAACTGACAGAAGTGGATTTGGGGCGAGGAAAATAGTCAAGAATAAAGAAAGCTTATTTACATTTTTTTATGAAAGAATGACATGTTAAAACACCTAATTGTTTAGTAAATAAATTAAATAAAAATTATTTGAAAATAATTAATAAATTTCCACATTTAGCTCTGTAACATTTTGACTTACGTTACGTTAGTAACTTAAACACACGCACATTAAAACAATATCAAATTTATTACGTGAAGATCAAATTAAATTAATAAATAAAGTTTGTTAATTGTTAAGGCTTCTACTTTGTTATACATTGTAATTCAATTTTAATAATTTTTTTTTTTTTACTATTATACAAACAAAGTAAAAAAGTGTTTCATTTATTAAAATTAATAAATAAAGCACGAACAGTGTTAAATTAATTGATAAAGATCACTTTGTGTCCGAAATGTACATTTGGTAAAACAAATAAAATTTTAAGAAAGGATATTAGAGCTTTATTTATTAAAACAATATGAATAACATATTGCATGGAAAATAGTTGTCTTAATGTGCATTTGTTTAAGGTACTTACGTAACGTAAGTCAAAAATCACGGAGCTAAATGTGGACATAATTTATTAATTATTTTCAAATCATTTTTATTTATTTTATTTAAATAACTGTAACCAATTGAATAAACACTATTTTCTACTTAATTGTTTACTGTTGTTCCACAAGGATCAGTATTAGCTTCTTTAATTATTTTTTTGTGATATTATGAATAATTTTAATAATTCATCACTTCTATAAAATTCTATTTTACACTTTTGTTTCGATTTTCTATCAAAAAAAATATGTTAAATATATTAAATAGAAAGAAATTTCAAATATCTTTTAATATTTTTCCCAATACTGAGAAAAAATCAAATGATTTAGCCAATTTTTATTTAAATTGACTTATTTGAAAATGCTCGACTAATAATTAAAATCATTCGATTTTTTCCCTAGTATTGGGAAAAATATTAAAAAATAATTTGTTGATTGTTAAGGCTTTCACTTGGTTATACATTTTGAGTTTATTAAATAAAACACTTTTTGTATAACAAGTTATACAAACAAAGTGAAAAAGTGTTTTATTTAATAAAATTAAAAAATAACAAAAAATCAGCCAATTTAAGTAAAAATTGGCAAATTTGAAAATGCTCGAGTAATAATTAAGACCATTCGATTTTTCCCTAGTATTGGACAAAGCATTTTTTTTTAAATGAGTCAATTTATTTATATAATGTAGGTATAAGAAAATTAAAGTTTCAATCCTTTATTATTTCTGGTCATTATTATTTTATGAAATAATAATGTAATTAATTAATGGTTTTAATATTTAGACATTGGCAGTTAATAACCGTTTGTTATAATGAAATCACTTGATTTTGTTTTACTATTTTTTTTTAATTTTTAGCATTATGTGGGATTGATAGATTATTTAGTTTTTCTATTAGTTCTATTGTGTGCTTTATGGTGTGTTTTGGTTTAAAGTTTAAAAAAGAAGGGGTGATACTATTCAGAAATTTGCATAATTTATACGTCGGAGCATACAAGTAAGATACAACGGGTCGCATGGGATAATTTTGTTTTTATATTTCTTCATGATTTCATTATAACAAACGGTTATTTAATACCAAGTGATAAACAAGAAGAAAGTATACAATATATTGGCAGTTAATATTGTATAAAATAAATATGCATATATTATTAAAAATCAACCAATAAAACACAGATTAGAATGAATAACTTTAAGTTTTCGACTAGTTTCGAGTTATTAGCCCATTTTCAAGAGAATTTAATTTTTTTTTAACAATCTATTCATTTTTATTTGATACAATATGAACTACCAATATCTAAATATTAAAACCATTAATTAATTACATTATTATTTTATTAAAACTCGTTTTTTTATTATTATTTTTGTTTCTTTTTTTATCTCTTTAGAAAAATGTTATTCTTTTTTTTAATTCGGACATAATCTTTTGACCTCAACCCATATATCCATATTTTTTCACCGTACAACCCACCGTTACAATTCCACCCTTTTCTTCACGTGTGCTGCGACGATGATAAAGTCATGATTTATTCATGGTGTCGCCGGTATAATTGTCAACACCCTTCGCCGCTATTAACACCCTTATGTGGAACATCCCCCTGTAAATGCGGGGCTTGTCCTTTTTCCGTGGGGAGGGCCTCCGCGCCGTGGCGAATTGTTACGCCATAATGTTTAATATCAAGGGCAGTGATGGATGCATTAAAAAAGGGTAGGCCTCGCTTTTTTGTGTTTATCCGGTGTGCATGCGATATGCAATAACAGTAACAGTTTATGTTTAACGAGATCAGTGTCGTTGATTCGAAATGCAGAAAGGGGTTGGGTTTATGTAAATTTTGGGATTGTAAAGAAACAAAAAACTGAATGAAATTCTACCTTACCTTAACTTATGTTTTTTTTGTTTATCTTTTGATTGGTTTAGAAGTCGATGTCTTCCTGTACACAATCGTGAATCCATTCGATCATAGAAAGACACAAACTTTCTCAAAACTTCCTGGAGATCAGTGTCGTTGATTCGAAATGCAGAAGGGGGTTGAGTTTATATAAATTTAGGGATTGTAAGGAAACAATAAACGGAATGAAATTTTACCTTAAGTTAACTTATGTTTTTTGTGTTATCTTCTGATTGGTTTAGAAGTCGATGTCTTCCTGTACACAATCGTGAATCCATTCGATCATAGAAAAACACAAACTTTCTCAAAATTTCCTGGGTGAAGTGAGTTAGAATTTTAGAGAAGTTTGATTTTTTTGGAAGTCTGGGAATATGTGGACATTATTACAGTTGCAATTTTAGAGAAGTTAGATTTTTTTCCGGTGTGGGAATTATTACAATTCCTAAAGGTGACGGCAGTATACAACCGGAAAAACTGAGCTTGCTACCAATCCTCGCCAAACTCACAAAATAACCATTCAATTAGATATCAATACTGGAGGCTAACTGGGCCATCCCGCCAAACCAGTTCTGCTGGCGGCGATACAGAAAACCTCAATCCTGGTGGATACCGCAAAAAAAAATGCCAAGGAGAGGACAAACAGTTATCATTACGCTTCTCGATATCGAATATGGTAGAATGTGGAGAGAGGGTCTAATACACAAACTCCATTAACTGAAATTCCCTTGCTGGATAACAACTGGCTGCAAGACATTCAGGATCAGGATTCGCGACAAATTATCCCAATAGAAACAATCCAAAGGGGGTTTACCACAAGGCTCATCGATTTCCTCGGCGCTGTACAACGCACTTGTGGCAGAAATTCCGATTTTTCAAGTAAGGGTAAGAAACTATTCCAATTTGCCGACGACACAGCTCTCGTTGTACAGGGCCTCGGATTCAATTCAACGGAGAGGAAAACTTCCAGCGCTCTCAAGAAGTTACTCAACTAGGCGAGACGTTGGTAGCTGAAAATCAACGCGAAGAAAACCCAAACGATATACCTTGAAAGGAATCTCCCACTCAGGAAGTATCTGATCTTCAAAGAGGACCTCAGGGACCAAGACGCGAAACAAGATGTCTGTAAAAGAAGGAATGACATAATAGATTGACTCAAGTTTCACCGTGATTTTTGTGATGGAATATATATTACGTTTTTCCACAAAGATAAAATATCGCAAAATTTACTACACATTCTAAATTCTATCCTGGCATTGAAAGAATCAAACCCTCTTAATATATATAATTACTTTCCCGAAGAAATATTGAGAATTATTGATTCTTTCTGTACTGGGATGGAATGATGTGTAGAGTGGATTTTGCGACCTTTTTTTTCACGCGGAAAATAGGCTTATGAAGATCGAAAAATGAAGCACATTTCATAAATTCAATTTTATCACAAGAAGAAACAATTTTTCCCAAATTTATAACTCAATATTCAGAAGGTTTGATTTTTCCTGTGCTGGGATGACATTTATGATGTGTAATGGATTTTGCTTAAGTTCAAAAATATTGTTTCTTTAAACATATTTTTCCCAAGAAAAAAAATCGCAAAACACATCCTATATTCCATCTCTACACAAAACAGGCTCAGACTTTCCCAAAATTACAACACCATCCAACCCCTTCACCTCCATTCAACATCACATTCATTACAGCTAATTGACACGAAACAAATAACACGGCGCTGTTTATTCCTTCTTATACTTTTTTTCTTGTTCATCATGCGTGCCTGGAATGCCGCGTTATTTGTTACACACTCGAATAAAGTCATTAAATTCAACAGTGGCAGGTGTCAGCCATAATCCGATTGGTCGGAGCCTCGCCGACGGTAATTGCGCACAATTCCAACAAAAGCCTCCGCGAGGGCATTGTTACCAAAATGACGAAGCGGATTTGAAACAATGGCGGCCTTCTTGTAAGGTGCGCGATTGCGATACGCCCACATTGGCACCCTGTATACTTTCAGAAAACAACGCACGGAAAAGAAAAAGAATTCAGGATCCCCCCCTTTCTGGATTCTTGATACTCACCTGCGATGATTTCGTTTCTCTTACAAAAAAAAAATGAGTAATAATAAAGAAAGGAGTGTAAGTTGTAATTATCTCGGTCGGTTTTTATTATTTTTTGATACTTCACTTCCTTAGTTTTGTAAAGGCGTTAATTGTTGGGATGGAAAAATGGTTGAGGGGCATTGTTGTTTTACCAACAATACGGTAACAGTGTGATGAGGATCTTCCGTTCGGTTTTAATTTGAATGATGGGGGTTAAAAAGTGGAACGTTCGCATGGAAATATTTTGGAGAGAGCGATTTGTATTCATTTCATAACTACATTATATGTAAATAAAATAAAATTTACATCACAAAAACTTATAATATTCTTTATGTTGGTTGTGGAGACTTTAATTATTTAAATAAATCAGAAAAATTTATTCTACAATAATCTGAAAAGTACTTTTTTATTATCATAATTTTACAATATTTAATTTAGTAATAATAATAATAAGTGATTTTCGAGAAAAAAAAATCAATTCAATGGAAAAGTCATTGTTTTTTTTTTCTCTAATGGTCCTATCACTAGTTATTACTAAATTAAATATTATGAAAATATGATAAATAATTCAGTAATAAATAAACTGAATTAAATATTTCAACAATTTTAATATAATCTGTAATAGTTATTTCTTTATTTTTGTTCTACAAACCACTATACATAAATATTAATTATATTGTAGATTTTTAAAAAGGTATATCCGTTAAATAAATAAATAAATATTGTAAAATTATGATGTGTAGTGGATTTTTCGATTTTATTATAATTTTTTTTTTGGGGGGTGGGGCGTAAATAAGTTTATAAATATGCAAAATCCAACACATATCATAAATTCTATTCCGTTATAAAATTAAACTAACTTTTCTAAAATTGCAACTAACTCTTTGAAAAAAAAAAAAATATTGTGAAGGTTTAATTCTGTCTATGCTTGGGTAAAGTTTAGGATGTTTAGTGGATTTCGTGATATTTTTGGGGAGAAAACAAGTTCACAAAGATGAAAAAAACCACATGTCTTGAATTTTATCAAATCAAAGAGAAAATGTTTTTCCAAAATTGCAACTTACTTTGCCCAGGAAATGTTGGGAAGGTTTCTTTCTAGATAAAAAAAGAAAAATGTAAATGACTAGAAATTTTATGCATTGCTTCAGAACTTAGCTTGAGCGAACAAACAGCTGGAGAACTAAACTCGAGATATTTGTTCGATTACTGTAACTGGGCAATCTGTTAGAAATATCTCTGTTCAAGCAATTTGTTGTATTTTAAGTTCAGTTTTTTTGTAATCACTCTCATGAAAATTAAAAAAAATCGTTAAATTTAAAAGTTAAGAGATGTCTGTTGGGAAATTTAACCATACCAACCCTCTCCTGATTACACTAAACTCGAGCGATCTGCTCGAGAACTTCAATTGAACAATCTGCTTGAAATCTTCCCGTTCGAGCAAATTGTTGCTGTGTTTTAAGTTAAAATTTTGGCAATCTCTCTCAGGAAAATTCGAAAAACTCATGATATTTAAAAATCAAGACAATCACACTAACCCCATCGAATTGACACCCCTGAATCAAATTATTTCAATCGTTCAATTAATTTCTATTTCTCAATATATAAAAACTAGACAAATCCTAATTGTGGTTCTTCTCGCACACGTTCGACCAGATTACAACCCTCCTATTGACATTAAGCAAAAATTTGCATACACCTCCAATAAACCCCGCAATTTCAAATCTAACCACAAAGTACATCCCACCAACAAAGCCCTGAAAAATTGGATGAAAAGCCGCCGACTTGTCGCTAAGCAGATTACCTGGACCTCCTACGATTTTTCTGCAGCCAACTTAAAACTACTTATCGGATTATTCTGTTTCTAATTACGTGCAACTGGGCAGCCGTGTGTATGCCCAGTACATTGTCACCGAGCCGAACACAAATAGATTAGACGTTGTACATTTCTGGGGGCATTCACCGTTTTTCGGAATGGGAATTAAGGGGTTGGCGGGGTGATTCGTGGCGGAGACGGGCGTGTCGCACTATTGGTGGTTTCGGATCAAAATTTCGCTGACAATCAATATGATAATTTTGTTTGAGGTTGGTGGGTTTGGTTGTTGTAAATTTTCGAATGGTGGAATTTGTCAAAATCTCCTTAATATTATAAACATGTTGGGCAATAGTCCTTTATAGAAAACATTCATGAATATTTTAGAATAGATAAATTCAAATTAAAGACATTATTGCAATTCTTAGAACGACACAAAAATGAAGCCGTAACTTATTCAATAGTCAAATAAGAAATAAAAAAAATCCTGAATAATATTTACCATTACTTCGTGGTAATCCTTTATGATATACGAAATGTATTTCATGAAATTAAAATTAATAAATAGTGATAATAATAGTTTTATTAATTATATTTGAGGGGATGCCTAAAGAGTGAAACCTCGATGCCAAAGTGAGTCATAAGCTTTTTTATGTTTTTATATTTTATGAGGTGTGTTGTTTGAGTAATGATGGAGAGCGGAATGGAAGTTGAGAGGTGTTTCATAAATCCGAATTGCTGGGGCGGTATTTTTTTAAATATATATTTGCAATTCTTTCTGAATTTTCTCCAAAATAAATTAAAGTTAAATATTTTTTATTGTTTTCTTTAATTTTTTGATAAATTTCAAAAAGTGCTTTCTTTCTGAATTCTTTATTAATTAATTTTTGAATTATGTGGCAAGGAAAACCATTTTTTGCAGCAATATTTCTTATTAAATAAAATTCATTATTGAATGATTGTTTTTATGGTGGAATTTTTAAAGCTCTATTGATCATAGAATAATATGTTGATAATTTTTGACAAAGGGCGTGAAATGAATCAAATGGGATAGTATTTTTGTTACTAGTTGGTTTTCTATAAATCTCAAATTGTATCTGATTGTTTGTGTGTATAATAGTTAAGTCTAAGAAGTTGATCTTTTTTTAAAGTAAATTTTATGTTGGTTTAAAGAATTGATATATTCTAAAAATGAATTTAAGTTTTCCTCATATCCATCAAAGCATGCAATAATATCATCAACATATCTATACCAAAATTTAATATGTTTTTTTGTAAGTGGATTTTTAAAAATTGATTCATGTAGATATCAGCTAGTAATGGTCTTAAAGGAGATCCCATTGCCTATCCAGAATTATGCTTATAATAAATGTTATTGAATTGAAAATAATTTTGATCGATACATAATTTAAAAGAAGAAAGTAATCCTTCTTTAATAATTGGATTAATATTATTGTTATCTAAAATATTTTTAATAATTTTAACACATTCACTTGAAGAAATACTAGGAAACATATTCGTTACATCAAAAGAAACTATTTTTGAATTTAAAGGTGTTTTATAATCTTTTAAATTATTTATTAAATCTATATTATTTTTAATACTATATTTTGATTTATAATTTGTTATGTTTCTAAAATATTTACTAGTATAGATAGCTAAGTTTCTGTAAGGTGAATTTATATACGAAACAACAGGTCTGATTGGTAGGTTTGTTTTGTGAGTTTTAATTAAACCGTAAAGTTTTGGAGCGATGGGATTTTTTGTTATTATATTAAATTTATCATTTTTATTTAAAATTGATTTTTTTGATAGAAAATAGTTTGCCTGTACTAGTAGGCGCTATATTTATTAACAACGGAAAAATATAAAAATTATGAGTGAGTGAGTGATATACAGTCCCTGGCCATATTATTAGGCCAGGGACTGTATATCGATTAATTGAAATTATATGAAATGAAAATAAATTATGTTTATTGAACCTTTTATTTAATTCTGTGTAATGTTTTTTTTTTTGTAATTTTAATAAAACTAGCAAAGCAAATAAATATATCCTCTAAATCTCCACAACCCCTTATATGAAAACACACACACACAAACATCACCCTTTAACAAAACCGCCAATCCAATAAAACCCTTCTTCATTCCCCAGACGATTCGAACCTTAAAAAAAATCATACTCAAAAATTCGATTCCTCGCAACAATGGCAAAATTTTCGCTATTGTGGCACCACGACCATTATGTCCCTGTCATAGATTAACAACATAATCCAACAATTAAGCAGTCAGTGTTGGCAGATGTGTGGTGGCAACCCCTAATTTAAACGCCGCCCCAGACGAGCTTTCGCCGGGTCTCCCGTCTCGTCCCGGGGTGCAATCGTGCTGGTCCGCTGGATGCGTGTACCGCAACAAATCGCAACAATGTGTGGATGTACTTTTACTGGTCGTATGTGTTCGGATGCATTGATCTGCTTATTATGGGGGTGAATTGAATTAGTGCGTATTGATTTTTTGTGTGACAAAGAAAGAGAGACACGAAGAGAAATTGTAGTGAAATATTGTTTAGATTTTTTTTTAAATTGTGAAAAACAAGTTTGATTAATATATTTGATTAATTGACATACAATATGGCCAGAAAATGTGTTATAATCTTCAAATATAGTTATTTGTTAAATCATTTCTAGTAGAAAGTATAAGGAAGACATTATATTGTTGCTATTTATAAAACAAAAAATGACTGACCTACAATGTCTCAAAATGCAAAATTTCGAGCGTATAACAAAAATCGATGACGAATTCAAATAATTTTGCGAAATATATTTTTATAACTAACCATCTTTATTCGAATGTGTATATGTATGTACAATAATATACAAAAATTAGAATTATATTCTGTAGATGAATGAATCGGCTATCGACCGGAGGTCTTTCAGCCTTATATTTTTATATTTATCGCCGTAATTCAATTTTGTTATAAATTTTATTAACTGCAAAAATTCACATGTCATTTGCAATTATTCTGGGATTATCAACATTTGTCAACTGCCATAATTGTAATAAACAATTATGTCAGTTGACAAAGATGTTAAAGTTATTCTTCATTTATTCTATGCTGTTACTTTTTCTGCAGTTTATTTTCTAAATTATAATCTAGAAAATACTTAATACCTTTATTTATTCTATTTAATTATTCATAACCTATACAATATGATAGAGAAGTATTCTCCTCCATTTTTTTATTTAAAAAAATAATGTTGGCAATTAAAGTAAACACACGCTATAGGTTATGTTATTCTAAGAAATTGAAGAATTTGGTTCAATAAATAATAACACATGTGAGGTTTTATTTGTTTTTATTCACAGGTGCCAACAAAATGTAAAATAAAAAAATAATCGAAGCACTCTAGAGGAAAAACTGTCTCGATCGTATGGTATTAGTATCATATGATAATGTTTTGTTAAAAATATAGCATACCGCAATATAATTAAAAGCCAATGAATTTATTATTCAAAAATTCAAAATATTATAATTATTACATCGTCAGCAAGATGTAATTGAGAATAAATCTTTTTTAACAACCAAGCAAGCAAAAAATACACAATACTCCGTTTGTAAAGCAGCCATTCAATGCAAAATTAGTCCAAAAATTTATAGCCGCAACCGCACACAATAGTAAATACGGGTTATAATTTTTATTACTTGTTGTCTGTGGTTGGCGCGATTTGTTTCCCATACACACGCAAAAACGAGGGGTGGCCCAGCCATTACATAGGGGTGGCCCCGAAAATATTTAATAAATTATATTTAGCACCTATTGTCGGTGCTTTATGCAGCATAGATGTCACACCGCATTGTGCTTGTACATGTGGGAAAGAGAGAAAGAGAGAGAGTTGATGTCTTCATAACTATCCGGCTCCATTTGGGCGTACGTGATGTTCCCATTTGCATTTCCACTAAACGATATTGCCCTAAATTAACACATAGAATTGGCGGACTTTATTTCGGTTTGCCTATTCATTTTCATTCCCACCGTTTATTCAATGAATCATTGCCGTTGGACGTGTTTTTGTCAACATCTTGTTGACAGTTTTATTGCGTTTTGAGGGATTTGATTGATTGAATCAAATAAATTTTAAATTTAATTAACTGCTCTCTTAATCTATATTAAAACATGTTTTTTTATAATTATAGTTGAAAGAGAAAAGTTCATAAAAACTAGTGGCCTTACACATTTCTAAAAATTGAAACTTTTTCAATTTTCTACACGCTTCGAACTTGGTATTCTTTACTTACTTTTACTCTTTTTTTTTAAATTCGTATAAACCATCAAATATGCGCGTGTAGGCTGAAAGACCTCTGGTCGATAGCCAGTTTGAGAATTTTGCTTTATTGTAACAGACAGTATTATAACATATATTAAAATGTAAACACACACCTCATTGTACAAAATTCATAAATAAAGATATTTAAGTATTTAAGTAATTGAGGCCATAGATGGCGCTTGCGTTATCTTTCCAATTATTATGATCTGAATATTTGAAATTTGATCTCAATGTATTATCTATAATAATAGAAAACAAATATTTATTCACATCGTCACAGTTATTAAAAATAAACAAGAGGAATTCGAAAATAATTAATAAATTTAAATAGAAAAGAGTATTTATTTACTTATTCACAGTTATTTAAACGAATTAAATAAAAATTATTTGAAAATAATTAATTAATTATTTCCACATTTAGCTCTGTGACATTTCGAAAGCCATAGGGCCCATCTGAATCGACAAAACAACAAATATTTGTTTGTTTTTCTTTAAGCACGAGTAATGAAATTTCCTTACCACTTATGTATCCATGTAGACGCAACTCTTTTAAGTAAACTTAATGCCGCAGTTGACAGTCAGTGCTTTGAGGCCTTAATAATTATTTTACAGGGTGGGGGGAGCTGGGGGGTCACGAAAGGTAGTTACGCCTCTGTATGTTACATAAGTACTTAGAACAAATGCTCAATAATGGACATTTGTTGTTTACATATAACATATTGTATAAAGCAATATTTTTTGAATCGAAAATATTTCTGCAAAAAAAATGTTTTATAAGGTGTTGTCTTTACATGTTTTACTCTTTTTTACTTGCATGTTTCTTCAAAACTAAATAATTCAAGTTACATTTGACTTTTATTTTTCTTAAAAAAATCTTTCTCTGTGACTTCTCCACCTCTTCCATCCTCATTATCTCATTAAATCCATCTCACAAAGTGCAATAATAAAGTTATCCCGAGAAGAGGAAGAAGACCGGTTGTCTTTATTGTCGCTTAAACGACTCGGTGATGGTCTGTCAAAACCTGTGTCTGGTAATCCGGCGTGGCGATATTAAAAATGAATTATTAATAACGTATTTTTTTTTCCTTTCTCGAGAAAGAGATATGGGAAACGGACGGACGACTGAAAGGAGTGTAGATATAATGGAATTAAACGTATACGCGTGAAAGGTAAGAGAAAGAACTGACAGGGTTGACATTTACATGTCACTTCTTGAAAACGCGCGGCGCGACGGGAATTTATTGTAATGCGAGGTGGGATTACAGGGGGGGATGCGATTCTTACGGTCTGTATTAAATTGAATCGGTGAATTAATTTTTGAATAATGGGTTGGTTTTGGTGGTTGGTGAAAATGCGATTTGGTAATAATAGAAAAGAGAAGTTTAAGAGTTGAGTTTAAGTTATCCGCAGTTATTTAAATAATAAAAAAAGGTGATGTGAAGCATGATGGTACATTCTCTTGTAAATTCAGCCAAATACGATTTTGAATAAGCATTTAATAGTAAAAGGAAAAATATTAATTGAAAAAATGGATTGTTGTCTTTTAAAGTTAAATCCGAGTATATTATAATTAAGTTTGTTATTTCTTAACTTACAATCGCTTCGCCGATCTTTCTGCCTAATCCATCTTATTTTCTTGGTTCTAATATAATAAATAATATTCTATAATGTTAAATAAGTCAAAATTTATTAATCCACCTTATTTTAACTTTAACTTTATTTTACGGAATTATCCATTATAATTGATTACATTATACAATAATTTACATATTTGTATATAATCAGGTAAGTATTCCTAAACTATTAATAAGTAAGATAAGTGCATTCCCAAACGGTTCAAAGAATTGATTCAGTGTTGCTTATGACTTCACAAACTAACATCTACGGGTATAAAATTACATAATGGAAACAATAATTTACCTAAGAAAATGTATTTTGTCGGTTCTAAAATAATAAATAAGTTCAAATTTATCACAACGAATTATGAATGGATTCTCTATTAGTTTCATTACGCTCCTCTTTTATCCTTTCCCCCTAGATATTCAGAAAGGGCACACACACACATACAATCACAGAGCATATGTGCGGTCGTGTTTTTGTGCGTGATAAGGACAAAAGGGCCCCGCGTGTGTGTGCCCGCCGACGTGTAAAGTTTGTGACCGGCATCGGCGCTGTTGACTTGACTCCATCACAAGGGGCACAAATTGAGTGTGAGTGATGGGAATTCTATGCCGTTGGGGTGTCTGAATAAATATGTATTCCGCCGAAAAACGTTTCATTCAAACCGAGAATGAGTATTTGTTTATTTATTTTAGATACTGTTGTAACAACAAAAGGTATGATTGTTTTGCGATACAATGTAGTTATTAGATATAAGAATAGGTCTGTTGATTCAATGAAATATAATTAAATTTCACAAAATGAAATAAAAATCACGTTTTGTGACATCAAAAACAGTGCAAACAGTTGAAACGGTATAGTTAAGCACTTTTTACATATTCTGCACTGTTCGTGATGCAAAAAAAAAACATGAATATTTTTATTATGAAATTTGATTATATTTAATTTAACGAACAAACCTATTCTTATGGCTAATAATCATATTCTATTCCAAAAAAAGAATACCTTTTTTTTAAATTGAATAAAAATGATTTGAAAATAATTAATAAATTATTCTCACATTTAGCTCTATGACATTTTGACTTAAGTTACGCAAGTACTTTAAACAAATTAAAACAACTACCTCTCGGGCAAATAAAGTACTTACGTAAAAATAAGTCAAAATGTCAGAAAGCTAAATGTGGAATTATTTATTAATTATTTTCAAATCATTTTTGGTGTTGTAGGCGTTCACTTTGTGGTACATCTTAAATAAAACACTTTTTACTTTGTTTACTTTGTTACTAGATAGTCGAAACTATAGTCACATAAGTGTAAAATACAGTGGTTAAACAAAGTAAAAAGTGTTTTATTTACAAATCATTTTTATTTAATTTATTTAAATAACTGTGACCATGTGATAAATACTCTTTTCTACTGATACTTTTTGTATTTTCCATTTCATAAAGTCAAACTTTAATTTCAGATAATGAAATATTAAATTCAGAAAATGAAACAAAAAAAAAATAAGTTTTTTTCCACTCACACATGAATGTCATATTGTAACCATTTCACTCAGTAACATTTAATAATGATTTTAATAAATGAAGGATTGATTATAATGATTTTTTTATTGTAAATAATTACTTTTACAAAATTTTAATAAGCGCATGAAGTTTTGTGACATCTAAAACCAATTTTGAATTTACTTCTATTTTAATTTCCTTAATTTTTCTGAAGTATCACGCTTCTTCTTTTATCTCAACGTCTTTTCGGTCTTAGTTTCCTTTAAACATAAAAGTTTAACCTGCCAAGAATAGAAAATAGCAGATAGCAAGGTTCTAAATTAAGTCCTCGCCATTGCTAATTTTGTTATTGGTTAAGCTAGAGAATCGGTTGAATGACCAAAGTAATAGTAATTTTTTTTAATACAATGCAAAACATAAGATATTCTCAGATTAAAAGTTAATTAATTAATATAGATTTAAATCCGTTTTTCTATTATTACTATATGAATTTAAATTTAATGCGATAGTTTGGATTTCTTGTTACTCTTTAACGGTAACAAATGTTTAAATTAAAAATAAACTTAATTTAAATCGTTAATTTTTGGTTTTAAATAATCTTTAATATGAACGTATTTTTTTGTATTTATAATTGTTTAAAAGATAATTCAAATAGTTTGATTTCTTGTTGCTTTTTAAATATATTAAGAAATAATTTAAACTGTCTTTTGTTAAATGATTTAATTTTTTTATGTTTTTGTAGCAATAATAACAAAAAAAATTAGTATCGTTGATATTAAATATTGTTTAAAATTTACAATTAATTGAGTGTATTTTAAATCACACTACATTTATTCACTCTAATTAATAATGTTTTATATTTTTTACTGTAATACCTGAAACCATTCATAATGATAGTTTGGATCTCTTGTTGCTCTTTAACAGTAACAAATGTTTAAATTAAAAATAAACTTAAATTTAAAAAAAGCAACAAAAGATCAAACTATTTGAATCATATTTTATACAATAATAAATACAAAAAAACACGTTCATATTAAAGATTATTTAAAACCAAAAATAAATAAATAATCTTTAATATGAACGTGTTTTTTTTGTATTTATTATTGTATAAAATATAATTCAAATAGTTTGATCTATTGTTGCTTTTTAAATATATTAAGAAATAATTTAAACTGTATTTTGTTAAATGATTTAAATTGATTTTTTATAGCAATAATAATAAAACAAAATATTGTATCGTTGATATTAAATATTGTTTAAAATTTACAATAAATTGAGTGTATTTTAAATCACACTACATTTATTCACTCTAGTTAATAATGTTTTAATATAAAAACCCACTCCATAACTCATCAAACACACACATATGAACAAAGAAAAATCCTTCCCATTAAACAACGTATCGTAGTCCTCTCCAAAAAATATGCCCTAAATCCAACTACTCGCGACACTTTATGTTTCCCACGTACCCCAAACACAAGACCCATCCGTAAAAATCCCTCCACAACAATATTTCAATTCATTACATACTTACAAGATATAGACAGTTATTGACATTGATGATTTCAAAAGAAATTTAGTAATTTATTGAAAATTGCTAAGCATAACTTTTCGGATAACGAGCGAAAGTGAGTAGCAGCATTGGCAACACGAAATAATTTGCAATAATTTTTGTTGTTATTTTATTTAATTTAAGTTATATATTCACTATATATTTAAGTATATTTTTAGGATACCATTTTGGGACTTGTCTTGTTTGTATTCCTTTTGAATCTAAATAAATAAATAAATAAATAAAAAAGAAGACAAAGACAAAAAATTAGCCGATTGACAAGTAACCTTAACATTTTTAAAATATTTTCATATTATTCTTTTTTTTTTCTCCTGCGGGGGCCGTCTTCCTTGCGGATCCGGATGCACTGCAGCCTAGGTGGCTTATTGTACTACCCCATATTATTCTTATTTATTATTGTAAATTAAAAAAACTTGTCAATAAAGATATATATTATTATAATTATAAAAAAATAAATAATAAAAATTACAAACTCAAATGTATAATTTATATCTGTTAATTGGCTATTGACCAGTGGTCTTTCCGTTAATTTTTTTATTCGCAGTTTGATTTTAATTATGCTAAGTTGTTTAATTATTAAATTATAACACTTCGCTTTTATTTTTATATGTAATATGTGCATTTCAAGTACCAGTTACTGATGATGAGTACATTGTACTGGAAATATATAAATATAAAAGCGAAGGAAGGAAATAACAAAGTGTTTTAATTTAATATTTTATTTATTATTATTTTTTTATAGTTTCCGGTGAAGTAAGAAATGAGGCTGAATTTTTATTTGTTGTTAATTTAAATACTTGCCATGAACTCAAAAACCTCACACACTGAAACACCTCATAATTGAAAATTACCTGTACTCATTCCGGTTGAATTTTATCAATACTACTTAAATTTATGTGAAAATTGTTCTGAATGAATTCGTTAAAGAAGCGTCGTGCGATCGGAAACCCCAGCTGTTTAAGTGTTTATAGTTTAGTAATTTATTGAAAATTGCTAAGCATAACTTTTCGGATAACGAGCGAAAGAGAGTAGCAGCATTCGCAACACCGGCGAAAGCGTTATTTATCTCGAAAGCCGCTGCGTGGACAAAATTGATCTGTCAATTACCCGCGGAGCTACGGCGCGAGAACTATCACCGATTATCACGAGGAATATAAAGGAATAAATATGGATACGCGGGGGAATTCATCTGTGAAATATTTATAAAAAAAAGTGTGCGATAGCGAATTGATTGAACTTGAACTTAAATTGATTAACAAACGAAAAATTAAAATAATTAAATCCTTCCTTCACACTTTATTTCCTAATGTTTAGATTTGTATTTTATTTCTTCATTATATTTTCTTCGTCTGCTCTTAGAACACATTTTAAATGATTTTATTTAGTATGATTTGATATATTTGTTGTTTATTCAAATTGACTTTGTATAAATAAAATTCTGAATAACTTTTGATTTTCAAAAAGTGTGTTTATTTTCACAATTGTTTCGCAAATTTATTGCTTCTTCAGGTGAATGAAATTTGCGAAACAATTGTGAAAATAAACACACTTTTTGAAAATCAAAAGTAATTCAGAATTTTATTTATACAAAGTGAATATGGATTTTCAACAACGCCTTATCAATCAACTTATTCAAATTGATTGCCACAAAATTATATTAAACGCTATTCAGATGCTGATAACAATTTAAGTAATTCATTAAAAATGTAAACGAAATTAACCTCTTACCTTTCTTAAAACAGAGAGAGCATATTTATTTTCATTCAGTAGCGTACAATTTTTGGCTATCCTTTTGAGTATCTGTAATAATTTTAACATTGCATTTTGTAATAATCCATTATTTCGTATTTTTATATCTTAAATTGTGTAAATTGTCGGGCAATGAAGATAATATTATTATTAGGGATGGGTAAAGTCTATCGTTTGAATCTTTTTTGTTACTGAAACATTAAGTATATGATAATTTTATTACTTTAATATATTCTATTAATATCAGTAACTATTCCCTATTTATTGAAAAAATCAATTTATTATTGATAAATAAAGCACTAATAAAGTCAATATCAATTTAATTTAATTTATTGTCACTAATTCACTTTATAAATAGAAAAGAGTATTATTCATTCACTTGGTCACAGTTATTTAAATATATTAAATAAAAATGATTTCAAAATAAGAGCTAAATGTGAAAATAATTTATTAATTATTTTCAAATCATTTTTATTTAATATAATTCACTTTATGTATTTTATTTCGATGTTTTTAATAAATCTGTAAACCGCTTGCGGCGAGCTCTCAAACAATGATATTTATTTTCTGTAATTTATTTGTATTTAGTTATTTATTTATTAGTGTTTTAAGCTTCGTATTTTATATTTAGTTTTAAGTTTTAATATGTTAATTTCTTGTTTTCAATAGCCACAATGAAAAAAGGTTTATTATTATTAATAAAATCGCTAATTTAGATAGACTCGATTATTGTTAACACTCGATTTTGCACAATACTAATTGTTTTTGTATTAAATAACAATAGCAAGAATAATGTTTAAACTCGAGTCATAATAAATGTTGATTTACTTTTAATTTAAGCTCAAGTCCAATAAATGACTATCGCAGACTTTTTTACATACAATATTTCACAGATGAATTCCCCTGCGTATCTATATTTATTCCTCTACAATTCTTATGATAATAAATTAATTTCTTATTTAACTCTTTACTCAGACAATTATTGTACTTTGTAATTGTCTGAATAACGAGTTAAGTAAGAAATTAATAATATTTATATATAATACATTTATGTCTTAGTTTGTCTTTCTGCACCTTTTAAATATATTTAACATATTTTAATGATTTTCTGAAAATGTAAGTGTACAATATAAAATATGCTCGTTGTTAATAAATATCCATTTAAATTAACAAAATTGTGTAAACGCTCTTTATAATATCTGAAAAAGTAATTTTCACTTACATTTTCAGAAAATCATTAAAATATGTTAAATATATTTAAAATGTACAGAAAGACAAACTAAGACATAAATGTATTATATATAAATATTATTAATCATGGTTATTAAGGGATGTGTTGGTTTACTAATATTCTGTGTTGTTCAATTTATTCTCTTGTTTAGAATTTTTTTATTTTCATGACTAAATTAATGTTTGTTTACTTAAACATTTCCTCGAAATTCCTGAAGACCAGAAGCCTGTCCCGCAAAGGTCAACAGTTCAGGAGCCATCTACTACGACTCGTGCCGGCGCAACATCTGCCTCTCGCGCCAAAGCAAAAGGTCGACTAATTACCCAGGATCGAACTGCTGTTCCTCTTCCACAATTAATACCGCAATTGTGTCTAATTCCATTTTGTTTGCTCTGTCTTCCCTTCCAGGCACGCAACACGAGCCATGAGGCAATATGGGCTTTAATCATAACGTGACCCCGACTTCCTTCCAGCCGCCCGTCGTCGGTCGTCGTTCTGCCCTTTACCCTTCACGCCCTCGCCGGCCGTAAAGGATAGGAATTTCTGCTGCTTGCATGCATGCCACTGCAAGAGGACCTTAATTGGGTAATTGCTGCGTTTATGTAATAAAAAGGGATCTCTCGCTGGACGCGCGCGTTGCTCTCAACTAAAGTGCAAACTGGGCTTTAATGAAATGTAACAAACATAATTTCAGATCAATTTACGACTGCACAAGTATGATGTATGAAGATATTTATTCTCAACAATACTCGATGGAATTTATACGAAACTACATAAAATTATTGAAATAAATTGCTTCGTGAATAACGTCATAAACGAATTAAGGATTAATTTTGAGGACAGAAAAAAAAAAGCCGATAGCCTAAATTACCTTTTAGGGAAGATAGATCATTCTATTACATATAATACATGCAAACTGCTTTGGATAAAGTGGAAATATGATGCGACAGATGCGGTTTAGTCGTAAACCTTCACAAGAAGGAGTTACTATTCTTCACAAGAATTTACAAAACACCCACCTGGAGGGAATACACGTAGAGCTAAAGAAACAAGCAAAGTTTAAGGGCATATTTGACAGAAAGCTGAACTGAAAAGCCACTTTCCAAGAAATAGCAAAGAAGGTTGTAGTATACAACCATTGCCTTCCTTGCTCTTACTTAGAAAGTGGGTTTCCAGTTCATTACCTTCCTTGCTAGGCAGGGAATTGAGCAAGGACGTGGAGAACTGCCACCCTTCCTCTTTATTGTTATAGCCCCTACAGAAGTCGACGCATCACAACTTCTGTAGGAGCTGCAAAGACGAAGAGGAAGGGAGGCAGTTCTACACTTCCTTGCTCAATGCCAAGGAAGTCGACGCATCATAACTTCTGTATGAGCTGCAAAGACGAAGAGGAAGGGAGGCAATTCTCCACTTCCTTGATCAATGCTAAGGAAGTCGACGCATCATAACTTCTGTAGGGGCTGCAAAGACGAAGAGGAAGAGAGGCAGTTCTACACGTCCTTGCTCAATGCCAAGGAAGTCGACGCATCATAACTTCTGTATGAGCTGCAAAGACGAAGAGGAAGGGAGGCAATTCTCCACTTCCTTGATCAATGCTAAGGAAGTCGACGCATCATAACTTCTGTAGGGGCTGCAAAGACGAAGAGGAAGGGAGGCAGTTCTCCACTTCCTTGGTCAATGCCAAGGAAGTCGATGTATCATAACTTCTGTAGGGGCTACAAAGACGAAGAGGAAGGGAGGCAGTTCTACACTTCCTTGCTCAATGCTAAGGAAGTCTATGTATCATAACTTCTGTATGGGCTGCAAAGACGAAGAGGAAGGGAGGCAGTTCTCCACTTCCTTGGTCAATGCTAAGGAAGTCAACGCATCATAACTTCTGTAGGGGCTGCAAAGACGAAGAGGAAGGGACGCAGTTCTTCACTTCCTTGGTCAATGCTAAGGAAGTCGACGCGTCATAACTTCTGTAGAGGCTGCAAAGACGAAGAGGAAGAGAGGCAGTTCTACACTTCCTTGCTCAATGCCAAGGGAGTCGACGCATCATAACTTCTGTAGGGGCTGCAGAGACTAAGAGGAAGGGAGGCAGTTCTCCACTTCCTTGGTCAATGCCAAGGAAGTCGACGCATCATAACTTCTGTATGGGCTGCAAAGACGAAGAGGAAGGGAGGCATTTCTCCACTGCCTTGGTCAATGCACTGCCTAGCAAGGAAGGCAAAGAACTGGAAACCCACTTTCCAAGAAGGAGCAAGGAAGGGAGTTTTCCACTTCCTTGGTCAATGCCCCTGCTTTAGAAGGGAATAAAGTGCATTTCCTAGCATTAACTCACATTAATGGATTAACAGTCCTTATACCACTCAAGATGGGCGTCTTAGTCAACTACATTAAAAGTTCCGAATTGTTTTAGAGGTTCATAGGAGGAAGATCACCTTGGTATACTGTGGTAACACAATGGGACTTCAATGGCCCAAGTGAGCCAACGACTGCCACTATTATCTAACCTAATCTAAGTCTTGTATCAAGATACAAACTTGTAAAATAAATGACGAAATAACTCTTTGGAATTGAAATTTATGAGGGCTGCGTAGAGCAAATTATTACTTAAGAAACCCATTAACTAACTACTAAAGCAATTGCACTCAGTAAAAACAATTTTCTAATTAATACAGGTCTTATAATAAGTCAGAAAATATCTGCACAATAAGAGAAACCTACTGGAAAAATTCATCTGCATCAACTGAATGGAGGGCAACCTCATGATCATGTTATCTTTGGCTAAGGCGATAATCCAAAGACAACATGATCAGGAGGTTGCCCCGAAAGCCCTAAAAAGGTGACATACCTGTACATGAGACGGGGAAAGAAATGATGTTGCACTGATGGATAGATATCTTTGAAAAACAACTTGAGAATGTGCAAGAATGGAAGATGAGAGTTCCTACTGATGATTATGGATCTTCTAAATACTTGGCTTTAACTTAAAAGGCAACAATTATTTTTTAAATATTTTTTTACTTACTATTAAATGTTCATTCACAAAAAAAAAAAAAATAAAAAAATGATGATGTGTCCATCATGGTACTTTCCCCAGGGAATTATGTCGAATAGTATTCCCTGAGGAAAGTACCATGATAGACACATCATCATTTTTTTTTTAATTTATTAACAATAAATTAATTAAAAATAAATTATTAATTCCTACAATGTTTTACCGATAAAATTTTTGTTTTTGTGGACGATTGTTTGGGAAATCGTGCTATAGTTCATTATTAATATTAATTGCCTCCATGTTTTGTAGACCATATTTTTGTTCTCGTGAAACATGTTGGCAAATCCATGTAAACGAATAAACCATCTTTTTTAAAAAAATAACAATACAATGAAACCTATTTATTAGTAATGTAATACACAATTTAAAGCAGACATTTCCTAAAAATGCTTACCAGTTCGCAATTCGCAACCCACCCTCATATGCATTTTTTTTGTCTTGTTTGTTTCTCTACCCCTATGCTCTCGTCATCGAGTGGCGCACATGTGTGTACCATAGGCGACCGCTATCTATTTTCGTTAATCTCGTTAGTCCCGCGAATAAACGAGGAAAAGGATACGGCAGAGAGTCCTCATTAAATGTTTATCTAAAGCTCGGCACGTGCTCCAGGCCAGCCCGACCCGGCCGTGACTGTGACTGTGAACGTGACCCAACAATGGGCGTCAGCGTCAGCATCAGCATCGGTGCTGATCGACAGAGGAGCAGAATCGGGGATGATGCGGTGTTGCGCTCGTGCCGAACGAGGAATTAATGAAGTGACGCACATGCGAGATGAGACAAGAGGGATGTTCAAATTGAATAGGGTAATCACTCTAATCGATTTAATCAGACTTTTTTTCTGTTCTTATTCATTGTTTTCGGTAAGTTAAATTCATTATTTAATAAAAATTTATAATAAAGTAACCCTTATCGAAGAGATAGGGAAAAAAAGGAAAGGATAGGGAAAAGCACAAAATCCTACATCAGGTGGCATTCGTCTATTTTTGTATACCGCTTAAAAATATAAATAAAACGTATACAAAATATGACATTCATGAAATTTAAACAGGAAATAAAGAACTTATTAAATCAAAATGAACCTCGACATCCAATACGGGTAAAAGAGGATAAGATTAAGAAAGATTAAATCAAAATGGTTCTTTTTTCAATTAGATATTTGTATGCTTAATCTATTTAATTATAGAGTAAATTTATTACATAATTCATGTTATGTAATTCACTCTTGTCTCGAATATTTTTGTAATTTCTTTCGTTCATAAAATTAATGTTGCTCATGTAAAGTGGCAATAATTATAATTGTATTTATTCTAAGTTTTTGAATTGATAATTGGATATAAAGAATCACTTTCTGTATCATTCATTTTAACAGTTAATAAAAAAGTAATTTATCGATTAAGAAATAATATATTATCATAACTTCACGCTCAGCAAAACCCATTAGCAATAACATCTCCACAAAACGCAGCAATTAAAATATTCCGGACGAATTGCCGCCGATTTATTTCCATTTTCGAAATCACCGTCCTACACAGACATTAATCCCAATCAACCCGAGTCAACACCACGGCTCATCAATGAATATTCATAATTTTATAAATCCTTTAATCCTCGACACAATCACGAAAAATATCCAAATTGGCGAAACCGCAATTAAAAAATTAAATTTGAATCATATCCGGATTGGAACGGCTCCTCATCTCTTGACACTGCCAATTAAGCCAGCTGTTCGCTACTTAAATTATCCAGTTACCGAGCCATAGTTCAACTCTTTACTCGCCCATTCATGAGCCACCGCTCAATGAGTCCCTCGTGTCGCTTGATTGTATGCTTTTTTTATTATTCCTTCGTGTTTGTTAGTGTTGTTTTCTTTTTTTGTTCATCTCATTGCCGCGATGATGACACAATCGCGTCGATTCCTTTTGAGTCGGGCAGATGTTTTTTTGGGTGGAGGCAATCTGATTAATCCTTTTTTTCATCTTAAGATTTCGTGCGCGCTAATTTCTTCTAATGCTGGCACATGCTACGCTAATTGTTGATAATTAATTAGACAAACATGCGCGTTCCTGACACGTGTCGTTGGTAATTAGTGAAATTGGGGAGAATTGTATTAATTGTTGTCACAGCTTTTTCGGCAGATGTTTTTTGGTACAAATCAAAATATTTATCTTTGAAGTGCTTTCGAGAAATAAGAAATAACAGCCTTAGCAATTGAAGAAAATAAATAACAAAGGAGGGAAGGTCTATGCTCCATTTTTTTTGTAATTAGTTTTTTTGTAATTTTTGCTCTTTAATTAGAAAATTCTGAAAGAAGAAGAACCGCTGCAAACAGCAAGTCTCAAGGCTTAAAAGTCTGCCGTAGACAATAATTTGATTGAGGGTTCCTGACTTGACGATACAGCATTCAGTCCACCAGGTGAAAATGACGTCACACCTCGCAAATCCGCCGTAGACGGCGACGAATCATTATCCAGGGAACAACTTCTGAACCAAACATTGCTCATACCACTCAATCGCTTGATCGAAACTATGATCTCTGAGGTATGTGAGCCAAAACGTTTGGAAGTGATGACATCAGTTGAACGTTGGAAGATTGCCATGAAGGAGGAGAATTTAACCTGAAACTACCAGTGGGTCAAAGGCCATCTCCAATAGTTGGGTATATCGCATCGATAGAGACGCCAGCAACATTGGAAGATTACCATGGAGCCATGAAACCTTTGGAGGAGAATTCAACCTGAAGATTATCATGCAGTAAGAGATGAAATCTTTGGAGGAGAATTCAACTTGGTCTTTTAAGAAATTACTATTGGGTCAAAAGGTAATTTCTAACGGTTGAGTGCAACAACATTGGAAGATTGCCATGGAGTGGGAGATGAAATCTTTGAAGGAGAATTCAAACAGGTCTTCTATGAAGATTATCATGAAATAAGAGATGACATCTTTGGAGGAGAATTCAGCTTGGTCTTTTATGAAACTATTATTGGGTCAAAAAGCCATTTTCAACGGTTGGGTACAACAACATTGGAAGATTGCCATGGAGTAGGAGATGAATTCTTTGAAGGAGAATTCAACCTGGTGTTTTGTGAAGATTATCATGAAGTAAGAGATGAAATCTTTGGAGGAGAGTTCAACTTGGTCTTTTATGAAATGACTATTGGATCAAAAAGCCATTTCTAACGGTTGGATACAACAACATTGGAAGATTGCCATGGAGTGGGAGATAAAATCTTTGAAGGAGAATTCAACTTGGTCTTTTGTGAAGATTATCATGAAGTAAGAGATGAAATTTTTGGAGGAGAATTCAACTTGGTCTTTCATGAAACTACTATTGGGTCGAAAGGCCATTTCTAACGGTTGAGTACAACAACATTGGAAGATTGCCATGGAGTGGGAGATGAAATCTTTGAAGGAGAATTCAACTTGGTCTTTTGTGAAGATTATCATGAAGTAAGAGATGACATCTTTGGAGGAGAATTGAACTTGTTTTTTATGAAACTATTATTGGGTCAAAAGGTCATTTCTAACGGTTGAGTACAACAACATTGGAAGATTGCCATGGAGTGGGAGATGAAATCTTTGAAGGAGAATTCAACCTGGTATTTTGTGAAGATTATTATGAAGTACGAGATAACATTTTCAAAGAAGAATTCAACTTGATCTTTTCTGAAACTATCAGTGGTTCAAAAGCCCATCTCCAACGGTTGGGTATATCGCATCAATAGAGACGCCAATGGATAAATCACACTCTATAAATCTCGTTATATTACTACAACGAAACTTTCGTGCCGATTGCCCGTTTCAGTACCATTGGTGTTGTGCTGAGTATCACCGCTGTTGAAAACCTTAGCAGCAGCGGTTCGATATCGAGGCAGCGTTTATGAATGACGTTCTGGAAGAGGAGATATACATGCAGCAACTGCATGGTTTCGCCGATAGCAGCCATTATGTATGTAGACTCAGGAAGATTTTATATGGACTCAAACAATCACTTAGAGCCAGAAATGAAACGATCTTTGAGCGGACTACTCTTCAATTACGTGGGAGAGGCAATCACTTGTGCCAGTAGGACTGCCAGGGACGTGCCGGTTAACTGCGGAATAACACTTTTCTTCTGTAAGTCGAGTCGGATAAGATTGGTAGTTGTCTTGTACGTTGATGATGGGCTGGTTGCTGCCACAAACCAGGAGGACATTGACGATTTCTTGCAGATGTTGCAAGGTAATTTCAAGATGACGATGGTACCAGCTGAACACTCGAATATCCGGTTCAGTTGTCATAAAGATGATTCAGTCATCATGAACTAAGAATCGTACGCGGTATCTGTGCTTTATCACTTTGATATAGCCGATGCACACACAGTTTCCACACCAATAAGCACTTAACTGGACAATGGTGATGCAGAGCCCCATATCGCGAGGCAGTAGCGTGCCTCATGTTTTTATCGGGAGCTACCAGGCCAGACCTCATATTTGCTATAAATAACGTGTCGCAGTTTCTCGAGCGTCCTAAGGAGAAACATTGGGCTATGGTAAAACGTATAATGAAGTATTTGAAAGGCACGACACACCTAGCCTTTAGTGATGCGAATTTTGCCAACTAGCCAGAAATGAGACGATCTTTGAGCGGACTACTCTTCAACTACGCGGGAGAGGCCATCACCTGGGCCAGTAGGAAGAAAGAGCATCTCACTTTCTACTACAGAAGTTGAGTATGTTGCCGCTAGCGAGGCAGCACAATCTGCTGGTGATTATTTTCTAAAAAAAAAAAACGCTAGAACAAGTCAATTAATATTTTCAAATGCACAAATTTTTCATCAAAAATGTTTTATATATAGTGTCCCATAAACAAAGGCCGGTACATTTCTTTTAATGAAATACCCTAATTATTATTACATATTTGGATTCTTTGGAGAATTATAGATATTTTTGTATATATTCTCATATACACTCTATATCATCCAACTGTAAGAATGTATATAAACCTGTTAATACATATATACCAATAATATTATTATTACGACATAAATTCAATATATGGTACAATGTAATACATTAATGGTTAGTTAATTAATGGTTAAATGGCTATCGACTCTAGGTATTTTAGCCTAAAACAGGCATTATCATGTGCAGGTCTACTAAAAACTGTTGATTTAATATAAATTAAGCAACTTACTAGTTTGATGTCTGAACAACGACTCCCCGATTCGATGTATTCGTGGAACCCTTCAATCTCTCTCATCAGAAATTAATCATGTTTCCGCTGATTGAACATAACACTAACGTGTGAACGGTTCATCAGTTTCGCGATTTGTAATTTTCTTTATGTTATAAATATGTAAAACTACTATTCGAAATATTCGTTATTTTAACAAAATAATAACGAATTTTAACAAAATAACGAAGTGAAGTAAAGAATAAAGTAAGTTATCAATATGAATAGTAATCAAATCTTTCGATTAAGGCATCCTAACAAATTGTCCATTTATTCGAAGAAATAAAAAAATTTCGAATTCAAGAATCAGATATACAAGCACTTAATTTATTTGTGGCAAGATTGGTTGTTTTGTGTGCAACAGCGGGAAGCGATCGCGTGCAACACGCCTTTCCACCGTTGAAAGATTTATGCGACGCTGGCGCTTTTCCCATTATTAACTTATTTGCATTATATGATCTTTAATAGTTGGTCTAATGCATTCGGAATGACAGCAAACATGTTACAAATTACCGTGCTGACCGCTTACTTATTCATGATTCACCGGCGGGGCACGGGATGGGAATCGGAATGGCGGAATGGACACAGGGATTGACATTTCTATATGAAAGAACTGAAGAGTATTTATCGGGTTTATTATTCATGGTACGTTTATTTGATGTCTGGGTATTGCGCGGAAAGTATTTTCCAATTACGTATGCAAATCTAATTTTTCTGAATTTTGTATTAATTTATCAAACAAATAAACATCTAATTGTATATCCACTCCTCTCCTCTCAACTACTAAATTTATTAATTAATTAAATTGGTATTCCTTTTTAAATTATATTTATATCTATGAATTGAAGAAATACAATGTACAACATTGAGATATAATTTAAATTAATTAAATATAAGTAGAACCCATCTTCCTCGATTTCTAACCGAGCCGTTACTAACTACACCACAGAAGCATGTGATATCAAATCTCCATTCAAAGTATATTCAATTTTTACAGACATTCCAAAAATCGAGGGACATGGGTTCAAATCCTCTCAGAGATGTTTCTTTCTCCATTTATATCAATTTAAATTATATCTCAATGTAGTACATTGAAATTTCTTCAATTCATAAATTCTAAATTTATATAATAAAATGTTCAGCCACCATTCATCTAGCATATAGATAACTAGTGATGGTTATTTCGGTTTTTCGAACCTCATCAGGCTAATGTATTCCAAGTGCATTGCCTTGATTAAGGCGGCTGAACGGATTTTGTATTGTGGTTATATACCTGATATTAATCATAATAAATGAAAGACAACGCAAGCGCCTTCTTTTAGTGGACGAAACAATAATTCTCGGTTGTCTACTTTGTAGACCGAAATCGTTGACGATTCCACTGAAATTATGGCGCTTGCGTTGTCTTTCATTTATTATGACTAAATTTATATTTACATCATAAATGGGTCTAGATCTTAAAAAATAATGAAAGGCTCAGGTTTCAACTACAGTTAACTTTTAATATACAAAGAGGTCAGAAAAGGATTATTATTCTTCAAGTAGAGTAGTTGATTCAAAATTTAGTCATAATAAATGAAAGACAATGCAAACGTGGATATATGAAAATTTAATGAAAAAAATGTATAGTTGCTTATAACTCCTCTTCTTCTTTGGATTTGTGTTCTTGTGTTCTTCAAGTAGAGTAGCTGATTCCAAATTTAGTCATAATAAATGAAAGACTATGCAAGCACAGAAATGAGAAAATTTAATGAAAAAAAAAAATGTATAGTTGCTTATAATACGTCACGAGTTAATTCATAGAAATGAAAATTTGTTAATTGTGGATCAAACAACTATTCGTTACAAATCCTAAGAGCCAATTCCATAAGTTTGAATGTAATGTCACATTAACTAAAGGATAATTAAATTAATGAAGTCATTAAGTTGTTCCTGTTCAGTGCTATTTGCTTTGCTTCTTGTGCAATGAGTCCACATTTATGATTGCTTTTGCAACCGCATTATCCCACTTTTTAGCTGGTCTTCCTCTTCTTCTTTGGATTTGTGTTCTTGCTGTCCATGCTCACTTTACGATGAGTATATGATTTCCATCATTCTCTGCATGTGTCCCCACCATCCGAGTTGTCTAGCTTCTATATGTTCCTGTATATCCATTAGTTGTAGTTCATTTCTGACATCGGTGTTCCTTATTCTATCTATTCTTGTTATGCCCTTTATTGTCCTTAGGTATTTCATTTCTGTCGCTTGTATTTTATTTTAGGAGCTTTATTTAATGTCCATGTCTCACATCCATATGTTAAAATAGGGATATATATTATTAACATTTTATTAAATAAATAGTGAAATCATAAGAAACAGGACAAATTCGCCTTCCTTTAGTTGACGAAACAATGATTCTCGGTCGTCTACTTTATAGACCCAAATCGTTGACGATGCCACTTGAAATTAGGCAAAACGTGGCGCTTGTGTCGTCTTTAATTTATCATAAGAAAGTGTATTATTTACTAAGTATTTATAATATTATATATCAAGAATCAGTGAGTCCTATCTATATACCTGCAAACGAAAAAAAACTCCTGGAGTTGAAAAGATTGAAAAAAACTACCCAAACGACAATTACCATTTACCAATTTCATTCCACATTTCGGCAATTATCAGCGTGATCAGGATGCTTGTTGTGACTTCCCTCCCTTTGGCGTTCCTCGCACCCCCGACTGCGCCGCCCCGCTGCGAACAATGCAGTAGCATTCCGTAGAAAAAGAAAAAGGGAAATAAGGCAATTCTCCCTCCCGCGATCGGAAAATCTGATATTTCCATCATCACGTGACGAATTTCGAGTCGGGAGGATGATTAATCGGCCGGAATCGTTTCTGGGATGCTAAAAAAATAATAACCGGCCATCATCACTTGATGAATGGGATCGCGGCTGGAAAGTGACGAATATGTAAATTGTTTTGTTTTATAAATTAAATAAGGCTCGCAGGGGTTTGGAGAGATGTAAGAGATATGAATTTACTGAGGAATGTTGAATGAATTCAATTCTAGTTTGATGATGTAATGTTTAATATTTCATAACTGTTGTTGTTGTTGGGAGCTACAGAAATTTGTTCCTTACAGTCCAATTTAGTGCAGAATAAATGAATTAATTGTTCTGCGTTAAATTAGACTGAAGCATACAGAAATTTGTTCCTCGTCCAAAAAGGATGCAAGTTTGTGATGCATTCAGTGCAGAATTTAAAAAAAAATACCACATCATTTACAAAACCAACTTCAAAAAATGAAATATCAATTTCAGAAAAAATCAATAAACTCTTTTTTAATCATCGCATTAATTTATAAAATTATTTCCACCCAATTATTTTCTGTACTAAAAATCATAACTTATCGGAAACCAAACAACCGTTGTGATTATTTATCAAAGTTCAATATTTCCATAGGTTACAAATAAAACCAGAGACGCACACATATCAATATTGTCTTTCGGTGAGAGACGCAAATATTGTAGTTGATTAACGTCTGTTAATTATTAGATAAACTTGTTTTAACGGCGCCTAAATTATTTCCAAACAAACACGTAATATCACCAGTGTTTGCACAGGCAAAGTATTTGGCACTCACACTTTTAATTCTTATTTGGTTTTCGTTGTTATCGGCAATTAAATTGACTTTTTGGGCCGCGATAAAATCCACGGCCAGAAAATTACACTTGTTGATAATTATTTTTATTTTTGTAGATAATTTCTCAATTTCGAAGTGAGAAAGTTGAATATTCAATATCCTTCGAATGGATTTATTTTGAAGTACTTACGTAACGTAAGTCAAAAATCACAGTAGCTAAAAGGAAAGTGATTGATTAATTATTTTTATTTAATTTATTCGAAATAATAGATTTTGAAATTTGTTTATTATCACACTACATGTTTATATATATATATAAAATTCTTATTTTTATGAGTTACAATAGATTATATCATAAAATTTACAATATTACAACCATTTACAACTGGTTAAGTCTTACAAATTGGATATTGACCATGGATCTTTCTTCCTGTCTCTGTCCAGTTCTTGTCGTTTTATTCAATCGTCATAATTGCTCTACATTTTTATTTAATGATGGAATTAAAATTAACCATTACAATATTAAATTATTATTAATTCAATATTAATTTAATATTAATACAATATAAATTAATATTGATATTGTAGATATTTAAAATAATGATTAATTAAATTATTAATTGTTGAGGCTTTGCTATACATTGTAATTTAATTTCAATAAATTGAATACGTTTTACTTTCTTTGTATAACTCATATTGTTTTAATTTCGATTATAGTTTCGACAACCTTAAAGTGTCATTACAAAAACAAAAGCGTTTTTTTGTTTTGTTTTGATAATGACACGTTAAGGTTATCGAAACAATAATCAACAATAAAAGAATCTATGATACACAAACAAAGTAAAAAAAGTGTTTCATTTATTAAAACAATTAATTCATATTAAATTAAACTTGTAAATTAAATTCTCTTGGTTAAGTTTTACTTATGTTTATTTTAACTTCAACTAAATACTCTTGATTATCAAGATAATCTTAATAATGGTATTAAGCTTTAGAATAAAACTTAAACTAGTTGAAGTTAAAATACAAATTCAACTAGTTTAAGCTTATTGCCATTATTAAGATTATCTTGATAATTAAGAATATCTAGTTAAAGCTAAAATAAACGTAAGTAAAACTAAATCAAGTGAATTTAATTTACTAGTTTAATTTAATATTTACAATATTTTATAAAAACAGTATCCGATATTAATGGTTTTAATATTTAGACATTGGTAGTTCATATTGTATGAAATAAATATGAATAAATTATTAAAAATCAACGAATAAAACACAGATTAGATTGAATAACTTTCTCGACTAGTTTAGGGTTATTAGCCCATTTTCAAGAGAATTTAAAATATATATTTTTTTTTATTTTTTTTTTATTTTTTTTTTAAATTCTCTTGAAAATGGGTTAATAACCCGAAACTAGTCGAGAATTTAAAGTTATTATCTGTGTTTTATTGGTTGTTTTTTAATAATTTATTCATATTTATTTCATAGTGTATCCGATATATTAATTTATATATTAAATTGTGTAAACTATCTTTTTGAAAAAAAGAAATTCGTCTTGACACGAACGTCGCTATCACGTTACAGCAGCTCGCGCTGAATTAAATTGTACTTATAATAACCTTTGTGTGTGCATTTATCCGCACTAAGTGCGTTTAAAAAGAAGTTTCCGGTGGTGGCCGGTCAGAAAATTCTGAGAAATTGGTGTCGCGCACATTCGTTTTAGTATTTTATTGGACGTAGGTGTATCCTTGATCCGCTGTTGCCCTGCAGGTCAATTAATTTATTCTTTGAGTCACTCATTCATATATCAACAGCCGTTTAGGAAATTTACATTAATTTATGGCCGGAGCGAACGCGCCCAACGAGCGCGCTTTTTATTTCGACCGCGAGGGGGCGTCCGCGCTGAACGATCGAATAATTTGTAATTGCGCGATTTTTTTTGTCTTTCGTGTTCAGATGGGATTTATTGTCGGTGGGTGGCTGTTGATTAATTTATGTTCGCAGCCTGACGTCATGGGCCTAGTTTTTATTTTAGATATAGCTAGGGTTCGTCGGAATGAGATAATGAATCCGGGGGATTTTAAAAATCATAAATTTATTTAAAACGTCAACAACTTTGATGCTTATTGCGCTTAGTCTTAATGAAAACTATAATCGTAATCTGTTATTTTTTTATTATTTTATTTCCCCGGTGATTGTTGACAAATTCTTCCTTTGCTTCTTCGACCGACCTCACGACTTAGCATGCTTTATTAACTCATCATACTCTTATCATCAATGGGAAAATTGAGAATTTTGACTTCAAAATTTATAAATTGCTTTAATGTATCCCCTCCTCTAGCGATTTCGAGGTGAAATAGAAGAAGTCAGGAAAAGATTGAATTACGTGGATTAATATATCATGCGCGTACGAAGATGGTTAATTGAAATGTACTAAAAAAATATATCTTTAACAATTAAGGTTGAGGTTGTTTTCTTTTTGCGTTTATATTTGCGTTCAAAGTGTTTACTATTGTATTTAAAATTGGTTAGTAATACATATAAATTTATTGCATTTTACATGTATGAATTATATTTTTAAAAATGGTATATTCCGTTAAATAAATAAATAAATCATAAAAAACTAGTAGAAAATGACAATGTGTTAAATTAATCATTTATCGGTATTTTACTTGAGAGGGAGTAAAATGAGATTTTTTTAATTTTAATTTAAACAAGATATGCATCGCTAGAAATCAAATCATTATGATCTAATTTCTAGAGATGTATATCTTGTTTAAATGTTAAGGCTTTTTCAACACACTCAACGGAAACTAAGAAAAAGTAAAGTCCAACAAATGATTAATTTAACACTTCTTCACTTTCCACCAGTTTCTTACAAATTTTAAAGATACAATTCTTTAGCACATAAATTTCAATTAACCACCTTTGTACTCGCATGATATATTAATCCACGTAATTCAATCTTTTCCTCACTCCGAAACCATTCCCAAGCCCAGAAATCTTCCTTTATATTGACGCATTACCAGTTTCAACCCTAATCCACGGAACCTCATTTAATAATTCCCATCCCTCGGGCCGGCGCGACAATATCGCCTTTGAAAAATGCCCCGCCATAAATTGAACGCAATTGCGGCCGATTTCGGGAAGGCCTTCGCCCATCGGCACTTTTATTGCCGTTGTGCAATAAACATTTTTCGAAAATCGCTTTATTGGCTGTTTGCCCCAAACACCATTAGTGATCTTTTTGATTCCCAAGGTTCCGACCCAAAACAAGGCTTTGTCGCCTCGTTATGACTTTATTGCGGCCCGATCGCGTTGAAGAGTTGTAAATTTGCTGGTTTTATGACGGACTTTGTTGTGCGATTGAAAGTAATTCGGATTGTGATTTTGGGCAAGGTCGTTAGTTGCAGCACGATTTGATATTTCCGATGTATATACTTTAGGAGAAAAATATTTGAAAGAAATTAAATAAAATAATTTTCTCTTTTTTGCTACTATGACTTCTTGACTTATGTTACGTAAGTAAATAGCTGTAACCAAGTAAATAAATCATTCTTTCATTGTTACATTAAGTTTGCAAAACATTACATTTTTTATTTACAAGAGAGCTATCGTCTTTCAACCGACAGTCCTTTGTCTAGTATATTAGTTAGTCATATATGTGTGATGATATAAATTCATGAATGGTAGATTGAGGATGTTTGAATTTTGGAATGAAATTAGAATTTCTGACAATGCAGAAAAGGTTTAAAAGTTCCCGGGTTAGTTTTGTGGCAAATTCTTGGGATAGATGGGTAATTTTTTTTATGAATTCCATTGTTATTAATTTGAAACAATTCTATTACTTTGTAGGGTAACTTTAGATAACGAAAGTAATATTAATTGTATGAAATAAATATGAATAAATTATTAAAAATCAACCAATAAAACACAGATTTTTAATAATTTATTCATATTTATTTCATACAATATGAACTACCAACGTCTAAATGTTAAAACTATTAATAATATTTATTGTGGTTTGGGTGATATGTTGTTTTAGCAGGATGGCGCAAAAAAGAAAATGATATTAATTATTAATTAAAATACTTCATAATTATTACATTAAAAATATTTCACCACGAGATAAGTGAGAATTTAATTTAAAATAAAGCATCTTTTATTTTCAAAATTGAAATATTTCATCCATATGGTTTTTCATCGCTGTCAATGCTTAAAATGAAAAAAAATCTGTTTTTTTTTACATTAGATGAGGAAAGAAATATTTTTTTCCGGTCATGTTGTCTTAATAGGATATTATTAATTGATCTCATTCTTAATCTCAAGTCTTTATAGGATAATATTATTTAATCTAATTTCTTCCTAGGGTTCGAAGTATGTGATAATATACTTTTATAAAAAGTTAATTTTGTGTGAATTTGAAGCTCACAATGGAAAGTTCTGAAGCTAAGTAAATTTTTACACCAAATATTTAATAAAAGCGTTTACAATTTTTTTTCCTTTGAAAATAATGGAATCTCAAACGTTTTGTGTCATTTTTTTATAGTAGTAATAGTATAAAAAGGGGGAAAGATTTATTCCCTTTGAATAATAGAGTTTTTTTTTTAATCTTAATAATAATCTATTTGTTGTCCAACAGATTAACCAATTTACGATAAAAAATAACAAAATTATAATTATAAAGAAAACGTATTAAGAAACAATTGAACAAAGTGGTCACAAAAACGTTATATCAACATTATATTAACGTTTAATATTGTATTAATTCACTTTTGTCATTTATATTCAGCGTTTCAAAGCGCGGACGAATTCACGTTTTGACATTCCTACACTGGCTCACCAAAAAAATTTATTTATGTTTCAACACAACGTAGGTAAAGTACAAATTTTGTCAATTTGTGCAATACCGGGGGTCGAACTGTTTCAAATGGAAAGCGGGTTTATGAAAATTAATTTTATTTATGTAACGAGTACACAAAAGTGTTTTTTTTTAAGATTATCATGGCCAGTGATTATTTATTTATGTTTAACAGCTTGAGCACTCGAAACATACATCTCAAGCTTTGCTTGATTTATTTATAAATATATCTCTGCGATGCAACAGAGTAAGCCGAATTTCGGTCTGAAGCAATTCACAGTCATTCTGACTGAACACTGTAGACCCAGAGAATACCTCCACAGAGTGGGGATAATAGAATCATTTGGATTACAGAGGGTGCTATTAGGAGGAAGAAACCAAAATTTATGTTCGAGGGACAATTTATGATACCTATGTAAAACCATATGGATGGCATCAGAAGCTTGCGTTCAGTTTAAGTTAGCATGGAAGAGACTAACAATCCTTTTGTCGTGTATCCAGTGCAGCATTTTTGTATACTTACTGCACTGACAGCATAAGGAAGATTCGATTTAAAGAGTCAGAAATTGATACCATATGGATGGCATCAGAAGCCTGCGTTCGCTTCAATTTAGCATGGAAGAGACTAACAATTCGTTTGTCATGTATCCAGTGCAGCATTTTTGTATGCTTTTTGCACTGGTAGCATAAAGAAGATCTGATTTGAAGGGGAGGGGATTGATACCTATATAAAGCCATATGGATGGCATCAAAAGCTTGCGTTCAGTTTAATTTAGCATAGAAGAGACTAACAATCCTTTTGTCATGTATCCAGAGCAGCATTTTTGTACACTTTCAGCACTGACAGCATAAGGAAGATTCGATTTGAAGGGTCAGAAATTGATACCAATGTAAAACCATTTGGATGGCACCAGAAGCCTGCGTTCGGTTCATCTTAGCGTAGAAGAGACTAACAATCCATTTGTCATGTATCCTGTGCAGCAATTTTGTATACTTTCTGCACTGAGAGCATAAGGAAGATTGGATTTGAAGAGTCAGAAATTGATACCATATGGATGGCATCAGAAGCCTGCGTTCACTTCAATTTAGCATGGAAGAGACTAACAATTCGTTTGTCATGTATCCAGTGAAGCAATTTTCTATACTTTCTGCACTGACAGCATAAAGAAGATCGGATTTGAAGAAGGATTGATTGATACCTATGTAAAACCATATAGATGGGATCAGAAGCTTGCATTTTTGTACACTTTCTGCACTGAGAGCATAAAGAAGATCCGATTTGAGGGGCGAGGGATTTATACTTATGTAAAACCATATGGATGGCATCAGAAACTTACGTTCAGTTCAACTTAATACAGAACAAACTAACAAACCTTTCGTCATGTAGCCCTTTTGTACACTTTCTGTACTGATAGGATAAGGAAGATACGATTTTAGAGGCCATTTATGGTGGCAGAGAAAAAAAAAACATGTGACAAGAAGAGAGCTAAAACATATTAGAGTTAATCAAATGAACTGCTACGATTGTTTCAATCTATCTCCATAATTGCAAAATAAACAATACAGATACAGAATAATTTAAAAGACTATAAGTCTTTCTGCCTGATAGGCGTAATATTATTTAGCTTTAAGCTAAACTCGTAGTCACTTAGAATAAAAGTTTTAAAACAAATAAATTTTATAAACATGTTTTTATTCAAAGTAATCACTTTGAATAAATTGGTTCAATTGTTATTTAGTTTTTATATAAAACTATATATATTTATATATAACATTTTTATTTCTGCAGACAATTTTATATACATTAAATTAACAATATAATTCTTATAAAATGTTATACGTTACGGCTATCGACCATCGGTCTTTCTGCCTATAAAACTATATTTATTCCATATATTGATAAAATTACAAAGGTGGATATTTTAAGTAATGTCCATTTCAATTATTCCAATCATAATAATTTTCTAAAAATGTCATCAAGCGCAATTATTTTTCCCTATTATTAAGTCCAATCTAAAAATACGTAGACTCGCCTGAGTAGTTTGTAATTAATGAATGGATGAATGGGTGAAACATGTCCGTTGTCAATTATTGCTTTTAGTTGTGCGTAGGTAGATGGGTATGAGAATGTGACCACAGTCAGAGGTCAATATTTATAAACAGTGTGACCCTAACCATCATTTTCCAATTGACCCGCTTACTCTATACTATCCCCGGGGGCAATTAAAATCAATTGTCGGTAAGAGAATGTGTGCCTCAACAAAAATCGCTTCCCATGTTAAATCCAAAACTATCAAAAAAAAACGGAGATGATTCACACTTTACAGTTGTTTAAATTTAAATTATATAAATAAAAATTACTATAGCTCATAAAAGACTGCTAACACAATTGTACATATTGTTATAATAAATTTTGTAAAATTTTGTTGTCATATTGTGTGGATAAAGATGTTTGTATATAAAAAGTACTGGAAATGATCATTAATATTACAGCATTTCCTTTTTCTTCGATGTTGTAGAAATTACTTAAACTATAAAAACTTATAGTTTAAGTAATTTCTAACCCGTAAGATATTGATTTACATAGATGTAGTGTAAGTCATTTTTACAGTATTGAAAAAAGAAACAAAAAATATCGTGGAATTTTAGCTAATCATTTCAAGTATTTTTATTTAATTGTAATCAAAACTATCAGAAAAACAGTCGAGTATATACCCCGCAAGATATTGATTTATATAGATGCAGTGTAAATCATTTTTGCAGTATTGAAAAAAGAAAAAAAGGAGAATCGTGGAATTTTAGCAAATCATTTCAAGCATTTTTATTTAATTGTAATCAAAACTATCAGAATACTACTCGAGTATATACCCCGCAAGATATTGATTTATATAGATGCAGTGTAAGTCATTTTTGTAGTATTGAAAAAAGAAAAAAATGGAAAATCGTGGAATGTTAGCAATCATTTCCAGTATTCTTATTTATTTGTAATCAGAACTATCAGATAAATAATCTTCTATGACCTAGCTGTGAAGAATAGTTGATTAAATAAAACAAAAATAATAGAAAAAAAGGATGTATTCACTTGGTCTCAGTTATTTATCGACACGATTCATTACCATGCGCAATGGTAATGAATCGTGTCCGTCCATAAACGCCCTCTTCGATCATTGCCACCGGAGATCGCAGGCATGACGGTGCGTTTTTCATTAATTTAATTAATTTAATTATATAAGGTCTTTCCATCTATATTTTTTTACCATAATAAATTAAACGGTTTCAACAATATTCTTGTCTTTGCCAAACTGGCAATTTTTTTGAGGGCGCAATTTTTAAATTAGTAGTTATAACAATTAGCAGAATATTAGAAGTGAGAAAAATCGAAGTGAATCAAGAAAGGTCTTTAGATCCTTAACATACCACTATCTGCATTACGATCTAGACCATATTTCTTCACACAAAGCTGGCCTGAATTGAATGATATTGATCTACAGAATATATGGATTCAACAGAATGGTGTCACACCTGATTTCGGCAATGAAACAATTGCTTAGAAATTTCCCGGACGAGTTATATCAACAAATAGAGGTGTGCTGCTAATGCAAAAACTAAAACGAAAAGATGGACTTCCTTCAATTTTTGTATATGATTATTATATAGGCGAAGGTATCTTCATTATCTTCATAGCCGATGCCTTTGTTCGAAATATTGGACGAAATTACAAATTTTACAGTTTAACAAAGTGTGTATGTTTTTCTGATTTTTCATCACAAAAGTAAATGAATATAATCAATTAAAAATGTGTAATATAGCTATAACTACAAAGTACAGTAGAACTTATTTTTTTAATAACACAAAATTAAACTACTGTTTTAATAATAGTCTGCAATTATCAGATTATCAGTGTATTTGTGGAATATAATATATTGAGAGAAAATCTTTATTTCTAAGAGTTACATTAAATTATTTCACATGTCATATCGTTACAATTGTCTACAAATTGTTAATCCTTAGAAAATGGTTATCGACCGTCAATTTTCTAAAATTCTTCTACTAAATTTAGGAACTTCTGCTTATCTTGAATATTAGTTTGATTTTTACTTGAATTTTTTATCATTTCGTTGTTTAATCCATTTGAACAATCTTAAAGCATACTTATAGAGCACTGTTATTTAGCAATAAGGAATCAAGGAAAACAAATTGTGCCTGACGTCCCATTAGGGCCATTATAAAGCAGTTGCGTTGTTGTCGGAGCAAATTCCTGACGTCCCACATACAAAACACTTGCACACCACGCCGGTACGACAATTCCGAGCGCGTCTCGCTGCATGCCATCCCATGCTGGAATCAAGCAAGCCGTTCAGTTTGTTTGCAGTCGTCTTATAAGAATGTACAGGATGTTTGAATGGTAAAGTAAAGTCAACAGTGCAATTGTATCGCAATTACTGGCACTTAGTCCACAGTAATAAGATGATTACGGCACTCAATTACGGCACGTCGTACTAAATTCAATGTTTAGATTCACTCCATGACAAATATCTCAATTCGTCAAATGCCTTTTAACTAACTATCTGGGACGGGATTAAAACACCCCACACAGGATGAAATAGATTTTCCGCAATTTATAAACTCCTAATCTAATGTCTCACTGCGTTATTCGTAAAATAACAAAAACACTTTGTTTAATACAGTGTATTACACATATATATAAATTATTTTATTTTTATTAACGAATAAATACAGAAATTATTAAATTATTTTCTTCTTTTTTTTAATATGCTGTATAAAATATGAATGTGTTTGTTACTTTTGAGAGTAAAGATATTTATATATTATATTATTTTTATATAAAATTATTTAAGGCATCCCTCAAGCACAGTATAGTTCTAAGAATTTCTAGAATTAGACTGTATCTCAAAGTTCCTTCATACACTTTTTTACAATATATTTGTCCACTTAATATTAATATGTAATGTACAACAAAGTTTCTAAAATAGACCCCTGAGGCACACCATAAGAAATTGGTAGCAGAGTGTATATATTGTTTTTTAATGAAAAAACATTTGGTAGATAATAAATAAAAGTGTAAAGAAAGGAACCATAATAATTGGGAGATAACGCAAACGCAATCTTTTGGCTAATTTCATGTATAAAATATGATAAAAAAAAATATATAAAATAATTTAAGGTATCCCTCAAGGTTCCTTCCTCCGCCTTTTTACAATATATTTGTCCACACAATATTGATGTGTAATGTACAACAAAGTTCCTAAAATAGACCCCTGTGGCATACCATTAGAAACTGGTAGCGGAGTGTACGTATTGTTTTTAATGAAAAAAAAAAAACGTTTGGTAGATGATAAATAAAAGTGTAAAGAAGGGAACCATAATAATTGGGAGATAACGCAAACGTAATCTTTTGCCTAATTTCAAGTATAAAATATAATACAAAAAATTATAAAATAATTTAAGGCATGCCACAAGGTTCCTTCCTCCACTTTTTTACAATATATTTGTCCACACAATATTGATGTGTAATGTACAACGAAGTTCCTAAAATAGTCCCCTGTGGCACACCATTAGAAACTGGTAGCGGAGTGTATATATTGCTTTTAATGAAAAATATATATATATTTGTAGATAATAAATAAAAGTGTAAAGAAAGGAACTATAATAATTGGGAGATAACGCAAACACAATCTTTTGCCTAATTTCATGTATAATATATAATACAAAAAATATATAAAATAATTTAAGGTATCCCTCAAGGTTCTTTTCTCCGCTTTTTTTACAATATATTTGTCCACATAATATTGATGTGTAATGTACAACAAAGTACCTAAGATAGAACCATGTAGCACACCATAAGAAACTGACAGCGGAGTGTATTTATTGTTTTTAATGAAAAACAACCGAATTGTTAAATAATTTGGAAAAAGTAATATTCCTAATAAACCCAAGCCTACGTAATTAAGAATATTTACGTTTTCGTTTAATTTGTTTGTGACAATTTCTACTTAACGTTTATCATTGTTAAACCGAGCAAGTTCTAATATTGAAAATGTTCTACAAAGCAATTCAAGAATTTATATACAAATTTTCTTGGATTTTTATCTCAGTATGCAGCTTACCAATATAATAGTGTTGCGCAAAATCGAGTGAATTTAGTAATCGAGTAAATTTTAAGAAATAAAAGTTAGTAAATAATATATATATATATATATATATATATATATATATATATATATATTCAATGACCCCTTTCTACCCACATGGGTGTAGGGTAAGTAAATAATAATAAATTAGAGTTTATTAATAAATATGTGACACTTCTCAATATTAATATTATAAATAAGATTAAGAAAATTGTCACATACAATGCCCAACTCTATTAATAAGTTTAATTGGGTTGAGCACAGAGACTTGATTCATTATCGAGAAAATATGTTTCCCAAATTGTCTTGTCTTGTTTGTAGAAATATTGTAATTGATATTAAAATAATTATTTATTACATTTATTTTAAATTTTAATATTTAGTTATTATATCATATATAAAATTGTTAAATTAAAAAAATTGTATACGTAACAACACGACAACAAATTTCATTCCCGAGCTAAAACTACAAATAATTATTCCTTGGTTTTCCATTCTCCAGCTTTACGATTCGATGAACGCGCACTGAAAACTGTGGGGTCGCTCAAATTAGCGTCGTTTCCCCAGAAATCCGAAGTTGCGGTGGAAACGCTGACGACGGCATCAATAATTACACCCGAAAACGTCAAAGATCCGGCGCTGTGACAACACTTGCGGATAATTGCTGGAGCGTCAATTAAAACGGAACGTCAACACGCGCGCGAAATGTGATGACGATTAAAATCGCTCGTCCCGTTGACGGATTCCGTCCAATTTCTGGCGTCGGGATGCGTGTAATTAAATAAAATTACGTGCCACGCCGTTTATTATCCCCCGAATTATAAATGACGGGGTTGTCTTTTGAAACGTTTCCGCGAATTCAAAAGTGTCAAGTTGATGTTCAAGAAATTATGTGGATTTTAATTTTGTATACTTTTATGATTTGTCGTGTTCGGGAAAAGGTAAGCCAATCGACCTGACATTACCTGTCATTAATGTCAAAAATCTAAATAAAAATAACAAACGTGCTGACGAGTTGACACTACCTTAATGTAATTGTCATCCTTTTTGTATATAATAATAATAATCTTTATTTACAAGTTTTCATATTAATATATTAGTAGTATATATTAATAATAATTTTTATTCACAAGATTTCATTACAAATTTAACACATATTATATTATAATAATAATATAATATATAGTATGTGTTAAATTTGCGTTCCAAGTCATTGACGATGCCACTTGAAATTAGGCAAAAGATGGCGTTTGCGTCGTCTTTAATTTATCATAATTAAATAAATCATATATTACTAATATATTTTGAATGAAGAAAATTGTCCATTTTTCATATGATTTATTAATATTTCATTACTCAATGCCTTTAACCAATCGTTTTTTTTTTTCATCCACCAATCATATGACGATTACACAATTTCTTTTTATTTCGATTTTATAAAATGTTTTAGTCCAGTAGCAATGTCTGTTAATAAATTTAAATGAAATACTGACAAACCAGTTCAAATTAAGTACGCTTTTGTAAAAATGGACAGTGGGACCTTTGAGAATGATATTATTATGGATGTTGAAATAACGGCGAAGAATATCACCATTAATTTACTGTCACTGAAATCCCGGGAAAAAGATAAAGCGGTTTGATTTAAATAAGAACAATTAATGAATATTTTTCCCATAATTTCCTTAATACTAATATAATAATATTTTATTATGGTGGCTAACGTGAAATTAATTATTATTATTATCATTATTATTATTATTCCTTTATTCTTATATCAAGAAACTTCACGTACTCACCAACAAATATCTTCCTTAATACTTTTTGATAATATAATTTAACGCAACACAATTGCGTAATTATTTAATACGAGTAGAAAAAGTATAGTATTCAACTCGTGCGAAAGGCATTATTCACTCAGATAACTTACACCACGAGTCGATATACGACTTTTGCTTCTTGAATAATAGCCAATTTTCTCACTCGTTCAACAATATACTATTCATCATGTGTTAAAGGCGTTGAAAATTAAACAAATCAACAATAATAAATGAAAGACAATGCAAGCGCCATATTTGGCCTAATTTTTGGCGCTTGCGTTGTCTTTCATTTGTTATGCTTAATATCAGGTAAAAAAATCCGTTCAGCCGTCTTCATCAAGGCATTGCACATGGAACACACTAGTCTGATGAGGTTCGAAATGACCATCACTAGTTATCCATACGCTAGATGAATAGTGGCTATACATTTTATTAAAAACAAAATCTAATTTTTGATACGATTCTATTATTTTCTAATTTTTGTCGATTTTCTTGTAACGGAATCAGTTTTTCGGTAATTTCCGAGATATTCCCGGTCGATTCGTTCTGGCCGGCCGTTCTGGTGTTATCCGCACTGGCCATTCCCTAATTGCGTCTCACCAAGGCTGGGGTGGTCGTCAAAAGTCGAGCCTTTACAAAACGGTATATTGCCCGTCATAAAACTTTATTTGTTGGGAACAGAAAGGACCGTGTCGTAAAATCTGTATAATTTTCCTCGATTTGAAATTGGAAAGTGAGCGACGGACCGCTAGCCTCCCTTCGTTTCGAACGAACGTTTCAAAATATTTTTTTCCACAAAAAATAAAACGAAAGATTTTTACCGGAGAAATCTATTTGTTCGGAGAAAATTACTTATTGAGTTAATTAAATAGGAAACGAATAATTAAAAACTGAAATCCCCGCGAAGACGGTGCGTTTAATAATTTACTTATAAAAACAAACACTTAAGGTTTATAGGGCAAAATTTTACTGTCGATAGATAAATCAAATAACGAGTGTCTGCAGATGATCTTGTATTGCGTAACGTTTTTAATATAACGTTAAATATTCTCGAATTGCGTAATCATCTATCGTGCAGCGGAGAACGTCCATTGCAATCCTGTAATAATATTAAAAAAGAATTCCTTTTTCTTTCACATAGTCATAGTTATTTAAAATAATATATATATATATATATATATAATCGATGTCCCCTTTTACCAATTGGTGTCGGGGTATTTAAAATAATAATAATAAAAAAATCTGTAATCCTATATCCAGCGGGGTATTTGCCCTAGGCTAGAAATACTTGTTTAAATGGATATTTGTTTTTAAATACTTAAGTTATATAAATCTGAGTTTAAATAGCCAAAAGAAAGATAATTATTTTTTATTGGTAATGTTTTAAAAATTATTTTCCATATAAACATTTTTTTTAACTCTTCGTGAATTATGTGCATCACTTCACCACATTAATGACAGCTTAATTACGAACATAACCGACAATGACTTCTGACATAGACAGTTAAAGAGCACCATACCTATTTATTATTATTATTAATGTACTTATAAAATCATTACTTTCAGGATAAAATAACTCGAACAAAAAAATATTAAAAGAGTGAAAATCAATATTCATTATTTGTGCTGTTTTAACGGCATGGCTTAATATTTCTAAGCTATCGTTATCAATTACTTGAAAAAGGACTAAAAATTGACAATGTTGCGAGCTCGGTCCTTTAAACCATCCTTTAAATATTTGGATCGTGTGCGATCAGATCAAGTCGAAAAGATCGTTCAGTAAGATCGATCACAAGCAATGTATTTTTGATTCATCTTTTCCATCACTGCTTAATAGTAAATTAATATTGAGAAATTTGTAAACAAATGTTTGTAAACTTTTATAAAATATTTATGTATTTATTAACGGAATCTCCCTTTTCACATGTAAACAATAAAATAATGTAACAATATAAATAAAATATATACCGAGTGTCTGGGATAAGGGGTGAACATAGGAATTTATCATGTAAAATTAAATATGTGTAAAAAATAATTCCCCTATTAATTTTAGAGAAAAATCGTAAAGGAATATTTTTTTGAGTATTAAAAGCTGTTTTAAATTTATCTATTTAATTTACGTTTGTACCAGAATCCACCTCAAAAATAATAAAAATAAGTTGAACAATCTACCATTTAATGAAAACCCTTGCCATGAGTTTGAGAAATGTCATGAACCCTGTTTCCGCAAAAAAATTAATATCTGGGCTGGTATTTTTAAGAATAACATTATTATAATTAATCCCAAACAACAAGCAATAATTGTTTTTCATCATTTAAATTTCTTTGGTAGCATTTCGATAATATGGATTCTGGTACAAACGTTAATTAAATAATACAGGTTTTAATACTCTAAAAAATATTCCTTTGCAATTTTTCTCTGAAATTAATAGGAGAGCACATATTTAATTTTAGATGTTAAATTCCTATGTTCGCCCCTTATCCCAAACACTCGGTATAATATGATATGAATTTTTATTTTTTTTTTTCTTCGATTTTCTTGTTATTATCGATGATTGGTTTTGAGTAACGTGAAGAGTATAATCAAAATAATTAATACTGTTGTATTCTTCACACTTTAAAACAATAAAAAGGATACAACAGTGTTAATTATTATTCTTGTTATTCATCAAATTTATAATTTAAAATAATTTTTCAAGTCGAATGTTTACGTAGTGTTTATTCGTACAAAGTAAAACAATTCAAAAATTAAATTATACATAAATATTATTAATTATTTTGTAGATTTGTAAAAAGGTAAATCCGTTAAATAAATAAATAAATTTCAACTATTAGACCAAGTGAATTAAAATAATAAAATAATTTTGATTTATTAAAAAAAATATTAAATTAATAGGCGGAAAGACCATAGGTCGATAGCCTGTTCAAGCAAGCAAGAAAGAAACCAATATACCATAATATATTGTAAATATATGTAAAACAAATAACTTTGAATAAAGATATTGTAGTAGTATTAAATTAATTAAATTTAAATTATTAGTTGGTTGAAGTTATTACTTTGTGACACATTTTTAACAAATATAAATAGAGATAGGTTTTAAAAATTAAACACTTTGCTCGTATCACACAAAAAAAACAAGTGTGTGATACGAGCAGTGTTTAATTTTTAAAACTCTTTCTATGTTAGTAAATTTTATTTAAAAAATATTTGTTTTTTTGCAAAGTTCTATGTAATGTGAACTAAAAAAATTGTTGTTTATTTTGTTTTTCTTCATTAAAATTATAATTTAGAATCACGTTTAGTGTCAAATTTTTGAGGGATGTTTGTTTGTACAAGTATAAGTAAAACAATAAAAAATAAATTTCAATCAATATATTTTCTCTGCATAGATCAAATAAAACATAAATAAAGATCACATTTTTTTACAATATACATATATATAATCTTATATACAACTATTTACATATGTACACGAGAAATAATAATAATAACCTTAAAAATTATTTTTGGTATGTTGGGTGAAATTACTAACAATTTCGAAAAAAAAAATGAGATCACAAATTAAACGAAAATAAAGTCACATTTTTTTAACTCTGCCTCGTTATGACGGTGACTGGTTTGAAGACACTTTCCGCCGGTTTGGGTTCGGGGCTGCTGGAGCAGCTCGACGGGGACAGCGCCATGGGTTGGTGCATCGGGTGCGGGATTCCGTGCATGGGGAATTGTTGTGGTATCCTCAGGCCGGGGTACATTTCGTAGAAGGGCTGCTGGCGCAGGAAGTTTTCTTGAGGTGGGAAGGTTGATGGGGGAAGAGTTGGGGTTGGTTTTGGGAGCATTGGGAGGTATGGGTTGTAGCGTTGGTAAACGGAAGCGGCGAGAAGAGCCGGGTTTGGGTACAATCCCATGAGTGCGGGGTTGTAGGGTGCTGGGAATGGGGATGGATAAGCGCCTAAGACCATTGAGCGTTTGAAGGCGGCTAAACGGGAGCGGGAAGCCGCGGTGGAGCGCCTCCTCAGCTTTCCAGTGGTACCTCCAATGAAGACATCTTCGGCGGAGGGGTCCAACATCCAGTAGTTTCCTTTTCCGGGATCGTCGTAATGACGGGGGACTTTCACAAAACACTTATTCAGGCTCAAATTATGCCTGATTGAATTCTGCCATCCTTGCTTGTTTTCACGATAATACGGAAAGTTGCACATAATGTACTCGTAAATCCCGTTGAGCGTCAAACGTTTTTCAGGGCTATTCCTAATAGCCATCATAATCAACGCGTTGTAGCTATACGGCGGCTTCTCCTTCGACTTCTTCTCAGCATCCTCCTTCGAGGAATCCTCACCACTCTTCGAGCAATCCAAAGGAGGCGGCGTCGAAGTAACATCCAAATCGGAATCACTAATTTCAGACACTGGCGAAGGCAAATCCTCCACTCTATCATCATCCCGAACACTTTCCGGAATCAGGTTACTGATCGAAAACGACGACTTCAACGGTGTACGGGCCATACTCGGAACGTACAGGACCGTCTCCTCTTTCTTTACCATCATACACTCAAAACTCGAAACACTTGTTTGTTTATTTGCAACTAGATCAACTCTACTAAACGGAGTGTGACTCGCAACTGAAGCTCCGGAGCGCCTGCCTGAGCTTTTGTACCGGAATGGAGCTTTTGTGTACCGCTCCGACCAATCAGCAAGGGCCAATAGCGTGCGCCGGTGACGCCCTTATTTACCGTACACAGGGTGTGCCGTTGTGCTGGTGTTCCGGTGTGCCGGTGTGCCGGGGTGGGGACGCGGTGTTCTGTTTGTTTTGTAAATTTCGGAGCTAACATTTGGAAACACGTTCGTTACAGCGCGGAGCGGGTATTGTGCGAGGGCTTTTTCGAGAGGGCGCAGCTGCGCGGTTTGTTTTTGTGCCGGGGCGAAAAAGCTCTCGTCAATCCCAAAAAAAGGGAATCATGAATTAAATATACTGTGAATGGGTACCACCACTTATAATATTTGCTAAATATTAAAAGTGCACCTTACAAGAACTTTAAAAATTATAATTACTAAAACTCTTAACTAAAATAACAACATTTTCAGACTTATAGAAAGTAATATAAATATAAAAATACTAGAGCAGAAAGACCCCAGGTCGATGAAATTTAATGTATTTAATATCATTTATAAAATTATGTAAATTATCACTTTTCAATTTTGATCTCGGCAACAATTTAAGCTGTAGCGACATTTCTATTGTATACATATTTTTCAATACTCGGAACGACATCTTGTAGAGCTATCTCATAATTTTCTTTACTTTTCTACGAATCATATATTGACAAACATTAAATTACGCAAAATTTTCTATGGGTCAAGTTCTAAATCAAATTTAATTAAACTTCTTAATTTTCAATACAAATACTTGAGAAAATCTTTAGACCTTTTACCGCACACTCCCTTAATAGCAATTCTTTCCGAGTAATCAAAATGGTCATGTCATTTGGTCACGAATATTTATGCAGCAAATATGTTTGTTTTTTTTAAATATATACTCATACAATCAGTCACTATCTAAAAGGCAATACTCTGATAATAAATACCTTACCTGCTTGTCTATAAGACATTCCATTTTTTGCAGAAAATGCAACAAATCTTTTTTTGCATCAATAATCTGACTACTAGATAATCGAAACTATAGTCACATATTTATGTGAGCAAAATACAGTGGTAAAACAAAGTTAAAAAGTGTTTTTATTTACAAGGAAAGTATTATGATCGTAATATCGCCAATTTTAACGAATATGGACGTTTTGAGATCTATTGGAACATCGAGTTTCTGTGTTTCCGCTATAACGCATAAACGGCTTAATGGATTAAACCCATTTTTTAATTACAGTGGAATAAACTGAAAAACTGTTTGTTATAATCAAAACTCATTGAGTGCAACTGTACTCTTAGCAAATTATCATTTATTATTCGGATAGAAAAATGTTTCAAATGGAAGTTTTAGATCTTGAAAAAAATAAATAATTTTTGTTATAAAACATTTATTATTATAGGACCTTCAGTTTTTATTTTATAATCGGAAGAATTTCATGTTTCTAATAAATTCCCTTAGAAAATAAACAATTATCTTAATAATCTTTTTTGTATTGGCTGTGGCGACTTTAATTATTGAATTAATTATTTCAATAACAAATAAAACGTCAAAGTGCCGTCATATCCAACATATCATTCAGAAACGCTTCCAGTTAGATTAAATGAAAACGAGTGTGGAGAAACGTTTTTAATAAAAAACAAAATTTAATTGAGTTTATTAATCAATTTAAAAAAATATTTATCTTTTTTTTTAATTTATTGATAAAAGTTAATGATATTTTGTTATTTTCTTAATTACTCTGTAAATGGACTCTTTGTCTGTTGGGTAATAAAGTTTATTATTATTATAATTTAAAAAAAATGTGCCAAAATATGATGGAGTAAAGACAATTTTTGCAAATCAATAATTTAACATCTTTATTCCCAAAGAATACATACATATTTAATTCAATATACAATACATGAAACAATTTAAAACAAATATATATTCTTAAGAGAAACGGCTATAGACCGGAGATCTTTCGGCCTTAACATTTTTTATTTATTAATAAATGTAAATAAATAAAAATGAATCAGTCCTCAGGATCCTAATAAAAATACACACAAAATAAAACACAGTCTTATATGAACAAAAAAATTCTACCCATTGAACAACGTATCATAGTCCTCTCTGAAACACAAGATCCATAAGACCAATCCGCAAAAATTTCTCCACAACAATATTTCAATTTATTACATCGTTCCAAGATATAGACAGATAAATTGACATTGACGATTTCAAAAGAAAGTTTACCAATGACGATCAACTACTAAATAATTTGCAAAAAAAGGTCAATGATATAAAGAAGACAGGCAGATATACCAGTGGTCGAACCTTTACATTTATAAAATATTTTTATTATTCTCATAATTGTTAACTAAAAGAAATCTTGTCAATAAAGATTTAAATTACTTAAAAAATGATCCAAAATATGATTGAATAGGAACAATTATTGCAAGTTAATTATTTAACTTTTTTATTTATTAATAAATTCCTATTAAATTTTCAATCCGAAACTTATTTGACCGAATTCACCGGGGAAAGCACCATGATTACACATCACCACTTTTTTATTCGGATAGAAAAATGTTTCAAATGAAAGTTGTAGATCTTGAAAAATAAATAATTGTTATAAAACTTTTATTGTAGAACATTCAGTTTTCATTTTATAAGCGGAAGATTTCCGCCTACCTGATAAATTCCTTTAGAAATAAGCAATTATTTTTACAATCTTCTTTTTGTTAGCCGTGGAGACTTTAATTATTGAATTATTTGTATGTCACATAAAACGTCAAAATGCCACCATATTCTAAAAGAATGTTCTAAATTTATATATTGTGGAAATATTTGTAGTCATTGTAAGGTAAGGAATAACAAAATAACTTCTAAATATTTGGCTTTAACTTAAAAAAAAAAACAATTCAAATTTTCATTTAATAACTTTTCATTTGCTATTAAATGTTCATTCAAAAACTCATTTGACCCATTTCACCGGGGAAAGTACCATGATGGACACATTACCATTTTTATTATTAATCACCATAGAGTTGCAGTAAATTTAAAATGTTACTGATTTTTTTTTATTACTTTTCCCCTACTCTTAACTAAAATAACATTTTCAGACTTATAGAAAGTATTAATAGTTTGAAAAATACACTTGATTTGTTTCACTAATTGTGAATATAACGAACATATCCGACAATAATTTTTTATTTATTCTTATTTACGGATATAACCTTTTTGCAAAAGCAGAAAAATATAAATTGTATAAAATGTCAAAAAACAAAGTAATAGGAAAAAAATATAAATATGACAATAACAATTCGATTAACAATTTTCTACATAACAATAAACTTTTAATTAATAAAACGTATAAAAAAAAGTATTGTTTAAAACAAACATTTTGGGTCGATAATTAGATATTTCTGGCAAAATCTTATTTTTGAGTAATAAGTTATAATTTTTTTTAATATAAAAATAAAATAACAAAATATTTTAATTTTGATGAAAAGAAAACAATTAACTGTTTTATAAGCTTAATTAATTAATAATTACCGTGTAATTGAATCTAGTCACTCAAGTAAAATTAAAGTGATATAAAAAAGTGTTTTCTTTATATCAAAATTGAAAATGTACCACGAAGTGAACGCCTCCGAGATCCAAGAATTTAAATTGTTAAACAAAATTGTTGTAAATATTTTAAATCAAATTATAACAATCTTTATTAAGAGACTAATATAACAGCAATGGATGTGTCAAAATATATACGTAAAATAAACGAAAAAATATATAAAAACTCCGTACTTTATTTACATATATAACATTAAATATAAAATTCTCAATTATTAATTAAACGATCATTTAGATTAAAATTAAATGTATTTCTTTATGTTTCGATATCCTATTATAATTTACTCGTAATTAAACAACACGCAATTATGGTTTTGATATTTTGTTTATTTAATTAAGTGAATATTATTTCGGGGCGTAATTAATACTTAATAGCCAACTAATTTTGATTTAAGAGCGTATTAACGACGCCCCGAATAAATACCCCTTTAATCAGCTTTGCGGTTTCTAATGCCGATTATCGGGCGCTTAATCCGTCAGCCTCATTAGTATCATCCACGGATTAATTCATTAAAAAAGTTGATTTTTAATATAGATTAATCCGTGCTTCAAATTTATAAAGTCAATTAAAAATAGAAATTTCTAGAGAAAATAAATGGAAACTTTTTTTTGATGATTAAGTTTATTACATTTTTAGGTGCTTTACTCCACTGATTAAATGTAATGATCTAAATGAATCGTGTGCTAATTTTAATTGAGTTGAAACATCTGAATGCTGAATGGTGTTGGTCGTTACTTTGTGGTAATCGATTATAAAAAAAATATTATATTATATTATATTATATTATATTATATTATATTATATTATATTATATTATATTATATTATATTATATTATATTATATTATATTATATTATATTATATTATATTATATTATTTTATTATTATGAATGAAATATATTTAATGTACTAATTAATGAAAGATTGCGTTTCCTTTCTTCGCAAAATTTGTTAAAAGCAGAATGTACATCTGCTTGTAATAATTTTTGCGGTCTCGGTCACGATGTGACTATTATAATAATAATAATTCTATTCCCAAACTAAAAAAAAATCAAATTCAAATATTAACAATATTTTTTCAGGTAACATGGACAACCTGTTAATATTTTATGTAACTTTTATTTGAAATCATTTATAAATTGAATAATAATGGAGAAATCTGACGACAAAATTTAAGTATGGTAGTCTTTAATTTAAATCCTGTTATATAATGAACATAAAGGATACTGAGAAATAGAATGAAATAAATAGCAATGTTTTATTTTTTACATTTAATCAGTGGAGTAAAGCACCTGATGATTTAATAAACTTAATCATCAAAAAAAAAGTTTCCATTTATTTTCTCTAGAAATTTCTATTTTTAATTTATTTATAAATTTAAAGCACGGATTAATCCATATTAAAAATCAATAAAGATATATATCTATATCTTTATTCAGATAATTTCAACAATATAAATAATTACAATACATGTAGGTGTTAGTCTGTCTGGGCTATTCTGCCCTGTCGTGAATGTATGCTGAATAAAAATTTATGCTAGCTTGCTAAACTATCCTGATAATTTGCGCAAATGAATTGATGAATGGTGATTGTAGGATGTTTGTATTTAGGAACGATATTAAGGTTACGGGAAATACAGAATTTTGTAGATGCGGATAATTATTTTCACATCTTATTTGATTTAATAGCAATAACATTTAACTTAATTCATTTCTAATATTACGATGATTTATTTTAACTTAAATTAATTTCAATTAAATTAGAAAATAATTAATAAATTATTCCCTTTTTAGCTACTGTGACATTTTCACTTACGTTACATACAACAAAAGAAGGAATGAAACCAAATAAGTCAAAGTAATGAAAAATTACAATCATAATGATGGTTGCGACCGTAACTACGTGGTAATTCATAATGTTTTATTCAGTGAAAAATTACAAATTGTTTCTTTAAAATTATCATCTTATTTCAATTTAATGATTAACAAGAAATCATCACCAGTATTTATTAATTTATCACCCAACCAAAAATTTATATCCATATACTAAAAAAAAGATTTTCACCGATTGACTTCGTGTTTTATTCAAGACTTAAAAAGAATTAATTATTTGAAAAGAATGATTATTTTTCAATGTAATTATCAGCAAATCACTTAAAGTAAAAATAGTACGAAAATACCCACGCGTATTTTGCATGACAAAACATTTCCACGTAAAGCGATGTGAGGGAGGCATTAATGGTAGTTAGGGAATAATTTAATTTGAATGATAATTGTGGCCAACGGGGATTTGGATAATCCGTCGGTGTTAAGCCGCTTAGTGGTCGACTAATGCCGATGAGCGCAGTTTGAAGCCACGTCGAAAAATTAATGGCCTTTCGGATAATAAGTAATTGTTTAATGTGCTTATTATGAACAGTAGCACTGAGACGATTCGAAGCGTCCTTTGTGCTGCCCTTTGTTGGTGACGTTTTCAAAGAACGGAATGTCAACTGTGGCACGGGGGATTTCTTTTCGCACAATTGGAATTTGCGAGAAGAAGGAGACGTTTTTTGAAGTGTCGTTTGATGGAATCGGTTTTAATATTATTACACCGAAGATTGCTTTTCACGAAAATAACTCCTTTTATTAATTTCCTCGAAATGTGAAAACTCAATTATTCTAAGTTTATTATTCAAAAACAACATTTTATTTATTAATAAATGTTATTGACAAGGAATAACATTCGAAAGTTAATTATTTAACAACATATAAATTTTTTAAATTTATTAATAAATGTTAATAAACAAAAAAAATGTACCAAAATTTAATTGAATAAGAAAATTATTGAAAGTTAATGTTATTGACAAAGAACAACACTCGCGAATTAATTATTTATCAACATATTTTTTTCAATTTATTAATAAATGTTAATAGATAAAAAAATACCAAAATTTTATTAAGTAAAAATAATTATTCATAGTTAATGTTATTGACAAAAAAAACAACATCCATAAGTTAATTATTTAACAACATATTTTTTAAATTTATTAATAAACGTCAATAAATAAAAAAATGTACTAAAATTTAATTGAATTTATTAATAAATTTAAAAAATATTTATATTTTTTTTAATTTATTGATAAAAGTTAATAAAGAAAAAAAAAGTGACAAAATATGATTGAGTAAAGACAATGCAAGAATTGTCTTTACTCAATCATATTTTGGCACATTTTTTTTTATTAACTTTTACAAATGTACAATACATTTTTTATTGTTTTTATTTTTTTTACAAATAAATGTAATTGAATTTATTGATAAAAGTTAATAAAGAAAAAAATGTGCCAAAATATGATTGAGTAAAGACAATGCAAGAATTGTCTTTACTTAACCATATTTTGGCACATATTTTTTTTATTAACTTTTATCAATAAATTCAATTAAATTTTTGTATATTTTTTTATTTATTAGGGTTTATTAATGAATTATTTAACTTTTTTTATTTATTAACAAATGAAAATAAATAAAAAATGGATCAACCCTCAGAATGCTAACAAAAATACACACAAAACAAAACAGTCTCATATGAACAAACAAATATTCTGCTCATTGAACATCGTATCATAGTCCTTTCTAAAACACAAGAACCATAAGACCCATCCGTAAAAATTCCTCCACAACAATATTTCAATTCATTACATCCCTCCAAGACATAGGCAGATAGATTGACATTGACGATTTCAAAGACAGTTTAACAATTACGATCAACGACTAAATAATTTGCAAAAAAAAAGGTCAACGGCATAAAGAAGACAGGCAGATAGACCAGTGGTCGAACCTTTACATTTATAAAATATTATTCTCATAATTGTCAACTAAAAAAACTTGTCAATAAAGATTTAAATTATTTAAAAAAATGATCGAAAATATGATTGAGTAAGAACAATTATTGCAATTTAATTATTTATTTTTTTATTTATTAATAAATCATAATAAATTAAAGACAACGCAAGCGCCATCTATTGCCTAATTTCAAGTGGCATCGTCAATGATTTGGATCTACAAGATAGACGACCGAGAATCATTTTTTGTGCACTAAAGGAAGGCGTCCTTTTTATGAAAACAGAAAACGAAATTCACATTTAATGAAATGTTCAGCACCATTCATCTAGCGTATGGAAAACTAGTGATGGCCATTTCGGTTTTTTGAACCTCATCATAAATGTTAATAAATAAAAAAATGTGCTGTTAAATAATAAACAATAGTCACCCTTACTGAATAATATTGAAAGCCTCAAATTATTTACATTAATATTGTGTCATTAATTCAATTTTTCACAGTTGGAGTATATCTGAGGGGTTCCATAAGTAACAGTATATTACTTCTGTAACCCCATCCACAGTACATATGTTAACATTTTTTTTATAACCCAACCCAATACACGCAGGAAAAACCGTCCCTTTATAATAAGGGAGCATCCCGTTTCAATTTGCGCAATATTTATAGGGCCCTCAAATATTATCACTCAACATTACACCCAGCCCTCGAGGGATTCACGCATCTTAAAACTACCGTGAAACGCCCCTTATAATCCCAATTAATCCTTATTAAAACACACACTCACAAAAAAACACAGAATTAAGTCTTGACCTATTCCTAATAAAAAAAAAGTGCCGTCCACCGTTATTAACATTGACCTATCCCTTATTTGACCAACACATCGGGATGCTCGGGCGTCGTCTAGGATGACAGATGTTAGATGTTGGCCACCGCTAATTGACACCCGAGACGGAACTCGCGTCTCGATTTTATTATGGTTATTTTTATGATATTCAAAGTTTTATCGCCACCCTGGGATGTCGTTACGGTCGCGTTTCGTGAATAATGATGGCACTTTTGATCCTGAAACGGTAGCTTAATAAAACAGTTTTTAACGATTCATGATTCACCGTTTATTTCTGTTATTGATTGATGTTGGTGTCATCGATGTATGCTACGCATGGATTTGATGGGGGGTTTGTTATTATAATTGAGATATAAAAGTGGGATATAAATTACGAATTTAAAGTCTCGTTTTTTTTTTTCAATGATTATAAAAATTATGTATAATCCAAAGGAAATTATAGTGATATAAATAAGACTCTTTTGTAAATTCCCTTCATTATGTTTATTTAATTTCTCTTGTTGGGTTAACAGAATAAATATAAATAATTCAAACAATTATGTATAAATACATAAATAAGACAGCGTGTACAAGTAATGACAATATTTGATAAAGTTTAAAGAAATGCAGTCGCTATACATTAAAAATCAATACAATTTACAATGATGAATAAATGAATAAATTAAAACAAAACAGATAACATTTAAAATAAATTAATATTGATTACATACAGTAAAAATAGTCAACATAATAAGTTAAGCAGGATCCTCAGTTATGACCATTTGTGGCAAATTAATACTATTCTAAATAGTGCAAGAATAATTTAGACTTAGTGCTCTCTAATTCTCCCCATATACACTCACAAGTCAGCCATCTGCTTATCTTTCCACATCAAACTGTCCTTATTCAGTATTTTGTACTAAATTTTAATTTTTTAACAAGCAAACAAATGCTTTTATACTTTCAATATGGTTGCTTGTGATGAAATAAATAACTTAGGGTAGAAAGACCTCCGGTCGAAAACTAAGAACAGACAAACCTGTATTTTAGTATACAAGCCACGAATAACGGCCATTAAATGTTTAAACAGAAAATATGTCGTATAATATAAAATATACTAGTTTACGAATGTTTAATAATTGTTTATGAAAATAGCTAAAAAAAAAGTAGGAAATATTTGATTCAGACAAGCAAAATGTGTTTAATTGGATTTCTTAAATAAGTGATTAAATTAATAATTTACTACATTTTAAATTTGCCGCCAATTGTCGCTGCACAATTGTCGCCGCACTGATATGCAAAGGTGCCGTACCTTTCCATCGACGTTAGACTCTGTCCAGATATTTATTTATTCAAAATATATATTAATAGGTCCATGAATGGAATGGCCAATATTTTATGTCATAGATCGATTGGCAAGACAATTGCAACATATATATATATGTTTTTTGACAATTAAGTAGAGTTTTTTTCAAAGTTTTCCTCTGTCGGGAACCCAGTAAACTTTTAACGGCTGTTATTCGTGGCCCACCCTGTATACTAAAATACAGGTTTGTCTATTCTAGGCTATCGACCCGAAGTCTTTTCTGGGATGATATTTTCATAACAAGTATAGATATATATATATAACAAATCCTCTATTCGATGTTTTTAATAAGTTTATTCTTATAAAGTTTTAACTAAATATCCCAAATGGTTTAGTAAAGAATTAATTAACTTATTGCAAGAATAACTTACCGCAGTTCAATGACTGTTCTTCCTCTATGCACCCTTATCTATATAGCTATATAAATATTGGCAATCACTAATTCGTGTTACATTGAAGTTCTAGTCGATAAACAGTATTGCATTATACATTAAAGTAATCTTAAAATAAACAGGGATTTCATGAGATAAATTAAAAATTATTTTAATCTTTAGTTTGAGTAAATTATGGAAAAACAATGAAAATTTATAGCAAATTGTAATTTATACTTTTGGTAATAAAAACTTGTGTAATGAAAAATTCAAACATTTCACTAAATTCTTCATTCAAATAACTTCGCAGTCATTCCCTACCAATTTCATAATAGCTTACAATTTTCTTTTCTAACATGACTAGTTCATGACGTAATACGCGAAAATTAGCTTTTTTAGTTTATAATAACCTTTTTTACTTGGCTCGGAAAAAATCCTCTTTCTAATTGTTGGTTCTTCAATTCTTCAAAGACTATTGAAAAATTTGCCTGTTGCTCCCACAATTTTAGAAATTATTCTACAGCACTCTTGTGCAATTGGTAAGAATTTTTGTAGTTTATATTTATCATTATCTTCTATAATTAGAATGGCTGATTTCGCCCCAATGTCAATGAGGAGAATTTTATTTTTATTTTTTTTAGAGGACAAAATCTGGTCCACCAATACTCGGTGGGATTCTAACAAACTCGAACTTGATTTAAAAAATATGTATTCCTATTTTATTTTTCTGCAAAAGTTTCTCATTGAATCAGGGCTACAGGATGTGTTGTGTCTTATGACTTCTTATTGTTTATAATGTAATACAAATGAAATAAAATAAAATAAACAATCCAGTGAGTACACATTTTATTAATTTTTCAGTAACATGAAAATAACGTCTAACGTTGTTTCAGCGTTGCATAAACGTTATTTGGTTGTTGTTTTTTTGTATAATGCCCTAACAACACCCCTATCTACGCCACTGCTCATCACTAGTACATACACAAGAAACAAATAATTGTACTTTCATCACGTATCAACTCGTTCAAATTATGGCTTTCCCAGAACAACAGAGACAATATCCCGAAAGTCCGGCCAAAGATTAACACCAAAAACCATTATAGCCATACCCCAACTCTTTCCGATTGTTTTCTCCCCGTCTGCGGATTACCATCTCTCGAGATCTCCTCCACCGGGCGGGATTAAATTCCGGCCGGCGAAAGCCGATTAAATCTGTGGTCTTCCAGCAGACGAAAACGAAATTACACAGGCTAACGTTCGTAATGCCATTTTTCATGAAAGTGGCCGCCGATGGACGTTCACGGCCGGTTTGAGCGGGCCACGATTTTTTTAATGTGCTTACATGGATAATATTGTGACTGGGATTTTCGGGATTTTGACAAAAAAAGAACGCGCGGGAAAGGGTTGTAAATCTTTGCGTTTTTTTTTTGTGTGTGGGGTTGTTTGAATACAGTGTCGGGATTAATGTAAGCCCTGGATTCTTTGTTGTTTTGAATAAAGGGAGAAGTGTAAAAAAAGGATGTTTCAGGAATGTTTCGAGGAACTTTATAAATATAAACAACTTACATCTTATTGTATAATATTTTTTTAATATTTTAATATTATTCAGGGACTTTGATATTATATTAATTAATCTTCTTTATGTTGGTTGTGGAGACTTTAATTATTTAAACAAAAATAGTTGTCCTTTCTCCTACTTATTTTTTTTTATTAAACTAGATATATTTAAACTATATTTCCATATTCAGTAGTGAACTGAATATGGAAACATAGTTTCCGAAATATATATAGTTTAATAAAAAAAATAAGTAGGAGAAAGGACAACTATTTTTATTTAAATAAATAATTAAATAATTATATAATACAGCACAATTTTGAGATTTTCCTTTCATAGGCTATCTTTCTGTCATTTTTTAGTAATAATAATAAATTTATTACCCAACAGGAAACAGTAGCCCAATTACAGGATAATACAAAATAATTTTACATTATTTTTTTAAATATGTTCATACTTTGAATACAGAAGAGTATTTATTCACTTGATTACAATTATTTAATTTTTTGTAATAATTTTGAAAAATCATTATTAAAAAATTGGAAATACCCAGTTTTATTAAAAAAAATTATCATATAATTTATCATCTATTTATTATCTGAATAAATTCTATTATTCAATAAAAATCCATTTATTGTTGTAAAAAACAATTCTTAAACATAAACTTATCTTTAATCAATCACAATTTTGAATAATGTCGACAAATGATGTTAATTAATTTCAAAAATATTTCTCTAAGGGGAAAATATACAAATAAGAAAAATATTAACAATACTATTTATTTATAAAAAAATATACAAATAACAAAAAAAATAATAATAATACTATTTATTTATAGACACACAAAATAAATTCAATAACAAATAAACTTGGACATTAGAAATTTACCAGCAGCGGAATCCAGAAGAACTTTTTTACAGCAAACCGAACTAGACCTCGTCTATCTTTTCGTTAATGATTTTAATCATGAGTATTATTTCCTCTATTTATATAAAACTAAATCGTGCGTTTATAAAATTATGTTATTATTATTAATTATGTTATGTTATTGCCCAAATTACATCTTTGTTCGTCCGACTTGTGCTTAAATTAATTCAGAATGATTTAATTGAAATTAAAACACTTGATTTGTTTCACTTATTTGTTATAATTTTAATTAAATCATCCTGAATTAATTCAAAAATGTTTCACCACGGGTTAAGTGAGAAATTAATTAAACATATTGTGCTTAAATTTTGGCCACGTCACTGCTTTTTTTTTCAAAATACCTCCCTTCTTCTCCTAATGTCGCTTCTAATATCCGATTAATAAATTGCATCGTTAGTGCGTTTTAAAAAAATATTATGAATGTGTTTAAGGTTGCAGATTAGTAGAAAAATATAGCTATACAATATAGTGGAAATAATCATTGATAAAAAGAGACAATATCTGGAATTTAGTATTATAAATATGCATTCACACCTTTTTATCTGCCAAATACAATAAAAACTATGATTTTTAATTTATCTCAGAAAATTCCTGCATGTTTTAAAATTATTTCAATTTGTAACATAATATTTTCCTTTGATCAGGACCTCAATGTAATATGAATTAGTGACTGCCAATAACTATATAGCCATCTCAATCTTCTAAACCAGTGTTCTGATCGATCTTAATAGAAATTAAGATTTTTTAATTTAAAAACTATTTGAAATAAATATGAATAGATTATTAAAAATCAATCAATAAAACATTTTAAATTCTCTTGAAAATGGGCTAATAACCCGAAACTAGTGAGAATTTAAATATAAATAGAAAAGAGTATTCATTCACTCGGTCACAGTTATTTAAATATATTAAATAATTTAAAGTTATTCAATCTAATATGTGTTTTATTAGTTGATTTTTAATAATCTATTCATATTTGTTTCATACAATATGTACTACCAACGTTTAAATATTAAAACCATTAATTAAAAAATATTGTTTTAATTCATGTCAACAACCATAAAATTTGAAAGAGTATGAAACGCGAATGAAAGTATATTGAAATTGTTTTAGAAAATGTATACTTTATATGCATTATAAAGTATACATTTTCTAAAAACAATCTTTCAAATTTTATGGTTGTTGACATGAATTACTCCGACTTGTATCCACACGAACAAAATCCCGCACGGAATTCCCCGACATCTGTAATCCATTAAACAATCCCGTTGCTGGATCTCGGAAGAGCCATAAATCAAAACTTTCGCATTGTAAACGCTTGCGAATAAGTTGCGAATGGGCGTAGAGGTGTGTCGCCCCCTTAACTGGCGTTAATCTAAACAGATTAAGGTGTTAATTGGCAACATTTTAACCTCATTGCAAATATTGAGGTTTGTCGTAAATGGACCCCGGCTATCAGACAATGGGGGGATTAAAGAGTCAGCTCGGTGACACAATGGTCCTGGGCAGGATTTGTGCGAAAATTTCGGTCTGCTCTGGATTATAATTAGGGAGGGCGAATCTTGTGGGCGGAACGTGTTTCCTTTCGTTAATGATTTTGGTCGTGTGGTCAGGAAATGTTTGAATTTATAGTAGAATGTCTCGAATAAAAATTACTTACTTCACTTTATAAGTACCATTAAAACGCGCGCCATGGGGGGAATAAAAGTGGAAAAATGGGGAAAGCAACGGGAATTTACTCGAAATTGTCAATGTTAATAAATCTTAATAAATGGAATACGACACAAGCGCCATCTTTTATATAAAATAAAATAATTATTCATGATTTATTAATTTAATGATGCTATGTGAAATTAGGCAAAAGATGGCGTTTGCGTCGTATTCCATTTATTAACATTGACAATTTCGAGTAAAAAAAACCTTTATTGGCATTCCCAAAAAAAAATTTCGAGTAAATCCTCGTTGCTTTCCCCATTTTTTCCACTTTTATTCCCCCCCATGGCGCGTTTAAATGGTACTTATAAAGTGAAGTAAGTAATTTTTATTCGAGACATTCTACAATAATTATATATATATATACACCTTTTCAGATGTTTATTTTTTGATATTTTTAATGTGAATTTTTATAAAAAGTCATGTCAGGAACAACAGTATTATTATTCGTGATCAATCACTTCACGTAACCTCGAAACAATACAATTAGATTGTCTCATGCTTGTTAATAATGATACACTTGAAGTGAATTGCTAAATATTTAGAAAATTAACAATTAGAAAAGTCGCGATTTTCTTTTTCAATCCCATCAGTGTAATCAGTTAATTATTTTATTATTAAAAGTAAATAGATCATTCTTAAATTCAAAGAATTGATGTTTTAAGGGATGAAATGAAAAGGATGAAGACCTTAACATGTGCTGTTCGAGTGTGCAGCTGAAGGGAAGAAAATCTGAATCAAGAGTATCCACATCTACTCTTCCCAAAAGACAAAATGATCTAGAAGATGCTGGAGCTTGCAAAAACCACAAAACTCTTTGATTAACTATAAGAGCGAAAGCAGTACAAAAAGCCAAATTGCTGCAATTTTTGGCCTAACTAACCCTTACTGTAGCTCTGGTGGTCGATCTTAATAGAAGTCAAGATTTTTTTTTTAATTTAAAAACTGTTGTTTTAATTCATGTCAACAACCATAAAATTTGAAAGAGTATGAAACGTGAATGAACGAAAATCTAAATTGTTTTAGAAAATGTATACTTTACACGTATTATAAATTTCTAGAAACAACTCCTTCAAATTTTATGATTGTTGACATGAATTACTCAGACTTGTATCCAGACGAACAAAATCCCGTACGGAATTCCCTGACATCTGTAATCCATTAAACAATCCCGTTGCTGGATCTCGGAAGAGCTATAAATCAAAACTTTCGCATTGTAAACGCTTGCGAATAAGTTGCTCCCCTCAAAAAAAGGGTTGTTTTAAAAAAATCGATTTTTATTGCGGAATTTTAAAGTGTGTACATTTAAGATTATTACCTAAAAAAAAACATTTTGATTGGATACAAATTGCCGAAGTTAATCGAGTTTATGCAAAGTTAGAACACATCTCAAATCTTTAAATAATATTATCAAATTCGATAACTTCGATAATTCAACACGTATTCATTCAATAAGACAGAGGCTTTTTTTCTCGTATTCTAATCTATTTTCTTCTAGCCGTTGATCGTTCTAATTTCACCAATTATTTATTTTATATTTTTGAGAAAAAAAGTTTGACAAAATGGCAGCCTTTTGAGTAAAAAAAAAACTTTTTCGGGTCTAAAAATTTGTCTTTGTAACGGCTGTATTACAAAGACAGATTTTTAGACCCGAAAAAGTTTGTTTTTTTTACTCAAAAGGCTGCCATTTTGTCAAATTTTTTTTCTCAAAGTTGAACAGTTAACGATAGCATTTACTCATTTTTAATGCAACGTAATTATATTTTTTTTATTTCAAATGCTTTCTGCATCCCCAGGAGCAGTCACCGCAAATGCCTTATTAAAAAGATCTTCTACGGGGAGCTGTGTCATGAATCCTCAGGACCTTTCGTCTAAAAAAATCTAAATTTACTACTAATCTTTGTTTGATTCATTAATGTAAATGGATTTTATCTATGTTTTCGTTTTCAAGGAAAAACAAAATCCAGAATTTTCGCTTGTTTCGGCCATGCAGGTAGGCATCACTTTTTAAGTAAAATTTGATAAAAAAATAAATTTGAAAATAATAAATTTTAACAATTCAATAATTAATTAATTATTTTCACTTTAGCTACATTTACTCCTATCCACTAGAGAAGTAATAACTGACTACAATATTGAATTTGGATTGAATTTTGTAATGGTCTAAAATTAGAGCCCTGTGGTATCCCAATTGAAGTATTTAGAAAGAATTTGAATAAATCTTCTTGATAGTAATAATTTATTTATAGACACCAGACAGAATCCAACATACAATACATAATTAAAAAAATATATTTCTCAGTACATATTTAAGATTTAAGTACACTTAAGAATAAATAATAATATTATTTTTTTTTTGTTTTTGTTTTGTTTTTTGCATTAAATATTTTCGATTCAAAAATTATTGCATTATACAATTGTTATTGTTATGCAACAGCAATATTAGACATTTGTTATAGTACTTATGTAACATAAGTCAAATTGTCACAATAGCAAAAGAGTAAATATTTTATTAATTTTTAAAATTAATTAGTAATACATATAAATTTATTGCATGTATGTCTTACATTTGTAAAAATGGTATATTCCGTTAAACAAATAAATAAATAAATATTTTCAAATTCTTTTATTTAAATTATTTAAATAATAATATTTTTTATAATAATTTAAATACAATAATTTATATAGCGAAAATAAAAAATGTTTTAGGTTGTTACAATACACATCGTGATACTGATTTCCTGAATCAAGTACAAATATGTTGTGTGGAAGCATTTGGATTTCGAATTAAACGATATTGCGACGAGTCGGAGTTAAAATTAAATAAAAATTATTTAATAATAATTAATAAATCATTTCCACGTTTAGCTCTGTAATATTTTGACTTACGTTACGTAAGTAGCTCTGTAACATTTTGACTTACGTAAAGTACTTTAAATAAACGCACATTAAAACAATCACTTCCCGGGCAAATACACCGCCGGAAATTGAATTACATACATTGAGTCGGAGTTTTCTTTCTTTCAACTATAATTCGAAATCGCTTATGTTAATTGTTTTGTTTTTTTAAACTATTTTTTTGTTGTTTGCTCAAAAGGAGCAAACCTCTCTATTACCCCTAACATCTCCTCCAGATACCATCTGCGGTATCCCCAATAAAGAATAAGAAGAAGAACAAAGAAGCCAACACTCGACACACGACCTTTGAGTTACAATTGCTCAACTGCCCGTTACCCAAGAAATTGGCAGCTGAAGTGGATCGTGCCCACAATCAACCTTAAATTAAGTCCTCTTCCAGCCATCATTACCAAGAAGCCCGTAGCAGAAAAAAAAATTAGCCGCGCATTGTGTCCAGGTAAGCGTTACCGTTTATATTTTTCCCTTTTTCGCCGACGCCGAAAAGCCAATAATCTCCGAGTCGAATGCCAAATGTCACCGTCAAGATAAATCTCCGGATGGTCTGTTGAGAGGGCGCATGTTACCGATCGGGTTTTTATGCGTTTGTTCGCGACAATGGCACCGGTCGGCTTTTCGGACAGGAAAAAAGGAAAACGGTCTTCGGAATGGAATTGAATTGAATTGTCGACGTTTTCGGGAGTGAAGGCGTTCACGCCCACTATAATATTTGGCTTTTGTTGGAATAACAATCTTTTAATCAGTTTAGGGCGATTATGTTGTCTTTTCGGGTTTCGGACTATTTTTTTTTTTTGAAGCCCACCACGCGAGGCTTTCTTCTTTGGGCCATTATTCATATCAACGCTTAAGATGTCAATTTGAAAATAATGATAATCGAGACAAGAATAAGGTTAGGATGTTTATACCTGATTGGAAACCACAATTTTTAATAAATAATATGTTGGCTGATCGTAATTTGATATCCTTGATTTGGGTATCTTTAATCACTTGATGAAATACTTTTACAATGCACTATTTGTAAATAAAACAACAGTTTTTTTTTAAATAATTAATAAATTATTTTCACATTTAGCTCTGTGACTTTTGACTTACGTTACTTAAGTACGTTAAACAAATGCACATTAAAACAACTACTTCCCGGGCAAATATCCACGCCTGACATTGAATTACATAATGTACACCTGCTGTTGCACATCAATAAAATATTGCATAATGCAACTGGACAACGACAGGCTGAAAGACGATAGTCAGTTTCAGAGTTGGAAATATATTGTGAACGTTAGTGTATTGTAATTGTATATTCCAATCTCAGAAATAAAGATATTAATGTATGTATGAATAAATTATTAAAAATCAACCAATAAAACACAGATTAGATTGAATTAGTTGATTTTTAATAATTTATTCATATTTATTTCATACAATGTGAACTACCAATGTCTAAATATTGAAACCATTAATTATCTTGAAATAATTGCTAATATTTTTAAGGGGCAATCTATACAATAACAATGACAGAAACAAATTAATTTAAATTACTCGTGATTATTTAAAAAAAAAAGACAGGTCGATTAGTATTTTCAATTGCGCAACTTTTTCACTAAAATTTTTATAATTCTTGGATCTTGGAGGCGTTCACTTCGTGGTACATTTTCAATTTTGATGTAAAGAAAACACTTAACTTTTTTATACCACTTTTATTTTATTTTAGCTTCAATTACACGGTAATCATTATCAAACGTGGAGCCGTTTTGATGTGTAAATTTCGCTATTCACATCATTAGTATGTTTACTATGTTTTCTGAACCCCAACAGTGCTCTCATTAAAAAAAAATACATTAAAAATTACATCTTTAATATAAAAAATCCCTGTTTCGAATTATGGGAGAATTTATAAAAAGGCACACTCGCTCCTCAATTTTATGCACATTCTATGGATTTCTGAAGGAGTGAAGTATAAAAAAGTTCTTTTTTGATAGTTTAAATTCAATTTTACAAGAGAATAAGCCAAAAAATACAATAATATTTATTAAACTACCGCTAAAAAACAATTTGAATTGAAAATAACCTCGAAAAGCGTCTACACGCTTTCGGTGCCTGCTATTTTCATGGCGTCATAGCTGTCATGGCGCTGAGCGTTGACTGAGATAGCGGTTTAGCGCGATACGGAATACGAAACAGCCATATAACGTAACCTTGAAGAATAGCGTGCTGTCAAACATAGCGTTTTCGATAGGGAATAGAGCCGAATATTGGATTACAATAAAGCTTTCGATACTGTTACTTTGATTTTTTATGAAGTACTTTACAATATAAATAGAAAACAGTATTCATTCACTTGGTCACAGTTATTTAAATATATTAAATAAAAATGATTTGAAAATAATTAATAAATTATTTTCATCATTTTTATTTAATATACTTTACAATATATTGGTTCGGAATTATCCTGGTTGATGTAGACAATAATAGATTAGATTTTTTTTAATTTTATCCAGAGTATTCCACAGGGATCTGTGCTAGGACCCCTGTTTTTTAGTACATACACATATACTATATTACAAACCCCATTTCATTGTAGCGGTCAAATGTATGCTGATGACAGCCAAATTTACATATCCTTTCGTCCTGTGGATTGGCCGGATGCAAAGCTCTGTGTAAATACTGATCTTACATATATTCAAAGTAACTCAAAGCGATTATGTCTAAATTGTTTTTTAAGTTATTATTATTCAGAATATATAATTCTTTGAAAAGACACGTTTTTTGATCTAATTCCTTTTTAGCGTTAGGTGTAAGGAGATATTTTGATACGTTTATCAAAATGTATCCTTACACCTAACGGTAAAAAGAAATTTACAATGAAATTAAACAAGGAACATTTCTGGCAATGATCAATTAAATTCGATCAATCCCTTTTTCCAGCTGCAAAAGATTACTTACACTGTAAGTTATACTAACATCTATGGAAACAACTACTTTCCGAGCATTTACCCCGCCGGACATTGGATATTTGTTGTTGCATAGCTGCACTTTTGCGAATTGCAAATGTGTGAATCATCTTTGTTTCATTTTATTTAATTTAGAAAGAAATTTGATAAAATCTCAAATAAATTTCCTGTGTTTCAATAGATTTTAATAAAAAATGTAAATGTTATATTTAACCTTGCAAAAAATTCGTTTAAATTGTGTCAATGAATAAACATTTAAAAAAAATCCAGCACTATTGATATTCTATGGGGTATGCCATAGGGATTCAACTTTCTTTTATAGATTTTATAAACGATATATCGCTTAAAATTTGACACAATATGTTTATATTATTTGCTGATGATTTAACAATATTTGAAGATATTTATATTGTATAGAAGACTGATTATGAATGCAAGATCTGTGTATATTAGTTAACTGGTGTAATTTAAATATGAACAAATGTTCAACAATGAGTTTTTTTCAAAAAAAAAAGGCTATCGACCAATGATCTTTCCGCCTGGGTTTTTTGCTAAACGGTATATGATCAAGAGAGAAAAATAATTATTATTAATAATAAGAATATTTATTTACGGAAAATTCACCATTTTACAAAATTGTAATTATTGTAAATTTTATTGATAATTTCACAGGGATGAAAATATGAAGGTTTTGATTCATAGTTTGTCATAATACCTGATTGCTAATTAAGAGGAGATTTATTCAAACATTTTAAATTAAAAATTTTCTGAAAATGCCCTCGATGAATTTATCAACAAAAAAAAAACGCACATTACGAGAGTTAATGAAACGTTAATTCCTTTCACAAACACGCAAAACCACTCCCACCACCCATTTCCTGTCTCCCGAAAAACCACCCCGATTTCGTTTCTCAAATTACCCATAATCGACAAACAAAAACCTCCCGGCCAATCCCCGCCCATCCCTTCAAAACAACTAAATCAAAAAAAAAATCCCGCACGTATAATTAGACAGTCAATCGCCTTTTTCTCATTCTTATTTTCGAAAAATATCTCAAACCGTATACATTTCCACTAATCCGTTTCGGTTTCACATAAATCAGGACAATGGGGAAGATTCCTATCAGCCTGGTGAACAACCCCTATTACGATCAGGGGCGTCGATAACATCTCAATTTCAGCGTCATTACAACGGGCCAGAATGGAAACATTAAGGGGCATATACACAATGTACGACACAGGAGGCTTGTTGAAGAAATCTTGATTGTTATCATCACGCGGGAGAGAAGAGGAAAAAAAACGTTGGTTTTTGTGTTATGGGAGAGAATGCGGTGTTATTGCTTGTTGACGGGATGTTGAAGGGTTTTTAATATTTTTAATTAGAAATGCGGCACGTGTGCTCTTGAGAATGTAATATTGTAACATTTGTAGATAGTATATCATTGATGGTTGAAGTCATATTGGGATAGAATATTAAAACAAAATAGATAATGAAAATTTAAGACTGGACAACACAAAACATTTTAATTTAGCACGAAAGAGATAGCTATATAAATATTGGCAATCACTAATTCGAGTTAGATTACTGTTGTGATCAATGAATAATATTGTATTTTGATATATAATACAATATTATTCATAAAAATCTTAAAATAAGCAGGAATTTCATCAGATGAATTAAAAATTATTTTAATGTTTAATTTGTGTAAAAAACAATTATGAAAAAACAATGAAAATTGATCAAATTTATAGCAAATAACAAATTAATTTTTTGCTAATAAAAACTTGTGCAATGAAAATTTCAAGGATTTCACTGAATTCTGCATTCAAACAACTTAGCAGTCATTACCTATTAATTTCATTATATCTTAGAATTTTCTTTTCTAACTTGAACTAGTAAATGTACGTAATTCATGAAAATTAACGATTTATTTTTTATTTAGACTGATAATTTATACTTGGCAGGTAAAAAATGTAAATACATATTCATATTATTAAATCCAAAAGAATGGCTCTTTTCTCAAACGATTATTTCCATTTTACTATATAGCTATCTCTTTCTACCAAACCGTAATCTTAATTATTTGTACATTGTTTTAAATTATTTATTTATATTTTATTTTTCATTCATTTAAACATTACAATTGAATTAATTATTATTTTTAAAGAATTATTTTTATTCTATAATTTTCAGTATATATTGTTACTCATCCAGTATCTAACATCATCGGAAATGTATGCTTCATAGTGGAACCATTTTGCATTTTGTAGTATACAGTATACTATAAAATCCAAAATGAGGTGTGTATTAAAGGTTGTAAAAAATTATATATCTTTTTATACAAATCCACATTTTTAATTTTTGCATTTTTTTCTCTTTCGGCTTTATAGAGTCGATTGCGTTTTAACTAAATCGCGCATTCCCTTCGGAATTAGAGTGAGACAAGTATTAAAAAAATCAAAAAATTAACGCAAAAAATTACTAAGTTTGATGCAATTATTATGGATGTGGATATAAAAAACATTATTGGTATTGTTAAACTTAACAATATGTTCAAATTTTTTAATAATTTCACATTTTATTTATTGTTTTTTCTTCCCTTCCTTTTCTTTCTTCCATCTCGATCCCATCAAATTATTTAATCTGGTTTAATGAGTTTGATATAAAATTTGTTAATATATATATTATAATATTTAAATGAAACACTTGGTTTGTTTCACTTTTATTTTTTTTGTCTCCAATTAGTTTCGACATAATTACATATTTTCAACTCCATTCTTATAATAATTCATTTATTTTTGAGAAGTACCAAGAGGATCGAATTTGGGATCGTTACGAAATTCGATCAAACTAAATTGCATTCAGACTGTACTGATAATACAAAATAATAACACATAAATAATTACAATTGATGTAGGTGTTAGTCTGTATGAACTATCGACCAGAGGTCTTTGTATCCCAAATTGAATTATTTTATTAAATTCAGAATAGATGGAATAGATTCATAATAATGGCTAGCCGAAATTAATTGAACAAATATACAAATAAGTAAAATATTTTTTTACCCTCTTTGATTAGTCATAATAGTGATCAATGAGAAAAAAGTAAAAGAAATTAAAAAATAGAGTTTGTGAAGTAATGTCTATTTTAAAGTACATAGCATGAACATATAGTTCAGTTGGATTGAATTTTGAAATCTAAAATTAGAGCCCTGTGGTATCCCAATTGAAATATTTACAAAGAATTTTTATAAATCTTTGACCATTTTTCATCTCCAAGGAGGAATGTACACAAATTGTTAAAGATTCCAGTTTTACATGTTTCATCGTGGGTTAAGTGAAAACAGTTGTACATTGAAAATTTTACAATTCATAGATATTAATCATAATAAATTAAAGTCGGCGCAAGCGCCACCTTTTGCCTAATTTCAAGTAGCATCATCAACGATTTGGGTCTACAAGGTAGACGACCAAGAATCATTGTTTCGTCCACTAAAGGAAGGCGAACTTGTCCTGTTTATGAGAACAAGGAAAACGAAATTCACATTAAATTTGAATCATAGATAATAATTAATCATAACATTTGTTTTTTTAATATAAGCCTACAATATATAACAAATATATGTACATTATTTTATTATTAGTTTGTAATTCCATTTAGAATCAATTTTAACCCCTACTTGGGTGATCTGTAAATTTGTTCACACCATCAGCCTCATTGAAACTCACCCAAACACCATTCAAACGTCCAAATAATGTAAGGCACGTCGGACAAACAACCCAGAAATTCCCACTCGAAAATCCGTCCGCGCTTTTGACTTTTCCCCGGAATCCCACGGGGCCAACAAAGGCCCGCAAAAATATTATTAATATTTTGCGCCGGGCGAAACGGAGGCACATCTTGACAAAACAGATTTGTAGTGCGGTATCAAACGCGCCGAAATGCGTGGGCCACAAAAGGGCCTGTCATCGGCGCGTCACATGCAAATCCCTGTGACTGGCCAGAAATCGGCTTATGACTCCGTTTTTATTGACTTCCCAGACGGCCAAACACTTTTTCTCAAATCCGATTTCGGGGGTAATGGATGCCCGTGCAGATTTTTTCCAAATGGGAAACGTTTACGCACGGTTGGATCTTTATGGATTAGGCCAGTCATATTCTTATAATCTTCGAAAACGATTAAATTTGTACCTAACCTTTTTTTCTTTCATTTCATTTACAAGAATCGATACTTACAATGATTTTGAATATATTCCATAATGATTAAATTAAAAATTATTAAAACACATTTTCTGATTTAAACAAAACCTTAATTAAGGCTTCTACTCCACTCTACATTATGCTTAATTAATTTCTCACTTATTCCATTGTGAACAATTTTTGTATGATAATTCAACTCATGTATAAAAATATGTTGTTGAATTAGCAGTTTGCAAGCGGATAAACAGGGAGGAAACAAGTTTGCAAGATATATTTTTAGTTATCTTCACTCATGGTGAAATTTACAATTTCGTGAAACTAAACATCAGTCGAATCGTCAGTGCGAATAATCATGAATCAAACTCGTTTCGGAAGTGAATCTTGCATCGTTATCAAACGTGCAGTGATAAATGGTATCGCCAAGAATACTAAAAACGAAAAATTCGATCTGGAAACAGTTAAATTATCTTAACAAAACTACTCACGGTTATAATTTATGCAGGATAAATTTTATTTTGATCACTCCTCATTTCATTACAAATTTCTCGAATGAATTTCCATCCCAATTCCTTCTCGAAATTCAATGACTTGTGCAAAATAAAATTTATCCGGCCAAATTCTAACCTCTCGTGGTTGTAACTCCAAAAATAATCAATAAATTATTCCCTCGCATTCGTCAACGTCCTCTCGATCTTTTCCACCGGAGATCGCAGCGTGGACGGTACGTTTGCTTGATTTAATTTAACTACTTTGTAATTATATAAGGCAGAACTGACTGATAAGGAATCAAACTTCGAAACACGTGTCTGCAGTATTTTTTGCATTAAATATTTTCGAATAAAGAAATTGTTGAATTATATAATATGATATTGTAATGCCACAGCAAGTGTTCATTATTGAATATTTGTTTTAATATAAGTTAAAATGTCTCAGCAGCTAAAGAGGGAATCATTATTAATTATTTTCAAATTCTTTCTATTTAATTTATTTAAATAACTATGACCATGTGAATACATTTTTTTCTATGTTTTTTTTTTAATAAGTTTCTCTTAACGTATCAATTCTGTAAATCAATTTCATATTAAATTAAAGACTAAACAATTAAAATACCCGAAAGGGCTCCCAATCTCCAACCTCTCTAATTCTCAATTATAACTAACAAAGAACGCTTAAATACCGGGCGGGCAATAAAATTTTCAGGTGGCCATCGGGCGCGATCTTTATTTCAGTGTTTTTTTTTTTTACTTTAATAGGTAATGGCCCTGTTAAAAACATTTACGGCACCACTAAATAAATTCATAAATGGACAGATATACGACACCAGTGATTACACTTTCTTCATTCAAGATCCATCTCGGACGGATGGATGCCTTCTTTTATGGCGGCCGGACGACCCCGCATCATGGGAACCTTACTTACGCTTATTTGTAAACATACCAGCCCACGGATTTATAAGTACCATTAAAACGCGCGCTGTGGGGGGAATAAAAGTGGAAAGATGGAGAAATCAACGGGGATTTACTCGGAATTGTCAATGTTAATAAATCTTGAGTAATTGTTTTAGATTTTTGATATTTTTTTAAATATGAATTAATATTTCATTCAGGTGACATTTTTTTTTTCTTAAAACGCTCGGAGACGTCGATTAGTATTTTTAGCTGCGCATTTATTGAACTATAAATTTTATATACAGGGTGCGCCACAAACAATTGCCAATAAAAAGTTATATTTTTTTTTAAATAGAACACCCTATGTTATTACATATTTAGATTACTTAGAAATTTGAAAAAATAAAACTTTGTAACAGCATTTGTTTATGAGACACCCTGTATATAAAAATTTTGATATAAAGAAAACACTTAACTTTTTTGTACCACTTTTATTTTACTTTAGTGACTAGATTCAATTACACGGTAATCATTATCAAACCCGAAACACGTGTCTGCAGATAGCCTTATATTACGTAACTTTTATTTTAATTTTTTTAAATTTTTGTTTTTTGCTGTAAATGTTTTCGATTCAAAAATTGTTGCATTATACAATATGTTATTGTTATGCAACAGCAAATGTCTATTATTAGATATTTGTTAAAGTACTTATGTGGATAAGTCAAATTGTCACAGTAGCTAAAGGGAAAATAATTTATTAATTAATTATTTTCAAATTCTTTTTATTTAATTTATTTAAATAACTGTGATCAAGTGAATAAATCCTTTTTCTATTACTAAAATAGGTTCATCAATAATTTGAACAATATTGCACCTAACAGTGAGTTTAAATTACCACAACAAATTATATATCCACAGTAAGGTAAGCAATTATTAAGAGAACATTCAAAATTGTTTACGAATTCTGGTATATTTTGATACGGAGATAAAATAATTATAGTAAAAATTAAACAATGGGATAATAAGAAACAAACAATAATTAATACTAGTTTAGCCATCATTTGTATCTCAATTTTGTGTTTAGAAAAATTACCTAGTTTTTTTTTTTGCTCTGCTATCATAAAATGTGAAAAGAGGAAACACAAACAATTTAAAATACTACGACAGTGTACATTAAAATGTAAGTTAAGAGGATGAAATATCTTCAATAAAGTAAAATTGTATTTATCCAAATATATGTTTCTCCCCTTTTTGCATTTTGCTATAAAAATAAACTTATTTCTGCCTTGGTAATTTACAAAAGAAAGACTTATTTAATTTTGTGGATCTAATAAACAATCAAGTTTTTATTTTTTGAAAAAAAAAGTGTCATATTTTGCCTAATTTAGAAGTGTTGTCGTTCAAAATTTTGACTTACAAGCTAAACTATCAAATCGTTATTTCTTCCACTAGAGAAAATCGATCTTGCCTGATCAATTTCTTGATTACAATTCAATCACCATAATCAAGACATTACATCTGAAACACACTGGTCTGATGACCATTATCCATCATCATCTTCATTATCCAAACATCATATAGCGTGAGAATTATTTATTAATTATTTTCATATCATTTTTATTTAATTTATCATATAACGTTTGGATAAATGGTAATGGCCATTTGGTTGGACAATTTATTAAATCATCTTTTGTTTAAAAATAAATTTGTTCCACAATAATTCGAGCTTTGTTATGCTTTTATGTACTTCGTACGTAAAATGTTTAAATTTTATCTTTACAGTTACAATTTAAGGGAGTACGTATTCTCATATTGTGAGGTTAAATATTGTATATATACAAATATCTTTGTTTATGAACTTACAGACAGCAAAATATTAACATATTGATTTTGTAATAATAATTAATAATATGCAATTCACAAATTGGCTATCGACCAAAGGTCAGTCATAAATATAATATTTATATTAAATTAAATATTTTTCCGTACGGAATAGCCCTGCTTTTTATTGACTATCAACAATTTATCAATAGCTTCACTGTTTCACGATACGTATTCATTGTTTTCAAATCACAAACATTTTCGGGTGTGCCGTACTCTAACAGCAATTCATTTTCCGGCAATTCCAGTTCCCTCCCGTCCCACAAACAATTTTTGTTAATTGAATTAGTGTCGCTTAAGGTTGATTACTCGAGTGTATTGTTGGTGGTTTGGTGGCATTGTATTGTAAATACACATTTTGAGGAACGCGGATGACGAAGGACCCGCATCTGGTGGTATGTTGAGACACCTCAATTGGCCGAAAGTACACAACATTTCCGTTATTTTAATTGACGCGGTGCGGATGACGCAATTAGTCCCCGATGGGAAATTAACGCTGGATCGTTGGACGAGACGCGTCTACAAATTAATTCGGACCGGGACGGATAAATTAAGAGGGTAATTATTTGATTTACATCATGATTGCATAATCAGAAAGGGTTGGTTGAGTGAAAAGAAGAAGAGGGGTTGTTACTGGTATTGGTGTTAGTACGCCTGAAATTTCAATGCTTAAGCCCTGAGTTGCCAATATCCTAGTATTATTTCTTGGTAATGATAAATATTTTTTTACATTATACAATATATTATTATTATGCAGCTAATGTCGATCATTGAGCATTTAAGTACTTATGTAACATAAGTCAAAATGTAACAGTAGCTAAAGAGAGAATAAATGATTCATTATTTTTATATTTAATTTATATAAGTAACAGTAAATATGTGAACAATTTTTTGTTTGTATTATCATCTATTTACTATTAAGACCATTACGATTGTCTATATATTTTTCATTGAAGAAGATGGGGTAGGCATAGTAGATCATGATTAAATTGAAATGGGAAAAGAAAAGAAGAAATATGGGGGGGTGAATAATTTGAATTCGTATTTAGCTTATTTAGCCTTCCACCGAATGGTAGACACAAGTTAGTTACACAATTATGTCATGCCAATAAAGATCTTTTTTCCATTTTTCATTCAAGTTTTTTTCAGAATCATGAAAACAATTTACACAACTTAATATTACATACTGGTTTATTTCATTAAATCAAATAAAAATCGAGCATACTTATACGACGGGAAACTTCTACACGCAATAAATTACGTCCAGAATTTCAAAGTTTATATACATCTGGCGATTATGCTAGTTGGGTATTTTCATTCAGTGAGAGGATGTTATAGCATATGATTTATTTACAGTGCGCGGAATAATATTGCCACAATAAGGAGGATATCGTAAAAGATTAAAGGAAAGGCGTGAAATTTCAACGATTAACATAATTAAGTGCGTCCTGTAGATTTTTCACCCGTATGAATTTAAAAGTCATAAATAACGCCATTGCGCAATGATTTATTACGCGAAATATTCTGTTCATTTTAATTTACATTAATTATTTAATACGAATTTTTATGGGATTAATTTCATTATTTACGAGAATCTCTTCGATCGGTTTCCGCATATAAAATTACCAACGTCAACATGAAGCATGAATAATTCCACGCTTAGCACAAAAAAATCATTTAATTTCAAATTGAACTCAAACATTCAACTTTTCTAGTCATATTCCACTTAGAGTTGACTCAATTAGCATTCCTCTTTGTAAATGTGAAATAATTCTGTTTTGCCTTTCAGAATTTGTTTAATCGAAATCCACAGAAGACTGTTATAGATTTCAAGCTCGACTAAAAATAAACAAATATTTTTTATAAGTTATCACGCACGATCTGATAATATTTCATATAACTTTTATTTGAAAACATTTTTTCTAATTAAAAAAAAAATTAATTCTTTTCAATACATTTTTATTTTTATTTTTTTCTAAATTGAATAATAATGGAGTTATCTGGCGACAAAATTAAAGCATTTTAATCAATATAAGAATCTGTATTAAGAGGAAAGGTAGTCTTTCCTCTTAATACAAATTCTTAAAAGCCAAACATAAATATTTCACATTTACAAAGCGAAATAAATATTAATTCTTTCGGGACTGTCATGAACTGATAATTATGTCGAAGAAAAAAATTATGCTGTCCTGATGATTCGCACAATTTAATTATCATTCTCATCCATACTACATAATTTTTTATCTATATTTATTTATTTTCTCTCTAAGATAGGAATAAGCCGGTTGCATTTTGTTTTCACAATGAATTGTTTGGGATTGATAAATCAATATTTTGATGCGTATTATTTTATTTTGTATTTTGTCGTAATTTGTGATTGGTAATTTGCCTTTTTTTTATACCTATGTTTTGTAATCTTTTTAGAGCATCACACTTTCCTTATAAAATTTTTAATATGTAATTATAATTGTAATTTGGAAATGGAGATTCCGTTAATAAAGTAAATTGAAAATTGAAATTCAGTCCTGTGAACCTACTAATCAACCACGAAGTAGATATTCCCTCCCCTTACGTCTGTATTTAACCCGCGAGCGCCTTGGAAGAGTACATATAGGGATAGCCTCATTAGAATGAAGATGGTGTATAATGGCTAAAGAAAAACATATAACATTAACAAATTTTGCAAACTCCTTACAATTAAGCTCGAATTATAAGGATTGCGTTTTTTTTTTTGTAAATCAACGTTGATGGATTTCGAGTTTATGTTAAGCTCACCCTATTTTTTTTTTTCTATTGGATATACTTGAAACGCGAAGTGAAATACAAGCGTTATAAATTATTACGGCCCAGATATTAACTTTGGGGGGATTTGGAAAGCCGCACCGAACACAAAAGTGCAATTGAGGTAAACCGAAGTCGGTTTGGTTTATTGGTTTATTGGGCCGAGGAATAAGAGATTGACCCAAAAATCGCCGAGGGATTTCTGTGAACGGCCGGCCAACTTTCTATCCGGGAAAAATGCACGACAATGCAACAATAGGGACTACCGACAAGTTGTAAATTTCGTTTTTATTGCGGCACGTGAGACTGTTATTTTTGAGAACGTCTTATAAGAATATTTGTATACAGATGTAGGTTTAAGCTTGAATTTTATACAAATGAAGTAAATCTCATGATAAAATAAGCTCTCGTAAAAGAAATTTTATAATAAGGGAATTTCATTTTTCTACAGCTGAGAGCTTTCAAATTTTCAACATCGATATTCGTCACATAAGTTACAATAAAGCTACTATTATGTCACAGTACCTAAAGAGGAAATAATTTATTAATTATTTTCAAATTATTTTTATTTAATTTACTATCATGTTGTTAAAACTTAACCAAGAAACTACTTAATGTTTTTTTTCTATACATCTCAATTGTGGATAATTCACATTTTTTAAATTAAACAAAAAATATGTCTAAATGTAATTATATGAAAAATACAAAATTAAGTAGAGTGGAATTATTTATATATAATTATTCATTTAAGAGCTTCTATTTAAGCTTATTCATTTCCAGTTTTTTTTAGAAGATTAAATTTTCGACCTTTATTACTTATGTGGAGAACCTTAAATTTATCGTTCAACACATTTTTTGGATGAAAATGGTTAAATATAAAAAGTTGATAGTTTTATTACTTTCTTTCTCTAATTTAATGTTTTTATTTAAAGTATTTAGTGTATTCAAGAATGAATCTAGTTCTATAAAAGTACCTTGCTTTTATAATCGGAGCTATTCTGAAAGAGAAATGTTAAGTTTAACCTATACGTTAATTTATAGTATCACAGTCTAAGCAGCTTTTGTAATAGATAGAATGTGAATTTAATAAATAACATACACGTTAAACGTAACATTTCCCATAGGGAATAGCACCGATTATCGATAAAAAACTGCTAGTAAAGGGCTAAGGGAGTCTGAAACTGTTGCAAAAATCTGTTAATAAACATTTTTGAAAAAATATTCGAACAAGACAATTTGTATTGTAAATGAGACATATATATATATAGAAAATCTTTATTTCTGAGAGATACGTTAAATTACATTGCAATATTTACAACATTACAACCATAAACATCTAGTTAAGCCTCAGAAAATGGCTATCGACCATCGGTTTCTGCCTAAATGAGGCATATTTTACTGTAAAATTGTGACTTAAGCAATAATTTTTTAAGGCTGAATTTTTATGGAGCATGAAATTAATTCTATGACATTTGGTCTTAGGCTTTCATTTCATTTCACGCAAAAAAGTATGATACTGTATTTTGAAATATTCAAGATAATTGCTTTTGAAGTTTTAAAACCAAAAACCTAATAACAATCAAGAGTTCCTTGTTTTAATAACAAAACAAATAACCTTATAACAATTGCCATTTCAGTCAAATATCGCACCTTTTTTTTGCATAATTTATTTACTGTAACCATTTTAAAGGCAATTGTTACATAGCTATTCGATTTTTTATTAAAACTATCTATAGTTCTAGACTTTATAACTTTCAGTTTGACCATAATATATTCAGTATATATTATTGTCAAACTGAAAGTAATTTGTGCTTAATTTTATTGTTGAGAAGTGCATATTTCTGGATACAAAATAAATTATTTGTAAAATAACTCATTAAGGTGAATTAAAATAATATATTTCTTTTTACTGTACTGTAAAAAATCGGGAAACGAACACAGCTTGAAATCTCAAAAACCCACAATCAAACCACCCCCGAGAAATCCCAAGATTTTATAACCGTGTAAATTAAATAAAAAAAGGATGCTTTTGAAGACCGTCGCGGGACAATGGGCCAAGTGGCCCAAAAAGCATTAGAAGTCGGTCACGTTTATTGAGGCCCAATAAACCGTCCGAGAAAACGTCGTAAATAAGCCTGACAACGGTACACAGTGCTGCCACCACCCTTATTATTTTAGTGTCTTGGTCGCGCTGCGGTGGCCCATTTACAACTCGTGCGCACACGGCGACAGGAAATTTATGGCAGCCCCACTAATGTCCTGGCCTAAATCTTGACAGGGATTCCTCGGATTGTGGATCTCCACAAAATATCTTGGTCAGTAGTGAAAAGTCCGGTAGCGTGAAATCGCGACGTCAATGGGGACAATGTTCGTTCTGGTTTTGAACAGTTGTGAGAGCGTGTAATTTTTACCCCGGATTTTTTTCTTTGGGGATTGTAAATCAAGGGACAGTAGCAATTTAAGCTACCGTATAAGGCATTGTAACTCAAAATTGATCGAAAAAAAGAAGCTACGTAGTTTTATCCAATATATATAAATCAATTTTATAACTCTTGGTAACCCCACTTTAATCCATTAGCGTCTAACTTTTAAAAATTAAGAACGTTTTAGTTAGAGTAAAATAATATAAAAGGGCAGAACGTCCTGTAGTCGATAGCCATTTAACAATTAATTAATTTTTGAGTGATATGCTTAATCAATTATCGCTTTGTTCTTGTAAATTCTTAAATTCTAATTCTTATACATACAAATACAAACATTCAGTATTTATTATTAAGATGTTATATATATATATATATATATATATATATATATATATATAAACATCTTTATTGAGGCTTTGATACAATTAGCTATAATACAATATTTAATTTAATACGAACTAAATGGCTATCGACCATTGATCTTTCAGCCGGAAGTCCTTGTCTTTATGTTATGTCAGTCCGTCACAATTAAATTGTGAAGTAAGGAATAACAGTCTTTCAATTTGTTATTAAACACTTCACTTAAACTCAAAAAACCATTCAGTCCTTTTATTGTACTAAATATGATTTCCGAAATATATATTTAATAAAGTAAAACGAGTAAGAAAAAGGACAATAATTTAAATTGAAAAAAAATATTCACATGGTCTCAGTTATGTAAAATAAATTATTTTTTTAAAAATCAATAAATTATTTCCTCTTTAGCTACTGTGACATTTTGACTTACATTGCGTAAGTACGTTAAAATAAATGTATAATAATGGACATTTGCTGTTGCATAACAATAAAAAGTGTATTTAATAATAATTATTATTATTTCCCAACAGAAATATATCCAATTACATGAAAATTTAAGAACAAAAAAATTACAATAATGCATGAAAACGTGTATCCAGCAACCTAATACTCAACATACAAAACAAAATGCAATTATAGATATTTTCAAATTGTAAGAATAATGAAAATAGAAAGTATCATACCCCTTCTTACAAAATTCTGTATCCCCCGTAACCGTAATATCCTTCCTAAATACAAACATCCTACAATCACCATTCATCAATTCATTTGCGCAAATCATCAGGACAGTTCAGCTTGCTAGCATAGATTTTTCTTTAACTTCATCATAAATTCACGACAGGGCGAAAAGACCTCTGGTCGATAGCCCAGACAGACTAACACCTACATGCATTGTAATTATTTATATTGATATATTGTTAAAATTATCTATATAGTCTGAATAAAGATATATATATATATATATATATATATATATAAAGTATCATAAACTTGTAAATGCCTATAACACACAGCCAATAAATTTAATATATTATTTCTATATTATAAAAGAAAGAATATTTAAAAAAAGTCTAAATGTTTAAATAAAATACTTTTAGACTTTATTCAACCTATTTAAAATGTGAATGTCTATAACACACAAAAAAATAAATTTAAAATATTATTTCTATGATATAAATGAACAATATTTCAATATCATTCACACAAATTAAAGTATTCACATCAACGTTTACAAATAGAAACTCATATTTCTCATTTTAATCTCCATTCGAGCAGAAATACGGCCATCAAACAAGCCATAATGTTATGTTTGGATGTGATTCAGATAAATAACACTCCGGAGGGATTACCGGCGCGGTTTGTTGCCCGTCAAAAGTGTCCGTTTTTGTCTCTAGACGGATGTCAGGGATTAACTCCCGGCAACACGAAGACACAGCCCATGCACACACAATACATCAACGGGGGAAAAGAGAGTCGTTTCGTCCGCATTTTAAACAATTTAAATAATAAATTCGGGCGTAAATCAAACGCGGGAAGAACGTGTGAGTTGTGACGGGAGACGTTTTAACAAAATAAGAAAATGCCGAGTTGGTCAAAGAAAAAATGTCGAGGTGGTCAAAGGGGAATGGAAATTGCCACGTAATAAAATTTTGAGGAAATGGTGCGTTTTTATGTTCTGGTTTTAAATCTTCGGTTTTACGGTTTTTTTGTGTATGTGTCCAGCGGAATGGGCATTAAGAGTTCGATTTTATTTAGTTTTTTTTAGTGTTTTTAGTAGGACAGGTGCGTGTGTATTGGGTTTAAAAATTGTAAATTTAGTACTTTGGAAATAATAGGAAATAATAATAAAATTCAACAAATAGGCTTTAAATAGAACATTGTCGTCTTGTGGGTTTTACGAGTTTCTTTTTTTTACATAGTATAAAAGGCTAAATACATTTTAATTAAATAACACCTACAAAATATTTAATGGAATCATTTCAGAAGTTTGTAGCTAGACAAAATGTAGTATCTCTGTTTTTTACATAGTATAAAAGACTAAATACATTTTACTTAAATAATAGCTACAAAATATTTAATAGAATCATTTCAGAAGTTTGTAGCTATCTCCGTGAATTATCCATTGATTTGTTTGTCTGGAGTAAAATACCATATGCAAAAACTTGACACTCTCGTCTTGCCTCTTACTCGTCTATAGACGATCCCAGTCTTCTTCTTTGATTTTTCTATAGGCGGGGAGAATTAAAAAATGCATCATAGCATCCCTTCCATAATGCCACCAATTTCACTTGGAAGGATTATGATAGGATATTTTAGACTTCTAATGACTAAAAAAAACCTTACAAGTTCAGGCAGCATTATAATAATAATACGTTTATTCAATGTAGAAGTGGTACTATGAACCTTATCAAAATTTAACGATAAAGGAGAGCTTTCGGCTGTGTTGGTTTGGCTTTGCCGTGATTGCTGCTTAGTGGTAGTCAAAAAACAATTTAATAATTGAAATTATATGAATGGTACGGCTCATTTAAAAATGGATAAAGAAATACCATTTATTACATATTTGCATGTCTCACATAAAAATGCGCTATGTATAAAAAATGTATCAAAAAAATCACATATTAAAAGCAAATGACAATCTTTCATCTGTTATAAGATTTAATAATTGAAATTGTATGAATGGTTTCATCTTTAAGTATCCATTATAATAATTCAAATGACTCAATTGAAGTTGTCGTTTGAGGCAATTATTACAAAAATGATTAATTGTTACGATCAATTATTGGTATCTTTAAATGACGTGTAAATAATCCAATCAAAAAATCCATTTAAAGGTAACAGCCCGCACAATTGCCCCCACACAAAAAAAAATACACACTCACACAAATTAAAATTAATGCTCCTTTCTGTAGTAGTAATTAACAACAGGAAAACTAATCCAATTGCAGTGTACCCGTTTTAATCAACACCAAAAACTGTTTCCATTTCAATTAATTGATTAATCAACGCCACCCTCCGCAAGATTTAGCAACATTCAATTTGGAGTGCATGTTGGTCCATTGTCCACTTCGCTTTTCGGACCTACGGCAAGTAGAAATGACGTGGGAAAGCGCGAGATGCGGGTTATTGGTATTATCGAGCCACTATGCCAGCGAGAGATGCTAATTTTTATGTTTATTGGGGGAGATTTATTCACAAACACAGGGCCAAGGTTTCTGGGGTGAGATTCAATTAGGCGGTTGAATAATATTTCACTCGGGATGGAGGAGGTTTGTGAATGGAGCGTGGAATATTTTATGGAATTTAATGATACAGATACAGTTATGTGGGTTTGATTCATGGTTTTGAATTATAAAGTAGCGTTTGTGTCTGTTGGAAAATTCATTCAGTGATGGTATTAATTGAAACACGCATTTTTTAGTTTGAATCAACTTCAATTAATTCGAATTAAAGTATTGAACTGAACGAAAGAAAAAGTGAAGACTACGTTATGATTGAAATTGAAGGCGATTTTAATTGAAATTAAATAATTTTGCATTTTATCCTCAACATCGCACTTTTACTTACTGGAAAGTTGAAAGAGCAGCAAAACGAATTATTGCCAAAATCTGTAATTAATTCGAATTTAAGTATCAAACTGAACGAAAGCAAAAGTGAAGATCACATTATGATTAAAATTAAAGGCAATTAAAAATAGTTTTGAAGTTTTTAATTAAAATGAATTAATATTACATTTTGTCCTCAAAATTCGCATTTTTCTTACTGGAAACCTGAAAGAGTGGCAATACGAATCAAATCTTCTGATTTGAGGGAAATCTGTGAGCAGACAAGAGAATTTGGATCTAATACGGCCGATAGGTCGGGTTCTGGTACCGACTAAAACCCTTCCTTCTCTCTTCCCAGATATCTCCATCGTGGCATTGCTTCAGGGGGAGATTTCACTCACTTGGCCACAGCTATTTAAATAAAAATGATTTGAAAACAATTAATAAATTACAATGAAATTAAACAAGAAAAACTTCTGGCAATGATCAATAAAACTCGATCAATCCCTTTTTCCAACTTCAAAAAAATTACTTACACTGTAAGTTTTACAAACATCTATTGAAACAACTACTTCCCGAGCATTTACCCCGCCGGACATTGGATTATACAATAGATATTTGTTGTTGCAGAACAGTACTACTGCGAATTGCAACAGTTTGAGTGAAAGGAAACAACAAATAATAATTACAAGGCTATCTGTAGACACGTGTTTCGGGATTTCAACCCTCATCAGTACATCAAGCTCTGAGGCATTTTTACTTACATTACGTAAGTGCGTTAAACAAATGCACATTAAAACAACTGCTTCCCAGACAAATACCCCACCGGATTTCAATATAGACGTTCGATACAAATTTTGTACCTACATTAAGTAAATAAAAATTCTTGTTATGTTCCGCAATTTTATTATCAGCTATTTCACGTGTTTCAATCTTCACAGACCATCATCAAAGGTAAAATGGTATGTGAAGATCGAAACACGTGAGATAGCTGAAAATAAAATTATGGAACATAACAAGAGTTTTTATTTACTTAATTTAATTAAATATATGGTTCCTTCAAGGGTGTAGCACAACCAGTGTCAACTTTATAAAAAAAAATGTATTTATTTGTAAATAAAACAACGGTTTCTGAAGTTTCACAATTTTTTGCGGAAAAACTGCTACAATAAAGTGTATTATGGATTTTCATCGAGTAAAAGCCTCAATAATCGATTATTTAAATTTTGTGTAGCTAAATATCTAAATGGATGATTAATACCTGATGATGACACTGTGTTGGTGAAGTAATTGTAGCAGTGTCTCTGTAATAAATTTTGTGAACCTTAAAAAAACTGTTGTTTTATTTACAAATAGTGTATTATAGAGTTTCATCAAATAAAAGCCTCAACAATTTTTTAAACTTTCTTTGCACAACATTAGATCTAGTGTTATACACACGAAGTTTACAGTTCTTCATTTAATTGATAAACAATGTAATTCGATAGCAACAATACATATTGTCTCGAACGAGATTTATTCTTATTTTTCAATTTTTCCTATGTTTCCTGTGTTTTTTATCAGTAGCGGAAAAATGTGGAGGGTGATAACAAATTATGGTGTGTTCCGTATGTTAGTCAGTTAAGCAAGAAATGCAATTATGGTAAATATTTTTATTTGCTTTTCCTTTTGTGGTTAAAAAAGAAATTCAGAATAATACATTTTTGGCTTAAAAAAATGGCTATATAAACCCCATTTGAAACTCTTTTCAGTTTAATATGAAGGTAGAAAATTAATAAAACTTTTAAATTTTTTAATGTCGATTTTCTTTTCCTTGTAATCTAATCGATGTATTAAGTTTGTAATATATATATATGTATACACATAAAATTTATTTAAATAACTGTGACCAAGTTTATAAATACTCTTTTCTATTTACATAAAAGGAATATCAGCATGTTTATGGAAGTTTGTTAAATATGGATTACATACATAGAATTTTTAGGATTGATCTTTTTGGTACTATCATTAAATTCCAGAGATATTGTAGCCTTACTTTTCAAAAGTTTCCGGGATATTGTAACCTATCTTTTCAAAAGTTCTTCGCTTATTTGATTAGCCTTAGTGGTAGCCATAAAGCTGTACCAGTGAGTGCTTCAAGGCGCAAGCATGGTAATGATTTAGGTGCACGAATGTCAGCATTTTGTCCAAAACACCATCTAGCTCCCTTACCGTGGGATGGATTCCCCTGCTGGATCGAGTCCGCTTACTCGTCAATTTGATCCACCAAGTAAGCAGCACCTCTAGCGGGTAGTTTTATGGGGCATTTGTTGCAAGCCCAGTAGATTTTCTCATCGAGGGGATCCAAAGGCAGCTGGATTCCACCGCAAGGCTACGCTTCAATACCCAAACAACGTATATATATATAATATGGGTGTAGGGTTTTGTCTTTTCTTATTATCTCGTTAATTCCTTACAAGTCTTGCAATCTTACAAGTCTTGCAATATCGCTCCTTGTATTGCCTGCCTTCTTTAGTATTTCGTTGATTACTCCTTCCCTTGGTCTTCCTCTTTTCTTTTTCGCTTGTATTCTTGCTTCCCATACTTCTCTCTTTTCTTTTTCGCTTATATTCTTGCTTCCCATACTTCTTTCGTTTACATTCATTCTCTGCAAATGCACCCACCATGCCAGTTGCATATCTTTAATATTCATTACTTTTTATTTGTAGCAAGAGCAGTAGAAATACTTGAGAAGAACATATGGTGTCACATTAATGAATAAAGCAAGGAGCGAGAGAATACGAGGAAATTTTGTCGCTCCTTACTTTATCCATTAATGTGACACCATATGTTCTTCTCAAATATTTCGTTGATTACTCCTTCCCTTGGTCTTCCTCTTTTCTTTTTCGCTTGTATTCTTGCTTCCCATACTTCTCTCTTTTCTTTTTCGCTTATATTCTTGCTTCCCATACTTCTTTCGTTTACATATTTTTATCCATTCTCTGCAAATGCACCCACCATGCCAGTTGCATATCTTCAATATTCATTACTTTTTATTTGTAGCAAGAGCAGTAGAAATGAAATACTTGAGAAGAACATATGGTGTCACATTAATGGATAAAGCAAGGAGCGAGAGAATACGAGGAAATTGGGTCGCTCCTTGCTTTATCCATTAATGTGACACCATACGTTCTTCTCAAAAATTTCATTTATACTGCTCTTATTCTGCTTTTTTCTCTTTCACTAAGAATCCACGTTTCGCTTCAAAAATGTCTGGTGTTTATAAAGATTTGTGATTTTATAAAAAAACTAGCAGCCGGTTATCGTTTTCCAAACGGAATTTCGATGTTATTAAATAATTATCGTTGTCAAATCGCGACCAGAATACGACTCGTCCCTAATACTCAAAAAGTACTATACTCTGACAATTAGAAAAATGAAAAAAAAAATGTTACCCGTGGATGTCTATAAAAACAGACAGAATTTTCCAGTTTACACGAGTTATGATTATATATATAAGAATAAAAAATGTATTCTTTGATTATCAATTAAAAACAATTTTTTTAGGCATCAATTGTTATGGATATATCATTTATATTATAAGAATGAATGAACGAGAATAAATGGTGCGAGGATAGGATCCTGGAGCAATTAATGGGGTTGGAACGGTCTACCCCGAACTACATCTCCATACCACCTTAACTAATCCCTCACTCCCTAATCCACACGACCTCAATTCATACAAGCTACATCTTCCTTCAGAAAACGAAGATATGGAAGATGTATGGAAAGGACCACTCTTTCCACAGGCTCTCCATACATTAATCTCTTTGTTTCTTGAAGCAAGATGTAGCTCGTAGGGAATGAGCGATTAGTTAAGGAGGTGTGAAGAACTTGTATGGAGGGGAAGAAGAGTGAATGGACGATGGATAAAAAAAAATTGTATGAAATAGCTGGACTCTTTGAAAGCTTGGCAAACGAGTGTTTGGAGAAGGAAGTAAATGTAGCTACATGTGGGGGCAATCATGGATAATAGCCGTCGCTGAGCATATAAAAGATCGCATACTATGGAAAGAGATTGTGCGTGGAATACCCGCGGCTAAGGCGCTCGAGAGACGAGCTAGACATTTGTCGACCGATTAAATAAATAAATAATAAGTGGAAGAACATGAAAGGCAAGTGTGTATAACCCGATGTATGGTAGGTGGCGAGTGTATGGGAGGTTACCAAGGTATTTGTGCAAACGTGATATTTTGGAAAAGGGTAAGGTAACCTTGGCTTGAGCCAGGTGTGGATTCGTAGAGAGAGGATGGAAGGTATGGATGGAAATCAACGAAATAATAATAATTATTTTATTCCCAACAGAAACATCCAATTACTGGTAAAAATTAAATAAAAAAAATAAAAATTATTTTATAAACTAACGTTAACCGTTCAAATAGTTACAAAACGAATATTACAAAGAATAAACAACGAAAAAATATGCAGATATATTTAAAAATTATAAAAGAAAAACATAATTTCTGGTGATTTTCCAAAAAAAAAAATGTATATAGATTATAGTTTAATTCAAACTATTTACGATTAAGGTGAGATACGCAAGAAAAGTTCACGCAGACTGCTGCTAAAAATATCAAGTTCAAATCCGGATTGAGTATAATTGATATATGATCGCATCATAGTATTGATGAGCGAGTTATAATATAAATACTAAGTTATAAGTGTATATTCTCTTACTATGGGAGGTAGGACTAATCAAGGAGGCGAAGCTAGAGCTAGTCACCTGAAATATATGGGATACATAATAGATCTGAGAAGGTCGCAGTGGTAAAGGCCAAGGTGCCGCCCAATCAGTATCTATCTATCTACTATGGGAGGGATACATGGGAGTATTCGGATGAGGAATGTGAGAATGTATGTAAAGCATGGATGAATGGTAGAAGGAAGATAATGAGTGGTTAAGAGAAGATGGAGCTCTCGACGAGACTGGGAAAAGGGAAAATTAAATCTGGATTAAGTTGTAGATTGGTGAGGGATGTATGTGAAAGGAGGAAAATGTATGAGAGGGTAGGGTTGTCGGAGGCGAAAGTAATGGAATGGCTAGGGAATGGGGTGATGGTGGATGAGTTGGTAATGGGGAAAGGGCAGGAAATACAAGAGTGTATAGAGAGAAGTGAGTACAATGATATGTGGCAAATGCATGGAAAAGTGCCGAGATATTTAATAGAGAGGGGATGGAATAGAGATGATTGTGGCAAGGACGTGGTGTAGATCGGAGGAGAGATAAAAGAAAGTATGAATGGGGGAAGAATATGGAAGGTGTGTATTGTGTGAGCATGGAACGTATATTTTCCATGCTCACACAATACACACCTTCCATATTCTTCCCCCATCCATACTTTTTTTCCTCTCTCCTACGATCTACACCACGCCACTTGACGGAGGAATGCGAGGGGGTGAAGGATGAATGCCTGGGAGCAAAAGGGAGTAGGAGGCTGATGGAGTGGATGAGAGAGGATGGGGTCGGTGTAAGGACGTTGGAAAAGCTGGGGAGGGAGAGGGAAAAGAGAAGGGAGGGTGGTATTAGATGGTAGAATTTTGATAATGTAAATGAATTATGCCAATAAAGGCCTTTTTTAATTAAGTTGTGCTTCTGTTTATTTGCTTTTTGTATTTTGATTATGTGTTTAGTTAAAAGTTTTATTTTATAAGGGTTCAATAGTTTTTTTTGGATGCCAATATATTTTTTTAATAAGAACATAGTTAGACACAAACCATCGATTACTTTCCGAATCTATAAATATCCTATCCCAATTCCCGAAACCAAAATCAAAGCGGTGCGAATCAAAAAGTAAAAGAAAACGAATCCTTTCGATCTTTCGATCAGCGTTTACACAACATCAATCGGAGTCTTAATATTTATTCCTCGGCGGAGTGTTCCCGATATTTTGACTCTGAAAAGATAAATGAGCAGGAAAAGTGGCTGTTTATTGTTAGCGCCGATTCCGGAACCAAACATTCCGTCACTCGGAATGGCATTTTTTTTTCCCGTCGGACATCTCAATATTTGCTTTATGCGCGATCGTGTAATCACCATTTGATCTGAGAGCGCTTTGATGTTGCCGGGGAGCGATGAGTGATCAAGAAGTCGGTAAACATTTGCTCGGTATCAAAACAAAACTCGAAACGTGTTTGTTGGTTACGTTTGGGAAGAGATGCGTGAGTGCTGATGTTATTCGCTTGAAAAACGGGTAGAAATTAAAAAAAAAAACGATACGAGAAGAAATGTATATTAATTCAAATAACAGGAATGATTCTGGAATGAAACGTTTTTTTTATAACAAACAAAACATTTAAAGCAACCATTAGTAATAATACTGAGCAACAATAGTCAAGTATTAATACTACTGCTAAATAATAATAACTTTTATAATAAAATAAATAAACAAAATTTGTAAATAATTAATTTTAATAAATGAAACACTTTTTTTACTTTGTTTGTATAACTCGGAGTTATACAAACAAAGTAAAAAAGTGTTTCATTTATTAAAATTGAATTACAATGTATAGCAAAGTAGAAGCCTCAACAATTAACAAATAATTAATTATCAATCATTTTCTCTTTTGCTTCTGTAATTCTTTTGCTACTGAACTTAAAAAATATACATCGCTTATACGATGACAGGTGAGAACATGTGGAGGGTGGTTGTTGTGGGCACTGTGAAATTCTTCAATTTTAGGTTTTTTGAAAAATACGATCCGGTGCGAGTTTCTGGCAATAACAAGTGAATGCCAGAGCGCAAAAATCAAAAATTCACAGCAGCAAAAATGAAATTGATTGATTGATCATCGATATATATATATATTTTTCACAAATCTCTAAATTACAGAACAATTGAAAGGGAATAATTAATTCCATAATTATTTTCAAATTCTTTTCTCTTATTTTAAGTGTTAAGAATTTAATATAAATCTATTATTTTAAGTTCTTTTGGTATAACCTATAATTCATACAATAATTATTCATAACAACTGACAGTTCCAAAAAATCTAATTTAATCCTCCTTTCTTTTTTTTTAACAACACCGACACCACCTTAATCAAAAAGATAAATTCAAGCTCACCTAATAACCTAATAAAAAAAATTAAATTATAAAGGCAGAAAGAAAGAAGCCCACAAAAACCGTCCCCATATATCTTCCACAAATTAAAATCGCCCATAAAACCCGCGTCCCATCAGTAGCGAGAAATGTTTGAAGAGGATGAAAATTAACAACAATAAAAAGGAAACGAACAACTATAAAGATATTAAACACCGAAATTGTAAAATAAAAACGAGGGGGCACTAAAAGTCGATGGTAAATCATCTCGGAAACAGGGTTTCCTCCATTTATTGGGCACGTTTCACGGAATACGAATAAACAATTAATACACTTCTTTTTTACAGTTCTGTTATTTTTTTACGGTTGGAATTACATTACAGATGGAAATAGTTACATTGTATAAATGAATATGTAATTAATGGTGGTTGTAAAACAAATATGAGTATTTTGTGTGGATGCAGGACATAAAGTTTGGAAATTTGAGGAACCGCCGTGTTGGTTTTTCTTTCTTTCGTACGTTCCCGGGGCTTTTTACTTTCGGTTTATCGCGGCGATAAATTACGGGGGGAATATTTTTATTGCGTGTTCCGTATGTTGGTTGGTGTTGTGTTACGCAAGGAATACAATTGTTGTAAATTAGGTTTTTATTTGCTTGTAAGTAGCGCTGTTTTTTTTTATTAACTAAAATAAACGTTTTCAAGTCGCCACTGGTTAAGAAAGACGTTGCACATTAAAAAAAGGAAATTATAAAAAATATTCATAGTTTCCGAAATATATCTAATTTATTAAAAAAAAGAGAAAGGACAACATTTTTTATTTAAATAATTAAAGTCCCCACAACCAACATAAAGAATATTAAATAATAAAAACACTTTTTTTAATATCGATTTTTTTTTTAAACTGACCACATTTCTTATTATTATTATCATCACACATACTAGGCTTGTCCATTTATTCTACACTAACATGAGTTGAGCGCAAGTCAATTTGTTCATATTTATTATTATAAAGTAAAAAAATATTTTCTTAAGGATATATAACGATGTAAAATAATTAATAATAGAAAATGTTATAACACGTAGGGTTGAAAGACTTCTGATCTATAATCTAACTAACACCTCATGTATATTATAAGATTGATTTATCGTCCAAAAATAAAACGATTATAAATAAATACCTTTTAATCAAATTAAATAAAAATGATTTGAAAATAATTAATAAATTATTTCCACATTTAGCTCTGTGACTTTTGATTTACGTTACATAAGTACGTTAAACAAATGCACATTAAAACAACTACTTCTCGGGCAAATACCCACGCCGGACATTTAATTTATTTAAATAACCATGACCAAGTGAGTGAATACTCTTTTCTGCCTTTTAATCAGTTACAATGGAAAACTTCTTAAAATAAAAGTGTAATAAGGACACTTTTATTTGTTAAAAATATTAATTTGTAAATTAAATTCACTTGGTTTTGTTTCACTTATTTGTATTTTATATTCTACTAGTTTCGGCTTGATGCCATTATAATCAAGCCGAAACTAGTAGAAAATAAAATACAAATAAGTGAAACAAAACCAAGTGAATTTAATTTACAAATTAATATTTAAAAAAAAAATGTTTTACCAAGTGATTAATGAGAAAAAAGTGTCCGATACTTTTATTTGTATTTGTTTGGTCATTAATTATTGATTAGCACTAGAAATGTAGATTTAACTAATAAAAATAAGAGTAAAGTAAGGAATAAAAAGTTTTTCATTGTGATTAAATACTCCATACAAATCAATTAAACAATTAATTATTTTTATCAGTTACTTAAAATAATTATTTAAATAAAAATTATTTTTAATTTTTATTTATATAATAAAAAAATCCACAATCAACTTACAGAAAATTACTTAAATTAAGACATTATAAGTATCTAATTTTTAACACAACAACAACTTTTAATCAGTTACAATAATAAGACATTAAATACATTTCAACACATGCTCACCTGATTCTTCTTTTCCAACCAACACCTTTTTTCTTCATTCAAAATCTCACGCACAATGAAATCGCACAAGCCCACTAATAGAGCATTGTAATAGAAGGCAACATCTGCTTATGCGATGACAGGCGAGAACATGTGGAGGGTGGTTGTTGTGGGCAAGGTGATTTACTTCGATTTTAGGTTTTTCAAAAAAAAATACGATCCGGCACGAGTTTCTGACAATAACAAGTGAATGCCGGCGCGCAAAAGTCAAAAAGGCGAGGATTCAATGCGGAACGCAAGCTGAACAAAGCTCGGCTAATGGATGTATGGACAAAGTTCTTTTTCAAAAATTTTAGCGATTGTTTATTTAAAAGTAAATTCGATGTTTACTGCCTGTTTTTATTTTGTGGGTGTTAACCGATATTTTATCAATCTATATAAATAAGATTCATGGATGGTCTTTATGCATACCAGCAATTCAAATAACAGTATGTATTATTATTAAACATCTTCATTACTATATTTTGAATTAATTTCTCACTTAACCCGTGGTGAAACATATTTAATTAATTGACTTTGATTAAAACACTTGGTTTGTTTCACTGATTTTTTATTTTATCTCCCTGAGAATGACCTAAGGTCGAAACTAGTCGGAGTAAAAATAAAAAATCAGTGAAACAAACCAAGTGTTATAATCAAAGTTTATTATCTTCATAATAGATTTTTTTGCAATATTTTATTGTAATATGTAACATTTCAAATTAATGGATTTTGAAATCAAATAAAACAGTAATCGGCTAACGGCCGTATTTTTACAATTTTTGTATAAAATATAATAAGTTTTTGATGTTATTATATATTTGTTTTGTTTTTTATAACATTAATTTTTTCTAACAACAAATTAAAAAAAAATAATAAAATTGATAAAAAAAGTATATTTTAGACAAGGTTTCATTAAAAGTATGATATTAAAAATACGAAGAGCCAAATGAAAAATTCAACTATCTAAAAAGACATGATGGTGATGACAAATTGTGAAAACAAAAGGATAGAAAAATTGCAAAAAAAACTATTCTATCAATACTATTTAAACTAATTAGTCTAATCACTTCCTTCCTAATAAATTAACTTTCTCAAAATAATTGGACGCGGAATGATATTTTTGAACATCTGACAAAAATTTCGTCGTGAAATGCACGGTGGTTTAGTTTTTATATAAATCGCTAGTTATTTGTTTTTTTTTTAAGTAGAAAAATTGGGTTGGTTTGTTTCGTGAAATATTATTAATACATATTTATCAGTTACAGATGCAAATAGTTTCCAAACAGTGCAGAAAAAAATAATTTCTCAACATTATATTGTTCGGGTATCTTCGGAAATTTTGTTGCTAACTTTTTGGTGCTAACTTCACACTGGTAAAATTCTAGTGCTATATTAGCTTTTAGTCCTATTTTATAATTTTATCAACGTCAATTTCGCTGAAATACTTTGTAGTTATTGTTTTATGGATTCTTTTTAATTTCAATATAAGGTGTTTTGTTTTCAGACTTTTATTTAGTTTTTTTGTTAGTAAATATAACATATATTTACGAACAATCTAAAAAGTATTTTATTTGTAGCAGTAATAGTATTTTATTTTTTGTAGTACATTTTTTTTCTTTTTATGATTTAATTTTCTAGGGTAATTGTGGATATTATATTTTAAAGTTTTGTAGATATTTCTTCAACCTCGACACCCAATACGGGTAAAAGAGGATAAGATTAAGAAACAAAGAAAGATATTTCTTCAAATTCTTAAATTCTTCATGATTGTTCTTAATTTTGTTGTGTAACTGAAAGTTAAAAATTGTTTTCATTATACAAAAAAAATAATATTATAGATTTATTGTTTTTCTTTTCTTTTCATTTTGCGCACTCGAAAACAAACAAAAATTCTCAATTTCCCCATGATCGCGTTTTAATATCGACCGAACAAACATCAGACGATTGTTTTCCTCCGCAAAAAAATAAATAGAAAACCCAACGGTCCGAATCACTTAATCGGGAAACCACCCATTCCAACCCCTGGGCGTATTGTTTAACCCTTAATCTGTAATAAATAATCGGACCAGGCCATTAAACAAAATCACTGATCAATTCCGCCAAGACAGATGTGGAACACGGAGTCCATTCGCAGGCAGCCGCGCGGAAAACTCGAGGGTCATGAGAACGTTTGTTTGGGGGCCGGGCCCTCGTTCGCTGCGGGGGAGAGCGCTTTTTTTGCGAATCATTATTTCCTAATTGACGCGAGAAAAACGCTTAATTGAGCAGATATCAAAAGGAAAGGCGGATTAACAGAGATGGAGAGGGAAAAAATGGGAATAAAGCGGGAGGTTTCGCTTTTTTGCGCGTGTTTCGGTAAACTGGGAGATTTTTGTTTGTGCCCGGTTGTGGATTTGATGAGGAAGGGGGAAAAGGATAGGAGGGTGAATTTGTTAATGAGGATTTGCCCCAGGAAAGCTGTTTGTTTTTTTATGGATTTAAAATTGTTTTTGCTTATTATTTTTTAGATAATATGGAAAATATAAATACAGGGTGTCCCGTTTTCCCAACATTAACGGGACACCCTGTATTTATATTGATATATTTACTTTTTTTAATGTAAAGATTACTCCTCTAAAAAGCACCTATAATTGGTAGCATATAAATACAAGGCACTCTAGTTTTCTTTTATTTTTAATTTACTTATTGAAATATACATTCACTAAGAAATATTGATATCGGTTTCATCGTCGCTTCCCCTTCTGTCAGTTTCCTGATATCGGTGAAATATGGCACCCCCTTTTACAGTTATTAACTTTTGGAAAAATTTTATAGGAGTACGGTAGCCGCGACGGCCACAAAAGCCCTATTGAGGTAAACCAAGCCTGGTTTGGTTTATTGGTTTATTGGGCCGATGAATGGCTCACGATACAGAAATTGACCCAAAAATTGCGGCAATACCCAGAAGTCGGGTGCCGCTTTCGAAAATTTTTATTTGCCCCGGCACGAAAGGTTTCTCCCGGCCCATTCTTCGACGTCGTCACGCCGGATCCTGCGATTTTCACGGTCGCCACAATGGGAAGCAGAAGAAGAAGCGACGGACGACCGAAATTTTGTCGTTGTCCAGATAAAAATGTTCAACTTGAATTTTTGATCGTGCACACAAAGAGATATTCGAGGCTATTCTGTAAGGGAAACTTTATGTTTAACATGCACGTTGTAATTATCATCACGGTCTAAGCAGCTTTTGTAATAAATATATATATATATACAGGGTGTCTCAGCGTGCGCGCCGAGTAGCTTTACGGCTAAATGGTTTATTTTTTTCAAAATCGGCTTTAGCAGACCTATGTAGGTCTATTAGGACCACATTTTAAAATTAGTATCAAACATACAGGATGTCCCATAAAAGCATGGCGTATCATAGTTATATTTTTTCTAATGGAATGACCCATATTTTATATTTTTTTTCAGATTCTACATCAAAAATAAAGTTAACTTTCATAATATGTTTATATGCCTAAACCTAATAACTTTTGAAATATTTAAATATTTTTGGAAAAATTCACGTTTCGAAAAAAAAATCATAACTTTCAAATGAATGAATGAAAACAAATGAAATTTTGTGTCTGTATATCTGACTAATGGGTGAATATTTCAGACTATTAAGAGGAATTTAAAATCTTAAGATGTTTTGATAGTTCAACATATCTCCAGAAGCACATTCAAAGTCAAATTTCGTGCGTATTTTAAATGGCACACCCTATATCTAATAGGCCTATCTTGTAGAAAATTTTATTGTCTTTCAGAAAGTATAAAGGTATTCTACACCTAAACCTAATAGTTTTCAAGATATATCCATTTTTGTTAATTTTCGTCATTATCATTATTATTTTAATATGGCAATGTAACATAAAGCGCCATCTATTCCTTAATTTAATAATCATTATTGCCAGTTATTCTAATAGGCTTTTGCTTATAAGCAAATTTAATTGACACAATCGTATTATTACTAACAATTAATAATAATGTTTCCCTTAAATGAAAGAATTAACATGATTCTAATAATAATGTAATGTTATTAAGATTGTCTCTTAGTGTACAAAATGTTCTCTGATGGAAGACATCCTAATAAGAAGACTGTAGAGGAAGTTTTAAATACATTCAAAACTGTAGGCAGTATGAAGTATTTGAAAAAAAAAAAACTACCTACAGTAACTAATAATGAGGAGACACAATTACAAGTTTAATTCCATTGAATATTCGTCAAAACAGGTGGTTTAATAAGCAATAAATTGGAAGAGCATGGTCACCTAGATCCTCTGATTTAATCCCCATGGATTTATTTCTGTCAAATCAAATATACAGCACTCCTCACACAACAATTGAATACATTGAAAGCAGAATTAATAATATATTTAGATCAATTATACCTAATATGCTGAGAAATGTCAAAATATCATTTAAAATAAAATTGAATTATGTATTCGATGGTAGTATTTTTGAAAATTTATTATAAATTACTTTTAATTCTATTTGGTCAATTTATTTGATGTATTTCGTTATATTTGTTTTACAATTCTAACAAGTTTTTATCAAATAATTTACACATGTGTAAATAAATAATGCAATTAGTATATTCACAATTAATAAAATTAGTGTATTAATTTAGGAAATATCTCGAAAATCATTTGTTGGGTCAACTGACTTTATTTATAAATATTATATTGAACAATAGATGGCGCTTTGTATCGACTTTCCATATTATGAATAATAAATATTATGTCAAAAGTTAACGAAAATGCATATATCTTGAAAACTGTTAGGTTTAGGTTAAAAATACCTTTATACTTTTTGAAAGACAATACAATTTCCTATAAGATAGGGCTATTAGATATAGGGTGTGCCATTTAAAATAAGCATGAAATTTGATCTTGAATGTGTTTCTGGAGTTACGTTAAATTATCAAAACATCTTATGATTTTAAATTTATGTAAATAGCCTAAAATATTTACCTATTAGTCTAATATACTGGTACAAAATTTCATCTGTTTTCATTCATCCATTTGAGAGTTATGATTTTTTTTCGAAACGTCAATTTTTCCAAAAATATTTAAATATTTCAAAAATTATTAGGTTTAGGCATATTAATATATTATAAAAGTTTACTTTATTTTTGATGTAGAATCTGAAAAAAATATAAAATATGGGTCATTCCATTAGAAAAAATATAACTATGATACGCCATGCTTTTATGGGACACCCTGTATATTTAAAACTAATTTTAAAATATGGTCCTAATAGACCTACACAGGCCTGCGAAAGCCGATTTTGAAAAAAATAAACCATTTAGCCGTAAAGCTACTCGGCGCGCACGCTGAGACACCCTGTATATACATAGAATGTGAAGATAATTAATAACGTACACATTAAACTTAATATTTTCTATATGGAATAACCCTGATTGATTATAAATGAAAATGAATTTAAGACAGTCGAAATGAGAATACACTATATTCAATTTTCTTCAAATTCCATTCAATTGTTAAACTTAAGAAATAAATGAAAAAATATGATATAGATCAAAATTCCATAAAAAAATTGATATTAATAATTGGTATTTAGCTATTGAATATAGGATCATAGTGTCCGAAATATACATTTAGCATGTAAATAAAAATAATACAATTAATAAACCTGCAACTTTAATATTATTAATAGTTTTAATATTTAAATATTGATAGTTTATATTGTATAAAATAAATTTGAATAGATTATTAATAATCAACCGATTAATCGAGCTATGCATAGAAAAACGATTTTATAATAAAGAACACAAAATTTATGCATAAAAATATATACAAATATACGAGAGAAGTAGAATCCAGGAAGGAAAGATCCATCATAGATTACTGTATAGTTAATAAAAACAATTGGAAAATGATAAAAGATGTAAAAGTAACAACAAGTGCAGAAATTGAAAGCGATCACTACTTGGTTAAAATAAAAATAACAATTACAGCAAAAAATGTAACAAGTGGACAAAGAAGAAATGTAGTAAAAGAAAAAATTAAAAGCCACAAACTGAAAGAGGAAGAAACACAGAAATATTACCAATTAAAGCTAAAGAAACAATTCGAAATAAGAAATAATAAGGATATCGAAATAGAAACAAAATGGAAACAATTTAAGCAGCAAGAGAAACTTGCGGAAGTGCGAAGATCACTAATGCAGACACAAGAAAAAAAAATGATGGTGGTCAGAAGAGATCCAAGAAAAAGTCATAGACAAAAAAGAAAAATGATTAAAATACAACCAAGTTAGAACAGAAGAAAATTACAACATATACAAAAGTACAATAATAGTGGCAAAGCAGACAATAAAGAATGCAAAACAAACTACATGGGAAGAATTTGGTCATAGACTAAAAGAAAACTAGTTAGAAAACCAGAAATTATTTTATGGAACACTGAAATAATTGAGACAAAAAAGAAAACCAAAGCTAAAGAACATAAAATACAAGGATGGAAATATAATCACTGACGAGAATCAAATACTAGAAAGATGGAAACAATACTTCGAAGAATTAACTGAAATAAACAATGATGAAGAAACAGTAGAAACATTAATTATAGAACAAAATAAAGATAGAAATATACAACCAATAACAGACATAGAAATAAACCAAGCAATAAATAAACAAAAACTATGAAAAGCAGCAGGAGAAGACAATATCACAGCAGAAATGCTAAAATACATGGACGATACAGCAAAAACGGTATTTCGAAAACTATTAAACGACGTTATCAAGAAAAAAGAAATACCTAAAAACTGGAATATAGGAATAATACTACAGTTATATAAAAAAAGGAGACTCAAAAGAATGCTCAAATTACAAAGGAATAACACTGACAAGCATACCGGAGAAAGTACTAACAAGAATATTAGAGAAACGGCTGAGAGATAGATTAGAAACAACATTGAAAGAAGTACAACACGCATTTGGAAGGGGAAGAAGCACAAAGACCTAATATATATAATAAGACAACTGGGAAAAAAAATACTAAAAAAAGGGAAAAGATATGCATATATGTTTCATAGATTTCGACAGAGTGAAAAGTGTGGAAAGAACTACAAAAAAGGGGAGTAGAAAAAGGCATGATAGACATAATAAAAGCGTTATATAGAAACAACAAAAACAAAGTTAGAACACACAACGAGGATTTTACAAGAAAGTAATTAAATACATTTATCTGTAAATAGAATTTGTTTAGCAGAAAAACTTTTTATCGATAGCCAATTTTAGAATATTTATTTGCAAGTTATATAGAGCTTTATAATACGAGTATTTAAAGCAACTTTTATAAATTCATAAATTCAGATGTTTGTTTCTATTAAAAGTCTGTTTTGTGACCTTTCATATTTGACACTTCTAAAATTTAGTGTACACAAACTATGAATTTTAGGTTAAGGCAAGAATAATCTTCTAACCTACTACACTAAATTCTCCAAATGTCAAATTTAAAATGTGTTATCATAATCCAGGCTTTTAAATGTGACGATAAATGTGACATTAATATAACAACTCAATTGACTCATTTTCTGTGCAGTAAAGGCTGATTAAATAAGAAATATATTTTAGTTTTGAAATAAAGAATGTACTTAACTTTTTTATACCACTTTTATTTTAATTTAGTGATTAGTTTCAATTACACGGTAATCATTATCAAACTTAGTTTAATAAGTAATAAAATAAAAGTGGTATAAAAAAATAAGTGTTTTCTTTATATCTAAATTGAAAATGTACTACGAAGTCCAAGATCCAAGAATATATTTTATGTTTAGATTGAAAAACAGTGAGCGTAAACTTAACTAAATCCCACCTAATGATAAAAGATGGAAATTAAGTTTTAGATATGTGCATGTGTAACAATAAGGTAAAGTTGGTCACAATTGCACAACTTTTGTGAAAGCTTCCTCTCCTTCTTAAATCCCCCAGAGCTGTAAACCAACCCCAATTGAGCAATAAACCAATAAACCGAGAGGAGCAAACTGAAACATTTTCTGTGGTTTTATTACACCTTGTGGGCGACTTGGATTTGGGGTAATATAAAATTCAAACGTAAATATTGATACTGTTCCAACCGCAGTGAATAACTTTATACGCTATCGTAAATAAAAATCCCCGTTTAATAGACCAAGGTTATTCAAGTTTTCGGTTTAAATTTTTACTCAGTACAGGGTGGTACATTAATAAGATGTTTATAACATATTAAAAAAATTAAATAAAAATAATTAATAAATTATTTCCACATTTAGCTCTGTGACATTTTGACTTACGTTACGTAAGTACGTTAAAGAAATGCACATTAAAACAACTACTTCTCGGGCTAATACCCCGCCAGCTTTTGAATTATATAATGTACACCTGCTGTAGCATATCAATAAAATATTGCTTAATGTAACAATTTTAATCCGAGATTTTTTTATATAATTTATTTAAACAACTGTGACCAAGTGAATAAATACTCTTTTCTATTTATATCGGACACTTTTATCTCATTAATCAATTGGTAATTGTTAATATTAGATTGGACTTGTAAATTTAATTAAGTCACAGAGCTAAATGTGGAAATAATTTATTAAATATTTTCAAATCATTTTTATTTAATTTATTTTAATTAACTCGGTTTTGTTTTACTTATTTTTATTTTAACTTCAACTAGTTTCGGCTTAATTGTTTCGTGACCTTTCATATTTGACATTTATAAAATTTAGTGTACACAACACTATGTATTTTTAGTTTAGGCGAGATTATTCAAACTGTGTATTTTAGGTTAAGGCAAGAATAATCTTCTAACCTACTACACTAAATTCTTGAAATGTCAAATTTGAAATGTGTTATCTCGTAATCCAGGCTTTTAAATGTGAAGAAAATATGACATTAATACAACTACTCAATTGACTCATTTTCTGTGCAGTAAAGACTGATTAAATAAGAAATATATTTTAGTTTTGAAATAAATATATTTATTTATTTATTTATTTGTCTATCATTATTATACGTTTGTAAAATTGTAAAAAGTTTATACGTTAAAAATAAATAAATATAAAGAAAACACTTAACTTTTTTATACTTATTTATTTTAATTAACTCGGTTTCGTTTTACGTATTTTTATTTTAACTTCAACTAGTTTCAGCTTAACGATTAATTCTTCAAAATAATATTAAGCCAAAACTATTTTTTTACCCGAAAATATTATTTATTATTATAAATAACATTGTGACTAGGAAAGAGAGGCATCTCCAGACAAGAAGCTGCAAGAATGGCAAAAGACAGAACGACCTGAAAGAAGTTCATGAAGAATTAAGGAAAAGAAGAAAAACATAACAAAACCCTACACCCATATGGGTAGGAAGGGTCATTGAATATATATATATATATATATAGAGAGAGAGAGAGAGATAGAGAGATTTTTTTATCGGTATACATTAGGGGAAGTATATACTTGCAAAAAAACGCCTATAAAATGTATACAAATGAAGAAAAGGCGTCTATTACAATTCCAACAGTACTAGAAGAGGATAAGACATTTTTCAATAACTCCAGAGCCTACCTCGGTTATGACGATTCTAATAATAATTAACAGGTACACGTAGAGGAAATGTATACCGATAAAAAAAGCTCTCTGTATATAATAACATTGTGTAAATGATTGAATGATGTAAAGTTAAAATAGAAATAAAAAAACGAAATCAAGTGAAGCGTCTAATTGCATTCAAAGTCAGATCTTTCCAAATTTCTAAATATATAATAAAGCATCAGTTTAATACACTACGAATATGTGCAATATTTTTTTTTATATCGAATATAACTACTAAATCATTTATCTCAGTTACGTATTCATTATCGTATTCGTATTCATTATCGTGCTTATAATATACTGTGTCATATTTGAACTTTTACTATGGTAAAAAAATCGATTTATATTTTCTTAAGTTAACTTGGAGACTATTAAAGTTACACCACACGTCTACTTGATCCAGGTCTTGCTGAACTATTAGTTCATCAGCCCTACTGGTAATAGTCGCAGCCATCTTTAAATCGTCTGCATACAACCAAGCCGTACAGAATTTTTAATTTTAAACGAATATTAGGATTAATATAGGATCCATGTGCAAGCCCTGAGGCATCCCTCATTTTACAGAAATTTCTTGGCATATGAAGTTATTATTTTTTTACAAATTTCCTACGATCTACAAGAAAACTTGTTTCCTTTTGGATATTTAGAAAAATTAAATATTTACTTGTTTTTTTTTCCTTTTCAAAATAATTTGTAATTCAATTTAATTTCATTTCATTAAATTTCGTTGATTGTTTTCATAAACAGGACAAATTCGCCTTCCTTTAGTGGACGAAACAATGATTCTCGATCGTCTACCTTGTAGACCCAAATCGTAGACGATGCCATTTGAAATTAGGCAAAAGGTGGCGCTGGCGTCGTCTTTAGTTTATTGTAATTCAATGTTAAACCTAAACTAATTACAAAAGATCTTTTGGGTCGAAATAATTTCGAAAGGGCTAAAGACTAATCCGCTGACCCTCTTAACATAAGTTAAAATTATTGATATTAGTGATTTTTTGTTTGTTTGGCAACTTTAATCAACAGGTAGTGTAACTTTATTTTGCGGCAAAAGTCAGTTAATGCTATCACAAATAATCGCGTGCGTATAGTTACAAGACATTCAATATTTTTAACAGGACGGCGCCCTGCCTTAAACTTGTCAAACATTACTTCAAATATGAGTATCTCTGAAGAAATGCAAATCGTTTATTATTGCAATCAAACCTACAAAAAATAATATAAACAGTTTAGTTCCGTTTGACATTTTCTGAATTACGAACTACAAGTTCGTGCTTTTTTAAATGACGAGTTTAGCGACTGGATAAGGAGAACAGAATTTTTGTATTCCGTCATTGTTTGTTTTTATTAATATGTAGTTCGGTTAACTGTCTTTTGCCGCACCTAATATATAAACTATACAAAAATCCTCTATACTTGGTATATTATGCCATATGATCTAGAACTTTTCTCCTCTAGAGTGCTTTGATTTTTTTATTAAAAACAACGATGTTAACAATAAAAGTAACCAATTAACCAATAATGGTTATGTTATTCTAATAAATTGAAGAATTTGATAAATAATGACACATGTCAGTCGCCTTCATCAAGGCATTACACATGGAACACACTAGTCTGATGAGGTACAAAAAAACGAAATGGCCATCACTAGTTATCCATACGCTAGATGAATGCTGGCTGAACGTTTCATTAAATGTGACATATGTGATGTTTTATTTCCAAAAAGTAAAATAAAGAAAAAAATCAAAACACTCTAGAGGAAACAAGTTCTGGTTCATATAGTAGTGTCTATTAATTTAAGAATTATTTAAAAAAATAGTAAATATTTGTATTTTTATTTCACGTAAAAGTAATTACCCTTTTGGCGAGCCTGTGAAAGTACAACCGAACCCGTAAATCCGCCGCATATGTTTTCATCACACAGAAACAACAAACCGTCATAATCATCCCTCATCCCTTATTTGCACGCGCGAAAAAACATATAAAACACAAATAAGGACGCGTGCGGACGCACCGCCGCCCCCTCCCAGTTGTTAGCGAAAATCCGGGGGAGGCCACGCGCCCGGCCGCCGGCCGAAACATGATGAACCGGGGCTTCGGACATGTGCCCTTTGTGTCCCGCCACCAGAAACAACGGGTAAGTTGTTATTAATGAAGGGCGCCCCGTCGCGATCGCAATGTTTTGGTTTTGCGCTTTCGGCCGGATGAATGGACCGATCGCCATTCACGGAAATGTTATTTTAATTGAGGAGACGTCTTTTGTGCCCGCACCCCCGACAGGATGTGAATAAATATTGTGTGCGGTTTGTATAAATAAGCGTTTTGTTGTTTTTAAGGGATGGAGGCATAATAGAGTGTAAACAACTGGGTTAGTAGGGAAATTATTGGAATCCTTAATAAAGGAATCGAAAATGATTCAAATTATTTTTTATTCGAATACGAATTATTCGTGACTACAAATGCAAATTATAAATCCATCGTTATAAATGTACTCTTTATCCTTATTAGAAAATGATTCACATTATTATTAAAAAAATCGAAAATGATTCAATTTTTTTTATTCAAATACAAATTATACGTGATAACAAATGTGAATCATAAATCCATCGTTATTAAAATATTCTCACCTTTATTAAAAGATTCGACAATGATTCACATCCTTATTAAAAGATTCAAAATTGATTCAAATCCTTACTAAAGGAATCAACAATTATTCAAATTATGTCTTTTATTCGAATACAAATTATTTGTGATAACAAATGCGAATCATAAAATCCATCGTTATTTAAATATTCTCACCTTTATTAAAAGATTCGAATATGATTCACATTCTTATTAAAAGATTCAAAATTGATTCAAATCCTTATCAAAGGAATCAAAAATTATTCAATTTTTTTTTATTCGAATTCAAATTATTCGTGATAACAAATGCGAATCATAAATCCATCGTTATTAAAATATTTTCACCTTTATTAAAAGATTCGAAAATGATTCACATCCTTATTAAAAGATTCAAAATTGACTCAAATCTTTATCAAAAGAATTAAAAATGATTCAAATTATTTTATTTATTCGTGATAACAAATGCGAATCATAAATCCATCGTTATTAAAATATTCTCACCTTTATTAAAAGATTCGAAAATGATTCACATTCTTATTAAAAGATTAGAAATTGATTCAAATCCTTATCAAAGGAATCAAAAATGATTCAATTATTTTTTTATTCGAATACAAATTATTCGTGATAACAAATGCGAATCATAAATCCATCGTTATTAAAATATTTTCACCTTTAATAAGAGATTCGAAAATTATTCACATCCTTATTAAAAGATTCAAAATTGATTCAAATCCTTATCAAAGTAATCAAAAATCATTCAAATTATTTTTTTTATATTCGAATACAAATTATTCGTGATAACAAATGCGAATCATAAATACATCGTTACTAAAATATTCTCACCTTTATTAAAAGATTCAAAATTGATTCAAATCTTTTTCAAATGAATCAAAAATTATTCAAATTATTTTTTTATTCGAATACAAATTATTCGTGATAACAAATGAGAATCATAAATCCATCGTTATTAAAATATTCTCACCTTTATTAAAAGATTCAGAAATGATTCACATTCTTATTAAAAGACTAGAATTTTATTCAAATCCTTATCAAAAGAATCAAAAATGATTCAAATTATTATTATTTTTTATTCGAATACAAATTATTCGTGATTATAAATGGAAACCATAAATCCACGGTTATAAAAGTATTCTAATCCTTATTAAATAATTCGAAAATGATTTACATTCATATTAAAGGATTCGAAATTGATTCAAATCTTTATCAAAAGAATCAAAAAATGATTCAAATTATTTTTTTATTCGAATACTAATTATTCGTGATTACAAAGGCAAATCATAAATCCGTCATTATAAAAGTATTCTCATCATTATCAAACGATTAGAAAATGATTCAAATCCTTATAAATGAATCGAAAATGATTCAAATTATTTTCCTTATTCCAACTCGAATTATTCGTAATTACAATTGCAAATCATAAAATCATCGTTATAAAAGTATTTTCATTATTATTAAAAGAATGTTTAATGATTCAAATCCTTATTGAATGAATCGAAAATGCTTCGAAATGCCATATTGAAGAAATCGAACATAATTCAAATTTTTATTAAAAGATTCGAAAATGATTGAAATCCTCATATAAGAATTCTAATCATTATTTTTATTTATCCGAAAACGAATTATTCGTGATGAATACATTGTTATAAAATACTCGAAATTAACGTTTGAATCTTCAAAAATGATATTATAAATGCTGGAAAGTCCAGCTTTTAAAAAATGAAAAGTTTTGAATTGAATCCAAAGAGCTTTAATTTTTCTTTCTCGTTTTGTTCGGTAGTTGAATCTTGCAAATTAAGGTTATTGTGCATTTTAGAATAAAATACCAAGTACGCAAAAATGTATTGTTGATTTATGAAACGTTGTAAAATATACTTTCCGTTCTTCATTTTTTTTTTATTAAAAAATATAGATCCAATAAACTTACATAATTTTATGCAAAAATGTATCCAATTTCCATCTGAAAACCTTCTTACGAAATATTACCTAACAATTTTTTTTACAACCGAGCGCGGAGCCTTTTTTTAAAAACCACCCCAATAAAACTCCTAAAAATTCCAAAATTTGGCGATCGTAAATTTCCGGAGAGAAGGATGGAAGATGAAATGAAAAATTTTCGGTTTATTGGCGCAAAAACGCCGGGCCCTTCTGGGAACCTTCGGCGCACTTTGTGCGCGTTTACGATTTGTTTTTATTGCACTGACTTGACTCCGCATTGTTCTCAATGGATAATATTTGCGGAGTTTGCCGAGTTTTATTGGGCGGGGTGCCATAATTTTATTCGGGGCTCGCTTGCTCGGGCGATTGTGCCCAAATGTAAATACAATAAAATTCCGTGCCGTGGTCAGCTGGGGTTTTATTGCGAGTGTTATTTATTGGGCGGTGAATTGGAAACAAGATGGTATGGAATTTGTTGGGGTTATGGCAAAAAAGAGTTAGATGCTTCTTACTTGAAGCAAATTTTCAAATATAATAAAGGGTGTCAAATTATAAGCCATTTACAGGCACTGCAAGTATGCAACAAAATTGTTTTTAATTCAGGATGATTTAATTGAAATTAAAACACTTGGTTTCGATTAAATCATCCTGAATTAGTTCAAAATTGTTTCACCACGGGTTAAGTGAGAAATTAATTAAACATAAAATTGTTTTTTTTTTTTTCAAATATCAAACACTCAAAGTTTTAATCTTAATTATTTTGAACTTTAATACTTGAAAATTACATCGACCATGAGACTTCCATTTCTATCGATGCATATTTGCTCGCGGTGCAATATTGATCCCAGCCAGATTCTCAGCAATAGCTTGCATGTTATTTTTTAAGTTTTCCCGAGTTTGGGGTCGGTTTTGTTACACTTTAGATTTTACATAGCCCCACAAAAGTTAATCCTGAGGCGAGAAATCAGGAAAGCACGCTGAGATAGCAGACAACCGGGAAACATCTCTCGCAGGACTTCCATAGATAAATTTGACACATGAAGCCTTGCACCGTCTTGTTGAAACCACCAACGTCTAATGGTAATTGGATTTGACCGATATCATCCAATAATAACAATTGATACTTGTCATATTAGTGCATATCGTGCACTGTTAACAACTACTGCATTTCCTAACTGAATCAATGTTTAAAACCTTCTCTACACAGAATATTCTTTGAGCAATCGGCCAGTGCTATATATATAACAAAACTTGAGATATGATAGGACATTATAAAGGTTTGTTTTGTATTTTTATGTATTTCATTTTTGAGTAAATGTAGTTTTAATTTTTCTGCTCTATTGTATCCACAAAAACTACAATTCCACACAACATACAGAATTTCCGAGCGACATCGTTAAAAAAATCCTTTTTTTCCCTCTCGAAACGCAGAGATATTTTTATTTGATTCTGTGTACGTGTGTATGTGTGTTTCGGTCGGGAAATAAATGTTTCCCCTGTTATCAGTTGTATTCGTTACAGTGGGGGGATGCCCTCGCTGAGCCGCCCCTCGGAAAACCGGTAATTGATTCAATATTGTGTAAAACACGCGCCCCCCTTTAAAAATGTGGACATCTTGTCGGCCGACGATGCCGGGGAACGCCGACGAAGGATGGATGGAAAGAGAGGAACGTTTTGCAGGGCATCGATTATTTTTAATTGGAATGTGTGTACGTGTAGGACGCGTCTAGTTTGCAAATTTTATTGCGGCCCTTTTTCACGGCACCGCCGTTTCGTCTAATTTGAAGTGCGCTCCGGGGAGGGGATTAATTAATTTGTTTTATTTTCGCCCTTTTCCCGTACTTGTTGAATGAGTTTCGCATTTGTTTTACGTGATTACGTGCAGGAAGAACAAAACATTTATCGTGTATTACATAAAAAAATATATATTCATACAGATATACCTTTGTAATATAAATAATAAAAGTAACAGTACGAAGTACATTCAAAACCCTTTAATTATTTTTCTATACAAACATCTTTATACAGACAATATGATAACAACAATTTACAAAATTTATTATAACAATATGTACAGTTGTATTAGAGTCTGTCATAGGCTATCGACCATAGGTTTTTCTACATAATTTTCATTTAATAATAATAATAACAATAATAATATAAGCTTTATTATTCAACAGGAAAACCCAATTACAAAACAATACAAGATATCAAAAGAAAAACAAACATAAGAGTAATAAAGGAAAAACCCTTATTCTCATTCCATACCAAAAATATATACAAGACTGTTTTTTTATTATTTTATTAATTTTCTATTCTTAATTTCCTAACGCCCTGAAGTTCCATTGTTTTATAATCGATGCATTTCATTCATATCATGCCCCTTGTACACGAAAAGTGAGTAAATAAAACGAGCGCAAGAGAGAAAGGGAAATACTAGCACTGTGTTTTTTATATGATATAAATAAAGGAAAAAGTTCTAATTATGAATGTCGGAAATATATATATATATATATATATATATATAAATATATTTATATTTACATATATATATACAGAGAGGTTTTTTTTATCAGTATACATTATGGGAAGTGTATACCTGCAAAAAAACGCGAGTCAAACGCAATGTGTGTATGTTTAGTTGCTTATTTGGCATATGTGTGTTCAATTGCGTGTTATAGGCAACTAAACACACACACATCAATGCGTTTGACTCGCGTATTTTGCAGGTATACATAGGGGAAATGTATACTGTTAAAAAAAGCTCTCTGTATATATATATATATATATATATAGTATTTAAATGAAAATGTCTTCGTAACACTCTTCTGAGCACTTGCACAGTACATGCACTGGTGAACTTTGCAGGACATTTGAGTTGGAGGTCGTTAATTAATCTAAACGTAGAGGCAAATCTTGTGTGTATTGACATTTTTACTCTAATCCATTCAAAATCCGTAAGCTTAATTGAATTTTGTACTTTAATGAAGAAATCTCAATTGGCCAAGAGGCATAAAAATGTAAATAAGTGTGTTTTAGATAGTATCTTATATAATGAATAAATGGTGAATGCGCCTGGCAAAACAGGTAAATTCGTTAGAAAATAAATAAAAAACTACGCAAGCGCCTTCTTTCACCTAATATTATTAAATGTTAAATATTAACTTATGATGCAAAATAAAAACAATAATATAAATAATAATAACAATCCTTAAAAGTATTATCCGAATACCTCCTATAGTCATAATATATGTTCTGATCTATTAATGCAATAATAATAACATAAAAGTGTATTCGTTCACTTGATTAAAGTTTTTTAAGCAAAATAATAAATTATTTATGCGTGTACAAGATGTATTTAATAAAATATACCGTCTAAAGCCTAAGTACTTCACTGGTTCTGATAAAGTATCTAGTTATTTCTTGCAAAATTGACGATCTATTATAAATTACTGAGGGATTTGTATACAATCTACTATACCGGCGCGGGTATTTGCCCGGGAAGTATTTGTATTTTCTTTGTACTTACTTCGTAAGTCTTTAATTTCAGAGCAATAAGAAAGAGAATATTTAATTAAAATCAAATTGATTAAATAAAAATTTTGAATATAATTAATAAATTATTTCCACATTTAACTCTCTGACATTTTAACTTACGCAATGTAAGTACAAATACACATTAAAACAACAACTCTGCCAGACATTGAATTATATAATATTTTTTCTCATTGATTTTATGTTTTTTGTTATTATATCTATTAAATTTAATAATTTCCAGTATTCCAGTATTATAATTTTATATATATATATATATATATATATACAATGGATATGCTTAATGATTATCTCATCTAGTATTATAAATATATTTTTTTGCAAACAACAATAATAACATTACTTAATATAAGATCATCTGCAAACACTTTTTTCGCGATTTATCCCTCGTCTTTTAATTCAATTAAAACTGCAATGTGAAATATTTTAACCATCCTTTTATATTACATGAATATATTCGACAAATGTTTTGTCTTTCATATAAATCTCAACTCACGGTCGAGTCCATTCCGTCCCGATTGTTTCGTTAAGTTTAACGAGACGAGGGTTGCAAGTTTTGGACTCTCTCGTTACCCTCGAGGAAATAACAAGTCGTGAAACAGAAGAACGTCGTTAGTACACAATACTGGTCATCGTGTTAGTGGACTCGGTCGGTGGACTTCACGTCCTGCTGCTGCAGTAATTGTGGTAATCAGAAACTGCCCTTTAACGAGCCAGGGCCTGGCCTTTCGCCCTTGCGACCGCCCTCCGTCTCGGGGATAACTGCAAGGAGAAACTTCGATTGCGATTTTTATCTAGAGAATGCACAGTCCGGCGAATTTTAGTTGATTTTGCTTGTGATTATTTCGGGAATTTATTTATTTCGAGAATTGATGTTGAGGGGTCATTTTTATTTTTTTATTAAAAACACATACGCAAATTACCTAACAAGCTCTTTTTTAGTTGTGATGCGTTGTAATTGAAAGACTGCGCTTCTGTACTCTGTCATCCACTTTCAATTATTTTTAATATGTCTATCAGCCAGTGTGTATTTCCTTGTAAACTAAAAACCAATAGCGTTACTTTCGCATGTAGCTATTTTTTTTTTGAAAAAGTCTTGTATTGTTCACATGTGTCACCATGTTTATCGCAAAATCAGTTTTATGATTTTATTCCTAGGCGTTCTACAGTTACTAATTGAGCTAATTTATTAATTAGTATACTAAGAATTGAATAAAGCAGTAATAACATTTATTCACACTTAAAAAGTGAAAATTTAATTTCGATCTTCATGTAATTAAATCACAATTTATTCGTAGAGAATATCATGAAAATAATAATAAGAATAAATAAAAATGATACGCAATTCTATAACACTTTAAATATTAATCATAATAAATGAAAGACAACACAAGCGCCACCTTTCGCTTAATTTCATATGGCATCATCAACAATTCGAGTCTACAAGGTATATAACGGAAAATCGTTGTTTCGTCCACTAAAGGAAGGCGAACTTGTCCTGTTTATGAGAAAAGGAAATAAAATTCATTTAATAATCGGTGTATTAGGTATGATATTAAATAGCATAAAAATATGCATTAAATAATAAAATGTTTAAATTCTAGGAGTTCTGAAAGTTGTAAATGTAATAAATAATTATTTATTATTCATTTTTAAAATGTATTCACATTATATATTTGATTTTATTTAAATAGTAATTATTTCAAATTGCCCCCAAAAGTATATGGTAATATTTCTGGTGACTTTTTATAGTGTAAATCGGGCTTTAAATATTATCAAATTAAATCTTAATACATACTTTGGAGTCGACTAAATCAAAATTCATTAGTAAATTATTACCGTTGAATATGAAGTTTATAAATAAATATATAAAAAAAACTTCACATTCAGTGTTACGCGGGCGTTAGCTTCTCCAATATGTTTTGATAGGTTACAAAAAAAAATCCAAAGATGTATGAATAAGGCACGTTTATTTACAGCAATTTAAAAGTGTTTAGTACCATGGTACTGAGGTAGAGAGTTTTTTTTTTTTTCCTAAGATGAAAAAAAAAACACCCTTAATGAAACCTGCGAAGTGCGAAGGCAAAGGGCGCGCGCAAAGGCTTAACATTTAGACTTTTTAAATTTTTATTTTTTTTTGTATTTTTGAAACAACCCAGTAAAATATTACTCAGATTATTTCACTGAACAAAATGTTCACAATTAACACTGCAGTAACATTAAAAATAACATAAATTTAACATTTTTTATCTATTTGCTTTGTGAATTAATAAATATATTGTTAATCAATTACAGCTATTTTTTAATTCTCAGCAGTTGGGTTAGCTTTAAAACTAATTAAAATAATATGCGAATTAAGAAACAAGAGTGATTATTTTCTAATTAATTAAATAAATCCAAAAAATATACTAATAAAATAATTATGTACGTTGAACGCCGGATGTTTTATTGTTATTTGAAGCGCAGGCGCTATTTTTGAATTACCTGCCTGCGCGCGCCATCTATCACCGCGGAAAGGAAATGTATTTAATGTTGGCTAGACTTATTAGATTTTAGGGGAGCTATGTTCAGGTTGAAAAATCATAGAGAATGATTATAAGATTTAGGTTACGTTATGTTATGTTAAATTGTTATTAGCGATTATTAAAGTTTTAAACAAATGGAGTGCATATAATTTCCAACCTCACGAAGAGGCCATCCCCGACTAAATTAGTAATGTGAAAAATGTAATTCAAGTGATGTCTCGGTCACTTGAATTACTTCACGTTACACTTTAACTCAACTATTAAGACTTCAAAATAAGTGTAATTTAATAACAATTAAAAAAAAATGATCATCTTACAAAATTAACTATGATTTTCCACAATTTTCAATTAAATACTGTACAAGAAGGGAAAACTGTGCTTCCAAAATGCCTTGCTATTTGTTTACAACATTATGTAAATCATTTAATAAATTTCAAATTATTTAATTAAAAATAGTTGTTCTTTCTCCGAAATATATTTAGTTTAATAAAATAATAAGTCGGAGAAAGGACAAGTATTTTTACTTAAATTAGTCTCCATTACCAACAAATAAAAATCTATAACAAACAAATTTCTTTGATAATTAATTTGAATGAATATGAAAAGCTGTAAATTCGGTTGCATTAGCCTTAATTATTGTTAATAAGGTTGCATATAATACACCTAAGATCATATGCAACTTATTATATAGCTAATGTGCTAATTTAGTAGCATATATTATTTGTTTTGTTAATTGGAATGCATATATATAATTTCATTTATTTTGTATGCAACTTAATATACATATAATTTATATGCAATCCAATATGCAAAAATTGATTTTAATCGAATGTCCATACTGAGTATTAATACTCACTTTACAGTTACTAGAAAAGAAAATATGAATTACCCCGTATGAAAGATGATAAGTATAACGTTTACGTTATTAATTAACTTCACAATCTAATTATATATATGTCTATTGCAATAGATACTTGGAGGGTGATAAAAAACAACGTAAACGTTAATTTTAATATTTCCCCTATATAATAACCCCAAATATTAGTTAATTAATAACGTACACGTTAAATTAGACAAATGTAAATTCTGTACGAAATAGCTCCGATTACAAGACTATAATCAATGGATTTGTATACTTAGAACGTTAGGTTAAAATATCGTTTACGTTAAATTTATCATATCTTCGTTTGAAATAGCTAAAGTTCCGGGATATTCTATATGAAAACATGTAAAATCTAAGGAAATGTTTAAGTTCATATTCTATGTATTATATTTAATAACGTGTACGTTAATTTTAACATTTCACATACGAAATATATAATTCAAAATATTTCGTATGTGAAACGTTAAAATTAATTATAATTATTCGGGGCTATTACGTACGGAAAAAACTAAGTTTAATGTGCACGTTATTGTCTAACTTCACATTCTATTAGAAAAGTTGCATAGACTGTGATGATACAAAAATAACGTACACGTTAAACTTAACATTTCCTTTACGAAATAGCCCCGATTAACTATATATATTATATATTTATTTATATTTTTTATATTAAGTCTAATTTACCCGAACATGGCAATCATCATCTCTGAAACACAACATATGCAATCCAACTAACACTAGGTGGCCCACTTTTTGACGCATGACATAACCTAGCATTTTTTAAAGTCTGATTAAGCACACACAAAACATTAATTTCCCGATAAATTAAAGCATTTCGCTGCATTTTTTTAAGACGACAAATTTCCCATTGTGTTCATTGGTTTATAAAAAAACCGCCATTACCAAAATGCACATTTAAAATTTTCTCAACAAAAAAAAAAGGAATTTGTTTAAAAAATTGTGAAGATGGCTTTTATAATGAAGTTTGTCCGGGGGGTGAGAAATCACTGGAAGAAGTCCACGTTCGCTGCCTGTGTGCTGACGTACGGTGGGAAATGGTTGAAGGAAAAATACGAGTAAGTAAAATAATAAGTAATATTTTGAACATTTTATAATAATAAATAACCTCGACACCCAGTACGGGTAAAAGAGGATAAGATTAAGAAAGAAAGATAATAATAAATGTGAAAAAATTATTAAAATCTATCTATAAACCCCTTCTTACAAAATTCTGTATTCCCCGTAACCTTAATATCCATCCTTCCTAAACGCAAACATCGTCCTGACACCAATCATCAATTCATTTGTTCAAATCATTAAGGGTTGTATTCCTGAAATTGGTTGTACGTTTGGGTCGTATGAAATCCGTCATTTAGATTGGATTTTGACAGTTGTGTGTGACCGAAACGTGCAAATAGTTTCAGGAACAGTTCAGCTGGGTAGTATATACAGAGAGGTTATTTTATCAGTATACATTGGGGGAAGTGTATACCTGCAAAAAACGCGAGTCAAATGCATTGGACCGATTAATGTGTGTATGTTTAATTGACTATTTGGCATATGTGTTCAGGTGTGTGTCATAGGCAACTAAACACACATACATTAATGCATTTTACTCGCGTATTTTGCAGGTATACATAGGAGAAATGTATACTGATAAAAAAAACTCTCTGTATATTTCTATTATTATCAAACCAATTACAAGAGTTATTCCGTACGAGAAATGTTATGTATAACAAGTACGTTATTAATTAACTTCACAATTGAAGTGTCTATCATATCAAACCAATTACAGAACAATTTAATTTAAGGAATGATGTACAACTGGATTTTCTTAAGTTGAAATACATTTTGTTTAGGTAATAAGAGCATTTTTATTATAATTATTGAATGAGAAATAATCCATTTCTCACTAGTTTTGAAATGATATATTATGACTTAACCCATTGTAGGGTACTCTCCTATTTATAGGACATAACAATAAATCGTTTCAATTTTTGTTTATCTACACTGACTCTTGAATATGAATACACTATAGCTGCTTACGTTATGTAAGTCGAAAGTTGCAGTAGCTAAAGGGAAAATAATTAATTATTTAATTTGTATCAATTTATTTTCAAATTTCTTGTAATTGAACTTAATAATTGGAAAGATAACACAAGCGCCAACTAGTGCCTAATTTTAATTTAACATAATTTTTTCCACTCATTATTTCAGCATTGATCAGTTGATGAGGGTTTATTGTGAAGAAGCCTTGAAATACGGGGAAGTGGCCATTTCGGGTTCTGTGAATCCGCGCACAATAACAATTATTTTAAACCCCGCTGCTAATAAGCGGAAATCCGTTGATGACTTTGAGAGTTACTGCGCCCCCATCTTGAATTTGGCTGGGATTTGCGTGGACGTTATTCAAACTGAGAGTGAGGGACATGCCAAGGAATTGGTGCAAAATATTAGCTCGACGGACGCCGTTGTCGTAGCAGGAGGAGACGGAACACTGTCGGAGGTGATAACTGGGTTGTTGAGACGAACGGGAGAAAATAATGGTGAAATAATTCCTGTTGGTGAGTGAATTTTCCTCAAATTTATGTATTTCATTTTATTCACACTTTTTTATTACAGGTGTATTACCATTAGGAAGACACAACAGTATAGGCTATGTGTTATTCCCGGGTGGAAATCACTTATCGAAAGTTAAATCGCTGGCAGATGCTGCACTTGCAATTGTGCAAGAAGTCACAAAACCGATGGACGTGATGAAAGTTGAAATAATCGAAAATGAGGCAGAGAGTGATAATGAGGGGGCTAAAAAGCCGGTCTACGCATTAGCAGGTATTGAATGGGGCCCTTACAGAGATGCCAGTGCAAGGAAAGACAAATACTGGTATTACGGACCATTAAGAAAATATGTCACTTATATCTTCAACGGTTACAAAAATAGTTTGTGCTGGAATATAGACGTGGATATTAATTATACACCTCCGTGCCACGGTTGCGCGAATTGCACAATTAAAAGAGAGGATGCGATGAGTAACAGATGGTATAATAAGTAAGTTAAAATACAGTTATTCAAGAAATTAAAAATGAGTTAAATTTATATGACTTTTGATTGTTACACTTTAATCTGGTGATGATCAATCTAATCTTATTTTTATTTTATTCATTTAATTTCAATTGTTTTTTTAGATGGTTTTCAAGAAAACCCATCAACGACCAATCGACTGTGATAAACGAAAAGTGCTTGCAACAGCAGAAAAAACAAGTGAAAACCTCGGATTTGGCGTTAATGACTTCGAACATAGCTTTGGGAAATTCGGGCCCCCCTAAACTCCACTTGAAACTGGGACCAGACAACATAGACTACGTGAATTTCGTGTCGGAGGGCTGGAAGAGCGAGAACGGCGAACGGAGGCAGTTCAAGGAAACGATCGAAGCGCGGCAGATTGAAATTCGCCCGAATTTAGAGAGCGAGGAGAAGGAGGTCTGGTTTTCGATCGACCAAGAGGATTTCGAGGTTAAGCCTGTCAAAATTACGCTGCTTCCAAAGTTGATTAACATGTTCTGCAAAAAGGATAATTTGCTGAGTGAGAATGCTTAGTGGTGGTTGAGAAAATGTTAGCCAGAGTTCTTTTTTTCAATTATTATTTAATTGGAATAAAATCTACCTCGTTTTTTTTTTTGTAAATTAATAAAGGTAAAATTCGCTGAGTGCATTTAATATTTACTTGATGAATTTTATGTTTATTCCAAAGTAATAAAAATTAGAAAAAATGTTTATTCCAATTTATCTTTTTTTAAACAAAAATTAATTTTCTTTCCCCAGAAATATATACAAACAACAAACCACTGATGTTCAACTCGATGTAAAAAAAAAAACTACCCTTTAATATACACCTCAAGGCGGCACCACCGTTGGCAGGTAGAACATGGGTCCAAATTTTAAAGTGTGGCGGTATTTTGAAAATTTTCTTTAGTAAAACTATGATAACACTTTAGATTTTTTTCTAAATACCACTGTGAAATCGATTAGCTATCGTATATCCTGTTTACAAACAGCCGAGATATTGGCATAAACGGTATCCCATCCCCACCATCTCATACTTCATCTATATTACATACTACAACTATGTATTTAGAATTATAGTCCTAGGACAGTGCTTCCGCTTTAATTTTTTTGTGTTACTGATTTTTGAGGAATTATTTTTTTTATTAGTTATACAAATTAATCATGTAATGTAAATAGTGTGTAAATTAAAATTAATTTACTCATTATTTACATCCTACATTTACAAAGTCCGTTAAATTCCATTATTAAATTTTGATAATTTAATAATGGAATATAACAGACTTTGTAAATGTAGGATGTTTTTTTTTTTTATTCGAATATTGTTTTTGAACCACAACACAGCCAAGTTAGCTGCCACAAGTTAAATTACTCAAGATATATGAAAAAAAAGTAGTGATGGGCAGTCGATTTTTTATTACTACTGAATAAAGTATGATATAATTTTATTAGTATTATATATTATATTAAAATCATTATTAATATCTCATTCATTAATAAGCACCAATTTAATATTATTTATTAATTTTTGCATATTTAGTAATACTAGATTACTAAAAATATTCGATTTTGCGGAAAGTTGAAAAAAAAAGTTCAATTGAGAAGAGTGAATCATATAAAATCCAAATCAGCAGTAAAATTTGGAGATTCCTATTTGATTATACTGCCCACCCCCACAGAGGTTTGGGAGAGTTGACATTAATTGTGTTAACAATGGGTATATTGTATTAGCCCTATTCAATTAAATTAACATCAAATTTCTCAAGCTTCAGTGGGGGCAACTTTGAGTTATCAAATGGAGAATTCTTATTTGATAATTCGAAGTAGTAGGAACTGATTTAATGAATGTCAATGCAATTATAAACAAATCAAATCTCACTCAGATATGTTAAACTGCAGGAAACACTGTGAAATCCAATAACTGAAAGCTGTTTCAGCTCAGCATAACTGAGTTGTGTTAAATGCAGCAAAAAAATATATATATATAAAAATAATTTATTATAATTTCGCCCACAGGCTGATCACATTTTTTTTAATATAACAAGAATATATAAATATAGTATAAATATTATTTACAATGCTTAAACATAAAAGACACGTCAAGATAATCTTAAAATACACATCTCTCTCTTTAACAAATTTTGAATATCTTTTAATACCTCCTATTTTTATTCATATGAACACAACAGTTTAATTCCATAAAATAATTAAACAATTCGCAATAGAATTTGTAAATTAAAAACCATTAAGAGACTATTAAAATTGAGAGTGACCCAAAGTATCATTTTTTTTATTTTGCATTTTTTGATACTACTCCGACATCAATTGGTAAAAGGGGACATCGATTATATATATATTTTTCGATACTTTATTGTGTGTAAATGTATTTCTATTATGTCACTCGGCATAATTGTAGACAGATTATGTTTTGAAATAGGCTGCCTAATCAAATTTCGCGCATTTCACTTATCAGTGCCATCACTGAATTGCAGACTGTGTTTGAAAACCGGGCCAGTACATCACAGCTCCTATTCAGTGCACACTGGTGCACCTCAATTCTGTGTAAACAGAAAACACTATAAAATATTTTAATTAGGCTGAAAGATATCCGGTAGATAGCTGATTCATCTGCAGAATATAATTCTAATTTTATATATTATTGTACATACATTTACACAGTTGAATAAAGATGTTTAGTTAGTTATTTTAATTAGGCTGTTCCCATCGCAAGACTCGTTTTTTAGTAACGATTTACATTATCCTGATGAAATTATCATTGCGTTTTTCTTTTAATTAAAATTAGTATTTACAAAAGGGCAGAAAAGACCTGTAGTCGGTAGCCCTGACTGACTAACACTTTCATGTATTATAATTATTTATTTTATATTGTTTAGCATTACGTGTATAGTCTGAATGAAGATGTGAATATACAGAGAGCTTTTTTAATCAGTATACATTTCCCCTATGTATACATGCAAAATATGCGAGTCAAACGCATTGATGTATATATGTTTAGTTGCATATAACACGGAACTGAACACACATGCCAAATAATCAACTAAACATACACATATTAATTGGTTCAATGCGTTTTTTGCAGGTATACACTTTCCCTAATGTATACTGATAAAAAAAACCTCTCTGTATATATTTACAAAGTAAACGAGATTCTAAAATTTTGCATTTTTAAATCCTGAAAATCATATTTCTTAAGAATAATACATGGTAATTATTATTCTTCTAAAATTATTATTACAGATTAACGTAATAGGAACAAGAAAAAATTAAAATTTCATATTAAAGAGAGCGAGTGCTATCACTAACTTATATACAATAAAATTACCATTTTAAAGGTAAATCTCTTTAAGTAACAGATTGTATGCAGAAAGGAGTAATCTTGAAACCAACTAAGCCCGCATCTGCATACAATAGGTTTGTTCGATACATGAATGTTTTTTACTCTTTCTGCACTAACAGGAATGCAAATTCATTTAATAAAATGTTCAACCACCATTCATCTAGCGTAGTGTTGTATTTGTGTGTCACGCTGCGAAACTTCTGGTGAGTGAAACCATGACAGCACGATTTGCGGCTGGTCCTCCGGTACCGAATTCAGTATGATGTTGAACTCGCATGGTTGTGTACATCTTTCTTTGCTTACACGCTATTCAGCACATCACACCATCCGTGTACAAAGTGCGTGAATGGGCAGAGAATATTCACGGCTACACGCTTGTAATTTCGAGGAACGCGCAAGATTAAAAAAAAACTGATAAAATTGGATTGTTTCATATATGAAATTTTCATGGATGTTTAAAGAAATATTTATGATTATCCTACACCACGATAATCATAAATATTTCTTTATACATCCATGAAAATTTCATATATGAAACAATCCGATTTTATAAGTTTTTTTTTTTAATATTTACTACTAACATTGCAATTTAATTTTAAATAATTTTTTTCTCATTTCTGTTTTTTTTTTTTTTTTCGAGGTAATTTACGCACTAACATATAATATTAAAAATATTATTTAAAAATAAAAAACATAATATTTAAAAAGCATAAAATGTGTAAGTCTCACATAAAAAAATAGACCAATTGTATTTAGATTTACATAAAAAAATATTTTCTTGAAAGCTGATTTTTAATAAAGTTTTAAAAATTATTGAACTTTGCGAATTAATTGCAGAATATTTATACCTTTAATTTAACTGATAATTCATATGCTTAGGTTTTGAAGTATGCAGAATACGATAGTGATAACAGAATATTATAATATAGAGTTTTAATTTTGCCTTCGAACACTACCTGAGGACCTGCAGGAAACAATTTTATAGCATTGTAGATCATGCTGTCATGGTTTCGCGCACATACGTGAGCCAGAAGTTTCGCAGCGTAGCGCACAAATACAACACTAATAACTGATGAGCATTTCAGCTTTTGGAACCATCATCAAATACCATGTACAATGCCTTGATGAAGGTGAATGAATGGATTTTCTGTTGTACTTAAATAGCCTGATATGAACAATAATAACTGTTAAGGAATGAAAATATTATGTGTGATTTCGGATACTTGCATTCAGTTCAATTTAGGGCAGAACAAACCTACAGAATCAATTCCATATTTACCTAATGAGCATTAGCTTTAAACTGACGATATATCAATTACTATTTGGTATTCCTTAAATAAGATTTAGAACTATAATACTTGTGGACAAAATGAAATTATTGTTCGGTGCGGCTGGTGGATGTCGGGTTTGGTAAAGCTAGGGAGGACTTCGGCGAGCATTGGCCGTCTTTCATGATGCTGCTGTTGGTGACACGGAAGTACCGCAAAATAGGGCTTTGGGGAGAGCTGTGACAGTTGCTGTTTCGGCGTCTCGGCCGGCTTCTCGGGCTTCGTTCGTCCGCTTTACGCATTTTTGGTGTAGAAGGACCTTTAAAGAACAAAAATGATATTAAATAAAAATTACTTGAAAATAATTAATAAAATATTTCCACATTTAGCTCTTATGCACCAATTTGTTGATTATTTTCAAATCATTTTTATTTAATTTATTTAAATAATTGTGACCAAGAGAATGAATACTCTTTTCTATTTATAAAAATGTTATTATTTAAATAAAAATAGTTGTCCTTTCTCTTGCTTATTTTTAATTGAACTGAATATATAACGGAAACTATGGTTCCATCTTCAATAGTGGAAGTTTTATAGTAGCGATAAAGCGCCAATTTTTATGCAACACATTCGGGGAATAATGTAAATAATTTTATATATTAAAATAACACCATATTCCAATGAAACTAAAAAAAAAAAACAGTTTCAGACCACTTTAGATATTCGTTTGTGTGTATGATAATATCACCCCAATATAAATGAAGGCTGGAAAGTATCTATTGGTTATATTAGAATAATTGGGACATTATTTTAGGAAGTGGAAGGTAGTTTTTCATATGCAGATTACGAAATTTTATTGCACAATTCGTCATATTCCACAAATTAAATTAATTACGCCATCTATTCAGAAACGCTTGAACTGCTTGGCACGACAGAAAAAGAGCGCCGTTTTTAAAATACTGTAAAAATTAATTTGAGTATACTAAAAGCAGATTTAATGCAAAACTAAAATTTAAAAAAATTAAAATAAAAAATCTTTCATATATGGAAAGAGAGGCATTTTCCACATAATCCAAATAATGTTTTGTATATTCGTACTTTTTTTGTTAATAAAAAAAATATTTTATATTAACACGAGTGCAAAAAATTATAAGTATCAAGCGGCACTCTTTTTCTAAATAAATAAATGGTTAAAGAGTAAAACTGACCCTAATGAAAAGCACTCCTGCCCTTAATAAATAAAAGTACATTAAAAATCCATATATTTGATATCGATTTTTTATATATATATATTTTTTTATATATTCCTCCTTATATTTTATATATATATACAAAAGCTAAACACCCCACACGGGGTTTCGCTGCTTCTTTCCATGAAGCCCTTACAATCCTCTTCTTTGGGTGGATTAGTCCCTGTGCCTTATAGTTTAGAGACATAAAAAAAATCTTATAATTACCTCCTGCTGCTAATTCTTGCATATCCCTAATCAACCTTTTCTCCACCCGTATCTTAGTCAGCCAATCCTTATCCACGCGTTTCTGCGGTGAAAAGTGTAAATGCGGTGCCGATCCGTCCAAAACAAAATTCGGCAAATTACTAGTAGGAGAGAAAGTTTGTTCGGGCGACACCATTTCCATCAACCGGGGCCTTTTCCTCCTATCACACCCATCGTTATCTTCATCCTCTTCCAAAACAACCGCTAAGGCATCCTCGTCGCGACTACAGCTCGCTAAACTGTTTGTCATATCAAACAATCTACGGCCACTGTTTTTCTTTGCGGATTTATCCGCATTAACGTTCAAACATATTGAATTGGAAGAATGCAATTCTTCATCGGCTTTCCGTTTGTTTGATTCTACTTTCCCCCTCTTCGCTGATACTGGTGTGTTTTCGTTAACCTCTAAGTAGTGTTTAGTGAGGTTTTTTAAGTTAAACATACGAGCTTGTCCGCGGAGTGTGATTTCTGAATTATCTGGAAGCATTTCTGGCCCTATCCTCCAAATTTTATGATAAACGTCGTCTGAGCATGTTACTAAAGCCAAATCGTTTTTGGGTTTCCACGCAACACACGTTACCTCAGCAGTGTGACCTTCGAGTGTAACCAATGGATTTGGATAATTGACGTTCCATATGTAGGCGTTGTTATCACTACTTCCGCTTAGTAGGTAAAGCCCATCGCTACTAAGCACCGATTTTATATAAAAAGTGCTGTTCATATGTCCTCGATATTCCATAATGGGGTTTTCGTTATAAGTCGCGATGTTGTAACAATAAATTGTATTATCTAAACAATTAGCGTATAATCTCATTCCACTAGGATCGACGAGTAAATTGCTAAAACCATTCCGGGTTGTATTTCCGCAATAAGGAATAACATTCTTAGCAAAAGGATTATGCCCAGCGTAAGTCTTCCTTAAATCCCACACTTTAATTAGCCCATCCCCAGAACCACAGGAAATTAGCGTGTTGTCATCCTGGAAAACCAATCCAGTAACCGAATTAGCGGCCGAAACACTAGCGGCTCGCTTCGCCGAAGAAGTCGGTGTTGTTCTACAATGAGAATTATTAATCGTCCGATCGGCAGTCATGATTAAATTCGACGAAAACGTGGTCCGCGTGTCCCAAACCCGAATACTCCCATCCCGGCTCCCGGTTGCAAACAGTGACGGATCGTTGTTTTTAACAGCGATCGTTTTAACGGAGCGCGTGTGGCCCGTGAACATGTGTTCTATATGCATGGAGCCGTTTCCGACATCGACCAGCCTAGCGGTGTGATCACCGGAAACAGTTATTACTTTGAAGCTGTCGCACAGCCAGTCGATGTCGAAGATGGCATTTTGGTGGATCTGTTTTCCATGTAAGGGTTCTTTGTTGTCTGTGTCGTCAATAACCAGTTGGCCATCTTCGTTGGCGAAAGCTATGAAATGTTCATAACCTGCAAAAATAAATTGAAACAAATGAATAATTGACAATAATAAATATTTTATTAAAAGAAAAAAATGAAAACAATTTCAATAATGACAGCGAATCAAATTAAAATTTATTTACTTTAAATGGGGGTAAAAATCCATTTAAAATAAATAAAATAAATTGTACTGTGGAAATCTATTTGGGCTATTTCTGGAAAGTTTTATAATAAAAATTTTCTTTCTTTCTTTCTTAATCTTATCCTCTTTTACCCATATTGAGTGTCGAGGTTCTAATAAAATTTTTAAAGTTGTAAATTAAATAAAATTAATTTAAATTTAACATCAAATGGTGGATACTTTCATCAAAAATTTTAAACTCTTTTTTTCCACACTTAATAGGACATGAATGAATTTTCCACATGCAAATTTTATACTTAGTCCCTTGTATGAATTGTTAAAAAAGAATTCCAAGTGGAAGTGGAAACGATTGTGCAACCAAACTTCTAATAAAATTAAGAGGATGTGTCGTTAAACAGTACATTTTATTATTACCCCCAAGGTCCAGTAAAAAGATAAACAGATTAATAGCGTTTGAAAATAATCGATAAAAAATTAAACAGGTGCGAGGAAACTGAAAATAAAAATCAAACAAATTTAGTTATAATTCTATACCTTGCTTCCTTGCAAATTTACAAGCGAATATTGCAGTCTCGTTTTCGGCCCCTTCATTGTCACCCCATATTCCCTTGAACTCTTCATTGATGCACCTTAGTCTACTCAAGGAAGTATCGTAGGACTTCCACTTGCCTGAAACAATAAAATTAGAATATAAAACTCAATTTTTAAGGATAGCCATGGAATTATCTTTTCATTTATGTTTTAATAATTTGAAACAAACTTATAAATAACTTACTGAACTTTTTAAAATATACCTTCTTCTCGAATCCTTATACTCTTTCAGGTGTCGCATTTTAAAATATATAAATATATCTTATATATACAAACATCTTTATTTAGACAATAACATTACATAAGCTTATACATACATATATATTTACAAAACAAGAAAAAATATTGTGTTAATCTGTCCAGGCTATTGACCTGAGGTCTTTCTGTATGAAATATCTTTCTTAATTTATTTATTTAATTTATAAAATTAATAAATTTCTTACTGAACATTTTAAACTTTATTCAGTGGACACAAATTGATTGCGCCGTTCATTACCTAAAGTGTATTAACCCGTTGTAGTGAACTACAAAAGCGGTAATTATACATTCATTCAAGTGAACTTTAAATCATTTACATAAAACACGATAATAAAAAAAAGAACGACATTGAACTTAATTGAATAAGTATGTTACTGATACATAAATTACCTAAATTATGTAAAAAAACAAAAGTAAGTGTTAAAAAATAATAATATGTAAATATTAAACAATTGAAAATAATTAATAAATTATTTCCCCTTGAGCTCCTGCGACTTTTTTGACTTACATTACATAAGTACGAAAAACCTAACATTTTCCTTACAGAATAACCCCGAATATGTTGTATTATAACACTTCGAATTTATGAAACAAAACATGACGAATGTGATGCAATATATATTGGTTAAACAGGCAGGTCATTCAAAAATAGAATGAAAGAACATAAAAAATCTAATCTAGAGAAAAAAAAACATCAACAGGATTTTCCAAATATTGTATCACATTGAATCATTACTTCAAATCGGATGATTTTAAAATCTTGTGTGAAGATAATAAGGGAAATATTTTAAACTTCAAGAAAGGCCTAACAATAAAAAAGCCATTAAACATGGAAAAAACGTCACTTATGACCTCGAAGAGATTTGAGATTCCCCAATTCTGAAAATCCCTTATTACGGATTATCAATTGCAGTGAAAACATAAATAAACTTGTAATTAAATGCAATCTGCAGTATTCCTTTGAAAATGGACTAAGAAACCGAAACTAGTCAGGAAAAAAGAATTATATTGTGAAACAGTGCCAAGTGTTTTTCTTTACAATATCCTTACATAGCCTTCTTTATAATTAAACTAGCAGCCGGTGACCATTTTCCAAACGAAATTTACGATAAATATTTGTCGAGATATTCCATTGGATGAATTAAAATGGGTCACCCTATGTAAGGGTAAGGATTTTTGTAACCATAAACACTACTAATCTGTTTATTTAACATAAACAGAATAATAGGGTAAACACATTCCTGAAAACACAAAAAGCTCTTATAAACAATTAGAAACAATAATAACTCATAAATAACAATTCACTCACTAAATCCCAGTTGTTGCTGCGTGAAACTACGCACATTATTCATGTCGGTAGACTTCCCAACGTCCGTTCAACCATAAATCTTATCGTGTTGTTATATTATAGGTTAGCTCCAAACGCCGATTGTTTAAAACCTTCTATCCGTAAACACCGAGCCCCGACCACTAAATAAATCCGACACTTTCACCGCACAAACTATTTAAAATTCGATAAAACTCCGAAAACGCTACTGTTACCACACTTTACGGTTTGTTTTGAAACGAATTTAAAAGGCTTTAAATGGACGCCGAGGTAAAGGTTAACGATATTCAGCGCGAATCGTGCGCCTGCGTTCGTTTTGAAATGGCGGGAGTTTTGTTTTGCAGTGGCGTGCGGACACACAATGATGCCAACGTTATAAGCTGTCATTTTAAACAATTTTTAAATATTCGGGGTTATTCCTAAAAATTTTAATTTTCATAAAATAATTAACCAGCATATGTTATTAATGTAAAATTTTATATAATTACCTAATAAAATCAAAATTATTTTTATTGATATAATATATCCCTGTACATTGCTGTAAAAACAATATTTATAATTTATGATTATGTTTTTATTAAAATTACTTACTAAAAATATTGAATTACCAGAAATAATTGTAATGTATATGTTAATAAAGTAAAAATTGTGTAAATTACCTAATAAAATCAAAATTATTATTTTCGATATAGTGGATTTCTATACTTTGGAATAAAAATTATATTTATACGTTTTTACATAGAGTAACTAATATTTAATCCTCTTTGATTTTTGGTAAAATTATTTGCTGAAAATATTAAATTTTCAGAAATAATTGCAATGTATATTTTACTAAAGTGAAATTTTATATTATTACCTCATAAAATCAAAATTAATATTATCGGCATAATAGATTCCTGTACTTTGTATAATAAACAATACGTATACTCTCAGAATTAGTTTTTAGTAAAATTACTTGCTGAAAATATTGAATTCCCAGAAATAATTGCAATGTTAGTAAAGTAAAATTTTATATAATTACCTATTAAAATAAAATACAAATTATTATTATCGATAAAATAGATTACTATACTTTGTAATAAAAACAATTTTATACTTTCCGAATTAGTTTTAAGTAAAATTTCTTTCTGAAAACATTAATTTCATAGAAATAATTACAATGCCTGTGGTATTGAAATAAATTTTATATAATTATGTAAAATCAAAATTATTTTTATTGATATAATAAATTCGTATATATTGCTATAAAAACAATATTTATACTTTCTGAATGTGTTTTTACTAAAATTACTTGCTGAAAATATAAAATTCCCAGAAATAATTGCAATGCATATATTATTAAAGTATAATTTTGTATAAAAATCTAATAAAATAAAAATTATTTTTATCGAAATAATAGATTCGTATATTTTATAATAAAAATAATATTTGTAGTTTCTGAATTAATATTAAATAAAATTACTTTCTGAAAATATTAATATCCTAGAAACAATTACAATGCATGTGTTATTAACGTAAAATTTTATAAAATTAACAAATTCAAAATTATTATTATCAATATAATAGATTCCTGTAATTTATAATAATTATTTTTATTAAATAAATTTATAATAAACAAAGAATAATATTTATTAAAAGTAGTATTTATTCAATAACGATAATCGAGGCTATTCCACACAGGAAATTTTTAGTTTAACGTGTACGTTTTTAAATAGCTTCATATTCTAAGAATATATATCTATTACAAAAGCTCTTTAGACTGCAATAATAAACAATAAAGTAGGTGTTATATAACATTTGATTTATTTTATATATTTTCTTATAATTTGCTCAAATTATCTAATATACAACAACATAGAATAATAATATATATATGTGTAAATAAAAATATAACATATATATATATATATATATATATATATTATTGTTGAGGCTGAAAGATCTTTGGTCAATAGCCAATTTGTGAATTATACATTAATTGTATATTGTATTATACAATTAACATGTAAATTTATTTCTGTAAATTCATAAATAAATATATTTATGTATATATTATGGCTGATATAGTAGATTCCTGTATTTAGGGCTAATCGAAATTTGTAATATTTTTTGTATAATTTATATATATTCGAGCATATTCTGTAAGAGAAACGATAAGTTTAACATATACGTTATATTTTATCATCATAGTCTAAGTAGCTTTTGTAATATATATATATATATATATATATATATATATATATATTCATAGAATGTGAGGAAACTAATAACGTACACGTTTAACTTAACATTAACCGTACGGAAAAGTCTCTATTGTAATACCATTATGTGTATATTTAATTGATTTGAGTGTATTGAATTATTGTGGCATAATATTGTGTTTCATTCAATTTGTATATATTTCAATTTTGCATTTGCCGCCATAGCGAATAATCCAGTGGCTGTTCTTGTATTTAAAAAAGAAATATGAAATTATTGAAATATTTGTATTACTAACAATAAATACCATGTGTAATTTATTAAATACACTTTAAATAATTTAATTTTATCTTCGTTTAAATTTTATCTTTGGATTTAAAAAATGTAAATATTATAAAAAATTAAGTTGGCAACACTAACAATGACATTTTTTTCGTCATGCATGTGCTCCGTTTGCATTTTTCGAATTAGAGAAAAAATAATGCGGTTGTGAAAAAAGTAAAATGGCTTTCCTTAGCATTTTCAAGAAAACGTGACTTACACAAAGGCGCCGCATAAATCCATCTAGAAAAACTATAATTACGTGAGTTTAACCAACCCAATTGTTTTTCATACCTTATCACTAATATTTACTTTTCTTAGAATTAATTTAAACCGAAGACTTTTACTTACGTGTTGTAAACAATGGAGCCGAGCGCAAGGCCCGTGAAGGGCCGAGCAAAGTTGATGATGGAAATGATGAAGATGTCGCAGATTGTGAAGCCCGGTGGGGAGCAGTCGCAGAGCACGGAGGTGCCGAAGCCACGGGGTCGTGCTTCCTTGTTGGAGAAGATGAAGTCGTTGCAAATCGGTGCTCCTGCGCAGCAGAAGACTGTTGTCGTTGAGGAGAGTAAGGTTGTGACGAAGGAGGAAGCTCCTCCGGAGGAAAGAGATCACGGCGGTGGGGATTCCGAAGCTGTGTGTTCTTATCAAGGTATCACAATTTTGTTTACGTTTTTAGTAATTTGTGGTAAAGGGGTTTTATTTTGTGATACATTTAAATGTATAGAATGAAATGACCAAAGATGTCGAAAGCTATAAAATTTCGTCAAATGACTTTCTGTTATCGCTCTTTTAAACTATTAAAGTAGTTAGTCATTTGATTTTGAAACCTAAATTTTTCAATTTTGAGCCCCATAGATATGTTCTCAATAATAGTTAAAAACAGCTATAGCACAGTGATATAGTTTAATCTAAATAAAATAATTTTTATTAATTTATTTAGTAAGCAATTCTAATTCTTCAATTTGTTAGAGTAACATAACCTATAATGTTTGGCTTTTTTTATTGCCAACATTATTTTTGCAATAAAAAAATTCGAAGCACTCTAGAGGAGAAAAGTTCTCGATCATATTATATATTTTTTTAAAGTAGTATTATTTTTGAGCATTTATTATTTTTAATAGGTACTGGTGGTCAACCCGTTCACATCACCGCGAATTACATCAGGTTATCAATCGACCAGAACAAAGGGGTTTTTGAATACGAGGTGAGGTTCAGTCCGGCAATTGATGTGAAAATTGTCCGAGTCAAACTAGTGGCCTCGCAAATGGATAAAATGGGTAACGTGAAGATGTTCGATGGGGGTTCAGTTCTCTACCTGCCGATAAAGCTGCCTGATATGCAAACGGTATTTCAAGCGACGCATCCTTTCGAGAATACACCTGTAACAATGACGGTGATTTATAAAAGAAAAAAGTCTTACGGTAAATATTATTTATTATCTTAACACAATTATAAAGAGTACGTCAAATTTGCCATGGCTACTGGATTATTTTAAATAAAATTGTAATCAAATCAAGTTAGTTAGTTAAACATTTCTGCCAAGTTTGGTCCAAAAATTCAACTTATTATTTGTAGTTGCTTTGATTTTTCTAAAATGTTCAAGAAAAAAAAAACTTTTTTAATTTCAATTTCTAGTTAAGGAAATTGTAAGAATTAACATCCGCTTTACATTAATCAAAAGAGATACAAAAGGCCGAGGTCTTTCAGCCGTTTTATAATACAATCATACTTCGCATATTGCATTTTAACTAAAATCTTTACATCATTTTCTTTTGTATTACTAATTATTTTTTCTTTATAACCATTCAGGTGAATGTATACACATGTTCAATGTTTTATTCAAACGAGTAATGAGCGTTTTGCAATACTCCCGTGTCGGGAGGAATTATTTCAATACGGCCGCCTCAAAATTAATCCCTCAGTACAAACTGGAGGTTTTACCGGGTTATGCTGTCGCTGTGGACGTCTACGAGGACGGTTTAATGGTGTGTCTGGACACGCAGCATCGTGTTTTAAGGACGGTCACTGTGCTGGAACACTTGAGGGACTTGTACACTATGAGCCCCACCAATTACAAGAAAGAAGCGTGGAACACGATTATTAATCAGGTCGTAATCACAAAGTAAGCCTTATTAATTATTATTACTAAAAGGCACCTCACACTGAGAAGTAGAGAGGAACATATAACGATGTTATATAAGACTAAATAAATAAATTACTGAAAGGAATTAGATACTCTTAAAGATATAAAGGTTTTTTTTGAAAACATGTATTACCCAAAGGATCATTTAATAAAATTGAAACCATTCTCAAGCCCGAACAACCTCAAAAAACTTTTTGCCATATTTTTTTTTTTCTTGTTTAATTTGTATATTTTGTTACATTTTCTTTTTTCGACTTTATACACTTTATTCCCGTTTTTGTAAATTTGTATTTATTTTAAAACAAGAGAGTTTGTTCTCAACTTTAAAACAAGCAATATAACGTCCTTTGGTCGCATTCACATTAAATCTCACTTTTAATTCAATTAAAATTAATTAATTTAATTTAGTAATATTTTTGTTATATTTTTATACTTTAAGCTTGTTAAATAAATATTTATTTGATGTTACTAGTATCCGTAATTTTGATACCAAATCGCTCAAACAAACAATAAAAATGGTATTATAACAAAAACTTAATTAAAATTATTTAATTATTTATTTTTATTATCATATATATTTTCATAATAAATTAAAGACGACGCAAGCGCCACCTTTTGCCTAATTTCAAGTGGCATCGTCGTCTTTAATTTATCATGATTAATATCAGGTATACAACCTCAACACAATTTCCGTTCAGCCGCCTTCATCAAGGCATTGCACATGGAACACACTAGTTTGATGAGGTAAAAAAACTGAAGTGGCCATCACTAATTATCCATACGCTAGATGAATAGTGACTGAACGTTTCATTAAATATATATTTTCATTCAATTTTGTACATATTTAGGTACAATAATAAAACATATCCGATCGACGATATAATCTGGGATATGTACCCGACTGACAAATTCGAAAACTCCAAGGGGGAAAAAATTTCATATATCGATTATTATAAAATGCAGTACGGCATCGAAATCACCGATTACAAGCAGCCACTACTGCTGACCATTCAAAAAAGGAAGGTTTCTGGAAAATCCGAAGAGGAGGAGAGGCAACTGTTCCTCATTCCGGAGATTTGTCATCTGACCGGATTAACAGATATAATGAGGAAAGACTTCAAAGTGAGTTTTCTTTTCTTTCATTTAAAATTAAACCATAAAATAATTTAATTTATATATATATATATATAATCGATGTCCCCTTTTACCAATTGGTGTCGGGCTAATAATTTAATATAATATCAAAATACTTATATTGATTAGGTTATGAAAGAGGTGGCAGCCTTCACGCGAGTGTCCCCGCACACGAGGATGCTCGCGATGATGAAGTTTGTGCAGAACGTGAAGTCCAATCCGAACGCGCACAAAATTTTCACCGATTGGGGGCTGCATATGGAAGACGGCACCATCGATTTGAATGCGAGGATTTTAACGCCGGAAGTGATCATGTTTGGTAAGGGAAACCAAGTGCCCGGCTCGGACAGAACTGATTGGAGCAACGCTCTCTCCCAAAACGCTTGCATCGCGGCTGTTAATTTCCACTCGTGGGTTATAATACATTTAGAGAAAGACACAAAGTAAGTGAAATAAATTGATTTACTTCTAAAATGAAATAATTCATAATTATTTCAGTTTTTTTATAATAATAATAAAAAAAGTTTGTATTATTTCATTTTGTAATATATAACTCTCCATATATTCCACTTCAAGAAGAATTAAAATGTGATTGCCTTTTTGAATTTTAGTATATATTCTTATATAAAATCTATTGTTAAATAAGAATTGTGAAGAAAGAATGAACATTATTTGTAAAGCTGGCAAAATTGATCAATTAAGTCGATTAATCGATTAAAAAAATTTCGATTAATCGATTAAATTGTTTGTTGGAAAAATTTTCTATCTGTTTTCTATTAACCGATTAGTTTCGATTAGTTTCGATTAGTCGATTAGTTTCGATTAGTCGATTAGTTTCGATTAGTCGATTAGTTTCGATTAGTCGATTAGTTTCGATTAATCGATTAGTTTCGATTAGTCGATTAGTTTCTATTAATTTCGATTAGTCGGTTATTTTCAATTAATTGTCGGATAAGTCGATTAATCGAATATTTTGAACTTCGATTAATCGATTAGCGCCAAAGTCAAAATTGCCAGCCTTAATTATTTCTACTATGAGATATAATTGGAAAGATAGCACAAAGTGCATCTTTTACCTAATTTACAAGTGGCATCATCAACAATTTGGGACTATAAGGTTGACGACCAAGAATGTGGTATCATCTATTGAAGGAAGGCGAACTTGTCCTGTTTTATAGCTTACCAGTTATCCATACGCTAAATGAATGAATGGTGGTTGAACATTTCATTAAATCTACTAAGAGATGTGAGAAAATTTGACTTATTCTCTAAATTAATAACATCTCTCAATATTGAAACTGTTAACAGTGGAGGCTTCTACTTCGTAATTCACAAATGAAACACTTTTTTTAACTTTGTTGGTGTAACTAAGAAAAAGTGTTTCATTTCTCTCAATATGTTTTATTTTTTGTATTTTACCTCAGGACTTTATTGAAGTTATAATGAATTGTTTGTAAAATGTTGTTTTTTCCTTTGTCTTCATTAATTACATTATTTTTGAATGAATACATGTGTTTTCCATTATATATTAATTTCATTAAGACTGCAGTTTTTTTTTTATCACACATTGCAATTATTTCAGATTAGCGCAGGAGTTTAGTGGCAATATAATGAGGCTCGGTAGAGTGATGGGGTGTGAAATTAACAGACCCAGATTATATTCCATACCTAACGACAGAACAAGCACTTTCATCGAGGCTGCGAATGCTGTTATTAACGACAATGTTCAAGTAAGTATTTGCCCAGGAAGTAGTTTTTTTAATAGATTTAGTAAATCCATAATTGCAGAGCAATTGAAAGAAAATTATTAATTCCTTAATCATTTAATGCAATTAATTCCTTAATTATTAATTTCGATTATATTTTTTAAATGAAATTAAAACTGCATTGAAAACATTTTGTTCAGCACATATTTAGTGACACTCTTTTTATATATTAAAATAATTTTGTTGCCATCTTTTCCTTTTTAATTATTTTAAATAACTGCCACCAAGTGAATAAATTAATAATTTATTTATTTAGTCTTATATAACATTGTTATAATATGTGCCTCTCTACATCTATATACACAGCAAAAAATATACAAAATAAATAATAAAATTTACAATTTTGAATGTATAATTTATATCTGTTAATTGGCTCGACACCCAATATGGGTAAAAGAGGATAAGATTAAGAAAGAAAGAAAGAATTGGCTATTGACCAGTGGTCTTTCCGCCTAGTTTTTTGTGATTATGTCCTTGTTGTAAAAGAGGTATAATGATGTCTATGTCAGTGAGTAAACTAATTGGTAAAATTGGAAAGATAGCACAAAGCGCCATCTTTTGCCTAATTTACAAGTGGCATCGTTAACAATTTGGACCTACAAGTTAGACAACCAAAAATCGTTGCATAGTCTACTAAACACTGAAAAGAATTTAAAAATAATTAATTATTAATTAATTATTTCCCTTTAGCTCTATTATTATTAAAATATTTTTTATTTAATGTGTTAGGATTTAACATTAATATCCTTTACTCTTTAATAATTTGTTTAGTGTGTGGTGTTTTTGGTTCAAAGCCAAAGGGCTGATTTGTATTCAGCCATTAAGAAGATAACTTGCGTACAGAAACCCATTGCCAGTCAAGTGGCTCTTTCTAGGAACTTGATGAATCAGAAGAAGGTGCGAGCCATAACTCTGAGATTAGCACTGCAAATTAATTGCAAGTTAGGTGGATCGTTATGGGCTTTAAAAATCCCTGTAAAGTAAGTAGTTTTAAGTAAGTTTTAATTTATATCCTGGAATAATATTTATATTTATTCATTTATGAAATTCCACAATTATACAAATATTAAATATATATAAAAATATAATTAAATATTAAAAGAAATTACGATTTCATAAGAATAAATACATGTCACATGTGTATGTCATATCGTTTTGTATAATAATATGACAAGAATTCATATTCATTATAAATGCCAATCATGTTATTTAAAAAATCATTGTTTTTTTTTCTTCATTCATTTTTATTACAGAACGTGGATGGTGTGTGGAATAGACGTATTTCATTCGCCCGGTAGTAAAAAGTCGATAGCAGCTATAGTCGGAACAACGAATGAAACAATGACTAGTTATTATTCTCTAGCCATTGAACAGCAGGGTGAAATAGGTAATGCTTTAAGGATCCCGTTCCTGAGGATGTTGAATAAACACAGATCCATCACGGGAAGCTTCCCCACACAAGTAATAATATACAGGGATGGTGTTGGCGATGGACAGTTGAACCATGTTAAAACTTACGAGTGTCTACAGTTTCTTGAAGTAAGTAGGGGAAGTTAATTATTGTAACTAATAATTACTTCACTCTGAAGGAATATAACTGTGTTCGATTATTTAAATTACTCAACTTAACGTAGCTCGCGAATACACAATTAATGTTGTAACTGAATTTAGTACATTATGTCAGAGCCTACTAAATATACAGGCCAGAATGTTGGAATAGGGAGGACTCTCAGATGCTTTAGAGCACCTGCTTGTCTCACGCTCTTCTCTTCTTCACTGCGAATTTTAATGTAACAATTATTTTCTCATGTAGTTACAATGGAAATATTTAAATTTTCTGTCAAGAAATAAATGACTTATCGTCATTAAAAATAATTTATTTAGATGAAAATAAAAATTACAAAATATGCAAGGAAATTATTGTTAATGTGAGATGTTCCCATCACATCAGTTTGTAGGTGAATGAATTCTCCTATTTAATCTCAGTAACTCCCCACTGCAATATTCTGGTCTGTATATCTAGTAGACTCTGATTAAGTACATAAAGAAAAATTGCTTAATAGAATAAGTAATTTTTTTATTAAGTGTTAAAATAATACCAAATATTTCAGGCAATCAATGATTCCGAAATCACAGAAACCAAACTCTGCTATATCGTCGTCCAAAAACGTATCAACACCCGCATCATCGCGAGGTATCAAGACAAAATGGAAAACCCGAAACCGGGCACCATTGTCGATCACACCATAACCCGCAAACACCTTTATGACTATTACCTGGTCCCACAGAACGTAACGCAAGGGACAGTAACGCCCACACACTACATTGTGCTTTATGATTCAGGAAATCTCAAACCGGATCACGTGCAAAAACTAAGTTACAAACTGTGCCATTTGTATTACAATTGGAGTGGAACGATCCGCGTGCCCGCTCCTTGTCAATACGCGCACAAGCTAGCTTTCCTCGTGGGACAGCACATCGGGAAAACACCCGCGGAGGCGCTTAGTGATAAGTTGTGGTACCTGTAAAAGAGTTTTGTTTGTAAGAGAATTTTCAGAAAGAAAATATTTTGTTACGTGTTTCAGAGAGTATGTACATTGTTACCGATAATAAAAGAAAGTTAGATATATTTTTATAAAACGACTAAAGAAATATTTTGTAAGAAATAATGTGATTTTTTTGTAAAAAATTCTTTTTAGTCTTATTGGAAATGTTTTCTTTGTCAGAGTTTTTGTAAGCAAACGTAAAAGAATAAGATTTTAACAAATTTTACAGAAAAAAGTTTAAAAAAATTATTATTATTTAGAAATGTCCAACATATATATAGAATATTCGTCTTTATTAATGATGGGTAAAATCGATTATTCGAAGAATCGATTTATTTGAAAAATACAAAAGTGATTTTTAAATTACCTCAAATAGTTATAGTTATATATTGCAACAATCTTGCAGTCAATTACGCAAGGCGACTGAAAGTATCCCAAGAGATCTCTTTGTCTGAAAAGATAGAGCCACTCTATCTTTATAATTGAGTTGATTATAAAGTTCTATCTCTATGAGCGGCTCTATCTTTCTGATCAGTTCGATATTTTTGATGTGTGAGCTAATCTGCTCGATACATCAAGTGATTAATCATTGCAAGGATCAAGCAGTCTATCTTTTTGATTGATCTTGCCCGTCACTACTATTTTTTACACTTCTTTCACTGACAGCAATGTAATTTTTTTGGACGATATCAGGAGCTGTAATGAATTGATGCAACATTTTTACGTCCGTTTTGCTCAGTGAAAAAAATAATAATGATAAATGTTGGTAATCTAACTTTTATCATTATTATTAAATAGTGATAAAAGTAATATAGCTTTTATCAATTTTTTTTATGAAGTTGTAAAGACCCAAACCATATTAATTTTATTATTTCTAACACTCCACGTTAACTCTACACAAATTATAACCCGCTCCAAAACACACTGTTTGAAACACTCTGCTTTTGAGTTCGTTGTACAATGGAGAAATCTTATTTAAAGTGGCTGTGATTATTTGTATTTTTTTTTTTTTTCATAACGGGCATTTAGATTTAATTTTATTTATCACTACATAAAAATAGTTTGTAATGAATAAATACTGTACTTACCAGACTGATTGCGTGATTTAAGAAGAAATTAATAATTCGGAAAAAAGTTGTCTTTAATGATCAAATTGTGCGATTTCATTAATAAGCATTGAAACTTGATTATTCTATGATTCAGATAAATAAAATCTATTTGTAAATTTTTAAATTGTTAAAAAAAATACTGTACTTACTACCAATGCAAACATCTTTATTCATACAATATAACAAAAATTTATAATAATAATATGTACAGTTGTATTAGTAATCTGTCATAGGCTATTGATCATAGGTCTTTCTGCTCTACTTTCTCTCACTTTCATAGTTTTTCTTTCTTAATCTTATCCTCTTTTACCCGTATTGGGTGTCGAGGTTTTCATAATTTTTAATAAATTTATTTCGAAAATGAAGTTTCTCATGATGGAAATAATGGATATTTAATCAAGTTGCTTATGATGGAAACTTCATTTTTTAAAAATGAATTTAATAAAAAAAATGGGAAAACGGAAAGTATAATAGGATAATTGAAATATACATTTCTTACTTCACTTTTTATTTTTAACCCTTTAACTGCGGTCAAAACAACATGAGAATTGTTTTATTGTTGACTATAGTTTCGACAACCTTAACATGTCATTATCAAAACAAAATTAAATTGAATTGCAATGTATAACAAAGTAGAAGCCTCAACAATTTACAATTTAAAAAAATTACATGTGTCTGAAGCGCCAAACGCAAATATTTACGAAAAATTAAATGTTTTCTAAAATTAATGCAAAAATAATTTAAATACTGAGTGCATTATTAAGTTGCTCATTGACAACCAAACTTCATTCCACATTTGATTACACTTGAAATTAGGCAATAGATGGCGCTTGCGCTATCATTCCGATTATTATGAAACATAGATCTGAATTATAGAATGCAATTAAATCATGAATATCCATTCCATGTGTTGAAAATTAGTAATAATATGATACATAAATCTGAATGCAATTAAAATAATGAAAATTAATTCCATTTATTGATAATAGCATCTTCATTTTTTTATTTATATGTACTTACATGTTTTAGATTATAGGCAATAAGAAAGAAAAATAACTGCCACTTTCGTAATTTTTTATACAAAGATAAAAAAAACCTCATAGTTGGTATGAAGATAAAAATAAGTCGATTTTTATTGCGGCGCTGATGTAATGAAATTTTTAGGAATAACAAATTGTTCTTCGTTTGCTTTTTTTATATTCGTACTTATTAGTTTTGAGTTTTTTAATGTGTTCGGAAATGTTTTTTCATAGGTATTTAATGTTCATAAATATAATTTACTGTATTATTGACACATACAAACACACAGATATATGATTTTCTAAATTTTTAGTATCTGAGAAAATAATACATTGCATATAATCTAACATATCCAAAAAATTATAATATATTTCACAGCACTCTTGATTAAAAACACCTAAATTAATTTTTTTCATCTAATATTAAACATTCATGTTTCTGCAAGAGTAAATACTGCATTCGCAGCACTCTTGATTGAAAATAAATTATAATATATTTCACAGCACTCTTGAATGAAATTGTAATTCAAATAAATTATGTTTATTTTCAATCAACATTACTTTCTAAATAAGAACTATCGACTGTAGGTCCTTCTGCCCTTAAATTTTCTAATGTTAAGCATTTGTGTATCTGAAAAGACAAATAATAAAAAATATGTTCACAGCACTCGTGATTGAAATGAAATTATATTTATTTTCAATCAAGATTGTTGTGAAATATATAATAATCTTGTTTGAATCAATAGTGCTGTGAATGCAGAAACATAATTGTTTAATATTAGATGAAAAACAAAATTTAATTGTAATTAATCGTGATTGAAATGAAATTATATTTATTTTCAATCAAGATTGCTGTGAAATATATAATAATCTTGTTTCAATCAATAGTGCTGTTATTATATTAGATGAAAAAAAAGGTTGATTTAGAAGTTGTTTTTAATCAAGATTGCTGTGAAATATATTATATTTTTTTTGGGGTATTTACTCTAGCAGAAACATATTTTTTTATATTAAAAAGAAATTACATTTCACAGCACTCTTGATTGAAAAGAAATTATATTTCACAGCACCCTTCATTGAAAATAAATTATGTTTAGTTTCAATCAAGATTGCTTCCTATTTATATGTCTGAAAGAGCAAATAATGAAAAATATGTTCACGGCAATCTTGATTGAAAATAAATATAATTTCTTTCCAATCAATAGTTCTGTGAAATATATTATAACATTGTTTCAATCAAAAGTGCTGTGAATGCAGCATTTACTCTTGCAGAAATATAATGTTTAATTTTAAAAAGAAATTATAAATCGCAACACTCTTGATTTAAAAGAAATTGTGAAATAATTCACAGCACTTTTCATTGAAAAAAAAAAAATGTTTATTTTTAATCAAGATTGCTTCTTGAATAAAGACTATTGACTAGGTTCTGCCGCCCTTAAATTTTCTAATTTCTAAAAGGGGAAATAATAAAAAAATACTTTCATAGCAATCTTGATTGAAAATAAATATAATTTCCTTTCAATCAAGAGTGATGTGAAATGTATTATAATCTTGTTTCAATCAAAAGTGCTGTGAATGCAGTATTTTCTCTTGCAGAAACATATTTTTTTATATTAAAAAAAAATTATATTTCACAGCACTCTTGATTGAATAGAAATTATGAGATAATTCACAGCACTTCATTGAAAAAAAAATGTTTACTTTCAATCAAGATTGCTTCTTGAATAAAGACTATTGTCTGTAGGTTCTGCCGTCCTTAAATTTTCTGATTTATGAAAGGGGAAACAATAAAAAATACTATCACAGCAATCTTGATTGAAAATAAATATAATTTCCTTTAAATCAAGAGTGATGTGAAATGTATTATAATCTTGTTTCAAACAAAAGTGCTGTGAATGCAGTATTTACTCTTGCAGAAACATATTTTTTTATATTAAAAAGAAATTATATTTCACAGCACTCTTGACTGAAAAGAAATTATAAAATAATTCACAGCATTCTTCATTGAAAAAAATCTTTATTTTCAATGAAGATTGCATCCTAAATAAGGACTGTAGGTTCTTCCGCCCTTAAATTTTGTAATATTAAGCATTTATGTATCTGAAAGGGCAAATGTAATGAAACAAACGTTCACAGCAAACTTGATTGAAAATAAATATAATTTACTGAACGAATTTTGAATAATTCAAAACACTGAGTATTCTGGATTCTAGTAAATATATATATATATATATATATATTCTCTTGGCTTCAAAACTTTTATGGTTTATACAAAGTGATTCATTTTAAATATCCTTTTAAAAAAGTATAAAGAAATATATATATATACATATTTACTAGAATCCAGAATACTCAGTGTTTTGAATTATTCAAAATTCGTTCAAGTAAATTATATTTATTTTCAATCTAGTTTGCTGTAAACGTATTTTTCATTACATTTGCCCTTTCAGATACATAAGTGCTTAATTTTCTAAAATTTAAGGGCAAATTCTTGAAGAATTTTTGGTTTAATGAATGAATAATAATAAGAATAATGAGTGCAATTGCAAGATTTCTTTGATGAATTAATTGTGTTAGTCATACAGTATATTATATTTAGCAAAATAATAGATAGTATTTGTTACATTTATACTTATGATTTGTTTTATATTATTGGGCCATCTGCCTCGATTTAGTTGTTTCGTTTCTTTATTCGGATATTTTAATTTTTGCCCAGTAGTATTAACCGAAAAAGACTGTTTCAACAAAAAAAAGTTACTTACGTTGTATTCGTACAAATATATTTTTCATTTAATAAAAAGGAAAAGATTTTTTTCTTCCACTTCTTTCCTTCCTAATAGATTTCTAGGAATTCCAAAGTGTGTGTGAAAACAAATGTGTCTCAATAAGTGTGATGTATATACAGAGTGTACCAGCAAAACCGCATACTAAAATTATCGAGCGTATAACAAAAATTGACGACAAAGTTGGCATTATTATTTTAGATATGTAGCGCTACGGCGCAAAGCGCTTGATGTTCCCTGAACACGCTTTCGATATTAAGGACATTCGCGAAAATATGGCGATTTTGTTTACAGCTGCATGGCTTGAAAAGCGATCAAGCGGAAAATATATATGCTTTACCGCTTACACACATAAAGCGTACAACGCCACACATAAAGCGGTACCGTTCAGCGAAACCGCTTTCGTAAAGCGCTTAAGCGCTTTAACACGACCATTTTCTGGGAAATGCGAATATGTAAAATAATCGACGCCTCTGGTGGGTTTAGGTTAATGACTATAAACTAACTAACAATATAATCGTTTATAAACATTGAGTTAAAATCTCGTATTTTCATAATTGAACATGAACATGTACAGAATGGAGGAAACCTTTGATTCATTCATAATTTCATCCGGAGATTTCTCGCGTGAACGCGAAAACCCGAATCTAAAATTAGGCTTTTTTAATTAAAAAGCGAACGGGTATTATTTATAGGTCCTAATTCAATTTGCAATAAAATTAGCACCTGGCTGCCGCAGGTGTCCAAATGGATTAATTTCATGCCGTGGTCTATTTTAACAATTCATTCATTAAAACCGGACGATTAATGGAACGGCCGGAGCGGGGAGCGCGGGGCCAATTTTATAAATACACACCGCGATGTCAACCCACTAATTATTGTCTTGGAACGTTTCGTGATGATTTAATGAAACGTGGACAAGACAATAATTAGCATGAAAAGATACACGGGAGGAAATTATTTAAATTAATGTGAACTAAATTTGAGAACGTTTAAGAAGAAAAATAAGATTTAAAAAAAAAGCGCTCGATTGACGATCTAATCATAAACACTGTCGCGGAACAATAAATAGTCAATCATAGGGACTTATCCGCCCAAAAAAAAATGAATTGATAGAGCTTCCATATGAAGCGACGAAACTCCACAAGGAGTCTAGTACCTTGTATATATGTGTATGTATTCTTTCAGAATAAAGATATGTATATATACCGGGTCTTCATAAATGACCGTACGCTACGTCTTGTAATTCCTCAATATTATGTACACGATTTTTATAAACTTTATTTTTTAAATAACCAAACAAGTAAAAATCCAACGGGGTCAAATCCGGAGAACGAGCAGGCCATCTTCCACGACTAATCAGTCGATGTCCAAAATACTCCTCAAGATATCTAATTGTTTCTTCTGCCATGTGTGCTGGTGCTTCATTTTGTTGAAAGAATCCCTTCTTAGTACATAATCGTGCAACTGTTCTAAAAAAGTTGTAAGATGTTGTTTCGATATCTTTCGCCATTTATGGTATCGTTGAAGAAAATGGGACCAATTAATCTTCTTCTTGGCAACCCATACGCCAATTTTTAAAGGATGCAACCTAGTTTCAATAAATTGATGTGGATTTTCAGTATCTCAAGTTCTATAATTTTGGCTATTAACATAACCTGATAAATGAGAACAAGCTTCATCAGACATAAATATTGAATCTAACATATCATCATTTATATTTTCGTTAAACCACTCGCAGTATTGGATTCGTGATCTCCAGTCAGCGACAAACAATTCTTGCACTACTGTCATTTTATATAGATGCATATGAAGGTTTTTTAAATGCTTTATGACAAGCTCCAACAGAAAGACCTAAATAAGTGAATTAATTTAGAAATTCAGTTGGAAATAAGTTTTTGTCGACATACCAGTTTGAAAGTTTCGCTACAGATTTCTGCGGACTAACTTCCAATCGGCCACGAATGTCAGTAATTGTCTCTTCCGTTAATACTGTTGGGAAGTCAACTTCCCTTTACAAATGCAGTGCTTTCATTCAAAACGCAATACAAAAATTCGCTTATGATGACCAAATGTATTTAATTGATCACGACTTCAGGAAATTCTTCAGTAAATTGATTGATGCAAGATTGTAGTGAATATGACCAGGAACCATCCGGATTCTTCGTACCACTGCGAAAGTGCGCCTTTATTATAAAGGCGTCTTGTTTCGGTGCAAACATTTTAATTATATCTCTAAGAAAAATAACCTCAAAATTGTGTGACACGTAATTTTCGCTATACTTACATCAAATCACTATAAATAAGTTGATTAGCTCTAACAAGAACGGATTTTTTTCAATGGAAGTACGTACTGTGGATAAATGAGAAAAACACAAAATACTTCAACTGACATAAACAAAATGAGAACACCAATGAGGAATTCGATGTTACTGCCAACGTTAAATAGTAAAAATAACTTGCGATGTTTGAACACGTACGATCATTTATGAAAACCCTGTATATAATATATATATATATATACAGGGTGTCTCAGCGTGCGCGCCGAGTAGCTTTACGGCTAAATGGTTTATTTTTTTCAAAATCAGCTTTCGCAGGCCTATGTAGGTCTATTAGGACCACATTTTAAAATTAGTATTAAACGTACAGGGTGTTCCATAAAAGCATGGCGTATCATAGTTAAATTTTTTCTAATGGAATGACCCATATTTTATATTTTTTCGGATTCTACATCAAAAATAGAGTTAACTTTCATAATATGTTCATATGCCTAAACCTTATAACTTTTGAAATATTTTATTTTTTTTAGAAAAATTGACGTTTCGAAAAAAAATCATAACTTTCAAATGGGTGAATGAAAACAAATGAAATTTTGTGTCAGTATATCTGACTAATGGGTGAATATTTCAGACTATTAAGAGGAATTTTAAATCTTAAGATGTTTTGATAGTTCAATATATCTCCAGAAGCACATTCAAGGTCAAATTTCGTGCTTATTTTAAATGGCACACCCTATATCTAATAGACCTATCTTGTAGGAAATTTTATTGTCTTTCAGAAAGTATAAAGATATTCTATACCTAAACCTAATAGTTTTCAAGATATATCCATTTTTGTTAATTTTCGTCATAATCATTATTATTTTAATATGGCAATGTAACATAAAGCGCCATCTATTGCTTAATTTAATTATTATTATTGCCAGTTATTCTAATAGGCTTTTGTTTATAAGCAAATTTAATTGACACATTCGTATTATTACTAACAATTGAAAAAATAATGTTTCCCTTAAATGGAAGAATTAACATGATTCTAATAATAATGTAACGTTATTAAAATTGTCTCTTAGTGTACAAAATATTCCCTGATGGAAGACATCCCAATAAGAAGACATTACTTTGAATACAGTAACTAATAATGAGGAGACATTATAATACTATTTTGTCAATTTATTTGATGTATTTCGTTATATTTGTTTTACAATTCTAACAATTTTTTATCAAATAAGTTACACATGTGTAAATAAATAATGCAATTAGTATATTCACAATTAATAAAATTAGTGGATTAATTTAGGAAGTATCTCGAAAATCATTTGTTGGGTCAACTGACTTTATTTATAAACAATAACTAAACACTTGCCTTTATGGAATAATAATAATAAATATTAAATTGAACAATATATGGCGCTTTGTATCGACTTTCCATATTATGAATAATAAATATTATGTCAAAAGTTAACGGAAATGAATATATCTTGAAAACTGTTAGGTTTAGGTGAAAAATACCTTTATACTTTTTGAAAGACAATAAAATTTCCTACAAGATAGGGCTATAAGATATAGCGTGTGCCATTTAAAATAAGCATGAAAATTGACCTTGAATATGTTTCTGGAGTTAAGTTAAATTATCAAAACTTCTTAAGATTTTAAATTCCTCTTAATAGTCTAAAATATTTACCCATTAGTATAATATATTGGTACAAAATTACATCTGTTTTCATTCATCCATTTGAGAGTTATGATTTTTTTCCAAACGTCAATTTTTCCAAAAATATTTAAGTATTTCAAAAATTATTAGGTTAAGGCATATGAATATATTATAAAAGTTAACTTTATTTTTGATGTAGAATCTGAAAAAATATAATTAATGGGTCATTCCATTAGAAAAAATATAACTATGATACGCAATGCTTTTATGGGACACCCTGTATATTTGAAACTAATTTTAAAATGTGGTTCTAATAGACATACATAGGCCTGCGAAAGTCGATTTTGAAAAAAAAATAAACCATTTAGCCGTAAAGGTACTCGGCGCGCTCGCTGAGACACCCTGTATATATATAATCAATATTCCCATTGTACCCTTTCAGGTGTTGGGTGATATATAATAATAATTATTATTATTAAAGTATAAATATGTCAAATGCCGTAAATTAATAAATTAAATTACAAATAAATTAAACACATTTTTCCTTTGTTTTTGAAACAAATTTGATGAAAATTGACATTTTTTTTTGTTTTTAATAATAAGATTTTTATTTTTATAATTAATCCGACACCTAAAAGGGTATAATGATTCGAGAAAAAGAAGATTTCTATAATTAATACACAATATATACTATTTCGCAATCGTAATACAGATTTTCAATTTCACGCCCAAATTTTTAGCGCTACCTTTTTTTTTCGAACGAAGCACTTGAATTATTAGGTACAGTTTATATTTAGAAGCACTGAAGCGCGGGCGGAAATTTAAAAAAAAAAAATGAATATGAGGGAATAATCTTATAGCGGTATACTTATACAGTGATAAAATTGACTCGATCACTCAAAAATCAAACAGCTATGGCTCCTCCATATGTAGGGCCGCCCCTGATCATGTTTTATCAATTGATTAATTACAACACTGTGAAAACTACAAAAACGATCAATTCTGTGATCTATTTAATCTAAAATTTACTATAGAAATGAAAAACCCTCAAACTAGCCCAGGTGCGAACTAATTTCCCACGGGCCCGACTCGACCCTAATCAAGCCAAACCCCGGACACGCATAAAACCGGACGACTGTCGGGTCCGGCGACACGCTGACACTTTCCGGAACAGGAAGAGAGCTTAAAATCCCACCCTCCCAATCAAGAACATCTGGTCACTTCCATTTGACAAGCGCCGAAATAAAACCGCCGACAGTCCCTCTCCCCCTTGATATCCATATTAAAATCAACAGGTTGCCGCCATCCCTCCATCCTCTCCCATTTCGCCCACCTCGCTGCGGGAAGAAATTAACTGTTAAATTAGAAATTCCATACAAACAGTGTTTTCATTAAGCGGATTTCGTGAGTTGATGGGGATTTCAATTTATTACGGTGATGTTGTTTGCTTCCAGTGGACGCAGGCTCATTATTTGCTAATGAGTGCGGTTAATGGTGAAATTTATGTCTTTTCGCGATGGTCGTTTTGATTATGATGCAATAAACAAAACAATAAAATAAATTTAAAACATACATTTACATGAAAATACTCGTAATATGACGCAATTTAAGCATTTTTTTTAATATCATATGATCGAAACCTTCCCTTCTCTCAAAGTGATTTTTGTTCAAAAAAATGTTGCCTCTGATTAAGCTGAAAATTGGCAAACATGTAGATATTAACGTGTTGAACTTATGTTCATTCCCGACTTTTTTAAACTTATTAACGATCGAAAGGACGATATGTAAATAAAATTAACAACTTTTTTTAATATAATTAATGATGAAATGTTGTTTAGCCCATAACCGACTATGTTGATTAAAAAGTATAACTTTATATAATTTCTCAAAAATCGTGATATTTATCAAAATTCTCGAATGTTTCCCATGATGTCATAATAATTACAATGTCATGTTAATTTACGTTCAGATTTCAATTTGAAATGTTAAACTTGTTTTATATCCACACCTACAGTAATGAGAATTTCTGTTTCGTTTACGTTTATTTCCATTCCATTTCCTCCCATTACTGAATTCCAGATGTTTAAGTATATTTGCATATCTCTCTCATTTCCTTTAAATATCGCAATGCCGTCTGCAAATGCATCTTTAATTATTATGCCGTCCATAAATATAATGGATATGAACTAAAGCTTCCTCCTAGAACGCTCCTATGTTATGTACAGTTTTCATTATCGAAACTCGTAAATAGTCATTCATAAACTAAACACTATTACTAGTATCGCCATCTAACGGATGACAATAGACTAGTGTAAGTGGAATGAATAAGTTTTAAGTATTGTAGTATATATTGTGTATTAATTATAGAAATATTATTCTTCTCGAATACTTTTACCCTATCGGATTAATTGTAGATTGGAATTAGAATAAAAATCCAAGTGGTATAAAAAAGTTATTTTGTTTTCTTTATATCCGATATTGAAAATGTATCACCAAATTAACGCCGATAAAATTAAAGAATTAATAAAATTGAATGAAACTGAAAAATGCATTGAACAATTTCCTTAAATTTGCGACTATTGGGGGATATTTCAGATTGCAAAAAAATAGCAGTAAAGTTTATTTTTATTTCTACTTTGATAATAATTTGGCTGTTCTTTATTTCTACAATTAATCTACAATTCGTGACAATACTATAGTTTGAGAAAGATTGCCGTGTAATCGAAATATCTTCTACAATAATGTATCAGGCACAAATTATGACATAATACATGGATTAAAGAAGGCGTCTTAAACACTGAACTATTTCTGAGAGGCTATAATGTAAATCGCTGTGACCGCCCTGGAAATAAGAAAGGAGGAGGAGTGTTGATTGCAACCAGAAATGAATTAATTACTGAACAATTGCTCATAAATGGACCCATAAATTCAGCTGATCTGGTTATCGTTAAATTAATGAATGCATCTGAAATATTGATAGTCGCCTGTGTTTATATTCCACCTGCCTCAAATTTAGATGTATTTAATTCGCGACGTGGATATTTGCCCGGAAAGTAGTTGTTTTAATGTGCATTTGTTTAAAATGCTTACGTAACGTAAGTAAAAATGTCACAGAGCTAAATGTGGAAGTAATTTATTGATTATTTTCAAATTATTTTTGTTTAATTTATTTAAATAACTATAACCAAGTGATTAAATACTCTTTTCTATTTATAATTAATTCTTATAAGAATTTTTTGAGTATTTAAATTTATCAATAAATTTATTACGGACATTATTAATGTTATATTATATTGGAACAAATTTATGATGTTCGTTATATATATATATATATATAGTTTGCAAGCTAGTCATTATCAAAAGTAAGTATATATATATATATATGTATATATATTCAATGACCCTTTCTAGCCATATTGATGTAGGGTTATGTTCGTTTTAACAATTATTAAAAGCGACTCCCTAACTTAAAAAACTCGAATTTCTCCATTCGATGTTTGTTATCTAAACAAAGAGATCAATGGTTTTAATTAAGTTAACATTTTTTTGTTTCGGTTCCAACGAATCCATTCAGACAGAAATAAAGACCAATTAGATTTCATGGGGACAATTAAATATTAAACTGAATTTATTGGCCATTAAGGGCCCGACCCTTTCCAACGGCGTAAACGCGGCCGGAATAAAATTTTATTGTTATTATTGTTTTAGGATGTTTATCTCTCTTTTATTATTACCATTATTATTCTTCGAGATTCTTTACATTAAACATCTATCATTAAAGTAATAAAAATAATGTTTTGTTTTGAAAGAAGGATATTTAATTTAAAGGGTTATTATACAGGGTGTTCCGGCGAAACCGCCCACTAAAAGAATATGGACTTCTAATTAATGTAATATATTGATATTTTTAACATTATAGTAGCAGTATTTGCACTTTTAATTTACTAAAAGAATATGGACTTCTAATTAATGTAATATATTGATATTTTCAACATTATAGTATCAGTATGTGCACTTTTAATTTACTTATTTTCAAGTTTACATAACTTCCGGTTATATCAATTCTCTTATTTTATATAGAATGCTATATTTTTTATTGTGAATTTGGATCCTAGATAAAATTTTATGAAAAAATTAAGTAACATAACCTCCAAGTTTAACCGTTTTCAAGATATTTGACATTCAGTTAAAATTTAGACTTTTTTCCTAATTCACTTAAATGTACGTATCTTCGAAGAAAAAAATCTAAGGCATGCCATGTTGATTATAAACAGCCAATACCTTAAGGTACCCAACAGTGATTTGGTTTTGGAAAAATTAAATACAGAGTATTTAAAATTTCACCTCACTTTTACTCAACTTTAAACGATTAAATCTCGATTATTTTATCTTTAAACAGAAACAATACGTATAGCAAATACTAGTATAGATTAATGTAGAATTCAATTCTACATCAAAATATGTAAAAAAAATACAGGGTGTTCAATTTAATTGTTTAAACTTTACTAATTGTGGGATGAAATTTTGAATACTGTTTTTGTTTTTTCCAAAATGAAATCACCATTGAGTACCTTAGAGTATTGGCTATTTATAACCATCCCTTCAATTTTATTTTGTTTGGAGATATGTATTTTTAAGTGAATTAAAAAAAGCAACAATTTTTATCAAAATGACAAATATCTCGAAAATGATTAAATTTGAAGGTTATAATTCTTAATAATTTTGTTCATAGAATTTTATATAGAATCCAAATTTCTATAAAAAAAATACCATTCCATTTAAACTAGATAGATAAAGATAAAGTTTGGGTGGCCTGATGGCCTGTACCACCGCGACCTTTGCAGATCTATTGTGGATTCCATTTAAACTAAGGGAGTTGCTGACGACTTCCGGTATTACCGCAAGTCGTATATTTTTGAAAATATTTTCATTGAAACAAGCACAAAGGATTACTTTAATATTGAAAATTTCATTACAGTACATTAAATAGAAGTCCATATATCGAGCGTATAACAAAAATCGACGACTAAGTTGGCGTTGGAAGTCTCGAGTCATGTCTGTACTAAGAACACACGCATGAAATGTTAACATAACAACCAGTACTTTATGCATGCGCGTGTGATTTTAGTTCAGACATGACTTTAGATTTCCAATGCCAACTTCGTTGTCGATTTTTGTTAGGCGCTCGATATAAATAAATTGCAAATGAAATTGAGCAGTACGATTTTTTTGGGAAATAATATCAATAATGGAGAAAAATGGAAACCATGCTCGAAATATAACAATTTTGTACAATGTGCGATTTTTATCGGAAGCAGTGCTTCTTTCATTACAACATTTTTTATAAATAAATTATGCATAAAATATAAGGCTTCTCGATAAATCAGCACTATTATTATAAATATTTTTTTTATTATATTAACATTTGAAAATAGACTTACGACCGTTTAGATTAAGAAAAGTTTCTGTAGTGCCTTGTTTCTAAAATAACATTTACTGAAAGATTAAAAATTTCTTTTTAGTTATATAATTCATTTACATTATTTCACTCAATCAATAATAAATTAGTTGTTTGATTTTGTGAATATTCCGGAAACGGGAAGCGGCTTTACGTCCTCTCGCAAGAAAAGCCATTCCGATTCCGCTCTCCGGTCGCGTTCGCCATTTCGCCATTCCTCTAATAGCATTACGGATGCGGTGTGTGTATAAAAGGAAAGAAAACGGAAAAACGGGATGCCGTAGCCGGCTAAATAATAAAGTGCACTCTAATTTATTGTGCAGGAGGCCGTCTTCGTTTCAGGTCGCGGAATAATGTATGAGTACGACACAGTCTTTTTTTTCTCTCTCAAATAAAATATTCTTCGACAATTTATTTTATTAATTCAAACACTAGAAGTAAATGTGAATTGTTAAAAATGTTATTTTCATATTGAAAATGTTATAAAATTGAATATTTATTTATTTAATTAATTTTTAATGGAATTGAGTCTAAATAAAAGTATCACAGTTAATGTTGCTAAGCACAAGTATTAAATAAATTAGTTACATTAAATCATAAAACAAAATTTAACATGAAAAACTAAGCATTAAAGACTCATATTACTTAGGTGAATAAAATGAAAATGGAATATATACAAACATCTTTATTCAGACATTATGACAACAAAAATTTACAAAATTACAATATGTACAATTGTGTTAGTAGTCTGTCATGGTTTATCGACCATAGCTCTTTCTGTCCGAAATTGGAATATTTGATTAGTTTTAATTATTTAATCAATATTCTCTCTTTCGTGTTTCAATTTTACTTCTGACCACTACAACAATCAACACGATAAACCCATTAAACATTCGTAATGATATTCAAAGTGCTACCGAAATAAAAACCACAAATAACCCGCGCCGCGTCCTTTACGATAAAATCGCCGAAATGCAAATGAAATTAACCGGACGTTTTTAAAAGGCGATAACTCCTGTTTGTCAGTCGCCTCACTTTCATCTCCATCCGCCTTCGTTCCTCTTTACCCGGAACAAGCACAATCGCTCCTCCTTCAGCGCTTTATTTTTATCACATCCACGGCTTTGAACCCTTTTGATTTACGTTCACTTCATAATTGTTAAAGGGGATAAATTAGAGAAATTATTTGAATACTTAATTTGCTTGTAATTGATTTGAATAATTAATTTGCTTGTATTTGAAATTGTAGCTATTAAAGTTAATATATATATATATATATATAATCTAAAATCCCCATCTACCATAATGGTGGTGTAGGGGTATTAAAGTTAATAAACTATTAAAACAATTGAATTAATTTTTATTAATTTTAACGTAATATTTATATTTAATTTTGAATATGAACACTTATCACAAAAGGCCTTATTAAACAAAAGTACTGTATTTTATCAATTTTTGAGACATGGGTTGTAAAAAATGAAGACTGCAATATTTTTCCAACAATAAAAACACTTTTACTTTGTTTGAATGACTAATAAAAAGTTCAATTATACAAAATATAGTAAAATTGTTTTATTATTATGAATTACAATTGTGCTATTGTTCCAATTTATATAATACATAATTAGATTAGTACTAAAAGCGGTGAGAATTCCATACTTCACTTGTTTATTGAGTATTAGATGTTCATTATCTGTAATTAACTAATACAAGTTTACAAGGTGTAAGTATGAGGGTTGTTAAGCAATAAAACGCATATATTTTTTTAATAAATATATTTCTCAATATAGTGCTTAAAGCTCGATACATTCAGTCCAGCAATATTCTATCTTTTTCAGGCCATCCAAAAAATATGATTTATCGAACTCAGCAAAATAAGCCTCTGTTTCGGCGATTATTACCTCGTTTGAAGAGAATCGCTTTGGGTAAAGCTATTTTTCAGGTAAGGAAACAAAAAAAAATGCACGGGGATAAATCTGGAGAATAGAGTGGCTGGGGCAGCAATTCGTAGCGTATTTCGACTATTTTTGCGACCAGGAGTCTTAATCCTGTAATCGATCGCATGAAACAACATCGGAGATCGCAGAAAGGCTTAATTCGGATTCAAATACATTCATATACAAATTCGGTCGCACGCAACTGTCAAATTCACATGTAAATTCATATCTAAATGACAGGATTCATACGACCAAAACGTTCGATCAATTTCAGGAATACGCGCCCTGGGCGGTCTTCATCAAAAACGGATGTTTTGCCACGCTTGAATTCATTAAATCAATATCCAATGGTAGTGTAATCATCGAAGGTGCATGGTTCATATAATAATGTAAATTATTATTATTAAATGTATTGGGATGCAATACTATATAAACTTCACATTCAAGTGTTCAACTTAATAAGGATTAAAAATGCTACACCTACTATTTATTCTAAATTCCCTTTTTATTTTAGCTTCCATTATTGTTCTAGACTTTTACTCGTTAACACCTTTATTTCGTTCCTATTCTCTTTTCTTTTTTACAAGCATGCATTACTATATAAACTTCATATTCAATACTTCAACGTAATTAGGATTAAAAATGCTACACCTACTATTTATTCTAAATTCCCTTTTTATTTTAGTTTCCATTATTGTTCTAGACTTTTACACTTTAACACCTTTATTTCGTTCCTATTCTCTTTTCTTTTTTACAAACTAAGACTTTACGACGTCTTTTCCCCTCTTTGCGCGCTGCCATTACGCGTCCAAGATCGAGTCGGGGCCGCTGTAAACAAGAAAGGGCGAAAATCCCCGTGCGAGGAGTGCACGACAATAACACTTTGTTCCATTTTGGTGCTTCCATTAAAGTAATTACCGTCCGACATCCGACGTTTCCCTTTCTTTTTCCGGTAGGGGAGGGCAATTTTCTGGCACTCAAGACCGGTCAGAAAATAGAAACACACTTTGTTGGGGATTATTAGTAAGGAAGAATTAGTGTCCTGATAATTGTACTATAGGTAAAGAAGTAAAATATGCCGAAAATAAAACAGAATTTTCGTCATATTTTTGTTTTGTTTATCAAAGTGCAATTATCAGCACACTAATTTTTCCTTACTCAAAACTATTTCTAAATCTAATTCTAAACATCGACGGCTCAACTTGACTTGCAGGTGATCGCACCGCTCGATTATATGAGCAGCTCGAACTTTTTTAAGTAATTTGATTTTCAAAGAGGATTGTGATTTTACAGATTTATTAATAACAGGCAAAGAGCGAAGTTTTTTTCGAGGGTATTTTTCTAATAATGATTTTATAGGGGGTAATGTTATAACCCGCTAAGCTAACAGAACAACCACGCCCGACCCCCCCCCCCCATTTTAAACCACTATATGCAAGCCTTGCTATGTCAGATATGGCATAAACCGTATAAACCATAACAGCAACAAAGAACAAGCTAAAAAATTACATTATAACACATATTTAATTTACTATACATTATTTACATATGTCTCTTCTTCTTTTCCCTCACCAGCCTCTTCAATATTCCTACGCCAGCCCCATCCTCTCTCAATTTTAATAAATGAAACACTTTTTTACTTTGTTTGTATAACTCGGATTGTTTTATTGCTGACTATAGTTTCGACAACCTTAACGTGTTATTATCAAAACAAAACACTCCCCAATATTTCTCACTCACATACTTCTCTCCCACTCACATCTATTTCCCTTCCACCTCCGAACCACACTTTGTCCTTGCAAGCAGTATCCTTTCCTCCCTCGTACGACTACCATTTCTCAAATAGTTCGATAAGGACCAATTCACTTACCATCTTTCATACATGAGGTTATACTCACTTCTCCTATGCCCTCCTTTCTCTCCTGCATCTACACCTCCATCAACTTCACTCTCATCCATTCTTCCACATGTACCCCTCTTTCCAATCATTCCTTTACCAACACCTCTAACATCCCTGCCCTCTCATATATTTCCCTTTTCATGAATCCCATTTTGCTTTCTCTCTTATACCTGTTTCCCACACCTCCTTTACTATCATTTCACTCTCTAACGCATTTAACTCATTTCGTACTTCACCACCCTTTCCATTGCCTCCATGGAGTATGCATGTGGAAATCTATTCGTTTTCTGCAGCAGGATATATCTGGGGGTCGATTCTTACACTCTCAGAAATTTCCGCAGGAACAGCATCTGCTCTCTTTCTAAACATTCATACTCACTTACACCCAATACTTCCACCTCATAAAACAAGATTGGTTTTATACATTCATCCCACAACTTACTTGCCATTTCTAAATTTCCCTCAAGCCATCCTTCCCACTATTATTAATCCCCCTCCCCAGGCTCTTCTTGCCTTTCCCTGAACCCATCTAGCACGGTTCTGATACACTGCTGTTAAATATAAACCCTAAATATTTAAATCCATTCATCCTTTTAATCACCCCTCCCTTTCATTCATTCCTTACCTTACCCTCCCTATAACTGTTCCTAAACCTCATTCTTATTTTTGTTTCTTTACATTCACACATAACCCTCTTTTATCCATAAACCTTTCCAATCTCTTTAACATTTCTTTCACATTTCCTCATTCTCTCGCCACAATTACCACATCATCCGCATATGCCAACATCCATTGGAAGAAAGAAGTCTAATTACCACTCCATCCGCTTGTTCGTCCCCCAGAACTCCTTCCATTTCGCTCATATACATGTTGAAGAACAATGGGTTCAGCGGGCAGTCTTGTCTCATTCCTCTCCACAATCTAAATTTCTCCGATATATTTTCTCCCACTTTCGCTCTCGCCCACGTTTCCTCATACAACCTTCTCACCCATTCTACCATTTCCATACTCACTCCTCTCCTTTCCAAACATTCAATCAATCTCTCTCTCTCGGTAATGTATATAGTAATAAAATTAGTTAGGGAAATCATGGCCAGTAGGGCCTTCTGGTAATGACGTCGTGCTTTGGGAAAAATCTGGGTGTTGAAATGTCATAAGGCCGATGCTTCAGACTGGTGGCCCAGGTCTAAATAAGTGCAGCAGACAAACTGTCTTAGCGTTACAGGCGCCAAGCACACTACTCCGACATTGGCGATGGAAGTCATGCTATGCCTTCCACCCCTTGATATCCTCGTGAAGAGGGAGGCTTTGGTGACTATATTTCGCCTTAAAAGTGGTGGGATCTGGAACAGTAACAGCTGTGTGGAAGTTAGAGCACACCTCTTGAGGAATGTCTGCAAAGATATAAATCTTTTAGAGGCTGCCACTGACTGTTGTATTCCAATGCTTATATGAAGCACACCTTACTATGTTACTATTCAACCCACTAAACGGATGAGAGAATCGGTTATAAGGATCTACACAGATGGATCTAAAAAGAGAGATGGATCGGGCTTTGGAGTTTTCTCCAGAACTCTAAAGATTCAGACAAAGAATTTGATAGGAATTCGTGGAACCATCACGCAACTGGAGCTGATATACATCATACATCGAAAGTTGTCGAATGTAGCCATACTAATCCTAACGGATAGCAGATAAGCGATTGTTGTAGAAAAGCAATGCTACGTTAGTGACCGAAATAAAGTGCCACGGAAACACAGGCAGGTGGCAATGCATATCAACATTGAAGTCTACTGGGTGAAGGACACATGTAACAGGAAAACTGATGCGTTGGCAAGAGTTGCGGCTGGGATGAAGATACTCTCACCTGAGCCGCTAGTGTGACTCACTCTTCTTTCCCTGTATGTTATACACAAATGCCCTATGGAAATTTAGGATGCATTGGGATGATATTAAAGGCTGCAAGCTCTCTAAGGAAACACTTGTGTATCCTAATGAAAGATCAGCGAAACGGTACCTGCAACTGACTAGGAGGATTTTCAGGCACTTAACTGCCATACTTACTGGTCACTATAGACAAAACGGACACTGCTATAAGATGGGGATAGTTGACTCTCCATCTTGCAGAGGGTACAGCATGGAAGACGTGACTGCATGGTATATTCTTCCCAGCACTTTCCTGAAAATCCTGAAATGGCCTATATAAAAGATCTACCCACCTCGGCTATATTAGACTCCCTAAACAATGTAGGCTGGCTGAACTAAGGATGAGTGATCTACGGAAAGTAACACAATAGGTCTAATGAGGCCTAAGTGTACTGCGAAGCTGCATACTTCCTAATAAAAGATACCAGGCCATTGTTGATCCTTGCGGTAAACCATGGGTCATATGAAGATTCCTTGAACTAAACCCCTTATTTTTATTGTAGTTCATTTATATAAATGAGAGTTCTGCCAGATTACGTTTTTATATAATGAGCCTACAACAAAAATCGACCACAAAGTTGATATTGGAAATATAAAGTAATGCCTGAACAAAAATTACACGCGCACGCGTAAAGCTGTCAGGTTTCAATAACCCCTAATATCGTAAACAATCGTGTGATCTTAATAGAGACATGACTCGAGATTTCCTACGCTAACTTCGTCGACGATTTTTGTTATACGCTCGATAGTAACAAAAAAAGGGACATGCTGATACTTGAGGTACACCAAGGGTCATATGAAGTATTCTTGACCTAAGCTCCTGCTTTTTATTGTAATTAATTTTTATAAATGAAAGATCTGCCAGATTATGTTTTTATATAGTAAGAAAAAACAGTTAGTTAGAGGAAAAGGCCAAGGCTGATTCTTAAGGTAAATCAAGGGTCATACGAATAATCGGGGTAAGGATTATTCATATGAGGCCAAAGCTGATTCTTAAGGTAAATCAAGGGTCATATAAATAATCGGGGTAAGGATTATTCATATGAGGCCAAGGCTGATTCTTAAGGTAAATCAAGGGTCATATGAATAATCGGGGTAAGAATTTTTCATATGACCCTTGATTTACCTTAAGAACCAGTATTGGCCTTTTTCTCTAACTAACTGTTTTTCTTACTATATAAAAACATAATCTGACAGATCTTTCATTTATAGAAATTAATTACAATAAAAAGAATTTTTATTGTAGTTAACTTCTAGAAATGGCAGATTTGCTAGATTATGCTTTTATATATGCTCTGTAGTTGTTTCAATAGATGTTTGTAAAACTTACAGTGTAAGTAATTTTTGCAGTTGGAAAAAGGGATTAATCGGATTTTATTGATCATTGCCAGAAAATTTCCTTCTTAAATTTCATTGTAACTTTTATTTAGTAACAAAAATAGTTTCCAAGATAGGCTAGATAAGCCATAAGGCTGTTCGTAATAATTATATAAATTTGAAAAGAGTTATAATAAAATCAAGTAGCCCTGAAATATTGTCTTAACATATATAAAAACAGATGTATTCAAAAAATCTTGTAAGCACATTTGTTAAGCACCCGTCAACCCTGAACTCTAAATCCCACGCAGTCTGCACAGTCCGCAACCGCATATTTTTAGCCACTCGGGAATATTCAGCAATTAAGCAGGATTTTTCTCTCTCGCTGAAATAAAATCGAACAAAAAATCACTTGGAAAGCTGCCACAGGTGTGTTTATTTACACCGTACCAGCGGGTTGCAGAATCGCCCGTCCGATTGATCCGGCGATCCGCGACGTGACCGAAAAGAAACAAACAAACAATAAAAGCAAAAAAAGGAAACCAGAAATAAAGTGGAGTAAATTGATCCCGGTATTGGAATGGCTGGTGGTGGTGGTGGTGGTGGTTCGCAGTACGCAGCGCACGTTTTCGCGGCTGTGTGCTTGCTGCTTGGTTGTTGATAGTGTGCGGATAAAAGCGCGCAACTGGAGGAAAGCGTGGAAAGTGGCAGATTGTTAACCGCCGCCGGAGAGTCGCCACCGTCGTCGCACGCGGGGAAAATTAACGTTATGATTCGCGTCCGAGCTCAAAATCATCAATTAATAAATTAGTGTTGGAAAATATTTTCTTTTATTTCAAACAAAAAAAAAGAGTGCCGTTGTTTGAGAACTCCTGAAATTAAAGAACTTTTCTGCTCAGAAAATTGCTGAGTGTTATTTATTTATTTTTTTGGATACACTGACCATCAACAGTTTCTGCATGGGGGTTATCAAAGATTTTAAGGTTCGTCATTATTTATTATCTAATATTTATTTATTATTATCCAACAGATTCATAAGATCTAATTACAGAATAAATTAAAAAATACAATTATAGCGCAATATAATATAGTCACAATATGTTCATAATGTAGCACTGAATATACTTTACAATACAAACACATCAACTATGCTACATGTTTTCATTCAATTTCATCCTACTTTTTTCCCTTTTTAGTTTGTTAATACTGCGTGGAATTTAGAGTTCAGGTTTGACGGGTGCTTAATAAATGTGCAAGATTTTTCGAATATATTTGTTTTTATATATATATTAAGGTATTGTTTCAGGGCTACTTAGTTTTATTATAACCCTTTTCAAATTTATATAATTATTACGAATAGCCTTATGGATAATTTGCTTATTCATTCTCTACTGGAAACTAACTATTTTTCTTGATATCTAGAGTACCGATAACCACATCTAGCGTAATCTGAATAATTTTATGTGCAATTTAAAGGATATTTAAACAAATAAATAACTTTGCTTGTATAACACACTGTATATTTATAAATACAATTACAGTTTCGGCAAATTAGCTTGCCATTATCAAGTATATATTATACTTGATGTTATACAAAGTTTGTTTAAATATCCTTTAAATTAAATTAACATGTATAACGAAGTCTCAACTATTAAGAATTTAATTTTATGTGTTATTTAAATAAGTCATATAAGCAGAGAGCTTTTGTGAATTAATATGATATAATCTTAATACGAGTATTACAAGAAAAAAAAACAAATTAAAACAATTTACAAATGTCTATTTTCTATCCTCTAAATATTTAGTATAGAACAAATGAAATAATATTAATATATATACATATATATATATATATATATATATATACATAACATCTTTATTTCTACAGACAATTTTATATACAATAAATAAACAATATAATTCTTATACTATATTATACGTTGTTTTTAGAAAACGAATATTGATCATAGGTTTTTCTGCATAAATCTTAATATTTTGCAGTGTTCTATAAAAATAAAAAATAAATCGTGTTTGTTTCATAATTAAAAATAGAATTTACAAAAAATAAGACGTTGAGCATTGTATAATTATATCACTGAATAAACACTTACTGTGTTTTTACCAGAATTGTTTTATTGCATTATTTACAAGTTACAAATATTGTATTATTTAAAAATAAATACAATACACAATTGTGGTAAAACCATAGTAAGTGTTTATTCAGTATTATAATTATACAATGCTCAACGTCTTATTTAATAAGACGTCGATATCCGTTTTTTAAAGACGTCTTATTTAATAAGACGTTGAGCATTGTATAATTATAATACTGAATAAACACTTACTGTGTTTTTACCAGAATTGTTTTATTGCATTATTTACAAATTACAAATATTGTATTATTTAAAAATAAATACAATACACAATTGTGGTAAAACCATTGTAAGTGTTTAATCAGTGATATAATCATCAATTACACGTAGCTACGGTCGCAACAATCATGATCATTCTTTAATTAACTTTTTTGATTAATGTTTCTAACGAAATTGAATAATTAAATAAAATTGATTGTCCTTTGTCCCACTTACAATAATATTTATTGGGAAGTTCAGAAGTAAAACTCGATATGAATGTATTCAAAAAATAATTATGGGAGGAACATTAAACTCTTTTAGAACAAAATTCATTTTTTTGTTGAACTAACTTTGAGCAGTGAAACTTCGTTTCTTAACAAAATAAAAATATATTAGAAATTACGAACTACATTTAAAAATAATCAATTAATATTTCATAATATTTTAGTATGAGATGAAAAACTTTTGGAAATTAATAGTATTATAAAAAGGGAATTACGAATGAAAACAATTACTTAAAAAAATAAACTTGATTGTTTACTGAAGCTGAAATCATAGTTTATGAAATATATTTAGTTCAATAAAAAAATAAGTAGTAGAAACGACAACCATTTTTATTTAATTTTGTTAGAAACATTAGTAAAAAATAATTATTCATTTATCATGATGTGAGGGGGTAGGGTATAACCATTTTTATTTAATTAAGTAAAGTCTCCACAACCAATATAAAGAAGATTTCTAATTAAAAATGGAACAATTATATAAAGGACAAAATATTGAATTGAATTTATTATGTATTATGCTTTTAATATTTATATAGGAAAATAATACATAAAATATTTATATAACGAGTATCACAAACGAAAATCAAATTAAAACAATTTACAAATGTCTTTTTTCTATACTCTAAATATTTAGTATAGAACAAATTCCATAAAGATATTATTGGAAACAATATAACCATATACCATAGTTCCTAAAAGTAATTGATTTTATTAACACTTTACGAATAATACAGTCAAGACGTTATATCTATCTCTTGCGCGTCTACATATTGAATATGCATCTGTCGTATGGTTTCCTTACTGCAAAAATTTGCCAATACACTTAGTGATATATTCTGTCTTAGAAACGGTTATATTTTACATTTATTTTATTTCCTTTTCGTATTTAATTTTGTTATTTTCGGTTGATTTTTATATTTGTTTGTATTTCGATATTTGTCAGTGCTGTTGTTTTAATTTTTCTATGTGTATGTTTGCTTTATACTTTTTACATCATATTCCATCTGTGATAATTTGCTTTTGCAAGTTCATTGCTTAGTGATATATTCTGTGATACAAACGGTAATATTTCGGTTATTTCGTTTTTTTTTTGGATACTTAGAAAATATTGTGTTTTTTTTTTTCAAAATGTATATTTTTGTACGATTATTATTGATGTTTTTCTTGTAATAATTTTGTTATCCCTAAAGATGTCCAATAGTCGAAAATGTTTTAATTTAAATTAAATATCCTGAATTAGATCAAAAATGTGTTATCATGGGTTAAGTGAGAGTTTTATATTTGAATACTTAAATTGTCAGATTATAAATATAACGTATACATTAAAGTAAAGGGGAAGGATACTTACATTTTCTAATGATAGAACTGAACATTTATAATAAATATATTATAACTCCATAAAATGTCGAAAATCTGATTTAAAAACATGTGGTTGAGGCTGTTCCTCAATGAATCTGCATTGTGAAAAAATCTAAGTTAAATGAAAAACATTTTTTTTAAATCTCTTTCCTTTCTACCGTTAGGTGTAAGGAGAAAAAATAATTTGGTAAGTAAAACTTGGTAATCCATATCAAATTCAACGAAAATATTACTATGTTTTTTTTTAAACATACTGAATAGTAATAGTTTCATTACTTTTTTTAGTTTTAACTTTCAGAGATTTACTGTTGGAAACTCTACTACAATCGTAATAATGATCAGCTATCTACCTGATGATGTGTAATGAAACAATTACAGCAGTGTTTTTTTTTTTTACAATAAATCTGTGAAACTTTAAACCAAACAGTATTTTATTGATCAAGTTTAAAAACTCATCTTGTTTAAAATGAATTTAATAAAAATATTTTGTAAATAATTAAATCTATTAATTAATTTATCTTTAGATTCTGCAACTGTGACTTACATTACATAAGTACAAATGTTCATTGAAACAACTATACCTACACCATTTTTAACAGTGTTTCAGAAAATAGAACTTGTATTCCATATTATGTGTACGTTTATCATAAAGTACTAATGGAAAATTATGACATGATTTCCAGACAAATTAAACTGTATTTAAGAAATATAAATTTATTAATAAATTATTTTTTATTTAATATATTTAAATAATTGTGACCAAGTGGAATAAATACTGTTTTCTATTTATACTAATATAAATTTATTTTATTTAGGTAATATAAGAAATATTTTAGAAAAAATAGTATGTTATTCAAATTAATAAGATTAATTAAAATAATCTAAGATGATGATTAGAAAATTGTGCACAAATGAGTCCGTGACTAAGAATTATAGAAACGTTAATTACTGTAAAGAAAATTATTTTAGTTACCCTCTGAATTATTACATTTCAATTTTGAGATATAAATTATTAATTGGTCATTATGAATTGTGAAAATGTAATGATTTAAACCCCAAATTATTCTTATAGTGAAATCCATTGTGAAAACTAAAAAAAAAAAGATTTTCTTTAAACAACTTATAGAATGTATGTTTTGTATTAAACAGTAAAGTTGAGCATTTTTATCTTAATATTAATAAGGCTTTATTGGACCATAGATTTTTTCTTTGACTTCATCATAAATTCACGATAGGGTAGAAAGCCCTTTCTGCCCTATCCTATCATGAACTTATGGTAGATTAGACAGACTAACACTTGCATATATAAGGAGGAACATTAAACTCGTAGATTTTTCACTCAACTCGTAGTAAAACATATTTTATAGTTTTTGTACATAACTTGAGAAATATCATAGGTCGAAACTAGTTGTTAAAAAAAAATAATTTCACAATAACCAATTGTTTGATTTGAGTGTTTTTAAATATTATAAATACAAACAAATTTATGAATCTTCAAAACTATTGTAACTAAAAAACTGAATTGTACCAAAACTATTGTACTGTAAAAAGTAAAACACAATTATTGTCTCACATATATATACCGTGTGGTTGGTCATATATCTGAACATAGGGAAATATCATGGGAAATCACGTTTTTGAAATCAATAATATTGTCAGTTTATATTAATATTAGCGTTTTATTTTAAATGTATTTTGCTTTATATACATGCAGTTTATTTTGTTATATTTTCCATTTTTGTTACGTTTTTCATGTTTACTGATTTATACATATTGTCCTCTAATTGGGTAATGCTATTTCCTTTTGGGCAATAAAGCAATTATTATATAATAGTTTTGGAGATTCATAAATTTATTTGTATTTGTAAAAATACAAAAATAATTGTTAATTAAAAGACTCTACAAATATACAAATAATAATTATCGTCTTTTAATTAGCTTATTGATGCTATTTTTATTCCAGAATTAAATTCAATCCAATATCCGTGAATTATTAATTATATAACACACAAACACGTTATTTAATCGGCGAATTTGCAAAACATTCCCAATCGCATGTTTCGATAATGTTCCACATTAACAAATATTTAACGCGCGCAAATGTCGCAGCACGAAAACAGAATTCATTAATTGCGGTTTGTTATCCGTTGCACTTAACAAATTTTACCGTAAATGTGGTGGAAGTGGGTCAGTAATAATATAATTGAATTATTTGATGATGTCGACTTAATATACACATTGTCAGGAATTGTTTGCGTCAATTACGTAATAACGTTGCATTTTATGATGTTTAACGCTCAAATAGGATTGCGCTAAGGCTGGATTTATAGTGAGGCAGCGCGATGCCAGCTGCATCATACTTTGAAAGAGGCTAATTTTTGGTGTGCATGCTTATTAAACAATAATTACAAATAGAAAAGTGTTTGCGTATTCGAATTTTTACTTTTTATATTCCGTTATTTTTTTACATATAAATATATATATGATAATTATATCTCATTCCACAGTTATGTATTCCAGAAATTTAAATTTTATTTAATGACTCGAAGAATACTTAAATTATTTAAATATTCAAATTTAGCCTATTTCAAGGTATGATGCAGCTAGTATTCAGCTTCGTGCAACTATAAATGTGGCTAAGAAGCTTTTCGTATTCAAAAAAAAAAGTTTCCACCTAAAGCAAAAACTAACGCCCATGTTAGCGATAGTTCTCATTTTTTATAATTAAAAACAGTTTGGATTCCCTTTTTTGTTATTGGTTATTATAAATAATTAATGCCCTTCATGTTATGGGAACCCTTACAACCCCCACTTGGCTTTGCCCTTATGTAATGTAATAACTGCAAGGAAAAATCTAAAACCCATGTGGTTTTCGTTTTTTTTTTTGCAAAATCTCGAAGCATTTGTAAAATTCAAATCACTTATTTTTAAAAAAACTTTTAAATTAAACACTTGGTTTTGTTTCACTATACTTTTTATTTATTCGACCAGTTTCGACTTGTTGTCATAACAAGGATTTATGTGACAACAAGTTGAAACTAGTCGGATAACTGAAAAGTATAGTGAACAAAACCAAGTGTTTAATTTAAAAGTTTCTTTTAATATTAAGTGATTTGCATTTTACAAATGCTTCAAGATCATTTTTTGACGTTATAAAAATCTTTGCTAATGACAGCAAGTCGAAACTAGTCGAATAAATAAAAGGTATAGTGTTTAATTTAAAAGTTTCTTAAAAAAATAGTTAACATGTTTCATCAAGCGATCAATGAAAACCAAATTGAAATTATATCAAATCACTTATACTGACACGACTCGAAGTGTTTTTTAAAAATTAGTCTTGCGCTTTGAAAATTGTTCGTTATATTATAGAATTATCTGGTAATTCTGTGCTTATACTTAGTTTTGAGACTTCCTTTTTAATATAAATATATATAGACGTATTTCAAATAGATTTTTCTACACGTCAATAGATTTTCCGATTCGTCAAAACTATTTCACGATACAATATGTGATGTAGAATAATTGCATTAAACTAGATTGTTAGCTATCCACAAATATGTTAAATTTACAAATTGTCATTTAAAAAATATGATAATTTAAATTTTGTTACCAATTAAAATAATGTTTCAATAAAATCTTATGTATTTTTATTCCTAGCATCCGATTCTTAAATAAAAATGAGAGTTTTAAATTGAAATTTCAAACTTGTTAAATTTTTACTTGGCCAACAATTAATTAAGGAATCAATGCTTGAAAACCTCACTATGTAATTTGTTTAATTATTTTATTCGCCATGATTTTTTTTGTTTTCGTAAAGATTGTTTTCTCACAGCAAAAAAAAAAAAATACTTTCCACTCTCTAATTCCCTTTATTTCCTCTCAACACACTCAATCCGCTTTTACGTGCTTTCCCCTTTTACGAAGCCCGGCTTTAATCACCGAAACATCCCTTTATTTACCAAATCAGAAACTGATACAAACTCACATCAAAACTCATTTGTAATTTTCTCGCTCTCGCCGAGAGTAATCGACAACAAAACCTCTGTAGCGCCGAGGCCGGATGGACACTCAATCCAACAAATTAATCACACCCCCGAGAAAGGCGAGAACGACGACGATAAAAAAAAACTTATATCGAACGGACGTAAAAAGTGCACAAACTCGAGAGAGGCTCGAGATGTGTATAGAGGAAAAAAATTGAACGAGAGGAACTACTCGAAGGCGCTGCTGGAAAAATTCCTGCAGCCCTCGAGCGGCTTTTTATACACCTGGAGTAGACTGGAAAATCCCTAAATGAACAAACGTGACAAATTGAAAAATAAAAAAAAAATGTGCGTAACGACAAAAAAAGCATATAAAAGGGGAATATTTTCTACAAGAACTGAAATAAAATAAATGTATAAAAATATATGATTCTAGGGCAGAAAGACAAAAGCCCAAGACAGACAAACCTTTATTTTAGAGTATATACTCAATGTTTGTAGAAATGTAGTTGTCTGAACACAGGTATTTATATATATATACAGGGTGGCCAGAAAAGGTGTGATAATCTTCAGTTAAAGTGGTTCGCTAAAAAATTCTAAGTCAAAAAAACTAAAAAATAAAAGGTTTTAAAATAACAAATTAAATTAAAATACTTTAACTTTAACTTTAACTTTAACTTTATTTTACGGAATTCTCCATTATAATTGATTACATTATACAATAATTTACATATTTGTATATAATCAGGTAAGTATTCCTAAACTATTAATAATTAATAAGTAAGATAAGTGCATTCCCAAACGGTTCAAAGAATTGATTCAGTGTTGCTTATGACTTCACAAACTAACATCTACGGGTATATAATTACATAATGGAAACAATAATTTACCTAAGAAAATGTAAAAATAAAATTTAAACAAATAAAAATATAAAGTAAATAATAAAATAAAATAATAAAAGAAATTAAATATATGATCACAGTTTTATCACAAGTATGTTCATATTGAGTATAGGTACGAGCACTGTAAGATAAAATATCACAGATCAATTATCACATAATTATAAAAAAACATGTATATAACAGACACGCTCAGACAACGTTAATATCAAACATAACAAACAATAATATAATATGTACATAAAATGATAAAATTGAGATAAAAATGGAAGAAATAAATAAAATCAAACAGATAAATAAATAAAAAAGAAAATAAATAAATGGATAAATAAATAAATAGTAAAAAATATACATATCCTACTGCTTTTAAAATTAGATGACATCTGAGAAATTAATTCGTTTTAGACTATTCTTAAAATGTGAAAAAGATTGCGCAAAAATAGGAAAATCATCACTGCTTGCTAATGCATTAGCATATCGCATCATTCGATGTATGGAACTGAACATACCGTAGTTTGTTTTGTGAAACGGTATTCTGAATAACGGCTTTTGCCTTGACTGAGTGTTTCTTGGAATATTGAAACTCAAAACGCCTACGAGCTCACTACAGTCAATCAAGCCATTAATCAATTTGTATAAGAATACCATATCCAGAAACTTTCTCCGTTCTGCCAACGATTTAATATTCAGCCTAGTCAACATTTGACTGTGGCTAAACTCTGTACCCGGCTCAACTAATCTATAATGCATAATTCTTAAGAATTTGCTTTGCACCATTTCAATTTGCCTTATTGCGGTAGCAGTGTATGGAGCCCACAATGAAGAACCATACTCTAAGTGAGGACGCACAAGTGCCAAGTACAAGGTTTTTAGTGTGTTGGGACTAAAGTCCACAGAAAATCTACGTATGAAGCCTAAGATTGATAAACATTTATTACAAACTGCAGTAATGTGTTTAGAAAATGCGAGGTTTGAGGCAAAAATAACTCCAAGGTCTTTAACTTCAGAAACACGCTGCAGTTCGCAATTACCAATCTTGTAGCCATGATTCACAGAGGAACGTCGGCAGAAAGAAATGTGAACACACTTTTTCATATTTAGCTGGAGTTCGTTTGATTCGCACCAGTACGTAACAGCTTGTAAATCCTCCTGCAGTCCCAAAGAATCATCAAGTGTATTTATACTTTTAAAAAGTTTTAGATCATCGGCATATAGAAGAAGGTTACTCGATTTTATCACCGATCCGATGTCATTAATAAAAAGCAAGAATAGGATAGGTCCGCAGTGCGATCCCTGAGGTACACCTGATGACACTTCTATTGGATGTGATTCCTTCCTACCTATCCGGACTCGCTGAGTCCTATTATGTAAGAAGCTTCTCAACCAGGTAACTACATTTGTACCAATACCCATCAGTTCCAGTTTATGCAATAATAAATTGTGTTGCACTCTATCAAATGCCTTTGAAAGGTCCATATATATAGAGTCAACTTGTAGCCCATTTTCCAAAGCATTTGACAAATATGAATTATAAGACAACAGGTTCGTTAAGGTTGATCTACCTTTTAGAAAACCATGTTGTTGAGGAGTAATTACATTGATGGCCGACCACATAAGTTGTTGAGAGATAATATTATCAAGCATTTTTGGCAAAACAGACTGGATAGAAATACCTCTGTAATTAGAAATAACTGATCTATTTCCATTTTTAAAGATTGGTACAATGTAGCTACTTTTCCAACAGTCTGGAAAACATCCAGATAATAATGATTGCTCAAACATTCTATGGATAGGTTTACTAAGTGTGAAAATACATCGTTTTAAAAAATATTCAGGTATACCGTCAGGGCCAGCACTACAGGATTCCGACATAGACAACATAGAATTGAAAACATCAGACAAAGCAACACTAAAATTTGACAGGGATATCGACTCATTTCCATTATATATTGGAACAGTTTTGGTAGATTTAATATATACACTTGAAAAGTGGTCAGCAAATAGATCAACGCAGCTAGCGGTTGAGTTACTTATTTTGTCCCCAAGATACATCTTTGTTGGATAACCGCAAGTCTTTTGACAGGAATTAACATGATCCCAAAATAAGTTGGGATTCCTAGTATTAATTGATGATTCCAAATATAAAAAAAAATGGCAGAAAAATCGATGGTCGATAGCCATTTTCTGAGGCTTAACTAGATTGTAATGTAAATATTGTAATGTAATTTAACGTATTTCTCAGAAATAAAGATTTTCTATATATATAAAAAAATTAAATAAAATAAAACACAAAAAAAATATTGGGTAATTATTCAATAAGCTTCATGACGCTATTAATGTCCTAAATATGTGACTAGAATTTGTTTTTAAAACTGTATGTATTATTAATAATCGACTTATCATTAAATAAACTTTTGCAATGTTTAGCTCGATGTTAATAGAGCTAATTTTAATCAAAATATTTCAAAAATATTACTGATTTTAGTCACATATTTATTATATCAATGGCCTCGTGAGTGTTAATGAAGAACTGTACAATATTTTTTACTTACATTTTCTACTTGAAAATATTCAATGAACCACTTTACCTGAAGATTATCGCACCTTTTCTGGCCACCTTGTATATATGATTCTATACAAGATCAATCATTTTTATTTTTTGTATTATTTAGAAACATGTATGTCATAACAAAATGTTATGACATACATAAACTGTAAATTGCATTAGTCAATCAGGCATGCAATTTACAGTTTATTGCGACGAGTCACAATTTTAATTCTAAATATAATGTTATCACTTAAAAATAAGGTTATTATTAATGTATAAATAAGAATAATGAATGTCGATTAAAATAGTGCATAAATAATAAAAACAAACAGTTTATAAATTATAAATGATAATATATGAATAAAAATATTGCATAAACATCCAATCCAACACAGTTTAATGATACAATTAATAATATTTACAAATTAGAAATACTTCTACTAAGTGCAATAAATGAAAGACGACGCAAGCGCCATCTTTCGCCTAATTAATTTTATTAAACTTCTACTTAGTCTTTATTATCTAAAAAATATATATATTGCGTCTAATATCATATAATATAATATAATATAATATAATATAATATAATATAATATAATATAATATAATATAATATAATATAATATAATATAATATAATATAATATAATATAATATAATATAATATAATATAATATAATATAATATTTTTTTTAAATCTTTTTCCTTTCTACCGTTAGGTTTTTGTTTAGTGTCTGTTTCTATATTTTTCTCTCCATGTCTTTATGTCATTCCATGTTTTTCTCGGTCTTCCCCGGTAATTTCTTCCTTTCGTTCTTGTTTCATATACTCTTCTTGCTGTTCTATCTTCTTTCATGCGGCACACATGTCCGAACCATCTCAGCTGTCCTTCAACAATGGTATAATATAATATAATAAATATTTTCTTAACAGGCTGAAAGACCTCCGGTCGATAGCCGATTCATCTACAGAATATAATTCTAATTTTTGTATATTATTGTACATACATATACACATTTGAATAAAGATGGTTAGTTAGTTATTTTCTTAACAAATTCCCAAATCCGATCTGTGGTTGATAGCCTGACCATCGGTCTTTCCACCATTAGAAATATCTATTTATAGTTTTTTCTTGTAATTTGACGTTCGTTACTTTATTCATTATTCACATTAATGTTTTTCTCAAGTATTTCATTTCTACTGTTCTTAATTTACTTTTTTCTCTTCCTTTTCTTTATAATCACGCTTCACTTCCAAATTCCCGCACTGATTCTACTAGTACAAATAATTTTACATAAAAAGTTATTACATTACAAATTATTCAAAAAAATAAAAACATTTTACATTTCGCCTTGGATTATCCGTGATGTAAAATTGCCAAATGGAATAAATGCAAAAAAAAGGATTACTTATTTTCGAAATATTCACCGTGACGGAACGGGTCGCGCTTGCATCGCCGGACTGTTTGCACGAACAAATCTGAAATTTCACGTCCACGCCAAAACCAACCGATGTGTAAAGAAGTGGAAATCTGTGCGGACCGTAGAAAAAGGCGAAACTTCACGCACAACGGGCAAATTAGGAAATTTCACCAGTAACATGGGTCTGGACACCTCGCCATCGCAGAAACTGACAGGCCTATGTAACTGGCTGATTTTCCACTTCAAACAATTTTTTTAATATCAAAAATAAGAGATTATTTATATTAATGGAAAGTAGTTATTCTATTGAATAACTTGTATTCCTCTTTCTGCTATTTTATTTATTAACTAGATATATTTCAATAGTATGTGAAATAATTATAATTAAGAAAAAATTGACATTTTAAAAAAAAAAGATAGAAAAGAGTATTTATTCACTTGATCACATTGTACCTTGTCTTTAGACTGTAATGATGGTTGTGTATATGTATTTTAATAATTTAACTTTAAATATTAAGATTTTATTTATTATCTATAAATAATATATTTTGAGTAGTATTCTTATAATTGTATATATAATTTGTATTTTAGTCTAATTTAATATCCTGTGGGTGTGTGTAATAATTTTTTGTAATGGCACTAATAAAGTATTATTATTATTATTATTTAAATAAAAGAATTTGAAAATAATTAATAAATTATTTTGAAACACACATTTAAATGTGTAAATTTCGTTTTCCTTGTTTTTTATAAACAGGACAAGTTCGCCTTCCTTTAGTGGACGAAACAATGATTCTCGGTCGTAGACCCAAATCGTTGACGATCCCACTTGAAATCAGGCAAAAGTTGGCGCTTGCGTCGTCTTTAATTTATTATTTTGAAACAGTTCGACCCCCGGTATTGCACAAATTGATAAAATTTATATTGTACCTACGTTATTTTAATTTAATTCGCCAGGTTCGTTGTTTGTGGCTATATACATTATCGATACTTATTGTGTCGTAATTCTATCTGAAAGGGGTAGTGTGGTCGGTAAATAAAACTCAGGAGATGAGTAAGTTTGGCAATTACGATTATTTAAATTTAATTACCAATTTTATAACTCTATCACTAAAAATTAATAAAGAAAGAATGCACATGCCTTCTAAAGAATAATTAAAATTGGGAATAATAAACGGGTGGGAGCGTTTTTTTTTATTAATTTTTAGTTATACTCAAAAATGTGTGGAACTTCGCCATATTTCTCTGCTATACGCAACGGAGGTTTGGGAAAAAACCCATTCAAAAAACCATCTCAGGGCAATTATGCCATCAAGTTGTGGATAATGAAACACGATCATTCGTCTTCGTTGATTCTGTCATCTTTAACTCAGAAATCCTCATATTAAATCCTCATATTAATTATGTAGAATTGATATAGATATTGGCAATCCATATTTCTCCGTCAATAAATGAACAACGAAATGCTGACATCCTTATTGAGCTACTCACTTTCAATTCAGAAATCGCATAGCATTGTATAGTTCATTGCTGATCGGTGAGATATGGACAGTGAAATGTGGATCATTCTTCCTTATTGAACCTCCTTTCTTCACCTTCAACTCAGAAGTGAAATTTCACTGGCGATCCATACCTAAACGATTTCAATCTCCCACCCTTAATTTTGTTGACAAAGTGTTTACTGTGTAGGTGATATTTATTAGTAAAGACAATACCCAGCAGTATATTTTGGAAAGACCCTTACACTAACCAGTATCTGACGTTAATTTCCAAATTCTACTGCCCGGCACTACCCCAAACTCATCGATGTTGTGCGAGATCTTTATTTATTTATTGATTAAATCAACCAACGGACAAGGTCCAATTACATATTGAAATTTAAAAAAATCCATAATAAACACAACTATCAACAATATATAAAAATATTGACAAGAAAACAAAACAAGACAGTAAATTCCAATTACAAGGCAAATAAAACTAAACTCAGAAAGATACTCAACAATCAAGTTGAAGAATCCCTTCACAGATTTAACATTAAAAATATCAACATCACGATGTTCATTCATAAGCTGATTATATGTGGAGCACATAGAATATATCAAGTTGTTTTAATTTATTTATTAGAATTCCATGATCAATTTAGTTAGTTAGTACATAGCTGTACTAACGAGGGATCAAATCCAGAAACACGTGTCTGCAGATATATCGTAACTTTTATTTTATTTTTGAATTTTTTGTTTTGTTTTTTTGATTAAATATTTTCGTTTCAAAAATTGTTGCATTATACAATTGTTATTGTTATGCAACAGCAAATGTCTTACGTTACGTAAGTACTTTAAAACAAATGTACATTAATACCTAAGAAGAATTTGTTAATTTTGTTAAATTCCTTGTTGTGGCGCATATTTCAGCAATATTGCAGTAGCATGCCAAAATAAAGGTATTTTTTATTTTAATTAAACCATCCTCATTTCTTCAGTAGCTGGTTTTGGCAAGGTTGCTTAAGAATTGTTGTCAGAAAACTGTGTGTCGCGCAAAATAAATTACTTGTAGTAGACAACAGTGAAATTACGAATTTGTATTTCGCCGAAATACGAAGCGAAACTACCGATTTGTTACTCATGCAAAATTCAAACTGTACCTCGCCTCCTTCTAAAAAAAAAAAAAAACTCGATTAATTCCGCGTCTTGTCCCAATTAAAATTTCAACATGCGCCAAATCGAAGCCCATCTACGTGATGAGCCAAACAAACGGCGGACGCCAACCTTGAAACAAGCGACGGCACCGGCGACAAATTGAGCTTACAAGATGTGAATTTGCCGTTCAATTAGCCCCAGATAAATCACATCAAAGTCGAGTTCCAATTCCGCAGTGGGGACCTCCCTCGCGGCAATCGGCGTCTAATTAATATCGGCTCGAATTTTACGCGCCGGTTGCAGAGCGTGCCTCCTAGCATAAAGGAAGTCGTGATGTGAGGATGGATGCACTCAGGTTCGACATCAAAGCGAACGGAATTAGCGTTCATTTTGATATAGATGAGGACCTCCTCCGTGAGGGACGAGGGTGGTTATTGCAACTAAATGAAATATTATGGAAGGATTTTGTAAGTGCGTGCTGCTATGAACATCTATGAATTATGAGTACTAAATATACGTCCAGGTTATTCTTAATGATTAATTCAAAACAACTTAGACTTCTCATCATTAAATATGTTTTGTTTATTTTTTTTTTTTCCTTTCTATCATTAGGTGTAAGGAGTTCTATTAAATGTTTATTGTCTGTTTCTATTTATACGTACTTAAAATCACAACGGCAAATATTTTTATGAACTACTTAGAAAATCATAACAAATAAAAGACAACACAAGCGCCATCTTCCGTCTAATTTCATGTCAACGATTCGAGTCTACAAATGTTGCTAAATCCAAAATTTCTAATTTTCAAAATTTGTGATTTAGATATGTTGATGAAATTTTTATCATTATTAAAAATTATGTTAACATTCAATTTTTTATTAATGTTATCTGTTATTGACAATGACCACTTTGTGTGCCAAAATGTACATCTAACGTGTTAAATTAAAAGTGAAGTAAGGAAAACAAAAATGATTTGGTTCTCATTGATCACTTGATGAAACATTTTAACTAATATTGAATTTGAAATGTAAGGCACAAACCAAGTTCACTTATTTTTCAACTAGTTTCGACTTATCGTCATAATTTCCTTGATAATGACGATAAGTCGAAACTATTTTGAAAATAATAAATAATATCAATTTTTCCGATGTCATTTCTTTCTGTTAATGTTAATTGTTAATTTTTAATTCTTTGTGTTAATTTTTAAATTAGGTTATCTTCTTCTTCTTCTTCTTCCGTGGTTTAAATGGCCCTAGCAAATATGCTCTGTTGACCAGTCACAAAGTTTTTATAAAATTTAAATTAATAATATTTTAATGTTTCATAATATTAAAGTTAAATTAATTTTATAATATAATAATATTTGAGTTAATATTTTAATGTTTTATAATATTAAATTATGTTAGATTAAAAACCCGAGGAAAGGAAAATGCACGTGAAATCGGCTTGGAAAGGACATTTAGAAGGAAAATAAAGGAAAAGGAAATACAAAAAGGAAGGAAAAGAAAGGATGGGTTAGGATTTGGATTGACCACGTTCTGGCTTTGCTTTTTAATTTTCGCGCAGCATGACCGGCCTGCTCGGGTGCAGAACTCGGAATCTTAAATTAGGTTATATGATTTGTTTACTTTTACCTGGTCTGTGATTTCATCTGTGATATATTATTGTTTAAATCATTATATATACTTGTTTGCTAATTTATTCAGGTATTGATTTGTTTATTTAGTAATTATTTTATTTATTATTTATTTTATCAATATTTATTTATAATTTATCTATTTAGTTCAATTTTATGGCATAATTTATTTGTTTAATGCCACTGAGATTACAATTTTGATATTTAAATTATTTTTTTCATCGCTAGAGTCGACCACTTGGGTTAATTTTTATTTTGCAGTTTCCGCTACTGATATTAAAATATGTTATATATGTAAAATTGTATTATTCTGTTTATATGTGATTTACAGTCATGCTATTTATCTAAACATTTTGAATATTGTTATTATTCTGTATAAAGGTGATTTACCGTAAATAAATTAATTGAATAGAAGTGAAAAAAATAATAATAATAAACAAACCAAGTGCCTTTAATTTAAAATTCAGTATAAGGAAAAATCTCTTGTGTTATTATTGATATTAACACTTCACGTGAACTCAAAACTCATTTATTTAAATAAATAATACAACAGTATACATTTTACTCATGAAAGTGAAACTAACCATTGTCTTCCATTTTTAATAAAAAAAAAAGAACAATAACATTATGTAATTTTGTTGTTAACTTTAATTGGTAAATTTAATTTTCGAAGAATCATGCTATTAAAATTAAATTACAAACAGAGCTCGAATGTAAATTTATAGAAAATCAACATACTTTTAATTATATATATTCAAGCTCTTTTTGTAATTTAATTTTAATAGCATGCTTTTTCTAACAATAAATTTACCAATTACTGTTCACAGCAGAAATACAGAGTTTAAATAAATTTTTGATATTGCTTTTTTTAATTATTATCTTTCAATAATTAAAAAAAAATATTCAAACAACTAAATTAAAAACAAAAATCAATGAATTAAATACAAATATATTTTGTTTTAATTATTCATTAACCTAAATTAAATTATAGCTTAATTTTACATTAAACCCAACCCTAGCATTTTATTTTAAACCAATTTTTTTATTAGGAAATACATTTAACAAAATAAATGTGTAAAAAGTGGCATTTATTCAACATAATGCTGTGATTATAAAAAAATGTACATTGGACAAACTAAAAGATTTTTTTAAAACTAAAGTCAAAAAATAAATGTAATATTCAATAATAAAGGATTTAGAAAAATCTGCAATTTTCAATCGTATAATCACATTTGCACATAAATTGTCTTTTGTGATTATGTGATTATACGATTGAAAATTGCAGATTTTTCTAAATTCTTTATTATTAATTATTACATTTATTCTTTGACTTTAGTTAAAAAAAAAATCTTTTAGTTTGTGGAGAAATAAAAAAATTTAAAAGTGTCAAATTCATTACAATTGAACAGCTTAGAACAATTTGATAATATTGTTACGAAATCGGGGTTTAATCAGACTCGGAAATAAGTAAAACAATGTCTATTTAATTTCATTTCATTTATTTACGGATTCACCATTTCTACATTCAAAATATGTTTACATATATTGAGCATACAAAACACCAACTTATAAATTAAAAGAAAACCAATTACAAGATAGAGGAAAAAGAAACATTATATAATTGTCAAATAATAGGTAAATTTATATATATTATAAATATTTATTTATTTACAGTACACTTAACACATTTATTTACATCACTCTGTCACTATTTATTTATATCGACATGTTGAGCACTCGGACGTTCGTGATAGACTGCCTCGAACTGACAGCTGCAGCGCCGCTAGCGCTCGCTTATATAGCGTGCTTGTTTCTCGAACTCTCTGAAAATTTCGCCGCCGCGTTTACCGTCGCGCGCTGTGTCGAACATTCTAGAGTGATCTTTCCAGTTTATTCTTTCACTTTCGTTACAAAATGATTGAAAATTGCAGATTTTTCTAAATTGTTTATTATTGAATATTATTTTATTTGGATTGAGTGAGTTACGTGAAGATGATAATAACTTGAAAAAAAAAAACACTTAGAATCCTTTCTTCACTATTTTTATTTTTCACCAGATGTACATTTCGGACACAAAGTGACCATTATCAATGGTTGATACAAAATTAGCAGAAAATACAAATGATATTTATATATATATATAGAGAGAGAGGGTGGATTATCGGGTGTCGGTACAAGCAGGTATAAGGTTATTAGTGGGGAAACCTAATTAGCTATAGATATGGATTTGGATAGGTAAGTTTTAGGGGCGGTTTAAAATAGGGGGTTAAAGTATTAGGAAGGTCAAGATAAATAAATCTAATAATACATTCTCAAGCGGGCTTACATCAAAATTTAATAATCAATTTTTATGTTTTTTCATCTCAATTGCCTCAAGCATATTTAATTGACAATGTGATGACTGTTTTAATAATTTTAGGTTATTTACTGTAAACTTATGGCCTGTTTCAATTGCGTGGTTAGCGACAGCAGATTTGTCAGGATTCTGGCATTTAATGTTTGCAACATGTTCTTTGTATCTTGTTAAAATATTTCTTTGGGTTTGTCCTATATACATTTTTTCGCAGTTATTACAATTAATGGAATAGATTCCTGATTTCTCGAAATCGTTAATTTTATTAAAAGTGTTCCCTAGTAGGTTACTTAATTTTGTATTTACATAGTACGCTGGTGTTAAGCTAAATTTGTTGTGTAATTTTTTGAAACTATTTTCTATTGTGGGAGAATAACTTAATCTGACATATTTTTTATCTAATGTTGTATCTGTTCTTATTAACGATGTTGCTTTTAATAGTTTGTGTTTATTTGAAATTCTATTAATCAATTTTTGAATTGTATTTTTATTATATTTGAGGTTCGCTGCTATTTTTTGAACATATCTTTTTTTTAAATGGAGATTTTCGATTCCACGTTTAAAAATAATCATTTTTTATATAAGATTTAATAGGTCGATTTTTCATAGTTTAAAATTTATAAACAAATGAATGTTGAAATAGATAGATGTTTAGAGCCTAATATTTCAATAATGAAAAATGAAATAAACATTCTGTCAACGCCATACAAATGCAAAAATACTTATTAATAAAATAAATACTCTTTTTTCTCTTAAAACAAATTTTTATATACAAGGTGAAGCAATACACAAAATGATTTTTTTTCTCTTTTTACTTAAATGGGACACCCTATATTTTTTATGCTATTTTAATAGAAAATTAATCACTCTTCATTTTTTATATAACATATTAAATAGCTACCGTTTACCGTTTTTGAGATATTTAATCTCAAATACAAATTTGGTATAGAATTTTTAATCAAAGTAGGCCGTGCCAGAATAACTAATTTATTTAGTTGTGAAAGTTACGCGAACACAAATATAAAATAATTTAGTGAAACGAATAATCAAGTGTATTAATTAAAATACATCATAATTCATACATATTTTTTTTTTACCACGGGATAAATGAGAATTTAATAAAAAAAGTAAATAAATATTAAGCTGTAATTATTTTAATACACGATAATATTGCAAATACAACAATTTAAATAGGTATGTTCTTGGCTGTGCGCCAGGATCCAGGTACAACGAATCTTCTTATCTCTGGAATGCGTTCTCGGAGTGAGTCGTCGATCGTTTTTTTTCTTCTTGATTTGCGATAATTGCGCTCTTGTATTTCGATTCAGTCGTCCGAAAACGCGCAGTGTTCACTATTCCGGTTTAATTTTTAACGTTAGAAATTATTAATAATTAAAAACGCGATTTATTTTTGTTTATAAAGAAGCGGTAATTAGTGAGTGGTGGAGGTGAGTTGGTTTTTGATTCACCAGGAATGGGTTGGAAGTTATGTTTTCTATTAAGGTATGTTAATATTAATAATTTATTTTTAAACAGATTTTACGATTCTTATTATTATCATCAATTTATTCTCCAAAATTGTATTTATCAATAAATTACTTTCGCAATAAACAAATGCTATTTTCGCAAGACTAAAGTAGGTATACATTAGTTCTAAATTCATTAATGAAGATTTGCTAGTTAGTTTTGCGATTCCTATTCTTTTAAATCGTCCACATCGCAAAAATTATGTTTAACAATAAATTAATTTTGCAACAAAGAAAACATTTTTTTCCTATATTTTTAATCATTTTCATCACTTAACCCGCGGTGAAATATTTTTGAATAATCTTTGAAATTTTCCAAAAAACTAACACTTGTTTTTCTCTTACAAAATGTTATAATAAATGGAAGATGTGCCGTCCCTTGCTCGAATACGCTTCTATCCTATTCCATAATTATTTAAATGGGACACCCTATATTTTTTACGCTAGTTTAGTAGAAAATTGATCACTCTTCATTTTTCATATAAAACATTAAATAGCTACCATTTACCGTTTTTAATCTTGCGCTACCCTGTATATATATATATATATATATATATATATATATATATATATATATATATATATACACTTCTTTTGTCTATAAAAATCGTTTTTTTTAAATGTTGACCAGAAATGTCCCTTAACAGAAAGGCAAACTACATAACAGGTTTATCCATAAAATTAAAAGTAGTAGATACACGAAGGCGGCGAAATAAATTACTATTACAAATTTATCTTAAGCAGTCAATTAACGACTTTCTACAATAAATCCCCACAGTAATTTACAACACTATTGCTTAATTCACTTTAAATCCATCGAAGTGGTTGAATGAAAAAAAAAAGTCAAATGATATAATATTTATAGAGTGTTCGGCATTGATTAATGTAATTATTTACAACTTCCTGTCGCATAATAAATTCGGTGATTAATTATTAGCGCCGCCGCCGCCGCGGATTAAAATGTATTCATTTGGGTTTTAATGACATAGGATTAATTACGCGCCTCGAAGTTGATTTTAATTGCGTTTATTATTAATGTCGTTTCGGTGTAATTATTTACGTTTATTTTCAAAAAGGGCGCCGCGTTAATTAATCATCATTTTATTGTGAGCGGCTTATGGGTCTACTGCTAATTTTAATTAAACTTTTATTGACTGTATTTAAGCAAATTATTAATCATATTGGGGTTAGATAAATATATATATATATAACAGTTATTCGTGTCAATTCACAAAACTAAATATTATTTACAATACATATGTTATAATTTTACGAAATGGCTATCGCCTGTTAAATATATATTTATTATAAATTTAATTTTTATGTAGGGTGGTTAGAAAAGGTGTGACAATCTTCAGGTAGAGTGGTTCATTGGATAATTTTAATAGAAATTAACCTATGACAATTTAAGTAAAAATTGTAAATTCACAATTTGCTTAAACAGGACAAGTTCGCCTTCATTTAGTGGACGAAACAATGATTCTCGGTCGTCTACCTTGTAGACCTAAATCGTTGACGATGCCACTTGAAATTAGGCAAAAGATGGCGCTTGCGTCGTCTTTAATTAATTATCACAAGATCCCATTTACGGTAATAATAAAAACACTTCGTTTGTTTCAGAAATTATAATTTGTGCTGCAAAATAGGAAGTAATTTATTAATTTTTTTTTCATTTTTTTTATTTCATTTAAATATAATTCTTTATTATCGAACAGAAAATCCATGATGCATTTAAGAAATACATAAATCTATTTTCGAAGTAAATATTTTATTATGCGATAAATTTAGAAAGACTTTTTCCATAGAGATATTCAGTTACACGCGCGAAAAAAGCCCTCCTTGGAAATCCCGTAAGAATAGAAACCGGACGTCGTGACAGATAAAACATCCCTCAAGCGCCACCGACAAAAGTCTCCCTGTCCCTCAACCGAGATATCCATTTCCAAAGCATGTCATCTCCATCCCCGCGAAGATAAAACGATACTCTCCACGAGGAAATCCCTATTTACCTTCCTTTTCCACCCGTAAATAAAGATCTCTCTCGGGGATGAATTATATTCGGCGCGAGGAAGTTATTAATCGCGATTTATTATCGTCCGTTTTATTGTTTGTTTGCTTTGCGGTGAAAAGGAAAATAGGGGAAAAATCGCGCGTCTGTTTTCATGGCTTTTGTTGTGGTGGTCGGTATTTTCTAATTGGAGTCCAGGACATAATTCTTGCCGAAGGATGCTGGCGCGGAATCGATGTCATCTCGTTCCGGGTTTTATGCGGTTCTAGGGTGCGATAAAATGGAATATCGACACGTAAAAGATAAACAAGGATGTGTAATTGGATGAGGATATTGGGGTTTAAGGCTGATTATTTGAAAAAAAAAAAATCAAGGACATTTTAATAAGTATTACCATACAATATTTAAATTCTTAAAAAAAATGTGGAAAGCAATTAGAATTATCAGTTTCATAATGACTTATATCGACGAAGTTGGCGTTGGAACTTCGAAGTCGATTTTTGTTATACGGTCGATATTATATTATAATTCTGAGAATAAGTTTTTGATGACATTCATGACATTCATAAAAAATTTACGACGAAGTTGGCGTTGGAACTTCCAACGCCAACTTCGAAGTCGATTTTTGATATACGCTCGATATTATATTATAATTCTGAGAATACGTTTTTGATGATATTCATGACATTCATAAAAAATACAGTCACTTATTCCCAGAATTACAATCAATAGCCATCTTATTGCTAGCTGCCAAATTATAGTCCTGAAAGCTTGGTAATACAATATAAGTTTAAGAGAAATTTGATTCCTGCATTTTTTGGTCGCTTGCCCTGTGAGGAGTCCTCTCTCCGCTCACCCTTGTGAACATGATTTTTTTTAAGTTAAATTGTAGCGTGTATTACCTATAGCCAAATTTCTTACAAACATTTAAAGTATATCCCTTACTTTAAAATTATATTTGATGCCTTTATGCTCTTCGTTTTATTACTATAAAAGAGAAGACAAAACGAAATAAATAGATTCCTTATGTTTCTTTAAGGTAATTAAAGAAAACGTATTTCCGCTGCATTAAGAAAGGTAAGGCAATTATTCCCTTCCGAATTATGGGGATGAAAATAATACGGATCAAAATTTTTCGAGTGCGAACGAAACAAGTAAAAAAAGAGAGAAAAAATCTGGAGGAACGGGGAGATAAATGGAACGTCTTAATGTTGCTCTTTATAAAACAACTTCGTTTAATGGCGGGATCACTTTTTAGAGGGTTGAGGGGGTGGATTCATAATGCCCGGCTGGATAATACAATTTTTCCAGATGTTGCTTTAATGGTCGTTACATTATTTATGTAAGAATGTGCTGACGTTTCCTTGTGTTATATTTTTTTATATATTTATTTATTTAAAACGAAAATAATTTAATCTTTCACTATTTAAAAAAAAATGTAAAAATGAAAAAAAAAAGAAATAAAAAGAGAGGAGGGGGGGGGGGAGAAGAGGTCCTCTCCCATTAACATTTAATAATGAAAATGATTTCTAATTATTATATTAACAGAATATCTGCTAAGACTTGATTATTAAGGTTATAGATTTCTAAAAGTTCATACTTTGTTTTTAAGTAAATTAATTTGAGTAAAATAAATTAATTATTATATATATACAAACATCTTTATTCAGACAACATCATTACATAATCGTATATATACATTTATATTTAAATAAGAAAACAAATATTGTGTTAGTCTGTCCGGGCTATCGACCTGGGGTCTTTCTGCCCTCAATTATTATATTATGTATAATTGCTTATAATCTGAACATAGCGAAATAGCATGGGAAATCAAGTTTTTGCTAATTTTCATCGTAATTGGGATTGCATTGGTATATACAATTTTTTCGGCTGTCCTTAGGATTCTAAGAAGAACCTTGTGGAACATTTAATAACAGTAAAAATTTAAATAAAACAAATTTTCGTCATAATTGGGACTGTGTTGGTGTATAATATTTTTTCTGCTGAGGGTGAGGATCCTAGGTAGAACTTTCTGTAATATCCAACAACAGTAAAAAAAATAAACAAAATTTCGTCGTAATTGGGATTGCATCCGTGTTTACTATTTTTCGGCCAAGAGTGAGGACCCTAAGTAGAACCTTATGGAACATCCAATAACAGCAAAAATCTATATATCTAAACATAGGGAAATAGAATGAGAAATCACGTTTTTGCAAATCTTCGTTGTAATTGAGATTGCTTCAGCGTATACATTTTTTTGTTGAGTTTAAGGATAATAAGTAGAACCTTGTGGAACATCCAATAACAGTAAAAATGTAAACAAGCAAATTTTCGTCGTAATTGGGATTGTGTTGGTGTATACCATTTTTTCTACTGCGGGTGAGGATCCTAAGCAGAACCTTGTGGAACATCTAATAACAATAAAATTTTAAACAAAACAAATTCCGGCACACCAAATAATATATCTAAAAATATGAATTCTATTTTTATGCTTGTACATTAAACAAGAATTAGTCGAAAAGTAATATTACTGTGGATTTATTGATGGCAAATATATTATTTGCATATTGATGCCTTTTTTGAGGATTGCAGATTTTTTAATTTTAATAAAACGGCTTTCCTTCCTATTTTCATTTTTTTAGATATACTATATATAAAATGAAGATTTATTTATATTATAATTTAAAAAAACAACAACATAAATTATACTGGATTATAATTGACAACACTAGAATTTTCAAGGTTTTAAAATGATCAAAATTTCCATTACACGTATTTTTCTTTTCCATTTTTTTTAAAATGTATTTCTAGCGTGAAAAGAGGCTTCTGCGAGCTATATTAACTCTTCAACACTGTCACAAATAATACACAGCAGTCAAGCCGGGTGGATTATAAATATAAACAAAATAACGACCCGCTGAAAACGTCGCGCTTTCGTCCGCCTTTGCCAAAACGTTGAAAATCTGCTCGATTCTGAAAATCGCGTTACGTAACGAACCGGCAACGTATATTGTTAATTAAAGCGCGATTAATTGTACAACACACGGACGGCGATAAACGCTTCGGTGTTTTGCTCGCTGCTCGTAAATGTATTATGTAATGTAAACGAGTAACACGATTTTATGGATTTATTGTCCATTGTAGGATTGTGATTAATGAATCGTGTTAATTGTTTAGTTTTCTAAGAATTCGAGTATTGAAAACGAAATTGGATTATTTCACTACGTTTTGATTTGAGATAAAAATAACGTACATTTAAACTTAAATTTCCGTTACAGAATAACTTCGATTATAGAAGCAATATAATACAATAAAGTAAACATATTCAGTCTTTACTTTACTTTTTATAAAAAGTTAAGTAAGAATAAAGTAAACAGATTCAGATCTGTTTACTTTATCACTTTTTATATAAAGTGAAGTAAGGGCTGAATCTATTTATTTTATTGTATTAGATTACTTGTATAATCGAAGTTATTCTGTAACGGAAATTTAAGTTTAATATGTACGTTATTTTTATCAACTCAGTTTAAACAGTTTTTATAAATGATTAATTAATTAAATAATAACGTATATTTTAAACTAAAATTTACCGTACAGAATAGCCCTGAATATTTCATCTAGCTAATCATTGAATTATACTATGGAAATAAAAAAATACTCTTTCCTTCTATCATTCTTTTTCTCTTCTTAATTCTTTGTCGTAAAACAGTCAGTAACTGTAATTATATTAACTAGAATCTTTTTGAACTACATCAGGGATATCACGTTTTTCGACTGAGAGAGAGGACCCAAAGTAGAATATTGTGAAACATCCAATAAGTGGAGTAAGGATCCGTGTAATAGAAATTTTGATCATTTTAAAACCTTGAAAATTCTAGTGTTATCAATTATAATCCAGCATAATTTATGTTGTTGTTTTTTTAATTATAATATGAATAAATCTTTCATTTTATAATTGGGATTGCATCGGTGTGTATTATTTTTCGGCTGAGGATCCTAAGTAGAACCTTGTGGAACATCCAATAATGACGAAAATTTGTTACATTTAAATTTTCTCCGTTATTGGATATTTTACAAAGATCAGCTTGGGTTATTATATCCTCGTTCCAAAGAAAAAAAAATACGAAATTTTGTTATGTTTAAATTTTCTCCGTTATTGGATATTTTACAATGTTCAGCTTGGATTCTTATATCCTCGACTGAAAGAAAAGAAAAAAATACGAAATATTGTTATGTTTAAAATTTCTCCGTTATTGGAAATTTTACAATGTTCAGCTTGGATTCTCATATCCTCGACCGAAAGAAAAGAAAAAATTACGAAATTTTGTTATGTTTAAATTTTCTCCGTTATTGGATATTTTACAAAGTTCAGCTTGGATTCTTATATCCTCGACCGAAAGAAAGGAAAAAGTTACGAAATGTTATGTTTAAATTTTCTCCATTATTGGGTATTCCACAAGGTTCCAAATTGGGTCCTCACTCTCGGACGAAACAAATTGGTCGTAATTGAGATTGCAACGGTGTATACTATATTTTCGACTGAGGGTGACGTTTCTAAGTAGAACATCCAATAATGACGATTTGTTGTATTTAAATTTTCTTTATTATTGGGTATTCTACAAAGCTTCAATTTAGGTTTTCACCCTCGGCCGTAAAAAGGAGTAACTATTGATGTAGTTTCAATAACTACGAAAAATTGTTTTGATTAAATTTTCGTCGTTTTTGGGTATTCCACAAGTTTCCAATTTAGGTCCTCACTCTCGGACGAAAAAAATGGTATATAATTTCTTTATGAAAAATATTAATATAAGAAGACACGTGTCGAAATATTTTAGACAGATTAAAAAGTATGCATCTCTAAGAAAAATCTTGAATAATTGTTTCTCTTAACAATTGGTAAAAATTATTGAAATACTTTGGTGTAAAGTAGTTTTCTGTATATTGATGTTTTTTTTTTTAAATCCACAAATGTAGTTCCAAAAACTACGAAAATTTGTTTTGTTTAAAGTTTCGCCGTTATTGTGTGTTCCACAAGGTTCCAAATTGGGTCCTCACTCTCGGACGAAACAAATTGGTCGTAATTGAGATTGCAACGGTGTATACTATTTTTTCGGCTGAGGGTGACGATACTAAGTAGAACCTTGTGGAACATCCAATAATGACGAATTGTGTTTAAATTTTCTTTATTATTGGGTATTATACAAAGCTTCAGTTTGGGTTCTCACCCACAGCTGAAAAAAAGGAGTAACTACTAATGTAGTTTCAATAACTACGAAAAATTGTTTTGATTAAATTTTCGTCGTTTTTGGGTATTCCACAAGTTTCCAATTTAGGACCTCACTCTCGGACGAAAAAAAATGGTATATCATTTCTTTATGAAAAATATTAATATAAGAAGACACGTTTCGAAATCTTTTAGATGGATTAAAAAGTATGCATCTCTAAGAAAAATCTTGAATAATTGTTTCTCTTAACAATTGGTAAACATTATTGAAATACTTTGGTTTTCTAAATATTGATGTTTTTTTTTTTAATCCACAAATGTAGTTAAAAAAACCACGAAGATTTGTTTTGTTTAAAGTTTCGCCGTTATTGGGTGTTCCATAAGGTTCCAGTTTGGGTCCTCACTCTCCGACAATAAAATTGGTATCTTATTTATTTATGAAAAATTTTAATATAAAAAGACACCTGTCGAAAAGGTTTAAATGAATTGAAAAGTATGCATCTCTAAAAAAACCTTGAATAGTTGTTTCACTTAAAAAATTGTGCAAAACATTGAAATACTTCGGTATAGAGACTTTTTTTAATGTGTCCTTCCAAACTAGATATTTCAAGAATTTATTTCCAATACTCATGAAAAATTTGTTTAAATTAAAATTTTTGCCGTTATAGGGTGTACCTCAATGCTCTAATTTGGGTCTTCACTCTCAGTCGAAAGAATAGTATTCACTAAACTAATTAATAATATTAGTAGGCAGAAAGACCGATGGTCGATAGCCATTTTCTGATGTATTTATCAACCATGATTTTCGAATATTTCAACAATATTGCACAATCATTGCAATGTTGCAGATTGCTTTGCAAGATTGACGCAACGTTGATGTTATGATACATTTTAATCTTGCTACACCACTATGGTGGAATATGTAGCAATATTGCATTAGTGTTGCAAATGCATCACCGTATCTAGCGTATAATTGGAGGGATGGTCCCAGTAGCCTTTATAAGGAACGCTCCGTTTTCCCTGATAGAGGTCGTCCCAAGCATATAATTAGAGACATGGTCCCAGCAGCCTTTATAAGAAACGCTCCGTTTTCCCCGTTAGAGGTCGCCTCAAGCGATTAAAGTATTTTTTAAAGGCCGCGTGGAAAGTCAAAGTTCAGTTCAATACTTCACAAATGCTACATGCAATTACTTTAATTTGAAATTGATTCGTCTGCCTTTGTGGATGTGTTGACCAAGAGATGATTGTAAGAAACCCGGTGTCTGCTATCTTATTAGCGAAGTTACCAATAGTGGGTCACTTTTATATATATATATATATAATGCAGTAATTGTAAAATGCAATCTTGTAACAATCAAATAATGCAATCTTGCAGCAACCACACAATGCAATATTGCTGTTTGTTATTGATGCTAATGTGCTCATTAAATTATGTCTCGAAGTGTACATCTAACATAAAAATAAAATGTGAAGTAAGGAATAACAGTCTTTCTATTTTGTAATTTTAATCTTGTAGGAACATTGCATTAATCTTGCTGCAGTAATTTGTGATATTGAAATCTTGCAGTGCAAAATTTATCCAACCTTTCTGAAATCTATCTGTGCTCTATGGAATTTTATAACATAATTTGCGTAAGTGCATAACAAATATCTATGGAAATGACTATTTCCGAGGCAATTACCCTGCCGGATATTGGATTATACAATGATTCTAGTTTCCCTAAGAAAAAATTGTGATTGATGTAGTTAACTGAACGAAAAATTAAAACGTTAAATATAGCACGTATTTCTAAACAGGAGTACTTGTATATAAAACATATTTATATTGATCGAGTGTTGCCAACTTCACGGGCAATAATCGGCGGATGTACGGTCGATTGGGCACCAACCTCTTCCGTGTGTACTTGTTAATACGTCCCGTTTATTTTTATTTTTTTGCAACTTTCCGATTCTAAAATTGAACACTGTGAAAACATCGGCCCACGAAAATTACTAAACGCTGCCCGTTATATTGAATCTGTCCCTCAACTCACGTTTCGCTGTTACAAATTCCGACACGGTATTTATTGTCCTTCTCAACGGAACAAACACAGTATGTTTGATAAAATAGCAGAGACAATAAATAAAGTCGTGACAAGTATGGTCGATATATTCTATCTGTAATAATAGAAAAAAATGATTTATTCATATGATCATAGTTATTTAAAATAAATTAAATAAAAATAATTTGAAAATAATTAATAAATTATTCCCTAATAAATTAAAGACGACGCAAGCGCCACCTTTTGCCTAATTTCAAGTGGCATCGTCAACAATTTGGGTCTACAAGGTAGACGACCGAGAATTATTGTTTCGTCCATTAAAGGAAGGCGAACTTGTTCTGTTTAAGTAAACAAGGAAAACGAATTATTCCCTCTTTAGCTCTTTAGCTAAGCATTATAAATTTTGCTTTATGCATAATTTATAAACTATTTGTTAATTAAAACACTTTTTAGTTATATTGGATTGTTTGGAAAATAATTTCTTTTATTTTAATAAAAATGTCTGTGTAGGTAGCTAGACTCAGATCCTTCATACAGAGAAGTGGGAAGAAAATTAAATCTACTAGATTTACAAAAAAGGGTCTCCTACTCAATGAACAAATCGAATTGTCAAACTCTCCACTACTAAAAACATTCACAACGCCATAGTGCCAACAGTGTTCTTTATTTATATATATACAATGACCCCTTTCTACCCACATGGGTGTAGGGTAGTTCTTTATTTATACTTATTTTAAAGATCCACTTGAAAATCCTAAAAACAGCTCGAATAATTGTAAATACGTTGCATTCTAAAAGGTGCAAACTTTTCTCGCCAGTGGAAGCATAATCGTTGTGCGACACGCGATATTTAATTGTGTTTCGTCCAATTGCGAAATTGTCTGAATCATGTCCTGCTAATGGCGTTCACACTCAACCTTCATTCTTGATCTTTAATTACGGCCAATTGATGCCCGACTTCGGCGTCTTTGCGCTTAATAGATGTCATGAGAATCGGGCACGATGAATCGAGTTGAGACAGTCACGGTTAATCGCCTCAATGAGAAGACGTCGGGAAGTTTTATATGAGTTTAAATCATTGTATTGCGGAGTTAATTGGGATGGATGATTATGTTGTGCAAAGATTCAAGGCGATTATTTAGAAAAAAAAAATGATTTCGTCAAAAAGATTAATTAAAAAATAAAAGATAGATTTAATTATAGAAATATTTAAATCGTTAATTATATTTTTTTATATGATTAAGGATGCGTTTGTTGATGATAGTTGAGAGTCTGTTTTAATAATAACAATTAAAAAAATATATGTCATATAAAATTATTACAAATGAATTATTACATTTAAAGAAATATTCAGCTTGCGACGTCTTTAATTTATAATGAATTATTAGATAATAGAATAAAATAATAAATAAGTACATCAAATAAATGAGTTTTGAGTTCACGTGAAGTGTTAGTATCAATAATAACACAAGAGTTTTTCTTTACTTCACTTTTTAAGAAAATTAATGAAAAAAAAAAAAAATAAGTACATAATAGAAAAAAATATCATTTTGTACCAACAAATCGTACAAAAATTTGTTGGTACAAAAAATCGTACAAAAAAAAATATCATTTTGTACTAACAAATCGTACGAAAAAATATCTTTTTGTACGAACAAATCGTACAAAAAAAATATCATTTTGTACGAACAAATCCTACAAAAAAAAATCATTTTGTACGAACAAATCGTAAAAAGTGAAGTAAAGAAAAACTCTTGTGTTATTATTGATACTAACACTTCACGTGAACTCATTTATTTGATGTACTTATTTATTATTTTCTATTATCTAATAATTCATTATAAATTAAAGACGACGCAAGCTGAACATTTCTTTAAATGTAATAATTCATTTGTAATAATTTTATATGAGTTTGCTCTATTATTAGCCTGTATATGTATGTCAGGCAATAAAGTACCTTTTTTTTTGGGGGGGGGGGAGGTTGCTGTGGAAGGGGAAATCCAGTTACAGACGGAGTGTGGGACTTCTTCCAGTCAAACTTAGGCTGGAAGTCTATCCACTAAAACCCCTCCCACTTTACCGGCTTCGACTGCTAAGGTCATTAGCCGGTCTCAAGATTTATTGAATGCTCTGACTTAATTTTCACGTGTGATAATCATGTCAGGCATTGCCCGTTTTCCTTAAAACTAATATCACAATAAAAAGGACCCTGACACTGGAGCCCCACAGTACTTATTGTTATTATTATCTTAAAATCCAATTTGAAAATACGGTTTCATCAAAAAAGAGTATTAAATATATCCTAAAATTATAAAATATGTGAATTTTAGGGTTTCCTGTTTTTCGTGCAAATTGGAGGAAATATACGGCGGCGTTAAAAAGTTTTACGGTGCGACGTCAATGATTATTTTTGTCGATTTTTACGGTTTCGGCTCATAAAAGTAAGGAATACTTGCGCGATGTTTTCAATTCCAACGTTTACGACAATGTGTGTATCCGCTTAACGCAAGTCTCTAAAATAGGACTTTTCAATTTTCTACGCTTATGGAAAATTGACTTTTCAGTTTTCTACGCTTATGGAAAATTGAAAAGTTATTAAAAATATTATGTATTAATTTGGTCACAGTTACTTACACTACGCAGAAGCAATATTTTATGTCATATATAAATAAATATAAAATAAATTAAATAAAAAGAATTTGAAAATAATTAGAAATATTATGTATACAATTGGTCACAGTTACTGAAATACGCAGAAGCAATAATTTATGTCATATAATTTTAATTCGTTTATTGTTATGATGAAAATAAATATTAACCATATTATTTACAATTCCCAGAGAAATCAAGATTTCTATTAAGTCATCACTCCCGGGCATCAATCACACACAAAAAAAAGATAAAAATCTTATCATTCTCACCCGTCTCGCTTTATCCAAGCACACCTTTCCCGAAACACAATATGTAAAACCGGAATCTCAAACTACATGTAAATTTAATTTCATTTCCCGGCCCAATAAAAAAGAACACACGCTTCTTGGTCCATTTGCATCTGCAAAGAATATTCGATTCGTGGATGAATAATGGATAACAGGGCGGGATTGAAAAGGGGCTTATTTTCATATCTGCGGATTAACATCTCCAACAATAAATTATCCATCAAGCCAACTCCGTGGAAGAGGAAGAGTGCTTACGCGGCATTCTTTTCTAATCCACCCCCGCCACGAGACCCTCGACTTAAATCCGCCGAGCGTATAAACCGTCACTTTTTGCGCGGTATAAATCACCCGAAAAGCACCGACGAAATTATCTTAACTATGAAGATTTTTTGTGAGTTTTATCTATATATATATATATAATAAATTAATACTGGATTTTATATATATATATATATATATTATGGACAATAATGTAAAGATTGAAAAATGTCATTAGAAAAGTTGAATAAATACAGGGTGTTCGATTAAAAAAAACAAATATTTTTGTTATACTGCAAAATTGGGACACCCTGTATGTTTGAAAATAATTTTACGCCATAAAGATTTTTAAATCAATATTTTTTGTACGAAACATTTTTTTTTTTTTCACGGGAATGGCGCTAGGAAAGCCCGACACACTGTTGCAGGACCCTATGTATATATAGAGAGGTTTTTTATCAGTATACATTAGGGGGAGTGTATACTTGCAAAAAAACGCGAGTCAAACGCAATGTGTGTATGTTTAGTTGCTTATTTGGCATATGTGTGTTCAGTTGCGTGTTATATGCAACTAAACACACATATATTAATGCATTTGACTCGCGTATTTTGCAGGTATACATAAGGTAAATGTATACTATTAAAAAAAGCTCTCTCTCTCTATATATATACTCTGTTTTTTTAATATGAACAAATACAGTAATGTTTTGGTATTGGGGAAACACGTTTAAAAGAACACAAATACACAAAAAGACATCTTAAATAAAAAGTAAACCACAGGATTCGCAAAACATTCTATAAAAAAAGAAACATTAATTTTCTTTATAAATTTATTTCCTTAACCTAAGTCTAATTACAAAAGGAAAATACATGTTCACTTATAAACTAAATATGAAATATATAGTAATATTTATATTTTATTAAGTAGCTATTACTTTTATTTATTATTATTTTAAATGTTTAGTAATTTTCTTATTTTCACTTACAGATTTTTTTGTAACATTCAACAAACTTAACGACAATAAAAATATTACTTTTTATAATATATAATAATATAATAAGTATTACTTTATATTTTAATTTATTTATTTATTTTTACGGATATCTCCTTTATAAAAAAGATAAGCATTTATATAAATTATCAGAAATAAATGTTATTATTATAACTAACTAAACATCTTTATTCATGTGACATTTATCTATAGTTTAAATAATTATTTACTTATTAATTATTTATTGAAAAATTCGGATTCATGAAATTCACTATAAAATGCAATTTTGTTGTGAAATCTCTAAAAGTTATTTTATTAAAAAAATGTTATCATTAATAAAATTGTTGTCAAATAATAAAATTAAATTGTTATATGTTTTAATACCGAAACAACAAATAATATAAATTATTATTTAAAGAAACACTTTTTAAATTTTAAAAGTGTTTTCTTATTAAATAAAATAAAAATAATTAATAAATTATTTCTATTATTGCTTTCTTATTGTTGATTTCCTTTTTTATTTCCTATTAATTTTCGTACATCTGCTTTTATTATTTCATTATTCCATTCCCTCGTGTCGCAAGAAAACGTTTAAATCCGTCTAGAATTGTTGCGTGCATAAATTATGAAATTAAATTCGTGTTTTATGTAAAACACTACACGGCCAGAATACGTGTCATAATATGGAGTAAAATATGTCCGGAGTCTGGAATTGTTACATTTAAATATTACAATGGGCGGCAGTGTTCTTGGTAAATTATGCGGAAACTTCGGGCTTCATCTGAGTGTGTGCCACACCGCTAAAACGCTTGTCTTAATTTTCTCCCAATGACGCTAAAATCCTAAATTAATTCATGAGATATTTTTGATGTGTATTATTATTTTATATTAATTGGATTTAAACTATATACAGGGCATTTTTTTAACTATGCCTCTTAGGGATTTTCATGGGGTAATCTTTACCTCGCGTTAATAGTTTTTCTATCGCAAGAATTTTGATAAAATTAAAAACACATTTAAATTTGATTATGTTGTGCAAACTTAAGCATATATATATATAATATATATATATATATATATATATATATATATATATATATATATATATATATATATAATAAATAAAGAAAATCACAGAATCAAATACATAATTTATAATAATCAGGAGATGACGCAAGCGCCATCTATTGCCTAATTTTATGTGGCACATGAAACACCCTGGTCAGATGAGATTCGAAAGCCATCACCAGTTATCCATATGTTAGATGAATGCTGGTTGAACATTTAATTAAATATAATTAATATCTCATAATTGGCTATTGACCGACCAGTAGTCTTTCCGCCGTATGATTATTATTTTGTTTTGATAAATGACATTTCAATTGTAACGAGAAAACAGCTGACGGAGTAATGCAAAAATACAATTCAATTAATGGAAAATAATTACTAGGCACGGGTACTCTGTTTAATTGCAAGCTGAGAGCTTTTCCATTAGTGGAAATATGAAACGCTAATGAAATTGCAATTGAACCTAATGAATCTTTATATGAAAATGGAATTCAACTATTTATTAAAAACAAAAACAGAAATTATTCGCATGAAAATACCAACGATTTTTTTTTGGAGAATTACAATTAGTGATTCGAAACAAAACATAGTTTGAGTTTAAGAAATTGTTTCAATTGACAGTTTTCATCATTAAATTAAATTAATATATATTTTGCGTATATGTGAATTATAGAAAATGAAATAAATACGAAGACTTGTAATGAAAATCGTGCTAAGTGACCAACCTATAACTTTGAGATAAATGATTTTTTTGCAGGTGGAGTGCGTTTGTGGACCAAATAGTCTGCAAAATTTTGTACAATTACTGACACAATAAATTATTTCTGCCTGTAGCGACAGACAGTAATTATACAACATTTTGCAGACTATTTTTGGTTAATGTACTTCGAATTGTAAAAATATTATATTGAAATTTGGAAAAAGTTGTTATGTGACATTAATGTTTCATTTCTTGAAACTATTTTAAAACATAACTCATTTTTATTATGTTCAAAAATAGTTTCAGAGGCGCTATGTGCCACAGCTACGAGTATACTGCTTTTATTGAAAAATGTATAAGTATGTATACATTTTATAACATAATAGAATAATAACATAATACTAGCAAATGCCAAAATTTAGCAGCCTAGGCTAATAAGTTTCTATATAATTCTCGACTTTCTTCCTTCATGAATGCGATTATTGTTTGAATGTTTTCTTTCATTTCGGCCTTGATAAGAGTTGCACAGTCAAGCTCTGGTAAATTCATGTTTTTAATCTTTTGCGAATTGTTTATATATTTTTATTTATAATATATTTTTTTATTTATTTATATTTTATTTTATAGTTTTTTATTTATATATATTTTTATTGAAAATATTAACAGATTTCCAAGGTTCCATCTCGTTCAAAGTTTGTTTGATTTTTACTAATCCAGGAAAGAAAAGACCTTTATTGGCATCCTCTTAAATTAACAAAACACAACCAAAACTTCAAAAATTCACAAAAACCCAACCCTAACATCACCCTAATCCTCCCTCCCTTCTACTAGCCTCCCGCTCCCGGATCAACTTCATCAAGATTTTTACCCCAGCACCATCCTCTTTCATCCATCTCTCTACTCTTCTCTCTCATTCTATCTATTCCTTGCATACCCCCACACATTTCTTCCCCAAGTGCTTCCATGTGTCCTCCCCATCGTCACATAATACATACCTAACATACGCCAACCTCATCCATACCTTCCTCGTCCGCTCTTCCGAACCACACCGTGGCCTAGCCAAAACATTTTTTTCCCGGCAGTTAATCTATTCTCTTTTAGGTACTTCGGTAGATCCGCATATATCATCCATCTTACATACATGGGGTTATATGTACTTTTGTCTGTAAAACCCTGCCTCTCCTGCAGTTCAACTTCTATTCATTTCTCTCTCATCCATGCTGCCACATTTACCCCCTTCTGCAACAATTCATCTGCTACACTCTCGTGCACTCCCACTCTTTCATACATAATCTGTCGCTGCTTATTAAAATTACAGCCCTTTACTCTCAAACAAGCCTTCCAAACTTCTTTCACTAACCTATCATCCTCCAATTCGCTTAACTTCATCCCATACCTTACTTCACTCTTCACAGTCTTCCCATGCATACTTCCCCTATTTGTTTCTTGAAGCAGAGTATATCCGGGCGTAGATTTCTCCACTCCCAGTATCTTCTTCAAGAACGCCATTTGTTCCCTTTCCACACGCTCATATTCTCTCATGCCCCAAACTTCCACTCCATACAACATTATCCAGGATGTGCTGCGGAAATCTGAATCCACGCAGCTTTTGAAATTTGAAGCTTGGTGGTATTCAGTGTTGAATTAGCAGCAGCTTTAAAACCTTTGAAATCCTCAGGCTGCATTAAAGTTACAATAAGTGGATTCTTTGGGGTTGCAGATGTCATTAGGTGGACTAAATCTAGAGGAACTTCGCATTTTTCTAATCGTTTTCGTTTTTCAAATTGGGCGAAATCTCGATTAAAAACGAATGACCAGAGATCAAGAACTTCTGATTAACTTCTTCAACATATCCTTTTGTTACCATGAATATACCTAAAATAGCATCATTGCATTTTTGTTCTGTCACAGCTATCACTCCATATGTTTATTTTTTCTTTTCTTGTTATTCCACTTGTAATTGCTTTCTAAATGCATGACGCAATTTCGTTACCTCCTCTCCCAGATATTCCCTCATGCCATAGATGCCCTTTATTGGTATCAGCAAAGTGGATGCCGAGATTATAGCAAGAAATATTGGCTGTATGTAAAGGCTGGCAGGGAAAGTACTTGTTGAAGGTCCATAGAAATGGTACACATAGGGGAAACTTATTATATATACAGAGAGGTTTTTTTATAAGTATACATTAAGGGAAGTGTATACCTTCAAAAAACGCGAGTCAAACGCATTGAACCGATTAAATGTGTATGTTTAGTTGACTATTTGGCATATGTGTGTTCAGTTACGTGTTATAGGCAACTAAACACACATACATTAATGCAATTAACTCGCGTATTTTGCAGGTATACATAGGGGAAATGTATACTGATAAAAAAGCTCTCTGTATATTTAATATATTTAAATAACTATGACCAAGTGAATGAATACTCTTTTCTATTTAAATTAAATTTCATTTATTAAAATTGAAAAAAACTTATAATTAACCCGAATATATTATTCTGGCGAAATTTAATTTCGCCGTATCAGAATAATTCAAACTTCAATACACATACTTAACCTCCGAAAAGGTCATCTCGCCGGAATCCTTGATTGCGGACTTCATTGGAGCCGACCCTCCGGACCCTTAAGGGCGTTATCTGGAATTCCCCAATTCCCATTCGCGGCACGCGCTATCGGCGTTAAGCCCGTTCGGCCTTTGCTTCCACACGACGCCGGAAGCGTTTGTAGGTAAACACGATATGGCCAATGTTGTTGGTATTGCTCTTTCAGAAAATGATTAGTAAATACACTATGTACATATACATGCCGGCAGGTAGATATGTTATGTATGGAACGCGCTGAGCCCATCAGCGTTTTCCGATATCTCATTACATTATCTAGCCATAAAGTAGATACGAATTTCCCGCTGGGAGGGAAGGCTGGATTCGAATAGTGAAGTTTCGACGTGAAATATTGAAAAATTGGAAACGTTTGATTGGGGTTCGTTTAGCAGTATTAGATAGCTACCACTGACTTGATGTTTATTTTTATCAATGATTTTTAAATACTAGTTAGTATATAATTTAATTATAAGCATAGAGTACATATACAGAGAGCTTTTTTTATCAGTATACATTTCCCCTATGTATACCTGCAAAATACTCGAGTCAAATGCATTAGTGTATGTGTGTTTAGTTGCCTATAACACGCAACTGAACACACATATGCCAAATAGTCAACTAAACATACACATATTAATCGGTTCAATGCGTTTGACTCGGTTTTTTTGCAAGTATACACTTCCCCTAATGTATACTGATAAAAAAAACCTCTCTGTATATTTCATCCTCTTTGTTATAAGTGTTTATGTTTATGTGAATTTTGTATACCTTTTATTGAGCGAAGTGTTATAAGTAATAAATACAAATTTCATAACTTTAGTGATCACGACGAGTAAATTCATTTCATAAGACATTAGCGATCAAAACCTTTTTGACACAACAACTGACAAGGACAGACGCCTGAAAAACCAGGCGGAAAGACCAACGGTCGACAGCCAATTGCCAGAAGAACTTATTTTTATGTTGGTTACTTATTGTATTTAACTAACTAACTAAACATCTTTATTCATGTAACATTTTTACATACTTTAAATAATTATTTACAATGTATTTAGCAGAACAATAGATCTTACAGGTCGCACTTTACATGAGGCTAATTTACGTCTCACTAGCCCCGTATAACCTACAATGTATTTATAGAGTTATGTTTGCATATAATACATGAAATGGCTAACGACCGAAGGTCTTTCCGCATATTGTATTTATTTATTACTATTTTTTAAAAAATAAATCTGCCAATAAAGGTTTATATGTATATATATTAAAACATTTTTTTTATTCTTTTAAAGGAAGGATGATTGAAAGGATATTAACGTTAAGAAATGATGAAAATGAGGGACATTTTTGGCATAGGTATTTCCATTCAGCCACTAACGAAATTTGTATATATAATAAATAAATTAATGAAAACCTAGAGTCTAACTCTTCTTTATCAACGATTATTTTTATTTTAATGTATAGATACAGAGAAGAAAATGCTATATATTATATATTCACTGATATAGCTGTCTATTTCTACTAAATCACAACCATACAGATAAAAATTGTTTACATCGTAGTTTCGCATCCTAGCAAATACACTCTAAATAAGGAAATTACAAGAAATCATGACCCCTCAAGCATTTTCTGATTATCCACCAAAAGACGTTTAATGTATTCTCCATAAAAGTGGAAAAGTAATTGACGGTAATGCCAACACCTGTCGTGAGCAAGAACAAGTAAAACGAGATCGCATTCCGAAAATCTGCGCGCCAGACAACGAGGTGCCTGCCTTCCAAGAAGACCCGCTCCGTAAACACTTCCAGATGCGTCGGGACGCAAAAAGGAAGACGACAATGTTGCGGTTTATTTCCGAACGGGGCGAGAGCAACCAGAATGGATTCCGTTGCGTAAGCAGACGGAGACTTTGCTTTTAAAGGAAAACACGGCTTTGCCAAATTTGAAAGTTGGCGAGAAATAATGAAAAAAAAAAGGAGTAATTTAAAGGTTTTTGTTCGAAATGTACAATATGGTTTTGAAAGAAGGATCAACGCTGCAAAAAAAAATATTAATATTAAAAATGTTAACAAGGGTGATGCATTTTGGTGGTACCACATATGGAAATCTTTTTTTAGTTAGTTACTCATCTTTATTGACAAGTTTTTTGAGTTTACAATAATACTAATAACAATATAAAATATTTTGAAAATGAAAAATAACCCACTCAACACCGACCGACTACAGGCCTATCCTCCTTCCTACTCAAGGCGCGTACATAAAAGAACGCATAAATCCAGATCTCTGGTCGGCTAGCCAGAAACCAACATGCTTACACTAAGGGCAGATCAGTATACACAGTTCTACACGCACTTCTAAGTCAGGTTGAAAATTCCATGTGTAGGAAAGAGTTCACGTTGGCGGTGGAGCCTTAAAGTTTGTGCGACCAGGGGCGATTTCTTCAACACTGGAAATCTACACTTGAATGAGTCGATATGGCTTTCTTTAGAAGAGCTGCTGGCGGAAGCGCATTATCTCTAAGCTAGGTGGCTCATACTCAAAAAGAAAGGTCAGTAGAGGCACTCCTCAAAAAGGCGTCCTCTCCCTCTTGCTATGGAATATATTCATTAATGGACTACTAAAAGGAAGTAGAAAGGATTCTCTTAGATTGAATTCATGATGGAAAATCCTACTCTTCCTTCAGATTTAAAACCATCCGTAAAGAGCCAGACGTCATTTCCTTGGACAATCTTACGGGATGTAAAACAATTGCCTATGCTGATGACGTGACCTTCGTGGTCTCTGGCACTGGTGTGTATTCTTCATCAGAAAATATAGGATTCCAAGCTTCAAGATTCCCATCATAAAAGGCACGAGACTGATGGGAAAAGAGCAAGAAAAATATCTGGGTATCTTAGTTGTTGTAATTTTTATAAGATTGTATAAAATTAATTATTCCTCAGAAACGAGATAAACAACGATACTTTTTATTTAATGAAAGATTGAGTATTATTTCTTCTCAAAATTTATTAAAATCATATGTACATTTCGGTCATTAATAATTGTCTCATCGTTACCGAAATGTGCTTATGGTTTAGAGAATCTTGTGAAGGAAGAATACTCAATCTTTTATTATATAGTATAGTTCATCTTCTCGTAACTCAACAATCATTAAAATAAAACAAAAATAAAAAAAAATATATGTAGGCAGAAAGATCGATAGCCATTTTCTGAGGTCTAACAATTTGTATTTAATGAAATGTTCAGCCAGCATTCATCTAGCGTATGGATAACTAGTGATGGCTATTTCGGTTTTTCTCACCTCATCAGACTAGTGTGTTCCATGTGCAATGACTTGATGAAGGCAGATATTAATCATAATAAATGAAAGACAACGCAAGCGCCATCTTTGGCCTAATTTCATCTGGCATCGTCTTTTCGTATCCTGTTCTCATAAACAGGACAAGTTCACCTTCCTTTAGTAGACAAAACTATTATTCTCGGTAATCTACCTTGTAGACCCAAATCGTTGAAGATGCCACTTGGAATATGGCAAAAGATGGCGCTTACGTTGTCTTTAATTTATTATGATTAACAATTTGTAATTGATTGTATTTATATGTATTATAAATAATAATATAATGTAATACTCAGGAATAAAGACTTTTAATATGTAGAAAAAAAAATTCTTAAATTTTCAAAATGTCAAAATAAAAAGTGTGCTAAGCAAAGAATTATTAACAAATTCACAAAAATTGGAAGGGGTATTGCCATTTTTTTAAACTAGTATTTATTTTAATTAAAAAAGGATAGGTTCTTTTCTTTTTATAAATTCTACACGTGTTCAAACTTGCAACACATTTCCACGAATACAATCCTCACTCATCAACAAACGCATTTGATTGTCGCCGGTATAAAACTATTAAAGATGGCGCTTGCGTCGTCTTTAATTTATTATGATTAACAATTTGTAATTGATTGTATGTATATGTATTATAGATAATAATATAATGTAATACTCAGGAATAAAGACTTTTAATATATAGAAAAAAAATCTTAAATTTTCAAAATGTCAAAATAAAAAGTGTCCTAAGCAAAGAATTATCAACAAATTCACAAAAAATGGAAGGGGTATTGCCATTTTTTTAAACTAGTATTTTTTAATTAAAAAAGATAGTTTCTTTTTTTTTTATAAATTTTACACGTCTTAAAATTAGCAACACATTTGCACGAATACAATCCTATTGCCAGTTTTTATTTTTAATTCGTAGTTTTTTCTAATTACTAAAATGATAGTTTTTTTCTTTTAATAAATTCTACAAGTCTTAAAATTAGCAACACATTTGCATGAATACAATCCTATTGCCAGTTTTTTTTTTTTTTGAAATTCGTAGTTTTTTTTTAATTACAAAATGATAGTTTCTTTTCTTTTTATAAATTCTACACGTGTTCAAATTTGCAACACATTTCCACGAATACAATCCTCACTCATCAACAAACGCATTTGATTGTCGCCGGTATAAAACTATTAAAACCCCCCCCAGCGCGCGCGCCTCGTCTCATTATTATTTCCCGGCGAAATCAAGGCGCGATTCAGAAAACGCAATTTATTCCAGCGGATTCGACACAAAGACTCATTAAACAAGAAAAACCGCACGGTTCTGCCTACGTGGCATCCTCGTTACCCGTTTAAAGATAGTTAAAGTCGCTCCCATCTCCGCTGATAAATGACAATTGTTTCGGTATTCCGTGGGTATCACCTTACTCGTGGAGATTCCTGAGGAAGAATTGAGGCAATTGTCTGCGCGTTTCAGACGGAGCGGGCATAAATCCCGGGATAATTGCCTCATTTGCCTTCCAATTGACGGGAACGCGTTGTCCGAGCAACAGGAATTTTATTTTTTATGATGGAAAGAAGAGATGCTGCGCGTGGCTGCGGTTGTATGTGTGTGTCATTATACGGGGAAACTAATTTTTGAGATTATGGTTACGAGACGGGGATTATTAAGTATTTGTTGGCCACCTGTGTGGAGTTAAGCCGAAGTGTATTCATGAAATTGTTTACGGTTATTTCGTGATTTTATTTTTAACGGGTTTTAGAATTATTTACGATACTTAGAAGAAAAAAGTACACAGAGAAATATAAAATTATTAAAATGGTATCTTTAATTTACGACACTTAATTTATTGATGTAAACATAACATTTTTTTCTTTTATAATTCAATATATATTATATATTATATATATATATGTATACATATATTATCGAAAAAAAAAAAAACTTTTATACCCGTGAGAGTGTAAGGTTTTATTGAATTATACAAGAATGTAAATTAAATCAATAAATTTATTAGGCCGAAAGACCTCTGGTCGATAGCTGTTTCTCTTAAGAATATATATTTGTTTTAAATTGTTTCATGTATTGTATATTAAATTATATATGTATGTATTCTTTCGGAATAAAAATGTTTATATATATATATATATATATATATATATTTTTCAGACAGAGCTATTCTATAGACAGGCGATGTTAACAAACCCATAGAATTAAGATGGTGAACATCAGGTTTGTATAATATGAATTTTTGTATTGTATTTTTTTAATATTATTTGTTTATGTTATATATATATATGTATTGCCCAGCAGGAAATAAAAGACCCAATTACAGAACCATATAAATAAAAACCATTTTACAACATTTTTATCTATAATCTAGTAATAACAAAAAATATAAGAGGAGGAATATATAATTCCTCATTTTATATATTTTTTGTTTTATTGTATTATTTTTGCTTCGAGTATGATTATTCTGCGCTATTTTAAGTTTTCTTTTTATTATTTAATAGTTTATTTGGAAAACAATTCGGCAATGATGCAAATACTGAACTACCCCATTTGACTTGAAACATTTTTCACCATGTATTTAAATAATGTATCTTCCATATAATAATAATACTTTATTTACGGAATTCACCTTTTTACATAATAAAGTACATTAATAATAATAAAAAAACAACTGTAAACTACTAACTAAAAGCAAAATATAATAATAATAATAATAATGGTAAACTAATTAAAATTTTAATATCGGACATTAATAACCCCGAAATTAGTCGAGAATCTGTGTTTTATTGGTTGATTTTTAAAAATGTATTCATTTTTATTTAATTCATAAATATTATTTAAAAATTTTCATCAAGTGATCAATGAACACCAAATTAATGTTTATATACGGATTATTACTTTTTTTATTTATTGCTATTTATTACTATTAAATATAACCAATTTATAATTAATAGTTGCTTCATCTGGTTGTTCTTAATTACGAGAAACGTTTATGAAATAGCATCGAACCAATTCCCGGCATAAAACCGAGTGGTGGAGTAATAAAATTAGCATCTGTGTGCACATTTTCTTATAAGCATTGCTGTATAATAAAATATCTGGTTACGTCACGAATTCCTTCATATATTCTTACTAAGCTCGTGCAAAAAAAAAATGTGCAAATTTAGTAAGAGTGGATGTGTTTGGATCAAAAGTGAGTTGATACGTGATTTTCATCATCACATGAAACGTGCTTTTAAATACAATAATTTCATTTCGTAATAAATTTAATGAATTAATCACAGTAATACTTTTATTTAATTGGGCAAGATCTATAAAAAAAGATCGACTGTTCGACCCTTGCAAGTGATCGAGGCGCTCGATCTTTTTGATCGGTTCGATCATTTCAAACCGCTTGATCCACTCTATCGTCTCGATCTTTTCAGACTGCTTTTCGGAGTGGGTTTATCATGTTGTGCGGCTCGAGCAATGTTTTATTTGATCGGCCTAGGTAAGATCGATCATTGAATCACACAATTACGGGTGTGGTTTAGACAAAAGAGATAGCTATATAAATATTGGCAATCACGAATTCGAGTTAGATTGCTGTTGTTATCAATGAACAATATTGTATTAGATATTAAAGTAATCCTAAAATAAGCAGGAATTTCATCAGATGAATTAAACATTATTTTAATGTTTAGTTTGTGAGAAAAACAATTATGAAAAGCAATGGAAATTGATCAAATTTATAGCAAATTTCAAATTATATTTTTGCTAATAAAAACTTGTGCAATGAAAATTTAAAGGATTTCACTAAATTCTGCATTCAAATAACTTAGCAGACATGACCTATTAATTTCATTATATCTTACAATTTTCTTTTCTAACTTGAACTAGTAAATTGACGCAATACACGAAAATTAACGATTTATTCTTTATTTAGACTGATACTTTATACTTGGTAGATAAAAAATTAAATACACATTCATATTATTAAATCCGAAAGAACGGCTCTTATTTCAAACGATTATTTTCATTTTACTATATAACTATCTCTTTCTACTAAACCGCAACCTTAAGTTATTCTGTTTTATACAAAGTGAGACAACCTAATCCAGCAAAAATCTGAAAAAAAAAAACTTGAAAACTCTTGGTTATTCTACTAAAAACGTTGACTGTTTAATTTCCAGAAAAATAATTATTTTCAGTAATTTCGACCCATTTAAATTGGCTCCATGGAATTAACATGGAGCCTTATGGAAACGGTTTAATAGAAACCCGCCGATTGGCCGTTGGAGCTAAATTACAAAATTCGTATACAATATAGAAAGACGCGGTTTTCATCATTCGTTTCCTAAAGAATTCAACTATATTCCCACCCAAATTGATATCTTAGTGCCGCTTGAGACCGCCAGAAAAAAATCGCAAACTTTAATAAAATTCGCGCACAATTTGGGAACGTCAACTTTGCGAGCAAGTTGGCGGAAAACTAAATACTTGACAAAGTTCAAATTTTCACAGATCATTCTCCTATTATTTAGCTACATTCTGGTATAATATGAAGTCATTTTTCGATTTTCGTATTTTCGCCGAAATTCCACATTTTCTCTCACTCTATCTCTTTCTATATATATATATACATCTTTATTCAGAAAATAACTTTATATAATATACAGTTATATAATACAATTATAAGTTTTATGAAGGTGTTAGTCTGTCCTGGGCTATCGACCTTAGGTTAGGTTTTTCTTTTTTCAATTTTCTCTGAACATTTTTTTTTTCTCTTAAAATAATATTTAAAAAATCTTAAGATATTTGGTTATACTACTAACAATATTGACTATTTGGTTTAACCCGAAATAATCGTTTTCAATCATTTCGAGCCATTTCAATAGTTCCGCGAATTTAACATGGAGCCTTATGGGAACGGTTTCGTGGAGCCCCTTCGACTGGCCGTTCCGGACGTTTCTGTATTTGGACCAAAATTGCTAAACTCACGAATAAATTAGAAAAGCGGGATTTTCAGCATTTTATTCTTAAATAATTCAGCTACATTCCCATCGGAATTAATGTATTTGTATCGTTTAAGACCGCCAGGAAAAAAATTGCAAACTTTAATAAAATTTTCGCAAAATTTGGGAAAGTTAACTTTGGGAGCATGTTGATGGAAAACTTATTACTTGATTTAGCTCAAATTTGCACAGGTCATTCTTCTATTCTTTAGCTACATTTTGGTATAATATGAAGTCATTTGTCGATTTTAGGATTTTCGTCGAAATTCCACTTTTTTGCCTTAGGAATTTTTTTAAAATTTTTTCTCTTAAAAAGAATATTAAAAAAATCTTGAAGATACTTGTTTATACTACTAACAATATTGACTATTTAGTTTAAGCGGAAATAACCGTTTTCAAACATTTTGAACCATTTCAATAGTTCCTCGAATTTAACATGGAGCCTTATGGGAACGATTTAGTGGAGACCGGTCGACTGGCTGTTCCGGACGTTTCCGTATTCGGACCAAAATTGCTAAACTCACAGATAAATTAGAAAAGCGGGATTTTCAGCATTTGATTCTTAAAGAATTCAGCTACATTCCTATAGAAATTAACGTCTTTGTATCGTTTGATACCGCCAGAAAAAAAATCGCAAACTTTAATAAAATTTTCGCCCAGTTTGCGAAGATCTACTTTGCGAGTAGATTGGTCGCAACTTAATTACTTATAAATGCTCAAATTTTCACCGATTATTCTCCCATTCTTTAGCTACATTATGGTATAAAATGAAGTCGTTTGGAGATTTTTTAATTTTCGACGAAATTCCACTTATTTTATACTAACCCCTTTACGACTTTTTATTTTTTGTTTTTGTTTTGATCAGCTCGATTGACTAACAATCTTTATTCAAATGTGTATATGTATGTACAATAATATATAAAATTAGAATTATATTTTGTAAATGAATCGGCTATCGACCAGTGATCTTTCAACCCAGCTCGATTATTTTGATTGATTGATTGAACGATTTTTGAGATGATCGATCTTGCCCATCATTACTTGTAATGTTAATAATATAATTGCAAATAGAGATTGCTAACCATCAAATTCAAATTAAGCTCATCATCAGTAGCAATTTTGAGATCTAAATTTATAATATTCATATTATAATAAATACAGGGTTATTATAAATGATGGACCCATTTTTCAAAATTCGTATTTATTAAAGTACAAATTCAAAATTAACAATCTCGCTCTCAAACTTAATATCTATCTTTTAAAAGTCAAGATTATTTATGAGCTCGCTTACGCTTGCAATCTTGACACCTAAGTTATGCCAGTTAAGATTATTTTAAGCTATCTCTCGCTCTCAAACTTAATATCTATCTTTTAAAAGTCAAGATTATTTATGAGCTCGATCAAGAACCTTTATAAATTTGCTATCGCACGCAAAACATGACACCTAAGTGAAAGGAGTCACAAAAATGGACAGAATACAAAGTACAATAATTAGAGAAGAGCTAGAAATGGAGGAAATGATGAAGTTCATAGAAAGAAGGCAACTGAGTTGGTGGGGACATTTACAGAGGATGGACGACAAAAGAAGTACAAAGAGGATATGGAATGCGCGAACAGCAAAGAAGAGGAGACGAGGGAGACCAAGAAAAACATGGGAACAAGGACTGGAAACGATAATAAAAGAGAAGGAGATAACAGTAAACCATGCTAGAGCACTAGCAAGGAATAAGAAGGAGTGGGCAAACTTTGTACGTGGACTCGGAAGCAGAAGTGTGAAATGACAAAAAAATGTAATAGACTTATTACGCCCAACACCCGTAAGGGTTCAAGGGTTTTTGATAATATACATATATATTCATATTTATTTTATACAATATGAACTACCATGTTTAAATATTAAAAACACTATAAATGTTCAACGTGTCCATCCTTTGATGCACGACAATATTGTTCCGCAGAAAGTTCAGAGTTGTTGGTAGAAGCGGGACATAAACATCTTGATAAGAAATAGTCATATTGGGTGAGCTCAGGAGATCTCAGTGGCAAGAAGTGTAGAGCCAGGTCTTCGACCTATCCAGCGCTGAGGAAATATTCATTCAAAAAGCCTCGTACAGCGAGGTGCTATCCATACAGTTGGTTGGGGTATTCCAAGTTCTCTACTAGCGTTATTGGTAGACTTGCTTGGACTGCGAACAAAACATTCTTCAATACGTCTGACATCATCCTCAGGCACACGCGGTTGGCCTGTGCTAATGGATTTTCTAGTTGGTGGTTCAATACCGAATTTAGTATGAAAGGCCCGCTGTACTACAAATTGCGACTCACTTATTGTGAAATCCTGCACCAGAAGACCTTGTGGACGCACTGAAAATTTATACTGTATTAAAAACAAACTTTTAAACTTCCTCTTTTCATGGCTACAAAGATTTTAATTTTGGAATTGTGCTTTAAAAAATATGAGTTTTTAAAAATGGATCCATCATTAATAATAATCCTGTATTATAATAATTTATGATTATATGAATATTAATAGGTAGAAGTTTAAATAATATTAAAATAATTTATGTTCTTATAAATATTAATATGTAAATAAAATCCACTAAATTTAAATAATTACACAATACAACAGATTAAAATGCCATGAATTTGTAATGACTGGACGCATTAATCATTTAAACTGGTCTCAACCAATCACAAAAAATAGGTAAACGTGTCAGAAAAATCAGAAACGATTGCATTCGAATATTTAATATGTTTTGGACACACGAATACTAAACATTCAAATGCAATCGATCTAATCTCACTCAATTTAATTAAATCCTAGAAATTTAACAACAAATTCCGAAGCTATTTTTTTTCCTTCTTGTTTTTTTTTTAAATTAGCATTACGTGTATATCAAAATTCGGTAGCAAGGAACGAAACTCGCCTATTCAGGTCGCAAGAGTTGCCCCCAGGGATGATTTAATTAAGTGAGCGATACACGTTTTCCAATATTCAACGGAGCGGATTTAATTACGAAAAAGCAACAAACAGAGTGCGCCAAGAAGGAAAAAAAATATATATATAATGGGATCCGAATGATTTGTAGTGAAAAACAGTCTTCCCCGAGGGCGCGTCGTGTACAAATCGAATTTTAATTAAAGCCCTGTTTTTTTTTCTTTCTTGCTTTGATAAATTCCACTTTATTCGTTGGCAGTCACGCGAATTTTCAGCAATTATCGTAATCACGCAACGCGATTAGGAATTTTCGTGAAAGTCCCGTGGATGGTTTTAAATTGTGTAACACTTTCGATTTGTCCGTATTTTGAAAAGCGGAGGATTCTTGAAATTATTTGTTTGAAATTAGATAGCGGTCTACTTTCTAAGAATTTGAAGAAAAACATTAAAGAAAATATGAAAATCAGGACAGAAAGACCTCGGGTCAATAGCCCAGACAAACTCCTATATGTATTATAATTATTTATGTTATATTAAATGCAATGCTTGTCGCGCTACTCTCTTGAGGAGAATCCATATTGGATCCGACAACGGGGTGGAGCGTCAATGTTTGGTGTGGCTTTCTAGGAGATCATGTCATGACGGAAATCTGAATGCGCAAAAATACAGTGAAATTCTAACCACTCGACTCCTCTCACACAAACGACCACACAAACAAATACGACCGAATGCAACATCTTTTTTCGCGATTACAGCGCCATAAATCATGCTGACAAAAAAGTAATCTGAGTAGATTTTTCTTATTGTTTAATGAGGAATCTGATTCGGTAATAAAAAAATTGGGGTTTTTATTAAACAAAAATTGAGTTGACCTTGATTTAGCAACAACAGCACCATCCAGGACAAAGCCAGTGTTACGTTATTATGACGATTATTTTTTGCCCAGGTAATTTCTGCGTAAAATGTATTCTTTCCGAGATATTTACTAAAAATACTCTAAATGGACCACCCTGTATATCAAAATCATGCAAGACTCCTATTATGCACCTCACATTTCCCCCCTCTGAATATTAAAAACACTTGATTGTGTTTACTAAACATCCACCGGAGGAAAAACGCTCGTTCTTGAGGGACGCATCCGGGTCCTCCCGGATAAATTCAATTTAGACGTAAATCCGGGATGATTTTGGGGCCCGGGACATTATTTCCCTGGATTACGCGATGCAAATGTACGTGGCTTTGTAAGAAATTCCAATTTAAACTCGGGGAACAGTGTTTAAAAATGTTTTAGGGAGCGACGCAGAACAATGGCTACATTAAATAAAAAAAAGTGAAATACAAAGGAAATGTGTGGCTGAAAGAAATGCGCGGGGGTTGAGTTGAGTGAAAGGGATTAAATTGTAATTAAAATTGCGTTTTGTTCATGAAAAAGGTTTTATTGCTTTATAAGAGTCGGGTTTTAGTTGAACAAGTTTTATTGAGCGAAGGTTTTATTCAACATCCGCTTTTATCATAATGGATATTTCATATTCATTTAATTATTTATATAAATTATATATAAATTTATGAAATTAAATATTACTTACCTGTTACAAATTTATTAGGATTTAAGAGTATACATAAGCGATATTGGTTATTATGTTCAGGAGGGGAGGACGAAGAAAGAGCTAAAGGATGAGTGGTATTAATAATAATAATATTAATAATAATAATAATAATAACTTTATAATAATAATAACTTTATTACGATAATCACCTTTTTACAAGTTTTACAATTATTTAAATATAATTTTATAAATACGTTCCTTATAGCTCCAAATAGACTGAAAGATGTTATGAAAGAAAAGTACATAAACGAAAAAAAAATTGTCAGTAGAAATGAAAATATTAGTGATGGGCAAAGTCGATCTTTTATTATTGCTAAATTATGTATATTATAATTTTAAGAATGTTACTTATTATAAAAATATCAAAAACAACTTCTCATTTATTAATAAACATAAATTTGAAGTTATTTTTTCGTTTCAAGTACTTAAAAGACACATTTAGTAATACTCGATTACTAATATTATTCGATTTTGCCCAACACTAGAAAATATTAGACGATGAAATATGGGGATTAACTAAGACTCAAAAAAGAAGAAAACTATATATTCCTTGAAACTCTACAGAAGAAAATAGATGATGGACTAGAAGCTATAATAATTAAGGGAGATTAGGTCCATTCAAATCTCCCTTAATTATTAGATTATTAGACAAACCAAAATAAAGGAATAGAGGAAAAAAGGCGAAGATTTTATAAATAATAATGGAGAGAGAGAGAGAGAGAGAGAGAGAGAGAGAATGTTTCGTGCGGCATTCTAGGAGATCATGTCATGATGGAAATCTGAATGTGCAAAACTATACTGAAATTCTAACAACTCGACTCCTCACACATGGAGAGAGAGAGAGAGAAAGAGTAATAGAACTAAGTATTGTAAATAACCCAACAATAGCTAACGCAAAATTAAAACACAAAATGATACATAAATACACTACAGTGCGACCAACCCGAAAAGAAAAGTCAATAATAGACCGTTTTATAATAAGAAAACACAAATTTCAAAATGTACAAAAAATTAAAGTTTCAAGAGGAGTAGAGATTAGCAGCGATCGCTACCTAGTAAAATTAAACATGAGAGAGAATGTAAAAGATAAATACGATAAAAGAAGACAAAGAATAAAAGAGAAGATAAAAGTCTATTAAAAGAAGCACCGTATTAAGAGAAGTATCAGGTGATATTAAAACGAAAATTCAGCAAATTAATTGAAACTGAAAAAATAAAATAAAATAATAAATAATATGAAAAAAAAAATGGAAAGGATTTAAAAATAATATTTTAGAAGCAGCTAGAGAAAGCTGTGGAACAAAATACATTACAAATAAAGAGGTAAAAAACAGAGAGAAAAAGAAAGAACTAAGAGAGAAAATCGTGATAAAAAAGATAAATGTATTTAAACACGAATAAGATAGAAGACTACGAAGAATTAAAATCAAAAAGGAAGGATATAAAGATATAAGTCAGGAGAGTAAAGCAAGCATCGGGGACAAATTTTGGAAATAAAATATCGAGGGATTACAAAGAGAACCAAAAATAATTCTACGGAACATTGAAACAATTGAAAAAAAAAAAAATAAAGAATATATCATGTTGAATATTAAAGACAAAAAAAGGAAAGTTAATACAAGAAAAGGATAAAATAATGGAAGGGTGGAGAGGATATTTTGAAGAATTAACTGAAACACAGACAGAGTGATAACATGAACAAGAGGAACTTACCAGAAATGGAGTCAATACAAGAAACAGAAATAATAGAATCTATAAAGAAAATAAAAGCCAGAAAAGCACTAGGAAATGATAACATAACCCCAGAAATGATGAAAAGTATAAATAAAGAAGGAGTACGGGCATTAACTGAAGTTATGAATATAATAATGGAGATAAAAAAGCCAGAAGAATGGAAGAAGGGAATAATACTGCCCATACACAAGTCGCAGATACAAGAAATTGCAAGAATTATTGAGGGATCACCCTAATTTTTAGCAAGAATATTAGATAAAAGAAATCTACAAGGGAAATTAGGCAAAAGGTGGCGCTTGCGTCGTTTTAAATTTATTACAAGTCAGGAGATCAAAGATATTGCAAGAATTATAGAGGGATCACCCTAATTAATATCACAGGAAAATTTTTAGCAAGAATATTACATGAAAGAAATCTACCCATATACAAGGGAAATTAGGCAAAAGGTGGCGCTTGCGTCGTCTTTAATTTATTACAAGTCAGGAGATAAAAGAAATTGTAAGAATTATAGAGGGATCACCCTAATTAATATCCCAGGAACAATCTTAGCAAGAATATTAGATAAAAGAATTAGGGATTGAAAAGACCATCGAAGATACACAATGTGGATTTAGAAGAGGCCAAAGCATACTAGATCTTATATTCTTATTACGAGAAATTAATTAAAAATATTTTTAATTATTTTCTCATCAGGCACTTGGTGAAACATTTTTTTACAATAAATATAGGTTTGTAAAAAAAAAAACACTTGGTTTATGTTTCACAAAATTTAGTTTTATTTTACTGACTAGTTTCGGTGTGTTACGCCATTATCAAAGTAAGAATACAGGAGATTTTTTTAAACAACTATTCATATAAATAGAAAAGAGTATTTACTCACCTGATTACAGTTATTTAAATAAATTAAAAAAAAAATGATTTGAAAATAATTAATAAATTATTTCTACAATTAGCTCTGCGACATTTGACTTACGTAAGGCAGAGCTGTTCTGACGAGGAATAGATCCTGAAACACGTGTCTGCAGATAGTCTTATATTAAGTTTTGTTGTTATTGTATTAAATTAAAAAAATGATGCATTATGCAATATTTTATTGATATGCAGCAGCAGGTGTACATTATGTAATTCAATGTCCGGTGGGATATTTGTTTTAATGTGCATTTGTTTAACGTACTTACGTAACGTAAGTCAAAAGTCACAGAGCTAAATGTGGAAATAATTTATTAATTATTTTCAAATCATTTTTATTTAACTATTTATGTTATGACGGATTGCGTTTATCAAGTAATTGTGGCGGTTTCAGGTAATAAGGGCGGTTAATATTGGGGAGTTTAAAATCTCTTCATTATCGTTAATGATGTTTTTTTTGCTCATTTTTATGGCTTTATTGATCTGTAAGCCTTCCTTAAAAATCTTAAAATTAGGCGTTTGGTCCTTATTACCTGAATGTAAAATGTTTAAATTAGCGGGATCAAAGAAATGGTTATATATGACGCAATGCTTGACAAAACCGGTGGATTATTTTTTATATTGTTTAGTTGAGTCTCGTTCACTTGGTAAAACATATTTAGTAATAAATGTTTCAAAAATAAAAATCACTTGGTTTGTTTTACAATTTTAATTTATTGTTTCGACTAGTTTCGCCAAACGTATTATAAAGAATGAATGAATGTACAAAGGTTGTCGCAATAAATAAATACAGATGTATAAGCGGTTCAGATAATAAGGGCGTTAATTATTTTTTATCAATTATTGATTTTTTGTGTTTCTTCATTCGTATTTCAAATCTTAAAAATATATAAATAAAGGAAGAGAATTACATTTATGCTTTATAGACCTGGAAAATGCGCTGGACAGTCAGAAGAGAAGATATATGGAGAGGGCTACAAAGAATAGGAGTCAATAGAAGGACCATAGAAATAAATAAAGCCATATATAAAGAAAACAATAGGCAAAAGATTTTCTGAGGCCTAACTAGATGTTTATGGTTGTAATGTTGTAAATATTGTAATGTAATTTAAAATATCTCTCAGAAATAAAGATTATATATATATATATATATATATTATAGATAATTTATATATATAAGAAAACAAAAACATCATTAGAACAAACATTGAAGAGTCAAATGAGTTTATAATAAAAATATGTGTAAAACAAGGATCCTCTACTATTCACGGTAGTATTAGATGGTGCAATAAAACAAGCAAATACAAGAATGATATCACTAAAATTGACATATTAGAAAATGAAAGAGACAAAAATAACAGAATTGACGTTCGCAGAGATGGCATAGCAGAAACCAAAGAAGACTTGCAAGATAACAACATAGTACACCAGGAGTTGATAAAAATCAATATATTTTTTTATTTGATTTAAAATAAAAATGATTAAACAGCCATATGAAAATAAACACAAAGAAAACATTTCTAGAGAAATAAAGACAAATAAAATAACACTGCAATGAGAAGTTATTGTTACGGTTGTGGTTTCGTGAGAGGTGTGCTTTTTGCACAGGCACACATAGGCCTCGTTAGTCCCCTAATGCTTCCTCCCTTTAGAGTATCTGGACCATGTGTCAGCACAGCCAGCCTACCTCATCAAGATAGGCTAGCAGTGCGGAGGCAGGTATAAGCAAAGAAGGAATACAGGCACTAACTGAACTCATGAATGCCATAATAATGGTGATAAAAATACCAGAAGAATGGAACAAGGGAATAATACTGCCCATACACAAGGAGATCCCTGATTTTCACCATTGCTGGGCATTAGTTATCGTACAAGTAGAAAACTTTAAGTATTTGGGATCTATTTTTGAAAGCAATTAATCGATATAAAGAGAGGAAAAATTTACAATATAATGAAGACGACTTTTCTTTGGTAGAAAAGAAATAGCAAAAAATGTAAAAACGGAAATAATTAGGAAAGTAATAAGACTAGGAATGATATAGAGCAGTGAAACTTGGACCATGTCAGAGAAACACAAGCCAAAAATGAATGGACATGAGATTTTTGCTAAAATAAAAAACAAGACAAAACGGGACAGGATGATGAATTATGTATTCAGACAAAAATTACAGATATAACCAATAAATGAGGTAATAACAGAAGGACAGCTGAGATGGTTCGAACACGTATACCGCATTAAGGGAGACCGAACAACCGAACAACAAGAAGAATATACTAGACAAGAGTGCAAGGAAGAAACTACAAGGGAGTAGCTATGCCTTAGATTCAACTGAATTTGTGCGGAAACATCCCCGAACAATAATACCAAATCAGTCCATCAAAATTCCAACCGAAAACCAAGAAAAACGTGGAATTAGAGAAGAAGCATAAAGAAAAGATATAGACTGGAAAGATATAAAATTGTAACATATAAATTTGTTTTTATTTTACTCTTTTTCCTTTCTATTAGGTGTAATTATGTTACAATTTTGGCTATCGACCAGAGGTCTTTGTCTTGTTCTTGTCGTTGCCTACTTACTTGTCATAATGACTAACATTATTGTCGAAGTCCGTATTATTTGATGAAATGATAAGTGAAAAATCGTAACGGTAGGGAATTTATATTTTGGGGCCGAAAATGATTGGAAATAATTATTTTTGGGAAAATTAAATAGTAGTGTTACGAAATCGGGTTTAATCAGACTCGGAAATAAGTAAAACATTGTCTTTTTATTTATTTACAGTACACTTAACATATTTATTTACAACACACTGTCACTATTTATTTACAACGAGATGTTGAGCACTCGGACGTTCGTGATAGACTGACTGCCTGCAGCGCCACTAGTGCGTTTATATAGCGTGTTTGTTTCTCGAACTTTCCGGAACTTTCGATGACGCTGCGTTTACCGTCGTGCGCTCTGTAAAACATTCTAGAGTGATCTTTCCAGTTTCTTCTTTCACTTTCGTTACAATATTAATGCTCTTATATTAAAAAAATCTTGATTAAAACAAAATAAGGATAATGTCCGTATTTCCAAATTTTTAGTCAATGGTCTTACAACTAAATTGCTTTTATTTGAATAAATAAAATTAAGCTAAATTAGAAGCTACTGAAAGATATTTCAGTATAAAGATATTTTGTTGAATTGGAATTCAAAATTAGAAGCTACTGGAATATATTTCCGGTTAAGTGGGTTTGTGTTTATATTCAAAAAGATAAATACCCTTTTTTGAATAAAAACACAAACCCACTTAACCGGAAATATCTTTCAGTGGCTTCTAATTTTGCTTAATTTTATTTATTAAAATAAAAGCAAACTAGTTGTAAGACTATGTTTGTGTTTTTATTCAGTAAAGGGTATTTATCTTTTTGAATATAAACACAAACTCACTTAACCGGAAATATCTTTTAGTAGCTTCTAATTTCGAATTCCAATTCAACAACAACAACAAAAAAAACTTGATAATTATAAATCGGACACACTTCATCCATCCATCAACAAACTTGAAGCGATTCGCGCCGGCGATAAACATTTTTAATAGACCGTAATATTAAACCCGGACGGTTATTGCGATATTTATCGTTGGGAGCACATGCTAATTTCCTGTTTTCCCTGCACGCCCGCTCAATAACTCTATAAACCATTCCACCTACACACGCGGGGTTTCATATGTGCAAACATTATGTATGCACTGAGTTTACAATAACGAAAATAAAAATCAGCCCGTCGAAATGAACCCGCTGTTTCGATAAACCGTTCGGCTTTTAAAATCCGCTCGCATAGAATAATCCGTTCCGCGTTTGAACTATGTTTTTTTTTTCATAATTCCCGGTTTCCCGTTCATGTTTCATATATTAAAAACAATGATATGGTGGATTGTTTGATTGCCTCTCGGTGCAGACATTAGAAATATATTCAAATATCTCTATTCAAGTAACTATGGTAGAATAAACGCTAGCTGTTTAATTTACAGAAAATTAATCATTTTCAGGCTATTTCAATTTCTCCATTGCTTAAAAGAATCGTTCTATGAAGACATCGATTTTTGAATATTATAATTTTTGAAAATCCACTTATGAAATGAAATTAAAATCATAATAAATTAAAGACGCCGCAAGCGCCATATTTTGCCTAATTTCAAGTGGCATCGTCGACGATTTGGGTCTACAAGGTAGACGACCGAGAATCATTGTTTCGTCCACTAAAGGAAGGCGAACTAGTCTTTTTTATGAGAACAGGAAACGAAATGTGAAATAAAAATGATTCAAATAATTAATTGAATCGGCTGTTAATTGTTGAAAGTTCATATTCACTTTTAAATTGAATAAAACTGTTTAACTTTCAAAATATTATATTGAAACGCTACACGTGTTTCGCCACACTGTGGCTTCTTCAAGCGAAAAAATAGTGTAAGAAGTATTTCTTCGCCTGAAGAAGCCACAGTGTGGCAAAACACATGTAGCGTTTCAATATAATATTTTGAAAGTTAAACAGTTGTTTTATTCAATTTAAAAGTAAAAATGATTCGTTTTCTGAAGATTAAATAGCTAACGTTTATTTTACCATGATTATGACCTTAAAAAAGAAATGGCATTCAGTAGTCGGTATATAGTACAGCATTATTTCCTTCGTGGTAATACCCACTATTTAAAACCGAAAATATTTATGGAATCACTGACAGAAAATCCTCTGTTGTGACAGGTGACAGCATTCTTTCGCTTCGGCCGTAAACCGAGACGTTGCAGGAATTTCGTGTCGGGAATACACGCACACAAACATCCAGAATGTTCTCAGTTTCTGTTTCCGTTTGGGATGAAGTAATGTTTCCTATAAGAGCCGTATAGTTGGCTGCACTGGAACATTGGAACGTAAATAGAAGCGGGAAAGGAGAAGGAGGTTGTTGACTGAGGCGGAGAGGAGCTCTCCTCTCTTTCCCATGTCTAATTGGACTAATTAGCCGAGGGTTGGGAGGAAAAGGTAGCTCCTGCAACGATTCTCAAAAGTGTATATTTAGTGAAATTCGACGAAAAAATAAATGGAATACAAAAAAGATCACTACGGACGACATTGTTTGAAATATTTGTAGTTTGAAATATTAGAAAAAAATTCTTACATACAATGAATGCTCTTAGTATACGTGCATTCTCTCTGGGTTTATTATAAAACTGCGTAATAAGGCGCATTAACTGCGGGAAAAAGAATGTCTCGTAAATTAAATACAAATATTTTTTTTTTAAATAACTGTGACCAAGTGAATTAATCCTCATTTTTTTTTCTGAATTTCGATTTCCTTGTTTTCATAAACAGGACAAGTTCGCCTTCCTTTAGTGGACGAAACAGTGATTCTCGGTCGTCTACCTTATAGACCCAAATCGTTGAAGATGCCACTTGAAATTAGGCAAAAGATGGCGCTTGCGTCGTCTTTAATTTATTATGAATAAATCCTGTTTTTCTATTACAAAGAATGTTTCGTTTCATTAATAGAAATTTTCATATTCTATTTCTTTGTGAAGTGAAAAAAATCCTTAACCACAAATAAATTTTATTTCGAGCCATAGCGAGACTACCAAATCTTTTGATTAGCAGAGCTTAGTGTCAGGTTTTCGTCAATAGCGAGTTTATAAAGATTCTTAAGAAACTCGTGTTATTGAGAAATATTGTAAAATGTTAAGCGTTGTAGATTCTTAAGAGACTCGTGTGTATGTATCGGTATATTGAGAAATATTGTAAAATGTTAAGCGCTGTAAAAAAATAAGGAAGCAAAATGTTTAAATTTTGCTTTCACAAAATTATTTTCTTTATTACTTATTATGTCGTGTACTATTTTATATAATTTTTATATTAATAAAACTAAATATGTGGCTAATGAAAAACTAAAAATATCTACGTAAATGTTACTGTCCTAATTTCATATTTATAACATTGCAAATATATGTACTATCAAAAACATATTTATATATATATAATCTAAAATCCCCATCTACCATTAGCCGCGCTGGTCTGAGGAAATTACTTCATCAGGGCAGTCAACATCTAAATGTTAAAGATTGTTAGTGCTTTTTATGTAAATTGTGTTGCGTTTTTTTTTTATTTATTATATGTAGTTTAGTTTTAGATTAACTAGCCATAAGTCGAATCTGTATTATTTTATTGTAAATGGACTTCCGTAAATAAATAAATAAAAAAGGTGGTGTAGGGGTAAAAAAATATTTAATACACCGCATACGTAAAGGGTCGATAAATAAAAACACAAATTTTCTTTTCTTTTCGCCACTGTTTAGATCTTTTAGAATGCTTAAGAATATTGCTTTTTGTACCACTTATTTCTGATGTGTAAGAGTCAAATATTATTTCTGGATAAACGAAGGTAAATCATTACACTCGTCATATCTTTTTCGCGACGTGACTGATGAATATATTATAAACCTCTCATAACTTATTTCAGTCTGATACATACAGGATTCTTTAACTGGCAGAACTTGAAATTTGCAAGCGATAATAAGTATTTATACAAACTTTTTTTACTTTTAAATAAATACTCTTTTATTTAACTATCTTCTACTTTATAAACAGATTTAAAACCATTGGCTTGTTTATTATTGGCAGACTCCCGAAAAAACAGTCTATAAAAACAGACAATCGAAGAGCCGGGCTTCTGGTCGTCTGAGCGGGAGCCGAATGTTTGTGTTGAGTCGGATAAAACGGAATATTTGTCCGGTTTACGAGGCAATTACAGATAATCGTAAAAGGTTGCGAAGACCCCATTCGATTTAACGTGCACGGATAGAAATAGACAAATTACGAACGCATAAATCCTCGAGCCAGCAAGACCCCAGAAATTACGATAATCGTCGACGATTTCACCAAAACAATTTTGTCCCGGATCTCGGAGTGATGAATCTACATTGCACGAAACGTACTTTGTTTTGAATAATGTAGATTTATCAGAGTTTATTTTATTGTGCGAAAAATATTATAATAAGTCGAATAAAAAGTGAGCAAATGCTGATTTCGATTTTTGAATAAAATATAACAGAATTCAAATACTAATATGATAAAGATATAAATAAAATAAGATAAATTAAATAAAAATGATTTGAAAATAATTAATAAATTATTCTCACATTTAGCTCTGTGACTTTTGACTTACTTTACGTAAGTACGTTAAACAAATACACATTAAAACAACTACTCCGGGCAAATACCCCGCCGGACATTGAATTACATAATGTACACCCGCTGTTGCATATCAATAAAATATCGCATAATGCAAGTTTAACCTTTTTTCATTTAAAAGGAAGGATGATTGAATGGATATTAAAGTTAAGGAATGATGAAATGAGGGACATTTTTGGCATAGGTATTTCCATTCAGCCACTAACGAAATTTGAAATATATAGGTCATTAATCAAGTATAACCTGTATATTATTAAATAATCTCATATTCCATGTTTTGAAATATCTATAACCTTTCGCGATCCGAAAAATATTCAAATTTCGATTGTTTTTTTTAAATACTTCCCATTCTTGGATCGTGACGGGAAAGCCCGGCAAAGAAAGCCGTCAATTACCTCTCGTAAAATATAAAAAAGTAAAAAAAATGTGGATTTGCATTGAATGTTAAATAGGTTTCATAGAAATTTGTAAATTGTTTAGATTTGTTTTATTTTGTGACACTCGTTTTATATGTATATGTTTTTTTACTCATGAGAAGTTGACCACGTATTTTCTAGCCACGGATTTGCCCGGCGCATCCACCATTATTGATTTTGTGACACTCGTTTTATATGTATATGTTTTTTTACTCATGAGAAGTTCCACGGATTTTCTAGCCACGGATTTGCCCGGCGCATCCACCATGACGGAGGCGCCAGGTATTGTTAGTTGTTAAATAATTGTTTCTCGGAGTTGTCACTTGCTAAATATTTGTTTAATTCGAACATTTTGTTTGACTCTTTAGTATTTTATGTTTGGATGTAATTTAATATGTTACTTTATTCTTAAAATCGTCTTCAACATGCGCTTGCTTAAAAATCCTGCAGAACCCTGTTTGTCACTTTTTATTTTCGTTTTTTCGATGTTAATTTGTTAATAACATCCCAATGAAGTAATTTAGAGAGTATAAAAATAGTATGTCTTAAATTTATTTTTTTATGAATTTTTAAATCCAGCGACGGATTCAACTCCAAAATGAAATATTTTCAATGTTCTGCAGAACGCTGTATGTCACTTTTTATTTTCGTTTTTTTCGATGTTAATTTGTTAATAACATCCTAATGAAGTAATTTAGAGAGTATAAAAATAGTATGTCTTTAATTTATTTTTTTATGAATTTTTAACTCCAGCCACGGATTCCACTCTAAAATGAAATATTTTCAAAGTTCTGAAGAACGCTGTATGTCACTTTTTATTTTCGTTTTTTTCGATGTTAATTTGTTAATAACATCCTAATGAAGTAATTTAGAGAGTATAAAAATAGTATGTCTTTAATTTATTTTTTTATGAATTTTTAACTCTAGCCACAGATTCCACTCCAAAATGAAATATATTCAAAGTTCTGCAGAACACTGTTAATCGCTTTTTATTTTCGTTTTTCTGATGTTAATTTATTAATAACATCCTAATGAAGTAATTTAGAGAGTATAAAAATAGTATGTCTTTAATTTATTTTTTTATGAATTTTTAACTCCAGCTTCGGATTCCATTTCAAAATGAAATATTTTCAAAGTTCTGCAGAACACTGTTTGTCACTTTTTATTTTCGGTTTTTCGATGTTAATTTGTTTATAACATCCTAATGAAGTAATTTAGAGAGTATAAAAATAGTATGTCTTTAATTTATTTTTTTATGATTTTTTAACTCCAACCACGGATTCCACTCCAAAATGAAATATTTTCAAAGTTCTGCAGAACACTGTATGTCACTTTTTATTTTCGTTTTTTTCGATGTTAATTTGTTAATAACATCCTAATGAAGTTATTTAGAGAGTATAAAAATAGTATGTCTTAAATTTATTTTTTTATGAATTTTTAACTCCAGCCACGGATTCCACTCTAAAATGAAATATTTTCAAAGTTCTGCAGAACGCTGTATGTCACTTTTTATTTTCGTTTTTTTTCGATGTTAATTTGTTAATAACATCCTAATGAAGTAATTTAGAGAGTATAAAAATAGTATGTCTTTAATTTATTTTTTTATGAATTTTTAACTCCAGCCACGGATTCCACTCCAAAATGATATATTTTCAAAGTTTGTCACTTTTAATTTTCGTTTTTTCGATGTTAATTACTTTCCCCGGACCCCTGTCCAAGGGAAAGTATTGTGATCGTGAAAATTTTCGAACCGCCAATTTCAACAAATATGCACGTTTTGAGGTCCCCTGAGTCCATTCCATCGAGTTTTGAAAAATGTCTGTGTGTGTGTCTGTGTGCTGTGTGTGTGTCTGTGTGTCTGTGTGTCTGTGTGTCTGTGTGTTTCCGCGATAGCGCATAAACGGCTAAATGGATTAAGCCCAAACTTTATATCTAAGCTTTATATAACAGTGGAATGATCTGAAAAGCTTTTGGTTAGAATCAAAACTCATTAAGTGCAACTTTACTCTTAGCAATTTTTCATTTTTTAATTCGGATAGAAAAATGTTTCAAATAAAAGTTTTAGATCTTGGAAAATAAATAATTTCTGTTATAAAACTTTTATTGTAGGACCTCCGGTTTTCATTTTATAAGCATTTATCTGATAAATTCCCTTAGAGATTTTAATTATTGAAATAATTATTTTAATGACAAATAAAACGTCAAAGTGCCTTCAAATTCAACTTATCATTCGCAAACGCCTCCAGTTTGCAAAAATAAAGAAGAGTGTGGATAAAAGATTTCAACACATTGTAAGGTAAGAAATAACACACTTAATTACAATATTCTTCTTAATACTCGGGTTTAACTTTAAAAGATAACAATCAATTTTTTCTATTAATCATTTTGCTTTCCTATTAAATTTTCAATCAGAAACTTATTTGACCGTATTCACCGGGGAAAGTGCCATGATGGACACATCACCATTTTTGCTAATAACATCCTAATGAAGTAATTTAAAGAGTATAAAAATAGTATGTCTTAAATTTATTTTTTTATGAATTTTTAACTCCAGCCACGGATTCCACTCCAAAATGAAATATTTTCAAAGTTCTGCAGAACACTGTTTGTCACTTTTTATTTTCGTTTTTTCGATGTTAATTTGTTAATAATATCCTAATGAAGTTATTTAAAGAGAATAAAAATAGTATGTTTTAAATTTATTTTTTAATGAATTGACAATACCTGGCGCCTCCGCCATGGTGGATGCGCCGGGCAAATCCGTGGCTGGAAAATCCGTGGGCAACTTCTCATCGGTTGTTTTTTTTGTATTAATAATAATAATCTTTATTAACAGATATATACAGAAAGTATACAAAATAAGTAATAAATATTGACAAACTCAAATGTATAATTTATATCTGTTAATTGGCTATTGACCAGTGGTCTTTCAATATTTTCCTGTAACTGGTTATACCGTTTGAAATAAAGAATATTATTATTATTATTATAACCACGATTAATCTTTACGCGAGTTACAATTATATATATTTTATCTATTACAAAAGCTGCTTAGACCGTGATGATAAAAAATAACGTACACGTTAAACTTTACATTTCCTGTATGAAATAGCCCCGATTATAATTTGTTGAAATTATAGTCATTAAATATTTCTGTAATAGAAACAAAAATTGAAAAGGAAGCGTAATTCCAAATTTATAATAAAATAAAAGCCTTAGTGAAATGTGATTCAATAAAATGTTGAGTAATATTTCATCGTTTCAAATCGATCTTGAAGCTTTCTTTATAAAATGTTTTAAAATGACTCAAATCAATTAACAATAAATCAATACAATGAAATTAAACAAGGAAAATAATAAAACTCGATCAATCTTTTTTCCCAACTGCAAACAATACTTACACTGTAAGATTGACAAATATCTGATTATTGAAAACACTTTTTTAAACTTTGTTTGTATAACTGAATTTTATTTAGTATCTAAATAGTGGAAACTATAAACACTAAATAAATTTCAGTTATACAAACAAAATTCACATTTAATGAAACGTTCGTTTTCCTTGTTTTCATAAACAGGACAAGTTCGCTTTCCTTTAGTGGACGAAACAATGATTCTCGGTCATCTACCTTGTAGACCCAAATCGTTGACGATGCCACTTGATATTAGGCAAAAGGTGGCGCTTGCGTCGTCTTTAATTTATTATACAAACAAAGTTTAAAAAATTGTTTTCATTAATCGAATAACGATGTGTAACAAAGTAGAAGCCTTAGCAATTAGTAAATTGACAAATATCTATTGAAACAACTACTTCCCGAGCATATACCCCGTCGGACATTTGATTACATAACAGTTCTGCTGTAAATTGCAACGTTTTGAGTCGAAAATAATCAATGAAAGGAAATAACAAATAATAGTTACAAGGCTATCTGCCGGGATTTCATCCCTCATCAGTACAGCTCTACCCTGTAAGTTCTAGGTGTTAAATCAATAATTAGCTAGGACACCCTAAACTAATAGTAAATTGTATAATTAATAGAATACAGAATTAAAGAAAAACGTATACATTAATAACTTAATTTATCTAATGATCAAATTATTGATCACTGAGGCTTCTACTTCGTTATACATTGTGTAAGATTATAATAAAACACTTTTTTTAACTTTGTTTGTATAACAGAATTACATATTTAATGACTATAGTTTCAACAATTTACACTTGTCATTATCAAACTAAAAGTAAATTCAAACCGTACAGTTTTTCTTTATATAAGGCGGACTACATCATAGTGGAGGGATTAAGGGAAGGGGGTTAGTTGTGGCGGTACAAAAACAACTACCGCTATAACTAACCCCCTTCCCTTAATCCCTCCACTATGATATAATCCGCCTTATGTAAAGAAAAACTGTACGGTTTGAATTTACTTTTAGTTCGATAATGACAAGTGTAAATTGTTGAAACTATAGTCACTAAATATATAATTCTGTTATACAAACAAAGTTAAAAAAAGTGTTTTATTATCTAATGATCATAATAAATTAAAGACGACGCAAGCGCCATCATTAAATGTTCATTATCCATTGATATCAGAAAGGCAAATTTATTCATATAAAAACGATAAGTTTTATTATTTATGTAATACGAAAATGTATTTAAAATTATTTTAAATAAATAAGTTCTGCTATACAATGTAATATTTTATTGCGTATTTGACCCTAATTAGTCATCAACAATATTCGGGATAAATGCTTCTATCAATAGGGAGCAAATTAATGCAAACATCCAACCTCTAAACAATTAGCCCCATCAAATGCACCCAATAATTCGAGACCACTGTGCGTTATTCAACAATTCGTCAAGTTTGACATGAAACGCGATTACTGCTCTATTATATTGTTTATGCCTAATCCATATATTATAGAAAACGTTTTATTTTTAATTGGATTAAATAGTATTGAATTTAAAATTTAAGTTGTTATAACAAGTAAATAAATCTTCGTTATGTTGGTTGTTGGTTGTGGAGACTTTAATTATTTAAATAAAAATACTTGTCCTTTCTCCTACTTATTTTTTCTTCAACTACTGAAGATGGAAACGTAGTTTCCGAAATATATCTAGTGAAATAAAAAAATAAGTAGGAGAAAGGACAAGTGTTTTTATTTAAATAAGTAAATAAATATCTATAGAAAAGAGTATTCATTCTCTTGGTCACAGTTATTTAAATAAATTGAATAAAAATGATTTGAAAATAATCAACAAATTGGTGCATTTGTTTAACGTACTTACGTAATGTCAAAAGTCACAGAGATAAATGTGGAAATAATTTTATTTATTTAAATAAAAATATGTGTCCTTTCTCCCACTTATTTTTTATTTCACTAGATATATTTCGCTAGATATATTTCGGAAACTACGTTTCCATCTTCAATAGTTGAAGAAAAAATAAGTAGGAGAAAGGACAAGTATTTTTATTTAAATAATTAAAGTCTCCACAACCAACAACCAACATAAAGAAGATTGGAAATAATTTGTTGATTATTTTGAAATCATTTTAATTTAATTTAAATAAATATCTGCAATTGGCTACAGATTATTGGTCTTTCAGCCTTTCATTTGGTGAAATGGCGTTTCTAAATAGATGCGAGGTATTCAATCTGCAACTTTTCCGTCTCTTGATATTTTTCCTAAAATTGTTAGTTTGGCTACACAAAAAATAATATATAGGCTCATTTGTCATAATTCAGAGATTGGTATTTTTGTTTTAAAAAAAGAACGAGTAAGCTGACGTCAAACAAAGTCATACTATTTTCTCAAATTTCTAGAGAGTTTTATAAGAATTGAATGAGAACCTTTTATACAACTAAATAAGAATTTATTAAAATAATGGTATTTTCTATTTAATTTTAAAATACCTACTTATTATATATATTGGAGGCAGAAAGACCGATGGTCGATAGCCATTTTCTGAGGTTTATGATTGTAATGTAAATATTGTAATGTAATTTAACAGAAATAAAGATTTTCTATATATATATATTGGTTTGTTCGGAAAGTAATTTCATTTTTTTTGTGGAAATGAAAGATAGATTTCGTATAATAAAGAAATACTTTATTAAATTATATATTGGCCGTTATGGTTCAACACCTTTTGTCATCTTTCTGGTAGTAGCATAATTCCACGCTCATAAAATGTTTGGTCTTTGCTGGCAAAAAACTAATCGAGGTGGTTTTTGACCTCCTCATTTCAGGTGAAGGTTTTACCGTCTAAAAAAATTTGGAGTAAATAAAAAAAATTCAAAAAGCACTTTAAAGAAGAAAAGTTATCGATCAAATGGTATATTTGGTTAATAAATAAAATACTAGGGTAAAGAATAACAATTACTTAATTTTATATTATTATTATTATTAAAGTTTATTTGTGATGAATTCTACGTTCGAGCTTTTCAATACGGTGCGAAACGTTGCATCTGTTTTTTTTTTCGTTATATTTTTTTCACCGTGTCCGATTGCCATTTCGCCATTTGATCCGAGTTCGCGGCATTCATTAATAAAAAAATGTGCCCCCGGAATAAAATAAAGCGAGGATACTCCATCATCCAGAGCTCCCATCATTTATAACAACTCGGCGTCATAACGCCAAGTGCAACTTAATAACCCGGACGTGTATTAATAAGTTTCGCGTTCGGAGATAAATTAAACTATCTTTATTTTTTTAATCTATTTTTTTTTTGTTCGAGAAACCGGGGTTTTATTAATGTTTCAATTTTAAAGTTTACAAAAATTGCTTCGGTTTGAATTAAATGAGATTTTTAGACGGAGCGAAAAAATACGAATTTTATATTTGTGATTTAATAAAAGATACTGTAATAAATTATTTCCTCTTTTAGACAATTTTTATATTCATTAAAACAACTACTTCTCGGGCCTATATTTGCAACAATTTAGTCCACGATTATTTTTAATCCTCAAACTTAAATAAATACCATTATAATAAATTGTTATAAAGTTCCATACTGAATAAAACTCCACAACAATCAAATTATTCAAAGCGTCTCATTAACTGAATGAATCCTTATTTTTAATTAAGCCTCATCTGCAACAATTTAGTCCACGAAATTGTTTAGTCCTCAAACTAAATAATTCTCGAATCTAAAAAATACGATTACAACAAACAAATTATATAAATTATATAAATTCAATAAAGTACATCCCTCATAATCCTAATAATCCCGCTAAATATAAGTACCCTTCTTACACCATTTATCATTTCATTTCATTTAATAACTCAGACTCTGACAAGGAGGTTAGCATTCGTAACAATTAGATAGACAAAGACAAGAATGAGACAAAGACAGACAGAAAGACCTTCGGTTGATTGCCAATTTATATACAAAATTTAGTTAATCATTGTAAATATATGTTAAGTGGTAAATATTGTAACTCTGTATATAAATAAAGATATTATTATAAATATATTCAATAAAAGCCCACAAAAATCGAATTATTCAAATCGCCTCATTAACCGAATGAATCCCTTTTATTTTTAATTAAGTCTCATCTGCAACTCATCTGCAACAATTTCGTGGACTAACAACGAAATTATTTAGTCCTCAAACTAAATAATTCTCGAATCGAAAAAATACAATTACAACAAATTATGTAAAGCTCCATATTCAATAAAAGTCCACAAAAATCGAATTATTCAACATTGTCTTATTAAGCAAATGAATCTCTCTTATTTTTAAATAAGCCTCATTTTCAACAATTTAGTCCACGAAATTGTTCAATCCTCAAACTCAAATAATTCTCAAATCTCAAAAATATGATTACAATAAATTATATAAAGCTCCATATTCAATAAAACCCCATAACAATTGAATTATTCAAATCGTCTCATTAACCGAATGAATCCCTCTTATTTTTAATTAAACCTCATCAGCAACAAATTAGTCCACAAAATTGTTTAGTCCTCAAACTAAATAATTCTTGAATCGAAAAAATACGATTACAACAAATTATATTAAGCTCCATATTCAATAAAAGCTCACAAAAATCGAATTATTCAACATCATCTTATTAAGCAAATGAATCTCTCTTATTTTTAATTAAGCCTCATTTGCAATAATTTAGTCCATGAAATTGTTCAGTCCTTAAACTAAAATAATTCTCGAATCTCAAAATACGATTACAATAATAAATTATATAATGATCCAAATTCTATAACAATCGAATTATTTAAATCATCTCATTAACCGAATGAATCCCTCTTATTTTTAATTCCAGGTAAGTGATCCTAAGGACGAGCAGAGAGGAAAAGCCCGACGCTTAATACCCATTCAAGTGTCGACTCAATTAATTCACCAGAGAGCATTGTAGCGCCGGCTCAGCAGGTAAATTTACATAATACGCATTAAAGATGCATTATACGGTAAGGCAAATGAAGAAACGACTCAAACTGGAGCGCTTCTGTCGAGGAGGGAGGAAAAAGTCGCGGGCGTGTGTGAAGAGGATACTAAGGGAAGGACGTTCCCTCTCCGTGAAGATATTTGTCTCGTATTTCCGCATTAAAACCTCTGACATCGAAAAGTAAATCCACTGGAAGGAATTAAGAGCTACACTAACTTTTAATTCCTTCCAGTGGGTTTAGGTTTTTATGTCAGAGGTTTTAATCTGGAAATACCTCTTGATGGTAAGTTGGCAGTGATGAGTCTAAGATACCCTATCTTAGACTCATCAAGATAGGTTAGCAACATCGAGGCAGATAGATCCTTGATATTCACCATTTCTGGTCATTCCTCACCCATGTGCTGTAGCCATTACTGTCCTTCTTTTAATATTGAAACCGTTTTATATTGTTAACATTTTTATTTATATACTGTGTTGTTCAGAAACTAATTTCGTGTTCTTTTTTTTTCCACAGAGGACTTAATTGATTTTTTTCACAACCAACTTCATACTTAATCGCAAATTAAAAATATTTTAACGGTTGATATAGAAGTCTTGTTTCTGAAAACAAGAAAAAAAGATGGAAACCGAAAACTAATATTTTCGGTATATTTTACTGTTTTATTATAGAAAATTTAAAAAAAAATGATGAAGTAAGAAAATAAAAATTTAATGTGTACGGAAAAGATGTATTGAGTGAGCGCCAGTGCAATAACTGATTTGCAAAATTTCGATCGAGCAATTTTGATCTCGAAGATGCACCACTTTTTGGAAAGTCAGTTGAACTTAATGAAGACGCAATGAAGGCATTAATAAATGCAAACCAGCGAATAACAACTCGTGAGCTCGCTGAGAGATTAAATGCGGCAATCATTATTTGAAACGACTAGCTTGATCTCGAAGCTCAATATATGGATTCCTCATTTTTATACCAAAAATAATAATAATGATAATAATTGTGCGATCGTATTTTCGTTTGTGATTTAGTTCTTAAACGCCAAGAAATTGATCTCTTTTTGAAAGGTATCATCACGAGGGACGAAAAATTGGTTGACTACAACAATGCTAAGGTCAAAAGAGCTGGAGTAGGAAAGACGAACCAATTCAAAGCATTTCGAAAGCCAATATTCGTTAAAAAATGATGCTGTTTTGTGGGATTTTATAGGAATTATTTATTTTGAGTTTCTACACAACGATCAATTCTGAAGTGTACTGTGATCAGTTGGACAAATTGATTCACTTAAAGAAAAATAGGTCATAATTGGTCAATAGGAAAGGTATAGTTTTCCAACAGGATTTTGACAACTCGGTAAAAGCTTTCAGAGCTTAGATGGGAGTATATCACACGCACCAATTCATGTAGAGTTTGCCTTATAACCTCACATAACTAATACTCCTGACATCATAGTATGGGGCACTATATGTCTTGGAAGTAGGTCCCCCCTGTTGTTCATTAGAGTTAGTTTAACAGCAAAATGGTACATCGCTGAAGTTCTACAACCTGTTGCAATACCATACACTGAAACTATCCCAAACGTAATTTTACAGCAAGACTCATCAAACCAAGGACTTTATACAAAATTCTGGCGTAGAGATTTTAGATTGGCTTGCAAGATCCCCTGAACCTTCAGATTATCATTCGTTTTTGTTTTAAATTCGTAATTTAATTTAAATGAGAGGCTTAAAATCACTTAGATCAGATTTTTTACAGCAAAGAACAGACATTTTGTGAGCGTGGAATTAAGCTAATTAAGTCTAAGTACTCTGAAATAGGCATCATATGTAACCATTCAAATCCTCCAAATTTTTTGTAGTGTTATCCGTTCACGAGATATCGTCTGCACACTATCTCGTGGGACACCCTGTATATTAAATAAAAATATTTAATTGAATAAAATATTAATTCACTATAAGAAAATCGTGTTTAATTAAAAAAAAAAAACAATAAATTACCTGCCGAACAGCCCAATTCAATATTATTTTAAATGAATATTATTTATGAATATTATACAGGATGTCTAGATTTAAAATATGGAAACGAAGATTAATTACAAAACGGCGCGGCTTCCTGTTTAATTAACAACAGCACATGTTTCCCCACCTCTTCTTCCCTCCCCCGCCATCCCGTTCCACCGCCTAACCATAAAATCATCCATTATCAAACGTGCTCATAATTGCCGCCGTCTTATAAACACATTTCTGCACGCGAATTTTATTTTATCGGAACGCACGTGCCGTTACTGTTTAAATAAACGGGCCGAAACGTACGCTAGGCCGCTAATTCATCCCGGTCGGGATAAATAATGGAGCCATTTTGCCATTTCGCTTGCACTCTGGCCGCGGTCTAAATAGCTCAGACTCTAATTTACTGCGCTCACTCTTGTTTGAGCGTGTGTTTATCGCGGTTTAACGTATGAGTTTCACCCAGGTGTGGGATGTGTTATGCTAATTCGCGTTAATTTATTTATCGGATAATTTATAGTGGTTTGAAATGAGTAAATTAAAAAATAATTATAATAAGGCAAATTGCATTGATAAATATTTTTACTTGTCAATATTTGATAATAATGAAAATTTATAAATAGAAAACAGTATTCATTCACTTGGTCACAGTTATTTAAATATATTAAATAAAAATGATTTGAAAATAATTAATAAATTATTATAAAATTAAACGAAAAGAATTGAATCAAATTAATTAAAAAGAGCGACCCTCAATGAAAAATTTACATAACATTCGCAACCATGACTCGTTTTTACACATAACCCAAAGACAGTTCATTAAAAATTTAGGCAGAAAGACCTATGATCGATAGCCATTTAACAATAAATAAGTTTTGATATACTTAATCAATTATCGTTATACATTTTTCACTTTTGACTCATACAAAAAATGTGAAACAATAACCAAATGTTTATTTAAAGAAAAAAAAAGTTTGTACAATTATCGTTTTTGTAAACTTAATTATTAATAAAGATTGTTATAATTAATGGTTTTAATATTTAGACATTGGTAGTTCATATTGTATGAAATAAATATGAATAAAGTATTAAAAATCAACCAATAAAACACAGATTAGATTGAATAACTTTAAATTCTCTTGAAAATGGGCTGATAACCCGAAACTAGTTGAGAATTTAAAGTTATTCAATCTAATCTGTGTTTTATTGGTTGATTTACTTACTTTATTCATATTTATTTTATAAAATATCATATTTATTTCATAAAAGATTGTTATATCTAAAATTAATTATTAATAAAGATATAACAATCTTTATTAATAATTAAGTTTACAAAAACGATAATTGTATAAAGTTTTTTTTTTTCTTTAAATAGTTTATTCTGCAATCCAAGAGTTATTTAAATATAAATTTGCTTTATAAAATAAAATTCATCTGAATTTTAATTTATTTAATGGAAATTATTTTCATCCTGTTGTTTAGTTTCTATTTTTCTTCTAATAAAATGATATTTTTTTCTAATAGAGTATTTCTACACCATTTTAAACAGTATTTCAGAAAATATAATTTGTATTTTATATTAAAGATATATTTATGAGAAAATAAAAATTGAAAATAAGAATTATAAAATGTTTGCTTGATTATCTGACAAATATTTTATACAATTTTAATAAATGAAACACTTTTTTACTTTGTTTCTATGTCATTATCAATAACGTGATAATGACACGTTAAGGTTGTCGAAACTATAGTCAACAACAAAATCAATCCGAGTTATACAAACAAAGTAAAAAAGTGTTTCATTTATTAAAATTGAATTACAATGTATAACAAAGTAGAAGCCTCAACAATTAACAATTTAAATATTTTATAATACGTTTTGAAATGGTATATATATTAAAGGCTTGCGTCTTGAAATTAAGAAATGTAAAAAGTATTTTAGAAAATATAAGAATTTCAATTTCACTTTATTAACGGAATCTCCATTTCAAAATTACATATTAAAAATTTAATATAATTATAAGAAAATGTAATATGTTATTCAAATCAATGATATAATGCGTCACTCAAACTTTGTTATTTGCTGATTTGTTGAAATAGCCGAGAATCGGTCGTGATTATTCCAAGATGATAAATAGAAGAAAATTCAATTTTCGTTTCCAATTTAAATATTATAAATGAAATAAAAATAATTTTAAAATATATTTACATAAAATATTATATGTTCGGTTATGCATATCATTAACCCAAAATAGTTTATTTCCACAAATTTATTAATTCTGATTTATGCGTAATTAAAATCGTTGTCGTAGTATTTATTTATTTATTTAACGGATTTACCTTTTATAAATCTACAATATAATTAATAATATTTATGTGCAGTGGATTGTAGAACAATAAAGCAATAATAACAACAACAAGAAAATAAATAATTGGCGACGTTATATGATAATAGTGCGCCTTGCTTAGATTAATCTTACGCTACAAAAAATCCGCAGATAAATGAGCAATAATTTCGCATATATATGTATATTCATATATAAATGCATACAAAAAGTATGATGTCACAGATAATAGAAAAAAAATGGATCTCATGTAAAATGTCAAAAATAAATATCACTAATAAATTAAAGAAATTGTTACAAATTAATTAGTATGGTATTTAAAATACAAATCAGAAAATTTTAATACAAATTAAGACTAATTTTACAAGTAAAACATTGGATTTCAGCTGCCTAAAGATGATACTGTGTATCGAAATAATTGTAGCAGTGTACAATAAATTTGTGAAACTTAAAAACAATCCAGTGTGTACACACCTTAATTTGTAAAATTTCTGTTACTTGATGAAACTCCATTATAACAAATTTTACAAGATTTGTTATAATGGAGTTTCATCAAGTAACAGAAATTTTACAAATTAAGGTGTTAATATATGCGAACCTTTTGCTCATTTATCTGCAGATATTAGATAGCGTAAGACTGACTTTCATTAATCTAAGCAAGGCACATTATTATCATCTAGCGGTGTCAAATAGTTTTTTTTTTCTTGTTGTTGTTATTTTTTCTTTATTTTTGTTCTAAAATCCACTATACATAAATATTATTAATTATATTGTAGATTTGTAAAAAGGTAAATCTGTTAAATAAATAAATCCATAATGTAAACTTGGAATTCATCATATTATCTGAATTTCATATTATTTTTTTAATAAAAAGAAAAAAAATCTTTATTTACAGAAAGTATAAATAATATTTACAAATTACAAATATATACATATAATATATTTTTCCATAAAACGGCTATCAAACTTTCTTCCAGGATTTATATTTAATTTGGTTTTTTATTTACTATGTCAATGAATTTACTGTCTTTTTATGTCATGATCAATATTGTTCGATTAAAATAATGAAACGAATTGATATAGGGTATTGCTAGGGAATTTGTAATTTTTTAAATTAATATTTATTTTACCTCTTCTGAAATGTGATATTTTCTAAAATACTGTTGAAAATGGTGTAAATCATTTTTGTGTATTGACTTAATTTTGAATAATTGAACACAGTTATATTCCTTACTCCACTGTTTTATTTTCACACTAAAGCACATGTGGATTACTATGCGCTCATTTTCAATATATAACATACATGTTTATCAACGCTGTGCCCGGCGCATTCACCAAAGTGCAGGTAAACTTCGTTTTACGCCGGGGTTTCGTTCCGAGAGACATCGGTGTAGAAAAATCTGCGTAAGATGAACGCAAATATAATGGATGATATAAGGTTATATTCCGTCACAAAATTCTATTTTTTAGTGCACCCTGTATCTGTTAAAATTTTTAGAAAATATTTTTTTCTGCAGTAACGGCTATGCAAAACTACTAACTATTTTTTTTATGTAACAATTTAAAGAGGAATCGAATTAAAATATAATATATAGGGTGTTATATTTAAAATCACAACGTTGATATGAAATTCGGGAAAATGACTCACGCTATATTAAATGAAAATAATTTTACATTATGCGAAGTCAAGTGAGTGTTATTAATAAATTAATGCGGAATTTCTAACGATAAGGTACGAAGGCGGGCACTTCGATGAATAAATAAATTATAAGTGTATGTATTCAATAAATACAATTTAAATTCATTTACACAATGAATAATAATTTCTTCATATAAATAATGATTTTTTTAAAAACAAAATACTAACCACTTTGTTGGTACTAAATTAAATTCTTACAAAAAGCATTCAATTTCATTTGCTTTCTTTTTCACAGAACCATAGCATAAGATCGAACGTCTGCTGTGACGCTTCTTTTAACAATTGTCTTTACCTTTCTTATAGAATCAAAACTTTATGGCAGCTGTGACGTTTCTTTTAACATTTGTGCTTGGATTGAAATCCCCATCTATCTCACAGAGCTCATTTATTAAACTTTCTATTGAAGAAAGGATACTTCTTACTTCTAAAAATGCCTTTTTTTACAATAATACACTTATTACTTTGTTTGTATAACACATCAAGTGTAATAAGTTTTTTATTGTAAAATTAACATGTATAACGAAGTAGAAGCCTTCATAATACAGAATGTTTTTTTTTTATTTTCTTAAAAAATATATTTTTGTTTTTAGCTACGAGTGAATTTTATTATTGAAATAAATCAATTATAATTTGATTATTATATAACTTAGCCTTTCATTAACAAAAAGCCAAATGCATAACTTGTGAAGATTTTTTTTATATTATCTCCTGTTTCTATAGAATCCATTTTATATAACGTAGCCTTTCATTAACACAAAGCTAAATGCATAACTTGTGAAGTTTTTTTTATATTATCTCCTGTTTCCATAGAATCCACAGCGTATTCTGTGCTTGTCACAATTTACTTTCAGTCTCCTACATTTATTTATGTTTTATTATTCCCACGCGTTTTACTTCAACGATTACAAACCTCATTGCTGTTGAATTTAATCGACTTATTATAAAAGTCCGACGTCAAACCGCAAACGGATTTACAATTAATCAATAGTGGCGTAACACGTAACTGCAACAGGATTACTAATTGCATTTACATTTAAGCGCGGGTTTTGGCGAATTAATCACCGAGTTCGGAAATTTCACTATAAATTGAAATATCCAGCAGGGTCGCCGGCGCTGCTGCCAGCGTTGATTAATGCAAAAGTAACTGTTGGCGCGGTGCAGCCAGCACCTTCGGGAAATCGCATCGATATCAAATTCGCCAGTCCATTATTAATAATCCCTTAAGGGGCGACAGCAGTTTCTCGTGATATTTAGGCGTTTTGTCTAATTGCGTGTGATGGGGATTGAATTACAGCCGTTGGGTTTAGTTCATTAGACGTCGACTGCAATTCTCATTTGGATTAAAATGTTGGTTCCATTTAGATCATTTCTGCTTTAAAATATAATCATAATTGACGGGTGAAACAAATGAAATAGATATACAGATAATATTCAAATTACAATTTATTTTTAACCAACAAATTTTTATTTATTTTTAACCAATAAAATAATGAAGTTGGACGTTAACAACTTCATTATTTTATTCCTGTGATATAATTAAAGCTAAATTACTAATTCGACGAATAAAGCACTAATAACCTTTCTTCACACTTTTATTTGAATTACCAAATGTACATTTCGAACTCAAACTGACCATTATCAATGGATTTGCCTCCAATAAAATTATTTTCAATTTGACAATAATATATATACACAAACAAATGGGCTTGCAGTGGGAAACCCCCACAGTCCTTTACTAGCTGAAATTTTTATGGATAATTTTGAAACAAAAATTAGTAAACTTGAAATCTTCAAAAAATACTTATACTGGTTCCTATATGTTGACATATTAGTCTGCTTCACAAGCACTGATAGACAGTTATCCTCTTTTTTAAACACATTAAACTCCTTGAATAAGAACATTAAATTTACAATATAGAAAGAAATTAATAAATCTATCGACTTTTTAGACCTTACCATTTCCCATCCAAATAATATTCATAATTTCAACATATTCCATAAACCTACCCACACAGACACTACTATCCATTGGAAATCGGCCCACCCCAAACCACACAAATTCGCAGCTTACCACTCAATGTTACACAGATTAATTAATGTCCCACTGTCTGCAATGGACTTTAATAAAGAGTTAGACAGAATTTTAATTTTAATCACAGCCAACAATAATGGAGATAATTGAGGATAATGTCTGGTTTGACAAGACATTATCCTCAATATGTTAAAGAAAAAAATAAAATTCTAAAACTGATTCACCCTATATCTAAAGAAAAAAGCACACAAAATAATTATTCTTCCTTTACATTTCTATGTGAGCCTCCAATAAAATAATCGAAACACTTTTCAAAACTATATATCAAATCAGATTTTAAAACAAATAGCTCAATACAAAAATTTATAAATAACTGTAAAGATAAAACCCCTCGTAACAATAAATCAGGTATTTACGCACTAAACTGCAATGATTGTGATGGGGTGTACGTTGGGCAAACGGGACGTGGCTTTCTAACCAGAATCAAAAAACATAAAAAATGTTTTTTTGGAAAAGAAACGTCACTCTACGTTTGCCGAACATTTACTTGATCACAATCATGGGTTTAGCGATAAGTTTAAGATTCTCCACATATGCAATAAAGGCTTAAAACTTGACCTCCTTGAGCAACTAGAGATAGATAAACTCAAATCTAAATACAAATAGAAAAGAGTATTCATTCACCTGGTCACAGTTATTTAAATATATTAAATAAAAATGATTTTAAAATAATTAATAAATTATTTCCACATTTAGCTCTGTGACTTTTGACTTACGCTACGTAAGCACGTTAATCTAAAGGTGTGCTCCTGAATGACCAATTGGATATATATAATTCCCCTCTACTTAGTTTATAATTTCACTCGCTAAATATTATTTTTACTTACGTTATAATTTAAGCATATTTTGTATAATTTTCTCTATTTAATTTTGAATTAACTGTACTGTTTTCAACTAAGCCCATCAACCCCACCCCACCTTCTTTTCTTCTACCTGTGTTTGTATATAAATACCATTTTATTTTTGTAAAAACCATTAATCATCTGCCTGATGATGCCACTGTGTTGACGAAACAATTGTAGCAGTGTTTCTACAAGAAATAATAGTGAAACTAAAATATTTTTATGTTTTTATCTAATTGTTATGTGTAACTAACTCAAAATTATTATTTTTTTTCATTTGAATGACTTCTAGCATGTTTAAACAATAATTTGATGATTGTTTTAATCATTTCATGTTCTTTATTTTGATTTTATGGCAAAAAATATTGCGAAGAAAGTAAAACACTTAATGATTTTCAACTATTTCTTGTGTATTTCACGACAATTATTTCGCAACGTTGTTGCTTCTTCAGGTGAAGAACTTATAATATTCACAAATTTCTTAAAACTATCTTTATATACTCCATAAACCCAATAATCCGATAAGACCAGTGGTATCTTATATTAACACACCTTGTGAGAAAATTCACTTTGGAAATTGAAGAAAATAAATCAATAAACTTCTTAGATATCACTATAAAAAATACAGACAACAAACACGATTTCTCGATTTTCCATAAACCAATTCATACCGATAGTACTATTAACTTTTACTCATTCCATCCAACTCAACATAAACTCGCAGCTTACCGTTCAATGATTCATCGAGCTTTTTCAATCCCCATGACTAAAACTAATTTAGAAAAAGAATTAAATATAATAAAATACATCGCAGTTAGAAATAACTTAAAAATCGACACGATAAATAAATTAGTTTTGCATAAAGAAAAGCAGATATTAAACCAATTAGTTTACCCCGTTCGAACACCTAAAGACAATAAAAAATATGGGTCAATTACATTTAATGGCAGTTTAAGTCAGACCATTTGCAAAAGTTTAAAAAAATTAGAAATAAATACCGCATTTAAAACAAACAATAACTTGGGGAAAATAATAAAAAATAATAAAGATAGGGTTGAAAGAACTCAGCGCAGTGGGCTCTATATGTTAAGTTGTAGTGACTGCCCTAAAGTTTATGTAGGACAAACTGGAAGAACATTCGAAGAACGAATAAATGAACATTACACCTGTTTTATCAACAAGAAAAATTCTTCAACATACGCGAACCACCTGTTAGAAGAACAACACAATTTCAACAAAGATTTCAAAATCCTCCACGAAGAGAAGAAAGGAAGAAAATTAACATTACTAGAAAACATGGAAATTAATAAGTATTTCCCATCAGAAAATTTACTTAACGAACAGACCGATCTCTCCAGCTCGCCACTACTACGGATGGAAAACCCCAGACCTTCCACCTCCACTTTTTAAATTTGTATATAAAGATAGTTTTAAGAAATTTGTAAATATTATAAGTTCTTCACCTGAAGAAGCAACAACGTTGCGAAACAATTGTCGTGAAATACACAAAAAATAGTTGAAAATCATTAAGTGTTTTATTTTAAGTGATCATGGATTTTCAAAAATTAAGTGTCTCCACTATCTACGATGCGAAGAAAGCGTTAGTGTTTCGAAGTATAGTTTAAAAATTCAGGTAACTCAAACAACTAGATTCCTATTAATTTAGATTACAGTTTTTTTTTAATTATTATTACTTTTATAAAATAATAGTTATGTATTAAAAATAATAGAAGCCCATCATCTGGCAACGAGAAAAAAGCGGGCGCAGGTATAAGATCCCTTTTTCTTACAGTTGGATTTAGACATTTCGGACGATATTTAGCAGATGTACACAAAGCATCGCGGTAGGTTCCGCTTCCGGTTTAGTTCGAATTATCTCGTCGCGATGCCATATGCTCCTATGATTTGGCTTCCCTCAAATCTTCAATCCTTAAATATGTATGAGATGTAAATTAATCTACTAAATCAGGTACAGAAAATTCAAATGTACATTTTTCTACGAGGGTAGTCCGAAAAGTATATGTACAGAAAATTCAAATGTACATTTTTCTACGAGGGTAGTCCGAAAAGTATATGTCCTATCATATATATGGTGGTAGCTGTTTGAAAATAACAACAATATTAGAAAGAGAAGTTTAGCAACGCTAAATTGTTTAGTATTTGTTTGGCAGCCATTAATAGCGAATGTTCTCGGTGAATGTAAATATGAAAAAAAAAAAAAAAGAATGGACATCGTTATGTGATACAATACTTTCATTTGAAAGCTCTCAGTCCAGTCAATATCAAAACGGAGCTAGATTCTACTCTAGGGGAGTCCACTCATTCACTTGCCACAGGGAAATGTCGGGTTGCAGAGCTTAAATGAGGCCGTACGAGCTGTCAAGATGAACATCGACCCATATCTGGCGTAGATGGTGAAAAAAAAAATGCATAAAATGGTATTGAATGACCGTCAGCATAAAATGCGCATACTAGCAAATATAATAGGTACTTCAAAAAATGGCATACATCGCATATTGACTGAACATTTAGATGTGAGAAAGCTGTGCGCAAAATACGTGCAACGATTACTCACAGTGGAACAAACAGCTTCGTGAGGATGTTTCAATTTAGTGTTTGCCGAAGTTTCACAGCAATAAGGCCGAGTTTTTGCATTGATTCATAATTATGAAAGAAACATGGATACATCACTTTACACAAAAAAAACTAACAAACAGACAAAAAAGTGGACTGAAAGGGGAGAATCAACTCGAAAGAAGGCAAAAACAGTTCCATCTGCAGGCAAGGTTTTGGCGTCAGTTTTTTGGGATGTCCATTTTCTTTGATTATATTCAAAAAGAAAAAAAAAAAAAAACGATCAACGGCGAATATTATGCGAACTTATTGCAGCGTTTGAATAATGAAATCAAGAAAAAATAATAATAAACTTGCTTATCGTCATCAAAACTCTGGCAAAACTGAAAAGGGGAGAACCGACTTGAAAGAAGGCAAAAACAGTTCCATCTGCAGGCAAGGTTTTGGCGTCAGTTTTTTGAGATGTCCATTTTCTTTGATTATATTCAAAAAGAAAAAAAAAAGATCAACGGCGAGTATTATGCGAACTTATTGCAGCGTTTGAATAATGAAATCAAGAAAAAAAAAACTTGCTTATCGTCATCAAAACTCTGGCAAAACTGAAAAGGGGAGAATCGACTCGAAAAAAGGCAAAAACAGTTCCATCTGCATCCAAGGTTTTGGCGTCAGTTTTTTGGGATGTCCATTTTCTTTGATTATCTTCAAAAAGAAAAGAAAAAACGATCAACGGCGAGTATTATGCGAACTTATTGAGCCGTTTGAATAATAAAATCATGAAAAAAAAACTTGCTTATCGTCATCAAAACTCTGGCAAAACTGAAAAGGGGAGAATCGACTCGAAAAAGGGGCAAAAACAGTTCCATCTGCAGGCAAGGTTTTGGCGTCAGTTTTTTAGGATGTCCATTTTCTATGATTATCTTCAAAAAGAAAAAAAAAACGATCAACGACGAGTATTATGCGAACTTATTGCAACGTTTGATTAATGAAATCAAGAAAAAAAAAAAAAAACAACGGCTGAATTAATCAAGACAATGCGCTAGTTCATACATCCGTTATTGCGATGGTAAAAGTCAATGAGTTATAGTTCGAATTGCTTCCTCATTTGCCCTATTAGCTAGATGTATCCCCATGCGATTTCTTTTTATTTAAAAAAATGGTTTGGTGGTAAAAGGTGTGGCAACAATAAAGGGGTGGAGTCTGCGATTGTTGGCTATTTTGAGGAGCTCGACGATTCTCACTATAAACAAGGTAACCTATCGAGCATCGATGGGAAAAGTGTATCGAGCTGAAAGCGAACTATGTAGGAAAATAAAAGTTTTTTTCCCATTTTTTTGTGATTTCTTAGTTAGGCCGTGTACTTCTGGGAATACCCTCGTAAATGAAACTATATTTTTTAAATATTTGCAACGAACTTGTAAATGAAATAAACATATAAAATCCAAATTAGGTAAAAGGTGGCGCTTGCGTCGTCTTTAATTTATTATATAAAATCCAATTTGGGATGGAATTAAACATGCATGTTTAAATCGAAGCCTTTATTAAAACTTAAATTATAAAATGTTCAATGTAGATTTATGATTAGGAGAATAATCAATGATTATAATGACGAAGTTAAATTTTTCACGCCATCGAATTTCCGGCTTTAATTAGTAACGCCAATTTGTCACTAATTTCGCAATCTCCTTCCGGTCGGAGGGGTATTTCCCTCACTCAAATATTTACCCCCGCGATTTCCCTCGCAGTTCCGCACCCCCTAATTACCGAGCGCTGTTATCAATCACGGCCTTGAATGCGAAATCACTTCCAATTCCTGGGGCGATAATATGATTTTTCTTCTCGCGTTCTTTCTGGCCGGCGTTGCTCGACGTGGAGTGAAATTGAATTCTCTCTGCAGCCGGGACAGAGAGTATATTTATGTGTGTCACAACAGGGAATAATTTTCTTATCTCGTTCCACGTTCGATTTCGGAAAATGACACACTGCAGCGTTTTACAACGGCGGATCTGTCAGTTTTTGTGTCGCGCAACGACGTCCTGTTATCTATTTTACGCTTCGGTGGGCTTCGCGGCGTCGCGACGATGAGACGGTGTTCGGTTTAAATATGTATTACAAATCGATTAAATGTGATAAAAATATGGTTTATGTATTTAATGGGATATACACCGTGACACTTTAATAATTTATTTGTTAGAAAATTTAAACTATAATAAAAATATGAAAATACAAAATAATGAAATATTTATTTATTTTATTTATTTATTCTTCATTTACGGAATTCACCTTTTTACATAATTTTACAGTAAGTATAATTAATAACCAAAAATGACAGTAGACTACTATTAAAAAGAGGAAAATCACAATTTAATTAACAATAATATATAAATACTAATACAAAACTAACTCAAAATATAATTGTCTCAAATCAACAAGACAATTACACATATTAAATAAAACATGATTTGAAAATAATTAATAAATTATTTTCATATTTAGCTCTGTGACTTTTGACTTTAAGACAATTACTATTGAAAAAATTTGGTATATTTATTGTATGTATAAAATGATTGCAATCTCGAATACAGCAAACAAATAGATAATTGTCTAAATTATCTATGTATATATATGTACGTGCAATGTAATAGCAAATATTACATAAAAAGACGGAAAATATCACAGATTAGTTTTTTTTACAAACTGCAGTAACAGTACAAATATTTAAGACAAATCTTATAAATACAAATTAATCAAAATGACTCAATTAAATTAAATATAATTGATTAATTTAAAAACTGCAAAAGCAGGACCTATATGAAAAAAAAAAATGAAAATGCATATATTATTATCTGATGTTAATTTCATTGTCAAAATAACTCTGTTAACATACGCAATTTTCTATAGTTGAATTCTATGTTAAATAAATCCTTCAAATAGGTTATTCTTAAAAAAATCATTGAACTCTTCATTATTAAATAAACTCGACGTTGATCCAGGCTCAAGTTCAGCTGCTATACAATGGCATCAAAATCATTATAAATGCCATCAAGTAGGCAAAGCCCAGTGAAGAAGAAAAATTACGGATATTGATTAACTTTGTTTCACCACAATAATATATGAACGGGTGGGGGATGTTACTTCCTTCAATGAAGCCATTAGCTTCCATTGAAAATGTTCGAAATGTATTAAAAATAAAATTAATAAAATTAAGAAAAGTGTACAAGTATATCTTTATTTTATTAGCTTACTTAGATGTATTTATGTAAAACCTGTGAATGAGGTGATCGCCTGTCATAATCTTGCTTATCGTCATTAAAACTCTGGCAAAACTATAGGTCAGTATCTCGAGGCGTTGAGGCTTCTTGTCAAAAATTCCATAGCCGAAATAAATAGAAATGACTGTATTTATGATTCGTTCATTGGGGGGCTGCGATTTAATCACATCAGAAAAAGACTGCTTAAGAATCTTTCACTTACTTATTCCAGCAAAAATCGTATTGTAATTGTATATTTCAATATCAGAAATAAAGATATTTATGTATGTAAAATGTTGCCTTATGCAATGTTATTGTTATGCAACAGCAAATGTCCATTATTGAGCATTTGTTTTAAGTACCTATGTAACATAAGTCAGAATGTCGCAGTAGCTAAAGGAGGAAATGATTAGTTTAGAATTCTACTTATTTAATTTATATAAATAACTGTAATCAAATGAATAAATCCTTTCATACCATGATATAGATGCAATCAAATCATTAATAAAAATTAAAAAATAATGGTCCTAAATTCGAGCCTTGTGGTACACCTGAGGTTGAAATGAATTGTTGTGATTTGAATCCGTTATGAAAAACATAGTTCGGTCTAGATATGATGTAAGATCGGGAAAAGTCAGTCTAGATTTAATATAATAGATATATATTGTCATATAATAACGGCTATCTACCATATATCTGTCTGCCTTTTGATAATTAATATTACACGAATTTCAGAAATTATAAAATATGCACTTGCGATTCAGAATAACTGCTCCAATTTGTATTTATAATTACATGAATTTTAATAAAAATAACATCATTTTACAAAAATTAAGGTTGTTTATAAGTTTCCCGAAAAGTCGATTTTTTCATTCCAGATTCTCAGAAAAGCTGAATTTATAAAAAAAATCAAACATTATTTTGATCCCATTTTAGCAGTCATGTGCATCGTTTATATTGTTTGGTAATTTTTTCAAAAAAAAAAATCATAAAAATTCGACTATAGGTCATTATTAAGGAATTTCAATTTACTTTATTAACGGAATCTCCATTTCCAAATTACAATTATAATTACATATTAAAAATTTTATAAGAAAAGTGTGACGCTCTAAAAAGATTACAAAACATATGTATAAAAAAAGGCAAATTACCAATCACAAATTACGACAAAATACAAAATAATACGCATCAAAATATTTATTTATCAATCCCAAACAGTTCATTGTGAAAACAAAATGCAACCGGCTTATTCCTATCTTCAAGTGATAATAAATAAATATAAATAACAAATTTTATGTAATATGAATAAGATGGAAAATATCCATGCGGCGTAAATGGGCTGTAAAAACTGCAAATGAAGAAGTGAAAAGCATAATACAGGTGAAACAATACCAAGTGTTTTTTTTTATAAATAATTTATAGTCCAAAATGTTTCACCAATGAGAAATTAATTAAAGATGTTCTTTATACCAATTACTTTTTAATTATTTCTGTTACTAGCTTCAAACAACTAAGATTGATAACAATTACTGTGTAGTCAAAAGTAGTTGCAGAAATAAAGTGTAATTGGTATAAAAAGGGAAATGGCCAGGATACTTATCAAGATCTGACCTTACTGGCATTAGGGCTAAGTGTAGATGAGAGAAGAGTATGGTAGGTGTGTGCTGTGTAGGGAAGGAAGAAAGGGATACATGGACACATTTTGGAAGGGAATATAAGGAGGTACGAGAGAAGTGGACGGAAGGGTAGAAGGATGCGAAGGATGGATCTGGTGTAAAAATTGTGTTAAGGTTTAGGTAGGAGAAGAAGAGAAGAAGAAAAGTTTAATTTTGTTATTGATTAATGTATAGGTATTTTTTTGTCCTTTCATATAGGTGCCGACACATCTATGGACAGTGAAGAATCGGTCGAAACATAGAGAGATTTGGGAAATCTTCAATGTAGAAATAAGCATTTTTACAATGCGTTTCCTAGAGTTCCTTCAATCACTAAAAATTCTTTCCCAGTGTAAATCGTCGTATACCTATCTAGTCCTAGAATCATAGCGCTCTGAAACGTTTAAACCTCTCTTTACTGGTTTAATGGGTTGGTACTGCTCCTTCTCTTGAATTTAACCATTGACTCGTATATTGACTGCTTTATGCTGAAACTCTTAAAAAGGTACATTTCAAGCAAGAAACTACTTCTTCAGTATAGTATAATTTCGAAGCTTCTGTAGGTTTCTCCGGAGGAATTGAAATATAATTTCTAAATCAAACAAATAAAACGATCCCTACTTATCGCCTTTTGAATTGCTGCATTTACCAGCGAATAATTGAGTGATCAATAGAGAGCCTTTTGTGGTATCCGGCTGTAGCTCATGATCAATAATATCCCAACTAGTCATGATTTTAAATTTGTCGGTCATGTAGTGTATTTTGTCTGTAGCGTCTTCAATGCTTTATTCTTCATTTCTATTCTTTCGTTTGTACATTGGGCTATGTAAATGAATCAGCTTTTTGAAGAAAAGTTCCACTTCGGTGGCATCGTTGCCAAGAGAGAGAGAGAGAGAGTTGTTTGGCCATTGATGTAAGTAACTAGTGGCATTCGTGGTGCAATGTACTTGGGACCATGAAAATAAGTGTGGATTCTGGTTCTTCAGCTCTACTTCATCATCAAACAAACCATTGCGATTGGTTGGAACGATTTCATTGTCGGTCTACTCTCCGCTGTTTTCCTCTAATGTGGGCTTAGTGTTCTCAGTTTCAGAAGAGTCACTAATATGAGCGAGCTATCTCAGCATATTATCAGGGAAAATTCTCTTTCGACTCATTTAAACCCTTTATCAGAAGAAGGAAATGAGAAATATATATATATATATATATATGTCCCAATTTGTGTCGGGGTTTTTCTTCATTGTCTATTTCTTAATGACTCTCCTCCAGTTGTATCTGTCCTTAGCCATTTTTTCTGCTTCTCTTATGTTTATTCCTCTTTCTTGTAGTGCCTTTGTTACGCTGTTCTCCCAGTTTTCTATTGGTCTTCCTCTTCCTCTGTTTGTAGTTGTCCTTGCTTCCCATATTTGCTTTACCGGAATTATTTTCTTCATCCTCTGTATATGTCCCCACCATCCTAGTTGCCTTTCTTCGATGTATTTTTGAACATCCTTTGTATTCAGTTCTCTTCTTACGTCTACATTTCTTACTCTATCTCTTCTAGTTATGCCCTTTATTCCTCGTAGAAATTTCATTTCCGTTGCTTGGATTTTGTTTTTTGTCTTTTTATTGAGTGTCCAGGTTTCACATCCATATGTCAATATCGGTAAATATATGGTTTTGAAAACTGTTAATTTTGTTTTTTGTGATATTTCTTTTTTCCTTATAAATATTTAGTTTAGTGTATAATACAATTTTGCTGCTTTCTCAATTCTTTTGGTTATGTCTTGTTCTTGTTTGCCATTTTGTTGTATTATCACTCCCAAGTATTTAAATTCTTTCACTTGTTCCAGTTGCACTTGCCCTATTATAATTTGTACATTTTTTTTATATGGTGCAAAATTACAATTGACGCAATAAATAAGAATCATCAACTGAGCAATCCTGATAGTCGTCGCTTGCTTGATTAGATCGGGGATAATTGAGATGAGAAAAATTTGGACTTTTAGAATGATTGAGACGGGCTTAGAATCAGTTTGGAGGAGTTATTTTTTGTATTTGATGTTTTTCAGTAACTGGAACATATGTTGTCCCAGCCGTAATATCAACAATTTTCCAGACTGTCCCGTCCAGTGCGTACGTAGTTAAAAATATGTTAATAAAAAAATTCAATAAATGAAATTAATTATAAATAAAGAAAAGTGGTCAATTTATAATTCTTCTTCAATCAGTTTGTTATACTTTCTTTCCCATATTTATCTATATTAAAGTGAAATTGAAACGGTAAGTAATATATATATAACAATCTTTATTAACAATTAAGTTTACAATAAGGTAACAAACATTGATTATGTATATCACACAAAAATTAATTAATTGTTAAATGGCTATCGACCAGAGGTCTTTCTGCCGCTAAGTAATATTTTTTGAGCATTTATCGATTGTAACAACTAAATTTAGATTATTTTAAGATGTCAACATTTTTTCCGCAATTATCTTTTTAATGAAGACCAGGACAATCTCCCTATTGCCGTTAAAATTCCCGTTGTTTTAGAAAATCCCCCGTTTTTGATTTATGAAATGGGTCAGCCTGGTGTAATTAGTCGAGCGGGGGAATTTATTTCGCGCCGGCTACGGCTATTAATAAACCGTCTCCATTGTGTTTCTGGCGCCTCCTCCACCCCAGGAAAGACAGAAGGACAGAAAGAATGGAATTGTCGTGCGGCCTCCTCTTGATTCTTGAAGCCGTGCCAGTGCTCGTTAGCGACCGGCTTCTTTCCTTCACGCTGGAAGGTATTGTAAAGGGTTACACTTTCATTAAACACCTCGCCGCTTCCGAAGGCGAAGTTTTATAGAGCCGGGAAACATTTCACCGAAACAATGTCAACGGGTTTTAATTAAGATTTCATTAATCAAAACAACGTGAAATGGATTTTGTTAAAGTTTTAATTTAATGCAAAGTTTTTTTGTTTGATTGTTTAAAAACTGGTTTGCTGGAATTTTGTCAAGTAATATAATACGCTAGATGAATGGTGGCTGAACATTTCACTAAATGTGAATTTCGTTTTTCTTGTTTTTTATAAACAGGACAAGTTCGCCTTCCTTTAATGGACGAAACAATGATTCTCTACCTTGTAGACTCAAATCGTTGACGATGCCACTTGAAATTAGGCAAAAGGTGGCGCTTGCGTCGTCTTTAATTTATTATGAATAAAATAATAGGATTTTAAAAATTTATTAATTAATTAAAACGTAGTAGATAATTTATTAATAATTAAATAAAATTAAAAATAAATAAAGAAAAATACCAAATTCTCTAATTATATTAATTAAAATTTATCATTTACTTTTTTTTTATTTTTGAGGAATGAAAAATATGGACTAATTTGTGAAGGTAATATGAATGGATACAGAGGCGTAACTACCTTCCGTTACCATTCATCCATACAAGTTTTCATTTTAGCGAAAATAACAAAAAATATCGAAGCGCCTTAAAACTCATTTAGGGTAAATGAGCCCCAAATGAGTTCTAAGGCGCTTCGATATTTTTTGTTAATAATAATAATCTTTATTAACAGATATATACAGAAAGTATACAAAATAAGTAATAAACATTAACAAACTGAAATGTATAATTTATATGTGTTAATTGGCTATCGACCAGTGGTCTTTCAGCCTGGTTTTTCGTATTTATGTCCTACTCTTGAAAGAAGTATGATGATATCTAACTGTCTTAGTCAGAAGTTTTTGTTATTTTCGCTAAAATGAAAGCTTGTATGGATGAATGTTTTTTTTAAACTCATAATCTTTGTATAAAATATAAATTACAAAACTCGCTCAGACTGTGACGATAAGAATACCGCATACGTTAAATTTAACATTCCACGTACGGAATAGCCTTGATTGGTTACTTATTTAGTAAAAACATTCAGTTTTTTTTTAAGAAAAACATTATGATAATATACAGGATGAATAAGAACAAAACTTTAAAACTCTTGCAAACAAAGAAGCGGAAAAAAATCTCGTGCGACGTCTGAACGAGCGAGAATAATCCTCATCAACACGCGAAGTCGTAATAACCGAACCACGGCTACAAAACGTCCCGACGAGCGATTTACAATTGCGAATTAAAAACGCATTTCCTTTTATACGGCTCGGACCCTAATAAAATTTCCTCGCGGGAAATAACCGTAAACATTTTCCGCGCCGGGAACTTTTATACATCGGCGATAAAAGTTTTAAGTCATCGCTAAAGGGTTCGTCGTTTGCTTCGAAAACGGACGGAATCGCTTGAATAATTACGCGACGATTTATTGCCTAATAAATTATGGACGCCTCGTAATACGTTCGTAAAAATTTTAAATGGAAAGAGTTTCGCATTTTCAATAATGTTGTTTATTATTAAACGAAAATATGTTGCGTTTTATTGAAATCTAGAAAAATTTTACTGCAAGTAAGGTGTACAATAAATCCTGTCTTTCTTTAATTTCAGAGCTATTAAAAAATAAAACAGAAAAATATTGTGCTCATTGCAATCAGAAAAATAGAAGATTTTAATCTGATGAAAAAAAAAACAATATGGCGTTCTTCAGAAATTAAAAAGTTGATGATGTTTTAAATTAAATTAAATGTGCTATTTAGAAAATGAGTATGTAATCATTCTAGATTCTAGATGAAACTTTTTCTATACATTAATACATTTTCTTAGTAAAAATTTTAATTGAATCGCCACTCAATGCTATAAAATTCTTTCCCGCCGGTCCTTGAGTAGGGGGAAGGCAAAATTAAAACTAAATATTTTAATATTCTGTTATTGTTGATAAATATATTTAAAACGTTAGACGTTGGCGTAATTAAATGTTATTTAGAAATGTACCATTAATCGACGTTAAAAAAGTCAGTTATTAAAAAAAAAGTCGTGTGTGTGTGTATTTATTTAGTTTTTCCGTTTATTCCATTAGTTCCCTTATCATCTCAAATGCAACAGTTATCACTATCATATTATGCATACTTCAAAACCTAAGAATGTAAAGTATCAATTAAATTAAAGGTATAAATATTCCACAATTAATTCGCAATTTTCAATAATTTTTAAAACTACATTTTTATTCAAAATCGGATTTCAAGAAAACATTATTTTTTTTAATAATAATAAAAAAATAATAGGCAGAAAGACCGATGGTCGATAGCCGTTTTCTAAGGACAACGTATAACATATTATAAGAATTATATTGTTAATTTATTGTATATAAAATTGCCTGCAGAAATAAAGATGTTATATATATATAAAAAATTAAAACACTTGTTTTTTTTTTTATTTACATATAAATAGTTTCGTTACATGTAAACGAATGAGTCTAATTTTTTATGTGGGAAGTACACATTTTAAGGTTTTTAAATATACAGTAACATTCCTGTTTATTTAAAAACCCTAAAATGTGTACTACTCACACAACAATGTATGTTAATGCTTATATTATCGCGAAAAAAAAAAAAAATGTGTAAAATTAAAAATTAATTTCAAGTTTAGTAGGTTTAGTTATTTTGACACTACTTAATACTAAAGTAGTGTCAAAATTTTATTTACATCACGATCATCGGTAAATATTTTTTATATATCCATGTTGATTTGTTTATTTAGTAATTATTTTATTTTATTATTTATTTTATCAATATTTATTTATAATTTATTTATTTAGTTCAATTTTTATAGCATAATTTATTTATTTAATGTCACTGAGATTACCGTTTTTGATATTTCAATTATATTTTTTTATCGCTAGAGTCGACCACTTGGCTTAATTTTATTTTGCAGTTTCCACTACTGATATTAAAATATGTTATATATGTAAAATTGTATTATTCTGTTTATATGTGATTTACAGTCATGCTATTTATCTAAACATTTTGAATTTTGTTATTATTCTGTATAAAGGTGATTTACCGTAAATAAATGAAATGAAATGTAAATTTTAAATATGAAACCATCCCATTTTACGAGTCTTGATTTCTTAAATCTTTCGCGACCTTCGAAATTGTAAGCGCGTATTATTTTAATTAAATCGCCATTTGAAACGATAAGCAACAGTCGTTATTGAAAATGAGTGCTTTATACTTGAAATATATATCTAACAATTAGAAAATAAAGTATGGAGAAAGTATACAAGTGTTAATTATTCATAAATAAAAAAATACTTTAACTCCCCCGGATAGAAATTTGAATTTAATATCACCCCCCTCCTCACGAAACAAAAAAAAAATGAACAAAAATAAAAAAATACACGCCTGAGCCCTTAATTACTTTACAAGTTAGCTCGGCGCTAAGTTTTGGCTTAATGTCGCTTACAGAATTTTGTGCCCTTTCGCTTTATTAAATCACGGGGCCAGGGGGCGATGCCGTTTTAATTAGTAAACACAGAAGCGAACGGAAAAGAGAGCGCCGTCCCCCCAAATTCGGATCATTAAAAGGGTCGAAAAGTTTTAAGCACCCTTAATTGACCGATCCGGAGCCAATCAAGCAAACCGTTCCTTATTATGTCGTAACGATTGCAGTAAATTTTCAAAGTTACACATTTAAGTATTTATATAAATAAATAATCTGAAAACAATTAGTAAATTAATAGGGATTAATTTTGACTTACGTTACGTAAGTAAATATATTTGAATTTCCCATTTAACATCCAGATGTGACCTCTGCGTTAACTTACATCGAGAATCTCAGAGGTGACAGTGCGTTTTTAATTTTTTTTTTTTTTAATTTTTAATTAAATTAATTAACAACTTTTCAATTACGTAAGCCACAGCTGTACTGACGAGGGATCAAATCCGGAAACACGTGTCTGCAGATAGCCTTATATTACGTAACTTTTATTTTATTTTTTATATATATAAATCTTTATTGGCAAATTATTTTTAACAAAGTAATAATAATAAATAAATACAATAAATAACTAACATAAAAATAAATTCTTCTGCCAATTGGCTATCGATCGTTGGTCTTTCCGCCTGATTTTGTAGGCGTCTGTCCTTGTCAGTTGCTGTGCCAAAAAGGTTTTGATCGCTAATGTCGTCCATTGTCTTGTGAAATGAATTTACTCGTCGTGATCACTAAAGTCATGAAATGATGAAATGAAATCATGAATGGTGATGGTGAAACGTTTACGTTTAGAAGTGATATTTTGGTTTTTATTTTTTAATTTTTTGCATTAAATATTTTCGATTCAAAAATTATTGCATTATACAATTGTTATTGTTATGCAACAGCAAATGCCTATTATTAGACATTTGTTAAAGTACTTATGTAACATAAGTCATAATGTCACAGTAGCATAAGGGACAATAATTTATTAATTAATTATTTTCAAATTCTTTTATTTAATTTATTCCCATTTAAATCTTTTGACATATATTCAATACATTTGAGACATAGTGAATTTCAGGAAAATTATTTGAAAAACTCTGCAAATAAAATACTTGTTTTTTTTTTCTTCTACTTGTTTAATTAAACTTAATGTGTTCCGAAAGCTATATTTCTTTCTTCAGTAATCGTGTACTATTACTGAAGTAAGGAAATATTTTCTTTTAGTTAATTAAAAAGAAAATACTAAACTTTATGTAACTGAAATTTCAGTTATAGAAACAAAGTTAAAAATGTAAAAATGTCTTTCATTAATGGAATAACGATGAATAATGAAGTAGAAGCTATAACAATTAATTGAAACAAAAAATAATCTTGGAATTTCCTATCTTTTTTCTATTTTCAAATATTTATGAAATATGTCATCCTTCAACACAACCTAAGCTTTATAATTAGTTTGCCAGCGTGGTAGGAAATAAATGTATTTTTCACATTTAATCAAACGTTCAGCCACCATTCATCTAGCGTAATTTAATTTCATTAAATGTGAATTTCGTTTTCCTTGTTTTCATAAACAGGACAAGTTCGCCTTCCTTTAGTGGACGAAACAATGATTCTCGGTTGTCTACTTTGTAGACCCAAATCGTTGACGATGCCACTTGAAATTAGGCAAAAGGTGGCGCTTGCGTCGTCTTTAATTTATTATGAAAAATGTATTTTTGTTGGTGGGTGCTGTACGATTCACAAGGATTTTAATCTGAGGTAATTAAAAAATAAAATAATTTATAGTAGCATATAAAAGTTGATTTTAGAATTATAAATTGCAAAATATATAATGTAAAGTTGTAATTATTGAAGATTGGTGTATAGAGTCAAAAAATGGTCCAACAGCCTTTTTCAAATTAGTCGGTTATCAAGATCTTCAATTTATTGAGGGAACGGCGTGGGCCAGAATTTATAGTAGAGTTCCTCTTGAGCCTGTGTTGATTCCTGACTTTCTTGTGAATGAGAGTGAATCCCTTCTTGTCAATGGCCAAACATTTATTTATTTATTTAACGGATTTACCTTCTTACAAATCTACAATATAATTAATAATATTTATGTATATTTATGTACATTTAATGTAGATCAATCCATCGTATCTGTACGAATTAGATTGGTCAGGTTATAACTGTAAGTACTGAAAGGCTTGTCGGCTTTACGATTCTTCAACAAGAAGGCATTTTTGTTGCGCCATACCAAATAGGACGACATTTTAGCTTTTGTCGCTACAAATAAAAAAATATACTACATCCAACAAAGAAATCCCTTCGTATCTACTTCTGTTCCCTTTTTATGGATTGGACAAACCATCGCCTCATTCCATCTGCTTGGCATTTCTTCTTCTCTCCATGCCCTTCATGTAATTCTCCATACTAATTTGTAATTCTTTGTCCCGTCTTCCCTGTAATTGATCTCTGCTGGGATGTCATCCAGGATGCAATATAATTATTTAAATAACTGCGACCATAAAACTTTAGTAGTAAATATCTTTATTATCATTAATTACATATGTGATATTTTGATTTTAGTAGAAAGATATTTATTTATAATTATTGTAGTAAACGGCTATCGATCACCAACCCTTTTACGACAGATAGTTTTTTTAAGTATAGAATGTTTTATCAGACTATTATTTAGTATTCTGCTTATGTAGATTTGTTATAGTTTGAAATAATATTTCTAGGAAATTGTGGCATTTAGGGGTGAACAATTGGGAGAGGATGTTAAAATTGATTTAATTTCGGGAGAATTTTTCAATTTTCTTAATGTCGGTTTTTGTTGGTTGTGGAGACTTTAATTATTTGAATAAAAATAGTTGTCCTTTTTCATACTTATTATTTTTTTTATTAAAAAGACTCCAACAACTGAAGATGGAAACATAGTTTCTTAAATACATCTAACGACATCCTTTATAGTTTAACATAAATTAATGACCGACTCAAAAAATTATTTATTTAAATAAAAATAGTTTTTTCTACTTATTTTTTATTAAATAAAAAATAATAAGTTTTATTTAATAAAAAAATAAGTAGGAAAAAGGAAAACTATTTTTATTTAAATAAATAATTTAAAATAATAAATAAAATTTATTTAATTTAAATAAAAATAGTTTTCCTTTTTCTTACTTATTTTTTTATTAAATAAAACTTATTATTTTTTATTTAATAAAAAATAAGTAGAAAAAAGGAAAACTATTTTTATTTAAATTAAATAAAAAATAAGAAGTTTTATTTAATAAAAAAAATAAGTAGGAAAAAGGAAAACTATTTTTATTTAAATAAATAATTTAAAATAATAAATAATATTTATTTAATTTAAATAAAAATAGTTTTCCTTTTTCTTACTTATTTTTTTATTAAATAAAACTTATTATTTTTTATTTAATAAAAAATAAGTAGAAAAAAGGAAAACTATTTTTATTTAAATTAAATAAAAAATAAGAAGTTTTATTTAATAAAAAAATAAGTAGGAAAAAGGAAAACTATTTTTATTTAAATAAATCATTTTTTGAGTCGGTCATTAATTTATGTTAAACTATAAAAGATGTCGTAATGTAGCGGATTAAATTTCTATTATTAATCTGCATTATTATCCGGTATTTTGAAAAAAAAAAACGTGATTTTTTTTTTCATTTATGATTTCCATGAAATTATTATTTGCAAGTTTGTTTCCGTTTGGACTATTTTTATGCAACAATAAACACGCACGAGAAATGGTGCCAATAAGAGATTGGAAAATCTTCCAACTGCTCGTTTTAAATATTAATCTTTAAAATAAACTATGCTTGAGATATGTTGCGCTCTTAATAACAGATGTTTGTAAAAATAGATTTGTAATAAACGATTGTTTACAACGGTATTTTATATGCGTGTTTTTAGATTTGGCGTGTGATTTTTTTGTCTGCGGAAATAATTTAATGAAAAATTGAAGGTAAAACAAAAAAATGAGGTATCATTGAATATTAGTTTAGTACTTAAAAATTCAATTATTAAATTGTTTTTTTTTATATAGAAACAGTTAATAATTTAGATTATTAACCCTGCAACCAAACCGATTTTTTACCTACATTTAATATTTTGGAGCATTATGGCGTGTGATTTTTTTGTCTGCGGATATAATTTGATGAGAAATTGAAGGTAAAAAAAATTAAGATATTTTTGAAAATTAGTTTAGTAAAAATTAAATTATTAAATTGTTTTCTTTTTAAATATAGAAACAGTTAATAATTTAGATCATTAACCCTGTAACCGAACCTATTTTTTACCTACATTTAATATTTTCGAGCATTATGGCATGTAATTTTGTTGTCTGTGGAATTCATTTGATGAAAAATTTAAAAATACAAAAAATAGAGTTTTTTAATTATTTATTTACGGAATCTCAATTTTACAATATACATTTCATTAAAAGAAAATTATTAAATGATATGCTAAATTTAATTGGTGTATAGAGTCAAAAATGGTCGAAAAAAAACATTATTAATATAATATGAAAACACATTTTCTGAAATTTCAAATTTTTCCTGCAGGTTTATTTCAGGAATAATGTTAGACATTACACATGATGACAAATCCTGCACAAAAATACAAACGAGGGTGCACTAAATAAAATCCATCCCGAAATACGCACAACAAGTGGGCGACAATTGTTGGCAAATGATTCGCGCGCGCCGTACAACAAAATCCCGTGGAAATCACGAAATCCATAAATCATTTCCTCCTCGCCTTACAAATTAATCCCGGGGACGGGCGATTTACAATCTACAAGTTTTTTTTATTCATCCTCTTCATTCCGGATAATTAATAAACGGTTGTCGTCGTTTTCCTTTTTTGCCCCAACAATCAAGATAATCGAGTGCAGACAGAAAGGGCCGCCCTTTTTGTGGAATCCCTTTTCGACATATGGCCACCAGTACACACGCCGAGTGTTGTTTCTTGGGCTTCCCTACTACTACTACTATATGAATACTACGGACTACCACTACCGACTCAGCCAATTCTGATTCAGTAAACATTTCCCGCTCGCTGAGGAAGCATTGCGGACGCTGAGCGCTCTTTCGGCTTCGTTTTACGACGAATTGAACAATTTTTTGAAAGTGAGAGTGATTTTAGTTTAATTTAATATAAATTGATTTATAGAAAAATAAACGAGTTTAATTTAAATAAATACCGAGGGTGTAAATTAATCGTAAACCAAGAGATTACAAATTTTTTACACAAATAAAATTCAGAATAATCAAGAGTTTATTAATTCGCTAACAAAATCAAGGTTGTTATCACAAAATTCAACAATCGCTTTTCAAAACAAATAAATCTCTTCAATTCCAATAATTCGGACTTTTTTTGTGATTGAGTTTGTAACGAGGCAAAAATTATTTCGGATTGTGTTGTTGAAGTGAAGTTCGTGGCCGGTGTGGATTATTTAAACGGAAGATGAAAGTTGGAATCTTTTAACGTGCATTATGGTGAGTATTTTTGCTTCTTATGGGCGCGACAAACATCTTTGATCTTGGGCTTTAATTAAAGAGATTTTTTCATGAGGGGACATCAAACGGAATCAAAACGTGCCACCGAGGATTGGCCTTTGAGCGCGGGCTTTGTTTAATTTTCCAGCGCGGGCAAATTGGCGCCGGATGAAATTTTAATAGTTTACTAAAATCGAGTTTGTGTAATTTTAAATTATGTTTTGTTACATGTATATTATATTAGCCGTTGTAAGTATATGTTAATTGAGAGCAGGTATAAAGTATTAATCCAATGGTAAAGGTCGCATTGTGACCGAAATTTAGAAATAAAAGTGCGAAGAAAGGATTTTAGTGCCTTTTTTATAAATTACATTTGATCTTCACGTAACTCACTCAAAATTAGGTATAAAGATATTTGTTATTCTCAAAATAAAGATTAATGAAACCAAGTAAGTGAATTTTTAATTCACTCTAATCTAATATTAAAATATGGGCATAAATTCTTCTGGCCGCTAGTCAATTGCTGTTTTGTTTGATTTCAAAATCTTTTATCCACTATTGTTTGAAAATGATTACCTTGTAATCGAAATTAGTCACGGTTAATAATAAAAAATCCAAGTGGTATAAAAAAGTTATTTTGTTTTTCTTTATATCCGATATTGAAATCTTCTTGTCAGTAGTCTTAAGATCTTAGATATTTTTTTATGATTTTGTTCACCAAACCCAGAATTGGCTCTGTATCGGAACAATTTTCACACTCAAAAATTACTATTTTAGGCGCACTTTAAATTAAATTTATTTATCTTATTTTGTTGTTAGTAGTCTTAAGAACTATTTAGACAAAGATAATGTTGATATATATCTTACTTATTTCTTTATGATTTTGTTCATCGACCTAGGAATTAGTTCTGCATAAGAACCATTTTTAAACTCAAAAATGCCTTTTTTTGGGCGCAATTAAAATTTAATTTCTTTTTTATCTTGTTGCTAGAAGTCTTAGAAACAATTTAGATAAAAATATCTAAGATATATAGTCATCTTAGATATTTTTTGATTTTATTCATTGAGACAGGAATTGGCTTTGTATCAGAACAATATTCAAAATCAAAAATGATTATTTTATGCGCACTTTAAACTCAATTTCTTTATCTTATTTTATTGCTAGTAGTCTTAAGAACTATTTAGACAAAGATAATGTTGGGTACATATCTTAGATATTTTTTTATGATTTTGTTCATCGTCCTAGGAACTAGTTCTGCATAAGAACAATTTTCAAACTCAAAAATTACTATTTTATGCGCACTTTAAACTCAATTTCTTTATCTTATTTTATTGCTAGTAGTCTTAAGAACTATTTAGACAAAGATAATGTTGGGTATACATCTTAGATATTTTTTTATGATTTTGTTCATCGACCTAGGAATTAGTTCTGCATAAAAACCATTTTCAAACTCAAACATGATTATTTTAGGCGCACTTTAAATTCTATTTCTTTATCTTATCTTGTTGCTAGTAGTCTTAAAAACAATTTAGATAAAAATAATTTTGAGTATATGTCTTAGATATTTTTTTATGATTTTCGATTATCGACAAAGGAATTGGCTCTACATAAATACAACTTTCAAACTCAAAAATGACTATTTTATGCGCACTTTAAACTCAATTTCTTTATCTTATCTTGTTGCTAGTAATCTTAAAAACAATTTAGATCAAGATAATTTGAACTATATATTTTAGATATTTTTTTATAATTTTATTCATTGAGACAGGAATTGGCTCTGTATCAGAACAATTTTGAAACTAAAAAATGACTATTTTAGGCGCACTTTCAATTAAATGTCTTTATCTTATATTGTTGCCAATAGTCATAAGAACAATTTAGATAAAGATAATTTTGGGTATATATCTTGGATATTTTTTTTATGACTGTGTTCACCGACCCCGCAATTTGCTCTATATCAGAAGAATTTTCAAACTCATAACTGACCATTTTATGCGTACTTTTAACTCAATTTCTTTATCTTATTTTGTTGCTAGTAGTCTTAAGAACTATTTAGATAAAGATAATGTTGGGTATATATCTTAGATATTTTTTTATTATTTTGTTTATCGCCCTAGGAATTAGTTCTGCATAAGAACAATTTTCAAACTCAAAAATGACTATTTTATGCGCACTTTAAATTCAATTACTTTATCTTATTTTGTTGCTAGAAGTCTTAAAAACAATTTAGACAAAGACAATTTTGGTTATACGTCTTAGATATTTTTTTATGATTTTGTTCATTGATCTATGAATTAGTTCTGAATAAGAACCATTTTCAAACTCAAAAATAACTAATTTATGCGGACTTTAAACTCAATTTATTTATCTTATTTTGTTGCTAGTGGTCTTAAAAACAATTTAGACAAAGATAATTTTGGGTATACATCTTAGATATTTTTTTATGATTTTGTTCACCGACCCCGCAATTTGCTCTATATCAGAACAATTTTCAAACTCAAAACTGACTATTTTATGCGTACTTTAAACTCAATTTATTTATCTTATTTTGTTGCTAGTAATCCTAAGAACTATTTAGACAAAGATAATGTTGGATATACATCTTAGATATTTTTTTATGATTTTGTTCATCGACCTAGGAATTAATTCTGTATAAGAACCATTTTCAAACTCAAACATGACTATTTTATGCGCACTTTAAACTCAATTTCTTTATCTTATCTTGTTGGTAGTAGTCTTAAAAACAATTTAGATAAAGATAATTTTGACTATATATCTTAGATATTTTTTTTATAATATTGTTCATTGATACAAGAATTGGCTCTGTATCAGAACAATTTTCAAACTCAAAAATGACTATTTTAGGCGCACTTTAAATTAAATGTCTTTATCTTATATTGTTGCCAGTAGTCTTAAGAACAATTTAGATAAAGATAATTTTGGGTATATATCTTAGATATTTTTTTATGACTGTGTTCACCGACCTCGCAATTTGCTCTATATCAGAACAAATTTCAAACTCAAAACTGATTACTTTATGCGCACTTTAAACTTAATTTCTTTATCTTATTTTGTTGCTAGTAGTCTTAAGAACTATTTAGACAAAGATAATTTTGGGTATACATCGTAGAATTTTTTTTATGATTTTGTTCACCGACAATTTGCTCTACATCAGAACAACTTTCAAACTGAAAACTGACTTTTTTATGGGCACTTTAAACTCAATTTCTTTAACTTATTTTGTTGCTAGTAATCTTAAGAACTATTTAGACAAAGATAATGTTGGATATATATCTTAAATATTTTTTTATGATTTTGTTCATCGACCTAGGAATTAATTCTGCATAAGAACCATTTTCAAACTCAAACATGACTATTTTAGGCGAACTTTAAACTCAATTTCTTTATCTTATCTTGTTGCTAGTAGTCCTAAAAACAATTTAGATAAAGATAATTTTGACTGTTTATCTTAGATATTTTTTTTATATTTTTATTCATTGAGACAGAAATTGGCTCAGTATAGGAACAATTTTCAAACTCAAAAGTGACTATTTTAGGCGCACTTTAAATTAAATGTCTTTATCTTATATTGTTGCCAGTAGTCTTAAGAACAATTTAGACAAAGATAATTTTGAGTATATATTTTAGATATTTTTTTATGATTTTGTTCACCAAACCCGGAATTAGCTCTGTATAAGAACAATTTTCAAATTCAAAAATAATCATTTTAAGCACATTTTACATTCATTTTTTTTATCCTATCTTGTTGCTAGTAGTCTTAAGAACAATTTAGATACAGTTAAGTTTGAGTATACATCTTAGATATTTTTTATGATTTTGATTATCGGCAAAGGAATTGGCTCTACATATATACAATTTTCAAACTCAAAAATGACTATTTTAGGAGGACTTTAAATTCAATTTATTTGTCTTGTCTTACTACTACTAGTCTTGAGAACAATTTAGATCTGATCTATAGACTTCAATTCGTCTTTTACATGGGTGTAAAGTCACTTTTTTGCCATTAGTGGTTTGCCTCAAGGCTCAAACCTTTAATGTTTTTAATTTATATCAGCAGTGTGTGCGTTATGTTAGATTCTAAAAATCTCTTATATGCAGACGATATCAAGCCATTCTCTATGATAAATAATTTACAAGATACTTATTAATTACAAAATATCTACTAAATAACCAGCAGGAGCTAATACATGCTGACATTATTATCGCAGGACTTTCTTATAATTAAGCATACCGTATTTATTGTAGACTTCTTCATTTGTAATTTAAATTAAACCTCTGTTAATGATCTGAAAAGATCGAAACAAGCGTCAGGAAACTGCAAATAAAATAATGGAACATAATAAATGTTTTCCTTGTTAATAACTGAGGCTTCAACTTTGTTATTCATTAACTTGTTAATTGTTGAGGCTTCTACTTTGTTATACATTGCATTTCAATTTTAATAAATGAAACACTTTTTTACTTTGTTTGTATAACTCAGATTGATTTTATTGTTGACTATAGACACTTTTGTTTTGATAATGACACGTTAAGGTTGTCGAAACTATAGTCAACATAAAATCAATCCGAGTTATACAAACAAAGTAAAAAAGTGTTTTATTTATTAAAATTGTTATTTATTGTTTATAAATTGAATAAAACACTTTAAACTTTTTTTTGTATAACACTAAATTTTATTTATTGTGAATGTAGTTTCAACAATTTACACTTGTCATTATCAAATTCTGACTTAGTTTTTTATGATAGTTTTTATTGTTAAAACTATAGTCACAATAAATAAAATTTGGTTTTATACAAACAAAGATTAAAGTATTTTTTTGTTCCTATATATTGTAAGAGTATTATTTGCATACCAATATGCGCTACGCGCTAATTGTCTAAAAGATCTTGGAATACTCTTCGATGATAAGCACAAAAAAAAACATCTCCATATACGTTATCGAGTAATATAAATTAATTTATAATATCACTGATAATTCTGAATTGCTGTGTAACATCGATTTAAGTATGCCCAGACTATTCTTTAGGTATAGGCAAATGGTACGTAATTATCATGAAATCCAAAACTTTTTCACCCTGTATAGAACAGTATATGTCTGATGTTAACGACTGTGTATTCTGAATGTATTAATCAAATTATTCCTGTACTCACACTTTTAATCGAAATTTAATTTAGTTTATACATTAATTTAGTTTATAAATTCTCTGTAATTAGGCTTTGCTTTTCGAAAAATAAATTATTATTATTATTATTATTATTATTATAATTTTGGGTATATAGTTTTTTTCTGATTTTTGTTATCGACTTCCTATGGCTCTGTATAAGAAACAATTTAAAAAATAAAATTTGACGCACTTTAAATTTAAATTCTACGATTTTTCCCCCCTTGAACTACATTTTTATATACACGCTTATTCCGTGCACAATTTTCAGCATTCATAAGCTCACCCCGAGGCGTGCAGATAAATGGTTGTTGCAAGGGTGAGTGTAAAGTGCGGAGACACTTGACCCGGTGTTGCTGGTCCTTCGAACCGGAGCGTTCCCTTAATTCGCGTCTATTTACAGTAACGACCGATTTAAATAGATAATGACGGTGTGTCGTTAGGTCGCTGATTGTTTCGACTGAGCGAGGATATTATTCAATGCCCTGGGTTTATTTTAAACGCCCGACTAATTATCTCTCCCTCGGGCCATTCTCTTTTCCGAACTTCAAATAAGAAATCGAACCAGATGTCGAAATAGGGAAATAAAAGTGTTTGTCTAATATATAGAATTTATTTTAAATGAAAAATAGATTATTTTAAAGTAAATAACTCGATATTTTTTATATAAAACCTTTTTTATTTGTTAATTTAAAGAATAAATAAATGAATTGCTAGATTATTTATTAATTTACTGATCGTTAAGGCTGCTACTTTGTGTTTTTATTTTGTGCTTTTATTAATCAAACATCAATGTATAATGTTTGATTAATAAAAACACTTTTTAACACTAACATTGCTATTTTGATAGTAATACTTCGGGGATAATTGAAGTAAAGTTACACTTTCAAAAATACAACACGATAGAGTTTATTATTCTATTTTGTTATACAACTATTCGGTAAAAAATATTATCCTATCCTGCATTCTGTGAGATAATCACTAATGTGGTCGTTTTTCATTTGCACAATAATTGGCTCTGCATAAAATCAATATTAAAAATTATTAAAAGTTATTACAAGAATAATCAAAGTCAGTTTTGTTAATAAAAAACGAATAGTGAAACAATAACCAAGCGTTTTCATAATTTTTTAAACCGAGCTTAAATTTAGTGTTTTAAAAATGTTTCACCAAGTGTTAGACGAATCTACTGTTAAAAGTTTACAGTAAATATATTTCTTTTTTTTTTAATGGGAGGTATTTTTTTATTAACCCTAGCTGTTCACATTATCTATTGTTACAACCCAGAACGTATTAACACTAACTGTAAACCATAATCCCATGTCATAAATAAAGACATGATCAAGATTAACTCGAGCGTGGAGTGAGCATTATAAATTCAACCGTGAAGCCCATCTAGATCGTCGAAATAACCGTGTTAACACAATCCCTGTCAGTCAATACGACTTTTCTACACGGATTTTACGACCTCTCCGTTCGAAATCAGATTTCAATACACAACCCGAGAAATATAAGAAGAAGAAAGGCACGATTTTTTTCTTACCTTAGACTGTGTGTTACAGGATGTGGTAGGGTACAATACCCTTTCGGTTATTGTTTTTTTTTTTCGTTCGTTTCTTTTTTCTTAAAATTTGAAGTGGTGTGTAAAGTTTGTTTTCGTACGGAAAGTCGAGACAAAAGTTTGCTTTATTGGACAAACACGAGCTCGGCGTTTGTGAAGACAAATACCGGAGTCGTATTACTCGGGCTTTACACGTGGTTCGTTGGTTTGAATAAATTAAGCTTTGAGTCATCGCTTTAAAAGTAAAAGTGAAATAAAGCTTTATAAAGTTTTTATTTTTTAAAACAACTTCTTGAATAAATTGATTGCAAAATATTTTTTAACCTTACTTTTAAAAACAAATAATTTCAGTTATTCCATATCTGGATGCGTATAGGCCCGAGAAGTAGTTGTTTTAATATACAATTAATATATAATATAATATAGTAGTTATATTTTAATAAAATTAAAGTAAAAAGTCACAGTAGCAAAGAGAGAAAATGGTTGATTAATAATTAATTATTTTCATGTTACTGAATATACATTTACTATTTTTTTACCACATTTTTTTGTAGTATTTATTTCTAAATAAATACATAAATGCGCTTTTGACAGTCATTATCAAGTGACAAATTAAAAAAAGTTACATTTATATGTGAAAATATAGAGTAAGGTAAATTGTGGTAAAAACAGTAAGTTATTTACTTTTAATGCACTGTCTACCTGCCCAAAAATGGCACCCTTTTTGAAAATAAAAGGGGGTGGACAAAGCGACAAGGATGGTCTTACTGACCATCGAAGATACAACGATTCCAGCCATGGTGGAACAAAGTTCGATTTGCAAATCCATGTTTTTGATGTTAAAGTAAAAGAGCTGAAACGACTACAGTTCTGTTTAATTAACGAAGTAAAATGAATTTGAAAATAATTGTTTATCTATAAAATAAATATGAATAGATTATTAAAAATCAACTAATAAAACACAGATTGGATTGAATAAAATTAAATAACAATTTAAAAAATCAATATATCTATTTATGTAAATATCCATGGAAATTTTAGTAAACTAAATTTTAAATTCTCTCGAAAATGGACTAATAACGTCGAGAATTTAAAGTTATTCAATCTAATCTGTGTTTTATTGGTTGATTTTTAATAATCTATTCATATTTATTTTAATCTTCTTTATTTTGGTTGTTGAGACTTTAATTATTTAAATAAAAATAGTTGTCCTTTATTTATTTAAACTTCACTACTGAAGATGGAAACTTAGTTTCCGAAATATAGTTTAATAAAAAATAAGTAGGAAAAAGGACAGCTATTTTTATTTACATATTTATTTTATACAAAATGAACCACCGATGTCTAAATATTAAAACCATTAATTATAATTATTTATCAATCAGTTTCCCTTTAGCTATTTTGAATTTTTGACTTACGTTGTGTAAGAATTTAAGCCATAGAAGCTAAAGGGAAAATGATGATAAATAATTAATTATTTTCAAATTCATTTTATTTAATTTTTAAATGAGACTATTACTATGTTTTTTACCACTTTTATTTACTTTATGTAAGTGTGATCATGTGAATAAATCATTTTTCTATTACAGTTCTTTTAACTCCGTAACTAACAATTTACCCCCATACATAGGCTTGGTATAACTTTCATTTTCACTATAAACGGAATTGGAAGGAATATTTCCTGGACCACGTCGGACTAATCTCGCTGTTTATCCACAATGTGCTACTCAAACACTTAACAATTATTGTATTACTAATCATTGAATCTATGTCTTCAGGTAACTAGACAAAAAAATAATTTCGCAATAATTATTTTTTTTGTATCCGATAAAAATTAGCAAGAAATATTTTCCCTTATTCTTCTTAATTCCATTCGATATTGGGGCGTGCATCGTAAATAATTCAATTTCTCCGCTAGCTGGGAAATCTGTATTCAAAGGGCCACCCGTTCGAGAACAATACGATTCTCACTTTCTTAAAAAGTTATGTGTCCGAGAAATGATTAAAAATTCTCGACATGAAACCGCCGTAACGTACGAAAACCTTGAGAAATATGTGAATGTTTATGTAGATATATATAAATATATAAAAAAAAATGTTCAACCGTTAAAACTAAGAGATGCATTTTGTAAAATGTATTAAATATACTAAAATAAATGAAATTATGTTTTATACGACGTGTATCAGCCTCAATCATAAAATATTCGTATGAACGAAAACCTTGAGAAATATATGAATATATATTTTTATATATATTATATTATATTATATTATATTATATTATATTATATTATATTATATTATATTATATTATATTATATTATATTATATTATATTATATTATATTATATTATATTATATTATATTATATTATATTATATTATATTATATACTCACATAAACGAGTATATATAAACATAAAAAAGAATTCAACCGTTAAAACTAAGACATACGTTCTGTAAAATATATTAAATAAAATAGATTTGAAAATAATTAATAAATTATTTCCACATTTAGCTCTGTTATATTTTTGACTTACGTTAAACAAATGCACATTAAAACAACTACTTCTCGAGCAAATACCCCACCGGACATTGTATTACATAATGTACACCTGCTGTTGCATATCAATATAATATTGTATCATGCAACAAATTTTAGATCCGAGAAAAATGCAATGTAAAAAAAAACAAATAAGAATCTTACTTAATATAAGGCCATCTGCAGCCACGTGTTTCGGGATTTATCCTTCTTCCAGACCTAAATGCTAAGGCAGCAAGATTATGGGAATTTGTTTGGCACATATCAAGAGATTTAAACATTAACTGTTTAAAAATTTTATATTGTTCCTTAGTAAGATGTCATTTGGAATACGCATCTCCTGTTTGGTCGCCATATTTAGCTATTGATATCCAAAAAATTGAGTCAACACAAAATAAATTCTTAAGACATATTGAATTTAAATTAGGTGAGCGTCATACTCTGGGATGCTATGAATCTATAATGCAATCACTTAATATTAATTCTCTTAAGGATCGTAGGAATGTGTCTGCTCTGTGTTTCCTTCATGGCTTGCTAAGTAATGATATTGATTGTCCGCCATTATTAAGCGAAATCTACTTAAATGTATCTACATCTGCAGTGACGCTTCGCCGTACAATAACTTATTCTCAGTAAAGATTTATAAATCTAATTATTCTTATCGGCCGCATGCTACGCATGGCAAATACATTAAATCAGTATGAGTGGTTTAATTTGTTTGGTTCTAGCAGATCTACTTTCAAAAATAGACTATTACGGTATAAATTTGATGATTAATTTTTGTGAATTTCAAATTAACTTATTTATTCAGCTAATAGTTGATTCTTATATGCGATATTGACATTTTTAGTTTTAGTTGTAGCTTTGTGTGCTATTGTACTAATTTTAAAAGTATAGCATTTCTATTTTTTTTATAATTATTGTAGATTTAATTCTGTGATGCAATTTGGATGTTTTATATTGACATATATTTTGTATTCGTAGAAAAAAATATAGCTTTATTTTATTTTTCTCTTTTGTAATTATCATTTAGATTAATTTAGATGTATTTTTAGTTTAATCTGAGTCGGCATTATTTTTGTTATTAATTACTACGTATTGTAATTAGGATTAACGTTATTTGTATGGTAATTATTTCTATATATTTTATTGTAAATGGGGTACCCCTTTAATAAATAAATAAATAAAATGAGGAAATAATTTATTAATTATTTTCAAATCATTTTTATTTAATATACTATACTCAAATAAATGAAATTATGTATTATACCATGTTATCAAATTAAATTTAAATTTAAATCATTAAATTTATTTGACATTATTTATTTGGAGTTTTATCAGCCTCAATCATAAAACAGTACTTCACAATTTATTTTTATGTTAGATGTACATTTCCAGACACAAAGTGCTCATTATCAATAACAACAACACTTCACTTAAACTCAAAAAACCATTCAGTGGTCATAAAACAGTATATACATCTACATAAAAGTTCACATTTTTCTCAAGGTTTTCGTTCTTACAAATATTTTATGGCTGAGGCTGATGAAACTCCTTTCATAATATAAAATAAATTTAATGATTACTTTGATACACATAAATACAAAAAAAAATTGAAAGACCTCTAGTCGATAGCCCAGACAGGCTAACACATATATGTATATTAAATAAATTATATTAAATAAAAATGATTTGAAAATAATAAATTATTTTCACATTTAGCTCTGTGACTTTTGACTTACGTTACGCAAGTACTTTAAACAAATGCACATTAAAACAACTACTTCCAGGGCAAATACCCACGCCGGACATTGAATTACATAATGTACACCTGCTGTTGCACATCAATAAAATATTGCATAATGCAACAAATTTTTGATCCGAGAAAAATTTAATGTAAAAACAACAAAAGGAACGTTACTTAATATAAGGCCATCTGCAGACACGTGTTTCGGGATCTATCCCTCGTCAGTACAGCTATGCCTTACATAATTTAAAGATGTTAAAATAAATCAATTAAATTAATGAATGAATACTCTTTTCTATTTATACATATATGTATTGTAACTATGTATATTATATTGCTTTTTATTATATGTTTAGTTTGAATAAATAATAATAATCTGTATTTCTAAATACAGCAATACAACAGACACAATCATAACGAGAGTTTCATGTGCAATAAATTGTTCAGTTTTGATTAAGCGCCGCAACTACAATATTGGGATAATTGAGTAAAATATAACTTCATAAAAAAATTTAGTCATATTAATTATTTTATTTCCACTATTCGATAATACACAGCTTTCATCAATTTTTGGTTTAAATAACTCAAGTTAAATACTTTAATAATTATAATAAAAATAATAATAGTCAATGCTAATGCGATCACTTTTATTTCAATTTCAATTTACTTTATTAACGGAATCTCCATTTCCAAATTACAATTATTGAGGTGATTTATAAAATGTTTGCTAGAAGATGTGACCGATTTTCCTTTACATGCTAGAGAGAGATTTATAGTACATTTTAGGGAACATGGAGAGAAATGACGGCAAGAATGACCGGAGAGTTGAATTGCGACAGAGAAAGACCTTACTGCGAAGCTGAGCGGTGCTGAGGTGAGGTAAATAATCCCCTAAAGCGTACATTAGGCATGTGAATGTCTGAGCTAAAGTTATTTTTTTGGTAGAGTTTTGTTTATTATGACCTTATAATGTCGTAACGTGTAGTACGACGATCATTCATTTTGAGCCAGCCAATGTCCAACATATTATGACTGGTGTGCTGAAATTTCCTAATGCCAAAAATTAGTCTAAGACAATAGTTTTAAATACGCTGGATTTTTCGATTGTTTTTTTATGTAGACAAGTGGTATACTAAAAAAAAATAAGACAAGTTGAGGAATTCACAAAAAAATGATGAGACATTGCCTATCTAAGATTAATATAGGCCTTTTGAATACAATAGGAAATATGATTCTGAAATCTTAGGTCTGAATTAATTTGCAGGATGGTGCCACATATAGGGGGACGATGCAATTTCGTCCAAGCGCGGATACCTAAGGGATACCCCCCAACGAGAAACACAATAAATGTTATTCAAATCGAATGGAACATTCGATTGTTATCAAGAAAATATTTTTTTTTATTAATTTTTGTATTCATATTTTGGTATCAGCAACCTAAGGTTAAGCCATTTCCAAAAATTAGCAAGACATTCTTTATATAATTGTTTTGTTTCACCAAAATATGATTATTTTCTCCGACAAGTTTTAACTTTCGTCGAAATTATCCTTGATATTGATGAAAAAATTAATAAAAAAATATATTTTTTTACACAATATTGGTGTTAAATAAACACTTAAGGGATTGATAAAGCCGTTTGGACAAAATTGTAAGGTCTTCATATAGGAAAATTTTTTATCGAAAAACCGTTTTCGCGACACTAGGCCAATTTTTAATGATAAAAACAATGGCGAAGAAAAAAATCTATTTTTAATCGTTTAACTGGAAACGATAAAAAATTGGACGACGAGTCATTTTTCGACGATGCCTGTAACTCCCTTAAAACCTAAACAAACTATATATATTTGGAATCTACGACTATATTTTTTATATGAGATTCATACAACAAAATATAGTTATCGCTCCATTCCTCCTCTAGTTTATTTTATTCGATCTGTCCATACTGTTCTTGATACTTACTATAGTAAAATAAAGTGGTATAAAACATAATTTCATTTTTAAATAAAAATGATTTGAAAATAATTAATAAATTATTTCCATTTAGCTCTGCAAGTACAAATGCACTTTTTTAAACATACTTTTTATTTCTGTATTCAAAATATTACATATTACATTTAATATAATTTAAATGTAAATAGTAATAATATTAAGACAACTACTTTCCGGATAAATACCCCGTCGGACATTGAATTAAATAATGTACACCTGGTGGGGATGTTCGTTTTTATGGAGTTGGCTATGCGGTTTAGGAACAGGGATATTGTCTTGTCATTAATGTTTTCATGGGTTCTTATGAAATTGTTCATGTCATTCGTCACTTTTGTAATTATTTATTTATTTCTTAACGGAAGCTCATTTTTTAATTGATTAAATATATCATATATATCTTTAATTGTTAAATGGCTATCGACCGTAGGTATTTCTGCCTTTCTTTAATTAACTATGTTTAAAATCACTATTTTTTGAAAATTAATTAATATTCGTTAGATTTTTAATAACTTAACTAAGTGAAGCAAAAAGTAATAATTTCATTTATTTTATACCACAAATGGATTTTTATCAACCTGAATCCTAAAATATTTAAATAATTATTTCATTCCATTAAATCTCCCAAACAAATCATAAATGCGTCGTTTATTTCAATTCCACTCCGAAGCTGTTTTGTTGTCGTCCGTTAACCAATCTGCATACTCATTACACATATTGATACAATTCGTTTGTAATTAACGGCGCGCCAAGGACTCTTGGGTCATTGCGGAGATGGATCGTGAGTGTGCGTGGAGAAATTGGTGTCTCTGAATACAAATGGGCGTCAGCGACCTTCAATTCAATTTGTCCGTGGTGTAATAAAGTATTCCGTGTGTTGCCTCTAATATCGCCAGTCGAAAAGGGGGATAATGGATGGCCATTCCTCTTCTACTTCTGTCACCTCACGACTTCGTTCCTGTAAAGTAACAGAAAAGAAAACGAGCAATAAACAATTTCGAGAGAAGTATTGCGAGATTGAAGCTTTTGATTTTTGTGAATATCAGAGTTTGCCACTAGTGATGGACAAAATCGATTATTTCTATAATCAAATACGAAATAATCATTGGATTTTTCCTCAAATCCGTCTACCATAAAAAAATGTATCGATACCATTGTAAAATTTGATAGTCAACTATTTATAATAAACACATAGTGTCCGTAATAGTGCTTAAATAAAAACAGTAAAGAAATAAATTTAACCGCTCTTTTTATTATTAGTTTGTTTAACCATCGATAATTCCATTGTGTGACTTTTAATTAAATCTTTACTCCGGAGTCAATTTGTCGAAGTTTGAGAAAACGTCCGGGAACTACAAATCTCCGTCGGGCCGTGAATTTATGCGAAAAGTTTTTAAATGGGGATCCGGAAATAAGTTCTAATTAGAGCGATCCGTTTCAAAAGATCGCTAATAAATTCAGCGTTCGGGCGAGCGTAACTATTAAAACGTCATTAGCGCCGTCATTATTGCCGCGGACGTTGACGAAAATCCGTTCCAGGAAAATTCAATTATGGGAAATGTTGAAATTAGTCGAATTTTTTTAAAGGAAAAATTGATTAATGGCAAACTTTAGTTATTGTTACTTATTATATACAAACATATTTATTCAGACAATTTGAAAACAAAAATTTCAAAATTTATTATTACAATATGTACAATTGTGTTAGTATTCTGTCATGGGCTATCGACCATAGGTCTTTCTGCCTTTCTTACTTATTATTATAATAATATGAAAATTATTCTGGATTTTTTTAAAAGAAAAAATTGCAATGGCAGATTTTTAGAATTTTACTCACATTATTATAAGATAGAAATATCTACGATCGATAACCGTTTTCTCATTGTCTGAGGCTTTACAATTTATAAATGATTGTAATGATTGATAAATAAAACAATATTTGACTTAAGTTATAATGATATTAAACAAGGAAAATTTCTGGCAATGATCAATAAAATTCGATCAATCCCTTCTTCCAACTGCAAAAAAATACTTACAAACATCTATTGAAACAACTACTTCCCGAGCATTTACCCCGCCGGACATTGAATTACACACTAGATATATAGGGATTGATCGAATTTTATTGATCATTGCCAGAAATTTTCCTTGTTTAATTTCATTGTAATTTAAATAACTGCAAATGTGTGAATCATCTTTGTTTCATTTTATTTAATTTGACTTAAGGTTTCAAAGTTCTTTAATCGTACTACGACAATTGTTTCACCACACAGTGGCTTCATCAGGTAGATGATAATCATTCGTAGTTATAACAGGGTTTAACTTATATAAAATAAAAATAATTAGAAACTGCATTACTTGCTTCAAGTGCAATGCAACTAAGCATCCAAAAATAATGGGCGACTTTCCAGAAACGTGTCTTTCCTTTAAGAAGTTTTCGTACCATTGAATAAATTGCACTGGAACCTTTTTAATTCTTCTCCTTATTTAATGGAGAATTGAATAGTTAGGTGGCCTGAACAAAGATCTAAAACAAGGGTTATGTTTAATAAAATGTTCAACCACCATTTATCCAGCGATGTTTATCAGACCATGATGACCATTCATCTACCTGACGAAGCCACTGAATGGTAAAACAATTATCGTAGTACGATTAAATAACTTTGAAACCTTAAGTTAAAAATTGTTTTATTTATTAATTAATATGAAGTTTCAATAAATGAAAGTTTTAATGGAAGTTAATTCTTTGGATGACTGTGTAAAACTACAATTTGATCTTAATGTAATTTGTAATTGCTATGATATTAATGATTTAGATCTAAATGCAAGGTAATGACACTTAGTAGGAAAGAGAAACGAATTAAATATGAATATTCAATTAATAATATAACTCTTGTAAGGGTAAATAGAATTAAAGATTTAGGGATAATCTTTGATGACTCTCAAGCGTCATTGGGCTTCATTGTGCGGTCTGCTAAACATTTTAATATCAGAACTTTACTAATTATGTACAATTCATTTGTGCGTTCTCACCTTAAGTTTAGTTCCCAATATACGAAATACACATAAATAAAGTTAAAAAATTCAAAATAAATTTGTTAGGTCTTGCAAATTTAATATAGTAGTAAATCTCAAATAAATCAATGGTCGTCATAAAATTGCAGGAATATGTTTTTTTCACAAACTTATACACGGTAATATCACTTCTCCTGCTTTGTTATCTTTGTTAAATTTTAATTTCTATCCGCATAACATTCCCATTAGTGCCCCATCTTTGTTTTCGACATCTCAGTAATTATGGTTTCAATTCTCCCTTTGAAATAATTATGAGAAATATGAATAAACTAAATTTATCTAGAGAGTTTAACTTATTTAATTTACTTCGCAATAAGTTTAATTATTTCAATCTGGATATAATTTGTTTCAACAATGATTTTTCCTGTAATTCAGTTAAATTTAATTCTCACGAATCTTTATTAATTTATTAATATGTATAACCAAATATCTTCTACTAAATAATTTACTTTTTTCTTGTTATATACTTGTATGTTTAATTTGTAATACTGTTTGTAATAATTTTGTAAAAAAGGAAATTCCGTTAATAAACTATTTTATCTTACAACGATATATCTGTACGTGTCTTATTGTATTTATTGCAATGGTTCAATGGAACACACATTTAAAACTTTTTATTTTATTGTGTTTACAAATGTTAATTAATTAATGTATTAAATTAAAATTGTTGTTCGTTTCTTCACTTATCGAGTGTTCTTTTACATATTTTTTAATTTTTTTTAGAATATTTTCCCGTCACAGCATTTAGTCATTTTTAATAATTATATTTAATATTTAATTCTTTATTTACGGAAAAATCACCTTTTTACAATTAATGACAATCTATAATTACAAAATACAACAATATATTGAACTGATTTGACAAAAATTAGACTAATAACTCCTTGATCAAGTATAACCATTGAGTTTTCCAATAAGAATCAGAATCCATAGATTTTTAATTTTTAACCAGTTAATATTTGTCTGATGTTCATCTATTTAATCTAATGTGGAATATTATTAATCATAATAAATGAAAAACGACGTAAGCGGCATGGCATGTGTGCCAATTTCATGTGGCAACGATTCGAGCCTACAAGGTATTAAGGAATATTATTATTTATTCTTATATTTTTAATTCCATGTTTATATTATATTCATTCATAGATTCATTTTCATTTTCAGCTGTTCTGTATATATATTTATTTATTTACAGTATCTCCTTTTTACAATATACTATGCTTATTTATCCGTTATACTATTTAGCTTCGCTTATAACTTTTTGGTTATTCTAATATTTTATTGTATATTTTATTGGATATATAAGCGTAATTATTTTTTGTAGATTTGTCTTAAAGGAGATTCCGTCAAAAAATAAATAAAAGTATTTTTTTTTTAATTTCCAACATTTTACAAACTCTCCACATAATCAACTCCATCGTTTTTACACGCACGTCACTATTGACTGATAATCCGCGCTGTCGGGAAAACTTTAACAATTTTCGCGAAAGTCTCATCCCTCCTTCGTTTTCTTTTTTTCATCCTCCATCTCATGGTACATAAAACTTGACCTTCCCTTCCGGAGCACACACTCCATTAGTTTCCCTGTCGAAAATCGGAAAGCCGCCGAACTTCGCGGGAATTATTTCCACGGCTCTGAATCCCCCCACTATTTATCGCTCGCAGAAAGAGAAAAAATCCCATTAACGCGGGCGATTTTACAGCGCGAATTATAAGCTGTGCATAATCAAGTTTGCGAAAGTGCATTTAAGTTTCCACCTCAGGCGGAAATTGCGGTAGCGTAAATAAAGTTTGTTAATTGTTTTCAGGATGGGGGATGTGGAAAAGTTTCAGTTGAAAGAGTGGAATTGTTAATAAATACAGTCTGTGATTGATTCAATTAGGCTATAGATGGCGAAATTTATTAAATTTAATTTATTGTATAATAAATCATTCAATCATAACAAAAGGATTATGATTGAGAAAGTGATTTCACTTTCATTAAACGTTCAAAGTAGTTGGCGTTTGTGCAGGTGTTAAACAAAGTCATATTCGTGGTCGTAGTGTATACATTTGAGAAAGTAATAGCAAAAGAATTGATAATATCTGCCGACGTACCATAATTTACGTTGCCGCTATGCATTTGAGCTGGTTTCTCAAAGTCCTGCGTTTTGTATGTATAAAGTTCCATGGTAAGAAAAACAACTCTAGTAGACAAGCCACTTATGCATGTCCAACAACACCAAGGGAAGATCAACCGATTCTGCCTACATAATGCAATGAGCAGGATTGAAAGATCGTTGAGTAAAAAAGAATTCACCCTAGGCGATTTTGTGAATATTGAGGGTGCCTTTGATAAAACGACCAATCATAAGATAAGAAATGCGCTCATGAAACGCAGAGTACCATCTAGGATTGACAAAGTACTTGCCAACACAACAGTCAATGTTGGCGCAGGTAACCAACCGATTAATTGCGTGGTTAATAGAGGCTGTCCACGGGGTGGTTTATTATTTCCACTTCGTTGGAATATAGTACTGGATAGTCTTCTTCAACAGCTATTTAAGAGGAGCTTTTTCGTAATGGCGTAAGCTGGCGTTTAAGCGATTCTAGTAAGCGGTAAGCATGAAGGTGCAATTTGTAATAGGATGCAAACTGCCTTTAATATATTATGCAGGTGGTGTGAGGATCACTCCCTCTCGGTTAATCCGGTCAAAACGGAGATGGTTCTCTTCACCAGGAAGAGAAAGGTGAATCCCAAAGCATTAATGTTATTGAATTCGATGTTAGAATTTAGCGAGGATGTGAAATATCTGGGGGTCATTCTTGATAAGAAATATAATTTGAAAAAAGCACATCGAACTCAAAGTGAACAGAACACTGAAGGTCTTTTGGCAATGTCGTCATGCCGTGGGGAAGCCGTGAGGAAGACTAAACCCATCCACGACTATGTGGCTATATACAACTGTCATAAGACCCATGCTTACTTATGGCACATTGGTTTGGTGGCCTAGAACTAAAATAAGCGGTTGTCACAATTGCAAAGGATTTTCTGTCTTTGTGTGACAGGTGCTATGTATACAACCGCAACAATGGCGATGGAAGTGATGCTGTGCCTTCCACCACTGGAACTCCACGTGGAAAGGGAGTCCGTAGCGGCTACTCTCACCTTAGTAGCAGTTGTTTTTGGGAAAGCAATAGAGTGTGAGAAATCAGAAGTCTGGGGGAACAGAAGGGCGATCGGAGAGATGACTCCTCACGGGGCAAGCGACCAAAACGTCTGCAAAGACATACCTCAACTAGAGGCTGGCACTGATTCCAGTGCACCCACCTATATGGCGAGCACATCCTGTGAAATTACCACCGAAACCACAAAATACATGAGGGAATCTGCTATAAGGATTTATACAGATGGATCCCTGAAGAAAGAATTTACTTCAGAAGAGAATTTACTTCAGAAGCCTATGCATTCAATAGAAAATAAATAATAGAATGTTTATAGGTTCAATGTTTATAGGTTCAACCTTCGAGCAATTGTAAGTGATGGGCATAACAATTATTTGTTCTGAATAAAATCCTTACTTAACCTATAGGAAACATTTTTAATTAATAATGATTATTAATAATAATTTATTAGTTGTAAAAATTTATCATCGTAAAAAAAATCTGTAATAAAATTAATTATAAAAAATGAATCGCATACACCAAAACAATTACAATACGCATTTACCTGCCCACGCCAGGTACAGCTAATCTTCTTATCTCAAGAATGCGGTCGCAGAGCGAGCGATCGATTGTTTTTTTTTTGCCTTTTTGCGATAATACACTCGCAAATTTCAATTCAGTTTGCCGAAAACACGCGCGTTGTTCCTTACTCCGCTTCAATTTTCATCATTTAAAATTATTGATGATCAAAGAGGCGATTTATTTTTGTTTGCAACAAGTGGTAATTAGTGAGTGGTGAAAGTGAGTATGCTTTGAGGATTTTGATTCACCAGGAATAGATTTTCAGGTATTTTTTTTATTAAAGCATATCAAGGGCTATATCATAATAAAAAGGGAATAAATATCGTTCTAAATGGGGTAAAAATAAACGTATTTTCAACTCATAATTTATTAAATATTATATCTAAATTATATTTATATCAGTATTCAAACACTATTTCTTTGATTTTTAACAAAGTTTCCTTAAAAAAAAAACATAAATTTTAGGTAGAAATTACCTTAAAAATTTACGGAAAATGCTAAACAATCTGAACGAAGTATTTTACATTAAAATTAAACAAAGAAAAGTTAATTCTTGGATCTTGGAGGCGTTCACTTCGTAGTACATTTTCAATTTTGATATAAAAACACTTAACTTTTATTAATAAAAGTTGTATAAAAAGGTAAGTGTTTTCTTTATATAAAAAAAAGTAAAGTGAGTGACAATGATATTTTACGTATTAATAATAATTTATAGGTTAAGTAAGATTAAAACATTAAGAATTAAAACATTAAGAATTAAACATTTAATCTTACTTAACCTATAAATTATTATTAATACGTAAAATATCATTGTCACTCACTTTTCTTTTTTTATATAAAGAGTGATATATACAGAGTGATTTTTTTATAAGTATATATTAGGGGAAGTGTATACCTGCAAAAAACGCGAGCTAACCGCATTGAATAATTAATGTGTGTATGTTAAGTTGACTATTTGGCATATATGTGTTCAGTTGCGTGTTATAGGCAACTAAACACACATACATTCATGCATTTGATTCGCGTACTTTGCAGGTATACATAGGGGAAATGTATACTGATAAAAAAAGCTCTCTGTATATATATTCTATGTAATAATAATAATAATAATATTTATTGCCCTAGAGGAAATGTTCCCAATAACAGGACAATTATGTAAATAAAAATTGATGAATACAAATTAATTTTAAAAACATAATAAAATATAAAATAAATACATTAAAATGTAAAGAATAGTAGACTTATGTTAACATAGAGTAACGAAGGAAGATAAAGGATCACAAAATATATCAAGATTTGCGGGCACTTGATTACAGATGTTACAAATAATACCTACAGGGGATTTAGAGCCGTATACAGTTTTATTAAATTCAACACGAAAAGTAACCTTATTTCTAGAATTGAAAGTTAGAGTATGCAAATCTATAAGTTTTAGTAAATCCGGGCAGTCAATATAATTATTAAGAAGATAATATAAAAATGTTATACTTGATTTTTTACGTCTATGTTCAAGCGAATCCACGTTGAATTTGTGCAGCAATAATGAATGATTAAAGCTGCGTTCAGGGTAAATTCCCTCTACTTTAAAATATAAGTATTTAAGAAATTTACGCTGAACGCTCTCAATTAACTATATTTGAAATTGCGTCTGAGGATGCCAAATTAAAGAAGCATATTCCAACTTAGAACGGACAAAAACGTTAAATAAGGATTTTAGCGCATTGGGATCGTTAAAATTTAGAGAATTACGATGAATAAAACCTAACACCCTGAAGGATTCCCCAACTAGCTGTTGCACGTGGGGATTAAATGTAAACTTATCATCAAATACAAAACCCCAAATCTTTAAAAATGCTTACACGCTCGATTGTGCTGTCAGAAACTTTGTAATTATATTGAAACGTACAATTTATAAAGGACATAAATTTGCAATTGAGAGTATTAAGTGTAAGATTTTTGGTATTACACCAATTAGCAATTGTATCAATTTGATATTATTGTAACTCTTGGCAATCAGAAAGTGATGAAATATTAGCGTATATTTTCAAGTCATCCGCATAGAATAGGTTTTTACAAGTTAGAAGTTTTATTGTAACTCTTGGCAATCAGAAAGTGATGAAATATTAGCGTATATTTTCAAGTAATCCGCATAGAATAGGTGTTTACAAGTTAGAAGTTCTGATAAGTCGTTAATAAACAAATTAAAGAGCAATGGGCCTAATATTGAGCCTTGAGGAACACCAGAGGTAGGAAAGTATGTCTTAGACTTGAAATTGTTGACTGACACATATGTTTCACGTTTAATCAAATAGGAAACTATCAAGAGTAGAGCATTCGAACAGAAACCAAATTTACCTAATTTATTTAAAAGTAGATTGTGGTCAACTTTGTCAAATGCTTTTGTCATATCAGTATAGATAATATCAATTTGTCTAGAAGAGTCCAAAGTTTTAGAGAAATTATGAGTAATATAGCAATAATAATAAAGCAAGATGCTAAATAAACATTATTATGATTATTATTAATAACAAATATATTTTTAATAATATTTTACGCTAATCGCGCTTTCTCCCATACCACCCACATTCTACATCATTAAGTAGAATCAAAACATTACTAATTAAACAATCCTCCTGTTCTACGTACAATTAATTAATTATTCAACGCATAAGTGTTAATTACGCGCTGGTAATGGATGTGACAAGCACTTGACGCACAGATTTGATATGTAAACGTACCACGCGGATGTGTATGTGCATGTATGTACTTTATGTATATATATAATGCATTATGTACTGCATGATTACAATTTTCCACGAATTTTCCATTCATGCGAGCCGATTGAATTTCACGAGTGCAACTCAAACAAGCGATTTACGTTCACCATCACGTTTACGGTAACCGTAATTCGGAATTCGTAACTGCGCACAGCTCGCTTATTTAAAAGGTAGGAGTTATTAAATAAGGAAGGAATCGACGGTGTTTAAGTATTGATGTTCATCGAAAGATAAGTGTGCAAGAATTGAATAAAAATGCGCTTTCGTATTCTGTATAACTGGATATATCTGAATATTTAAATTATTGGGTTATTCGGAAAGTATTTTTTCCCAAGAAAGGACTTAATTGTATTTGAAATAAAGAAAGTAAAACAATGAACAAACAATGAAAATTGATCAAATTTATAGCAAGTTTCAAATTATATTTTTGCTAATAAAAACTTGTGCAATGAAAATTTAAAGGATTTCACTAAATTCTGCATTCAAATAACTTAGCAGACATGACCTATTAATTTCATTATATATTACAATTTTCTTTTCTAACTAGTAAATCGACGTAATACACGAAAATTAACGATTTATTTTTTATTTAGACTGATGCTTTATACTTGTTAGATAAAAAATGTAAATACATATTCATATCATTAAATCCAAAAGAATAGCTCTTTTTTCAAACGATTATCTCCATTTTACTATATAGCTATCTCTTTCTACTAAACCGCAACCTTAATAATTGACTTATACCATAATTAGTTCAAAAATGTTTCACCACGGGTTAAGTGAGAAGTTAATTATTAATGAAAAAAAAAAAAAATAATAAAATTTCGATCTATTATGTTAAACAAGAAAAATAAAAAAAAAAATCATCAGCAATGCTTATTCACCAACTACAGTTGTTGGTTTTTTTAAACCCTTGATGCACCTCTAGGCACTATCGTGGATTCTATAATTGGAAACCAGAGCAACAGCAGCAGCTCACGAAGAGTGGGCGCTACCGTAAATTTCAGCCAAAGGTGTACATACTATACACAAATTTCAAACGCGTAGGAAAGTGAAAACCCTAAATGGGCGGAATAGACAACATTAGCATATCTCACTCGGTGCCACTAATGGATTTTACGAAACCCACGCGATAAAACAATGGGAATGGACGGACGAGACGTACTCGAATTAACAATGCAACGGAATTAGAAAATGTACTAAGTAATTACGCACTCGTTTACGTGATTATTTAATTAAGGGGGGCGAATACGAATTAAAAAAAGAAGGAGTTGGGAAATATTAATCGAGTGGAGAATGAAATGAATGAGTGTACTTAAGTGCTAATTTGGTTACAGGGTTTGTTTAGTTGGGTTAAGTAAAAAAAGCTTGTTAGTGCTATTAAATTTTATCTGAAACAATTGTAGGTTTGGATTAAAAATTAAATACGAAGACTTTAGTATGTTAATTTTTAATTAGTCACATTAATTATTGATTTTTTAAGGGATGAATGTATAAAGGTATGTTCGTTAGTTTAGTTACTCAGTTTTTGTTCTCCGTCTCCATTGTGAGCGTGTTACCGTTTGTTGCACAATTTCTTCGGTCGGGATTTTTTTTTAAAGTTAATTAACATCTAATTACAATCATTTATTACCTCTTTTAAAATAGCAGGTCCAAATAAGGGCTAGAATGCACTAAAACCTATATCAGAATTAAAGTCTAATTATTGGCTATTTTCACGATTTGAGTGCTCCACCCTCCAGGGTGAACACTCCAATATAGCTGTCTCAACATTTAGATAGTAATGCCATATAAACAGAATGTATTAAAACTAGTACCAGAATAAAGGGCCAATTATGAGCTATTGTGGTGCCCTATTCCTCCACCCATAACTGTGAAAAAAAAAACAACATATTTTTCATCCAGATTTTATAATTCTCGAAAACTAGCGTGCAGACTGCAACGAAATTACATAGAAATTAAGGGCTCACTATCTTTGAATTATATTATGTACTATTATATTATATTATATTATATTATATTATATTATATTATATTATATTATATTATATTATATTATATTATATTATATTATATTATATTATATTATATTATATTATATTATATTATATTATATTATATTATATTATATTATATTATATTATATTACATTCATGATTTTAGTGCTCAACTGGAAAAAAAAAATTCTAACTCAACATTATGTTTCTCGAAAACTAGCGAGCAAAATGCAACGAAATTACACAGGAATTAATTGCTCACCATCTTTAAAGTACCCGATTCGCATTTAATGTTTATAAATTCCAGATGTTTCACTCCTATTTTGTATAAATATAACATTACCTTTACGGGATGTACTTTAATGAAGTATTTTGTATTCATAATGACTTTTGAATTTAATTATGCACTTAAACTAATTTATCGTATTTTGTTATCAAATTTGTAATTTCTTTTGAAGTCTAAATGTGTTCTTGACATCTCAGTTGTAATTTCAACTTATTTATTCTGAATGTGAATTTTCAATTATATATGAAACTCTCTCGTAAAAATGTAAAAATGATAATTAAACTTTTACGAGAGAGTTTCGTATATAATTGATAATTCACATTCAGTATATGATAAAAATGATAATTAAATTTTTACGAGAGAGTTTCGTATATAATTGATAATTCACATTCAGAATATGATAAAAATGATAATTAAATTTTTACGAGAGAGTTTCGTATATAATTGATAATTCACATTCAGAATATGATAAAAATGATAATAAAATTTTTACGAGAGAGTTTCGTATATAATTGATAATTCACATTCAGAATAAATAAGTTGAAATTACAAATGACCATAAAAACAAACTTCTGTAACCCAAATTTGTATTGAAAATAAATAGCAATGGAAAAGATAATACATTAATGTCAGTCTGTATTGCTAAGGAAGATTTAGAATACCAAAAAAGGGACCCAAAGTGGGGTGTAGCGGCAATGTATTGTATGTATTGCTAAAAATGGTAATTATACTTTCACATTACCTTATTTGATTCAGAAAGAAATACCTTCGTAAAAGTTTGAAATTTTACTGCATTATGTTACGCCACACAAACTATAATTACTCTAATGTTTTTTTTTATTATTTTTGTAGAATTAATATATTTTTGGAAACATTTGTTTTCACAATGAACTGTTTGGGATTGATAAATAAATATTTTGATGCGTATTATTTTTATTTTGTATTTTGACGTAATTTGTGATTGGTAATTTGCCTTTTTTTTATACATATGTTTTGTAATCTTTTTAGAGCGTCACACTGTTCTTATAAAATTTTTAATATGTAATTATAATTGTAATTTGGAAATGGAGATTCCGTTAATAAAGTAAATTGAAATGTTTACTTTGTTTTTTATATAAATATCAAAAAATTACTGTACAAATTCAGCTTTTATTAATTATTAAAAAAAAAAATAAGTGCTCTACCCATAACTTAAAAAAAATTTTCTAATACATTTTTTTTAAGTTAAGGGTAGAGCACTTAAATCGGGAAGAGGATAATAAAATAGCCCTTAATTAGCTCTTTATTTTGATACAAGTCTTAATGCATTCTGCTCAAAAGGCGCTGCTTTTTTTAATGTTAATATAGCTATGTTGGAGTTTTCATCCTTGATGGTGGAGCACTAAAATCGGGAATAAGGCACTAAAATAGCCTTTAATTCTAGTATAGGTTTTAGTGAATTCTGCTCGTTTGGCCCTGCTATATTAACAGAGGTTCATTTATTTTTTTATCAATATTACAAATTAATATTGATTAGTTTAATTAATTAATTACACTCTTTCTGTTTATTATAATAATTATGATTACCATTTATACTCTGTTTTTTTTATTATAACCATATATTAATCGAACTATTTTAAAAATAAATTAATAATTTATAAGTTCGAAGCAAACACATCCTATGTTTCCTTCAAACTCTAATTATTAATTTACTTTTAAAAGAGTTCGATTATTATAAATTTAACAAATAACTGAGACCAAGTAATAAAGTCTTTTATAAATAAAAAACTATCTGTTTTAACCGAATCAACCGTTAAACGTATTAATGCAACAAGAATGAAGAGAATTAATGAGCTATAAATAATACAAAAAATGAAACGGTGCTCGTAAAAAGGCCTCTGATTAAATTGTATTAATTTCCCTGAACGTGTTAATGAGCCATAAATTATGAAAGCTGGAAAAGAAAATTAATGACTCGTTGCTGTGGATTTTTAGATTTATGGATTTACAACACTCTAGAAGAAAATTAATGCGTGAATGATATATATATATATATCCAATCTTATATTTTTTTTTCAAAATTTCCTGGAAACAGATTTTCTTTACAGTGAAGCAAAATTAAATAAGAATACAATTTAATTCTGCGTCACAGTAAAGAAAATCAGTGCTTCTCGAATTATTATATTAATTTACCCTCCATAATCCTTTCAATATACTCCTTTACGAAAAATGCAAAATTCCCTTTATAAAAGAGAGACTTCCAACATTTTCCCTAAAATAGCATTTTGTAATATTAAAGGAAGCAGCATTAATTCATGTTAAATCCGGAAGAGGATAATAAAATAGCCCTTCATTAGCTCTTTATTTTGATACAAGTCTTAATAATAAATAATAAAATAAATTCGTAAATTTAATTTTCATCAAAGTTCATCAATACATTTTCCTTTAATTTTACAAATTGCTATTGTTCGAAATATCTCTGAAACAAATGAAAATCAGACTTAAATATATGAGCTTATTTTTGCTTCCTTTGCATGTCTTTAAAATATTTCCATTTCCTCAGAAAATCAGACTTGAACATATGAGCTTATTTTTGCTTCTTGGACATATCATAAAATATTTATATTTTTTTCCCGAATCACCCTGTATATATAAATTACGAAGATGTGTTTTTGTAAAACAGAGATTCCAAAATATTTTGAAAAAAAAAATCGATTCCTCTGATATCTATACATATATATATATATATTTCGAATAGGATTCTCTTTATTCAACCGCTAACGAAAAGTTATAACTAAACTTAATCTAAAGGGATTAACATAGGGTTTTCTTCACGCCAAGGGCTAGTTCAAGGTGAAATTCCTCAGATATTGATTATAGAAATTATATAAAAAAAAAATATTGAGACACCTCATAGCAAAGTAAGAATCGAATCGAATTACCCAACAATCAGTTGGGTAATTAAGTTTCATTAATCAAATGAAACTTAATTAATCAGTTGAATAATGTGAAGTTTAATATTCATTCTTTATCACATTTTCATACCACGAAAAATTGCAATATTCGCAACGTAATTAATATCAAATTGGTTTCTCAAACCCAAACATTCTGGAAAACACATTTCATGGCTCCGCATATTTTCACTTCAGAATTCGCCTCGCCTCAAGAACAAATCATATTGTTTATGAGATGCAGACGCAAAACAAATCATTTTGTTATGTCTGGCTGCGAACCGAACGTAAACGATAAAAGGGGAAAATTAAAAAGAGTTTTATTACGAATGTTAATCGACCAAAACAGCGTTTACATTCATAACTTTACTGCAGTGAAATAAAAATAAAATTAAAAAAAAAACAGGAACATGTTTGTAATTATTTAAATAACTGCATGTTTAATTAATATCTCACTTAACCCGTGGTGAAACATTTTTGAATTAATTCAGTATGATTTAATTGAAATTAAAACACTTGGTTTGTTTCACTTATTTACATGTTCTCCAACTAGTTTCGACCATTGGTCATCTTCAGGATGGATGAGATTTGGAACTCTCCTATAATGTCTGCACTTAATACCTGATTTTATGATAGCATGAATTTGTATATATATTTAGTTATTTAAATAAAAATACTAGATATATTTCGGAAACTATGTTTCCGAAATAAAATAAAAATAAGTAGGAGAAAGGACAAGTATTTTTATTTAAATAATTAAAGTCTCCACGACCAACAACCAACATAAAGAAGATTATAAATTTAGTTGTTAAAAAAAATTGTACATTCCTCCCTGAAGATGACCAATGGTCGAAACTAGTTGGAGAAAATATAAATAAGTGAAACAAATGAAGTGGTTTAATTTCAATTAAATCATCGTGAATTAAATAACTGCGACCAAATTAATAAACTTTGGGTTTTAGAGTTTATTCATTTGATTTAAGTAATATAATAAATAATTATAAAAATATCTGTTTTATTAATATTTAAAGGATAAATTAAAACAGTTTCACTATTGTTTTATATTTATTCGACTAGTTTCACTTTTTGCAGCATTATCAAAAGTGGATTTCAGACCAAGTGTTTTAATTTATCCTTTAAATATTATTAGTTAAAAATATTTCACCAAGTTATAAGTGAGCATATTATTCAAGAAATATCTCTGCTTTTTTTAATTTTTAGTTTCAGAGAACCACAGTTTATTATGTTTTACCGTTTAAAATTGTGAGAATTCTTTATACATTTGGAATTTGTAATCAATTTGTATTTTTCTTTTATACATTTTATTTTCATTCTGTAAAATGGTGTACCGTTTGAATAAATAAATTTCTTTAGTGGCCTATCTAAGCCAAGTTTATGATAAAGCAAAAAATTAAATAATCGACCCTTAAATATTAAAATAGAAAATAAGATAATTAAAAAATAGTACCCAACAGTTACATTTCTTCTGTGCTGAAAAATTTCCATTATATGGCTATAATAAATTTATATAATCTAAATTTATTTATTTATTTATTTGACGGATAAACCATTTTACAAACTAAAAACACATTAAAATATACATACACGTGTGCACATATATACATACAAGCATAAACAAAATAAACACAATAATATGAAACAACATACTAAATTTGAAAAGTTTAAAATACAGATTTCAAATTATACATGGCAAATTACAAATTACAAATATTGATACGTTTAAGTTTAGACATAAATTGAGAGGATGAAGATGAGTTAAAAATATCGAAATATGGATGCATTCATAATTTTTTTTTATTTATTTATTAAGCAAAAGACATGAACAATTTTCACAAGTATTGCATTTGTCATACAAAATTATAAACTAGAAAATAAATTTTGAATATAGTTTCACTGTAAAATGAACAAAAAATAACCTATCAAATGATCAGGCCATCTTCCATCACACTTCTTCGTCACACCAATGAGACCCTATATGTACTTTTCGAAGGCGCTCCCGGGATAGATACAGGGGAACGAATGTTTATGTCGCAGTTGATTCACAAAGGATACAATTTAAAGTCGAAGCGCCAAAGTGGCGAAATCAGAAAAATTCTGTCGAATAAATAAAGCTATTAATATTATTAGTAATTGCACCTTTTTTTAACATAACTCATTTTTTTTTGTATAATTCCCCTATATTCTGAGAAATCTTTTGTTTCAACATTTTTTTTTAATTACACAAACATGCCTTCTTATTATTTTCTGTTTTTTTTTTTGATTTTTTTCTTTTTGATTATTTAATCGGAGCTATTCTGGAAAGTATTAAGCTGTACGTGTATACAGTTAACGTGTACGTTATTTTTATCATCACTGTCTAAGCAACTTTTTTTTAATGTATATATATATATATATAAAATATTTCCATTTTATTCCGTACGAGAAATGTTAAGTCTAACGTTTTTTTATATATATATATACATAGAATATGAATTAAATTAATAATGTAAACGTTAAACTTAACATTTCTCGTACGGAATAAAATGAAAATATTATAAAGTAATACAAAAGAAGCAAAAATAAGCTTATATATTTAAGTCTGATTTTCATTTGTTTCAGAGATATTTGGAACAATAGCAATAGCCCCGCATATAGTCCATATATCGCAAACGTTTTGTTTTTTGTTTTACAAATCAAATATTAATTTTTAATATGTATTTTTTTTTTAATTTCACTGTCACTATTTTTCCTTTTAACCAGACACGAGCAAGTACACAAAAAACACATGATACTTTCTAAGATTTTATATATTTAATTTGATTAAAACATCGAATATTCTTTGGGTCACTTTCATATCATTTGATTCTAAAATTAACATATTCTCTTAAATTTGATTCTTTACAGTGCAAAGAGAAGCTGTGCTTATCGTATTATTATTTAATTATTCGATGTTTTATCAAAGTCGGCAATTGGTTATGGAAAATTATACCCAAAATAAAATTTACTATTTTGAATTAAATTCTCACTTATCCTGTGGTGAAACATTTTTTTATGTAATAATTATGAAGTAATTATGAAATTATTTTAATTTTTCATACAATAGTTTTTATTTAAATAATTAAAAGTCTCTACGACCAACATACAGAAGATTATAAAATGTTAATCATAATAAATGAAAGACGACGCAAGCGCCATCTTTCGCCTAATTTCATGTGGCATCGTCAATTATTAAATATATTATTACAGAATAGATAAAAATATTCATTCACTTGGTATCCAGTTATATAAAAAAATTAAATACAACAGCAAGTGCCCATTATGTAATTATGTCTGGAGTGGTATATTCGCTAGAATTCGTTGTTTTAATGTACATTTGATTTAAAGTGCTTACGTGACGTAAAATATCACAGTAGTCAAAGAGAAAATGATTGATTAATTAATTAATTCTTTATTTACGGAAAATCACCTTTTTACAATTAATGACAATCTGTAATTACAAAATACAACAATATATTCAATTGATTTGATAAAATTTAGACTAATAACTCCTTCATCAAGTATAACCATTGAGTTTTCCAATCAGATAATCAGATAATTAATTGTTTTGAAAACTTTTATAGTTAATTTGTTATTATTCTTAAAAAATAGTATAACTGTTCCATTTAAAAAGCCATACGAATTTATGAAATAATAAAGAAATAAAAAAATCATAATGGAAAGTTTGTGCTTTATTACCCAAGCACCATGAAAAATGATTACGGATGGACCGAAAACCCGCGCTTTATGATAATAGCTGCTTTGCATATTTTCGCCCTTTCCAGCAGGAGAAGGACCTGCGATGAAACCGCCCCCAGTTTCTGATATTTACACAACTTTGTATTGTGTGCGTGGGCGTGTATTTTTTTTTTTTTTGTTTGATTCCGGGGGATTTTTTTGAACGAGCGCCGGAAGGGCAGGTGGTGAATGTGACGTGCGAGGGGGTGTCTTTCCGTGGGGATTTTCTGCGGAGGGTTATTTGCTTTTGGCTTTTGTCGGGGCTCACAAGTGGATTTTTATACAATGGTAATTTTTCGGGTATACGTATCATGCAAAAGGGAGATTTGTGTCTGTGGTTTCTTTTTTGCTGGATTTTACGTTATTTTATACAAAGTAGTATTGCAAATAAAATTGTAAATTACAAAAAAAACGTTTAAGTGTAGAGATTTAAAATACAAGAAAAAAAAAATATTTTTCATTTTAATGGTTTCGGCTGTAACTATGTAGTAATTTATTTTATATTAAATAAATCAAAAGAATTATTACAAATAATAGAATAAAAGTACCTCTTTCACAACAAAGACATAAACATTATTATTATTACTATCTTTATTTACGGAATTCACCTATTTTATTTATTTATTTGTTTACATACAGACACAGAATGAGCAAACATTCATATAAAGTAAGTATGACTTACAAATGTAAGAAAACACAATTAGTATGAAAAAAAATGGGCGGAAAGATCACAGAGCCAATTAAAAGATATAATATTAAATTAAACTTGTAAATTAGACATTCATTGGCCGTATTCAATAAATCATTGACAAGAAATTCACCTAGTGAAAAAGTTCGGCACCCTCACTTTCAGAAATAGCTACCAATCACATTGCCTCGTTTTATACTCAAATAAATAAAATAACAGCGATACAAGCAAAGTGTAATTTTAATTCTTTGCATTCGCGTACATTCACCTTTTAGAATCTCTGCGTGTATTCCATTTCCGATCCATCCTTCATCTCTCCAACAACTTTGTTAGATATATAACAATTCCGTTGTATTTCGCGAAAAAAGAAATATATTATTAATATCTTTCAGTTCCAACAATACCACTCCAGTTGGAGTTAAAAAGGAAGGAGAAAGTCGACTTTCGTATTATTCAATCATTCCATTTTCGACTCTGATATCGAATTTCTTCGCCGCGTGTGTGCATTCATGGTGCTTTGTCGGGGAGCCTCCTTTGTATGTGACAGAAATTGAAATTGAAAGTAAATTCCCCGGTACATTGTGATGTTACTCCTGTTTAAAACCGCGCGCGTAGTCTGAGCGTGCTTTTCCTTCAATCTTATCTTACAATTATTATTTTAAAGATAGAAAAAAAAGATTAAATAAAAAATAAACAGTTGGATGAGTAAATTTAAATCTGTGATGAAGCACAATTACACATTTTTCATGAGAGACCTTTATAAAAAATTTTGTTTTCAATGTTTTTGTGTTATTTCAAAATTAACATATTTACTCTATTATTTTTCTTTGCTAACTAGAGGTGCCGTGAGTTTTGTCCAAAAATTTCAGTGTTCAGCCTGCCAAAAAAAGTTTTAGAATGACTGATTTAGAGAGTTAGAGGAGTATTAATTTCCGAAATTGAATTCTTGCAGTAGAGAGATTTTCAGTTACAAATCACAATGGAAGCATTTAAATAAATAACCAAATAGAAACAGCTTCTGCGATGTAATTAAATAATAATAAATAAATGATTTTACAATAAATGAAAGACGACACTAGCGCCATATTTATTCATTTAAAGAAAATTATTTAGGCAGACAGACCACTGGTCGATAAATTATACATTTGATTTTATAATTTTTATTTATTTTTTGCTATATATATCTGTTATTAGTACATTTATTCACTTTGGGATTTATATAATAATTAATAATATGTAATAATTTTGTATTTATAATATTTGTATAATGGAGATTCCGTAAATAAAATATCTATCTATCTATTAAAGATTATTATTATGTTAAAATTTATTGATCCTAATTAAACTTCCATCGAACCTTGCATGGTACTCATAATACTATTTCTAGTATTATGAATCCTAATTTTTATATGTTTTGTAAATCTTACAATTTACTTAAACAATATTTACCTTTTATTAATCGGGATATTGTTAATTAGTTATTTTTATTTTTGCACTTACAATTTCAATTATTTTAATAATTTCTTGTGGTTATTTTTTTCATTCATTATTCTCAATAATCGTTGACGATGCCACTTGAAATTAGGCAAAAGATGGCGCTTGCGTCGTCTTTAATTTATTATGATTCATTATTCTATTCATTTATTATATATCATGTTTATTTTAAGTTACTTTTGAATATTATATATTTTGTAGAAAGGAAATTTCATTTATTAATAAATAATACAACAATTCATTCTCAATTTCATTATCATCATAAATCTTCCACGAAATTTTCTCAACCTTGACTCTACCCAATCGTTTTCTGGTCAAGCGCTATATTTTTATCTGGCCAATTTCCGAACATCAATTTTTCGCTCCCGTGAAACTGTACCTCCGAAAAAAAAAACAATAATCAGTCACGCCAGGAGCTTTTTTCTCTCCTGAATTTAATTGCCACTGTCTGTGTCAGCTTCCTCTCTTCGGCGGACAACACACATTCACAAAATTAAAACAAAATAAAAAAACGAACTGGAGAGCAATTAACGGGACCCTTGTGGCGTGACGAGGGCCCGGATCGGGATTGATAATGAGTGAATTTCGGCTTAATTAACTTTTGATGTCGACGTGTGGTTTAAATAGATTATAAAAGGATTATTTTAATGTTGCGTATCGTTTAATTGAGGTTTATCAAATTGGGTTTTATTACATTTTTATTGTTAAGTGTCTAAACTATCAACATTTATTTATGTTTTTTTTTTATTCAGAGTATATTTTCTTTAAATTAAACATTTTTATTGTTAAGTGTCTAAACTATCAACATTTATTTATGTTTTTTTTATTCAGAGTATATTTTCTTTAAATTAAACATTTTTATTGTTAAGTGTCTAAACTATCAACATTTATTTATGTTTTTTTTATTCAGAGTATATTTTCTTTAAATTAAACATTTTTATTGTTAAGTGTCTAAACTATCAACATTTATTTATGTTTTTTTTTTTATTCAGAGTATATTTTCTTTAAATTAAACATTTTTATTGTTAAGTGTCTAAACTATCAACATTTATTTATGTTTTTTTTATTTATAGTATATTTTCTTAAAATTAACCAAAAAGAATTTTGAAATTAATTAAATTAAATGAAATGAATTTGAAAGTAATTAATTAATAAATTATTTTCAAATTCTTATTTAATTTATTTAAATAACTATGACCAAGTGAACAAATCCTTTATCTTTTATTGAAAATAATTAATTTAAACAATTGAATAACTACTTTTAATTAGTTGTATATTATTGACGCGATCATATATACATAGGGATTTTACATGTAAAAAAATCCTGCTTCCCTATTTATTTTAGAAAAAAATAAAAGAATTGAAATCTGCTCAGAATTTAAAAATATGAAAAAAAAAAAAGAAAACGATTCTTCATAAAATTTTAAAATGAATTATTTTTGTAAAATATCGCGTGTTTTAATTGCATTAGCCATGATTTATGATAAAAATCCATGTTAAATTGCAATCATAGAAATATGTTCAAAGTTACTTTCATTTAGAACTGTAATTATATTTTTAATGACTAAACTATCAACATTTATTTATGTTTTTTTTTTATTCAGAGTATATTTTCTTTAAATTAAACATTTTTATTGTTAAGTGTCTAAACTATCAACATTTATTTATGTTTTTTTTTATTTACAGTATATTTTCTTAAAATTAACCAAAAAGAAATTTGAAATTAATTAACTTAAACAAAATGAATTTGAAAGTAATTAATTAATAAATTATTTTCAAATTCTTGTTTAACTTATTTAAATAACTATGACCAAGTGAACAAATCCTTTTTCTTTTATTGAAAATAATTAATTTAAACAATTGAATAATTAATTTATCTTTCAATGAAACTATTACTATGTTTGTTTTTTTTACTACTTTTAATTAGTTGTATATTATTGACGCGATCATATATACATAGGGATTTTACATGTAAAAAAATCCTGCTTCCCTATTTATTTTAGAAAAAAATAAAAGAATTGAAATCTGCTCAGAATTTAAAAATATGAAAAAAAAGAAAACGATTCTTCATAAAATTTTAAAATGAATTATTTTTGTAAAATATCGCGTGTTTTAATTGCATTACCCATGATTTATGATAAAAATCCATGTTAAATTGCAATCATAGAAATATGTTCAAAGCTACTTTCATTTAGAACTGTAATTATATTTTTAATGACTAAACTATCAACATTTATTTATGTTTTTTTTATTCAGAGTATATTTTCTTTAAATTAAACATTTTTATTGTTAAGTGTCTAAACTATCAACATTTATTTATGTTTTTTTATTCAGAGTATTTTTACTTTAAATTAAACAAAAAAATTGAAATTAATTAAATTAAACAAAATGAATTTGAAAGTAATTAATTAATAAATTATTTTCAAATTCTTATTTAATTTATTTAAATAACTATGGCCAAGTGAACAAATCCTTTATCTTTTATTGAAAATAATTAATTTAAACAATTGAATAATTAATTATTTTCTTTCAATGAAACTATTATTATGTTTTTTTTTACTACTTTTAATTAGCTGTATATTATTGACGCGATCATATATACATTGGGATTTTACATATAAAAAAATCCTGCTTCCCTATTTATTTTAGAAAAAAAATAAAAGAATTGAAATCTGCTCAGAATTTAAAAATATGAAATAAAAAGAAAACGATTCTTCATAAAATTTTAAAATGAATTACTTTTGTAAAATATCGCGTGTTTTAATTGCATTAGCCATGATTTATGATAAAAATCCATGTTAAATTGCAATCATAGAAATATGTTCAAAGTTACTTTCATTTAGAACTTATAATTATATTTTTAATAAGGCAATAGTTATTATTTAGTATATATTTAAATAGCATACAACTAGAGATAGGAAATTTTGTAAAATAAATGTCTGTGGTTGTATTACAAATAAATAAATAAATAAATTTCAAATGCAAATTTTATATGAAAGTCATGGCTAATACAATTTAATTATGCTATAATTTTTTATTTTTATTTACTTTATTAACGGAATCTCCATTTCCAAATTACAATTATAATTACATATTAAAAATTTTATAAGAAAAGTGTGACGCTCTAAAAAGATTACAAAACATATGTATAAAAAAAAGGCAAATTACCAATCACAAATTACGACAAAATACAAAATAAAAATAATACGCATCAAAATAATTTGCCAATTTATGTATATTAAATTGATTACTTAGCCTTACACTAAATGGTAGACAAAGCAATCGATTGTATATATATAATTTATTGCTTATTTATTATACACCTATTATAAAATTGAGCAAAGCTAATTTTTAGCCACATTTTTAAATTCTGAACACATTTTAATTCTTTCAGTTTTTCTCTAAAATAAGCAGGAATTTATAACAAATGTTTTTACATGTAAAATCCCTATGTATACCTAGTCGAGTCAACATCTGAAAATATATACATTTATTTATTCACGCTGTTTATATATATATATATATAAACAGCTTTATTACCAAACATTTTTACAATATCTATTTATCAACAAATACTTTTGTGATCTATTACACATTTATGTTTAGTAATTGGCTACAGACCAAAGGTTTATTTAATTTGCTGGTTTATCAAAGATTTGTTTAATTAAACTGAATACAGTCATTCCGATTAACTATTATAATTTATTTATATATATTATCTTTGATATTATTTTTTAACAATAAAATTTACAACAACATATCAATAATTTATTAATTATATCACACACGAATTAATTTATTGTTAAATGGCTATCAAACATAGGACTTTCTGCCGTATTATTATATTATTTAGAAATTAAATAAACAAATTAAATTATTTACAACTGAGGCTTCTACTTTGCTATATTGTTTAAGTTTAAATAAAACAATTATTTATTTTGTTATTATAAATTTTATAATAATTTGATTAAATAATAAATTATACTTTGCTATATTGTTTAAGTTTAAATAAAACAATTATTTATTTCGTTATTATAAATTTGATAATAATTTGATTAAATAATAAATTATACTTAATACGTTTTACATCCAACGAGCAATATTAGTATAACGACATGAATGAGTAATTTAAATACTCTTGGAATGAGTTACGTTCATTCACTCAATTATGCAAATTTGTAGAGTAGTTGATTTAATTATTTCATTCAAGCGCGAAATTACAGTTACGATTAATTAAACATTCTCGTTGCAAGTCAGTGTAATGTTTATAATAACGAGATTTACTTAATTTTTTTTATATAAATTCTGCGATTTATTGTTTAAAAAATGCATACAAAAATACAATAATTCCGAAATAAAAAAATACAAAAATTATTAGCTTGTCAGCGCGTTGTTTTAAGCTGCTAACATTAAAAATCATTGTCGTGTTCACACCCTCATACACAATAAAAAAGCAAACAAATGTGTACATTTTTTTTTATTAAATTACTACCAATTACAGCTAACAATAGCAATGAACGTAACACAATAAACTCGTGATATATCACAGAACACAACAATCCATTCTATCTTGTTTTCTCTCTTTTTTTTTTTCATGTTATTGGTGTTGCCGATAATGCCAACAGCTCGATAATAAATCGCGCGTTTATTTCATTAGCGCGACACTTGTACGCTTTGTAAGGGCGGCACAATGAAACTAATCACCCTCTGTATGTGTGTTCGGTACGTTCGAGGGTCAGTTAATTTATTCAAAGCCGGGAAAACGGGAGGTAAAAAGTGGCAATTTGGGCCCGCGCTGAAATAAGGAAGGGAGGGATAATTTGTGGGGGGACACTATTGGAGGAAATGGAAAATGAGGGTTGTCGGGTTCGGGGTTAATTTCCTCGTTATTATTTAGATTTTCGGGTTTTCAATTTGTGTTTGTGAAATTGTGCATGAAACAAAAAATGAATGGTTTAGGTTGTTATTTTGTGAAACTCAAAACTTTGATGAAGGAATTTAAAAAAAAAAAAACATTAGGTTTTTATTTATTTGACACTTCATTTATTTACGAATAATTTAGTTAAAAGTGTCCACATTAAGATGAATGGATACCATGTGTGGATGTATTTTTGTGAGTTATGTGAAGAGATAAAGTAAAAATATATTCTAGAATGTATCGTATATGTCCATAAAAGTAGGAGTTTTTATCGCCTACATAGCAGTAGAAAATTATATTTTTTCAATCAACGGCAGTAGGCTATGTTCCAGCTTCAGTGATTGACGATTTTATAAAAATAATAAGCGACCTAGCCCATGACAGACTAACACAATTTTACAAAATTTATTATAAGAATATGTACACTCTTATAATAAATTTTGTAAAATTTTGTTGTCATATTCAATTCAATTCATTTATTTACGGTAAATCACCTTTATACAGAATAATAACAATATTCAAAATGTTTAGATAAATAGCATGACTATAAATCACATATAAACAGAATAATACAATTTTACATATATAACATATTTTAATTGTTATATATGTAAAATTAAACATCTTTAATTGTCTGAATAAAGATGTTTGTATAATAAGCGACCAATTATAAATAATTAGAAGTCCTTTAATTAAGTCATTTGATAACAATAATTATAATTTTAGAATTATTAATAGTAATGGTTTTTATTTTTTACAAAGGAATTGTAATTATCCACAATTTGATCCCACATTTATATATACAGAAATCTTTAGAAAAACAATAATTTTGCATTAAATAATACAATTTACCTGTTCAAGCAAGCAAAAAAGAAACAAATATACCATAATATATTGTAAATATATGTAAAACAAATAACTTTGAATAAAGATATTGCAGTAGTAATACAATTTATCTGTGTGTTAGTCCGTCATGGGCTATCGACCACAGGTTTTTCTGCTCTCTGTGAATTTATCGTGTTGGGTTAAAAGAAATTATGTGCTGCAGAGTAAAATGTAAAAATTTTGGAGGATTTTTGGGGATAAAGAATTTTGTAAGGAATGTTTCGTTATTGTAATGTCCCACATTTATTTATTTTCAATTAATAATTCATGCTAATTTTATATACTTTCATATAATTAATTACACTTAACAACATCCTGTTTAATTCAATCTTCTATTATGTTTTTTTTTTGTATTTTACACTCGCGAGTATTTTGAACCCGGCTCAATCCACGCCGATCCGATCCAATTATCCTTGAACTTGCCGGACGAATTCGTTTCCCATTTCCGCGTTCTATGAAATATTCATCGGGGAAGGAAGGCGCAAAAAATGATCAAACACTAAAAATGATTTCCCACGGGAATAAGCACACAGAAAAAAAACCGACAGGGTCCATTCCTAGACGACACAATGAGGCAATTTGGTCCATTGTGCGGAATTAGCGAGTGTTTAAATTTAAATGTGTTTGAATTGGATTAATGAGATCCTGCGGTAATCGTTTATGCAAACTTGTTTTTTTATGTTGTTTAATTTCACGGTTGAGTTATGGATTAAATTGATTGGATGCGAGTTAATGGCTCGTTCGTTTTGTTTGGGTTGAATTAAATCGGAATGGTTCATTGAACCATTCCGTTTTAATTTAAACCAAACAAAATGAACCAATTTGATTTTTCAAATTGTGACTTAAAGTTAAATTTAACTAACAAATTATAAATACATATTTTTTTATATTTATATTTAACATAAAAAAAACGATATTCTTATAATATAATCCATGTAGTTTTAGTTTAGTTTATTCAGTAAATAATGTAAATACACAATACACATTATAAAAGAATATTGTCAGAGCCAAAATACAATAATTATTAGAATTAATAATAATTAATATTAGAAGTAAAAAAATATTACGCGTCCCGTATAAACACTAAAAAAATAATTCCCACTCCGCTTCGTCCAGTATTACTCTGTTTGACATAAATGTCGCTTTTCGTAAAAGTTCACAATCCGCTCGAACTAAATATAAAAAACGTTATACTTATCATTAATCCGTGTAATTTCAATATTAGAACTCACAAACATTGCGAGGCCCGAATACAAAAAATAATTCGCACTCTGCCTCGTCGAGTATTAATCTCTTCGGCATAAATGTTGATTTTTGGTAAAATTAGCAATCCGTCATAATTACATAAAAAGTATTATTCTTTAGTCCATACAGTTTCAATTTTAAAAGTCAAAAAATTTAACGCACCCTGTGTAATCCTTTAAAAAAATAATTCCCACACTGCCTCGTCGAGTAATAATTGCTTCGGCATAAATGTTGATTTTTGTCAAAGTTCAAAATCCGCAAAAACTAAGTAAAACAGTTATTCTTATCTTCAGTCCACGTAGCTTCAATATTAGAAATAAAAAAAAACATTACGCGTCCCGTATACACCCTTAAAAAATATTTTCCTCTCTGCCTCGTCGAGTATTAAACTCTTAAACATAAAATCCGATTTTTTAGAAAGTTTGCAATCCGCCAAAACTAAATAAAATACGTTTTTATTATTTATAATTAATGTGCTCTTAATATCAAAAACAAAAAAAAATCCTTACACGCCCCACACCATCCCTTAAAAAATAATTCCCATCATGCTTCATCGAGAGTAAATCTTTTCGACACAATTGTTGATTTTTGATAAAGTTCGCAATCCGCCATAATTAAATAAAAAGTGTTATTCTTATCTTTAATCCGTATAGTTTCAATTTTAAAAGTCAAAAAAATTGTACGCACCCCGTGTCATCCCTTAAAGAATAATACCCAATCTACCTCGTCGAGTATTAATCTCTTCGGCATAAATGTCGCTTTTCGAAAGTTCACAATCCGCTAAAACTAAATATAAAAAATTATTATTATCTTCAATCCGTGTAATTTTAATGTCAGAAATCATAAACATTCCGCGCCCCGTATCCACCCTTAAAAAATAATTCCCTCTCTGCCTCGTCTTCGGCATAAATGTCGATTTTTGTTAAAGTTTGCAATCCGCCAAAACTAAATAAAACATGCTATTATTATTTATATTATTTATAATTCATGTGCTTTTAACACATGAAATCGTTACCCGTCCCGAACCATCCCTTAAAAAAATAATTCCCATCATGCCTCACCGAGTGTTAATCATTTCGTCATAATTGTTGATTTTTAATAAAGTTAGCAATCCTACATAATTAAATAAAAAGTGTTATTATTATATTTAATTTTCAATTTTAAAAGTAAAACAAATTGTACGCGAACTGTGTCATCCCTTAAAAAAATAATTACCACTCTGCCTTGTCGAGTATTAATCTCTTCGGCATAAAAATCGCTTTTCGAAAGTTCACAATCCGCTAAAACTAAATATAAAAAACGTTATTCTTATCTTCAATCGGTGTAATTTCAATGACAGAAATCACAAACATTCCGCGCCCCGTATCCACCCTTAAAAAATAATTCCCTCTCTGCCCCGTCTTCGGCATAAATGTCTATTTTTGTTAAAGTTAGCAATCCGTCAAAACTAAATAAAACATGCTATTATTGTTTATAATTCATGAGCGTTCAATTTCAGAAATAAAAAAAAACGTTACGCTTCCCACACCATCCCTTAAAAAATAATTCCGATCATGCCTCACCGAGTGTTGATCTTTTCGTCATAATTGTTGATTTTTGATAATATTAGCAATCCGCCATAATTAAATAAAAAAGTGTTTTTCTTATCGTTAATCCATATAGTTTCAATTTTAAAAGTCTAAAGAATTGTACGTACCGCGTGTCATCCCTTAAAATATAATTTCCATTCCACTCTACGAGTATTAATCTCTTCATCATAAATGTCGATTTTTGAGAAAGTCTGCAATCCGCCAAAACTAAATAAAACACGATATCCATATTTATAATTCATAAGCTTTTAATATCAGAAATCAAAAAATCGATACGTTCCTCGCACCAACCCTTAAAAAAATTATTCCCACCATGCCTCACCGAATGTTAATCTTTTCGTCGTAATTGTTCATTTTTGAAGAAGTTAGCAATCCGCCATAATTAAATAAAAAGTGTTATTCTTATTATAGTTTCAATTTTTGAAGCTAAAAAAAATACGCGCCCCGTATCAACCCTTAAAAACTATTCCCATTCCGCCTCGTCGAGTATTTTTCTCTTCAGGATAAATGTCGATATTTTTTAAAATTCAGAATCTCACAAACTTAAATAAAAGTCATTCTTATCTTTAGTCCATGTAGTTTCAATATTAGAAATTAAAATATATATATATTACACGCCCCGTATCATCCCTTAAAAAAAGAATTCCGCTCTTGTATTACGACAAACGAAAGCAATTCCGCCTCGGCGAGTGTTAATCTCTTCGGCATAATTGCTGTTTTTTTTTTACAAAGTTCACAATCCGCCAAAACTATATAAAAAACGTTATTTTTATCTCTAAACCATGTAATTTCAATATTAAAAGTAAAAAAAAATATTACTCGTCCGGTATCATCCCACCCCGCATCATAAAGTAGTAATCCCTTTTATAAAGGAATTGTAATTATCCACAATTTGATCCCATATTTATTATTATAAATATATATTTTTTAATTAATATTAATAATTCATGCTAATTTTACTTTTGAGTAGTAATCTTCTTCATAATTGTTGATTTCTAACAATGTTCACAATCCACCAAAACTAAATTGGTGCATTCATTAATCTTATAATCATAACAAAGCATTTTTCAATATTCAAGTGTAGGTTATTGTAAATACACCAGCTATGAATTTTGCATTAGCTAAAACCGGCCAAGTTAACGAAGACAATAAATCATTTATAAACAGACTGAAAAGTAATGGCCCTAAATTGGATCCTTGAGGTACATCAGATGTGGAGATACAAATATACGTCTCGTCCTGTCTGTCCTTCAATTTTAACTTTAAATATCCTGTCCTGAAGATAGTTTATGAACCAACTATTTGTTATACCTCTAATCCCGTATCTGTTCGTAGTTTTAATTAGTTTTCTCCTATTAATTTTATTGAAAGCTCTGGAGAAGTCCACAAATAGACACATCACTTCGATAATATCGTTTAACTTTGTTTTTATTAGGTTTTAGAACTCCTCCAAGAGTTGAATCGTTCCTTTGTTTTTCTGGTATACTGTCTTTTGTCAATGATGTAACATTTTGTTAAGTATTTTATCAAAGCTTGATCGATGATTTTTTCCATGACCAAGGAGTTTGAAGGTAATACTGAAATAGTTTTAGTATTCGGCTTTGCTACCCAATTTAAATTATTTAAATCCATTATAGAAAACATAATTTTCGCGATTATATAGATACGATCCAATAAGATCTGAAATAGGCAGTTGTAAGACCTATTTGAAAATGGGTAGCTCGGGAAGTAGTTGTTTCAATAGATGTTTGTAAAACTTATAGTGTAAGTATTTTTTGCAGTTGGAAAAAGGGATTGATCGAATTTTATTGATCATTGCCGAAAATTTTCCTTGTTTAATTTCATTGTAATTTCAATATTAGAAGTCTATACCTTAAAAAAGCCTCGCGAGTGTTAATATCTTCTGTATAACATTTTTTTGTTGATATTTTTAATATCAATAGTCCAAAAAAGTTACGCGTCACGCATAATCCCTTAAAAAATTATAACAAAGCAAATAATTTGATTCAAAATTGTTATTGTATGTTATAATCCTAAGAAATATATATATATATATAATCCATTAATTAAATTAATTACAACACAAACCCGAGCCTATTTAATGAAATGATTAAAAGCAAAATCTCGAGCCTCGCTTTCGCTTCTCGGTATTGTTAAAAGCGAAAACCGTTCCTTTTGCGGCCCGCAGAAATTAATAAATATCAACGGTTCTGAAAATTCCCTTTAATAAAATCGGGGCATGAAGATATTAAACTTATTTCACCCCCGACGTCTTAATCAGCCATCTTCCGAGGGTTGTAATAATCTTTCATTAGGAAACACGCGACGGGATTCGCGATTCTTTTCATTAACATAGCTACGTTTCTTTCCCCCTTATTCTTTCCTTTTTTCTCGTTTGCAGGTTTATTTTTATCATGAAAGCGAAGTTTTAATGAAAATTTCTTTTGTGTGTGCAAGATATGGAGTCGTTTGTATGAATTTAATTTGTAATTATATGTGTTTTTTTCTGTAATAAAGAAACGTTTTTAATATAAATTTCTCGTAAAGGATTTTATGTGTTTGAATATAAAAATGATCAGTTGAGGCTTCTATTTCGTTATTAGAAAGAGTATATAATAGTGATGAAGGAAAGCACAGGGAAAAAAAACAGGTGATTTTAATTTTACTTTATTTATCTTTTAATGTTTTGTTTAAATAAATTAGTTTTAAAAATGTATTGGAAAACGACATTAATTTTTACCAGACCTTATAAATATCTTACTTTTTTAGGCATTAGCTAAAAATTGAAAAAATCAGTTGAAATTAGAAAAATAAATAATCAGAAAAAAGTCTGCCTTTAATTCAATTAAGAAAATTCGAACCTTTCTAAATAAACTCGAAGAAGAGAGAGTGGCAGAGGATATGTAAACGATCCACACACACCGGAATACAATTAACGCTATCGAATTACCATTCCCCATATTGTTCAGGTAAAGAAAAGACATCAAACGCCTCTTCCCAGAACGGCCACTATTAAAATATTAGGAGGAGGAACAATGACTCGAGCGCGTCGCGTGGTGTGTAATGCTTTCTAGAAGCCATTGACATCTTATTTCAATACTTTTTTTATTCATTCTAATCGCCGATGTAAATCGTTACAAGTTCATTACATTTAATGAGGCTCGTAAATGTTCGAACAATTAAACATTGGATGAAGAAAACAAGAGTCTCGTCAAGAACGGATTTTTATTATTGCCTACTGTTTAGAATTAAACTGAATAGTGAAAGAAGATAATGAAAAATGTTTTTTTTTTGTTATAATTCACAAAGCAACAATAAAAGAGTGTGTCAATGTTTTATCTATCTTTTATTTTATTTAAATATATTCGATTCATCGCACTTCTAAGCTTTAATTAAGCTCGAAATGAGCGCTTGAGTTTTATAAAAAATAACCCAAATTATTCACGGCGGATTAAGCTACAAATTAAGTTAAGGAAAAAACAACATCGCTTATTTCTCTTTGCTTATGTATAAATCACTAACTCCTCACAATACGCCCATAACACCCATAAAAATCATCATTTTTGGAAGAAAGGTCTGGCCGATAGCCATTTATCAAAATAAAAATTTACTACTTATTGTATTTTTTGTATTTTTTTTAAACTATTGTACAAAACGTATGATAATAAAGATATTTACTACTACTCGAAAATAATATTTCTTAAAATAAAATTCACGTTGATTAAACGTATTCTTTAGTACGCTTATTTTAATTTTAAATTTATTGGTGAAGTAATTTCGTACCAATTATAATTCCGAGCCGGGAATATATCGTGTAGCGATTTGTTAGGACGTTGACTCACGCGTGAAGCCGTTAGAGCCGCGAATAGTTTCACGGATAATCGGCACTGACAATTAGCCAATCATCAGCGGGTAATTGAGCTTGAAAATCTCCCGACATTCTACATTCTTCCTGTATGGTATACTTTAATTGTACCTCGGCACAGAAACACAGTAACAGTTAAATACCGGAAAGATGGCTATTCGTGCCTGATGATTTTTTTCTGAAATGTTACAGTGCACAATGTGTTATTTTGAGGGCATGTAGTTTTCGACCATTTTAGTGCAAAAAAAAAATAATATTTCCTTAAAACAAAGTGTACTGTAATAATAGAAAAAACGAATTATTCATTTGGTCACAGTTGTTTGCATTAAATATTATTGAATAAAAAATGCATTACGCAATATATCTATGCAACAGCAAATGTCCATTATTGAACATTTGTTTTAAGTTCTTATATAACATAAGTCAAATTTTAGAGTAGCTAAAGTATTCTCTCTTTAGCTACTGTAAAATTTAATTATTTATTAATTATTTTCGAATTATTTTTATTTAATTTAAAGTATATTATTTTCTAGCGTATACTTTTGAAGTCAAATGCCTGAAATTTAAGATTTTTCGAAGAACTCCGTGTAAAACAATTCATCTTTATTGTTTGATTTTTTATTATGTTAACCCAACAACTCGTAAAACCACTTGGAATAATAATTGATTAATTTATTTGTTAATTAGTATTTTTAGTTATTATTTATTTGTATGTAATAGCCTATTTATCTACTACTTATAGTAAAACTTCTTACAATTTTTGTAAAATGGTGAATTTTCCGTAAATAAATATTATTATTATTATTTTTAAAGTTTACTATTCTTGTATAACACATTTAAGGCAGTAAATTGCACCATGCTAAAGAAGCATAACTTCGCATCCAGTTACTCAATCGATGTTGGATTTTTGGCGAAGTATAACTATAATATTCCTTTACAAAATAATATATAATCCTATCAAATAAACTTATTATACTCCACGTTAAAATTAAATGAAAATTGATAATTTTCAAACTAAAACTTTAAATCTTCTTTATGTTGGTTGTTGTTTGGGGAGACTTTAATTATTTATATAAAAAATTTGAACAGTCTTATTATAAGTTTACAAAAAAAAATAACTCGTGAGAACTTATCACAAAAATTCTCTCAAGTATCTTCTATAAACCATAAAAATTGGGAGATAACGCAAGCGCCATCTATTGCCCAATTTCATGTGGCATCGTCAACGATTTGGGTTTACCAGGTAAACGTCGGAGATTCACTGTTTCTATGATAAACAATTCATCTTCAAAGCTGACTATTCTTGTACAACACATTCGAGACTGAAAATTGCACTATACTAAAAATGCATAATTTCGCATCCAACTACGCAATCGATGTCGGATTTTGGCGAATTATAACTACAATATTCCTTGACAAAATAATATGCAATCCAATCAAATAAACTAATTAGGATCCACGTTATAATCAAATGAAAATTTATCATTTTAAAAATTAAACTTTAATTTTGGAGAGAATTTTCTTAAAAATAGACGTAGGTCAGTAAAATAATGTCAATTGTTAGTACCAGTCACACCCACAAACTCTTTTACAACACCTTCAATTTTGGTTATTTTCGACTGGGTCGACAGATTCCACTCCAATCACAAAATTCTAAAATAAACAAAAAAATGCTGCAGAACTAATTTAACTACATTGATCGCTTAAATAGACGTAGGTCAATAAAATAATGTCAATTGTTAGTACCAGTCACACCCACAAACCCCTTCACAGGACCTTCAATTTTGATTATTTTCGACTGGGTCGACAGATTCGACTCCAATCACAAAATTCTAAAATAAACAAAAAATTGCTACAGAGCTAATTTAACTATATTGATCGTTTAAATAGACGTAAGTCAATAAAATAATATCAATTGTTAGTACCAGTCACACCTACAAACCCTTTTACAGCACCTTTAATTTTGGTTATTTTCGCCTGGGTCGACAAATTCGACTCCAATCACAAAATTCTAAAATAAAGTAAAAACTGATGCAGAGTTAATTTAACTATATTGATCGCTTAAATAGGCGTAGGTCAGTAAAATAATGTCCATTGTTAGTATCAGTCGCATCTTCTAATCCTTCCACAAAATTTGGGTTTCATTCGATACAAATTAAAAAATTAAAAAAAATTGCTGTAGAGCTAAATTAACTACATCAATCGCTTAAATAGACGTTCGTCCAATATCTTCTTAATTTCTTCAATGAAAGCAAACAGTTTTCCAAAAAAATTCAAGTTTTTTAAACACATATTTTTTTTCTAACAAATCAAGAGAGCCGTGGAATTCTCGTAGTTTTCTCATTCCAATGCAGCCTTATGTGTAGGAACATTGTCTTGCTGAAAATGCTTATTTTTTTATGTTTATTTTTTTCTTCGAGCCTCCTGAATTTTGGTACTCAGCCGGCCAAGAAGGTTGCAGCAAAATTCACCTATAATTATTTTGACTTTTTCAAGGTAATCAATTAACAGACATCCTTGAATAAGTTTGTGGTAAATTTTCCAGAAGAAGCTATCAACTTCACTTTTTGGCACTAAACTACCAGCGTCCATCCAGTGCTTTGACTGCTGTTTCATTTTTGGCATGTCTCCTCAATGGTGTAATAATTCAAAATTGTTTATTGATAAAGTTATGGACATGACACTTAGATTTTGAAAATGAAAAATACACCGACTCCGCACTTTCTTGCATAAGAGTTTTGGAGTTACCTTTGCAAGTTTAATAAAAGACTCGTGAGGACTTATCACAAAAATTCTCTCAAGTATCTTCTATAAACCATAATAATTGGGAGATAACGCAAGCTCCATCTAGTGCCTAATTTCATGTGGCATCGTTATCGATTTGGGTTTACGACCGAGAAACACTGTTTCGCCCACTAAAGGAAGGCGAACTTATGCTGTTTTCCATCACTAGTTATCCATACTCTGAATGAATGGTGGTTGAATATTTCATTAAATATCTTCTATAACTCTGTGAAAATAGAATACCATGCGGTAGTTATGATTTTTTCTTAACCTTGGTATAAAAACATCGAGCTTACGTTGCCCGATAATAAATATTTTTACGTATTTATTGTATCTTCTTATGTCCCATGAACTACAACAAAAAATTGATTAAATATAAATATTACATTGAAAATATCCTTTATTGTTGTCATTTAAAATAACTTTATGAAGAAATTATACAGCTTGGTTTATTTTAAATAATTTAGTAAAAAAAGGCATCATTAAATGCTCCAACAAAATCAGGCCATATTTTTAATTGTGATATCTTAAATATAAATTGCTATTTTATATTCGAATTTTACATCAAATACTTTCACTATATGGCAGAAAGACCTCGGATCGATAGCCCATAAAAGGACAACCTCAAATTATATACCGTATTATACTATACAATACTGTACTTAATATAATGGGACTTTTACATTATATTAAGTAGAGTATTGTATAAATAAAGATATTTGTATACTTTCACTATTTTAATATCACGTATTATGTTCAAGAACTATTCAGACAAAAACTTAATAAATCAAGAGAATTTTAACTTACAATTCTATAATTTTTTAGATATATCAATATTATTATTATTTTATATGTTATTACAGCAAGTTAACTTGGTAAGGCCCAATTGCACAATTTGCAAGAAAGGCGTAAGTAACCTATTCGCGGAATAAAAGTTAATGTCTATAATTCTCTGAATTTGATTATCAATGAGACAGTGCTGCCAACAAATTTTTTATTCCGCGAATACGTTACTCACGCCTTACTAGCGGATTATAAAATTGAAATAATCTTTAAAAACGACTACATCCTAGGTAAATATCGAAGGGCAAAGTTTGAATGAATATGCAAAAATATGAAACACGTTCCGATTTTCAAGATGTTATGTAAAAGTTTAAGAATTAAAGAAGTAAGTCTAAATAAGTTATTCGTTTCATTTTGGTTATCAAAACGTATCACAAAGTGAAATCATTTGTATTATGAATATTTTAGTAATTTTTTTTCTTCTTTGTTTTAGGTGTTAGTGGCTGTGCCCGCAGTGACGACGTTCCTGATCTTAGCCGCACTGCCCCAACCGTCGTTCTCCCTCATCTGCGAACGCGGCAAGCAGTTCCTGGACCATGAGCTGCAGATGTGCGTGAACTGCACCCAATGCGGAAAAAAACTAGTGGTGATCCGCCCGTGCGAGGTCCACCAGGACACCAAGTGCGGCACCATCAACAACCTAATCGGCATCATTAACCAGAGCAAAGAAAACCCGCTCCGGCATGCGAAGCACCACATGAACCACAGAAACAGGCATTTCCCCAACCACAACCCCATGAGCAGCACAACCCGGGCACCCGGCGGTAACGATAACGAACTGAGTGACATAGTCGCGGTTACTAGCACCGAGGTGCCGTTCAGCAGTGTGGAAGCGCTGGTCTGGGACTGGCAGGCCATCGCGCTCACCTTCGCCGTCTTCTCTTGTATATTATTTTTCCTTGTGATCGCGCTGTATTCGCTCCACCAGGCCAAGCAATGGAGACGTCTCAAAGAGAACTTCGAAGCCGGTGAGTAATCAGTCCTTTTTTGGAAATTGTGCTTGCTTTCCACTCGATCAAGGTGATGTTTGGATAATTGATTCATTTATTGCGCGAATGGACGATAAATTTAATTAAGTGGAACACACTGAGTCAATCGTGCCGCATATAAAAGTGCTTGCTCTTCAGAAATATCCATACATATTGTAAGTGTAAGGTCTGAACAAATATTTATGAGTATTATTTATACTCGGCTAGTTATGACAAATCTAGTGCATTTTTCAAATACTAACATTGTGAATATGTTTCATCAAATGGTTAATGAGGACCAAATAGAAGATAAGTAATCAATATTTCCAAATACAGATTCAAAATATATTTTCCTTAACGTAATAACGAATAATACATTTTTAATATTATTCACTATCTGAAAAACAAATTGTCTTATGAAATAAATATGAATAAATTATTAAAAATCAACCAATAAAACACAGATTATATTGAATAACTTTAAATTCTCGACTAGTTTCGGGTTATTAGCCCATTTTTAAGAGAATTTAAAATTTGTTTTATTAAAATTTCTATGGATATTTACATTAATGGATATATTGATTTTTTAATTTTTATTTTATTGGTTGATTTTTAATAATTTATTCATATTTATTTCATACAATATGAACTACCAATGTCTAAATATTAAAACCATTAATTATATTAAATTGTCTTATGTTTATGATGAAATAACTTCTGAGGTCTCGTGTTTACAAACTCATTATTCCATTAACACACTTAATAAATTTCACTTTCGAGAATGGGGTTTTTCCAAACTGCCCAAGACAAGGCATCATAAAACCGATTATCAAATAAGGCGATCATAGCAATTTTAATAATAACTATATGCCTATTACGTTATTATCAGTAATATTTAAAATAATTGAGAAAACTATAGATGGAAGAGTAATGAATTATTAGTGCATCTCTAATAAATGTTTTAATAATTCCCAAAACGGAAAACCACCAAATCAGCAATATGTTTTCAAGTACTTATATCAAGTAAGACATACTTATCTTACTTGATATAAGTACTTGAAAACATAGTGGTTATATTAATTAAGTCAGCGTTGTAGCTGCGAATGGAAAAATAATTATTTAAGGTTTACTAATTATTTTCAAAATTTTTCATACATAATCATATTTATTGAATCATAATGAATGGAATATAACGCAAGTGCTATTTATTACCTAATATCATGTGGCATTTGGGTCTACAAGGTACTCTCCCGAGAATTGCTGTTTCGTCCACTAATAGATGGCACTTGCGTTATCTTCCATTTATTATGATTCATATCAGGTATTTAATCCCAACACAATATCCGCCTTCATCAAGGCATTGCACATGAAAAAAAAAATGTAAAAGTGTTTAGTGGCATAATTATTTTACGTATTGTTTAAAACCATTACACCCTTCTTTAAGGGAAGAATTACATCCCCGCAGCAGTAAATAAAATTGATTAGCATTTGTTGTTTAAATATATCTCCGGGTAATTTAATCAAAATTTACGCTACCTCAGTTCCTCCGGGTTTGAATAATTAATGAATAGCTCTAAATGAAATTAAGTGTAACCCCCCGTGGAGGAGTTAATTTTATCGCCGACGTCGGCTCGTGGATGCAGTGTAAACAATAATAGGGGGGTTGAATACACTGTACACACACACACACATTCGCTGGCAGGTTATTTGCCGCATAAATTAACATACCTCCAGTTCGGTTTACGTAACAAATTCCGGCCAGATCGCATCCTCGGATATCCGGATGCCGACTAAGCAAATATGCAACTGTTCCGAACAAAACACACGAGTGTGCATGACTTTGGATTGTTTAGCGGGGGTGTAAAGAAAATGTCTTGGTTAGGGAAATTCTGGCGAGGCTGTGATTTATGTTTGGTTATATAAATCATGGAGATATTATGGAAAATAATTATGATTAATTTATTTGATTAATATAATCAGTGGCATAGATAGGGGGTGGTTAGAGCTTATAAACCTACAACCCTAAAAATATATTTTTAATTATTGGGAAATAAATATGAATTATTATTATCATAACTAATTTTTTAAATAATAAATCTATTATAATTAAAATCTATAGCTTGTAGCTTCAGTTTGGAATAAATCAAAGCGATAATATATATTCTAATTTCTCTAATCGAATCCAAGTTGACGTAACAGCAACTCCCAAACTACAGCATACATTAAAATAACCAACGAAACATCTGGAGTTATTCTGTAATTAATAGATATATACATAGAATGTGAATTTAATTATTAATGTACACGTTATACTTAACCCTGATCATCTTGATGTTGTCGTAGGGTAACGTTACACCTCGTCAGTACAGCTCTGCTTGTTTTAATTAACATTTAAATCTTTGATTTGGTTCGGGTTAACTATACCACAAAGTTAACCCCAACCAAATCAAAGATTTAAATGTTAATTAAAACAAGCAGAGCTGTACTGACTATACCACAAAGTTAACCCCAACCAAATCAAAGATTTAAATGTTAATTAAAACAAGCAGAGCTGTACTGACGAGGTGTCTTGATAAAATTACTGGATTACTGGAAGCGCTGGAAATTCACAAATTTAAAGCTAATACGGATATTCCCCTCATAAACGACCTGACATAATGTATACTCCCCTCTTTGATGCAGTATTATAAAAACAATGTACAAATAATGTTAGGTATTCAGTTTGATAATGACTAACTTGTAGTCGAAACTATAGTCACTGTAAAAGTTAAAAATAAAAGTGGTAAAATAAAGTTAAGTGTTTTAATATTATTTTAATTAACATTTGTTTTAAAATACTTACCTAACGTAAGTCAAAAAGTCGCATTAGCAAAAGAGAAAATGATTAATTAATTATTTTCAAATTATTTATATTTAATTTATTTTAAATAGCTGTAACGAAGTGAATAAAATATTTTTAACCGTTTGTTATAATGAAATCACTTCGTTTTGTTTTACTAAAATTTTGTTATATTTTCGACTAGTTTCGGCTAGATGCCATTTGAAAATTCTTGAAAATGGCATCTAGCCGAAACTAGTCGAAAATATAACAAAATTTTAGTAAAACAAAACCAAGTGATTTCATTATAACAAACGGTTATTAAATATGTTTTACCAAGTGATAAATGAGAAAAAGGTATACAATATAAAATATTTTTATATTATTATATATAATTGTGTTTCCGTAATATTTCTTTATATTAATTATTATATTATACATTGAATGATATATAGTTATTAAAAAGAATACGCTTTTTAGAATTTTTTCTGTGAAGTTTAATTTGAATGGGGCGCCAAGGTTCTGCTCCGCGGAGAAAAGAACAATAAACGCCAGCGGTTGGGAGAATATACTGCTTATTACCTTGTTATGAATCGGAATGGGGTGGCGGGGTAAAGCCCTTTAGGTGCTTTAATTATACCGACGAGTATGAATTTTTATTCGGGATTGCGTGTTAAGAGGTAATGAAAAAGTGAAAATATGCAAATGGAATTCGAAATACCTCCGTCTCTATTACGTTTAAATGCACGATATAAGAACGTTCATCATATATGATGAAAATTATGACTGTCTCAATATTACCAGACAAGAGATTTTGTAATGGAAAAACTTGACACCCAAGCTATGCCAATCAAGGATTCTCATAAGCTCGCTATCGCTCGCAAACTTGACACTTAAGCTCTGTCAGTTAAGGATATTTATAGGCTCGCAAAAAGCTAGCTTCTGTCAGTTCAATACTGTTCAAGCTCGCTATCGCTCGCAAACTTGATACCTAAGCTCTGATAGTCAAGGAAATTTATAAACTCGCTATCGATCGTAATCCTGACAGGAAACTTCTGCCGGAAAAGACCTATAAGCTAGATTTCGCTCGCAAACTTGAGAAATTAACTTCTGCCAGTCTAAAATCTTTATAATCTAGCCATCGTTGAACAACTAAATTTTGACATCAGGCTATTGCTCGCAAACTTTACACCTAAGATCTGCCAGTTGAGTAGGATCTTTATAAGCCCGCTATCTTTCGCAAAAAACTAACTTTTGTCAGTCAAAGACCTGTACAAGCTAGCTGTCGTACGCAAACAGGATACCTAAGCTGTGAGAGTTAAGGACCGTTATAAACTCGCTATCGCTCGTAATCTTGACATCAAGGCTATCGCTCGCAAACTTGACACCCAAGATCCGCCAATTGAGGATCTTTAGAAGCTCGATATCGCTCGTAAAAAAACTAACTTCTGTCAGACAAAGACCTGTACAAGCTTGTTGTCGTTCACAAACATGATACCCAAGCTATGAGAGTCAAGGACCGTATAAACTCGCAATCGCTCGTAATCTTGACAGGTAACTCTTCTGCCGGGCAAAGACCTATAAGCTCAACATCGCTCGCAAATTTGAGAAAACTAACTTCTGTCAGTCAAGGACCTTTATAATCTAGCTATCACTGGACAACTAACTTTTGACATCAAGGCTATCGTTTGCAAACTTGGCAGTCAAGAATAAACTAACAACAACTAACTTCTGCCATCAAGGCTATTGCTAGTAAACTTGACATCTAAGTCTGCCAGTAAAGAATTAACTAACAAAAACTATCTTCTGTAATCAAGACTCTAGCGATAGCCTTGATTGCAGAAGTTAGTTTTTATTGACACCTAAGCTCTGTCAGCCAAGGACCTTCCTAAGCTCGATAATCCTGACAATCTTGAGAGTTAGCTTCTGCCAGTCAAGGATAATCTCGATATCGCTCGACAACTAACTTCTGCCATCAAGGCTATCGATCGCAAACTTGTCACCTAAGCTCTGCTAGTCAAGTTTTCACTAAAAACAAATAATTTCTGCCATCAAGACTATCGCTCGTAAACTTGACACCTAAGCTCTGAAAATAAAAAGTTAACTAACAACAAACTTTAGCCATCAAGGCGATCGCTTGCAAATTGATACCTAAGCTCTGCCGGTCAAGTCCCTTAATAAGCTCACAATTTTCACAGTTAACTTCTGCCAGTCAAGGACCTTTATAATCTCGCTATCGCTCGACAACTAACTTCTGCCATCAAAGCTATCGCTCGCAAACTTGACAACTAATGATTAATCCAATATTTTTTTCCTCTTCCAAGTAAGACAATAGTGCCAAGTTGATCTGTTGGCTTAATTATTTGCGTTATTAATTTCAACTTTGAATGCGAATATAAAGAAATCCAATATGTATATGTCCCTTCAAGCCATGTACATTTCGTATAAAAGTGTTGATTTATTAATAAAACAAACACAAGAATATTACAATTTCCACAACAACAAAAGTTAACATGGGGACAATATTTATCATATAAATCCCTATGGCCACACTTAAATAAAACTCATTGTATAACGTATGGTGGTATTCCGCAAGGTTCAAATTTGAGCACAAGTTAGAACCTTGGAGAATACCAATACATATTTATACTTATGTAACGTATAATGGTATTCCGTAAGATTTAAACTTGCGTCCATTCTTATTTTTATTATTTTTCAATCGTTCTCGACACCCTAAAGGGTATACGAGATGTAAAAGCTTATATAAATATATATATATATATATATATATATATATATATATCAATCGTAATAACCTTCGCAATGCCTCAAAAAGAAAAACAATATTCAAATTTTCAAAAAAAATGAATAATTGATATGTTTTTCTAAATGAAACCTTATAGCATGGATGAATATTAAGCGAACAAGATTATTTTTTTTACTCCTATAACGAATTCATTTCTGCATCACGCCGAAACTAGTTGAGTTAAATACATAAACAAGTAAAATAAATCCACGTGTTCTAATATTATTAAAAGACGATTTGTTGTAGAATGCTCCAAAAACTTCACTTTACTACTTTTATTTATCACCTAATTTCGATCTTCACGCAAACCATTCACAATTCAGGATTTTTAATTTTTTATTAATTAGTTCAAAATTTTCCTAAAACTATTTCCCTAGCATTTTATTATTATTGTATATTAGTTTGTATGTTTATCGTGTTAATAATCGCTTCGCGTAAATATTGGGATAGCAAAGAGCTCATTAACTCTAATAAATTAATTATTTTCAAACAATTTTTATTTAATTCATTAACTCCAGCTCAAATAGTTTTTGCATTTCTCTTTTATCACTTGTAAATACCATTAAGGTCTAGTCAAAAACACATTAATAATAACGAGGATATTTCTTTCTATACTTTGCTTCCTCATGTTTTAATAAGGCACATTTTAGCTTACGTAAGTCAAACGGTGCTATTCTGTAAGGGAAATGTAAAGTTTAACGTGTACGTTATTAAATAACTTTACATTCTATGAATATGTATCTATTACAAAAGCTGCTTAGACTGTGATGATCCAAATAACGCACACGTTAAACCTAACATTTTCCTTACAGAATAACCCCGAAAATGTAACAGAGCTAAATGTGGAAATAATTTATTCTTGAATCTTTGAGGCGTTTACTTCGCAACAACTTCGTACAACATTTTCAATATTAGGATAATATCCTAAATAATTTATTAATTATTTTAAAATCATTTTTATTTGATTTAAAAATACATTTATTTTAAATACTTCTCTTTATCTGAAATGATTAGAGTTTTTCGTTTAGATTGATAATGCTTAAATATGAATAGATTTTTTTATTTTTTTTTATAAACAAAACAATAATGCTAATCATTTTTATTTCCTTTTCATGGATTTTTCTTATTATGATACGCAAGGTATTTGTGCACGTTTACTTATACAGTTCTGCGTGTATAGTATTCTCCATATTTGAGAAAGCCTTTTGCGTTTCAGCGAAGATATGCAGGAATGCTTTGATGCTAGATGTGCGGGTATAGCCTAATATAGAGTTTAATTATTCAATGCGTTGCAAGGGAATGAAATAATTGAATTTAAAACGAATATTAGTTATATGTTCACACAATTTTTTGTAGTCGTTTCTTATACATTTTTTTAATGAAACAAAATAATTTATTGACAAAAGTTTGATACCATTCACAATTTTCATCATCCATTAATTTTGATTAGTCTCTCTTATTTATTTATTATGTTTCGCTTATTTTCACTTATTTCGCTATTTTATTATTTATTTTCGCTGTTTCGCTTATTTATTTTGTTTCTTTTAAGCTGTGAGCCAGGATAAAATAAATTGTCTCCATTGAAATGGGATTTGAATAATTGAAGTGGTAATTTATTATAACAATATATACAGTTGGGTTTAGTAATTTGTCATGGGCCATTGATTATTTTCACAATAAAAAAAAATAATATTACCACAAGAAGTGGTAAAAGATTGTTTTGCCACTTCAATTATTCAAATTGACTTAAATAAAGAAAATATTGTGAAAATAATCAATGGCCCAGGACAGATTACTAAACCCAAGTCTACATATTGTTATAATAAATTAAGATACATTTCTTAATCGGGGTTATTCTGTAAAGGAAATAATACGTTATTTTTATCATCACGGTCGAAGGTAAATTTTGTTATCATATTGTCTGAATAAAGATGTTTGTATAGAATCAATGAAAAATAAGCATTTTTTTACTTTTCGGTAGGAAAAAGGCATTATTTAATTGTAGAGAAATTCTTTCTTATTTTCCATAGAAAGAAAGGGTAAATTTAACTTTTAATTTAACAGATAACCATTTAATTTTCTTTATTTAGGTTGTGGAAGCTTTTAATTATTTATTTAAATAAAAAAATGCATTTGTTAAATTAAGGGTTGGCCACCGTTAAACAGATATACATCTTTTAATCTAACAGTCGCCCATCTTATAATAGATTTTCCCCTTCTTTCCATGGAAAATAAGAAGGAAATTCTAAATAGCTAATGTTTTTTTTTTTTTCCAATTGGAAAAACATTTTTTTTTGTGGAGAAATGAAAGAAATTCTAAACAGCTTGTGCTTTTTCTTACCTAAAAACTAGAACAAATCTAAACACAGAAAAAACTATTCATTCACTGCTTGATCACAGTTATTTAAATAAATTAAATAAAAATGATTTGAAAATAATTAATAAATTATTCCCACATTTAACTCTGTGACATTTTGACTTACGTTACGTAAGTACTTTAAACAAATGCACATTAAAACAACTACCTTTTCCCGGGAAGAAGTTAAATGTGAAAAAAAATTATTAATTATTTTCAGCTCATTTTTATTTAATTTAAACCTAAAAACATTTAAGCGTAAACCCTATAACCCTATACCATAATGCAATATAACTAGAAGCCAACAAATTGTATTTCCTCTCTTTCATATTTGTTTCATATATTTCGTAATTATAAGTAAGATTATAATTACATTGGTTCTAATTAATAATAATTAACTTTATTAATTAACTTTAACGGAAATTCAGTTATGTACCTAACATATTTCTAGTTATTATTATTATTATTATAAATAGAAAAGAGAATTCATTCTCTTGGTCACAGTTATTTAAATACTTTAAATAAAAATTATTTGAAAATAATTAATAAATTATTTCCACATTTAACTCTGTGACTTTTGACTTACATTAGTTGTTTTAATGTGCATTTGTTTAACGTACTTACGTAACGTAAGTCAAAAGTCACAAGAGAAATGTGGAAATAATTTATTAATTATTTTCAAATCATTTTTATTTAATTTATTATTATTATTTCTTATTTTAAATGTTTGTAAACCTGTATTTAAGTTTTTGCATTAATAAATTACTTTACTTTACTTTCAATGGAAAGGAAGAATGAAATTATATTTTTTCGTACAAAAAAAACAATTAAATTCTTACTATAGAATATTTTTGTTGCAACACTGAATATTTAGTATATAAACGCATAACAAATAAATTTTCATTATTTAATCAAATATTTATTGTTAAAAAAACATAGATATATTTAAACAAAGAACGAAGAAGTTTCTTCACTTTCCTCCATTCGAATCGACTAATTTATTCATATTATTCCGCGACGGTGCGTCCGCGGTCTTGTCAAGATAAATAAATCGGCCGACATTAAACGATTTTAAAACAATGTTCAAAGGCAAACCGCAAAACCATAATACGGCGCTCAAGTCGCCGTATTTACATCAGCAGGTGTACAAACAGAGATAAAAGTCGGTGATTTACAATCATTATGGTACTGCTGAGGGTTTGTTTCTTTTGTGTACCGCGGTCACGATCAGTTTTCCTCTCGTTTCATTGCGGGCGGAGAGGGAGAGAATGTAAATAGAGGCTTTTTTTTATTTGGGAAATTAAATTGCTCGGATAATTAAAACACGGCTTTTCAATTAGACATTCCGAATTGCGGTTGATGGAAAATGCAAATGGCTTCAATGGGGGAGGCTTTTAAATAGTGAAGTAAATCGCGAATCTGGGTTTTCGTGCTGTGGTATATTCCCTCAAGCTACTGCTTGACTTAAAAAATGTGACAAGAAATTAGGTTATTGATTTTTTTCAATATAATTTTTATTATGATTTCATTTCATTTATTGATTTTTTTCAATATAATTTTTACTATGAATTCATTTCATTCATAGTAAAAACTTATTTATAAACGAGTCAAAATTATTCAAAATAATAATAAAAATTATATTGAAAAAAATCAAAAACCTAATTTCTTGTCACATTTCTTATTTATAAAAGAGTCAAAATTATTCAAAATAAAAAAATGTGACAAGAAATTAGGTTTTTGATTTTTTTCAATATAATTTTTACTATGAATTCATTTCATTATATAAATGTGACAATAAATTAGGTTTTTGTTTTTTTTTCAATATAATTTTTACTATGAATTCATTTCATTCATAGTAAAAATTATATTGAAAAAAAACAAAAACCTAATTTTTTTCAATATAAAAAATGTGACAAGAAATTAGGTTTTTGTTTTTTTTCAATATAATTTTTACTATGAATTCATTTCATTCATTCATTTCATTCATAGTAAAAATTATATTGAAAAAAAACAAAAACCTAATTTCTTGTCACATTTTTTTATTTTGAATAATTTTGACTCTTTTATAAATAAGTCTTTCTTTGAGAGCATTAATCATTAACTAATGAAACAAATTATTTCTCAACTTTGCGAATTCGCAACAATCCCAATTTATAAATTAGTCCAATTTGATACACCTTTTTCACGTTAAAGTTTCCAAAAGTACACTCCCAAAGTCATTATTAATAATAATAACTGTGGGAATACCCGGTCCAAATCGCCGAGACACTTTCCGGGCACTTCGTCAACGCGTTTCCACGTACGCCTCTCGGTCCCGCAAGACACGTTTTTCATCAGCAATAAAATCCCCCGTAGGTTCCTTCCAATATATCCCCTTCAACCCCAAAACACTTAATTCTAATTCCGACGCGTACGCCCGGGGAAGCCCCTTTTCTTCCAGGCCGATCGATACTAATTAAAAATGTACTTGTTTACGCGTCTAGCTCCGGAAGGGTGGCGTGAATTCCACCCTCCCCGAATGGCACGTGCTCGATCATGTCCTTAGTCTTTGACACCCGACACAAACACCTAATCTCCTGAATGAGGATGATTAATTGTTGATAACTTTGGTGATGATAATGTGTGGGTGGATGTAGAGGGAGTGCATTGATGAAAGTTGTTAGTTGAGCAGAAAATAAAAATAAAAGATTTTACAGTTGCTGCTTTTTTTTTAAATATAATTATATTATTATGGAATCCGGGAGGAGTTTTTTCATGAATGATATACAAAAATAAATAATTGTCTTCTGTTTATATATAACTTTCTCAAATTCAACAAGATAGAAATAGAAAAGAGTATTCATTCACTTGGTCACAGTTATTTAAATATATTAAATAAAAATTATTTGAAAATAATTTATTAATTATTTTCAAATCATTTCTACTACTACTACAATATCTTTATTCAAAGTTATTTGTTTTACATATATTTACAATATTTTATGGTACATTTGTTTCTTTCTTGCTTGCTTGAACAGGCTATCGACCTATGGTCTTTCCGCCAAAATCATTTCTATTTACTTAATAATAATAATAATTAATAAATTATTTCCAAATCATTTCTATTTAGTTAATAATAATAATAATTAATTAATTATTTCCAAATCATTTTTATTTAGTTAATAATAATTAATAAATTATTTTCAAATCATTTTTATTTAGTTTAAATTTTCCTGGCAATTAAGGCACTTATAACTTAAAATGCTGATAATTTCGCATTTTAAGTTATAAATGCCTGAATTTTCGGGGAAATTTAAAGTATCTTGTTGAATTTGAGAAATATATATATATATACAGATTTCTTTATTCGGACAATTTCATACATTTTTACAAACATTAACATTAAGCATACTTATTAGTCGAGGAAACTTACTTCGTGTGTAATTTTAAATTGCACCCACTTAAATAATAATATTTAATATATCTGATTTTAGCTATGTTACAAATTAAATTCAATACAATTTCTTTTTAATTGTCGCTTTCCAGAGGTACCGGCTCTTGCTATAAGAAGGAAACACGGAGCATAAGAGCTGGAATCTTTGAGCATATTTAGCACCAGTTAAAGCTTTCTAATTTACGCTTTCCAGTGACTTTAGACTCTAGGAAATTACTTTTTTTGTACTGTTCAATAAAGAATTCTTGGTCATAGTAAATAAGAAAGAACGAATTACTATCGTTCTTTCTTATTTGTTATTTACTATTCTATGTACAAGGAGGCAGAAATTGCGTGTTACTATAGCACTCGATTATTAGCAGAGAGAGAAAAAAATAGATGGCGCATTCTTGAGCGCTCTTTTTCTTTTTCAAGACAAACTAAACGGCAAACAGGAAATTAGCTATCGTCTTTTGTTAGTTAAAAATTCAATATTTTCCATTTTTTTCAAGACAAACTAAACGGCAAACAGGAAATTAGCTATCGTCTTTAGTTAGCCAAAAATTCAATATTTTCCATTTTTTCAAGACAAACTAAACGGCAAACAGGAAATTAGCTATCGTCTTTAGTTAGCCAAAAATTCAATATTTTCCATTTTTGATTTTTTTTGATTTATCATTTATTATTTTATTAAAATGAGAATTGCACTTTTTCTAGGAGAATTGAAAGAAATATATATTTTTGTTCACATTTAATGAAAAAAATCGTTGACGATGCCACTTAAAATTAGGCAACAGGTGGCGCTTGCGTCGTCTTTAATTTATTATGATATATTTTTGTTATCTGCAATAATGTATAAGATACAGCACAAAGTTTTATATTTTTTTTATATACAAATCAAAGTAGGTAATGTCTTATTTTTTCTCTTTTCATTGTTAGTATGTTTAGTTTACATTTTATTGAAATATAATTTATTTTATATAAATTTAAATACTTTTTCAAACAAACGCAGTAGGCTTATAAATAAAACAATGTCATATTGTCCATGTCGATTGTTTGTTTTTTTCTATGTTTGTCGTGTCAATTAGTTTTGTGTTTTAAATGCAATAAATTTGGAATACGAAAATTACGAAAAATCCAACCTATTGGAAAATAGGTAGGGCGGCACTTGGGCCAGACGGAATCCTGTCCCAAGTGCCGTCCTAGAAGAGGGATGAAAGATTATGAGAAGGTAAGAAAGAAGATCACGAGGAGGGTTATACGGAGGTTGCAGAGAAGAGCTCGTTTTTGACCTTAAGAAGGAAGTCGTCAAGGACGTCATTTGAAACGGGCCCATGAGAACTTGCAATCCAATGATAGGGCTTTGACCCTCTATTCACTTTCCAATAATATGCCTTAGTCCAAAATGAAAAGGCTTCGACCCCACTAATAAAAGGGGCTTACCCATAGTGCCCTAGAATTTGGCTGCCAACGTTTGAGTCAATAATTTGAGGTTATGTTTATGGTTCCCCAGAATGGATCATAAGATGCCTACTCTTCTAATGTTGAATGATCTTCAAGAAGTAATTTGCTAATATTATAGCAAAAATTCTGATAGGGTTATTATAGTTCCCAGAATCGACTTAGCGTAGAATGCGTGGAAATATTATTATACAGGCAGAAAGACCTCTGGTCGATAGCCATTTAACAATTAATTAATTTTTGTGTGATATACATAATCAATGTTTGTTATCTTATTGTAAACTTAATTGTTAATAATATTAAAAAAGAAATAACGATACATATATGTGACGTATTTTTTATCTCTCTGTATATTAAGGACAGCTAAAATTAGCTGGATTGATTTAATGATTTTCTCCCACGATGAGGAGTCATTGACCTTCAATAAGAGGCTTCGGTCCTAATGAGTGGCTTAGACCCATCGGCGATAAAAGGTAATGAACTTTGGTGTCAAGGCCAAGGTTAATAGTTTTGAGGTTATGTTTAAGAGCCCCAGAATCGACTTAGTATGCAATGGGCATGAAATGTTGAAAGTTGAAACCCCAGAATCAACTTAGTATGCAATGAGCATGAAATGTTGAAGGTTAAATGAAAAATGATCTTTTATTCAAAGCAATAACAATTCAAATATTGCATTGGAAACATCCAGAGAGATGGCAGCCAGATAAATCTATTTTCAAACAATTGAAAATTAATCATGGATCTTTTTAAAAAAATATATCGAGAAAATATAAAATCCTAGACGCTGAATAAATTAGGATTAATCTTATTGAGAATCCGGCAATTTTTGGTAGACAAATTTAAGATCGAGACAATATAAAATCCCAGACGCTGAATAAATTAGGATTAATATTATTGAAAATCCGGCAATTTCGGGTAGACAAATTTAAGAAGATTTAGGTATATCGAGAAATCGGACACTTAGAGTTTTAAAGAAAAATAATCCATCCCTTACAAAGTTCGTAAGAGGCATCATTCGAATGCTGAATATTTTAGACGTAGACTCTAATTTTGCAACTGGTATAGGCGAAAATGTATAAGGAATCCGAATTTTTACCAAAACATAATTTGGACTGACCAGGCTTACATAAGCTCTGCAGGAATTTTCAATAGACACAATGCTTATTATTGGGCCCATCGCACTGTTGATGTTAGAACTTAAGGTCGATTTGGTTTTAGTATTTGGTTTACTTTACTTGGAAATATGTGAATATGTGGGTAGAAAGGGGTCATTGAATATATATATATATATATGTTTAGTTGCGTGTTATAGGTAACTAAACACACACTCATCAATGCGTTGACTCGCGTATTTTGCAGATATACATAGGGGAAATGTATACTGATAGAAAAAGTTCTCTCTATATATGATATCAACGTGTATCTTAATAAAAATCAAAGAAAACGCAAGTTTCGTTAATACAATTTTACTTTATGTATTATATTATCCATCTACTGAAAATACATTCACCTTTAACTGTAAACTCTTTTTAGTTTGAGAAAAAAAATCCCCCCAGCTTTAATTTCCTCGCAGCTATTAAAACGAATAAATACTTACGTTATAAGTAGATGATCGCAGTGTGGCTAATGCGCGTTGTATCCGGCGCGATATCCACAAAAGGAACACCTGTACCGTGCTGTATGCCCGTAATGGCTTTAAAGTATCTCTTACTCGATTTTTATGGTTTTGAGAAGCCATTAATCTTCGTCGCAACAAAAAACATTCATCCTTGTCTTTCCACGAAATGCAATACCTTTAAATGTATATCATATGCCCGGTGAATTAATCTTGGAAAGGAAAATACGACTCGGGAAAATTAACCACAAGAATTTCTTGAAAAAGGAAATAAATAATTCTGTTTCGAAGTTATGTTGGTCGATGATGATTTCAAGAATAAAACTTCTTTATGCTGTGGTCTTTTATTTATTTATTTATTTACGGATTCACCATTTCTACATTTAAAATATGTTTAGATATATTGAGCATACAAAATACCAACTTGTAAATTAAAAGAAAACCAATTACAAGATAAACCCGGTGAATTAATCTTGGAAAGGAAAATACGACTCTGGAAAATTAACCACAAGAATTTCTTGAAAAAGGAAATAAATAATTCTGTTTCGAAGTTATGTTCGTCGATGATGATTTCAAGAATAATACTCCTTTGTGCTGTAGTTTTTTTTTTTTTTTTTTTCATTTATTTATTTACGGATTCACCATTTCTACATTCAAAATATGTTTAGATATATTGAGCATACAAAATACCAACTTATAAATTAATAGAAAATCAATTATAAGATAGAGGAAAAAAAATTAATGGGTTTTGAGTTCACGTGATGTGTTAATATCAATAATAACACAAGAGAGTTTTCCTTACTTCACTTGGAAGTAAGGAAAAAAACTCTTGTGTTATTATTGAGGGATAAGAAACAATATATAATAATTATCAATTATCAAATAATAGGTAAACAATAATAAATAAATATATAAATAATAACAATAATATCCTAAATGGTTCCACTTCATGTTATGAATTAAATAACATGCAAAGTATAGAGCGAACTAAATAAAACCATAGATAAATAAAAATAAGAAAATTAACGACACCGTGCAGTGTCAACAAATACAACAGTTGCAAAGTATACTGTAAGTATTTAGTTTCAATGAACATGAAATTAACAAAGAAAATAAACATTTATATTTATTGAGCGTTATGCCAAATCAACCCATAGGCTAGATCAGTTCTGTCTTAACTTCTAAAATGTTCTCTTAAGTATAACAATTATTAAATAATCGATGGTTGAGACTTTTACTTGATGAAACTCCTTAATACACTATTTATAAATAAAACAACTGTTTTTTTTAAGTCTCACATAATTTATTATAGAGACATCTAAATTGACAAAAGTTGTTGGTCAAACGACAACAATTATATTTTCAACAAGATGGTGCACCACCACATAATTGTCGTGTAGTATCATCGATGGTTGATGCTTTTATTTGATGAAACTTCATAAAACACTATTTGTAAATAAAGCAACTGTTTTTTTTTTAAATTTCACATAATTTATTGTAGAGACATCTAAGTGGACGAAAGTTGTTGGTCCAACGATAGCAATTATATTTTCAACAGGATGGTGCACCACCACATAATTGTCTTGTAGTATCATCGATGGTTGATGCTTTTATTTGATGAAACTCCATAATACACTATTTGTAAATAAAACAACTGTTTTTTTAAGTTTCACATAATTTTTGTAGAGACATCTAAATTGACGAAAGTTGTTGGTCAAACGACAACAATTATATTTTCAACAAGATGGTGCACCACCACATAATTGTCTTGTAGTATCATCGATGGTTGATGCTTTTATTTGATGAAACTCCATAATACACTATTTGTAAATAAAACAACTGTTTTTTTTTAAGTTTCACATAATTTATTGTAGAGGCATCTAAGTGGACGAAAGTTGTTGTTCCAATTATATTTTCAACAAGATGGTGCACCACCACATAATTGTCGTGTAGTATCATCGATGGTTGATGCTTTTATTTGATGAAACTCCATAATACACTATTTGTAAATAAAACAACTGTTTTTTTTTAAGTTTCACATAATTTATTGTAGAGGCATCTAAGTGGACGAAAGTTGTTGTTCCAATTATATTTTCAACAAGATGGTGCACCACCACATAATTGTCGTGTAGTATCATCGATGGTTGATGCTTTTATTTGATGAAACTCCATAATACACTATTTGTAAATAAAACAACTGTTTTTTTTTTAAGTTTCACATAATTTTTGTAGAGACATCTAAGTGGATGAAAGTTGTTGGTCCAACGACAACAATTATATTTTCAACAAGATGGTGCACCACCACATAATTGTCGTGAAGTGATGTATTAAAAATTATTAAATATTAATTTTGGAGTAAATTGGTTAAGAATAAAACATATTGGATTTAAAACATTGACACGACAAACATAAAACAAAGCAAACAAATAATTGGTATAATTGTTTCGCCAACATAAAGGTATCATCAGACAGATGATTAATCTGTCTGATGCATAACAATTATTAATTACACATAGATATAGAGACGAAAACAAGTCATTAGTGTTAGGTCTAGCTTCATAATATTTACACAGTCATTAAATAGTAGCTGTAAACTACCTTGTAGACGCAAATTGTTGATGATGCCACATGAAATTGGGAAATAGATGGCGCTTGCGTTATCTTTCCAATTATTATGATTACTTTAAGTACCCTTCTTAAAGTAAACATCAACCAATTTAAATAAAATTAATGATAGTCTCCATTAAATGTTTTATTGAAATGGTATAAAACATTTAATGGAGACTATCATTAATTTTATTTAAATTGGTTGATTGGTTGATAAACATTGTATTGCAATAAAAGTGATGAATTGCTATGTTTTAACATAAAAAATAATTTCTCAAAATGATTCTCGGTCGTCTACCTCGTAGACCCAAATAGTTGACGATGCTACTTGAAATTAGGCAAAAGGTGGCGCTTGCGTCGTCTTTAATTTATTATGTTTATATTTATTATTACAAAATTTACACCATTTTATTTTATAATAATAACTAAAATAATTTATTCTTAATTTATTTATTTATTTAGTCAACAAAGACACCTTTTTTACAAAAATATTGAAAAAACTTAAACTTAATATTAACAAAGACATATTCGATATATATAGACATTGACGAGCATTACAACTTAAATTTATTAGAAATCGATTCTACGCAGTAAAGATTTGAATATATTTATATTTGGAGCGAATAAATCAAAATATACATTAAGTGAATTAGCCGTTCGCATCATTCTTACTACAGAGTTATTATGTGTTTAAAATTGGCATTTAAATATTTTCAAACAGGAAAACTCCCCGTATTTTAATGTGTATATATGTAGTTTTCCTGTTTGAAATTATTTAAAAGCCAATTTTAAACAAACAATAACTCTGTAGTATTATACCTATAAAAACAGTTCCCTTTGTATGCAATTTAAAACCCAACATTTTTTTTTACAAAATCCGAAATGTGTGAAGGCATAAATCACACGTCTGAATTATCCACTATTTTCTCTTTTTTTATACGGTGTTCACATTCTTTTTGTATGGTATTCAAAGTGCAAGGAAGGTGATAAATCGACGTTGCTTTTGTGAGGCGTCGGCGACGTTTCGCATGGAAGAATAAACAATGCGATATTTTCGTCCATTATGACCAGCTACATAAATTAGGGCCTTTTACTGTAATTATTTAGCTGGTGCATACTGGAGGCGACCGCAGGCCTGCCTGCCTATATATAAATCTTTGACTTTGTAGCTTAAAATATGATGTATAGACCAGACAGCCAGTCTAGCAGCGCACCACCTCCAACATCCAACAATAACAACCGAAAAGTATTTATGTAAGATGCGAATGGGAGTAAAAAAAGGGGATGAGATAATGTGGGTATGAAATGATGCAGGAATTTTAAAAGAAAAAAAAATACTTTTTTGTGAATAAATAAAAGCTATTGGCCAATTTACTGAACTGCATTAATAACAATTTAAAAATTTTAAAAATGTCAAATTCTCCAAAACTAAATATGTTAGAAGCAATTGAGATGTATAAAAATTCTAGTAAACTTTTAAATTTTTACTTAACTCCGTTAAATAACAATTTATTAAAATTAATTGATTTAATTCAATATATTACCTTTATCTGTTTTTTTTAATAACACATCACATTTGTATATTAAATTTTGTTTACATGTTTATTTATTTATTTGTCAATTTTACACATAACTATTGAAAAAGAGCTTGAAATGTACATATAGTGATAAAAATAAAAAAGTGAAGAAAGGAATAAAATATTACTACATTATATCAAGAAACTTCACGTACTCACCAACAAATATCTTAGACGTTATATATTGATTGTTATGTAATTCTGTAAATCATTATCCGAATTATATTGCACTGTTATAATAACATATATAATATATTATATATCTAATTATTATGTTTAATTTGACTTGTGTAAAACTCATGTTATTAGCACAAATAATTATATTATATTATATTATATTATATTATATTATATTATATTATATTATATTATATTATATTATATTATATTATATTATATTATATTATATTATATTATATTATATTATATTATATTATATTATATTATATTATATTATATTATATTATATTATATTATATTATATTATGTTATGTTATATTATATCATATTATTTTATTTTATATTACATTATATTATTGCTTCTAAATATAATTCAGGATTTGTATTGAATACATTTCAGTTATACAAATAAATTTAAAGAAATAATAAAAAAACGGAGATAAATCATACTTTTCCAGTTATTTAAATATATCCAATGTGCGTTGGGATATTTTCCCAGGAAGTATTAATTTTTAAGGATGTTTGTCAAAAACTGAGACTTTTAGTATTATTACTATAAATATCAAAAATTATCAGTCCAAATATTGAAAATCATCAAAACAAAATCATTCATTGTTACTGACACTGTTAGTAATTTTTACACGAATCCTTTCTCATTGCTATCGACCTGAGATCTTTCTGTTTTTTGAAAATTCTGTCATTGTCTTTAGTTTATTGTGTAGTTGGACGCTTCTCTCTTAAAGATTTCAGGATTTCATCCCTCGTCAGTACAACTCTGCCTTATATAATTACAAATTTGTTAATTATTATTATATTTTTTTTTTAAAATATTTGTATTGATAATTTTTAATATTTGTATTTAATTAATTTTAATTAATTTTAATTTAAATTTAATTAAATTTAATTAATATTAATTAAATTAATATTTTAATTTTCAATATTTGAATAACGGTGTATAACGAAATAGAATCCTTAATAATTAATAAATGGAATTTAAAAATTCCTTCATGTTAAAATTTTAAATCATAATAAACACTAAATCGCCGTTAACATAAAATTATGATTCAATTTACGCACGTCGCGTTTGTGAATTTAGTTTTTTTTTTATCGGCAATTCATAGCGTGTTCAACAAGCCAAATTGCCCCCCATCACGGTGGCAATTTAATTACACCGCTGGTTTTTTACGGTGTTTTTATTGCGATCCGAAGAAGACGGCGCCTGGGAGGGCTGCGCGGGGGGTTATTAAAAGGCACCTAATGTCCCCGCATTGTTAAAGCCCCCTCTTCGGGCAGCCACCGGAGGGCGCGCGGTGAATACAGAAGAGGATTCAGGTCATTACGCGGACAAATTCCCGACTTAAAATTCGGTAAATGTCCTCGAAGGACGTCGCCGAAATCAAGGCGCTTTATTATGCACCCTCCGGCGCGGAGACGTCAGTTTTCTTCGCTATATATATACATTTTTTATTATTATTTGTAAATGTTTTCACATTCACGCCAGAAATAAAGTCATAAATTTATAAGTTTTAAAAAATTGCTCCATCTAGCGTGCTATCTTTCCAATTATAAGTTTTATTGAAACAGTGTATAATAATTGTGCTAAATTTAAAATTAAACAGAGCGATCATTTGCATCTGAGATTAAAATGGTACGTAAAAATGTTTAATTTGATCATTTTCAACTGAGATCCCGGTGAAGACGCTACGTAAAAATATTTAACAACTAAGGGCTTATAGATCAGAGCTGTACTGATGAGAGATAAATCCCGAAACCCGTCTACATATACACATATAACCTAGTAACTCAACTCAAACCGTTGCAATGCACCTTAGTATTGGCATGCAACTTGAAAATATCTATTATATAAGGATGTTTATATAATACTTACAGTTGGAAAAATCGAATGATCGAATTTTTTAATCATTGTCGCGATTTTCCTTGTTTAATTTTATTGTGCTAAATTTAATCAATTGAGAAAAATACACATAAAAAACTATTTCCTTTCAACGCAATTTAAAAGCCAACATTTTCTAACAAAATCCGAAGATTGTTTTATTTATGACCTAAAAGGAAGTCATAAAAAGCAATTTGAAATGACAATTTTGAGGAATAACTTTACCTATACTTAAAATATGAAAATTATTTAATAAAATGTTCATCCAGCATTCATCTAGCGTATGGATAACTAGTGATGGCCATTTCGGTTTTTCGAACTTCATCAGACCAGTGTGTTTCATGTGCAATGCCTTGCTGAAGGCGGTTGGACGGATTATGTATTGAGGTTATATACCTGATATTAATCATAAATGAAAGACAACGCAAGCGCCAAACCCAAATCGTTGACGATGCCACATGTATAATTATGGAGAAAATATGAAAAGGAAAATTTCATTTTCATTTAAAATATGAATGTTATATAACATATCTTCCATATAATATATATTCTATATGAAGTTATTCCTTATAATTTATAAAATAAAAATGAATAAATTATTAAAAATCAACCAATCAAACAATTAAACACAGATTAGATTGAATAACTTTAAATTCTCGACCAGTTTCGGGTTATTAGACCATTTTCAAGGGGATTTAAAATTTAGTTTATCAAAATTTCCATGGATAATTAGATTTATTGTATTTTTAAATTTAATTCAATAATTTATTTATTTATTCATTATGCCTTTCTACCTTGTCGGATGTAAGGCTTAGAGTTTTTAGAGATTGTAATGTTAGATTCTCCATCCATTCTTGTGTTTTGCGATCTCTCATATTGTTTCCCATAAGTTGTTTTTTTATCTGATTCTTCGTTGATCTCATTATTACAATTTTTCTTTCTTCTTTACACATCTTTATTGACAGATATGCCAAATTAATAATATACAAATGGACATCTTACAAAAAAATATCCTTATGTGAAATATATCTGCTAAATGGCTATTGACCTAAGGTCGTTCAGTCCGTCTTTGGAAAATTATGTCATGGTCTCTAGTGTATTGTGTAGTTGAATGGTTCTATCTGGTAGTCAACTGGGGTCATGATGTCTAATTGTCTCTGTCATAGTCCTTTATATATATATATAGGGTGGGACACGAATAACGGCCATTAAAAGTATTCAGGGTTCTTGATTTGAAAAAAAATAATATCACATCCATGAGGAAATTTTAAGAAAAAAAAACCTTTTTGTGAATAAATAAAAACCATTCTTGGATAGCCAATTTACTGATCTGCATTGATAAAGTTATATATTGATTGTTATGTAAATTTGTAAATTGTAAAGGTTCTGAAAATAATTATTTGAATTATATTGCACATTTTTGTAACATATTATGAAAACATTTCAAAATTACATGATCCATGAGGAGGTCGCATTGAACCGTGCAATGTAGAATTTTTCATTTTTTTGCTGTCTAGAACCCCGAAAACTTTTAATGCCCGTTATTCGTGGCCCACCCTATATATAACAATCTTAATTAACAATTATATTTACAAGAACATAACAATGATTGATTAAGTATATCACACTAAAAATAATTAATCGATCATGTGTCTTTCTTCATCCCTTTTTTATATTTATTCATAATTATAAACTTCCCACTTTTCTCATTCAATAAACTAAAAATTAATCAAACATTCATTCTCACCAGTCCAGTTATTTACGCTACAATCATTCATAATTTTCGCCTCTCCCTCCCTTTCTCTCTCTGGACGACGCAACAAGTCAACGGGCCGAAAAATGTAAATCCCGCATCCGCCGAGCAGTAAATATTAATCCGGGGGCCCATTGTGCCGGGGTTTAAATTCTGACGGGACCCGTTCCGAAAAAAAAAGAGAGGCATTAATCTCGAAGCACGGGAGTTTTGATTTATCGCCCAATAATTAAAAGTCGCCAGGGCGCGGAAGAGATTCCCCGGAGGGGATATAATAGATTTTTTTCTGTTGGGGTTATTTATTGCGAATCCTCTCTAGAGAGGTTATTTTTGTAGATTTATAGTAATCGGATAGGGAATTTATATAATAAGAAAAAAATGTACTATATTACTATATTCACATTTTATCCACTACTACGTTTATTTTGACGTACTTTCAAATCTATTGGAAAGTACAACAGAGATACCAATAAAAACAAATAGTAAAACTGACAACTTAAACTATAAATTCCTAAGAAATAAATATACAAACTAACATGTAAGGATTTTAACGATATATTGACCAAACTGGTCGAAATTTTAATAAGCGTTTGAAAGAACATCTAGCCTCTTTTCGTCATAATTTGCTAAACAAATAAGCGTTTGAAAGAACATCTCGCCTCTTTTTCGTCATAATTTGCTTGACAAATCATCTTTCGCCAAACAGTTGATTGAAAACAATCGTTTCATTTGGCGAGGATGTACTTTCAATCATCCATTTCGCGGAAAAACAGCGCAAGATGAATCTCTGGAAATCTTTAGAAATCCATAAAGTAAGTGCTAATCGGGAAATTCCAATAATTAATGACCAGGTTGAAATAATATACATTATTATTTCTCTTCAAAGTTGTAATTCCCCGCACTACAAAAACAATTACCCTCCACTATGATGTAATTCTTCTTATAAAAAGAAAAATTGTTGAAACTATAGTCAGTAAATAAAAAAATCTGTTTTAATAAATGAAACACAAGTTAAAAAAATCTGTTATACAAACAAAGTTAAAAAAGTGTTTTGTTATAATCTTACACAATGTAACGGAGTAAAAGCCTCGGTGATCAACAATGTTATACAGTGCTTCCTAAAAGTAGCGGATAAATTATATAAAATCGTAAATAAAAATGTTTCAGAAAAAGGCTTTATTTCGATTATTTTTAATATCAATAGGAAAGAGTATTTATTCACTTGGCCACAGTTATTTAATCAAAATAATTTGAAAATAATTAATAAATTATTGCCACGTTTGTTTTTAAATTTTTAAATATCCTGACATACATTTTTAAGCCCCTCAACACTTCGCCCCTAGGGTGATTTTTTTCATACTGAATACAACAACAAAAAAAATCGATTTTATTTGTTTTCAAGAAAAGTGAAACTCAATTGATTGTTTTTTTTATTCTGAATACAATGGAAAAAAATCGTTTTTTTTTGTTGGTTTCAAGAAAAATGAAACTCAAATGATTGATTTTTTTTCATTCTGAATGCAACGAAAAAAAAAACGTTTCTTTGCTTTTATATAATATATTAAATAAAAATCTTTTTTTTTTTTGTTTTCAAGAAAATGAAACTCAATTAATTGTTGTTGTTTTTTTCATTCTGAATACAATGAAAAAAATCGTTTTTTGTTTTCAAGAAAAATGAAACTTAATTAATTGATTTTTCATTCTGAATGCAACAAAATATGTTTTTTCTGAATGCAACGAAGAAAAAAAAACGTTTCTTTGTTTTTATATAATATATTAAATAAAAATCGTTTTTTTTTGTTTTCAAGAAAATGAAACTCAATTGATTGTTTTTTTTTTCATTCTGAATACAATGAAAAAAATCGTTTTTTGTTTTCAAGAAAAATGAAACTTAATTGATTTTTCATTCGGAATGCAACAAACAAAAATATTTCTTTGTTTTTCTGAGGAGTGAAACACAATGGTTGTTTTTTTTTATTCTGAATAGAACGAAAAAAAAAACTTCTTTGTCTTTATATAATATATTAAATAACAATCTTTTTTTGTTTTCAAGAAAAGTGAAACTCAGTTGATTGATTTTTTCATTCTGAATGCAACAAAAAAAACGTTTCTTTGTTTTTCAAAATAGAACGCAAAAAAATCTTTTCTTTGATTTTAAGAAAAATGAAACAATTTATAGATTTTTTTCATTCTAAATACAACGAAAAAAAAATCATTTCTTTGTTTTCAAGAAAAATGAAACTCAAATGATTGATTTTTTCATTCTGAGTGCAACGAAAAAAAACGTTTCTTTGTTTTTATATAATATATTAAATAAAAATCGTTTTTCTTTGTTTTCAAGAAAAGTGAAACTCAGTTGACTGTTTTTTTAATTCTGAATACAATGGAAAAATCGTTTTTTTTGTTTTCAAGAAAAAATGAAACTTAATTAATTGATTTTTCATTCTGAATGCACAAAAAATTTTTCTTTGTTTTTTTCAGAAAAGGGAACCACAATGGTTGTTTTTTTTTTCATTCTGAATAGAATGAAAAAAAATCGTTTCTTTATTTTCAAGAAAAGTAAAACACAATTGATAGATTTTTTTATTCTGAATGTAACAAAAAAAATCGTTTCTTTGTTTTCAAGAAAAGTGAAACTCAATTGATTTTTTTTTTCATTCTGAATACAATGGAAAAAATCGATTTTTTTGTTTTCAAGAAAAATGAAACTCAATTGATTGTTTTTTTCATTCAGAATACAATGAAATTTTTTTTTTGTTTTTAAGAAAAATTAAATTTAATTGATTTTTTCATTCTGAATGCAACAAAAAATGTTTCATTGTTTTTCAGAAAAGTGAAACACAATGTTTTTTTTTTTTTTTTCATTCTGAATAGAAAGAAAATAAAATCGTTTCGTTGTTTTCAAGAAAAGTGAAACACGATAGATTTTTTCATTCTAAATGCAACAAAAAAAATCGTTTGTTTTTAAATTTTTAAATATCCTGCCATACATTTTTAAGCCCCTCAACACTTCGCCCCTAAGTTGTTAGATTTTTTCATACTGAATACAACAAAAAAATCATTTTTTTGTTTTCAAGAAAAATGAAACTTAAATGATTGATTTTTTTCATTCTGAACGCAACGAAAAAAAAAAACGTTTCTTTGTTTTTATATAATATATTAAATAACAATCTTTTTTGTTTTGTTTTCAAGAAAAGTGAAACTCAATTGATTGATTTTTTCATTCTGAATGCAACAAAAAAAAAGGTTTCTTTGTTTTTCAGAATAGAACGCAAAAAAAATCTTTTCTTTGTTTTTAAGAAATATGAAACACAATTTATAGATTTTTTCATTCTAAATACAACGAAAAAAAAAAATCATTTCTTTGTTTTCAAGAAAATTCTGAATACAATGAAAAATAAAATCGTTTCTTGTTTTTCAAAATACTGAAACTCAATTGATTGTTTTTTTTTTGTCATTATGAATACAATGAAAATATCGTTTTTTTTTGTTTTCAAGAAAAATGAAACTTAATTAATTGATTTTTTTCATTCTGATGCAACAAAAAGAATGTTTCTTTGTTTTTCAGAAAAGTGCAACACATTGGTTGTTGTTTTTTTTTTTTCATTCTGAATAGAACGAAAAAAAATCGTTTCTTTAGTTTCAAGAAAAGTGAAACACAATTGATAGATTTTTTCCATTCTAAATACAACAAAACAAATCGTTTCTTTGTTTTCAAGAAAAATGAAACTCAATTGATTTTTGTTTCATTCTGAATACAATGGAAAAAATCGATTTTTTTTTGTTTTCAAGAAAAATGAAACTTAATTGATTTTTTTCATTCTGAATGCAATAAAAAATGTTTCTTTGTTTTTCAGAAAAGTGAAACATAATGGTTGTTTTTGTTTTTTAGAATAGTGAAACACAATGGTTTTTTTTTTTTCATTCTGAATAGAACGAGAAAAAATCGTTTCTTTGTTTTCAAGAATAGTGAAACTCAATTGATTGTTTTTTTTTCATTCTGAATACAATGAAAAAAAAAATGTTTTTTTTGGTTTCAAGAAAATGAAACTCAATTGATTGTTTTTTTTTCATTCTGAATGCAACAAAAAAATGTTTCTTTGTTTTTCAGAAAAGTGAAACACAATGGTTGTTTTTTTTTTCATTCTGAATAAAAAAAAACGTTTCTTTGTTTTCATGAAAAGTGAAACATAATTGATAGATTTTTTCATTCTGGATGCAACAAAAAAATCGTTTCTTTGTTTTCAAGAAAAGCAAATTTAAACCAATCTCTATCTCCCTATCTCGTATAATAAGCGAGATCCTCATGCTGAGACTCGAATTTGAAACATCCTGTATATTAAATTTGACGTTGTCGGTAATTATAAAAATAATCGAACTGCTGTAAAAATAATCACCAGCAATATTTAAAAATAAAATAATTAACAACCTCGTGTTATTCTTAGCACTCCCGAAAGATATATTGATTTGATTTATACGATGGACAAGCGAGGAAATATTTGTGATGGATTGCTATGTTAATTAGCGCCGTTAACATCTAAATGGTTGGGCAAATAGCGAAAATTTATTTAGGATGATAGATATTTCGTCATGCGGTGAACAATAATAGAGCCTGCCGTAATTAGTTGCGAGGATTGATTTACAATGGCTGAACCCACGCTCAATTATATTAGACCTGAGTGCGCGTCGGTGTATTATATAATATATTCTCAATAGCATTCAAAGGTAACAATTATGCATCGCTAAATATACAACTTTGTATTTGTGTTACAATATTGTGAAATATTAAATATTTATATATAAACATCTTTATTATTCAGACAGCAGAATTACAATTGTTTACTAATATTTATATTTACAATACATATTGGTGGGTGGTGTCACGGGCAATCGACCGAAGGTCTTTCTGCCCTGATTTAATTTAATTATTATTTTGGCTTCTTTTCATTGTAGATTATTTTTATTTAATTAAACCAATCCAATTTTCCTTCACGAGCGCATTTAATTCCATTCCGCGCTGAAAAATATCGGCGCAACAATATTTTCCTTCCACCCGCCCCCGATGAAAATCGAAACTCAATTACTATCTAACGGATGGGCCTCTAACTTCCTTAACGGCACCGGCAGAGGATTATCCGGGATTTTTCCAGGCAATAAAGCTGTCCACTTTTTCCCCTTATAATGCAAGAATGAAAGGATTAGAAATCGTCAGCGTTTCTGCAGTCTCATACAAACACGTCACCCAAAAAAAGAGAAAAAACGTTATCTTAGTCAGTTGATTACATCGAAATAAGATAACGTGAAAGCGCACCGAAAGATATAAATCCTCGGACGTTGGATCGAGGCGGTTCTGTTCGGATTAAATTGAATCACATTTTTTGTGTGTTTTTTTATTATTGAATTACACAAGAATGAATTGTAACAAACCAAAATTCTCCACAACTAATTTAAATAAGAATACTTGTATTTTTTTTAATTGTTCATTAATTATTTTCAAATTCTTTTTATTTAATGTACAATTAATAATAATAATAAATCTTTATTAACGGTTATCCCATTTTATAATAAATTACAATAATATGATGTGAACCTTAACTGAATACAAATATAACATATAAAATAAAATAAAATAAAATAAAATAAAATAAAATAAAATAAAATAAAATAAAATAAAATAAAATAAAATAAAATAAAATAAAATAAAATAAAATAAAATAAAATAAAATAAAATAAAATAAAATAAAATAAAATAAAATAAAATAAAATAAAATAAAATAAAATAAAATAAAATAAAATAAAATAAAATAAAATAAAATAAAATAAAATAAAATAAAATAAAATAAAATAAAATAAAATAAAATAAAATAAAATAAAATAAAATAAAATAAAATAAAATAAAATAAAATAAAATAAAATAAAATAAGGACAATATATACATATAAATATAAACAAGATTACATAAAGATTACATAAACTCCGACACATTCAAGCGGAACAAAAACATTTTAAAACGAAATAAGTTTACAGAGAAAATTTGAAAATTGGTGACTTCATTCAACATATTTCCTATTCGCATTATTCTAATAATAGGGTTCTTTTACTCATAATTAGATCTACTAAAATTATACCTAAAAATATACTTCGACCTTGTATGGAAACAAGTTGCCCAGAAAATAATCTTACACAGCAACTTTGAGCATATTACTTGTCCATTTATTACAAATAACTTTAATAATAGAAATGAGTATTTTATTTACCTGGACACAGTTATTTAAAATAAATTACATAAAAACAAAAAAGATAATCGACTAGAGGATTTTCTGTCCGGAGAAAATAATTATTTAATTTTTTTAGTGTTCAGCGTAAATTTGTAAAATTATTTTATTTTAATAATACTGGTAATTATCCAGTATGTGGTTATGACCATGTTTTATTGCTTAGTCAATTTCATATTGAATCACTTTAACTTTAACAAAGATGAAACAAATCAAGTGTTTCATTTTTATATAAGTTAATTCACAACCAAATTGATTGTTCCGATCTTTTGGAACAGATTAATTTTCATACTCCATCTTTCAATAGCAGAAATAAATCAACATTTTATGTTAATTTCAATTGAACAATGTCATGCTTAAAATCGCCTATAAATATTATGTGTAACGTATTGAATGGGATAAATTCCACATGTAATTTATTTTATAATAACTTTTCTTCAATTATCGCCCTATGTTAATTTTTTTTTGAAATATATTTATTTTGTTGAAATTACAAGATTGTACACATTGTTTATTTTAATATATTATTTGTTGTTGATGTCGGTAGTTCCTTGTATTTCTCCTATATGTGTTGCTTCTTCTGATTTGGACTATTCCGTTATTAGTATTTCGTTGTTTATTAGTTTATGTTTTATTTTTAATTTAAATGGAATAAATTTTAATGATTTTATATTTGCGGGTAGTTTGTTGTAAGTGTTTATTGTGTCCGTTGTCAAATGTTGGGTGATTTTTTTAGTTTTGAATTTGTCTGTTCTAAGGTCTGATTTTCATCTTGTCCTATAGTTATGTATTTGTTTATTTGGTTTAATTATTATTTGTGTTTTTATTAAATTGAGCTGTATTTTGTATAGCATTAATAAGTTGTTGTATGTTATTAGTATAGTATTTCATTTGTATATTTTATTTCTTATTACTATTCTTTATTTATGTTTTATATTGTCCTATAATTGAGTCTTTTTTTTTCCTGTTGGAAAATAAAATGTATTTATTTTCAATTTTTTTTATTTAATTTATCATGTAACTTTTAATACGTTTAGTTAATATTTTTTCGTTTCCTCCTTTTTTGAGCCCACTAGTTTTAATTAACCCCTCGGCCCTTTTTAATGTATTCAAGGTGGGACTTTTCCGGGGCAGGTCTGAAAATTTAATTAAACTATAAAAACAAGGTGCTCGGTTTGTATTACTGATTGGCGTCGTTCAGTCCGCGCTTCAGTTCGGAATTTTAATTAAAATGTGAACGCGATTTGGGAATTTACACGTGGGCCTTAATTAAACTGCACGAGTCGAAAGAAATTTTCCGCGATTCGTCCACACATTAAGAAATTTAACCACTGAATAAAAAAAAAACTGACGGTGATTGCAAATTTCTTAATAATAGAAAAAAGATAATTTATTTACTTGATTAGAGTTATTATAATTAAATAAAATAATTTATAACTTTTTTATTAAAAACAAATTTTGAATTAAATTCTCATTTATCCCGTGGTGAAATATTTTTTATGTAATAATTTTGAAGTATTTTAATTAATACACTTGGTTGTTCGTTTCACTATTTTTTTTTATATTTGTGTTCCGACTAGTTTAAAAAAAATTGAAAATCATAAACAAATTTGATTGAAGAGGCTGATAATTGTTGAAAGTTCATAATTACTTATATCAAATATCACTATTTAGTCTTTCAATGTTTATTGTAATCTGGCTACAATAAATAATCTATTTATGGTGACTATTAAATCAAATAAAAATAAATTTTTATATAAAGTAAACAATTAATTTTTTTATACCAAACTTTGAGTCGAAATGTTATAGAGCTAAATGTGGAAATAATTTATTAATTATTTTCAAATCACTTTATTTAATTTATTTAAATAACTGATTAATAATAATTTACTTTCAAATTATTTTATTTAATGTTGGTTAACTCCACGAACTGCTTGGGACCATGGGTGGGATTTTGCCACCCTACATAAACAGGTAGCGGACCAGCGAACAGTTAGTATCTGTGCAATGGCTTAAAAGTCACTATTGATTGTAAGTGTCTCGAATACGATGCTCACGTCCGATATCTACGGGATAATCGGATTATACTGGTTTTGCTCTCATTTATTTTTTTAACCAACCGGCCACCAAGAGTATTTAACAAATGTATAATAAACAAAAATTGTATTATATTACAAATTATTTAAAGTTACTGTAAATTAATCGGAACTATTCTGAGCCTATTAAATATACAGGCCCGAATATTGGAGTTGGGAGTTCGAAATCTCGGAGTCTACAGAGGAGAATTCATTCACCTACACAATCATCTCTTTGTTCAATTTGGAATTTTATTTATTACAAAGTCATATATTTAAAACTGTTTAATTGTAATCATACAACAAAATATTTATAATAATTTACTGTGTATTTTCATTTCAAGGTACACTCGGATAGATTTGTAGCTAATCCATTGTAAAGATGTTGTCAATGTGGAATTGTATGTTGGAAAACAAAAGAATGTGGATTTACATCTAAATAAAATAATTTTATATATTAAATAAAAATGATAATTAATAAATTATTTTCACATTTAGCTCTGTGACCAAGTGAATAAATACTCTTTTCTATTTATATAAAATAATTTTAATTATTGTCATAAAATAATATGCAAAAATAATGGTTACGCTTGCATTAGAGTAGTGCGCGAGGAATGCAAGCTCTCCAAGGTCAGGTATACGTATGCATCTCGGAGTCCTCCACACTCAGACATTCCGGCCTGTTATATAGCCAGAGCCTACTAAATATACAGGCCGGAATGTCTGAGTATTGCTGGACATTTACCATTTTCCCCAATGAAATGCTAATATTGCATTTTGGGGTTATACCGTGAATTCCTGTGCCTGATCCACCTTTCCTATATGAACCTGGCGATTCGGTGAAAGTTGCAGAACTTTAATACATTAATTCATTACTTTAAAGATGAAATAGATAATTCCGGATAAAATCGTATATTTACAAAAAAACAAAACAGGGAGGTTCGAAACAAATTTCAAAAATAAAGTGGTTTGCTCAAAATAATGAAAACCCTGATGATTATCCTGATAGACTATTTAAAAAACTAATAACACGAAGAAATAACATTAAAACAGATCGATTATTTCTAACTTTCAATAATCATTGTAATTACAGCTAAAATAGCTGTAATGGTTTGAAATTATACTAATTGTCATAAATGAAATTAGCAAATGAGCCAAATCTACAGCAAAAATAATTGAATGAAATACAAATAAAGTGAAAATATCGAACCATTCAAACAGATCGCTAGCAGTAAGTCTGGAATTGGACAACTCAACACAAATCCTTTTGTACTACTAGGTCTTTCAGGATTTGTGGGTACATTTACTTTATCATCTAAATAAATAATTTATTAATTATTTTCAAATCACTTGATTTAATTTATTTAAATAACTGAGACCAAATGAAAAGGGTATTAACCTTTTCTATTTGATTAATAATAATTTATCATCTTCATATTAATGCAGCATGATGTTTTATGCTGAATTAATATCAAATCTACGGAATGAAATGTACCCACAAATCCTGAAAGACCTAGCAGTACAAAACAAAAAGAAATCTCCGAATTGTTTTAAGTTACTCTTAGTTTGATAATGACACTAATGTCACTATATAAAAAAAATGTTTAGTTTTTAATATACTACTAAATCTTCATTAGAGAAAATAATATATTGCATATAATCTGACATAATATAATAAATACATATTTTTATAATATATTCCAAGTAAAGGTTATCGATCATATATCTTTCTGCCCTTTTTAATATAAATTATAATTATTTCAGGAATTCGCAATTTAAATCATCCAATTTAATGAAAATGGCCCCGCATTGAATTCGCCAAGTTTCCCCGCTAGTTTATACGAGTTTGGGCACTAAATCCATTCGCAATGGGAAAACTATGCTGAGCTACCTGTTGCTAGCACAGCTCTCCCCTCTCGTATATTTATATGCTCGTAGACAAGCCAATTCAAAACTATTCCGTATAAAAGGCACTCGTGCGAGGGGGAAAACTGTTCAAACTTCAATCTTTCCAATATAACGCGAGATTTAGCTCCGTCGGACCGGTTGCGAAGTTTCCCGTCTGCAGTTTAGGGGTAATGATTTGGAGCCGTCAAGTGATGTTATTTGAATGGTGATTGTGTTTTCGGTGTCTATTTGTGATTTGAGTTAAATTTTATGATATAATGGATTTTAAGAAGTGAGGGAGTTTTGCAAAATGCGCGAGCTGAATAAAATTGATTTTATTTTGCATAAATAATAAAAAAATAATTTTTACTTTCGTTGCTTAAGTACTTAAAACAAATGTTCAATAAAAGACTTTTGCTGTTACGTAACTAGCAACATTGTATAATGCAACAATTTTTTTATTCAAATGTCTTTTCCCTATGGAAATGTTACGTTCAACGTGTATGTTACTAATTATTTTCATTCTATGATTAACTATTTATTATAAAAGTTGTTTAGACTGTGATTATAAAAATAACGTACACATTAAATTTAATATTTCCTTTACACAATAGCCCGGAATACTTAATGCAGTGAACAAAAAAAATGTTACATAATGTAAGGCCATCTGCAGACACGCGTTTCGAGATTTATCCCTCGTCAGTACAGCTCTGCCTTATAAAATTTTATTTATATTGTATTTAAGAAAAACAATACTACTTAAATTTTCTTGGGGATAACTTAGTAAAACTTAATCAATAGATTCACAAATCTTGTCTTTATCGTAAAACAGAAAATACGCCTATTTTCTGTTTTACGATTCCAATTAATCATAAAAATAATTTATTTTGAAATATCTTTGCGAGAATATTACTCATTTTTTATTTTTAACATATTCAGAAATGGTAACCTCTGAATATGTTAATAATAAAAAATGCCCCATCCGTATTTTTCAAGATATTTTCAATTTTAAGCTGGATACGATCGATTTTTTAGCGACTTTTCCGTATATTATGATTTTAAAAAAATCATCACCTAAATTTCCTTTAAGGTAACTTTGTAAAATTTTTTAGCGACATTCCAGAAATCTTTTTCTTTCAGAATATGTAAGAAACCAAAAAAAAAAAAACATCGACAGTTTTCGAGATATTTTCAATTGTAAGCTGGATACGATGCATTTATTAGCGACTTTTCGGTATATTGTGATTTTAAAAAAATCATCACCTAAATTTCCTTTTAGGTAAATTTCTAAAATTTTCTGACGACATTCCAGAAATCTCTTTCTTTCAGAATATGTAAGAAACCAAAAAAAAAACATCCATAGTTTTCGAGATATTTTCAATTTTAAGCTGGATACGATGCATTTTTTAGCGACTTTTCGGTATATTATGATTTTAAAAAAATCATCACCTAAATTTCCTTTTAGGTAACTTTGTAAAATTTTCTGGCGACATTCCAGAAATCTCTTTCTTTCAGAATATGTAAAAAACCAAAAAAAAAACATCCACAGTTTTCGAGATATTTTCAATTTTAAGCTGGATACGATGCATTTTTTAGCGACTTTTCCGTATATTGTGATTTAAAAAAAATCATAACCTAAATTTCATTTTAGGTAACTTTCTAAAATTTTCTGGCGACATTCCAGAAATCTTTTTCTTTCAGAATATGTAATAAACCAAAGAAAAACATCCATAGCTTTCCAGATATTTTCAATTTTAAAGTGGAAAAGTGAAAGTCGTCGAATTTTCTGTATATTAGAATTTCAAAGATTTATAAAATAATTTTCTATTCGAATATCTTAATATATATATTTTTTAATATTCCTTCAGACTTGCTATTTCAGAATATACATATAACAAAAGTGTTTTAGTTTTCAAGATATTCTCAATTTTAAGCCAGAAAACACATTTTTTATGCGAATTTCCTGTATTCTGGACTTTCAAAAAAGTAAAAAGCAATATACCAAAAATTCACATAAAATTCAACATTTCTTGCTTATTATTGAAAATATTAAAAAATGGCGTTTCAAACTATATAGAATCCTCCCCCCCCCCACACACACACACACACTCCAAAAAAATTAATGATTTATTTAAAAAGAAAAACACACAAATAACGTTTAACAACGCTGTAACAACATTAAACGTTATTTTCATGTTGATGAAACATTACTAAACTGTGTGTTAAGTGGGTTTATTTATTTTTTTATTTTATTTCATTTATATCACTCCACATTCCAACAAAAATTAATGATTTATTTAAAAAAAAAACACACAAATAAGGTTCAACAACGCTTTAACAACATTAAACGTTATTTTTATGTTGTTGAAACATTACTAAACTGTGTGTTTAGTGGGTTTAGTTATTTTTTTATTTTATTTCATTTATATTACTCCACATTCCAACAAAAATTAATGATTTATTTAAAAAAAAAACACACAAATAACGTTCAACAACGCTGTAACAACATTAAACGTTATTTTTATGTTGTTGAAACATTACCAAACTGTGTGTTTAGTGGGTTTATTTATTTATTGTTTTATTTTATTTCATTTATATTACAGTATTAACAGCACGGCGTTATACTTTCGCGATATAAAGCGCAAACACAATAATCATTTTTTCATATAAATGACATTGGAAATACAAATTATTCATTAGATAATTAGTAAATATTTTTAATAATAATTATTGTTAAAAATTCCATAGAATACTTGTTGATTTTTAAACTGAATTATTAAAAAAAATGTTTTTTAAACTGATAAATAATTGAAATCAAATTCCTTGTTCAGGATAATTAATTTTAATAATAACTGCGTTAATTAATGTTTTAAAAAATGAGACAATTTTAACAATCTTTTGTAAGAAAATTATCTAAAACATCACACTACAGCAAATTCCCGTTACAACAACCAATCCAATAATTACGTCTACCAACAAACAAACAAAAAAAAACGCAACAAAATACCGTTCTGCATTCCCATTCCGACATCAAATCATCTCATAAATTCCGATCCGTGATCCCCGACAATTCATCAGAAACATCCCGTGATGAATAACGGTAATATTTTAAAAAATTCCCGAGATTAACAGACAAAACTCCGCGTCAGGTTGTTTGTGTTGTTTTTTTTTCATCTTATTATCCCGTGTTGAAAGCGTCGCTTTGGGAAAATTGAATAATTACGGGCGATTAATAACGTCAGATTGGAAATGCTCGCGCTCGGCATGAGGACGACAACGGTTTTCTAAATTGTTTTGATGGATCACGTTCCGATTTGGAAAGCCGTTAGGCGATGTGCTTTGCCGGCATCTCAATCCGATTGGGATTATGATAGGTGATGGTCGATAGTTATTCATTCGAATTTCGACCACTTTGTTTCTTTATAGGACGTAATGGTTATAATATTCGATGCTTAAATTGTCACTTAATTTAAGGGTGCGGTTTAGACGAAAGAGATAGCTATATAAATATTGGCAGTCACTAATTCGAGTTAGTTTGCTGTTTTGATCAATTAACAATATTGTATTATACATTAAAGTAATCTTAAAATAAGCAGGAATTTCATCAGATGAATTAAAAATTATTTTAAAGTTTAGTTTGTGTGAAAAGCAATTATGAAAAAAAAACAATGAAAATTGATCAAATTTATAGCAAATTTCAAATTATATTTTTGCTAATAAAAACTTGTGCAATGAAAATTTAAAGGATTTCACTAAATTCTGCATTCAAATTTTAACTTATTAGACTTGACCTATTAATTTCAATATATCTTACAATTTTCTTTTCTAACTTGAACTAGTAAATTGACGTAATACACGAAAATTAACGATTTATTTTTTATTTAGACTGATACTTTATACTTGGTAGATAAAAAATGTAAATATATATTCATATTATTAAATCCAAAAGAATAGCTCTTTTTTCAAACGATTATTTCCATTTTACTATATAGCTATCTCTTTCTACTAAACCGCAACCTTAAGACATTCATATTAGCAAAATTTCAAAATTAATTACATTTATATAACCAAAGAATGAGTCATACCAACCAAAAAATCCAAGATATTTACGCCATGGAAAGTTAATGAAGATGCTCCAGATTATTCATTTTGGAGACAAAGGTAAGAAAATTATTTAAATTTGGCAGAAAGACCTCCGGTCGATAGACCATGACAAACTACTAATCCATCAATATGTATTGTAAATAGAAATATTTGTAAAGAATTGTAATTCTGCTGTCTGAATAAAGATGTTTGTATTATTTAAATTTATGAAATTAATAAATTAAAATTTATATAGATTATAATAAATTAAAGACAACGGAAGTGCCACTTGAAATTAGGCAAAAGGATTTCTTTTTAATAAAAATGTAAAATCTTCTAAAAAAAACCTCTTTGCTCTCTTAAAATTCTCTACGTTTACAATTTTGCATATTTTCAACCCATAACCTTTAAAATAATCCAGTTAGTCACATAAATCCTCATGAATTATACAAATATCCAAAAATATATGCATCTCAAAAAAGATCTTAGTGTTATGACGATTAGGCTTAAACAAGAAAAAAAAATACATCTTCATCATAATACGTCCCATTTTCTTTCCACTCTTTGTTTCTGAATTGCTTAATCTCCACAACATCTCCTTCGTCTCATTTAGCGCGCCTCCTTTTTAATATTTCATTTTTACAAGCCTTATCCGAAACGCATCTAGATGCATATCTGGGCTTTACAGCGTATTTCATGCCCGTTTTAAATAATTTGTTCGTGATGCGACGTTTTAAAAATAAGAAAATTTATCGGTTTAGAAAGTGTTTCCTTGTTTCTTGTACGACATTGGATTTATCGGTGCGTATCTTATTTTCACAGCTTTCTAATGCTTTAATAATTTTCCACAATCAAATGGTTTGTTTGATGATTTACGCATTCCTTTATTTTCAAGTGGATTTATTAATAGTAATAAATATTATTATTGCTTGATTTAATATAGGTGCTTGAATTTATATCGTGGATATGTTGAAATCTTAATAAAAAATGATAGTTAACACATGATAATTCAAACCACTAAGAAACTTAAATAATCAAAATAAAATAATTAATTATTAATCAAACCACTAAAAAACTTAAATAATCAAAATAAAATAATTAATTATTAATCAATCATTTTTCCTTTAGCTACTGTTACATTTTGGCTTGCGTTACGTAATTACTTAAAACAAATGTACATTAAAACAACCAACACTTTGATGGACGATTTTTTTATTCAAGAATCGGAATCTAGGGGTAAAAATTCATAATATTTTATTGAAACATTACTTTTATAAATAGAAAAGAGTATTATTCATTCACTTGGTTATTTAAATATATTTAATAAAAATGATTTGAAAATAATTAATAAATTATTTTCACATTTAGCTTTGTTTAACGTACTTGCGTAACGTAAGTTAAAATGTCATAGAGCTAAATGTGAAAATAATTTATTAATTATTTTCAAATCATTTTTATTAATACATTATTTTTATTTCTAACAAATTTCGTTATACGCACAAAAATTAAATTTTTCATAAATAAAAAGTTAGTACCGTCTCGCCTCTCTATATCAGAGTGTTTAATTAAACTAAATGCTCAAAATAGTGTCATTGAACTTGAATCCCACTTTTTTTTTTCAATAAACCTCAATATTTATCGATTTTGAAAAATACTCCGTGTATTTCGCGGAGCTCCGGTCGTCGTGCAGGACACGTAATATCGTGTAACAAATTTACATTTTCGGGGCGCAAGCCATCCATCCAGACTTATCAAACGTTTGATCAATCTTGCATTTATCTGCTGTCAGATCGAAGCGGGGCGGAAATTTATGTGGGGGTGTTTAATATCAGGCCTCCTCCACATGAAAAAAAGGTTAATAAACCCGCGCGCTTGAACGTGTGCGTGCGGTGCATTTCCCTCGATCGGATCGCTTTATTCGAATTTTCGAAATTGAGTTGGGGAAATCGTGATATTGACTCTCTAAAATATGAAATTATTATACTGACTTTGTGATAAATGTGTTATATGCGATATAGAGTCAATATTTATTTATTTATAACACAAAAACCAAGAATCGATTATTCGACTTTTTTAATTTTTCCACATTGTGAATTTCGGTTTTGTCATAAACAGAAGAGATTGTCGGATTTTCCTCCACGAAACACAAAATATTTAATTTAACATCCTCAGTTAACTTACTCTGTGGAGATTTTTATTAAACTGTACAGAATAGCCCCGATAGTCAACCAAACACACATACATTAATCGATTCAATGCATTTGACTCGCGTTTTGCAGGTAAACATAGGGTAAATGTTTACTGATAAAAAAACTCTCTATATATTGTTTTCAAGGTATGCTGTGGCAGGAAATGTTTCAGGTAGTGAAATTTAAATAACTAATATTTCAGTTTCTTCCATAAATCGAATATATGAGCTTACTGGGAACACTTGTCGTCAGTAACAACACCTAAATACTTGTGTGGTGCTGTAGTGTTTAAGTCACAATCACAGTTTTACTTCACACTGTATTCAAGTTGGCATTCAGACATTTCTGGCAATTATATTTTATCAACAACCTCGACACCCAATACGAGTAAAAGAGGATAAGATTAAGAATGAAGAATATTTTATCAACACATTACCTGATTTCTGTTTATTCAACGCGTTGCTCGACCGTGAATCCATGACTGATAACCTCAAAGTCTACTAGTGACAGTTGTAAAATAATTAGCACTCTACGATTGTTACAAAAAATTAATGCCCGATTCAAAATGATGGTTCTTTCTGGGATATATGAATAGACAATATACGTAGTGACTTTTGTCCAAGGATTTGTTAATTAAATCAAACATATCCTCTAATAGTTCAGTCGTGCTTCGTCCTTGTCTAAATCCGTATTGCTCTTTATTTACGATGTTGTTTTCCGAGAGGAAAAATCTTAATTTTTGTTCCATAAAACGTTCTAATATTTTGTCGATGACTGGTAGAATTGAAATTAATCTATAGTTAACTAGTGGATATGTTTTGGCACCCTCTCCATATGAGATCAAAGGCATGTGGATATAGCATGTGACCATTTATAAAAAAAAATATAACAACTATTCAGTAATATCAAATGATAAAAATATTATTCGAAAAGAAAATTTGCTAATAAACTTACTCAAAGACCAATACAGAAGCATCTAACGCGTGTCTAAAAAGGAATAACATTTTTCCCGAGACAGGAGAATTCACATACCCGATACATGACCTAGTGATCTCAATAGAAATTATTGAAGATACGATGGATAATGGTTGTAGAAGATGTAAAACAACTGCGTAAATGTAATATCAGGTCGGAATATACCTTATACTTTATATTCATAATTTCCTTGTTTAATTCTTGAAATTCAATACCTGTATGTAAAAGCACCCTCTGCTTTTCTAGGGTGAAATTCTGTACCCTTATGTAATAAGCATTCAAGGGTGGTCGGCAGGAGGGCCAGATGAGCCAGATTCTGAAGGTCCTGTAGTAGAGTTCTATTTTTGCGATTATCCATTGTTTGGCATATCGCCAAACTCCACTACAGGACCTTCTGGTCCTCCAGCCGACCACCCTTGAATGTTTAATAATAATAATAATAATTCTTTATTGTCCAACAGAAAAACCAAAACAGGACAAATTACAATGGTCAGTATACAAAAAGTAAAGAAATTAATTATAAAAGTATGTAAGTTTGACAAAAGTAAACTAATTAGAAAAAACAAATCTGTTAAACGTAACTTATAAAATAAAAGGAAGAGTAAATTATTGTTTAATAACATGTAATGCAAATTTGAACTAATTAAACATATAAAATTTGAAAAGAAATTAAATATTATTTAATTATTTAATTAATACTATTCTAAACACCAGAGAAACATTAGATAAGGATACAGAATTTTTTAAGAATATTTAAACAAGAAATGTAAGAATATACAATATAATTTTTAATCATTAAATTAATTGGAATACTCGTTTCATTGATGACAAAAAAATGTGATTATTATTATTATTCTCATTATCAAGTTCACCTTCCTTTAATGGACGAAGCAACGATTCTCGATCGTCTACCTTGTAGACACAAATTGTTGACGATGCCAGATGAAATGAAGCATTAGATGGCGCTTGCACTATCTTTCCAATTATTATGATTTCTGACAGCCCACGATAAATATAAACCACCACATATCTTTAAAAATGACTAGGCTAAAATATTTCGGGTCAGGAACAGAATAATTGATAAAACAATCGCAAGCAATCGAAGGGATAAAGTTCTTCACAGAAAAGACATGCGTCATACACAACAATCATAGAACAGACTTGTACTGAAAAGATAAGAAAATGTATCGAGTTACAGAATGAAATTTAAATTAAAATTATTTTTATTTAAATAACTATGACCAAGTGGATAAATACTCTTATAGAGTTATATTATTGTGAAATTAAAATGAGGTGGGGTTTTGAAAAAAAAATCTTAATTATTTTATCAGAAACTAGAATAATCCTGGAGTCATTGCTAAAATCACCAATAAATATTTAATCGTTAAATGTGAGCCATTTTAAGAAAAAGTTTAAACAAATATTGTTATTACTTGAATCTTTGAGGCGTTTACTTCACGGTACATTTTCAATATTAGGATAAAGAAAACACTTAATAACTTTTTTGTACCACTTAAGGTGGTATAAAAAAGTTATGTTGTTTTCTATATCCAAATATTGTTATCATTATGCATAAATATCTCTTATTTTAAAAGCATATTTTATATAATAAGATCATTCATTTAGCCATAATTTGTTGATCATCGATTCTAAATTAAATAACGATTTAAATAATTCCTCGCTAGTTATTAATAATAACAGAAAAAAAGGATTAAATGAATTAAATAAAAATACACATTTAATGAAATGTTCAGCCACCATTCATCTAGCGTATGGATAACTAGTGATGGCTACTTCGTTTTTTAGGCAAAAGGTGGCGCTTTCGTCGTCTTTAATTTATTATGATAAATAAAAATAATTTGAAAATAATTAATAAATTATTCCCTCTTTAACTACCGCGACATTTTTGTTTTACGTTATATAAGTACTTAAAATAAATGTTCATTAACGGACACTTGCTGTTGCTTAACAATAACATATTGTATAATGCAACAATTTTTTGATTCGAAAATATTTAATGCAAAAAAAATTACATAATATAAGGCCATACGTAAACACGTAATTTTCATCCCTCGTCAGTATAGCCCTGCCCTATATAATTACAAAGTTGTTAAATTAAATCAATCACAACGTACCGTCACCGTCGCGATCTCCGGTGGAAATGATCGAAAGGACGTTTGACGGACGGACGCGATTGTAATGCGCAATCCCACTTAATTGTTTTTTTAAGCAAAAAAAATCTATTATGAAAAAATAATTTATTCTACAAACTTAAAAATTAATTAATATTTAGTTAATTAATTGAATGATGATATTTTTCATTAAAAGACTAAAAGCACATAACAATGAAAAATGTCCTTATGTGCCTGGATTGAATATCAAATAAATTCAATCGTCTCCAATGGAGGGTTTGTTCTCAAATTGTATAGTTTCGAAATAATTTAAGAAGGAACAATGAAATTGTCTTTAATTTACTTATTAGTATTGTCTAGAATACTGCAATAAGTATTGGGTGATAAAAATTTTAAGATGCAGCACTCTAACATAAGGTGCTGGTTTAGAAAGAGCGAGCTTACATTTTTATCTCAGTTTGTATTAATTTCTGCTACTCAAAATGTTGAATTTCAAAAATGTTATTTACACATAAAACTTTGCTTTTAGTCTTTTAATGAAAAATATCATCATTCAATTAATTAACTAAACATTAATAAATTCCAAATATGAAAGTACACACTCAGAACTGAATTATCCGTATAATGAAATGATATTAGTAGCTAGAAAGCACATTTGCGAAGTTAATAAAATGTGCGGGGAAACTTGTCGACAGTAAATGATTGATTAGATTTTTGATACACATCGTGTTGGCCCTCGGGATTACACGAAATTCGCAACTGTTTCTCAAATTCCTAAACTATGACATATTACTACACACTCACACTCAAGTTATTATATCAATGGATTCCTCGGGGATTTACATGTTGTGACGTGCTGCGGAAAAATATCTTACGACAAAAGTTTATACCTCACCTTATTATCAATAAAATATAAACTATATGTACCACGCATGCGGTTTATTCGTACGTCATACATTGACTTGTAAATAACAAAACCTATAATTTATAATTTATTATAATTAATGGTTTTAATATTTAGACATTGGTAGTTCATATTGTATGAAATAAATATGTATAGATTATTAAAAATCAACCAATAAAACACAGATTAGATTGAATAACTTTAAATTCTCGACTAGTTTCGGGTTATTAGTCGAGAATTTAAAGTTATTCAATCTAATCTGTGTTTTATTAGTTGATTTTTATTAATCTATTCATATTTATTTCATCTTATAATTTATTGATGAATATGGTTAATTCTCAATAAAATTCATTATAATTTGCCAGCTATAGAAGTAAAAGCCTCTGTAGCTAATTAATTGTTGTACAAACAAAATAATAAACAGTGCTTCTATTTATGATCAGCAATGTACCATATGATCGACAACTTTTTTCCTCTAGAGTGGTTTGATTTTTTTTCTTTATTATACATTTTGTTGGCACAAGTGAATAAAAACAAATATAACGTCACATGCGCCATTATTTATCAAATCAAATTATTCAATTTGTTAGAATAACATAACTATTCTTTCCTAGAGTGCTTTGGATTTTTGAATAAAAAAAAAATACTTTAATTCCAACATAATTTTACGTTGGCAATACAAGTAACCAAGCGAAATCTATTGAAAATATTTTTTGAAGTTGGACAAAATTGCGTGTTTATGTATTTTGTGTGGTTAATTTTATTACCAACATAAAATACATAAACACGCATTTTTTTCCAACTTCAAAAAATATTTTCAATATATTTTTTGAAGTTAAAAAAAAAATTGCGTGTTTATGTATTTTGTGTGGTTACTTTTATTACCAACATTAAATACATAAACACGCAATTTTTTCCAACTTCAAAAAATATTTTCAATAGATTTTTTGAAGTTAAAAAAAATTGCGTGTTTATGTAGTTTGTGTGGTTACTTTTATTACCAACATAAAATACATAAACACGCAATTTTTTCCAACTTCAAAAAATATTTTCAATAGATTCTTTGAAGTTAAAAAAAATTGCGTGTTTATGTAGTTTGTGTGGTTACTTTTATTACCAACATAAAATACATAAACACGCAATTTTTTCCAACTTCAAAAAATATTTTCAATATATTTTTTGAAGTTAAAAAAAAATTGCGTGTTTATGTATTTTCAATATATTTTTTGAAGTTAAAAAAAATTGCGTGTTTATGTATTTTGTGTGGTTACTTTTATTACCAACATTAAATACATAAACACGCAATTTTTTCCAACTTCAAAAAATATTTTCAATAGATTTCGCTTGCTTACTTTTATTGCCAACGTAAAATTATGTTGGAAATAAAAGTATTTTTTTACACACCATGTAATAAATATAAGTATTTTTTAATAAATAAAATCAGAAGCACTCTAGGAGGGAATAGTAATGTTATTCTAACAAATTGAAGAATTTGATTTGATAAATAATAACACATGTTACGTTTTATTTGTTTTATTCATTAATGACAATAAAATTATTGCCAACATAAAATTATGTTTTTTTAATTAAAAAAAAATAAGCACTCTAGAGGAGAATAATTTTCGATCATATAGTACATTGTTGATCATAAATAAAAACACTGTTTATTCCTCGGTTTGTACAACAATTAATTTATTCGGTGACGATAGTTTCAATATATTAACACATCATGGTTTGTGGTTTGAAAATTATACGCTAATGTATTGATATGGTATGGTTTAGATGTCTGTAAGTATTTTGTGTCAAACACAAAATTTAACAAAGAGTGCAGTATAAAATTTGCATAAAAGTGAACATTTTAAATCGTGCACAAATCAAAATGGTATAAAGTGTGTGTTTTGTATCAGAAACAAAAGTGAACAAAGTGTGGAGTATGTGAGTTACAAAAAAAATGAATATTTTAAATCGTGCACAAATCTCGTTTAAAGGATTAACCATTTGTTTAGAAGTCTGTAAGTGTTTTATGTTATACACAAAATTTAACAAAGAATGCAGTCTGTGATTTACACTTAATTTCGATACCGAAATAAATTAATTGTTATATAAGCAAAGTAACAATCTTTTTATATATATAAAAAATAAATGAAAAGAATTTGAAAATAATTACTAAATTTAATAATTTTAATCGTTGACGATGCCACATGAAATTAAGCAATAGATGGCGCTTGCGTCGTCTTCCGTTTATTATAATTCATAAATTATTCTCTCTTTAACTACTGTGATATTTTGTGAATACAAGTAGCTGCCACAAAATGTCACAGTAGGTAAAGTAGCTGTGAAAAAATGTCACAGTAGTTAAAGAGGGAATAATTTATTAATTAATTTCAAAATATTTTTATTTAATTTATTTTAAATAACTGTGATCATGTGAATAAATCCTTTGTTTTTTTCTATTAACGTTTTTATTTAAAATCCATTCTAATTCGACGGATTCATCCACATTCGCGAAATTCCCCTTCTGCTGTAAGCCCCTCTTCGCAAACTAACAAGATCCAAAACAACAACAACAACAAAAAAAGCCAAAATAAAAATAGAAATGGCCGCTTCTATTTACGGTACCGGGCTCGTTTAATATGCCGTCCGGGAATTTTCGCGATTCTTTGTTTGCCGGCCGGCTATGTTCTGCATGTACTTTTTCATCCAAACAAACACACCCGACATACAAATAAATTTTCACACACACACACGCACGAGCGCGCTTACGGACGAAAGATGATGATAGGTTACATTCCTACTTCCGATTCCTCGCCATTATGCAACCCAGGCACGGATCCGGCCAGATACGACCTCCTTGTCGGCGAGGAAATGACGTCCAAGATACCATACATACGACTTATTAATGTATACACACACACACCTTCAAACATTAACACATCTTGTGTTATGGTAATTTAACAAAACGCACAGGTTTATGTGAAATGATATTAACGAAGACTTTACGATGAACTTTTGATAAATTAAATAGAAATTATTATTTAATAAATTAAATAATAATAATAATTTTATTCATGCTAATAACTAGTGTTTTATATAAGTCAGAAATTTTTTTATGGGGAAATCTTCATACTTAAAAATAACACTTTTGTAAATAACATTTTTCAAATACAACATTTTGAGCAGCAGAAATTAATTCAAAGATCCAACCGAGATAAAAATCTAAGCTCGCTCCTTCTAAACCAGCACATTATGTTAGAGTGCTGCGTCGCAAAATTTTTATCACCCAATACTTATTGTAGTGTTCTAGACAATACTAATAAGTAAATTAAAGACGTTTTTCATTGTTCCTTCTTAAATTGGTTCGAAACTATACAATTTGAGAACAATCTCTCCTTTGGAAGTGATATCATACAAATTCATTTCAGGCACAAAAAGACATTTTTCATTGTTCCTTCTTAAATTAGTTAAACTATAATTTCAATTTGATTCTCATTGATCACTTGGTGAAACATTTTAAATATTTTTTAAAAACTTTTACAAATTAAACACTTGGTTTTGTTTCACTATATTTTTTATTTACCCAACTAGTTTCGACTTGTTATCATTATCAAGGATTTATGTACAGAAAATTATTTTACGCCTTTATATATACATTTCCAATCAGGCTCCTGACGGAAGTACGAGATGTCTTCGCCTTCATTTACTACATTTTTGCCTTTTTATGGCTTTCTTGATTTCCAGACCCTCTCTAAAATATTAAAAAATTATTTTTCTTCGGGAAAATAAATAGTCTACGTTGTTTCTGCCATCATTAAGGGTATTCTTGATGGTTTCAGATTTTTTGTAGAAAAAAAAAATTTACCGACAAAATATCGTATGGAAAAAAGTTAAATTTTCGGCGAAAATGCGAAAATCTCCAAATTACTTCATCTTATATCAAAATGAAGCTAAAGAATGAGAGAATGATCTGGTGAAATATGAGCCTCATCAAGGATTCGGTTTTCGAATGGTGAGCTCGCAAAGTCGAACTTTGCAAACCGGGCGAAAATTTTGCTCGATATTGCGATTTTCTTCCGAGGCTCACAGATGTCCAACGAAAATAGTTTTTATTGAGGATATTGCTGCTTTCTTTGGGAATCTATTACCGAAAACCCCGTCCTTTTATCTTTTCTATGAACTCTGTAATCTCGGTTCAATCGCAGACGCGTCCGAAACGGCCAATCGGTGGACCTCGCTTAAACCGTTCCCATAAAGCCCCATGTTAATTTCACAAACCGACCAAGGTGGCCGGAAATTGGTGGAAAATGATTTTTCTTCGGGAAAATAAATAGTCTACCTTGTTTCTGCCATCATCTAGGATGTTCGTGAAATCTTTCAGATGTTCTCAGAAAATATTATTTTAACGAAAAATGTTACACATTTTGATATAAAAAATAATCGAAATAAAGAAAAAGCATTTTAGTTGGCGTTTTGATCTCGGAGTGAGTTTATTATCGCCTAAATGGAGGTTTTCTTATTTAATTGTATAGTTTGAAACTAATTTAATAAAAAGCAATGAAAAATCATTGAAAAAAAGAAAGAGCATTTGATTTTGTTAATTTGTATTCTTGGATTGAATTTTTTATCATTCTCTAATTGTATAATTTTGAAGTAATTTAATAAGGAACAGCAAAAAATGATGAAAATAAATAAGAAAGAGCATTTTATTTTGACTTTTTTTGTCCCTGCATTGACCTCTATCGAGTTCTTCTCAAATAAAATGGTCTTTCTTTTTTTTTTTTTCGATTTTTTTTGTTCCTTCTTGAATTAGTTCCAAACTAAACGGAACTAATTCAAGAAGGAACAAAGAAAATCGAAACAAAGAAAGACCATTTTATTTTGGATTTTTCTTTTGTTCCTGGATTGAATTTGTTGTAATAAACAAATATGTTTTTTTTATTTTTTTATTGACAGGTGTTTTTTTAGACATCTAGAAATAATCAAAGACAAAGAAATCGAATTTAAAGTGCGCCAAAATGAGCCGTTTTGGACTTTGAAGTTTGCTCGATATTGTGTTGAAAACCGTGGATGACAACAAAAATTAAAAATACTAATAATAATAGAAAACTATTTTATTAGCTGATGTGGTTCTTTATACATCTGGTAAGAATGTATGACAAAGAAATCGAATTTAAAGTGCGCCAAATTTAGCCGTTTTGGAAATTTGATTGATTTTGAATTGAAAACCTTGGATAACGAAAAAAATTTAAAAAATAGTAATAATAAAAATATTATTTTTTTATTGACAGGTGTTTTTTTAGACATCTGGAAATAATCTAAGACAAAGAAATCGAATTTAAAGTGCGCCAAAATAAGCCGTTTTGAGCTTTGAAATTTGATCTATTTTGTGTTAAAAACCGTGGATGACAAAAAAATAATATTAATAAAAAATAAACTTTTTTATTAGCTGAGGTGGTTCTTAAGACATCTATAAACAATCTAAGACAAAGAAATCCATTTTAAAGTGCGCCAAAATGAGTCGTTTTGGACTTTGAAGTTTTCTCGATTTTGAATTGAAAACCGTGGATGACTTTGAAATTTGATCTATTTTGTGTTAAAAACCGTGGATGACAAAAAATAATATTAATAAAAAATAAACCTTTTTATTGGCTGAGAAGGTTCTTAAGACATCTAGGAACAATGTAAGATAAAGAAATCGAATTTAAAGTGCTCCAAAATAAGCCGTTTTGAACTTTGAAATTTGATCGATTTTGTGTTAAAAACCGTGGATGACAAAAAAATCAAAAAATAATATTAATAAAAAAATAAACTGTTTTATTAGCTAAGGCGGTTTTTAAGACATCTATAAATAATATAAGACAGAGAAATTGAATTTAAAGTGCGCCAAAGTGAGCCATTTTGGATTTTGAAGTTTGTTCATTTTTTATTGAAAACTGTGGATGAAAAAAAAAAAATAATAAAATAACCTTTTTTATTAGCTGAGAAGGTTCTTAAGATATCTAATAACAATCTAAGACAAATAAATCGAATTTAAAGTGCACCAAAGTCAGTCGTTTTGGTCTTTGGAATTTGATCGATTTTGTGTTAAAAACAAAGATAACAAAAAAATAAAAAATATATTTATAATAAAAAAATATATTTTTTATTAGCTGAGGTGTTTCTTAAGACATCTACAAACAATCTAAGATAAAGAAATTGAATCTAAAGAGCGCCAAATTGAGCCGTTTTTGACTTTGAAGTTTGTTCATTTTTTTATTGAAAGCCGTGGATGATAAAAAAATAGTAATAATAAAAGAATAAACTTTTTTATTAGCTGAGGTAGTTCTTACGACGTCTATAAACAATGTAAGACAAAGAAAGCCATTTTAAAGTGAGCCAAATTGAGCCGTTTTGAACTTTGAAGTTTGTTCGATTTTTTTATTGAAAACCGTAGATGACAAAAAAAATAAAAATAGTAATAATAAAAAAATAACTTTTTATTAGCAAAGGTAATTCATAAGATATCTAGAAATAATATAAGACAAATAAATCGAATTTAAAGTGCACTAAAGTGATCCGTTTTGGAAATTTTATCGATTTAATGTTGAAATTCGTGGACGACAGAAAGAAAAATTTAAAAATGTAATGAAAATAATAATATTATTCAAATCAAGTTTTAGGACTTCTATTATATTAGACCATTGAGATGAAATTAAAATCACGAATTTCACAATGAACTGTTTGGGATTGATAAATAAATATTTTGATGCGTATTATTTTTATTTTGTATTTTGTCGTAATTTGTGATTGGTAATTTGCCTTTTTTTATACATATGTTTTGTAATCTTTTTAGAGCGTCACACTTTTCTTATAAAATTTTTAATATGTAATTATAATTGTAATTTGGAAATGGAGATTCCGTTAATAAAGTAAATTGAAATTGAATTGCCCGGCGCATTCACCATAGCGGAGGCGCCGGGTCAAACAAAAACGTAAATAACTTTACATTAAATTGATAAATAAAGCACCTTTCTTTACACTTTATTTGCTTTACCAAATGTACATTTCACATTAGTTATCAATGTCATTCCCCAAAAAAAATGTTTCATTCTTAATGTAACACTTGTAAAATCATTGAGTTTATCTTACTAATGTTATGTAAATTTTAATTAAGAATTCATTGCACTTATAAATGTACATAATCTCAACAACAACTGATCACTAACAAAATAAGAATTTCTTATATTGTTTGTATTCAGCTGTGGAGAAGTGAAGGTTAAGATGAATGGGCTCGAGATGGTGGTGGTTGCACACACACGCATGCTTGTATTGAAAGGAACAAAAAAAAAACAATATGGATCATTAGAATTTCAAATCGTGCTTGATTATCGCGTGTAATCGTTTCATTCATAACGCCGCACGGTTTTATCAACTATTTATCTGTGTCACAAAGGCGACGATAAATCAATTGTGTGTACACAGTACACCCACCTGCGTTCTTGTTCTAGAAAATAATAAGACGGTTAATCTTCTTTAGTGGGCATTAACACGGCGATATTTCACCCGAAAAGGGAATGAAATTATTATAATTAATCAATTAGGTTTGAGTGCGTGGTAATATTTCACCGGGGAACCTGTGAAGGATCACGCGTTTTTTTTTTAGGTAGAGGTAATTGTGCTGAGAAGGCGAGAGAAGGCGAGACTTTGAGTTGAAGCAGATTCTGGGTGCACAGTGTGGGGGAGAATGATTGTAAGAAAAGTGCAATTCATCTATCAATTTGTTTAGAAAATTAAGAAACAATTTTGTAGTGCAATCTCTGGCGCCTTTGTAACTGGCTTTTCTCCCATCACACCTTGTAAAATTTGTTGAAAAATTAACTTATTTTTTGCTTTTTTCGATTAATAAAAACACTTTTTAACTTTGTTTATATAACTGAAATTTATTTAGTGATTATAGTTTCGGCATCATTAACCCGTCATTATCAAACAAACACTGTTAGTCATAATAAATGGAAGACGACGTAAGTTTCATCTACTGCCTAATTTTATGTGGCATCGTCAACGATTCGGCAAAAGATGGCGCTTGTGTCATCTTCCATTTATTATCAGTGTTGGGCAAAATCGAGTATTTCTAAATAAGCAATTTTAAATAAATAAAGTCAATAAATAACAGTAAATTAATGTTCTTAATAAATAAGGAAATAAGGTCGATCGAAAAGATCGACTTTGCCCATTTCTATTTATTATGTTTAATATATTTCTCGCTAGAAATATATTATAAAAGTCGCTGTATATATATTTACATAAACTTATTTTTTTATTATTATATTATAAATTCCTGTGAGAATTCTTGTTTGCGTAAAACGGGCATTGCAGCAGTATAATTGCGATCTTAGAAGTGTAGAATTTCGTGTGCATCAAAATTAACCTCGCCTAAGGTGTGATGCAACTAACCTCGAACAACGTGATGTTCCAGTATAAATACGGTCTGAATAAAACAAGCCGTTGAATACGAAAAACGACTAATAATTCCCCAATATTGAAATATTCAAACGAAGGCTTGACGAGCGCGCGTGCAGCCGTTTCCTCACAATTAAATATTCAATAGGGAATGGCAGCGCCAGGGAGCGAAACGAGTGTCTCGCGTGTGTCTGCTCCAGAAAATGAAATATTCCCGGGACGTGCGAAGAATGGGATGTCTGCGGTTATAAATGAATCGGGGCGGAAAGAAATAGTGGTCGGTACAAGCGATTGTGTAATTCCGCGATGTCTGTGCGTAATTGCGATAACGTTGGCAGCTCCTTTTTCGTACGGCACGCACTCCATTTAGGGGTTGGCGAGCGGAGCATCGCCTTGGTATTCATCGACCGGCCATTTTTGGAAAAGGAAACTTGTTAGTTTATATTTGATAACTGTTCGTGTTTTATGAATAGGCAGTTCGCAAAAAAAATCAGGCGTAATTGATCTAAAACATTGAAATGAATGAAAGTTTATCTGTCTATTTCTGCTCGATAACCCAGCAGAAATATTTCCACCTACAATTTATATTTTACTTTAGTATTTCCTGTACATCAAAATAAAAAAAAATGTACTACGAAGTGGATGCCTTCAAGATTTAAAAATACATTATTTAGGTATATTGTGTCTATACCTAAATAGTAATTTGTGGTAAAGAAAATATTTTGGTTAAACGCCAAACCATTTTTGGCTAGCCATTTTTGTAATGATGACATTAAATGTAACTGTTTATTAAATTAACTAATACAGGAAAGTGTGTACATACACCACAGAAATCTAATGTGTTTATTAAACTATCTCAATATGACTAAACATTGTACAACTGAATCTAGTAGGAGATGTCTTCTGCTGGGGCATCTGGTTCGGAGTAATTGAGGTACAAGGAACCAGTTGCCTGAGCTTTGTAATACAACCTTTGCTTTGTAAGTCTTGGAACGTATTACTACTTATTGGTGCTGTGGTATCTGGTATCTGGTATTGGGGAGTGTGCAGTTACGCACAGCACTTAGGCCTCATTAGGCCCATTGTGCTACCTCCCGTAGATCACTCATCCTCAGTACAACCAGCCTACCCTATGTAGGTAGTCAAGTATAGCCGAGGTGGGTAGATCTCTTATAAAAGCCATTGAATGGACTTCCTTAATGACGCGAGTGCTGGGCATTCACATAGGAAATGCCAAGCCGTCTCATCTTCCATACTGCACGCTATACAGGTCGGAGAATCACCTATTCCCATCCTATAGAGGTGCCCTTTTAGCCTACAGTGACCTGTGAGGATGACAGTTAGGTGCCTTAGATTCCTTCTAGTCAGCTGCAGGTACCGTTTCGCTGAATTCTCATTAGGATACACTAGTGTTTCCTTAGAGAATTTACAACCCTCAATGTCATCCCAGCGCTTCCTAAATTTCTCTAGGGCATTGGTATGTAACTGTGGTGCTGTGGTATCATCCACTTGTTATTAAATATTAATATATTTTTGAAATCTTTCATATAAATAATAAAGAGAAGTGGTCCAAGGATACTTTCTTGCGGAACGTCGCGATTAATATTACATATGCATGATTTTGTATATTTCCCTTGGCAATCATTTATATCAGTGTAGTGTTGTCTGCTTTTTAAAAATGATTTATGTTACAATTTTATATGTTATTCTTTAGAATGACCATTCAAAATGAATTGCCTGTATAAAAAATGCACCTTCGCGCAATAGGATCCTTTTACTGGGTCCATCCAAAGGCAAATACATCTCGCACAAAAGCACAAAAAATCGCTATAAACTTTCTTTTCAATCCATCAAAGAAAGTATATGTTTTCTCGAGATGACAAAAAAGAAATCGCAGTTCCTGGGTCTGTGGTTAATTCGGGTCTGTTTCTTTCTGTGGTCCGCAGGTAAACAAAACTCGCTCCTGTCGCGAAATTTTTGCCCAGAATTGAATTAGCGGCAACAATGTAAGTAAATTATACGCAACTCCCCTGCTGCCGTATTGATGCAATATTGCTAAGAGTCTAGAGTGGTAAAAACTGTTACATGCTTTGGAGAGATCGCGTAATTTAGTTGATTCCCAAGCGCTAATAAAATCTAGTTGCTGTAGTTAAACAGCGCTGTCTCTATTTCCCTATACTGAAGAAAATCGTATATTATGATGGCCATAAATCACGACAGATGAATCAAAAAGATGAGAAAATTTCATATTTTTGGTTTGATCGAAACCGTTGAAATTTTCAGTTGACGCATTGTATTAATTAATTTCAGATTCTATGTATCTATAGAATCTATAGTTTATTAATATATATACATTAATATACTCCGACCAGTGGTTCCCAAAGATGACTGGGCTCCGATCCTTCTAAAGCTTGTATTAGACGATGCTATGTTCTTATACAAGAAAATAGCATACTATTTTTTATCATAATAAATTAAAGACGACGCAAGCGCCACCTTTTGCCTAATTTCAAGTGGCATCGTCAACGATTTGGGTCTACAAAGTAGACGACCGAGAATCATTGTTTCGTCCACTAAAGGAAGGCATACTTGTCCTGTTTATGAAAACAAGGAAAACGAATCACATTTCTTTGAATTTTTTATCATGTTGTAATACACAAAATATGACCAAACGCGAATCTTGTACAATTTTCTATGATGGAAATACGACTTGTTCTATTTTGTACATTTTCTAGTACACGGGCATGCGCAATGTGTTCATTTTTTCTTGACAGCCAGTTCAATCCACCTACGTCTTGTCTTGTTTTCTTTTTTATGCATTTCATTAATGTGACAATAGCGGGAACTGCAGCAATCATCCATAATAATTTATTTACGTTTTTGTTCATGATAAACTTTCACAAACACACACATATATATTATTTTATATATCCCGCCATTACTTCAGTCATAAATCGCAAGTACCAATTTCGAATATTTTACTTTCTGCGCATGATTGCCTACAATTTTCTTGTACAAAAATATGATCGTGTAAGTACAGAAAATATACGCATTTTACGCAATTCGATCATAATTTCTTGTACAATTTTTCTTGTACAAGAAAATAGTGTCGTCTAATACAAGCTTTACAAAAGTGGCGCATCGTGGAATAACTTAATACTGTCTTATTTGTTATAACTGAAATTGAAAAAATATAAGAGTTATTTTTTTATAAATAGAAAAGAGTATTATTCATTCACTTGGTCACAGTTATTTAAATAAATTAAATAAAAATGATTTGAAAATAATTAATAATTTATTTTCACATTTAGCTCTGTGATTTTTGACTTACGTTACGTAAATACGTTAAACAAATGCACATTGAAATTATTATTTTTTTAATTCGTGTGGGCGAAGGCCCAATCATTATTCCCATAATTTTTGAAATACTATCTTAAACTGTAATGATAAAAAAATAAACTTTCTTTATAGCCTCGAATATCAATAACAACATATGAGATTAAATGGGTAAATTATTAATTAAAAAAAAATCAAGTGTTATGAAAAATAAACACAGTTTATGCAACGAGCCGAAGGCTAATGGATTAAACCATTTGAATGATAAATATATTAAAAAGTTCAAAAAGTATGATCGAGAACTTTTCTCCTCTAGAGTGCTTTGATTTATTCCTTAATTTTACATTTTTTGGCACCAATAAAAGCAAATAAAACGTTACGTGTGTCATTATATATCAAATCAGTTAAAATATTTACTACTGAATATAAAGTTTTATTTGTCGCAAGCTAATTCCGAAATGGGATAAAGAGAGAAAATCAAGAATGGGCTCCCTCCAACCGTGTATTGAACAATTCGCGCTTTATTTCCCGCCATTGTAGTTTCCTACGAGGATTTGTGGCAAGCTTTACAAAAGTTTCTCTAGTGGCGCACCGTGGAATAACTTAATACTGTCTTATTTGTTATAATTGAAATTTAAAAAAATATAAGAGTTATTTTTTAATTCGTGTGGGTGAATTCCCACTCATTATTCCCATAATTTTTGAAATACTATCTTAGACTGTAATGATAAAAAAATAAACTTTCTGTATAGCCTCGAATATCAATAACAACATATGAGATTAAATGGGTAAATTGTTAATTAAAAAAAATCAAGTGTTATGAAAAATAAACACAGTTTATGCAACGAGCCGAAGGCTAATGGAGTAAACCATTTGAATGATAAATATATTAAAAAGTATCAAAAAGTATGATCGAGAACTTTTCTCCTCTAGAGTGCTTTGATTTTTTTCCTTAATTTTACATTTTGTTTCCACCAATAAAAGCAAATAAAACGTTATGTGTCTCATTATTTATCAAATCAGTTAAAATGTTTACTACTGAACATAAAGTTTTATTTGTCGGAAGCTAATTCCGAAATGAAATAAAGAGAGAAAATCAAGAATGAGCCCCCTCCAACCAAGTATTGAAGAATTCGCGCTTTATTTCCCGCCATTGTAGTTTCCTACGAGGATTTGCGGCAAGCTTTACAAAAGTTTCTCTAGTGGCGCACCGTGGAATAACTTAATACTGTCTTATTTGTTATAATTGAAATTAAAAAAAAATATAAGTTATTTTTTAATTCGTGTGGGTGAATTCCCACTCATTATTCCCATAATTTTTGAAATACTATCTTAGACTGTAATGATAAAAAAATAAACTTTCTTTATAGCCTCGAATATTAATAACAACATATGAGATTAAATGGGTAAATAATTAATTAAAAAAATCAAGTGTTATGAAAAATAAATACAGTTTATGCAACGAGCCGAAGGCTAATGGATTAAACCATTTGAATGATAAATATATTAAAAAGTTCAAAAAGTATGATCGAGAACTTTTCTCCTCTAGAGTGCTTTGATTTTTTCCTTAATTTTACATTTTGTTGGCACCAATAAAAGCAAATAAAACGTTACGTGTGTCATTATTTATCAAATCAGTTAAAATGTTTACTACTGAACATAAAGTTTTATTTGTCGGAAGCTAATTACGAAATAGAATAAAGAGAGAAAATCAAGAATACCCCCTCGAACCGTGTATTGAAGAATTCGCGCTATATTTCTCGCCATTGTAGTTTCCTACCACGATTTTCGGCATGCTATTCAAGAATGCGTTCTAAACTTTTGTGAAATTTGTATGCTATTGCCAGATCTTTTACTTATAGCTCCTGAGCTGTAAGTAGAAGATCTGGCAATAGCATACAAACGAAACGGATGGTTGGAAATGTCGCAAACATAGAGGAACGAAATCATTCGCTCAAAAAAAATCATCTGAAAGCTTTCTCAACGAGTGGAGCTTTTATATGAATCATGCCAATCAATTCTTAGAAAATATCTTCAGGAATTTCTGTACAATCTCTCGATTACCAAAACTCGATTACTCCACCATATTTAATGAGTGCGTTTGACAGTATGAATCGGATAGTGGCGTTGTATTTAAATAATGAAGGAAACACTTTAAAGATTTGCTATAGATTTTAAGATCTGCTTACTGTAAATTGTATTTGCTATTATATTTTTTTTCTTATATATTGTTTTCATGATATTGTTATTTAAGTTTAAGCCATAAAGTTACTCTTAATTTCATTTGGGTTGAGTTTAAAGCAGATCTGCTTATACATATAAGCTATTTTCTGTACTCCGCCCATGGGTTTTCTACAATATATATTGTTTGTAATAATTTTAGGATCTTGTAATATTATATTATTGTGGAAAATAAAGAATATTATTATTATTATTATTATTATAAATAGATTCATTATTATAATTAATAGTTTTAATTTTTATATATTGGTAGTTCATATTGTATAAAATAAATATGAATAGATTATTAAAAAATCAACCAATAAAACAAATAAAACACAGATTAAATTGTATAATTTTAAATTCTCGACTAGTTTCGGGTTATCAGCCCATTTTCAAGAGAATTTAAAATCAATTTTTAAAACAAAATTTTAAATTCTCGACTTGTTTCGGGTTATTAGCCCATTTTCAAGAGAATTTAAAATTTACTTTAAAACGATTCGATTTAATTAATTTTATTTGTTTTATTGGTTGTTTAATAATCCATTCATATTTATTTTGTGCAAAATTCATAATTGTTATTCGTCAATTTTTTACTATAACATAGTAAAAATAAAAAAAATAATTATTATTATATCCACACGATATAGTCGTGTGGATATAATAATAATTAACATCTTTATTTATATACAGAGTTACAATATTTACGACTTAACATATATTTACAATGATTAACTAAATTTTCTATCACAAAATAGAAAAATTGGTATTCCTTACTTCACTTTTTAGTAAAGTGAAGTAAGGAATAACAGTTTTTCTATTTTGTGATCAATCACTTCACGTAAACTCGAAAATATACAGTTATTAAATTTTGTATATAAATTGGCTATCGACCGAAGGTTTTTCCGCCTAGTGTGGATATTTTTATTGCCAATATCATTTTTTTAATACAAAAATGCAAAGCATTTTGGTGGAGAAAAGTTCTTGATCATATTGTATATAATTTTAATCACTTTTAAGAAATCTAAAACAAACGTCTTTCGCAAATTACGTAAACACGACACCGCAATCAAATCACAATCAAATCAACCGTAATTCAGAAAACTTATTATCGCGGACTTAATTAAATTTCCCCCCAATTTCGGCTGTTCACGTCTTGGAACAAATAAATTAATGGGCTTGTTTTGATGTTCACCAATTGTAGGCCCGCAGGATTACACAATTCATCATTGACGCGCCCGACATTGACATATTTGGGTACACGTAGCGTAATTACAGATGACACGGCCCTGTGGATGTCCACCATCCCGCTCTAGCTGCGATCGACGAAAACAATAAATATTTTTCATTTCAACCTGCGGGTGATAAATAACGCGCGTGCCAGACTTTGATGGACGGAATTGGGTCGGGTGTTGTGTGAATTAAGACGGCTAGAAAATTATTTTACAAATAACTTTTGCTGCAATATGATTATTGATTAATTTGTACTGTTACCAGCGAACATAATTTTTCAAATATATTAAAATTAGTTTATTCCCACAACAAATATTTTTATTAAATTTAATGAAATGTTCAGCCACCATTCATCTAGCGCATGGATAAATTGTGATGACCTCTCGAAACGCGTATACAGAACTATATCACGTTCCGACAAGTGTTCCTCATAGGCACAACTTCACCTTATGAAACATTAAACTGTATCAATTATTACTTTCAATCAATTCCCATTTAATTATTTATTTCAACAGGTACAATAACGTAATAATTTAAAATATGAAGAACTATTTTATATAAGATTAAATAAATAAAATAATATACTACTTTTTATTTCAAATACCAAAACTATATTAGTTGTAATTTAGTTAATTGTAACTTAGTTTCTTAATTATTTTTTTGTAATTAGGTGGTAAAACATTTTCAAAACTAATTTAAAAAATGAAGGTTTTGAAAATAATTCACTTGCTATTGTTTTACTTATTAATTTGTTTATATTACTAGTATTAGATCATTATAAATAAATTAAAACAATACGAAATGAATTATTTTTGAAAATGTTTTACCAAGTGATTAATGAGAACAAAATTAAAGACACAATAACCTAATTAAGATAATTTAATCAAAACACTGTAAACTTTTATTCACTATGAAAAAAAAGTTTAGTGTTTTATTTGATTTGCAATAAATCTAAACAAATCTATTACTTCTTTAAATTAAAAACTCCAATTCTCTTTGTTTCTATAACTTTAATTTTATTTTAGTAATTATAGTTTCAAAAATGTCTCTTAGTTTAATAATGACAAGTTAAAATTGTTCTGACTATAGTTTGAACGTAAAATTAAATTCAGGATGATTTAATTCAAATTAAAACAATTAAATCATCGGGAATTAATTAAAAAATGTTTCACCACGGGTTAAGTGAGAAATTAATTAAACATATAGTAAAATTAAAGTTATACAAACAAAGTGAGTCAGTGTTTTTATTAAAACTTAAAACAATGTATAAAGAAGTAGAATCATCTATTATCATTAAATCCCTTACTATTTCCAACATCATCTAATTATTGATACACATTTTATCGTTTTCAATTCGCGCGTATAAACGATACAAACTATCCGATTTTATTCTTCTCATTCATACATTCGTCCCTCATAAATATTCTCGAAGCGGGAGATCGCGTTTAACATAATTGTTTTGTATTCCATTCGACGGCTGCATATGCAAATGTTATTATCTTCTCGTGTGCGAAATACTAGTCGAGGTGATTACATAATTTTTCTCAGTTTACACACAGACACAGAAATGAAAACAGGAAAAAAAAACAAACATATATAACCTAAAGATATTTCCTAGTATTTATCGGGGAATGTAGAATAGACAAGATTTGAATATTAAGAAGGAGTGTGTAATAAACTTGTTTGTTTATTTATTTTAATTTAATTAAAGATGCCAGAAAATGTTTATAGTAGAGATGGGTAAATTCGATTATTTTTGTTACTGAAAAATTAAGTATGACAATTTTTATACCGCACACTTTAACGCCGATGATACTGCCCTTATTTCCCATACCGCCACCCTTCAGTAAGCACAACAGAACCTCCGAAAATCCATCCACCCTTCAGACAGCACAACAGAACCTCCAAAAATCCATTCACCCTTCAGACAGCACAACAGAACCTCCAATGGTTGGAGTATGTGGAGTTGGTTTTCCTTTGTTCATAAGAGGTTTTATGCTCTTTGATTCTTTCTCTTGATTCTTACTCCAACCACCTCATCGAAGAAAACCACCACTTCGACTAAAACTTCATAGTGCTTCACAGAGAAGAAAAAGGCCGGAAACTCAACATCTTGGAAATTAATAAAAGAAAATACACAGGACAACTTTTGAACGACCAATTAGATTTAACAAACTCACCACTCCTAAATAAACATTGTATATATACCTGTACTGACAAATGTAATTTATCATTTCTTCGCCTGAAGAAGCTACAGTGTGGCGAAACAATTGTAGCGAGTTTACAATATATTTGAAAGTTATAAATTGTTTTATTTATATAAAAGTGCAAATGAACTTTCAACATTTATCAGCCTTATCAATCAATTACTTTAAATTTGTGAAATACTTTAGTGTCTCAGAATTTGTGACATCCCGACATTTAAAAACAAATTTCACAATTGATTTATCAAGACACACTTTCAAATCTGTTTATTTCTTCTATCACTTCACGCACGAACGGCGCGAAAATCTCTTATTCCTCCGCAAAAACTCGCAAAAATTAAGAAACTCGTGACCGGAAAACATCGAATTTTCACACTTAAAACCGAACGCTGATTTTTTTCCCCGTTCAGCGTATTACGGTTTAATGAACATTTCACGCTTGTTTACACTTGCGAGGTTTCTGTTTTGTGTCTATTTTTTTGTTGTGTTTGTACGTTCTAGGCCGTTTCAAATATTTACGCCGGGAAGCGTGTGCTTTAAGAAAATATGAAACGAAAATATTATGAGCCGCGTTTTCCGGAGATTGTTTGTAAAGTGCGAGCGCGTGGCGGTTTTTGTGGGTCACCTTAGATTTCCCGAGACGTGGAAAGTTTTCTTTTTATGTGAGAAAATTTCCTGTGTGTTAAAATATCTTGATTGGAAAATGATTTTTTTTAATAAAAAATATTAAACTGAGCGACTAACAGGAAAACTATATTTAATATTAATATCGATTGATATTGACAACCGCTGGATAACAAAATGATATAATTATTTAAAAAAACACTTTAACTTTGTTTGTTTGGTTGAATTAACATGTATAACGAAGTAGAAGCCACAGTTCATGATATAATTATTTTATATTAAATAAAAATGATTTGAAAATAATTAATAAATTATTCTCACATTTAGCTCTGTGACTTTTTAATAATTATTTTAATCTAATTATTTATAGGTACATCTACGTTAAGGATAAACCATACCCTTAAGTTTATTTAGAATAAAATCCTCCACACTTTGTAATTTAATCGGTGGCGCGCAGGTTAAGCGCCAGGCTAGTAAGCCAGTGGTCCTTGGTTCGATTCCAGTATTGGGCTGGTCGTTGTATGAATGGTGTGGTGATTGTTCCCTAAATTCGAAAATTACTAACATACAAAGGTTACTGGGTTAAAGATAAACCAATACCCAACGTGTGAGTGGTGAAAAAAAAATGTAAATGAGATGTATATTGTAAAATATATTTTTTTAAATACACTTTTGTTATTATTTTATATTTCATATACCTCTGTTATAACTAAAAATTTAAATAAAATATTTTTATCACTTTAGACATTAAATCAGAACTAAATAGGTTAAATTTAACATTTCATGTACAGAATAGCCCAATATTCTTCAATTGAAATTTATTAAGTTTTTTTTTTTTAATTTATCTCTTTGAGACATTTCTTGAAAAACACTATTTTTAAATTTAAATGGAAAAGAGTATTTATTCACTTGGTCACAGTTATTTAAATATATTAAATAATATAATATAATATAATATAATATAATATAATATAATATAATATAATAATTAATATATATATATATATAAATATATTTATTTATGAATTTTGTACAATGAGGTGTATGTTTACATTTTAATATATGTTATAATACTGTCTGTTACAATAAATCAAAATTCACAAACTGGCTATTGACCAAAGGTCTTTCAGCCTCAATAATTAATATTTAATACTATTTTTAAATGTAATTCATATAATATGTAAATATCCATAAAAATTTAAATAAACAAAACTAGTCGAGAATTTAAAGATGTTTGTTCTAATCTTATTATCTAAAATCAGATAACGGAAATTCACTAGTAATAATAAAAAAAATGTGACTATATCAATGATATAAATTGTATGTTATCTTCAGGTCCATATTTAGAACAACCAAAAAATCCACTGAAATCATATATTTGTTAAATTAACAAAATTCTTAATGAACCAACAACCTTTTTTGATAAATTTACCCTATCTAAATTAAAAATTAAAAATCCTAAATTACCCAAATTATATTGTCTTCCTAAAACTTACTAACCCGGCAACAAATATAGACCAATTGTTTCTAATATAAATTCACCTACTTACAAAATTGCGAAATTGTTAGTACAAGAATTCAAATCTCTCAAAATTAACAATAATTTTTCAATTAAAAATTCGTTTGATTTGACAACAAAATTAAAAATATAAATATTGAAGGCAGAAAGACCTACGGTCGATAGCCCATGGTTAGTAGTCTAACCCATCAATATGTATTGTAAATATAAATGTTTGTAAAGAATTGTAATTCTGCTGTCTGAATAAATATTGAAGATGACTACATATTAATCTCTTTTGATGTTGTTTCACTTTTCTCAAGCATTCCTGTAGATCAAACAATTATCATCCTGGAAAATATTCTTAAAGGAAATAACAAAACCGAGAATGAAATTAATTTGTATTTTAAATTAACTAAAATAATAATGAATTGCAATACTTTTGAATTTAACAATAAATTTTACAAACAAACTTTCGGTACAGCAATGGGCAATCCTTTATCACCATTTTTAGCAAATATTTTCATGAACCATTCAGAAAATATTGCCAAATCCAAAATTATATTTAAAAGGAAACGAAAAAAAAAAAAATTCTAATTTTTCCAAATTTATGGTTTAGATATGTAGACGATATTTTCGCTGCTATTAAAAATAACGTTAATATCCATTTTTTTTTTTCTTAATGATTTAAACAAATTATTCCACAGTATCAATTTCGTGGTAGTTGTTATTGTATAAAATAAATATGAATATATTATTAAAAATCAACCAATAAAACACAAATTAGAATGTAATATAATAATATATTTAATAAATAAAAAAAAGTGAAGAAAGGAATTTCTTCACTTTTTTTTTATTTTTATCACTATATGTACATTTTTTTTTTTCGTGTCAGTATTAAATATTTATTACGAATACAAATTGTAAATATTCAAAGATTATTTATACTTACATCGAGTACATTCAATATAATATTTACTTACGCTCTTATAATTATTGTATTTGTAAGTTAAAAAAATAAGAAACTTACGAAATCACATGCAGTCACAGTGAAACATGAAATACCTCATTCATTTAAAAAAAATCGATTCTAAATAATTCGAAACTCTCAAAGAGTTTACAAAAAAATCAATTTCAAACACAACGTGCTCTTTATAAATAGCTTTTATGTAAAATTGACAAATAAATAAATAAACATGTAAGCAAAATTGAATATACAAATGTGATGTGTTATTAAAAAATCAAATGAAGGTAATTTATTAAATTAAATCAATTAATTTTAATAAATTGTTATTTAACGAAGTTAAGTCATAATTCAAAAGTTTACTACTAGAATTTTTGTACATCTCAATTGCTTCTAACATATTTAGTTTGACATTTTTAACATTTTTAGATTGTTTAAAGAAAATTTATGTCCAAATGTTTTTATGTGGTTAGCAATTGCGGATTTTCTCTGTTGTTTATTTTTGAATAATATATGTGTTCTTTGTATCTTATTTTTAAGTTTCTTTTTGTATGCTCAATGTATAATTTCTCACAGTTACAGCATTGTGCTGAATAAATGCCACTTTTTTTCTAAATCGTTAATTTTGTTAAATGTATTTCCTAATAAAAATTTTGTTTTGGTGGTGGTGTTAGGTTAATTTTTTTAATAATTTAATTAATCTATAATTTAATTTAGATTCATGAATAATTTTAACAATTTTTTTTATTTGTATTTATTTCATTGATTTTTTCTAATTTTGTAGTATGATTAATTAAATATTTCCCTTTTTGTTTGTTAATTATTTTTTTTAATTATTGAAACATCATAATTAAAAAAAATTGCAACATCTAAAATTAATTTAAATTCTTCATTTCTATTTTGATCTGTAATTGGTAAATTTATTGTTCGAAAAATCATACTGTTAAAAATTGAAAATTTGTGTTTTATATTACAAAAAGAAATAATTAAAGGTATATGTTGATTTTCTATAAATGTTAAAATTTATTGTTTCTAATTATTAAAAGGTCTAAAAATGGAAGACAGCCGTTAGTTTCAGTTACCATGTTTAAATATATTTTTTAATTTAATTAAATCAACAAAAACCTAAGCGAGTATGTTTAATTTATTTATACACAATTTATATTATTCGCCATTCTGTTCAAATGTGTAGAATTTAATTTTAAATTGCTCAAGATAAGAAGGAGGAAAATGCAGACTGGAAGCGAGCATAGGAAATAGCTGCGCAACGAGAAACGCTTTGTAGTCGCTTGAAAAAGCTTTGTGAAATTGGTGGAATCCCGTTGAAAAACTTTACATTCCCATTACTTTTTATTAAAGTCGCAACGGATACGTTTGCTTCATGTAACAAGTAATTATTTTCTTCGTAAGGAAAATATATTCGCGAATAAATAGTAATTACAATTAAATTAAAAGTAAATATTTCGAATATTTAGACATTGACGGTAATATATATATATTACTGTATCCTCACTATAATTTAGAACAACAATATAATAGTATAATCACTTGATAAAACATGATGAAATATACAGGGTGATTCAGTTTGGTGTTCCACCCCTTCTATTTTTTTTTATTTTGAAAGTAAACTATAACAAACCATATATATTTGTAAACAGCAAAACATTCTCTATTTAATCGTGTCACCAAATTGATAATACGATGACAACTGTCAAGGTAGCGATAGTCAACTTTTTTTGTTCAAATGACACCATATCTATTTTTTGTTCAATTCGGATAGGAGGCACTTTCCTGCACCCGAATAGGGTGGAACAACAAACTGAATCACCCTGTATTTACTTATTATAAAATGTTGCAGTTTTTTTATTGCTTATATAATTCTGAAAACTAGTCATGTTAATTTTAGTTCTAAAGGATTTATGTCAAATAAATTTATGTCAAATCAAACATTTTTTTTTATATCTAACTAACCAACTAGTCGGAGAGATAAATATAAAAGTGAAACAAAGCAAGTGTGTTATTTAAATAATATATATACAAGGTGTACAGAAAATGAGTGAAAAGCTTTAGGTAGCGTGACTCTTTGAATAATTTTTAGATAAAAATATTAACGAAAATAAGTCACTCGGTCCTTCCTTAAGCCTCACGGGCCACTTAAAAGAACTATACATTTGGCAACGCTGGATCAAACAAGTGTGCATTTATCCTGTTTATAACTGCTACATCATCCGCTGGAGGTGTTGCACACACCTTTTATTTTACAAACGAGCGTGCGTCGTTGCCAGATCTATTTTCATTAAAAGAATGCTTGTGATGAAGTTATAAAATTGTAAAAATATCCGATTTATTAATCATTTACATCAATGGAATTATACACGTGTCTAATTGATTGTTAATGCTATTGATTTATTACAAAATATTTAAAAAACAATACTAATTTATAGTCACATATTTAAAATTCCGAAGACCTCGTGAGCCTCAATGAAGAACCATACAACATTTTTTTATTTGGATTTTCTATTAAAAATTAATTAATGAATTGAGTTACCTGAAGGTTTTCACTCATTTTCTGTACACCCGAATAAATGCGTCAATATATATATATATATATATATATCGATTTATATCTTAATATTATCTTCCATATATTTTTTTATTCATATGGCTTTTTGCCTGCCTCTGGACTATATCTATTAGCCAATATAAAATTTATTTTATTTTCCATATCTTAACATTAATTTTGTTACATTTTGAATACACGTCTTCCATTAATTTTCTTAACATCACAATATAAGGAAAAACCTTTAGGTTTAAAGAATCTTGACGAATTATAAATTGTTACAATTTTTTTTTGTTGCTTATAAAACTTTGAAAACTATTGATGAAATTTTTAGTTCTAAAGTATTTAAGTTAAATCAAACGATTTTTATATCTTATTATTATCTTCCATAGCTTAGCATTCATTTTGTTCCATTTTCGTTATATGTCTTCCACGTATTTTCTTAACATTCAGCGAAAGAATCAACTGATTTCCTAAAAAGGCATCGTGGTGATATAAATAAATATAAAAAAAGTGTGTTTACATTCTACTCGTGGAACGCCAGTATTTATATGGTCAGTCTACTTTTGAGCAGTTACTCCAATTAAAGGAGTTAATTACAAGACACCTGGCGTTCCGATTCAATTATTTATGAGCTATTACTAATAGTCGACGAGTTTCTCTATTATTTACTCCTATTGTTTATTAATTTCGAATTAAAAATCGATATCTAAAACAAGATACGATTTATAACAGAAATTAATAATGAAAAACACTACTTTTAAAATTTAATTCGTATTTTTGTAAACTGTAGCAACGATTAAAAATAAACGTGTTATACATAAACAATGTTTAAAAGTCACATAATAGGAAAAATAACATAAATCGCCTTCTGTTGGAAAGACAGAAATGGTCATCACCAGTTAAATGTTAAATGAATGGTGGTTGAACAATCTATTAAATTTGTAAAGATTAGTGTTGGGCAAAATCGAGTAATATTAGTAATCGAGTATTTCTAAATGCGTAATTTAAAATAAATAAAGTCAATAAGTAATAATAATCATAATAAATGAAAGACGACGCAAGCGCCATCTTTTGCCTAATTTTATGTGGCATCGTCAACGATTTGGGTCTACAAGGTAGACGACCGAGAATCATTGTTTCGTCCACTAAAGGAAGACGAGAATTTGTCCTGTTTTTGAGAACAAGAAACGAAATGACGACGCCACATGAAATTAGGCCAAAGATGGCGCTTGCGTTGTCTTTCATTTATTATGATTAATATCCGCCTTCATCAAGGCATTGCACATGGAATACACTAGTCTGATGAGGTTCGAAAAACCGAAATGGCCATCATTAGTTATCCATACGTTAAATGAATGCTGGCTGAACATTTTATTAAAGTAAATAAAATTGATGTTTTTCAATAAATAAGGAACAGTTACTTATAGTGATCGAATATGTTGCATATATGTGGAAAATAAAGAATATTATTATTATTATTAATAAAATTGTCATATATTGTTGATGCACTTGTGTACTGATAACAAAAAAAAATGTATAATATATAATATGTAAGTTGATTTGTAGTATCCATGTTACTTGTGTTGTAGTTGTAATGTAAACCCTGTAATTGGACATTGTCTGTTGGGTTTTTGTATAAATAAATAAATAAATATACTTAATTTTTCAGTAACAAAAAAATATCGAAAAGATCGACTTTGCTCATCTGTAATAAAAATGCATTCTTAATAATGTATCAGATTTCTTAAGGTTACGGTTTAGCAGAAAGAGATAGCTATATAGTAAAGTAGAAATAATCGTTTGATTATTCATTTCTTTAGATTTAATAATATGAATATGTACTTATATATTTATCCTCCAAGTAAAAAAAAAATATTCGTCTAAATAAAAAAAAAGTCTAATTATCAAGTATTACGTCAATTTACTAATTCATGTTAGAAGACAAAATTGTAAGAAATAATCAAGTTAATAAGTGTTGAATGCAAAGTTATTTAAATGTAGAATTTGGTGAAATGTTTAAAATTTTCATTGTATACATTTTTATTACCAAAAATATAATTTAAAATTTGCTATGAATATGATCAATTTTCATTATCATTTCATAATTGTTTTTCAGAGAAAATACTCATCAAAATAATTTTTAATTCATCTGACCAAATTTCTGGTTGTTTTAAGATTACTTTAATGTATAATACAATATAGTCCATCGATCAAGGCGTCAATGTAACTTGAATTAGCGACTGCCAATATTCATATAGTTATCTACTAAACCGCAGCCTTAAAGAAAAATATTTTATCTTCCCACAATTTTTCAATTTCACATGATTCGAACATTCAGTTCCATCAAATCCGCATGTAAAAACTATATTAGTGATGCGCAATTTCCATCATATGAACATCAATAAATCAAAAAAGTCCACTTGGCAAAATGTATAATACAATATAGTCCATCGACCAAGGAGTCAATTTAATTTGAATTAGCGGCTGCCAATATTCATATAGTTATCTACCAAACCGCAGGCTTAAAGAAAAATATTTTATTATCTTCCCACAATTTTTCAATTTCACATGATTCGAACATTCAGTTCCAACAAAACCGCAGCGCAATATGTAAAAACTATATTAGTAATGCGTAATTTCCATCATCTGAACATCAATAAATCAAAAAAGTCCACTTGGCAAAAACACCAAAATAATTATCCAAATGTCGGCGGAGAAACGATTGATTGAGAAAATACACCGCGAGGTCGGCGCGTTCCCGATTTTGGACTGGTTTATTTTGATTGGAAATTTCCGAAAATACCCACGGGCGGAATGCAGCTGCCAAAAAATTAAGCTCTCTCTTCGCGGAAACTTTTTGACGAAAATCACTTGATTTATCGACGCGCCGCGCCGGGACAAAGGCGCTCTCCTCTCCTTGCCAAATTAAACGCAAATCGCTCGGCGGACGCGTATTTTAAGAACCCGCTTGTTGATGGAGACCAATTAGCCAAACGTGCTCGGAACGGCAAACATTGGACATTTTGTTTGGTGCGAAGGTTTCAGTTGTTTGGCCAAAAATTATTTTTTTGATGACATAAAAAACAAATTATGTCTTTTTATATAAATCATCGACTCATATATTCAATAGATAAAGGGTGTATTTTTCAGCCCCATAGAATTTTAAATTGTAAAAAATAACACGAAAACATTTGTATTATTTGAAAATTGATCTTTCAAACATGATATTAATATTTGAAAATGATTTCGGTTATATCGCTAACGCAGATGTCCTTGATGAAGCGCATTATGGACGTCCAAATTTTTCAAGCGCTGCTTGTCGTATGTCACGAATAACACAAACAATGTTAGCCTCTAAGGCGTCAATTGTTGCTGGTTTATAACCATTTAGATTCTCTACGAATCTATTCCACGAAAAATTCCAGCTGTTCTAAAAGCAAATAGAGGATCAACAAACTATCAATATCGTAAGTATCGAGCGTATAACAAAAATCGACGACGAAGTTGGCGTTGGAAATCTAAAGTCATATCTGAACTAAAATCACACGCGCTCGCAAAGTACTGGTTGTCATGATGACAAGTCACGCGTGTGATATTAGTACAGACATGACTCGAGACTTCCAACGCCAACTCCGTCGTCGATTTTTGTTATACGCCCCAATATTAATCGTGTTTTACGTGATTTGTGCACGATCTAAAATGTTCATTCTTTTGTACCTCACATACTTCATACTCTGTTTACTTTCATGTCTGACATATGACACTTAGAGACTTCTAAACCATTTTTTATCGCTATTTACCTGATTTGTGCACGATTTAAAATATTCCTTCTTTTGTACCTCACTTACTTCCCACTTTGTTCATTTTTGTGTCCTAATCCATTATTAATCGTGTTTTACGTGATTTGTGCACAAGGTAGTTAATTTTTGAAAATCCATGATCACTTTAAATAAAACACTTAATGTAATGAAGATAGTTGAAAATCATTAAGTGTTTTACTGAAAGGACTCTATTAATAAATAAATATTGTGTAAATGTCAGTTGTTCATTATATTTTGTTCATATCCCGTACTTTCATGACTCATGCAAAGAAATATTTCCTGTTTAATTATTTAGCATAAAATTGCAAATAAAATAAGTAAAACAAATAATTGTAGTAAACTGTCATGCATCCTTCAAACAAACCTCGTTTGATTTATGAGAAGGTTATTTTTTGCCTTATCCACTCCGCGTAAGTAACATCCACAATTTCACACTCCGGAGCCAGCATGTCCTCTCATAACCCCAGATGCTACTCCCACCAAACTCCAAAAGCAATTCCTTTTCGTTTTCTCCGAGTTTATTAAAGATATTCCACTCGATTTTCCGAAAATAGCCAGCATCTAATCGCATCAAAAATTAATCACGCGCACTTTCCCTCTGCGCTGCGGAGACCTTCCCGATGATCATAATTCGCCTTGATTTCGATTGCGATTATTAATAGCGCCCGTTTATAAATACCGCCGGCTAAAAATACCCAGAACGGTGTAATGTTAATGTTTGTACGCGTATCGGAACATCTGTGCAGTCGTGGAGTGGAAAAGGGGTTCGTGCCGTTCGTTTTTGCATAGCTGAGGAGGAGGAGGCAACAAGTCAGAAGGACGCGCGTGCAGACTTGTTGCCGTCGCGACGCTCCGGAGCGCTTGGCGGAAAATCCGATGGTTTCAATATAAATGCAAATTGTTTCGCAATTAATTTCGATCCGATCGAGGGATTCCGGGGGGCGAATTGCTTCCTGCTGAAAAGGGAAGTGCTGAGGAGATGGATGGAACGGCTTTCAAAGCCATCAATGTTTTGATTTTTTTTTCTTTTTGGTCGTAAAATGGAAGTATTTTATTTGTTATGGCAAATTAATGATTAAATTTTATATATTAAAAAAAAGCAATAAATATATAATTATAAGTCTGGCATCGAGGCCTGTTGTACAAATGCAACTCAAAACAAATTTGATTCACATAAACCGAAACATATTTATAATAATAGACGAGATAATAATTACACATAATTATTGCATCGATTAACATTATATGAAAAAATGCCCACATATAATGCTATAAAACTATATAATAAACTACCTACGTTTATTAAGAACATTTCTTGCTTTATTACGTTTAAAAAACAATTAAGAGATTTCTTGATTCATAAAGAATTATACATAGTTGAAGATTTTTAATCTATTATTATATCGCTGCATTTGATTAGTTGGTTGTTTTATTTCCCCCTATATTAATTAATAGATAGAGACACAAAAGATCTTTAGATCGAAGTGCCACTACAGCCCCACAAATCATCCTTCGTTATTAACTTCCTTAATAATAGATCCCTAAAAGTCAAAATTCATTATCAGGGTCATTCTCTTCTCAACAAGGACTACCACAAGGATCCCCATTATCTCTCATCATATACAATATCTTCGTATCCATTATACATATAATCCTGATCATTAATACCTTAACCACACTGCTTACCCTTTACTTTACACTGATGATACAGCCCTAATTTGCCATACCTCTACTGTTCTAAAAGCTATGAGTACTCTCAGGAACTGCTCGACACGATACACATGGTATGCAAAATGGAGAATCACTATCAATCCCAATAAAACCCAACTCCTCATTCCTTTTCACCATCATCAGCACACTCCATTTACTATCAAAATTAACAACGCTGCTAAAACACCATCAACAACTTGGAAATATCTGTGCATTACACTCGATACGAAACTTTCCTTTATCACCAATGCAAAAACCTTAAAGCGCCGGTCAAAAGCAGGTCGGGGCTTTTGAGAGCTTTAACATATAAAAATTAAGAAATTTCCGCTAAAACTGCTGCTTATGTTTATAAAATGTTATGTCATCCAGTGCTTGAGTACGCTGCCATCGTTTATTGTATCATCTGTTTTGTATAACATGGAAATTTCGGAACGATCGGCCCTTAGAGTACTTACAAAAATCCGAAACCCTAATAACCCCCTCCACATCTCTCCTAAAACACTCCTATATCAACAAACAAACATCGAACCCACCACTGACTGTCTTCAACACATTTTCCTCAAGTTTGCCAAAAATCCTGAAATAATACACCTATGCATAGATTAAAAGACATTTTTACACCCTGTATAAAACAATTTATTTTTGACATTAGCGAATGTATATTCTGAATTCATTATATACCTATACTCACACTGTACAACTATATTTAGTTTATATATTTCTCTGTAATTAGGCTCTGCTTGTTGAGAAATAAATTATTATTATTATTATTATTATTATTATTATTATTATTATTATTATTATTATTATTATTATTATTATTATTATAATCTTAAAAAAAATAACCTAAGAAAACGTTTAATTTGTTGCCCTCAAGTTTTCAGGTGTTTTATTCCATTAAAATATTATCACAGACAGTTTGTCTATCGTATTAAATAATCCACCTTTTCCATCCATTTCAATGTAATTAAATGTATTCTTGCATTTAAGAATATATTTAATTAGTTGTCATTCACTATTATGTTAGAAAAAACTGTTTTGATAGTGGTTTTAATCAAAACGAGAAGAATTTAACAAGGTTACCCTCAAAAGCACCACAATATTTATTTTTTTATTGTTGTTTCAGATGTGGAGCAGCTGTCCGCGACGCTGAGCTTGATGGCAGCCTCGAGCAGCGAAAAGGGGGAGATCTTGGAGCCAACGAGTGGTCCAATACATGACAGCAACTACCTCAACAATCGCTGCATGTATTTAGAGCAGTTACTGCATGGTAATTACTTTTATCTATTAAGGAGTTACGACACTCTCAAATTGACAATAACATAAATTAAATAAAAATAATTTGAAAATAATTAATAAATTATTCTCACATTTAGCTCTGTGACATTTTTGACTTTAAAACAAATTCATCAATGAGACGAGTTATAATTCAAAACTTGTGTTGTTTTTTTACTTCTCAAAAGAATGACTGATTTTTACATTTCTATGGCGACGTTAATTTCCTAAAAACGCAGCCGCCTTATCAGCCCCTCATCGAGAACTGCTGGTTGCGGCTGCGTTTTTAGTAAATATACGTCGCCATACATTAAAACAACTACTACTCAGGCATATACCCCACAAGATATACATAATGGACACTTGCTGTTGCATAATGCAATTTTTTTTTTGATACTAACAATCACATTAAAAAAAGTAGTACGTGTGGTAAGTCTGCGTTTGTATTTCTGTTAACTATTTTGTGGAAACAAAATTTTATAAAATGCCCAATAAATACCCGTCCTTCGGACGCACCCATCACCGGAAGGTATTTGCGGTGGACTCGATTACTTGTATAACGTTTATTTGAAACAAAAAATCTGAATTAATATCAACTTGAAATATGCATCTTCTTAACAAAATTGTTAATTGGTATCAATTTATTTTCTTAATACACCAAGAAAATATATTCGTAAACGAAGGAACTTGAAATGTGTAGCTTCTTAAGGTTGCGGTTTAGTAGAAAGAGATAGCTATATAGTAAAATGGAAATAATCGTTTAAAAAAAGAGCCATTCTTTTGGATTTAATAATATGAATACATATTTACATTTTTTATCTACCAAGTATCAGACTAAATAAAAAATTAATCGTTATTTTTCGTGTATTACGTCACTTTACTAGTTCAAGTTACAAAAGAAAATTGTAAGATATAATGAAATTAATAGGTCATGCCTGCTAAGTTTTTTGAATACAGAATTTAGTGAAATCCTTTAAATTATTACAAAAGTTTTTATTAACAAAAATATAATTTGAAATTTGCTATAAATTTAATCAATTTTCATTGTTTTTCATAATTGATTTTCGCACAAACTAAACATTAAAATAATTTTTAATTCATCTGATGAAAGTCCTACTTATTTTAAGATTACATTAATGTATCATACAATATTGTCCATTGATCACAACAGCAATCTAACTCGAATTAGTGATTACCAATATTTATATAGCTATCGCTTTCGTCTAAACCGCACCCTTAACAAAATTGTAAATTGGTATCAATTCATTTCCTTAATATACCAAGAAAATATATTGCTAAACGAAGAAACTTCAAATGTGTAGCTTCTTAACAAAATTTTAAATTGGTATCAGGGGTATATTAGTTTAGTTATTTATTTACGGAATCTCCATTTTATAATATACATTTAATTTACAAAATCTAATAAATAAAATCCTAAGTCTAATTGGTATATGCAAACCCAAAATTGTCCAATAAACTTATTAAAAAATATATTCCTTAATAAAAGACATTTAAATGTATAGCTTTTAAACAAAATTATGGCCGTTTGTTACATTTTGGAGTAAATAAAAAAATAGAATTTGAAAATAATTAAATTATTAATTATCTTTTGTATATCGAGAATCTCAGAGGTGACAGTGCGTATTTAATTATTTTTTTTTAATTTTGAATTAATTTAATTAACAACTTTACAGTTACGTAAGGCACAGCTGTACTGACGAAGGATCAAATCCCGAAACATGTGTCTGCAGATAGCCTTATATATATTACGTAACTTTTATTTTATTTTTTGTTTTTCTACAAGGTAGACGACCGAGAATCATTGTTTCGTCCACTAAAGGAAGGCGAACTTGTCCTGTTTAAGCAAACAAATTTCATTAAATGTTAACTTGGATACTAACGCGTATTGATTATATAGAGTGTCTCAAAAAAGAGTTATATAATGAGCTACTGAGCTATCAAAGATGGACGTGAAATGCAAGAAGTATAGTCTGTGTATTCAGAGCTTTGGCATTTATGGGTCGTTAAAACTTTATGATTTTCCCTTATATTGATTTATGTGAGGATTCGGTATCGGTTTAGTGGAAAGTGTCCACGAGCGCACAAGCATTTATAGGCCCCGTTAGGCACCTAATGCTTCCTCCCTTTGGGATAACCAAATACCAGTCATCGGCACTGCTAACGTACCTCAGAAGTAGTAGGTAGCAGCGTCGAGATCGGTAGATCCCTAATTGTTGCTATATTATTTATTTGTGTATTCATATATTTAAATCAATCTGTAATTAAATTTATCCGTTGATTGAGTTAATAAAATAAATAAAATATCTAGTTATTAATCACCCAGTATGGATCTTCTGCTGGACTTGAGAGCTGGGCAGTATCCGTTGTTTCGTCCTCCAAGCAGCACAATCTTGCGATTCTGCAATCCCCAGTCTGTAGATATGTGGTCAGAGTCTGCAGTGTGTTATGTGTGGATTAAATGTAAATGCAATATAATTAAGTAAAATAACCTACAATTTACAGTAACCTATAATATATCTCTATTTGATTTTATTTATTTCAAATATTAAACTATGAAAACATTGGGAAAAAAAAGGGGGGGGGGATAAATGTAAGTTTTGTTTACTTGACTTATTTCTTCTTTTTTACCGCGAAAGTGGCCATCTCCTCGGGAACAACAACATCCCCGGTAGCATCCTGATCCTCCTGTGCGGCACCAGCCCGGCACATCTCCCGTTTAAGCTCGATCCTCGCCTGCCTCCTCCTCCTCGCCTCCCGCGCCCTCACCCGGTGCGCCTCCTTCTGATCCTCCAGCATCCTCGCCCTCGCAATCTTAGCCTTCATCCTGAAGATACTCTCCATCAAATTCCTCTTGTTCCTATAATGATTCCCTTTAACCTTCATGTACAACTTCCTGTAAAGATGCCTGTCGAGCTTCTTGGCATCCCTGTATCGCTTCAGGAACTTGCGTAAGACTTGGATCCTGGTAATCCAGGCTGTTTTTTGGTTGGTTCGCGCACCCGCAGTGCCCTTGCGCTTCCCGAAGCCGCTGCGGCGGCCCTTCCTGCGCGCCTCGTCGTTCTTCCTGGTGCGGTAGCGGGAGTGCACCGCGCTGGGTTTCTCGATGATAAGACCGTCGTTGATTAGCCTTCGGACGCCTTGGCGGGTGTTGACTTCGGCGATGGCGAGGTTCTCGTTCGGGTCCAGCCATATCTTCTTCTTCCCGCAGCCTCGGATTTTAGCGGCTAAGCGTTTTTGTAAGCGTAAGTCACTCATGATCGGCTTTCGTTTGCGAAATGACGCCGATTGTAAAAAATGACGGCTGAACTTGTTGTGGTGCAATTGTTCATGCATCGAAGCCGTGATTGGTTAAAACAATGGACGGGTGTAATATAATTATTATAATTGCTTGGTTGTCATTGGATCGAGTTGCCCTAGTTACGGCGGAATTTTTTAAATCGGCCAATCAACTAGCCGAAATTTCTAGCGTCAGTGTTTTCATTTTTTTTACTCTGGACGAACAAGTGAAGAGGGAACGCTGCGCACAAACGAAAATCTGCACGAGTTGAAGCGGAAATGGAACGTTGAAGTCATCGATAGTTTCCTGCTGAAAATCCCTAACTGAAATAAGACTGCATAAATCAAGGTATTGAACATCATTAATTAGATAAATAGAAAAGATTATTTATTCACTTGATCACAGTTTTTTAAATAAATTAAATAAAAATGATTTGAAAATAATGAATTAATTGTTTCCACATTTAGCTCTGTGACATTTATTTATTATTTTCAAATTATTTGTATTTAATTTGAAATTAATAAGTTTCATTAAATTTATATGGTTAAATCCTAGAATTTGTCTTACACTTCAGCGTGAAGTGGCCGCGTTACAGCACTCAAACTTCATGCCTCAAATCAAGAACGTACAGTAAGTGTAATACTAATTACAACCGTGAGATGGCGATAGCAATAATTTATCGTACATTTTCGACGTACAAAATCCATTATTTAAATTGTTATTTTATTTGTCTATTCAATACTAAAGTATATGTATGGAGGATGTAGCCAAAGGTTATTCTATAAAGAAGGGCCATCTAGGTTAGGTGAATGAAAGGTTCTTGAGAAATAACCTTTGGCTACATCCTCCATCTAGGTTAGGTGAATGAAAGGTTCCTATCTTGAGAACCTTTCATTCACCTAACCTAGATGATTCTATGGTTAATTAAAAAAAGGTTATTCCGTAAAAACGACGATCTAGGTTAGGTAAATAAAAGGTTTTTAAGATAGAAAGCGTAAAATAAAAAGGTTTATTCCATAAAAACGGCGATTTAGGTTAGGTAAATAAAAGGTTTTTAAGATAGAAAGCTTAAATTAAAAAGGGTTATTCCATAAAAAACAGCGATCTAGATTAGGTAAATAAAAGGTTTCCAAGATAGAAAGCGTAAATTAAAAAAGGGTTATTCCATAAAAAGGTGATATGTCTTCTAATGTTTTATGGAAGTAATTAAACGCACGATACTAAAAAATCTATGGTCTGTGTTGAGAACTAATATACAAATGAAAAAGCTCGTTGACTGTCAAACATTCGCTCAATGAATAACACATCAACAACGCAGTTTTAAGAAAAATAAATTCACTAATATCCTGTGAAATCATTAAACCTCTTTCTCCCACTTACATATTGGAAATATTTATTTATTTAACGGATTTACCTTTTTACAAATCTACAATATAATTAATAATATTTATGTTTAGTGGATTGTAGAACAAAAATAAAGAAATAATAACAATATTGAATATCAATCATATCTAATCCCCACTATTCTTTCCCTAACTTTTAAGGAACCCTTACTAAGGAGACCATAAAGTAAAATCGGTGCAAACGAGTATAACTCAAAGAAAATTCCAAAAACGTTCATTCCTCTTCGATAAATCACTTCCAACAGCAGAACAAAAACACACTCAATCCATTTCTCGTTAACCCACACCAGTTTTACATTCTTCCGAGAAATTCCAGCGGATTCCTTCCCCACCGTGCTTTATTATTATTCCACTTAAACTTGATATAATAATCCGTATTCCGAAGCAACAATACAACAGATAATTGCCTCCACAAATCATTGTCCTCCCCGACTAATGGCGCTGTCTGTCCGCGGCCAGGCCTAATCAATTTCAATTTTGAAACACAGATGTCGCGCGGTCCGCTCCACTTAACCGGCTCATTAATCACGTTTAAGTGTATTTAAAGATCCTGCGTTAACCTAGAAAAATATAAATAAATAAAGAGATTACAATTGCGGGTTGATTATATTTAAAGAGGGAAAAAGTAGTTATGGGTGTAATTAGGGAATATGTTTACTAAATCTAGATCACGTACATAAGGTTTTCGAGATTACACTTGCGCCGGAACCGATTAAATTCTTTGAATAGTTAATCATGACTAACTTTAATTGGCGGATAAAGTAAGTCATCATGCACCGTTCGACGTACGGTGCGACCAAAATGTTTACTAAATCTTCTCTGATTAGTTAATCATGATTAACTTTAACCGCCAATTAAAGTTGCACTTGCAACGGCCCCGATTAAATTCTCTTATTAGTTAATCATGACTAACTTTAATTGGCGGTTAAAATTAATCATACGTCCGTACGTCGAATAACGGTGCATGGTGATTAACTTTAACCGCCAATTAAAGTTAATCATGATTAACTAATCAGAAAATTTATTCGGGGTCGGTGCAAATGCAACTTTAATTGGCGGTTACAGTTAATCATGATTAACTAATCAGAGAAGATTTAGTAAAAATTTTGGTTGCACCGTTTGTCGAATAATTAATAGGAGTCCACCTAGTAGTAATATTGGGATCTGACATGAGGCAACACGCCGCCTGGTGAGAGAACGGCGAACTAGTTTCGCCATAAGAAAGCCCGGCAGCGGCGTGTTGTGATCGGTGATAAAGATAGTTTTTTATCGGATATGAGCGACGAAAACCACCAAACCGTCGCCAACGATCGTACGCATTTTTTTAGGGATTTTTATTTCTGTTTGGAGGATTTTTAGTGATTTTTACGTCCATAAGTATATAAATATGATAAACACGTGGTAATCATGTTTATAAACTAAGGTAAATCAAAATTAATTCGAGCATTTACTTTTAATTTTAAATCCACTCCTGGTTATTTCCGTCTCTATCTAAACTATATTTTTCTATGATCTTCATCAACTGTAAACAACTTCTCGATTACCCTCAATCGACGTGAAGTTGTACGTGTATGAGTTAATCACCCAAAATTGGCTTTTTAAAAATTTATGAACCATTTTGTAATTGCAACTATTTTTCTTTTTTTTTTCAGTTCGAAAAGATAAGAAACCAGGAACAGACGCAGGCAACGTCTACATAGAAGAAGCCAACACTTGCGGAAAAACGTAGCTCCAGAGGGAAACGCGGCTGCACTAACCCACTGCAAACAGCGCTACGAAGAAGAAGAATTAAACAACAACAAAAAAAGCATGGAAATTAAAAAAAAGAAACAAGCGGCTATTCGAGGACCTCACATATCAATCTGAACGATCCGAAAACCAAGCAAGGCTTTAGAGAATTAGTCAAATTTCTAAACAAACAAAAAAAAAAAACTAAACGATTAATCTTGTAACCATGAACATTCTGTACATAGTACGCCTATAATTAATTTAATTAAATTAAAACAAAAAAAAATACCTTGTAATTCTGTATAGATAGATTAATATTTAATTCTAATTTATTTGATGATGGAGGATGCTGTTGGAAAAAAACAGGAAGAAGAATGGAATTCATCGGTGTATGTATCATAATTATTTATTGAATTAAGTACTCTAATAATAATATTAATAATGATAAACACATTAAAAATAATTTAATACTACTGTACATTGAAACCTAAAAGAAATGTTAACATTGATTTTTACAAAATGAAATAATTACACTTATTAAATATTATACGTCATTGAAAAAGCATACATAGCATGCGAAATATATTTGGCTGATAAAAATTAAAGTATAAAAGGGATTAACAATTATTTATTTTGATGAAAACAACAACAAGGCCCTATTTTGCAATATTGGAAGTGAATAAATAAACAATAAATTTTAAGTTAAATAAATAGAAAAAAGTATTCATTCTCTTGGTCTAAATGTGGAAATAATTTATTAATTATTTTCAAAACATTTTTAACTAACTAACCATCTTTATTTAAATGTGTATATGTATGTACAATAATATGCAAAAATTATAACTATATTCTGTAGATGATCGGCTATCGACCGGAGGTCTTTCAGTCTGTCTATGTCTCGTTCTTGTCGTTGTCTAAAACATTTTTATTTAATTTCAATTTCAATTTCAATTTACTTTATTAACGGAATCTCCATTTCCAAATTACAATTATAATTACATATTCAAAATTTTTATAAGAAAAGTGTGACGCTCTAAAAATTTAAATTTTAAGTTTTCAAGATCAGTATTCATTCACTTCTAAGTCTTCGCTTAAGAATACAGTCAAATTTGCTACTCAATTTAATTTATATAATTGCCCCGAAGATTAAACCATGGGATAAACCATAGTTTAAAAAAATGAATAATAAAGATTAAAACTGAATAAATAATGAATTATGAATTTTCAAATGGTATGAAAGAATACTTATTCATTGACTTATAAGTATTTACTTGAGTTAAAAGTACAATCGAATCACTTACTATTAGATTTAATTTATCCAATTGCCCCGAAGATAAATCATGGTTTAAAAAATCAAATAGTAAATAATAAAAATGAATAAGTAAGGAATCAAGTTTTCAAGTGGCGGGAATGAATACTTATTTATTCACTTTTAAGTCTTTACTTCTGTTAAGAGTACAGTCGAATAACTTACTACTTGATTTAATTTATCTAATTGCCCCGAAGATTAAACCAAGGGATAAACCATGGTTAAAAAATGGATAATATTAAACCTGAATAAATAATGAATTATGAATTTTTCAAGTGGTGAGAAAGAATACTTATTCATCCATTTACAAGTCTTTACTTGAGTTAAAAGTACAATCGAATCACTTACTATTAGATTTAATTTATCCAATTTCCCCGAAGATAAATTATGGTCTAAAAAAATAAATAGTAAATAATAAAAATGAATAAAATAAGGAATCAAGTTTTCAAGTAGCGTGAAAGAATACTTATTTATTTATGAAGTCTTTACTTCTGTTAAGAGTACAGTTGAATCACTTACTACTCGATTTAATTTATCTAATTGCCCCGAAGATTAAACCAAGGGATAAACCGTGGTTAAAAAATGGATAATATTAAACCTGAATAAATAATGAATTATGAATTTTTCAAGTGGTGAGAAAGAATACTTATTCATCCATTTACAAGTCTTTACTTGAGTGAAAAGTACAATCGAATCACTTACGATTAGATTCTATTTATCCAATTTCCCCGAAGATAAATTATGGTCTAAAAAAATAAATAGTAAATAATAAAAATGAATAAAATAAGGAATCAAGTTTTCAAGTAGCGTGAAAGAATACTTATTTATTTATGAAGTCTTTACTTCTGTTAAGAGTACAGTTGAATCACTTACTACTCGATTTAATTTATCTAATTGCCCCGAAGATTAAACCAAGGGATAAACCGTGGTTAAAAAATGGATAATATTAAACCTGAATAAATAATGAATTATGAATTTTTCAAGTGGTGAGAAAGAATACTTATTCATCCATTTACAAGTCTTTACTTGAGTGAAAAGTACAATCGAATCACTTACGATTAGATTCTATTTATCCAATTGCCCCGAAGATAAATTATGGTCTAAAAAATAGTAAATAATAAAAATGAATAAAATAAGGAATCAAGTTTTCAAGTAGCGTGAAAGAATACTTATTTATTTTTGAAGTCTTTACTTCTGTTAAGAGTACAGTCGAATCACTTACTACTCGATTTAATTAATCTAATTACCCCGACGATTAAACCAAGGAATAAACCGTGGTTAAAAATTGGATAATATTTCAACTGAATAAACAATGAATTGTACGTTTTCAAATGACGAGAATTAATACTTATTCATTCACTTTTAAGTTTTCACTTGAGTTAAGAGTACAGTCGAATCATTTACTACTCGATTTAATTTATCTAATTGCCCGGAAGATTAAACCAAGGGATAAACCGTGGTTAAAAAAATGGATAATATTAAAACTGAATAAACAATGAATTTTAAGTTTTCAAGTGGCGGGAATGAATACTTATCCATTCACTTTTAAGTCTTCACTTGAGTTAAGAGTAGAGTCGAATCAATTACTACTCGATTTAATTCATCCAATTGGCCCGAAGACCATGGGATAAATCATAGTTTAAAAAATTGAATAATAATAAATATTAAAACTGAATAAACAATGAATTTTAAGTTTTCAAGTGGCGGGTATGAATACTTAATATAATTTATCAAATTGCCCCGAAGATTAAACTATGGAATAAATCATGGTTTAATCTTCGGGACAAACCGAATAAATGTCACAGCTGTTATTTCAACCATTTATCTAACACAAACATTAAGGTTGCAAGAAAGGCATTCTTTACTCAACGATTGTAAAATGAACTATTATACAATCGTTGAGTAAAGGACACTTCTTTGGTACCTGATTGTTAAATCAGAAACGTACATGACAACAAAAAAACAAGATTTATTTAATTATTACTAATTATGTAATTAAGCATAATTTAAAAAATAATTAATTTTAAATGGAGTTCAGTGGAATTAAAGTCCAATTAAATTAAAAAAAAACAAATGATGTTCCTAATTATAGGTGATATATTTTTATTTATTTCATTATAATTTAGGGAATTAAAATAAGTTTTTTATTTGTTTTTATAGTCTTGTTTAATTAAGAAATTGTGTTTATTATTATTTATTCCATTATTTTCTATTTAATCGTAATTTATTTTCGCAAAAAATGTAAGTAGTAAAATCAATGTTGACGTCATTACATTTTTGAATTCTCTTACTCTAAGATTTTAAATTCAATGAATCAGGTTGAGTAATGTGAAGTGTATAATAATATAGTTGAAAATGAAAATTCCTTACTTCACTTTATTTTTTTTTTAATACACAAGTATTAATGGCAAAATTTGCAATCCTTACATGACTTAAAACAAGTGACTGAATCTTTTTACTTTACTGTACTAGATACTCATTACCTAGTACAGTAGAGATTCAGTCCTTACTTGATTTAAAACAAGTGAAATAACAATTGAATCTTTTTACTTTACTGTACTAGGTACTCAAAGTACAGTAAAGTAAACAGATTCAGTCCTTACTTCACTTGTTTTAAGTGAAGTAAGGACTTCACTTAAAACTTCACTAGATTTTAATTTAAACAGTACAGTAAAGTAAACAGATTCAGTCCTTACTTCACTTGTTTTAAGTGATGTAAGGACTTCACTTAAAACTTCACTAGATTTTAATTTAAACAGATGCAGTCCTTACTTCACTTAAAACAAGTGAAGTAAAGACTGCATCTGTTTAAATTAAAATTATTGTTTTAAGTTAAGTAAGGACTGCATCTGTTTAAATTAAACTCTAGTGAGTACTTAGAATTTTCATTTCAACCTTAAATTCACTGTTTATTTAGCGGAAGACTTATTAAACACATAAATAATTGTTACGAAATATTTGAACATCTGTCACCAAGTGTCGATTGAGAAAATTATTCAAGGTATAAAAATTAATTATTTTCGAAATCATTTTTATTTAACTTATTCAAGGTATATTAAAAATCAGTGTTAATATTCTTCAGGTCAATGTCTAATCCTCGAAATATGTGTATATATAGATGAAAGAAAAAAAAGAATCCACCTGTATTTTTATTATTATTTTATTTTTTCTTGCAATCGTTGCCATAGTTTTTAATTGAATTCAAAATGAGAAAAGCCGGCGGCTTTCCTCAGTGTGATTGTTTATATAGTTTAATCGCGGGGAAGTAATTTTATTTCCTCCGTGGTTCAATCCTTGCGTACCTAAAAAAAAATGAAGAAAGGGAAATAAATTGAAGGAAATTTATTTTTAATATTAAAATATTATTTCCTATAATTTTTCATACATAGAAGAAATTAAAATAAAGTTAAAGGAATACAATTTGCAATAATTATATATTACTTCCTTTGTGGCTCAATCATTACGTATCTAAAAATAAAACAAAATTTAGGTACGTAAGGGTTGAACTATAATGGAAATAATATTTAAATATTACAAATATAAACCAGAACCCCGTTAATTAATGAGGCATATATTTTTTTGAAAATCCATGGTTACTTGAATTAATAAAATATTTATGATTTTCAACACTTTTTAAGCTTCTTCAGGTGAAGAAAGTTAATTACTTTCTTCACCTGAAGAAGCTACAGCGTAGCGAAACAATTGTAGTGAAATTAAATTAAAAAGTGTTGAAAATCATAAATATTTTATTAATTCAAATAAACCCGAACTGTAATTTTGTAATATTAAAAATTAAAATATTATTTCTTTTGTGGTTCAATTCTTCAATTCCATTACTAAAAAAATAAATGAATATAATGTAAAGGAAATACATTTTTAATAAAAAAATATCATTTCCTCTATGGTTGTTCAATCCAGACGTACCTAAAAAAATAAAGAAAAGCGCCAATGAAAAATTTGTATTATTAATAATAACAATAAAACTGTCACTAATTGTTTCTATTTTTTTATTTATTTTCATATTCTTTCTCTCTCTATTTTTTTTTAATTCGCCCGCGTACCTTTGAAGTATTTGAAAAATAACTCGAAATAAAGGATATGATATGTAAAGTGTATTTATTTTCAGTCGTCCAGACGCTACACCCATTTCCTTTTCCTCAGACGCCGTAAATTAATCGTCTTTTTGTTCCTCTTGGAAAAAGTGAAAGGAGAAGGTGCGGAAAAAAGGTAAGAGCCGAAAGTGTAAATTTAAATATGAGGGTGAGTGTTTTATGCAAAGGGAAGGGATGTAGAATAAATTCTTTCGTGAAAAACGAAAAAATGAGTAAACACAATAATAACAGAGTACGTATAAATATTATCTAAAAGGCAGAAAGACCTCCGGTTGATAGCCTACTAATAAATAACTATAAATAACCGCAATTGTTTTACTTTTGTCTTTTTCATGGCTAACTATTTTTTGGTGTATGGTAAAATTAAAAACGACTGTAACTTATTTTATTTTAAAAATAACTATGGCATATGTTATATCGGATTAAAGGGAAAAAAATAGCCCTTTTAATAAAGTTACAGCCAACTATTGTTTCCATTTAAAAAAATGTAAGTTTGAGTCATATCTCCCAAAATATGGGCGAATATTTTTTTTTTATTTTTTGTTATTAATCTGTGTAAAATTTTCTACAACTTTGTCCTTTACAGTTTTTTTTCTATCTATGATAATAATAGAGATATATTGATTTCAAAAAATTGACACATTTTACTTTTTTCAAAATATCTAGTTACCCTTGACTTTTTCAAATATTTTGAAAGTGTCATTTTATTCGTCTTATAAAACTACACTTCTTTCCCCATTTAACCGTTTTTCTATCTCTTATAGTTTCCGAGATCCCCATAGAGAACATCGAAAAAAAACTCACCCTGTATATATATACAATATGTAAAAAATTTTCAAAATGAATGCTTATTTATGTGCTAATCACGAAGAATTCTATTATAATATTACTTCGGTATTTTAAAAACAGCCATACAAATTTGCTTAGTTTACTCGCATCTATCTCGCTGTTTATTCAAATCTCGGCGATGCTTATTTGATAAAACGCGATTTACATTTGACAACCCTTCCACGATAATAACTATTGAAATTCATTTATGCGGAACCGTAAATAACTATTTCCGATGAATAAACATACCCCGGCGCTGAATAATTATACAGTGGGATTAAACAAACACCGATACCGCAAAGTAAAGCAAATTCCATCAAATCGCCGATATAAATTATAATTGATTTCGTGTATTAATCGCGACGTTATTTATTGAATGTAAATATTAAAACATATTGTTTAACGATTATATTTAATTCCCAGGATTATTTATATCGTAACGAATTCGGATTTAATGTTACTTAAAAAAAACAATAAGTATTAAATAAAACCTGTTCTTCTAAACTAATAAACATAATTCGTATACCTTTTATGGGATTCTAAATGAAACGATATTGCGACAGCGAATCGGAGTGATCTCTCTATCAACCGTTATTTTGAATTGCTCTAACTTCGTTGTGAGTCGATATCGACGTGATCGATTATACTAGAATCCGGCCTCTTGTAGAGCCAAATCGTTGACGATGCTACCAGAAATTAGGCAACAGATGGCGCTTGCGTTATCTTTTCATAGTTTTATTAAATAATAGAAAAGATATGGCTGAAAGATCTGAAGTCGATAGCCATTTATAAGTTTATATTAAATATATTTTATATATATATATATATATATATATATATATATTATCAAAAACCCTTGTACACTTAGGGGTGTTGGGCGTAAATATATTATATATGTATCTTATATTGTGTACTTTATTAATACTTTATGTATAATTATCATGTAAAAGCAGTTAGCGTTAAATAAAGTATTATTATTATTATAACCCTACACCTGAAGAGGTAGAAAGGGTCATAATATATATATATATATATATTATGATTATTATATGTAAATACCACAACAAAAATGATTGTATATAGAAAAGATATACTATTTGTAAGTAAAACAACGATTTTTAAGGTTTCATAAACATTTTATAAATTATACACAGCTAAATTAATCTGTAAATAAAATAACAGTTTTTAGTTTCACAAAATTTATTGTAAAGACACTGCTACAATTCATTTGGTTATTCCATTAGGGGCCTAACATATGCTTATGCGTATGTGCAATGCTAAACCGTAACTGCTACAATTGTGGCATCATCAGATAGATGATTAAAAAACTGCTGCTTTATTTACAAACAGTGTATTATAGAGTTTCATCAAGTAAAAACCGCGTTTGCGGTTTTCTGTTTATTTTTAACTATTTAATTTGATAATTAATTTTAATAAGATAAAAAAGGGGTTTATTCACTTGATCACAGTTATTTAAATAATCTAAATAAAAAGAATTTGAAAAAAAATTAATAAATTATTTCCTCTTTAGCTAAGTACTATGTATAGTACTAGATAAGTCAAATTATCACAGTAGCTAAAGAGGAAATGATTTATTAATTATTTTCAAATTCTTTTTATTTAATTTAATCAGTTTTAAATTAAATTTTCATTTATACAAATTAAATTCACTTGGTTTAGTTTAAATAAAGCTAAATTAATTTAACATTAACAATGTTTTACCAAGTGATTAATAAGAAAAAAATGTGTCCTATATGATAATTAGTTATTTGAATTTTAAAATTGTTTCGTTTGTATTATCCGAAGCACTTTAAATTAGGAAATATTAGCGGGATGCCCCGGGATTATCTTGAAAATCAAGCGGGCTTTGAAATTGCGGCGATAAATCGGGCTTATTCGATTAAAGTCGAGGGTGCCGGAGCGGCAGGGGCGGAGAAGGGGCGCGCACCGGATCCAGAATGAAGATTAGCTACACCCAATTAACTGAAGTTATTGGGATAATTAAAATTATTAGAGAGGAAGGTCTTCGTGTACGGAATCCGATTAAACACAATAATAATATATCATTATTAATTTTATATATGAAAAATAGCACGTTGTATGTAATTTAGTAAAAATTAAAATTAATGAAAAACGCGAATGGATGAACGATCAGCCGTTCGAATCTTCACAAAAAACCGACACCCCAACAGTCCCTTACATAACCCTTCCAATACACTCATATACAGTGAATTTTTTTTATCATTGGGATTTACATAGGAAAATCTTTTCTTTTTTTTTGGATTAATAAAATTAATGAAAATCCAAATGTATCGCTGATCGCTAAATAGTAAAAAATATCAAAGATTATTGATGGAAAATATTTTTCATGCCATTGAACAAGTGCCAGTAAATGGTGAAATAATTTTCCAGCACGACGGTGCTCCTCCACATAGCACGCGACAAATTACTGAGTATTTAAATACTCAATTTCCACATGGATGGATTGGGCGATTTGGACCTCTGAAATGGCCAGCAAGGAGTCCCGATTTAACACCGCTCGACTTCTTTTACTGGGGATATTTAGCAAGCAATGTTTTTGACGATATCCGTAGCAGACCAAAGGATTTAGAAGAATTAAAAGGAAGAATTCTCGAAGAATCTGCTAAAATAACTCTCCGGCAGCTTCAAAATGTGAAAAGACATTTTAAAGATAGGCTAGGTCATTGTTTAGCTGCTAATGGGCAACAGTTTGAACATTTACTTTAATGTTATGGTTTTTTTTAAAGTTATTGTATTGCCTAGTTTAAGTTAATTAATTAAAGTTTATTGAATATTGAAAACTAATTTGAAATAATTAACTAAACTTTAATATCTTTTCAAAATAAGCTCTTTTGTGTAATCCATCATTATTTAAATCTTTTCTTGGTCTACACCGTGATCAACATTCTTGCAATAAAAGATGTACAATAAACTAGAATACTTTGACAACTTCAGTAGATGTCAGAGAACTAAGCCTATTAATTAAGAAAATATTTAAAATTATCATTATTTTAAATCACTATTTAAAACATTAAATGCATTTAAAATAATTTAAAAACTGCTGAACTTTGCACAAATTACTCTAATTTAAATGTGTGTTTAATTTGATCAAAATCCATACTATAGAAAAACCTATGAGGCCTGGATAAAAAGATGCACTGTATAAAAAAAACGGTATTAGCCCAATATCCCAAAGTATTGCCCAATTAGCCCAAAAATTTGCTACCAAATCCATCACCCAAGATATACTAAATATCCTTTGCCTCAAACGAAACCCTAATATTCGAAATCTCGGAGTCTAGACACTCCGAATACGCGTGAATTCAGTCGCCCGCAGACTTTCGTTCAAATTCAATTATATGCATTACCATTAATTACTAAATTTTATGGTTAATATAATTTCGTTTTTAATACATTGATTTTTAATTAATCATTTTTGTATAAAATAAATATTTATCATTACAACTACATCAGAAAATAATTGTTACAATTATTGCATTAGACCGATGCACGAGTTGGAAGGGCGCTCCAAGGCCAGGCATTCGTATGCATCTAGAAGTTCTTCACACTCCGACATTCCGGCCTTTATTTTTTTATTATTTACTGATTTTCCCCTTCCATAGACACAAAAAAGTATTCGAAAAATAACTAAGATCGATTAGAAATTAGGAACGAATTTTAATACTTGTATTTCGCCATTTAGTGCTGTTTACACTATCTGTATGAGATAGTATAAAATAAAAAAATGTTATTTAAAAAATCTGTTACTATCTATTTTAATTCATTATTATTATTTTTAAGTAAAATTGTAGTTTTCGTGTAAAAATTGTATCCACTTTGCAAACAAATCTTGTCTGGCGTTTTCTTTTTTTTTTTTTTTTTGCTCTGCTTGCCCTTAACGGATCCGCGCAGTATAAACCCGATATCTAATCAGCTAAAAGCGTCTTACAATTCATTCAGTCAAAAGGGGCAAATAGGGTAAAATAAGTAGAGCTCGAGAAAAATCCTGCGGAAATTCATACAGCGCGCGCGTCCATTTCATCTCCCATCCGGCGATCCATTATTTTCATTCGGCCGATTAAACCGTTGCCCCTTAAATTTATTGTGTATTTATTTAATCGATTGAAAAGTTGAAGAAAACGAAATATGCATTTTTATAAAATGAAAAACGGGTTATTTTTTTTGTAATAACTAAAACAATTCTACTTATTAATAACTAGAATTGTTCTAATTACTAAAACAATTCTAGTTATTAATAACTAGAATTATTAGAATTCTAGTTATTAATAACTAGAATTGTTCTAATTATTACAAAAAAATAACCCGTTTTTCATTTTATAAAAATGCATATTTCGTTTTCTTCAACTTTTCAATCGATTAAATAAATACACAATAAATTTAAGGGGTAATAACTAAAACAATTCTAGTTATTAATAACTAGAATTGTTCTAATTATTACAAAAAAATAACCCGTTTTTCATTTTATAAAAATGGATAATTCGTTTTCTTCAACTTTTCAAACAAAAACAATTCTAGTTATTAATAACTAGAATTGTTAGTTATTAATAACTAGAATTGTTCTAGTTATTACAAAAAAATAACCCGTTTTTCATTTTATAAAAATGCATATTTCGTTTTCTTCAACTTTTCAATCTCTCGAGCTCTACGAAAATTAAAAGAAATTATTGAGAACAAAAATTCTTGATTTTTACTTAACTTTTTTATATTTTGAAAACTATATAGTGGAGATTTTAATTTATTGAGCATAGACCTATTTTTTTAATAATTATAATAAAAGAAAATTTGGATTATTGAGAAAAAAAAATGTTTTTTTTTTGATGAAAATTTTATTGAACACAGCCCTATTGTTTAATAACTAGAATAAAAATAAAATTAAAAGAATTTTTCGATTGTAATAAAACGATATTATTCAATAGAATAGAAATTACATTTTATTCCTCACTTCACTTTTTATTTAAAAAGCTATACAATGGAGATTTTATTTCATTCAGCATAGAAAAATATTTTTAATAACTTGAATATAATACAACTAAAAGAAATATCGAATAATTATTATTTATTAACATTTTAAGTTTTTGTTTTAAATAAAACACACTTTCAAAATATAAATTTGTCCTTTATTCGCGACAATTGTTTCGTACTCTTTTGCGGCTTCTTCATGCGAATGAATGAAAAATAATTATTATTTATTTCTAAAAATATAAAGAAAATTAATATGAGGATAAACCATAACAAAACAAAGACTATGATAGTAGCAAGAGATGGAAGAACACATCAAGTAAGAATCCAAGGAAAAGAAATAGAACAAGTGAACCAATTTAAATACCTGGGGTCATATATTGTGAGTAACGGAAAAATGGACAAAGAAATCGGAGAAAGAGTACGTAATACAAATAAAATATTTCAAATGATGAAAAATACATTCCTAAACAGAAAAGAGATATAAAAAGAACAAAAACTGAAGTTGTGAAAAAAGTAACGGAGAAATAGACAAAGAAATCGAGGAAAGAGTACGTAATACAAATAAAATATTTCAAATGATTAAAAATACATTCCTAAACAGAAAAGAATTATCAAAAAAAAAAAAAAAAACTGAAGTTGTGAAAAAATTAAGGGAGAAATAGACAAAGAAATCGAAGAAATAGTACGTAATACAAATAAAATTTTTCAAATAATGAAAAATACATTCCTAAATAGAAAAGAGATATAAAAAAAACTAAAGTTGTGAAAAAAGTAACGGAGAAATAGACAAAGAAATCGAAAAAAGAGTACGTAATATAAATAAAATTTTTCAAATAATGAAAAATACATTCCTAAATAGAAAAGAGATATAAAAAAAACTAAAGTTGTGAAAAAAGTAACGGAGAAATAGACAAAGAAATCGAAGAAATAGTTCGTAATACAAATAAAATTTTTCAAATAATGAAAAATACATTCCTAAATAGAAAAGAGATATAAAAAAAAACTAAAGTTGTGAAAAAAGTAACGGAGAAATAGACAAAGAAATCGAAGAAAGAGTACGTAATACAAATAAAATATTTCAAATAATGAAAAATACATTCCTAAACAGAAAAGAGATATCAAAAAAAACAAAAACTGAAGTTGTGAAAAAAGTAACGGAGAAATAGATAAAGAAATCGAAGAAAGAGTACGTAATACAAATAAAATATTTCAAATGATTAAAATACATTCCTAAACAGAAAAGATATATAAAAAAAATAGAAGTTGTGAAAAAAGTAGTAAGACCAACAGCTGCGAAACTTGAACGACAACATAAAAACACCGAATGAAAATTAACGCAGCAGAAATGAAATTTCTACGGAAAATATATAATAAAATAATAACAGATCGAATAAGAAAGGAAGTATTAAAGAGAACCTGGAAATAGAACCAATAGACATAAAACATACAAAAAAAATAAAATGAGAAGGTACGCTCATTTATGTAGAATGGGAGAAGAAAGAAACGTAAGAAGAATATATAAATGAAGAACTCCAGGCAAAAACCAAAAAGGTAGGCCAAGAAAGGAATGGAAAGACGAAATAAGAGAAGAGTTAGAGAAAAAAAGGAATAAAATGGGAAGAAGCCAGAAAACTCATACAAAACAAAAAATATGACGAAAAACATACACAGGCAAACAATCACCTCACACTAAGAAGTAGAGAGGAACATATAATCAAAGAGGATATTATAATATCCTCTTTGATATAACGATGTTATATAAGACTAAATAAAATTATTTTTTTGTTAAGATGTATCAATGAATTGTGATCATATGTCCAAAAAATCAATAATACGTTAAGCTTATGTATTCATGAAGGGTTAGGCTGGTAAGTTTGCGTTTATGACTTATAGTTTTTTTTTTGCATAGAATACATCTCGAATCACATTAAGTATTAAAAATATTTATATAATTTTTTGTTAATTATGATTTAATTTCTAATCATCCGGCTGATCATTCAGAATAATCAACCCGTTTCGTGATTTCGCTTCATTAACCGAATGTTTACGTTTTTATTTATAAAAGCAATCTCATGAATGAAAACTGGCGGAAATAAAATTTCCCGCTTAATTTAAACGTGTCTATTTTCGATCGCGTACACGGCGAAAATTTGCCATTTCCTATTTACCATCGGTGCTTCCTCTAATTTTAACTCGAAAATGTTGTTTACTCTTTCGAAAGGAAGAGAAAAAAAAATGGAGGGGATCCGATATCACGAAAATTCCATCAACACGATTTCGAAACAGGATATTCCGACCCATTTCGAAAATACGAGGGGCTTTAACGAGAGTTTAATTCGCTACGAAAATAATTCGTTAATGAGCGTGATTGACAGATGCTGGGGTTGTGAAAGAAGAGTTGAAAAAAGTAACTCTTCTTTCACAACCCCAACATCTGTCAATCACGCTCATTAACGAATTATTTTCGTAGCATGAAAATCACAATAATAAAACAATTTTACTTTGATAATAGAAAAAGAGTTATTCACCCTGTATAATATTTAAATAATATTATAATTTTAAATAAAATTGTAAGTTAATTAAGGTAAGAAATTGAGGGGCAATAATTGTAAAAATCAGATATTTTCTCTTAAAATATTCCATTAATCTTCCGGATTATTTAGCCCGCAAATTATTATCCTATAAATAATACGCGAAACGAAGATCGCGGCAATTATGCAATTCATTCATAGCTATATTTAATCACTGTCAACACTAATAGTAACGGTCCTCATGAATGAACCGCTTAATTTATGGAGGGGCTATTTCTGTGGTTTCGGTGGGCCACGGAAATTACAAATTTTCGTTTCCCAAATTCGAGTCGCGCCGTTAAATTCCTCCACTTCCAGGATTAGACGTTATTTCGGTTTATTAATTTATTAGCGTTAAGAAATGATCCGGCCATCAATTATATATTTTTAAACCGCACGCTCGTTTATCAATGGAAAGAAAAAATGTTGGAATGCGCATGATTTTTCCTGTTGATTTTAAAAATATGCTCGTAATTTGAAAAATTTCACTCAATAAAAAAAATATTTTTTTTTATTAATTAATAATCTAAAAAAATGTTCAGCAATGTTTTTGGACGTACCCCAGGCATTCGATATCAAGGACTTGAACATAAGCTTAAACCACTTCTGCCAGAACAATAACAGCTTGCTATTATATTATTGGACGAATGTTTCGCATTAGATATGAAGATCAATATACAGAATTAAGACCGAATCTTTTAGCAATTAAGGAGGGTGTACCACAGGGCAAAAGAAAAAATGTTGGAATGCGCATGATTTTTTTCTGTTGATTTTAAAAATATGCTCGTAATTTGAAAAATGCCACTCAATAAAAGAAATATATTTTTTTATTAATTAATAATCTAAAAAAAAATGTTCAGCAATGTTTTTGGACGTACCCCAGGCATTCGATACCAAGGACTTGAACATAAGCTTAAACCACTTCTGCCAGAACAATACAGCTCGTTATTATATTATTGGACGAATGTTTCGCATTAGATATGAAGATTAATATACAGAATTAAGACCGAATGCTTTAGCGATTAAGTAGGATGTACCACAGGGCAGTGTTCTAGGTGCATTGCTGTATCTCCTATACACTTTTGATATACCAGTAACAGATCAAACTACAGTAGCCAAATTTGCAGATGACACGTGTGTACGGAAAGTTGAAAAAAAACAAGAGTCTAATGAAAAGAGGGAATATACTCTTTTCAATAATTCTAGCTCAGGAAGCACGCAACCCAAAACAACTGATCCAAAATGATAAACTATGTTTTGGATTTATCCCGATTTCTTCGCAGACAATAAAGACTGCCCTTTGTGTTCTTTCACGAAAAACGATAAAGAAAAAAAGATTATTCTTTCTCTCGAAATACCGGCTATTAATGGCTTTTTGTAATCCGATTAGGGGTTTTCAGATCTAGTCGGTAAACATGCGTTTGGGACAAACTTAATTTAATTATTTTTGAAAAATATAATTGAAAATTTTATTTATCCGGCCACATAAATAAATTAACAATTAGATTAACAACAACTCCAAGTCGCACTAAATCATGTAAATGCATGGACGAAAAGCTCACGCATTCGACTTAACGAAAATAAATCAGTGCGTGTAAATAGCGCATGACAATCGCGTGACCGCCTGTCCAAAAAACTTCGTCTACGATCACTTCCACCGGCGATCCCAGACGCGACGGTACGTTTTTAATTAATTTAATTAACAACTTTGCAATTATATACACAATTATATGCACAGCTGTACTGATGAGAGATGAAATCCCGAAACGTGTCTGCAGATAGCCTTATATTACATAATAATTATGTTTTGTTTTTTTGCATTAAATATTTTCGATTCAAGAATTGTTGTATTATACAATATGTTATTGTTATGCAACAGCAAATATCCATTATTGGACATTTGTTAAAGTACTTATGTAACATAAGTCATGCAGTTGAATGTATTTAATATAGATTAGATGTACTTTTGTAAATTAAATTAATTTGTGAAAAAATATTTTTTTCACTTTTTTGTTTTTAAAAAATAAAAATTATCTGATGTCGTTCGTCAGTAAATAAGCTATCTGCCTGTATTAAATGTTTATTTTTTTATGACTTTATAACAATGTTAATCTCTTAAAACGAAAACGTATTGGGGATTACAACCTTAAATTTAAACACAGTAGTTAAAGGGAAAACAGGTTATTAATTATTTTCAAATTCTTTTTTATTTAATTTAAATAAATTCAATATTAGATTAAGGATTTTCATTGGTATCAATAAATGCAATATTTTAAATGCGTAAACGAAAATGAATACTTGAAAGAATCAGGAGCATAGCCAAGAAAGAGAAATCAAAAGGGATCATATTTTTACATATGATACCAAAAAATAATTATTGTTGACGAAGAGTACAGGTGGAGCAAAGAGATAAGAGGGGTCGAAGCAGTTATAAAAAAATCACCAAAAAGGATTAAATGTTAAATTTGCTGGGGAGGGGCTAGGAAGCAAGTGTGGGAGAGTGGAGAAAGAAGGGGCGATAACGATTGCGGGAATAAAGTCGACGAGGCAGGAGTGGAAGTGGAAGAAAGACTTAGAGGAGTGGGTAATCGGGAAGGACGTAGTGGGAATAGTAGAGACTTGGGTGGTGGAGAAGGAATGGGGGGAAGTGAAAGGATGGTTACCGAGGAGGTTTAGATGGAAGATGAAAGAGGCAACGAAATGTGCAAGGAATCCGGAGTACCAGTAGAGATCGGAAAGACAGACGTATAGAGAGAGGGGAAGAGTTCACGTAGGAGGAGGTTGAGAGATCGTTCAAGGAAGTGAAATGTGCAAGGAATCCTTTCCTTGCACATTTACACAGGGAATGATTGTGGGATAGAGCGAAGACAAGAAAGGAAGTAAGGGGGAAATTATGGAATGCGAAGGACTGGTGTGGGTGAAATACCAGATGATTGTGGGGGTGGTGTATGTCAACAAAAACTGGGGAAACATAAGGAAAGAGATTGATGAGAGAACTGGAGAAGGAGGAAGGTGAATGGTGGAGAGATTTCAATACGAGAATAGAAGAAGCGAGGGGAGGAATTAAGGAGGACGGTACAATGACGAAAAGAAGTTCACAGGATAAATGTATGAACGAGGAGGGAAGGAGAATGAAGGAGTGGGGTAAGGACGTTGGAGAAGCTGGGGAGGGAGAGGGAAAAGAGAAGGAAGGGTGGTATTAGATTTTAGAATTTGAGACTGTAAATTGAGAGTGTAAAGGAAGGATACAAATAAAAGTCTTTTTTACTTGAAAGTATTTACTTTAAAATTATTAACGTAGTTGCCTAAATCCGGGCGAATAGATGAATTGTTCATGTAGAAATTTATATTGGGAATTCGAGTAAATTCTTAATTTTCTCAAAGGTTAAGTGTTCGGGTTTTATAAGTGTAATGCAAGACACGACTCAATAGGTCTCCGGTCTAATTAAGAAAAAATTTTGTTATATAAATTCCACTTTATTTATCAACATACTTCAATGCCATTTCGATGGACATTATATAAAATGATTTTTCATTTCTCTCAAAATAAGCTTCAATTTCGGCAATAACTTCTTCATTTAAATCAACCAACAGTTGTTATTGGGTACGTTCTTATGTTTTTCTGGAAACGATAATAATGACTCAGTTGAGACCTCAAAAGTTGTTAAAAAACAACGCTAATTTTTATTATTTCCTATACGTTGCAGTTAATTAAAAAGTAACGTTTTATGTTACTGTTCAACATCGTATTGTTGTCATAATTTATTATTAAAACTTGACGTTAATATTTACTTTCAATTCAAGTTATTTTAATTATAGAATATATTTTTTTATTACAATCTATTTTAATCTAAACTTCAAATGAACTTTTTGTGCCGCACTCTCAATTAAACGAAGCGAGCGAAACATTACAAAAATATCCGTAACATCTCGTCTTATTAGGCGCGTATTTTTAAACTCCCCCGCGCGCGAGGTTTCGGAAAATCGTCCGATAGTTCCTGATCCACCCCGCATATCCGTTCCGTTCGCATTTAATTACAAACACCCTCCATTTATTTTTAGTGAGAGGGCCGAGCGAACGTTGTGTAATATCGCCACCGGAAGGATGTCATTCCTTACCCCGAAACGGATATACGCGTCAGCCCTTTGGCACACGTGGCTATTGACGAGATGAGCCGGGACATTCCACCACGGATTCCTCCCTTCACGAGAATCATCCATCAAATCATCCGATACCGGAGAAATTAAAGGTGTGCTGTGGAAATAAAAAATACAATAAAAAAGTAACATAAAATAAAAATAAATATCTTATAAAAATAAAAATGATTTTAAAAATAATTAATACATTATTTCCACATTTAGCTCTGTGACATTTTGACTGTGACGTAATGTAAATACTTTAAACAAATGCACGTTAAAACAACTACTTCCCGGGCAAATACCCCGCCGGACATTGAACTATATTATATACTCCTGCTGTTGCATATCAATAAATGTGAAAATAATTTATTAATTATTTTCAAATCATTTTTATTTAATTTACAAAATAACTGTGACCAAGTTCTATTTAAATATAGATGTAATTAATTTAATTACCCCGACACCAATTGGTAAAAGGGGACATCGATTATATATATATATATATATATATATATATATATATATATATATATATTAATTTAATTGATATTCCTTTTTAAATTATATTTATATCTATGAAATTGAAGAAATTCCAATGCACAACACTGAGATATAATCCGTGGACATGGGTTCATATCCCACCAGAGATATTTCTTTTCCACTTATATTTAATTAATTTAAATTACATCTCACTAGAATTTCTTACATTTCCTAGATATAAATATAGAAGGTGGTTAGAAATGGTGCGACAATCTTGAATCATCATTATTAAACTTAGTTTGATAATGATGACCGTACAAGGTTGAAACTAATCACTAAAGTAAAATACAAGTGTTGCAAAAAAAAAGTCTTGTTTTTACATAAAAATTGAAAATGTACCACGAAGTGAATGCCTCTAAGATCCAATAATTATCTTCAGATTGATTCATTTCTAGTAGAAAATTTAAGTAAAAAAAGTGTTGAATCGTCTCATAAGGCCATTGAAATATTGCCGGCGAGGCATTTATTCAAATCCGAACCGAGAGGAGTTTTTTGTGAATGTGTTTGAAAATTCATATTATTATCTACGTACAGAATGAACAACAATAACTGCAGACAATTTAATTTATTTTGAAAAAAAAATGTTTATTTGTTTTATTTGATATACGAAAAACTCATTTCGATTCACTCTGTGTAAACATCATTTTGATTCAATTAAACTTCCAAGCTGGAGGTGGAACGAATACATGAATGAACTTTATATATATACATGTAAATATATAAATATAAACCTAATTTCTTAATTTAAGCACCCACATATCTGATGGGCGGAAGCTACAAATTTCATTCAGAAAAATATATATATTTCGGACGCGCGCTCTGAACACGACTTTGATTCAGATGGAATTTCTTGCGTATCGCATCGCGATCGGATTTAAGATTAAAAATACTCGCCTGGGACTTCCTGCGTCGGGTCTAATCTAAAAAAATAATGAAAAAGAAATCGGTGTACATAAATAACCGGTGGGTGGATGGTTAATTGATGTAAAGATTTATTTGGAATTTTTCTTGATTTTTTTAGGATTCATTCAAGAGTTGTTGTTTTTTTGATATAAAATAATAAAAAAATGTCCGAGAAATTTGTGGTATTAAAAAGTCATAATAATAATAAACATTAGTTTCTGACTAAAATTTGTAAAAACAAAATTAAAGCCATTATATATAATAATGGGCAGAAAGACCGACAGTCGATAGCCATTTTCTGAGGTCTAACAATGTGTAAATGATTGTATGTATATATATTATAAAATTATATAATGTAATACTCAGAAATAAAGATTTTCAATATATATAATAATGAAATCCGAAGTGGTTCAGGTAAAAAGAGACAAAAGTGTATACAATCAACCTAATTGGGACAACAAACAAAATATAGAATATACATATGTATAATATGTAATCTATTTATGTATACATTCCGATATAAGAGATAAGTAGCATTAATTTAACCTCAGCTATTAAACCCTAGGGGGATACTGTTTCACATTCAGATTATCTCATTCTCATATTATGTTGTTTAATGTCTTTATTTGTGTTCTATGTACTAATTTAATAAGCATACTACACATGTTTATGTATAGATATAAAATCTTTACAATTACGAGCAATGAATTCCATTATTATATATTATTATCGTTATTTACGGAATTCACCTATTTTACAAATGTAAGAAAACACAATTAGCTACATATGTTTATCTATAGCTAATTGTGTTTTACTGCTCTTTCCGTTTGTCCTATGTATACTTTACAATTGTCGCGAATAAAGGACAAATTTATATTTTGAAAGTGTGATTAATTAAAAAACAGCTTAAAATGTTAAAAAATAATGTGACTGATTTCAACTACAGCGTATTCATTAAAAAAAAAAAAAAATGGTCATAAAGTGTTAAGTTTATGACTATTTTTTTATCAGTTTATACTAATATTTAAGTTTAACCTTTTAAAAATAAAGTTACATATTTACTTTAACAACCCTACACCTAAAAATTTCTAAAATTACCCTTTATTATTCTAGTTGATAATTCAAGAAATTTACAAAAAATGAAATACAAATATACGGGGCTATTCCGTCCATGAAAAGTTAAGTTTAATGAGTAAGTAATTAATTAAATTCATATTAATATATATCTATTAGAAAAGCTGCTTAGACTGTGACGATCAAAATTTAACGTACACGTAACATTTCCAATAGAGAATAGCCTCGATTCTAAAATTTGTATGTTTATTAAAATGTAGTACATACTTGAATTAATAGATGCTTGGCATTTAACATAAATAAAAAAACTATTTGTAAATCAAATTGTCAAAAAATACCAAGAAATTCTCGAATTAAATATATAAACTGAAAACTAATTCTGAGAATACGCATTATTAACTAACAGAAGATTAACTTTAAAAACACAAATATTAACCCTTAACAATATTGAATGTAATTCAAAAAGTCTTGTATTAATTAACTGATTGTTATATTTATAATTAGAAATATATTTTACTTGCTAAATTTCCATAAAAACACAAATTTACTAAAATCATACACAATTATAAATACCACCATCAGTTAATTAATACTACTTTTAAAAATGTAATATGCAATTCTAGTTACACATCGGAATTAATAGATACTCAATTTAATTTAGATACAAACCTTTTCTAAAATGTGTATGATTTTAGTAAATTTGTGTTTTTATGGAAATTTAGGAAGTAAAATTAAGAAATATATTTTACTTCCTAAGTTTCCAATGTGTATGATTTTAGTAAATTTGTATTTTTATGGAAATTTAGAAAGTAAAATATATTTCTTAAATGTGTATGATTTTAGTAAATTTGTGTTTTTATGAAAATTTAGGAAGTAAAATATATTTCTAATTATAAATACCACCATCAGTTAATTAATATTAGACTTTTAAAAATTTAATATGCAATTCTAGTGACACACCTGAATTAATAGATACTCAATTTAACTTAAATACAAACCTTTTCTAAATCAAATTGTCATATTCTTATGACCCATTTTTTATTTATTTTGTTATGTATTGTACACGGCTTTGTTGGTTAGATCGTATGGAGGATACAAATAAGATCGTTCTATTTATTACATTATTTCGTACTAGACTTATTACAATTTAACACACATGCTAACATTCGGGGGCTAATGTTAAGTTTAATTAATTTCATATTTTATGAATATATATCAATTACATAAGCTTCTTAGACTGCGAGAATATTAATTAACGTATATGTGACATTTTTCTTACAGAATATCCCTAATTTTTAATGGTGGGTGGGTATACGCATGTATTCACAATGGAATACATGGGTATACCAAAGATAAACGCCAGTGGCGATAAATATACAATACACTTTATTAATAAACTAAACATATTGTTTGTAATTAAAAATATTATTTACCCGCTAAATTTCTATAAAAATACAAATATTAATAAATTCGCAGATATATATATATAATAATGAATACGTACTACATCTATGAATAAATTGAAATATCATATGCAACCCTAATTACAGATGTGGCATAAATGATGGTTGTAGGTAATACTAATACTTCTATGAAAAAAAACGATATTCTATATCTACGATTGTTCATTAGTTTTAACCTAAAAAGACGCATTATTAATTAACATAAAATATTGTTTATAATTATACATACATTTTACCTGCTAAATTTTTATGAAACAACAAATACACAAATATTTGTATTCAAATTCATAGACGTAGAACACACTTATATACTAAATCTATGTTCAAATTAAAATACAGTCTGCAACTCAAGTTACACAATAAAAATAGCTTTAAAATCACATTAAATCTTTTCAAAAAATAAACATAACAAATCCTATTATAAACAAATTAATCGTATCATAATTGTATATAAATGTATATTATAATTTTATAAAACAAAAAATACTAAAAATAATGCTATGATCATAGATTTACTCTTATTATACTACGTCTAGGGCCATAGAGATAAAGTAAAAGAGGGCCAGATCCATGTATTTAGCGGGAAACACGCGCAACGCCATCCAGTGCTCAAGTGGACAACTATTTCCCAAGTTTCAAACCTTTATAAGGTTTTTGAAGTTAGGTTCATATACACACTATAATATAATTAATGGCGGGACTTTTGAAAATTTTTCTATTTATAATTTTTTGTTCGCTATTTTACTTCAAATTATTTATATAAAAGTTTTTTTTTATAAATGTGCTATTTTACAGAAAAAAAAATATCAGTAGATCATGCAAATAAGAAATTGCAAATTATCTGAAAAAATACATAAAAAATAACATAAAAACAACAATATTTTTAAGTAAAATATATTAAACTTATAAAAGTATCATTTAACCTGTTTTTACATTCGTATATTAATTAAAACATATTAACAACAGTTATAATTTGAATTAATTTATATCTCTCAAAGCCTTACACCGAAAGGTAGATAGGCAAAGGAATAAATAAAATAAAAATATATCTCTCAGCTGGATAAACTGGACAACTCCTTTCCTTAAAGAATCTAGAAAAATTTGGATGTGAATATTACTTCAAAAACGTCTACGTTAAATACATTTTTTTCTGATGGAAAATATTGTAAAAAGCATAAACTATATAATAAAAAATGAATATTTATACAACGAAAACATATTTTGAGAATTTAGGAAATAAATCATATTTATTAATAATTAATTATTGCTCGATTGGTTCATAATTTTAAGTTATGTATATTCTTTCAAAAATATACAATTCATAGAAATTAATAAGCAAACGTACTTTAAACTATAAATAATAACTTACCAGTTGTAGTTTCATAAGTAAAAGTGAAGAAACTTCTGACGAATACAAAAAAAAACTGTCAAAAACAATTCATATGATTTACATCAATCAAATTTAAATATGGCAAACTGATCTTTATTTAGAACATCTTTAATGTTTAATTAAAAGTATAAATGTTTAAGAAATATACCTTATAGGGCGATAAAAGTCACAAATAATTAATAAACCATTGTAAAATCCCAAAAATAAAGTATTTTAAATTTTCCACTTGAGACTTCAGCGCCTCCAGTGCTCAAGTGGACAACTATAGCCGTGTTTCCCAATTTCAAATATTATCCATAATTATTCATCATAATGTCACAGAGCTAAATATGGAAATAATTTATTAATTATTTTCAAATAAGTTTTATTTAAAACTGTTGTTTTATCTACAAATAGTGTATTATAGAGTTTCATCAAGTAAAAGCCTCAACCATCGATTATTTATACAGAATTCTTTGGTGTCTTTATGACTAACGATTAATCTGATGAAGCCATTGTGTGGTGAATCAATTGTGACCAATAAATACTGAAATCTCAACAATTTTTAATTTTACGAAAGTACGCATAATTATTATTTTTATCAATTTAAAAGACCACACAGGTATAATTTTTGAAAAATATTCATAAACACAACCGTTGCACACTTTTAAAAAACATCTTGCGCAGATGTGCGATCTCTTATTGCCAAATCGAAAAAAATACAGCTATGAAACTCCTTTACGACCAACAATTATTCCTTATGGTTTCGCACCTACATCATAAAGTACCCACACTGAGTCTCCTCTCCTCTCCGGTTTCGAGGAGGAGGAGGAGATGGCCGACTACCTGGCCTTGGAATTTCGTGTACCTAAAGGCGAGTGTGTGTAATTATCTTCACCAGAAAATCAGGTTACCTTGCGAGCCGACGGGACCGGGATAGAGTCTCCGGTGACGGAGTCAGAAACGCGAAATCCACTTTCCAGCGCCGGCCGTTCTCTTTTCGGCCGATTTTGCAATTAATTTCGGTTACCGTTAAATTCCACATGGTGTTTGTGTGTGTGTATGTGTGACTGGTGTGGATCAGATGGCGAAAAAGTATCGAATGTGAATGGGCTTTTTTTTTCGTATAAGTTACTGGCGAATTTTTGTTTCATTTGCATAATCTCTATCTATGATGATAGTGGTTTTAATACATTTTTTATCAGATTTCTCTGAGCATGACATTTTTTTTAGTAACCTAATTATGGGACACGCCAAAAATCTTACTCCAATTAATTTCGAACCCGCGATAAAATGATAAAAAAGTAATAAAAAAATATATTTAAACTAATATTTATTTTCCATTTCTACCTAGTTTCAAATTAAACTGAAAAATCAGGGAGTAAGGACTATTTATACTAAATGATATATCAGTCGTTGTTTGGGGAATATGAACAAATTTAATTCAAAATGGGATCAGATGTCCCTCTCGAAACCATTAAACTTTTATCCGAAACATTTTTTTGTACGATCTATATTTGTCGAGATATTCCACTGGATGAATTAAAATGGGTCACCTTGTATATATAGTGTGGGCCATGAATAACAGTCATTAAAAGTTTTCAGACTTCCTGACCGCAGAAAATTTTGAAAAAAAATCTGCATTGCGCGGTTAAATGCGACTACCTCATGGAAAATATTTTGACTTTCATTGACTTCCGATTGTACCGGAAATGACTACCAACTTTGTTATTTTAAATGGAACACCCTATATTTTAATTTTCGGATTCCCCGAAAAAAATCGTTTACAAAATTAATAAAAAATTAAATAGGAACTTATGAATAAAATTATACAGGGTACTTGTTAAATACAAGTTGTTTAACAATCCTAACAGTCAAATTTTATTGATATGAATTATACAGGGTGTCCAAAATTTAGTGTCAAACTTTTCAAATTTAAATGTATTTTATTTTAAATTGGAACCCCTGTATATTTTACATCATTCTATGCAGTATTAAAAAACAAACATTTTTCTTCCTATCAACCCTATCTTAAATCCTAATAGATTAAAAGTTATTTACAAAAAACTTTTTTTTTGAGTATTTCAATAGCCATTTTGATGAATAAAAATCGAAGGTTGCTTTGAAAAATATTTTTTTGACATTGTAAACTTCAACTGTCAAAGTGACACGGGTCTACGTTAGCGTTACTAATATTTAAATTATAAATAATTGTTTGTTTAAGCTTTTCATAAACAATATCTTTTGACAACAAATTCAATCGAGATGATTTTAAGGGAATGATTTTCGAATTTCTAGAATACGGAAAGAACGCAGTTTCACCTCCAACTGCACAAGAAAACATGCAGCAAACAATCAAAGACGTATTTCAAAATATTACACCAGACCTATTACAAAGACTGGCAAGGTAATTTCATGTTCGTCTTCATTTGTACCTCCAAAACAATTGAAGATATGTCTAATATAAATTGTAGTATGTAATTCATTCTAAAAATATTTTTCTTCGATCCTTTTAATATTATAATTAAAACTATGTTTTATACAAAGCTTAATAGATTCATATTGTTTGATTTAGACAATTTTTTGTGAAACGTTTGAAACTGTCGTTATAATAAATGTAATTAGATGTCAAATGAATGTTTTTTCAAAGCAACCTTCGATTTTTATTCATCAAAATATCTAATAAAATGGTCAAAAAAAAGTTTTTTTGTCAATAACTTTTTATCTGTTAGAAATTGAGGTAGGGTTGTTAGGAAGAAAAATGTTTGTTTTTTGATTCTGCATGGAACGATATAAAAATATACAGGGGTTCCGATTTAAAGTAAGGAAAATAAAATACGTTCAAGTTTGAAAAGTATTTGGAAACCCTGTATAATTCATATCAATAAAATTTGACTGTTAGTATTGTTAAACCGTATTTAACAAGTACCCTGTATAATTTTATTCAAAAAATCCTAATTTATTTTTTATTATTTTTTTTAACCAATGGCGCAAATCCAATTATTTACACTTTTTATTTTTTGAAATAAATATCAATAAATTATTAGATTGAATAACTTTAAATTCTCGAGTAGTTTCGGGTTATTAGCCCATTTTCAAGAGAATTTAAAATTTAAAACAAATTTTAAATAAATCTGTGTTTTATTTGTTGATTTTTAATAATTTATTCATATTTATTTCATACAATATGAACTACCAATGTCTAAATATTAAAACCATTAATTTTTATTATTATTATTATTATTATTTTTTGGATGGTATTACTGAACCGATTTCAATAAAATTTTAGGGCTATGTAGGCAATCATAAAAGGCACCAAAATAATGAATAAAATGTATATTAAGCAATTAAAAATATATATATATATATCATCGTGCATTTTTGGGACACCCTGTATAATAAAAAATAATGTCCTGAAGTGCGTCCTAACGCCCAAGTAAAGTTTCCAAAATTTTAAAGTCCTAACTTAATTAGTAACCGAGCTATCGAAGACGGGAGCTGTGATGCAGGACCCTATATATCTGTTCTATAGTGATAATACTGGGGAAAGGTTTCCGAATGATGTCACGGGATTTTTAAAATTTTGTAAACGGAATCATGAGTAAACGTGTGTGAAATGAACGAATCCGAAGTCAAAATCTGTAGGAAATTTACCATTTTGTTACAATTCGCATTTAAAGTCGCAATTTTGAGGTTATAATTGATCCGATTTTCGACTAAATAAACACATTGCGAGTATAAATCGTACACATGATGAAATAATCTTCTAATTTATGACGAAAGTTAACAAATTTGTTGCGATTTTTTCATTTACTCAGCCAAAATCACGATTTTAATTTTATACAGAAAGTGACGTTTATGTAAAAAAATGAATATATATTTTAGATCCATTTGTAAATAATAGATATTTTAATTTATGATATCAAAAATAGATGGCGCCACCGCTCCACTAAATCGAATGTATTTTTTACAATATAATAAAAAATAATACAGAATTATTTATCGACTTTTGTAAATAATACATACATATTTAATTAATGATTTTTTAATGAAAATATTGGATAGATTGGTACAACTTACGATCTTTTGCACGTTTTCTCGACTTAGGTTAGGTTAGTTTAGGTTAGGTTAGTTTAGGTTGGGTTAGTTTAGGTTAGGTTAGTTTAGGTTGGGTTAGTTTATGTTAGGTTAGGTTAGTTTTGGTTGGGTTAGTTTAGGTTGGGTTAGTTTATGTTAGGTTAGGTTAGTTTAGGTTAGGTTAGTTTAGATTGGGTTAGTTTAGGTTAGGTTAGGATAGTTTAGGTTAGGTTAGGTTAGTTTAAGTTAGGTTAGGTAAGATTAGTTTAGGTTAGATTAGGTGAGAGTGCAAAGATGTTTGGAAAGTATTCTGACAATTATTAGAGTATTTCAAATACTCTAGCTATGAGTGAAACTTTTCTAGTGCAAAACATGTTACTATTTTAGATTATTATGCATATTTTGACTAATAATATAATTTACCACGTTATTAAAACAATCACACAGTGGTTTTCTTAACTTACTCAGATATCTGTGAATTTAAAGTATGAGCATTGCATGTTGCTAACTTAAAGTCGACAAAACGTGCAAAAGATCGTAAGTTGTACCAATCTATCCAATATTCTCATTAAAAAATCATTAATTAAATATGTATGTATTATTTATAATAGTCGATGATGACTGGCAATGCTAGAGCTCGCTCGCCTGCAGTGTCATCGGCATCGCCAAGCAATAATTGAGAAAACGCATTGCTTTCCTGTTTTTGGGTTAAGTTATTTTTTTTATTTTTTAAAAAGAAAACTAAATATAGTGAAGTACTGTTATTTTTCGTTAATACATTCTTTGTAGGAGTAAATTAGTTCAAACAATTATTATATTGTACAAAATACATTCGATTTAGTGGAGTGTTGGCGCCATCTATTTTTGATATAATAAATTAAAATATCTATTATTTACAAATGGATCTAAAATATATATTTATTTTTTTTATATAAACGTCATTTTCTGTATAAAATTAAAATCGTAATTTTGGCTGAGTAAATGAAAAAAAATACTACAGATTTGTTAACTTTCGTCATAAATTAGAATATAATTTCATCATATGTGCGCTTTATACGCGCAATGTGCTTATTTAGTCGAAAATCGGATCAAATATAACCTCAAAATTGGGACTTTAAATGCGAATTGTAACCAAACGGTAAGTTTCCTTCAGATTTTCGGATTCGTTTATTTCACGCACGTTTACTCATGATTCCGTTTTCAAAATTTTAAAAATCCCGTGACACCATTCAGAAAAACTACTTTAATTAGTAACTGAGCTATCGAAGACGGGAGTTGTGATGCAGGACCCTGTATATCTGTTCTATAGGGTATAATACTTACTGGAAACACCTTGTATAACGAAAATAAGTATCCTGATTTTTTGGGTGTTTGAATTAATGTAAATATATGTTTAGTTTCATTTCCTGCAATATAATTTTTGGCCATAAAAACGTCAAAAAAAAAAGTATAATTTAGTGGCGAGAGGGGATTTGATTGTGTCCTGAAATGAGTATCGACCCGAAACCCGTGTAGTAAGGTGCGGAGGGAAAAAAATGCGGACCGACGTTTGTGCCACTTATTCGTCCGCGGTTCGGGCGCGCAGGTTGAAATGAATCCAGAGAGAGAGTGGGAGCGAGAGCGCGGGGAAGAGGGAGAGCGCGCACCTTTTCCAGTACCTGTTGCCCGAGCGGAGTCCCAGGTACGCCAGGTAAGACGGCGAGAGCGGAAACGCTAATGATTTATTCCCACCTCTCTGTCTTTCCACAGCGTGGAGAGCGCGGCCGTTTTCCAGGTATGGACGGGCGCCACCCCGCCGCGCCGCGCCCGCTCGCCCGTATTCCCCCGGCGGGCTCGACAAAGTGGGGCCCCTCGCGCGCGCGAATATCCTCTTCGCTTCTCTGCGCCTTCCATGCCTTCCGAACGAAACGAACCAAACGATTCCAGCTCCGCGCTCTGCTGACGTAACCTGTCCCACTTAACTCCGCTTTCCAGGTAGAACAGTAGAGTATACTCTGCCGCACCTGTCGGGGCCGACACCGAATTAACCGCAATAACAGTTTTACAGTTTACGACTTACGAGACGGGCCCGCTACTCCTCTACACTGCTACACACTCCACTCACACTCGGCTCCTCTTTTATATTTTTCATCCCGTCTCGTTGTTTATTTTTATTTACTTAGTTTTCGTTAAACCAGACGCGCGCGCGGTGCCATTCCTCCGCGGTACGCGCTCCCAAAAAATCCCGTTTTAAAGTGCTCGTGCCCGCTCGCGAAAATTATGTGCTGTGCTCAAACGAAATGTAGGGTGAAAGTAACGGGATTAAACCTTATTTAGCGAAACGAGTAAGTCTTACATTTTAACACACTCACACATACACACACTCATACACGTATTATTTGCGCCGCGTTCGTTCCTTCAGGTCAAACCTGGAATTGGAATGGCCGAAAAGCGGTCGACCGGTGCGGCGCACACAGGTGTTTTTTAATCCGCACTGCAAACCCACCATTAAAAACACACGTAAGTCTTTACAAAAAAAAACACACACACAACACACAATTTAAAGGTTATGTCTTTTGTAAATACACACATACGTGTTTGTTTATTAGTTATGTGCACTAATTACTAATTCCCCCCTTCCGTTGTCTCGATATTCATAATTCCGTTGACCATATTTCAGGCTTTAAATCGCCGTGATGTAATGTTACTCTACACAGTGGCTAAACGCATTGGAAAGTGGCCGTACGTAAATAGGTCGATTTTTTCCAGCAGCTAATTTCGCACTCGGCATGACTGTGTGTGTGTGCGCGTTTTTTTTTTTATACGAGTTGATCGCCGCTGTACACGCGAAACTCGGACTCTGATTATTATGTGTGTTGAGCAATGCTTCCCTCGTGAAATATTTTCATCCGTACAGTCCCTATTAATTGATTCCTGTTAAAGTTGTTTCCACTTTCTAAATAAAACTCAATACGTATCAACTATTCCCAACTGCATCCCCCTTGTAGAAAAAAAAAATCACTTTAGACAGGTTTCTGCGTTATTGGGGCTTCTTCCTCAGCTTGAATGACTCTGTAGAAAATAAAAGATCCATGGAAAAACTTTTATATTGTGACATTTAAATCATTGCCAGAAATTTTCCTTGTTTAATTTCATTGTAATTTAAATAACTGCAAACGTGTGAATCATCTTTGTTTCATTTTATTTAATTTAAATATAGTTTACTGAAAATTAATAAATAAAATAAAAAAAATGTTCTTGTTGAATTGTTTGAAAATCCATGACTATTAAGTTTTTGATTTTCACTTTAATTTATTGTTCGTGATAACTGTTTCTCTTCTTCAAGTGAAGAAATATAATAATATTCCTGTGTAGCGAAACAATTGCCGCGAATAATAAATGAAAATCAATGGGCTGATAACAAGTCGAGAATTTGAAGTAATTCAATTCAATCTCTGTTTTATTTATTTTATTGGTACATTTTTAATAATCTATTCATATTTATTGTATACAAAATCAATAACTTAATTGTTTCATTTAAAGTTAAAAATGTTAATGACATTCGGGTCTATTCAGTACGGGAAATATTAAATTTAGCGTGTACTTTAATAATTAATTTCATATTGTATAAATGATCGAGAACTTTTTTAATTGCCAATATATTTTTTTAAATAAAGAAAAACACTATTCTTTATTTAAAAAAATATATTGGCAATAAAAGTAACCACAGGTTATAGGTTATGTTTGTATAGCTAATTGAAGAATTTGAACTGATAAATAATGACATATGTCATTTGTTTTTATTCACTAGTGTTAACAAAATGTAAAATAAAGAAAAAAATCTTACGCTCTTTCTAACATCTTGAAGAGTCTATGATTTTTTTTAGAATTTATCAAAAAAAAAAACAAATTTGCTAAGAGATACCCCTTGGAGAAAAATGGATTTTCATAAAAATATCGAATCTCATGGAATAACTTCAAATTATACCAAAATGTTCAAAATTAATTGGAGCATCAACTGTGCTTTGCAATTTCTCGATGATAATAATTGAATTAAACAAAAAAAAATATAATAATTATATGAATTTGAAAATACAATAATAATTATTATATAGATCTGGTAATATGAAAAAAAAATTGAATTAAACAAAAAAATAAATTATAATATGATACATCTATTACAAAAGATGCTTAGACTGATGATAAAAATTAACATACACGTTAAACTTAACATTTCCCTTACATAAAAGCCCCGATTGTTGTTAAAACAATAACAAATTGTATTTTATCATTGAATAAACTAAATTCACCAAACGTTGCATGTGAATTATTTTATTTATTTAGTCTTATATAACATCGTTATATGTGCCTCTCTACTTCTCAGTGTGAGGTGTGAATGTGAATTAATTAAACATAAAAAACAAATTAAATTAACTAATTTATGTAAACATAAAAGGATATCTCCGACACAAGGGAGTGAAAACTGCCCCCAAATCACATCCAGGAAAGCGCAATTTCTCATTTGTTTAGTTTCTTAAAGTGTTTTTGAAATATAAGGAAAGATGTTATATACACAGTGTCTAAGATGAGTATACACAGCATGGGGATCTTGAAAACGGCAAAAGATACAGGCTGGCTTAAATTATGAAAAAGTTGCACTGTTTAAAGTATGTTTACATACTGATCGCAGAAATGCATAATTGGTTATCGTTTTTAAAAAAATACAATTTTTCTGATTTTTGATTTCTCCATTTTTTGTATTTATTTTAAAATATATTAAAAAAACTTTATCATTATCACTTTTAAGCAATTAAAATTGCAATATAGTAATGGTCTTTTTTAAAAAAATAAGCTATTTATTTGCCATAGACATATGAATTGAAAACGTGCCACATTTAAAAAAAATAATTTGGGCGCCCTTTTTCGACGATTTTTTTTCATCGAGATGTATTCTTTGTACCCCAAATGACGTTTTTAAATAATTTCCAGAGTTTTGTTTAAATAATCTATTTCCATTACAAGATATACGAAATTTTTAAGAATCACAAAATATAATTCGGGCGCCCTTTATAGACTGTTTTGTCTGCAGGATGTATTCTTTATACCCTAATTAATAGAAAACCATTCGAGAGTACTATTTTGTTTAAATAATATTTCCCAATATACGGAATTTTCAAAGATCAAAAAATATAACTTGGGCGCCATTTAGGAACATTTTTTCTGTAGAATGTATTCTTTGTACCTTAAATGACGTTTTTAAACAATTTCCAGAGTACATTTTATTTCCATTTTGTAATTTATTTCCACAACGAGGTTCTCCCGACATACGGAATTTAAAAAAAATCGAAAAATATAACTTGGGCGCCATTTAGGAACATTTTTTTCTGTAGGATGTATTCTTTGTACCTTAAATGACGTTTTTAAACAATTTCCAGAGTACCATTTTATTTCCATTTTGTAATTTATTTCCACATATTTATTAAAATGTATATTCTGTTTTTTTTTTTTTGAAAAAAGAGCAGATCATTAAACATCTGCCTGATGAAGCTACTGTGTAGCTAAGAAAGTTAGCTAACTATTAATTATTTTACTTTTTATATATACACAATGATAATGTATATACAAAAATGATAATGACATATATGATAACAAAAAAATACAGAATTTGTAATAACAATATGTACAGTTGTGTTAGTAGTCTGTCATGGGCTATCGACCATGCCCTTTCTGTCATTCTGCACTGTATGAATTTATGGTGATTTGCAAATGAAAACTATGCTAGCTAGCTGAACTGTCATGTATGCATTAAGAGTGCGGTGTAGACAAAAGAGATAGCTATATAAATATTGGCAATCACTAATTCGAGTTAGATTGCTGTTGTGTTCAATGAATAATATTGTATTATACATTAAAGTAATCTTAAAACAAGCAGGAATTTCATGAGATGAATTAAAAATTATTTCAATGTTTAGTTTGTGTAAAAAACAATAATGAATAACAATTTAAATTGGTCAAATTTATAGCAAATTTCAAATTATATTTTTGCTAATAAAAACTTGTGGAATGAAAATTTAAAGGATTTCACTAAATTCTGCATTCAAATAAATTAGCAGATATGACCTATTAATTTCATTATATCTTACATTTTTCTTTTCTAACTTGAACTAGTATATTGACGTAATACACGAAAATTAACGATTTATTTTTTATTTAGACTGATACTTTATACTTCGCAGATAAAAAATGTAAATACATATTCATATTATTAAATCCAAAAGAATGGCTCTTTTTTCAAACGATTATTTCCATTTTACTATATTGCTGTCTCTTTCTACTAAACCGCAACCTTAATAAATTGGTGGATAGTGACCGAAGGGTGTTTTCTTTTTATTTAATTTAATTTAAATAACTGTGACTAAGTGAATAAATACTCTTTTCTATAATAAGGTAAATAATTTATTAATTATTCAATTGAGTAAATTAATTATTTTAAAATTCTTTTTATTTAATTTAATCTTATTTTATTAATCAAAATTCTAATCTAAATTATAAAAATTATTTTTCATTGTCACGATTATTGGCAATAATAATTATTTCATTATTAAATCATTCAAGTTCTGAAATTATCAAAGAGTGCATTTTTTTAAATAAACTGGCTATTAGTGAGTTGGAGTTGATGAACTTTTTGTCGTAAATATCAAAGGCATACATCCTCTCTTATTTGTATACAATCCAATAAACTTGTTTACGTTTTCATGCACACTAAAAAAAAGAACGTAAACAGTAAACGCGAGTTTACATGTTTTGCTTTTGCAACACTTCACTTCGAGTGTTATTAAAGTGTTTATTACTAATTTAAGCTTTTTCTTCGAGTGTTATTAAAGAGTTTTTTTATTATTATTTCTAGCTCCTGTAATAATAAAATCAATAAATGTGTCAATTTATACGGTTTATATTACTTGTTATACTTAGTGAAATGAGATAATCAATTTCGGAAAGTTTCAGATTTTAATAAATGGTTAAAACTAGTGATGGGCAAAGTCGATCTTTTATTATTGCTAAATTAAGTATATTATAATTTTAAGAATGTTACGTATTATAAAAATATCAAAAATAACTATCATTTATTAATAAACATAAAGTTGAAGTTACTTTTTCGTTTTAAATACTTAAAATGACACATTTAGTAATACTCGATTACTAATATTCGATTTTGCCCAACACTAGTTAAAACACATGTTTTGTAATAATGGATGTATTCGTACTTGCCAAAATGCGCGATTTTCCAAATTTAAGCTGAAACTAATATTTGAATAAGCAATGTCGCAGGTATATTATTTATTCGTAAGTATGAATGAATTTGCAATTTCTTCATTATTTTTTTATTAATATACAGGGTGAGTTTTTTTCGATGTTCTCTATGGGGATCTCGGAAACTATAAGAGATAGAAAAACGGTTAAATGGGGAAAGAAGTGTAGTTTTATAAGACGAATAAAATGACACTTTCAAAATATTTGAAAAAGTCAAGGGTAACTAGATATTTTGAAAAAGTAAAATGTGTCAATTTTTTGAAATCAATATATCTCCATTATTATCATAGATAATAATGTAAAGGACAAAGTTGTAGAAAATTTTACACAGATTAATAACAAAAAATCAAAAAAAAATTCGCCCATATTTTGGAAGATATGACACAAACTTACATTTTTTCAAATGGAAACAATAGTTGGCTATGACTTTATTAAAAGGGCTATTTTTTTCCCTTTAATCCGATATAACATATGCCATAGTTATTTTTAATATAAAATAAGTTACAACCGTTTTTAATTTTACCATACACCAAAAAATAGTTAGCCATGAAAAAGACAAAAGTAAAACAATTGCAGTTGTTTATTCTAACACACATTAATTCATTTGGTTTGTTTCGATAAGCTTGTTTCGTATTTTTTTGGTGTTGTAAGTTTTTTAAAGTGATAATGAATTTTTGTAACGATAAAAAGCGTAATATGCTTGTTTGTTACATCCAGTGTTAAACTTAATATTTCCCGCACAGAATAGCCGCGATTATTTCCTTTTTTTTTTCTTGCGTATTTTAACAGCTTCAGAAAAATTGCTCTGTTGGTCATTATAACTTCAGATCCTCAAGTTCTTATTATCCCAACTTTAAATTCTTCATTGTTCAATAAAACATCAGAATTTCTTGCGTATTTTAATAGCTTCAACAAAATTGCTCTGTTGGTCATTATAACTTCAGATGCTCAAGTTCTTATTATCCCAACTTTAAATTCTTCATTGTTCAATAAAACATCAGAATTTCGTGCACCTGTTATTTAAACGGCGATTATTAAATAATATCTGTGTTTTACATCAATTGACAAAACATATTACGCGCCGGATCGGTCCGAACAAATAAATTCCGAGTGCGAAATGATCTGCGTTGGAAAAAAATGACCCATTTACGGCCACTTTCCAATGCGTTTTTGATCTTGCGGTTGCGTCACAGCGATTCGCAACTGAAGAGGCCGAGAATATCACTGGCCGTAAAAAAAATCAACAGTACATATCAACGCGTGGAAAAAATAATGTGATTATTAAAAATGAAGGTGTATATTTAATAGTAATTTAATTTTATAAAAATAAAATAATATGTTTTATATATTTAACATCTTTATTAAAACAGGCATACATATACAGAGAGCTTTTTTTATCAGTATACATTTCTCCTATGTATACATGCCAAATACGCGAGTCAAACGCATTAATGTATGTGTGTTTAGTTGCCTATAACACACAAGTGAACACACATATGCCAAATAGTCAACTAAACTTACACACATTAATCGGTTCAATGCGTTTGACTCGCGTTTTTTGCAGGTATACACTTCGCCTAATGTATACTGATAAAAAGCCTCTCTGTATATATATACAGGGTGTCTCAGCGTGCGCGCCGAGTAGCTTTACGGCTTTATAAAATGTTACAGTAGATTGACACAGTAGGGAATGCCCTTCGTCCACAGAACCATTGAAGATGACGACCGCAGTTGTCAGAGAAACGTTTGAATCATGCTCAAACAGACCATCCGTGTTTTCTAAAATGAGACTGACATTTTGAAATCATCAATCAAATACTTTCTAAAATGTTACAGTTGATTGACACCCCATCGAAAGGGATAAAAAATTTAATATTGATAAAAATGTCACTTGACATTTTTTATCCCTCTGAACAACAACAAAATTATTTTTATTATCTTGTAATATTTTCTCTGCAATTATCACGTAGTGAAATTATTAATTCAATGTAATATTTTCTCTGCAATTATCACATCACGTAGTGAAATTATTAATTCAATCAATGCGACGATTCACACTTTTACGCATAATTTTCAACGAATTCTAACGGTGAGTAATGATTCGTATCATCTGTTCGGAAATAAAATTTATTAAAATCGTTTTTTTCAAGGACACCCTAATCGCGGCGCGTTATCAATAGATTCCACATTCTCTTATCGTGTATTGATATTTGTATAAATAAAAATGTTTCGGGATTGGAATTTTGAACATTAATTATTGCAAATTTCTGTCAGTCGATTCGAATGAGGTTTAAAAATGTTTCCTTGTCGACATTACAAAAAATCCGCTTAAGAATTATTTTGAAATTCCTGGAGCAGAAAAACTATTTTTTATGATTTTTTTGTCAGTCGATTCGAATAAAGTTTAAAAATGTTTCCTTGTCGACATTAAAACAAATCAACTTAAGAATTATTTTGAAATTCCTGGAGCAGAAAAAGTAGTTTTTATGATTTTTTTGTCAGTCGATTCGAATAAAGTTTAAAAATGTTTTCTTTCTTGTCGACATTAAAAAAAATCCGCTTAAGAATTATTTTGAAATTCCTGGAGCAGAAAAAGTAGTTTTTATGATTTTTTGTCAGTCGATTCGAAATAAAGTTTAAAAATGTTTTCCTTCTTGTCGACATTAAAAAAAATCCGCTTAAGAATTATTTTGAAACTCCTGGAGCAGAAAAACTAGTTTTTATGATTTTTTGTCAGTTGATTCGAATAAAGTTTAAAAATGTTTTCTTTCTTGTCGACATTAAAAAAAAATCCGCTTAAGAATTATTTTGAAATTCCTGGAGCAGAAAAACTAGTTTTTATGATTTTTTGTCAGTCGATTCGAATAAAGTTTAAAAATGTTTTCTTTCTTGTCGACATTAAAAAAATCCGCTTAAGAATTATTTTGAAAATCCTGGAGCAGAAAAAGTAGCCTTTATGATTTTTTTGTCAGTCGATTCGAATAAAGTTTAAAAATGTTTTCTTTCTTGTCGACATTAAGAAAAATCCGCTTAAAAATTATTTTGAAAATCCTGGAGCAGAAAAAGTAGCCTTTATGATTTTTTTTGTCAGTCGATTCGAATAAAGTTTAAAAATGTTTTCTTTCTTGTCGACATTAAAAAAATCCGCTTAAGAATTATTTTGAAATTCCTGGAGCAGAAAAAGTAGCCTTTATGATTTTTTTGTCAGTCGATTCGAATAAAGTTTAAAAATGTTTTCTTTCTTATCGACATTAAAAAAAATCCGCTTAAGAATTATTTTGAAATTCCTGGAGCAGAAAACAGTAGCCTTTATGATTGTTTTTAAGAAAATGTTCCTCGATGCGCTTCAGCCGCCTTTTTCTTCGAATGAAAGAAGGAAAGCAACACTTCCCGCAAATGGCGATTATTTGGCATAAAATCAGATATTTTCATACAACCAAAAGTATACGAAGCAAAAACAAAATTACTAATGTGTCAAAGCGGTTTGTTTACTAAATGTCTAAACTTGGTTTGTGACGTTCTGGCTATGTCACAATCGATCAGCACTTACTACTAGAGCAATCTCTTGAAAAAAAAAAAAAAAACAGTGTGGAACTTAGTTGCGCATCTAATAAGTAACGGAGATTTGATTATTTTTGAAATGTTTTTTATTGATAAATGTGAAAATTGTACCATAAATGATGACTCGGTGACTTGAAAAGTATTTCTGTAAGTATTTTTTTTAGAAATTGGAAACTCTGAAACATATTTGTTAAACAAAACACTTTTTAACTTACTTTCTTTTGCATATTCTGACATAGAATGTATTTCTGCATTGATCAATAATGATATTTCCTATGGCTATCTCTTCTAGTTTTCAATATATTAACATATTTGTAAATAAAATTGTCAAAACTTGTTTTTTTTTTTAATAAACTCACCTAGCATTCATCTAGCGTATGGATAACTGCCATTTCGGTCTTTCGGACCTCGCCGGACCAGTGTGTTCCATGTGCAATACCTTGATCACGGATCTCCGGATTCATAAGTCAATGTAAACAAAGCGACCGTTCAATGTATACAGTCAGTAGAGGCGCTACCGTCGCCCAATAAAACACGGACGCTGAATTTTAATATTTATTGATATGTATAACGGATGTGAAGTTAGCCATAGATTTCAGCCATAGATTTTCAAATTTCATTATTTCTATACATATTCAAGATAAATAGATTGTTTTTACTTTAGGGTGTAAATACAACGTTGAATTAACAAAATGTGATACAAGCACCCCAATTTTTTTCAACCCTTAATAATTTTTATCACACCTTTAAATAATAAAATTTAAAAAAAAACAAAGTGCGCCGTCTCCTATAAAAAAGTTAGCAACAAATATGGATTCAGCACCCATTAAACTATTATTTGAACAAATAAAATTCGGACCACCTTATTTTCATCATACGAAAAAAAAAGGAAAGAAACAATGTCAGTCGGATAATATTTAAAATATTTCAAAGTCGGCCGCCTCCCATAAAGAAGTTATCAACAAATATGGATTGAGCACACATTAAACTATTATAAAATAAAATAGAATCACAATGCACTCCAAATTTAAATTTAAAAAAAATGTGTAAAAAAGATTTAAGAAATTGAAAAATATTATCAAATAATCATAATTCTTATTTAAGTCCTGTTATGGCTCACTTTTAAAATGTATTCATTATTAATTATTATTATTAATTATAGTTCAAATTTGTTAATAATTTTAATTTAGGACATAATAATTTAATCTAACATGAAAGAGTACAATAAAATATAATAATTATTAAATATTGGATCGGGGGATATTCTCCACTTTGCGTACCAAGTCTGAATGGCATGAATCAACTTTCATAGAATACTTAACGCTTTCTGAAATGTAGGTTTCTGGTTCTTAGGCAAATGACCACCAGGGATCAATTTTAAACAACAACGTCGATTACTGTGAATTGGACGAGAACTTTGAACCTGTCGATGGCAATTGTTTACAGCAGAATATCTTCCTTCGGGTTTCATTCATACCGCCCTTACCTTCGGCTTTCGTTAACACCTCCTCATAAAGCATCCAGACTGTCAAGATGACCACCAGGGATCAATTTTAAACAATAGGGTCGATTACTGTGGATTGGACGAGAACTTTGAACCTGTCGATAGCAATTGTTTACAGCAGAATATCTTCCTTCGGGCTTCATTCATACCGCCCCTACCTTCGGCTTTCGTTAACATCTCCTCATAAAGCATCCAGACTTACATGGTGTCAACAATGGGTTCATCAATGGAATGACATCGTCTTCACTGATGAATCAAGGTTTTGTTTATGGGCGAATGATGGTCGTATACGGATGGGGTTATGGTTTGGGCTGGACAACGGTCACCCCGTACGTTCATTCCAGGCACATTAAACGCACTTCATTACTTCGACAATGTTCTGGAATCGATGTTAATATCTTTCATGCAAACGTTGCAGAATACCACTTTCCAGCAGGTTAATGCAAGACCCCATACTGCAGTGGTTACAAGAAGGTTCCTGGAGCAGATTTCAGTGCAGATTTTGCCCAAGCTTGCACGGTCACAGAACTTATAGCCGATTGAACATGTCTGGGATGGGTCGGCATCTAAGACAAGTACCCAGGTTTCCTGAGAATCTGGATGAACTTCGACACCATCTAGAGGTTGCATGGAACGAGATATCCCAAGAAGACATCGAGCATGAGTAGAAGAGTAAATGCATGCGAAATCCGTGGCTGAGCGTTAAAAAAAGTTACGAAATACATACCCCAGATTTTATTGTTTTAAATGATTATCTAGACCTTTAGTAACAATCTAAGAACATAAATTGTGACAAACACCTTCTGTGGCTGAAGTTAAAAAATTTATAAAAAAAGTTACGAAATTACAACCCCTAATTTTATTATTTTAAATGATTATTCAGACCTTTTGCAACAATCTAAGAACAAAACAAGTTCCTGAGTTGTGACAAACACCTTCGTTTTGGACTTATAAAAGTTCGTCTCTCTATAGGAAATCCGTGGCTGAGCTTTAAAAACTTATAAAAAAAGTTACAAAATACATACCTCTGATTTTATTGTTTTAAATGATTATTTAGATCTTTAGCAACAATCTAAGAACAAAAACAAGTTTCTGAATTGTGACAAACACCTTCGTTTAGGACTTATAAGAGTTCGTCTCTCTATAGGAAATCCGTGGCTGAGCTTTAAAAACTTATAAAAAAAGTTACAAAATACATACCCCTGATTTCATTGTTTTAAATGATTATCTAGACCTTTAGCAACAATCTAAGAACAAAAACAAGTTTCTGAATTGTGACAAACACCTTCGTTTTGGACTTATACAAGTTCGTCTCTCTATAGAAAATCCGTGGCTGAGTTTTAAAAACTTATAAAAAAATTACAAAATACATACCCCTAATTTTATTGTTTTAAATGATTATCCAGACCTTTAGCAACAATCTAAGAACAAAAACAAGTTTCTGAATTATGACAAACACCTTCGTTTTGGATTTTGAATCTGATATGCCTGTCTTTATTCAAGGCTAATAATTGAAAGTAAAAATTATTTTAAATTAAGTTGGACATATCTTATCACAGTTCTTGTATAATTGGGTTATTTTCATTCGTTTATAAGCTATGAATCACTTTTAAAATAAATAATTTACCCGGCGCCTCCGCCATGGTGGAGAAGCCTGACGAATTCGTGGCTGGAAATCCATGAGTAACTTCACATCGGTATTATCGTTGCATTAGATTCGCTCAGTCAGGAAAACACTGATTCCTTTTGTATAACTTTAATGTTATTTAAGTTTCAACTATTTGTTTTTGTCATTATGAAACTTAGTTAGTTATAACTTGTCATTATTAAAATAAGAGTGTCTTAGTTTGATTTTAACTTGTCATTATAATACTATAAGAGAAATCGAAATAGATTGGTAATATTTTTGTTTCAGCAAAAATACTAATTCCCTTTGTATAACTTTAATTTTATTTAATTTTCAATTATTGTTTTTGTCATTATGAAACTAAGATACTCTTAGTTAGTTTTAACTTGTCATTATCAAACTAAGAGTGTCTTAGTTTGATTTTAACTTGCCATTATAATACTATAAGAGAAATCGAGATAGATTGGTAATATTTTTGTTTCAATAAAAACACTGATTCCCTTTGTATAACTTTAATTTTATTTAAGTTTCAACTACTGTCATTGTCATTATGAAACTAAGATACTTTTACTTAGTTTTAACTTGTCATTATTAACTAAGAGTGTCTTAGTTTGATTTTAACTTGTCATTATAATACTATAAGAGAAATCGAGATAGATTGGTAATATTTTTGTTTCAATAAAAACACTGATTCCCTTTGTATAACTTTAATTTTATTTAAGTTTCAACTACTCTCATTGTCATTATGAAACTAAGATACTCTTAGTTAGTTTTAACTTGAGCGTCTTAGTTTGATTTTAACTTGTCGTTATAAAACTAAGATACTCTTATAACCACTAGGGCATTCTTAGTTTGATAATGACAAGTTAAAAATAACTAAGAGTATCTTCGTTTGAGAATGACAATGACAATTGTTGAAACTGTAATCGCTTAAATAAAATTAAAATTATACAAAGTGAATCAGTGTTTTTATTGAAACAAAAATATTACTAATCTATCTATCTAGGTTTCTCTTATAGTATCGTAATGACAAGTTAAAATCAAACTAAGACACACTTAGTTTAATAATGATAAGTTAAAATTGTTGAAACTATAATCACTAAAATTAAAGTTATACAAATAAAATGAATCAGTGTTTTTATTAAAACGAAGGAGAAGCTTCAATTATCAATAATTAAATAACTAACTAACCATATTTATTCAAATGTGTATATGTATGTACAATAATATATAAAATTAGAATTATACTCTGTAAATGAATCGGCTATCGACCAGAGGTTTTTCAGCCTAATATATATAGATATATTTATTGGCAGATTATTTTTAACAAAGTAATAATAATAAATAAATACAATAAATAACTAACATAAAAATAAATTCTTCTGCCAATTGGCTATCGACCGTTGGTCTTTCCGCCTGATTTTGTAGGCGTCTGTCCTTGTAATAATTTAATATTTTTGCTGTTTAATAAAAAAAGGATATTGGAGGAATTATGGAGAAGATTTCAAAATTATATTTCCATCATTTTCACAAATGACCGGAATTATGTTAAATTTTACAACCCATAAAGTAAAATTACCAGTAATAACCATTTACAAAAGCCATAAGCGGCATGAATCTAATCAAAGCGTGAATTTATTAATAAATCCAATAAAACAAACACGACCGAGCCGTGCATTTGGCAGTGATCTATATAAATCAAGTGTGTGTAGTAAGCATGTAAATATTCAGCTGCATATTTGAATGCTCGACGAGTTGTTGAACCTGTAAACCAGCGTGTACTTTCATGCAGTGCATTTTTGTGATATTTTGAAATGCGTGTTTTATAAAATAAATCAGATTCACGAATGCTTTTAGGAAAATTTTTACTTTCCCCGGACCCCTGTCCAAGGGAAAATATTGTGATCGTGAAAATTTTCGTATATATTAAATTTTTATTTTTTATTGTATACTTTTTTCTCATTTATCACTTGGTAAAACATATTTAATAACCGTTTGTTATAATGAAATCACTTGGTTTTGTTTTACTAAAATTTTGTTATATTTTCGACTAGTTTCGGCTAGATGCCAGTAAAACAAAACCAAGTGATTTCATTATAACAAACGGTTTTTATTTTTTACCTTTTTACCGTGGTATATCTGTTTGTTTTAAAGTCGCCTTGAACTACCCCTTGGCGTGAAGAGTACCCTATGTTAATCCTCTAGATTTAGTTATTTAGTTATAAATTATAAATCTTTCGTTAGTGGCTGATTGGAGAAAATCCTATGCAAAAAAAAATTGTATGTTGTAAACAATTAGAATGGAGAATTCCGTAAAATAAAGTTAAAGTCATTTTTTTTATTCCCGCCTTCCCAGAAGAACTCGATTTACAAAAAAAAATCACACATAATCTGTGTAAAATGTATTTTTTCACTGTTATTTATATACACGATACAAAATATCATCAAAATATTTAATAAAACGATTGTCACACATAATTGACACATTTATAAATTAATTCGTTAAAGAGCATTTAACTATTGGAATCATTCATCCAGCCGGGGGGTTTTCACGCTACATTAATTCCGTTAAATTATGCCTCTTTTTTTTTTTTCGAAATGCATCGGATTTATTTTTATCGTTCGCACAGATGACACGAAATCGCCCATATATCAATCGGAGTTTTCATTCATTGAGAAATGGGTTGACGAAAAATGTGGATCGGCTTACTGTAATACCTGTTTATGCATAGAAAGTGGAACAAGTGTTCTCTTTTATTTATTTTTTTATTTTCGCTCCTTGTGCGTTTTTATTTTTTTGGTGAGCATATAATTATCAATCTATCTCGATTAATTAATTTGTTTACGGAATCGGTGTTTTTGATAAATTTAATCAGGGGCTTTATTCCTAAAATTGATCGGTTAAATCCCCATCTGAAGGACAGATTTCATGCAATCGAAACGTACAATTAATTTTAGGAATAAAGCTGTTTAACGTACTTACGTAGCGTAAGTCAAGAGTCACAGAGCTAAATGTGGAAATAATTTATTAATTATTTTCAAATCATTTTTATTTAATATATTTAAATAACTGTGACAAAGTGAATGAATACTATTTTCTATTTATAAAGCCTCAAATAAAATTTATTAAAAACAAACGGATCCCGTAAAAAAAAAAAAAAACATAATTAATCGAGAATTTCGGGGGAGAGTCTTAGAAAGAAAGACTGAACATCTTTATTATTGTATCCATTTGCCTTTATTATTTTTTTGCTTGGCATAAATGGGTTGTTAATTATAGATCTATTTATTTCAATCCATGCCTTTTTAAAGCCTTTAAGAGATCATGCTAGAGATAATGCTAATTATGTTCAAAAGTCAACCGTAATATTCTATACAGATAACACAAGAATAGTCACAAAATTTTTGTTAGTGAAACACGCTAAAGTCAAACTAGAGTCAGATTTTGTACAAACCTCGTCTTAGTTTCTAAGAAATAAGTTACAGAATGATCAAATGATTGCAGACAAGTTAAATTTCCCGCCGAAAAATCTGGGGAGTTTTATCGCTGCACTTGGAGCGATAAAACTCCCCATATGGAAAAATGAATAATATTTGACACTAGCAGCGATGTGCAATGCCAAAATGCGTTTTTAACAATCGAATGCATACCATTAACGAACTTAAAACAGTCTTTGGAAAATATATAAGGAACATAAGTCCGGAGCAGCTTCAACGTGTAAAAATTAAATATTGTAGTCGGGGATGGCCTCTTCATGGGGTTGGAAATTACACGGAATGCATTTAATTAAAATTTTAATAATCGCTAACAACAATTTCACATAACGTAGTGTAACCTTAATCTTCTAATCATTCTCTATGATTATTCAACCTGAACATAGCACCCCTAAAATGTCAAAAGTTTAGCCAACATAAAATACAGTTCCTTTCCGCGGCGTCAGATGGCGCGCGCAGGCGGGTAATTAAAAAAATAGCGCCTACAATTTATATCGAGCGTATAACAAAAATCGACGACGAAATTGGCGTTGGAAGGCTCGAGTCATGTCTGTACTAAGATCACACGCGTAACTTGTCAACGTGTACTGTGCGCGTGTGATTTTAGTTCAGACATGAGTTTAGATTTCCAATGCCCATTTTGTCGTTGATTTTTGTTATACTCTCGATAGTTATGATTAAATATTTTATTTATTTTTGGGATTTTTTTTTGCTAAGCCAAAGGAAATCTAGAGGATTTTCTTCTCACATAATTAGTTGTACCAAGATGCGTATTTAGTTGACTACCTATCAATTTTCAATCATTGTTAATCACTTTGTAGTTATATGTGTTAGTTTAGGTAGTTTTTGTTAAATATTTGATGTTCTCCTTTTTTTGTTACAGATGTACGAGGCTGTCCATAAATCTAACCAAACACATTCCCAAATGCTCCTCCGGTGATCATGGCGGACGCAACACTAGAAAATGAAGCGGACTCAGGCACGAACCCCTCGGCCACCGTCAACAACCACTCCGAGTCGTCGACGGCCCACGACGAGGAGCTCGAACAGAACGACGCGGACCGCGTCACCGGCAGCAGCACCAACTACGACTCGGGCGATGGCGGCTTACGCTGCGACAGCTGCGACTTCGAGGCCGTCAACAAGAGCTCCCTCGCCGCCCACATCAGCCAGGCCCACAACACCTCCAAAGAAGTCGAAATGGAAACGGAGAACAACAACCCGCCGCCGGATAGGATACACCGGAAGCTTTTCGAGTGTGATGTTTGCAACATGAAGTTCTCGAACGGGGCTAATATGAGGAGGCACAAGATGAGGCATACCGGGGTCAAGCCGTACGAGTGCAGGGTTTGCCAGAAGAGGTTCTTCAGGAAGGATCACTTGGCGGAGCACTTTACCACGCATACGAAGACACTGCCGTATCACTGCCCGATCTGCAACAGGGGGTTCCAGAGGCAGATCGCGATGAGGGCGCATTTTCAGAATGAGCACGTTGGACAGCATGATTTGGTCAAGAGTTGTCCGTTGTGTAGTTATAGGGCTGGATCTATGAAGAGTTTAAGAGTCCATTTCTATAACAGGTATAATTTAAATTGTTAATAACCGAAGCTTCAACTTTGTTTATCAATTAAATAAAACACTTTAAACTTTGTATAACACTTTAGTGTTAAAGTGTTTTATTCGAAGGTATACTTTAGACACTATATAGAAATTATATAGGTTAGGTTATAGTGGCTGATATTCTTTCACTTAGATCATTAAAGGCCCGTCGTCTGGTAACACGATTACTCTTCTTACGAACCTTTAGAATCCCTAATCATAATACGTCATTCTCATGACTTTTCTATCTTCCAAGGTCATCCTCATACCGATTCTGCTTATTGCTGTTGGCTGCATCAAGACAACTGTCATCCTAATACCGATTTTGTCTTCTCTGCGTCATTCTCATAATTATTCTGTTTTCCTAGGTGCCAGTGGTTGGCTGCATCAAGAGAACTGTCATCCGAATGCCGATTCTGTCTTCTCTGCGTCATTCTCGTGACTTTTCTATTTTCCTATGTGCCAGTGGTCTTTGATAATACCAACTGTCATCCTAATACCTATTATGATTATTGCAACTAATCTATCACTGTTGAGAACTGTCATTCTAATACCTATTTTGTCTTCTCTGCGTCATTCTCATAACTATTCTGTTTTCTTAGGTGCCAGTGGTTGGCTGCATCAAGAGAACTGTCATCCTAATGCCGATTCTGTCTTTTCTGCATCATTCTCATAACTGTTCTGTTTTCCTATGTGGTCTTTGATGATACCAACAGCCATCCTAATGCCGATTTTGCTTATTGCAATTAATCTATCACTGTTGGCTGCATCAAAGAACTGTCATCCTAATACCCATTTTGTCTTCTCTGCGTCATTTTCATAAACATTCTGTTTTCCAATTCCGGTTCTGTCTTCTCTGCGTCATTTTCGTGGCTTTTCTGTTTTCCTATGTGCCAGCGGTCTTTGATAATACCAACTGTCATCCTAATACCGATTCTACTTATTGCAATTAATTTATCACTATTGGCTGCATCAAGAGAACTCTCATCTTTCTTGTTTGCGTCATTCTCGTAAATCAGACCTAATAGCCCGGAAATCAACAATTCCAATCAAATTTGTCGTGAAAGCCTACAGAGTTTGATTTACAAAAGAAACTCAGATTTTTATTTTTTTTTTTGATTAATTTTAATAACAATTCTATTTTATTTATTTAGGCACGGCATCGATCTCGATAATCCCGGTCCAGCGGGTTCTTCGGCTTCCTTGCTGGCCGCTGCTGCCCAGCAGGGTTTCCCCATCGACAACACGCTCGGCTCCCTGAGCGGGCTGTCGCAAAGCGTGTCGGTCAGCATGACGGCGAATTACAGTGATAGCGGCGATTCGACGGGCGCCAGGTCGACGGACAACGCGACGCCCCCCATGCACTTCTTAACGCCCCACGTGGAGATCAGCATGGCCGACGCCCCAGCGCCAGTATTTTCACCGACATTAGTAAGTGGCGTTAATTAAATATGTATGGTTGAGTAATTGAAAACTTGTGATTTGAAGAATATCCATAAATGGATCATCAATGCCCAGAATTACGATCAATGGTAAAATCTTAATGCTAGAGGTTGGCTTTAACTGACAGTTGAATCCGAACAAATAGAGGCGGATACAGAAGATGTTTGGTAATTGACAATACTTTCAAAAAGAAACAACTCCATTCGTATTCAGTATTGGTTTGAAGAGGCGATTTATACATTTTACCCTCTTAACCATCGAAAAATATTAATGTTTCTCAGGAGGCTTCGAGATAGTAAATTTTATGATTTGATCATTAGTTTTGAACTTGATAGAAATTTTAGCTTATTCATTTGGTCGAGACAGAACCTACTAAATATTCAAGTGGAAATATTAGAGTGTGGAGTCTACTATGAGTCTACAAGAACAGGCGCGAAAATAGATTTTTTTTGGGAGGGTCATGTGGTTATGACTCCAGCATTACTAAAACGATATTTGTTTGTTTTTTAGTCAGCCATTATTTTTATTATTATTATTATTATTATTTTAGGGGGGAGGGTTGTCTGTTATAACCTCCTAACCATCCCCTATCTACGCCACTGTACATTTAAGAATTCATTCGCTTACGAACTACCGTTTTTTTTTTATTTTTGTGTGTTAAGTGTTAGACCATAGCAATTATTTTATTTTTAATTATGGTAGTGCAGTTTCTGGTCACTGATTAGAATTATCCTTGTCGATCATTTTATCGCATGACACGGCAAATTTCTCAGGCTAATAAAATGGGCTAGTAGGTAGATCCCTGATATTCGCCCTTTCTGGCGATTCCTCACCCAGTATGTTTTTTTTTTCTACTGGACTTTAGTCCATTTCCTCGTTCCTCACCCACAAAACAAAAACCGAGACTCCGGAAGAATCAGCTGAGTGCAGTCCGGTGAAACCTTTCCACTGGTTTCACGGAAGAAGAAAAAAAAAGAAAACCGAATCCTTATGGGACATGTTCAAGAAGGACAATGGTTTCAAAAAAAGGCTCACTGAAAGAACTGTAACTGCTGAAGTGGAAAAAAGGTGGAAGATAAAAAAAAGGAAGCTCCTGTAACGAAAAAAGAACCGAAGAAGTTTAAAATTTTTTAATTAGCTTGGGAGAAAGTGAAGATTGAAAAGGAGGTTTCGAAGGATTCGGCAGAAGAGAGACTCGCAGCGCAACCCTCTGGCTCGGCTCCGAACTCGTTAGGCGGGATCAATTCGGTTTTGAGCCAGTTAGAGGAGAAACAGGAATTGAGTACATTGGAAAAGTCCAAGCTCAATTAAATTAGGTTTAAGAAATTGGATAATATTGAAGAGGAGCTCAATAAATATAACAAAGGAAAATATGGTTATCTGGAAAGAGCAGATGTAAGGAGGTTTCAAATAGAGAAGGAGTTGAGGACAATAAAGAAAAACAAACGAATGAAAATAAATCCAGTGATTTACATTCTATGTCAGCTGTATGTTTTTATTTAATATGATCTATTTAAAGATTATATAGAAAATGTGAATTCCATTTCAAACAATAAAAAAAATACTGTTCTAAAATTGCCTGTGACATAGTAAGATTATTTTGAAGTATGAATTTTCTACTGGACTTTAGCCCATTTCTGGCCATTCCTCACCCAGTATGTATGGGTACAAACACCAACAAATGATAACGATTAGAAACGTCAATCTATTCGTAAAACTGCAAAGCGAAATACTTAATTTTTTAAATGTGTCTCAACACAGCCAGCCTACCTTGTCAAGATAAGCCAGCAGTGCCGAGGCAGGTAGATCCCTGATATTCTTCATTTCTGCTTATTCCTCACCCAGTATGCCATTTCTAATCCAGTATTGATTTTCTACTAGACTTTAGCCTATTTCCGGGCATTCCTCACCCAATATGGACTTTCTATTAGATTTTAGCCTATTTCTGGTCATTCCTCACCCAGTATGGATTTTCTACTAGTCTTTTGTTCATATCTGATCATTTCTCATCCAGTATGGATTTTCTATTGGACTTTGGCCCATTTATGATCATTCCTCACCCAGTCTGGATTTTCTACTGAACTTGAGCTTATTTCTGGACATTCCTCACCCAGAATGGATTTTCTACTAGACGTTGGCCCATTTCTGGTCATTCCTCACCCAGAATAGATTTTCTACTGGACTTTAGCCCATTTATGATCATTCTTCACCCAGTATCAATTTTCTACTGGACTTTGGCCCATTTTTGGCGATTCCTCGTCCAGTATAAATTTTCTACTGGACCTTAGCGTTTCGCAATATCCAATGATAAGATCCGCAATTTCATCCTCCAAACAGCACCCTCTCCAATCTGGCTATTCTACAATTCCCAATCTGTGCAGGTGTGCTCTAAAACTACAGTGTCAGAATGGCGGTGATACGTGTTAAATTCTCTCTGGACAGCATATTGATTGACTAGACTTGATAGTTAGCTATTGCTCGTAATTCTGGGAATAAGTCGACTAGCTAAGAACCCTAATAAAATTTTATGGTATGATATTTTTGAGGTTTCATTACATTAACCCCCTTTACCACTACTGGCGCGAATGACCTTTGCCGTCGAAGCGCCCTACAAACCTTCTTTACCACTACTATTATTATTGTAATTTTTTTTTCAGTCTGATCAACAGAATAGTAATAATGCTCAACCTGGCCAGAGTGCGGAGACGAGCCAGCGGCTAAACGGCGAGTGCCCTGGCTCCCCGCAGTCGGCCGACTCCAACTCGAACGCTCCGTCCAGTTCGCACACGAACACCACCATTAGGCTAGATCACGAAACGAACATCACTCCCTCCATATCCCTCATACCCATAAAACAGGAACCCAACGAGGAGTACGACAAACGGAACGGGCCTGTTAATCTAAGCACCTCACCGTCAGGTAAGCACTAATCGCAGATTACTCGATTAATTAATCGAATAAACTAAGATATTTCAAAAAATGAATAATTAACATCAGTTGGTTATATTAATAATCTGAAGTTATACTTTAGAAAATAAATAATGATTAGTTCAGAATTGTATGCATTATACCAGATGATAGAGAACTGTTCTCCTCTGGAGTTCTTTGGATGTGTCTGTAAGGAGATCAATGATATGAGTTCTATGAAATAAATATGAACTACCAATGTCTAAATATTAAAACCATTAATTATATTAGAGATAAGTTCTAATTCAACTTGTGTTTATTTTTAACTTGCTGCAAAAGAATAACTAATTTTAGATTTCTATGACGACGTTCATTCCATAAAAACGCAGCCGCCTTATGTCCAACAGTATATTTTAATTGAAATGAGGCGACTAAAATACAGAATTTATAGAGTACTTATGATTCCACATTAGGTAGTGTACAAATGCAGACGGCGACGTCGAGCAGTCTCAGTTCGCTGATAAAAGTCTCACCGCTGAAGAGTCTGCTCCGCGACGACCTGAAACGTAAGATAGTGACCCGTAGCTGTTCATCCCGTTCTCGCTCAACAGCTTCCCCGAACAACAACCCGGAGAGCAGCCCCAGCGACCCGGCCACCACCACAACCACCACCAACGGCACCATCACCTCCACAGGCCCAGAACAGCCGTCGGACTCGAGTGTATGGAGGGGGAATGGAAAACGGTCGCTCTCCGGTTTACAGTGCGTCTTTTGCGGGATCGCCTTCCCCGACCAGACCCTCTACTTCCTGCACAAGGGCTGCCACTCCGATGCTAATCCGTGGAAGTGCAACATTTGCGGGGAGCAGTGTTGTAATGTATACGAGTTCAACTCGCACCTGCTGAGTAAGAGTCACCAGTAGCCTTACGATTTTTTCGAGCCAGTTTTTTTTTTAATTTGAGCTAAAGGAATTTAGATGAGGAAATTTTACGAACAAAAATAATGTCGCATCAGTGCTTTCACAGCGACTGGTTTTATGTAATTTATTATTATTTTTAAAAGAATTAAACATTTGGAAATTGTTGCAATTTGTTGAAAAGTTTAAGTGTGTAGGGGGAATATTTCGAAAAATACCTCTAAATATAATGCATAGGCGGATGATATTTCTGATAATCTGTTGTGTAAATATTTTTTATAAATAATATATATAGAAAATCTTTATTTCTGAAAGATACGTTAAATTACAATATTTACAACATTACAATCATAAACATCTAGTTAAGCCTCAGAAAATGGCTATCGACCATCGGTCTTTCTGCCTTATAAATAATATAATTTACTGAAAAATAAAATAAAACACTTTCGAATACAAAATTCAATTTTAAGAATAATGAAAATAAATAATATTAAAAAAAACATTAACATTCTGTGTGGATTATAAAATTTGTGGAGAATCCGGAAATCGATTCTAACACCACTGCAAATTTAACTTATACTGTAAGTAAAAAAAAACATTCAAACATCAGCGTGTATAAAATCCTTAAGTTGCAGGATTTTCGATCTGATATTTATAATTATAATAAAAATCTATTTTTTAATGTAATGGAAAAAAAGTGCTCTTTTTATATAAATATTTCAGTTTAATTATGAATACATCAGAAAACTTAGTGTTTTATTTTATTCTTCTTTTTTTTTTTTAATTATTCGATGCAAAATCTAGAGCTTTTGAGATTCACTTTTATAGGAGTTTTGATTAAAATAAAAAAAAAATAATATTCGAGCTGAAAAACAATTAAAATCTATATATAAAAAAAGAACAAATAAAACAAAATTATTTTTTTAAAAAGGAACTTCATATCGGGTTATTTCTTCTTATTCTTGCGGGTTTTATGGTCCCAGCCTTTCAGCTCTATTGACCAGCTACTGCTTCATTTAATCAACTTCGAGATAGGGGGTAGGTTTGTAGTTAGTGGATGAGGTTTGCTAAAAAGATTGGGGACAAACACATATAGTTATAAAAGAGTGTTAGTATTGGCTAGGAATGAGAAGAGGGTGAGATAGGTGTTGATAGAACAGAGTGGGAGAATTGTAGACATAGAAAGAGGGGCAGTATGTCCAAGAGATGAGGGTAGAGTATAAATTTTGACATTCTTTGTAGTGATTATAGCAAGAAAAAAATATGTGATCTACATCGCCAAACGAACCGCATGAACAATTATATGAGGGGATGGCTTTGATTTTGTATAGGTGGCTCGGAGAAGAATTGTAGGCAGTTTTAAGGCGTATAATTGATGTAATGAATCGTCTGCCACGAACCTTAGGGTCATAAAACCAAGGTTTGGGTGGAATGGTCGGATGGAGAGAAAAGTATCTAAGGTGCGAGGAATCAGGATATTTAATCACAACACAGGATGGATAACTAGTGATGGCAATTTCGGTTTTTCAAACCTCATTAGACCAGTATGTTCCATGTGTAACGCCTTCATGCAAAAGATGGCGCTTACGTCGTATTCCATTTATTTTTTATTGTGTTTGAAGAAAAAAAAAGAATGTTTCTATTAAAAACATTTTTTATTATTATTTCTGTGGATTCTGATTATATATTTTTATAATACAAACATTCTTTTTTTTCTTCAAACACAATAAAAAATAAATGGAATACGACGTAAGCGCCATCTTTTGCATGGAACATACTGGTCTAATCTAATATGTATTCCATTTATTTTTTATTGTGTTTGAAGAAAAAAAAAAAAAGAATGTTTCTATTAAAAACATTTTTTATTATTATTTCTGTGGATTCTGATTATATATTTTTTTAATACATTCTTTTTTTTTTCTTAAAACACAATAAAAAATAAATGGAATACGACGTAAGCGCCATCTTTTGCATGGAACATACTGGTCTAATGAGGTAGCTTCGTGACAATCGTCGAGTGAAACAAACCCACTCTATTTAATAAAGAAAATTGCATTTTATTCAAGAATGACTGAGTGTAATTTTCTGTTAATGTTCAACATTCAGAGTTACTTACATCTTAATCATATCCAGTATTGAAAATAATTAATTTCAAAAAGTTTTTATTCTGATTTTAAAAAAAATCTACAGAAGAGAACAGAAACAATATCCAATAGCCATTGTTGGACAGTATTGAGTCCAACAATGGCTCAAGCTTTAAATAGGAGAAAGGACATCTATATTTATTTAAATAATTAAAGTCTCCACAACCAACATAAAGAAGATTAAAGATTGGATTGTTTTAATTCAGCCGAATATTTTTTTTTTTTTTTTTCAAGAAAAATTCCCCGTATACACACAAAAACTCCAGTTTGGAAACCCGTTGAATACGAACTTATTTATAAGTTCATGTGTATTCAATTCCTTTAAAACATTCAGGCGTTAATAATTTTATTTTAAAAAATATATATATTATTTAAAAAAAAACACAATTTTGTTAATTTAATGAAGATGGCGCTTTGCGCTAATTTCCCAAATACATGATACATTTTCGTTTGTTTTTAAATTATATGTATGCGAGGAAGAAAAAAGAAAAGACAAAATAGTACGTATTTTATTTTTTTAGGGAGACAAAATGAGAATAAGAGAAAACCTTGTACATATCTATGATATATATATATATATAAATATTATTTTTTTAATAGACGAGTGCCTATTAAATGTGATGACATGAAACAATACCTGAGTAAAGAAAAAAAAAATATATTAAACATTCCGTCCAATTGTAATGTAATGAAAGATTTAAGAAAAATTAAAAAATAAATTTAAAGATGATATAATTATTTTATAATATATAATGTAATATAGAAGTGAAATGAAGAAAAAACATAGTCTATTTATTAAAGTTAGTGAAGGTTGTTTGAAATTGAGAGGGGAAATTTTCTTTGTTTTGTAAACGAAATGTTTTTTGTAGAAAAAATAATCATTTTAATTGAAATAAAAGAAAAATAATGAACTTGGTATTAATGAACTGATTATTAAAAATCAGCCAATAAAACAAATAAAATCAAAATGAATGATTTTTAAATTCTCGACTATTTTCATGTTAATGCAATTTATATTGAAAAATACAAAAGTGGATACAATCAATTTTGATTGAGCTAACAAACAAAATGAGAATATAAAATAAAACAAATAAAATTAAAATGAATGATTTTTAAATTCTCGACTATTTTCAGGTTAATGTAATTTATATTGAAAAAAAACAAAAGTGGATACAATCAACTTTGATTGAGCTAACAAACAAAATGAGAATATAAAATAAAACCAATAAAACAAATAAAAATAAAATGAAGATTTTTAAATTCTTGACTATTTTCGGGTTAATGCAATTTATATTGAAAAAATACAAAAGTGGATACAATCAACTTTGATTGAGATAACAAATAAAATAAGAATATAAAATGAAACCAATAAAACAAATAAAATTAAAATGAATGATTTTTAAATTCTCGACTATTTTTGGGTTAATGCAATTTATATTGAAAAATACAAAAGTGGATACAATCAGCTTTGATTGAGCTAACAAACAAAATAAGAATATAAAATAAAACCAATAAAACAAATAAAATTAAAATGAATGATTTTTAAATTCTCGACTATTTTCGGGTTAATGTAATTTATATTGAAAAATACAAAAGTGGATACAATCAGCTTTGATTGAGATAACAAATAAAATGAGAATATAAAATAAAACCAATGAAACAAATAAAATTAAAATGAATGATTTTTAAATTCTCGACTATTTTCGTGTTAATGCAACTTATATTGAAAAAATACAAAAGTGGATACAATCAACTTTGATTGAGATAACAAACAAAATGAGAATATAAAATAAAACCAATAAAACAAATAAAAATAAAATGAAGATTTTTAAATTCTTGACTATTTTCGGGTTAATGTAATTTATATTGAAAAATACAAAAGTGGATACAATCAACTTTGATTGAGATAACAAACAAAATGAGAATATAAATTATATTTGTAAACATTTTTCAAATTTAACAAAATCGTATAATTTTGTTCATATACTTCTATAAAAATATCTAAATCTACTTAAATATTTTTATAATCTTGGAATAAATGTGATAAAAAGCAAGTTAATTAATAGTTGCTTAACATACAAAAAAAAGTAATCCGTCCGTAAATTAGGAAGAAAATAAATTTATAAATTAAAGTGTTCCTTAAATAAATAAAAACAATTACCAAAGAGGAAAAAATAATCGATCGGTAAACTAGGAACAAAATATATCTGTCAATTGACGTGATTTTTCAAATTTTAACAAATCTTCCATATATTAAAAAGAAAACATTTCATTGAATAAATATTATAATATATCTATGAATATATACTGGATGCGGCAAAAGTCTGGTGTGAAGTAAGGAATTTTATTTTCAACCACATCATTATACAACACTTCACATTACTCAACCTAAGTTATTCAGTGATGTATAACTAAGTAGAAGCCTTCACAATATAAAATAATTAATAAAAAAAATAGATTTATAAATTATAAAAGAAAATATTTCTTTCAATTAGAGTGATCTTTAAATAAAACAAACACCTCACACTGAGAAGTAGAGAGGAACATATAACAATGTTATATAAGACTAAATAAATAAAACAAACAAATGAAGAAAATTTCCCCCTGCTTTACAAAATATACACAAATTTACGAATTAAAAATGCCTTAAACGGTTGAATCAAACTTTCATTCAACGCTTTATCATTCTAAAACAAAACCCTTTTAAAAAACAGCCTGTTGATATTTACATTACATTAAAGCGTTAATTTAATCATTCCAAAAAAACCTTTTTTTATATTAAAAAAACAGCCTTTTGATATTTTCAATTACATTCGTATCTCATTTATTAAAGCGTTTAATTTAATGTAACAAACAGTATTTCGCGTAATGAAATTTTTGCCGGATTTGATTTAGTGCAAAATCCTCGTGTTTTATTTTTCGTGTAAAGGAATTGCACTGTTTAGCGGTTAGTTTTATTGTTCTTTCTGTAATATTTTAGGGTGCCCCGGACGGTGGAAGTCGTCCGCCGAGATTACTCGTTGTTGTCCACGCAAAACACATTCCAATTGTATTTTTATTTTTTTTGTTTCGATCGAATCTTGTGATTGAATTTTTTTGTAATTTAAACAAGAAAGTGTATGTATTTATTATTATTTATACAAAGTGTAAATTTTTTGCTGGTGAAAGGGGTAAATAAATATCTATTAAAGTTACGGTTTTTTATTTTTTTATGTTATTGTAATATTATCTTTTTACTCGTTTTTTTTTTTTGCTGTTATATCTTTCTTTCTTAATCTTATCCTCGTTTACCCGTATTAGGTTTCTCATTTCGTTTGAGTGTCCTCCCCTTGAATCGCACTTCTATTACTTTTAGGTACTCTGAAATAGCCTCCAGGATTATCTGCGTATTTTCTCCTTGGGGCGAGAATTCAAGTGGTGATTTTTATACTGTAAACTCATAAATTATATATTTTATAATCAATGACACTGATAAATAATAATTAGGAGTTGCTAAAATCTGACGAAAGAATTACTACTCAACAACAAATAATCGATTTGACTGAAAAACTGCTGAATATAAAAAAAGCAACACGAAATGATTTTGCTTTATGATAATGAACCATCACACACAGCAAAACCGTCCATGGAAACGATTAAGACATTTAGTCGGGATTACCCATTTTTCGTACGGCATACTCACCAAACTACATAAAAATTGGGATAATAAAATAATCTTTGTTAAAAGCAATATTTATTCTCGAATATACTCTTTCAAATATAAAACAGTTGATAAAGATTAATGTTATTTATATGTCACCATATTCTGAACAGAAAACTTTGTCTAAGTTAAAATCAATATACATTTACATAAACAGGCAAACATCCTTTATTTATTTGAAAATTAAGATAATTAATGAAAACACAACACCACACCATCCGTCCAAGGAGGGGAAGAAGAACTCGGGGAAATTGAGGAAACATGGGAGGGGGAATTATACACAATAAAAATAAAGTATTACAATATTAAAACCACAATGTACAGCGAAAAAGAAATAAATGTATCGTTTCGAAATAATTGACGAGTTAAATATTAATTGAAATTATTATTTTCAATATGAAGATCATTAAGGCTGGGTTATTCAATTAATCAAGCTTCGTTTTTATATAATCAATTAAATAAAAATTATTTGAAAGTAATTATTAAATTAATTCCACATTTAGCTCTGTGACACTTTGACTTACGTTACGTAAGTACTTTAAACATACACTTATTATTAAATATTCAGCCACCATTCATCTAGCGATGACGATGCCACATAAAATTAGGAAATAGATAGCGCTTGCGTCGTCTTTCATTTATTATATATTTTATTTTATTATTTGAAAGTAATTATTAAATTAATTCCTTATTTAGCTCTGTGACACTTTGACTTACGTTACGTAAGTGCTTTAAACATACACTTATTATTTAATAAAATGTTCAGCCACCATTCATTTAGCGATGACGATGCCACATAAAATTAGGAAATAGATGGCGCTTGCGTCGTCTTTCATTTATTATATATTCTTATATAATAAATTTATTAAATGAAATTCATTTCATTTTCTCTTAAAAAGGACAAGTTCGCCTTCCTTCAGTGGACGATACGATTCTCGGTTGTCTAGTTTGTAGACTCGATTCATTGACGATGCCACATCAAATATAAAAGAATATATAATAAATTTATTAAATGAAATTCGTTTCATTTTTTCATAAACAAGACAAGTTCGCCTTCCTTCAGTGGACGATACGATTCTCGGTTGTCTAGCTTGTAGACTCGAATCGTTGACGATGCCACTTGAAATCAGGCAAAAGATGGCGCTTGCGTCTTCAATTTATATGATTCGTTTTTTTTTTTTTTCGTTTATGGATTATTTTCAAATCAAACATTAAATAATTGTTTTATACTATTTGTAAATAAAACATCACCTCAACCTGAGAAGTAGAGAGGAACATATAACGATGTTATATATGACAAAATAAAATAAATAAATAAAACATATTTTATTTTAAATTTCACAAAATGTATTGTAGAGACACTGCTATAATTGTTTCCCCAACACAGTGGCTTCAACAAGCAGATGATTATTCATGATAATAAAATGTAGAGACACTGCTACAATTGTTTCTTCAACACAGTGGCATCATCAGGCACATGATTAATGATGATAATTATTCTATTAAAATGATGCTCAAATGCAACAATAACTCGCTGATCAATTAAATGTGATACTAGAAGCCATCTCCATATGGTTGAAAGCCATGGAAAAGATCCAGGCCTGCTAGGAACGAGGCCCTCATTATTTACACTCCCTGGCACCCTGGAGAGCAATCACCAGTTTATAACTTCTTTTTGCAAGGAAAAATTACCCGTAGATTAAGGATCTTCAAAGAAGACCTAAGCTCAAATTATGCAATAAATGTACTCTTGAGGCTATCAAGCATGCTACAATTGTTTCTCTAACACAGTGGCATCATCAGGAAAATTATTAATGATAATAATTAATTGCAAAGATATTACTACAATTGTTTCTCCTACACAGTGGCATCATCAGTCTACTTATTAATGATGATAATTAATTGCAGAGACACTGCTAAAATTGTTTCTCCAACACAGTGGCATCATCAGGCAAAATAATTAATTAATTATAATAATTAATTGTAGAGACACTGCTACAATTGTTTCTCAAACACTGTGGCAACATCAGGCGAATTATTAATGATGACAATTAATTGCAGAAACATTGCTACAATTGTTTCTCCAACATAGTGGCATCATCAGGCAAAATAATTAATTAATGATGATAATTAATTGTAGAGACACTGCTACAATTGTTTCGTCAACACAGTGGCAACATCAGGCACATGATTAATATAACGATGTTATATAAGACTAAATAAAATATGTTAAACTTAATATTTCTCTTACAGAAAAGGCCCGATTAAATATTATTATATAAATATTAGAGATGGGAAAAGTCGATCTTTTTGTCACTGCAAAATGAAGTATATGAAAATGTTCTTAATGTTATTTTTAATATTAATATTGGGAAGTGTCAGTTGAGGAAAATCGAGTGAATTTAGTAATCGAATATTTTTGAATAACTAATTTTAAATAGCTAAAGTTTGTTTATTAACTTTAGCTACAATAAATTGGAGTATATTAATAAATAATTAATTGGAGTTTATTAATAAATAATTAATAAACTCCAATTTATTGTAGCTAATGTTAATAAACAAACTTTAGCTACTTAAAATTGGTTATTCAAAAATATTCGATTACTAAATTCACTCGATTTTCCCCAACACTAATAAATATTGTATTGAAACAGTAATAAATTATTAATAGTATTTCACATTAATTTCGTATTACTTTAGTAAATATATTACTTGTTTATATATTTCTTCAGTGGCATCGACGTATATAAGCAGAGCCTTAATTAAAGCCATAATTGAAAAACCCAGCCTGAGTGATTATTTTGTGCAAAGGAAAATAAAATTATTTCGCACACACGTACTTGTATTACGCCAATAATAATTTCTTTCATTCAAATAAAATTATTTCGCATACAAGTATGTATTTGAACTATGCGAATAATTTCTTTCATTCAAAATTTCCTACGTATAAAAGAAATTATTAACAACCAAATTTGAAAATAACAAACAGAGAAATTATAAACGACTTGAAAATTACAATTAAAAAATTATTAGAACATGTAATAAAATGTGATTTCGTTTTGCCTTACCGATCACTCGAATTACGAAGATGTGAAATTACAATTATGAAAACATATTGACAAATAAAAACCAATGGACAGAAATTATTTTATGACTTCTTTAAAAAAAAAAGTCTGTTTATAAGTATGAATTAATTACAATTACATTTTGAGATCCGACAACAGGTTTCAACATAATTAGCGTAATCAAGAAAATAATTTTTAGATCATCTAATGAACTCATCATTTCATCTAATGATCTTTTTTTCATCTAATGAAGTGATGAGACAAAAAAAATAAAAACTAGTGATGGGCAAGATCGACTGCTTGATCCTTGCAAGTGATCGAGTCACTCGATCTTCTTGAGCGACTCAATTTTTTTTAAAGCTTTTTTATTGCATATTGGAAGTGCGCATTTTTATTTGCTACTGATTTTCCAGGAAATTTTATAAGGGTGTTGTATATTAGTTTTATTGATGTATTCCCATGTTTTGATGTATTGTACTTACACTGGCAATAATTATTATTATTAAGGACCGAAACACCTCCGGTTGATAGCCCAGGACAGATAAACCTTCATTCTAATGTATATACTCAATGTTTGTAAAAATACGAATGACCAAAAATGTTGAAGCGCTCAATAATTCCAAAATAATATAATGAGGTTTTTTTAGATTATATAAAAATTATGTTCTTATCGCACCATAATAGGTTTAGGTTAATCAATTTTAATTTATGGATAAATTCAATTCAATATGGCATTTAACTGTTGTTGTGTAATTGTAATTAACCATTTACTTATAAAACAAACAATAATTCAACCACATATATATATATATATATACAGAGTGATTCAGTTTGGCGTTCCACCCCCTTCTATTTTTTTTTATTTCGACAGTAAACTATAATAAAATATGAAAACACTTTGTACACTTTTCTTCACTTATTTATTTATTAACAGATGTACATTTCGATCACCATGTGATCATTATCAATGTTTTGTTGTAAAAATTTGTTGTTTGTAAAACAAACAATGTAATTACATTGTTAGTAAAACATACATATATTTAATATTTCTTTCAAATCTTCACGAAACTCACATTTAATTAAGTGTTAAACTATAATAAACCATATATATTTGTAAACAGCAAGAAATTCTCTATTTAATAGTGTCACCAAATTGACAATAAGATGACAACTGTCAATGTAGTGATAGTCAACTTTTTTTTTCAAATGACACCTTATCTATTTTTTGTTCAATTCAGATAGGGGGAACTTTCCTGCACCCAAATATCCATCACAACTATACATTTAGCTAACAAGAAAAAAATGAATAAAATAAGAAAATATGCAAATCGGTTTAATTTATAATAAAAACAAATATAAAAAAATTAAATAAACCATTTCATGAAGTGTTCAAAATGCCCACCACCTACTTCTAAACACAACTCTCCTCTATGCAAGACTCTTTGAATACAGACACGTTTCAAAATATCCCGATTTAATTTGCGGCATTCAATGCGAATCCTATTTTTTGATATTTCCTTATTAAAATAGTTTTTTTTTTGTTAGCTAAGCGTATCAAATTGAACAAAAAATAGATATGGTGTCCTTTGAAAAAAAAAAGACTATCTCTACCTTGACAGTTGTCATCGTGTTATCAATTTTGTGACACAATGGTAAAGAAATTCTCTATTTAATAAAATAAAGAAATTCTCTATTTAATAAAATAGAGAATTTCTTGCCGTTTACAAATATATACAGTTTGTTATAGTTTACTGTCAAAATAAAAAAGTTAGAAGGGGAGTGGAACACCAAACTGAATCACCCTGTATATAATCGGGAGCTATTCCATAAGGGAAATATTAAGTTAAACGTGACGTTATTTTCTAATAGAGTGGTGAATTTTTTGATACTCATAATTGGTATCTCGGAAACAATAAGAGACTTGAGGTCACTTAAATTAGAGAAAAGTAGCTAATTTTAATAAAATACCACCAATAGCAGGCAAGATTTTTTTTATGAAATAATTATTCTCAGTTTTTTTTTGCAATAAATCAGGAATCTATCAAAATAATATATATATTTTTTTCTCAATCACCTTTAAAATGAGCTATTTTTCTCTAATTTAAGCGATCTCGTGTATTCACCACCCTGTAAATATATATATTATCATATAACCCTTATACCCTTTCGAGTGTCAGGTAAACCCTGTAAATATACATATAATTAATAACTCTCACGGTAAACTTAACATTTCCCGTATGAAATAACCCCGAATATTAATTTCACTTAAGAGTTAAACTTAAATTAATTCAGGTTTGATTTTATATCCAGATGAAATAAAAACGAATATCCGCTTCACTTCCATTTCCATATCTATATATATACAAATAAATCATTCATTAGATTAAAAATACATCTTTGTTTAAATTACTTTACAAACTTTACAACTCTACAATCTCATTAGTAATCAAGATATTTTATACACCTTTTTCACGAAGTATTTATTTTTTTTACATCCGAAATTAATTGCATTTGTGTTTTGTTCTATTATTTAAATAATAAAAAAAAAAATATCTGCTAAAATTGGATTTTTTTAAACTAAAGCGTTTTAATTTTGGCTGTCTATATAAAATTGCAACGATGTATAACAAAGTGGAAAAAAAAAGTAGTTACGTGAAACAATTTTAACTGATACCAATCGATAATTATTAATTGAAAACTGAAACTTTTGATCAAAAAGCAGCAATTTTAGATTGATTTTAATCAAAATTGTACAAATTTATTGTAGATCACTAATTTATGGCAGAAAATAAGTCATTTTGATATGAATTTTAAAAAATGTTAATTTTATATCAAAATGGTATATTTTCTGTCATAAATTATATATATAATCGATGTCCCCTTTTACCAATTGGTGTCGGGGTTCATAAATTATTGATCTACAATAAAAAGTGTTCAATTTTGGTAAAAATCAATATAATATTGCAACCTTTTTTATCAAAAACTTACCTAAATACAAAAAAACATCTGTTTTGTCAGTAAAAACGTTTTTGATCAAAAATCGACTATTTCGGCCTAAAAATAATCACATTCAGTTAAAAAAAATTATCAACTTAAAAAAATATATCATTTATATCCGTAAATCAACACATTTCAACTGTAAATCAAAAAATAGCAATTTAAACCAATTTAAAAAAAATGCTCATTTTTACACTTAATCTACATTTTTATATCAGAAATTGACCATTCTGATTAACCTAAAATTGAGCCCCATTTTTATAACATATTTGTTATTTTGACATATTTCATATCAAAATCAAACATCGCTTATCAAAAATATCAATTTTTACAATAATTATACTGTTTCGACATTAATTTAACATTTTTATTGAAAATAAACGATTTTTTTTTAAAATGAGCCTTTTTTGATTAAAATTATACTACTTGGACTTAAAATCAACAACTTTTAACCAAAACAAACGAGAGTGTACAAAAAGTGATCATTTTTTAATATAATTCGATTTTTGAAGCGTCTATTACAGCCCTAAATGTAATTATTTTCTAAAGAAATGCTCATTTTTGACATTAAATCCACATTTTTAGATAAAAAATTGACCATTCTGATGTAAAGAATGTTTAACCTAAAAAAAAAAACAAATATGTTATAAAAATAGACCTAATTTTTATAACATATTTGTTATTTTTTTGTAAAAAGGTGATTCCGTAATAAAATTATTATTATTACTTTTTTGACATTTTCTCAGACCAAAATAAAGTGTTGCTTATCAAAAATACCAAATTTTACAATAAATTTACTATTTTGATATAAAATAGTAAACCAAATTATGTATAAATAAATTAGCATTTTTGGTTAAAATTATACTACTTAGACTTAAAATCGGTAATTTTTAACAAAAACACGCTAGTTTTTACAAAAAGTGTTCATTTTTTAACATAAATATATTTTTGAATCGACTATTTTAGCCTTAGTATGATCATAAAAAAATACTTATTTTTGACTATAAATTCACATTTTCAGATAAAAAATTGACTATTCTGATAAAAACGACACTACTTGGACTTAATACAGAAAATTGTTAACCAAAACACACTACTTTTTAGAAAAAGTGATAATTTTTAAATATAAATCTATTTTTCAATTGACAATTTCAGCCACAATATGATCATTTAAAAAAAAAAAATGCTCATTTTTGACTCTGAATCCACATTTTTAGATCAAAAAAAGTGCAAATTAAATAATGTGAAATGAACAAATACAATTTGTTAAATAAAACACTTTTTAACTTTGTTTGTATAACATGTTGTTTTATTTTAGTGACTATAATTTCGAAGCATACAGCAACATTATCAAATTTAATGCTCTATGCTTCGAAACTATAGTCACTAAAATAAAACAACATGCTATACAAAGTTAAAAAAAGTGTTATATTTAATAAACTCAAAATGTATAACCGAGTGAAAGCCTTAACAATCGACAAATGAAATTTGTTTTTAGAAATTGTTACTTGATGAAATGCAATTAATTTCGAATATTCATTATAACTATTTTTTTACTTATTTGACGAACAAAATACACATTTTCTTGCTTTACTAATTATTTTTATTAGTACCAGCTCGAAGATTCTGAAAGAGTTGCTTTTGTGACTGCACTTCGAAGTTCGAGCCGTGGTTCGGTATCGCTCCAACTTCGTTTTTAGTCATAATAGATGGTTAATAAATGAAAATTGGTATTTCTGGATTTTTTATTTGTAATAATTGCAGGAAAATAATTTCCTGTATTTTTTTAATTGGAATATAAAATAAATTGTTTTCAGAGATTTGAGACTTGAATTTAGTTTCCTTTAAATTGATTCAGAATGATTTCAATCGGAATATAAAATCAATTTTTAGACGTCCTTGTGCTGTACATAAAAATAAATTTAAAGACGCGCATGCATGACTTTTTTTCATTTTTAAATGTTCTGTTTACTAACTATATTTACAAAATGTACTTAAATATAATTTACCGCTTTCATTTTTTTTTTTAACTAAGTCATCGGGGATTTGTACTCGCGCGCGCTTTTTTTATTTTATTTTAGTAAATTTTATTTTTTTATCACAATTTTCATTAAAATAAAAAAAACGAAAACCTACTTTATGGGCGGTTGCTGTTTCCCGGTACTCGACTGGCTCAAGCCGATTTGAATGTGCTTCATGTGCACCTCGACGTTCGTTTGGAAAACGATTTGGTTGTCGGGGGCGAGTTTCCTCTTTATTTGCTCCATCGTGCCCTCAAGGACTTGCAGCTCGTAGGCGTTCTGATCTGAGTCCGAGAGGCATTTCACTTGGAGCATGAGCGCGGTTAGGTCGGTGACTAAGTCGACGATCGCTTCGCTCGAGACAGTCGTTTTGTCGGAGACGTTGTTGTTTCTCTGCACGATTTCCATCGCTTCTTCGCGACATTTCTCGCGGAGGTGGCTAGGGGCAAGCATTGCCGCTACGCTGGGCTCCAGAGCGATTTCCTGACATGAGATTTGCATTTCGTCTAGATAGACTTGCAAGTCCTTGTTCAGTTTTTCTAAATCGATCAGGATTCCAGCGTAGCGCCTTTCGAAATCCTCGGGGATTTCTTCGTCGACCGAATTGAATTTTTCGGCTTCCGTATTCATACTTTTCAGTAGCTTGACTTTAAGCCGTTTCGCTGTTAATATTTTCCGCACCAGCACCATGTTTTCGAGTAATTTCAAAGGAAACCCGCCGATTCGTTCCATCCCTTGTGTAATCGGTTTATGCACCGCCGTTCCCGATATTAAAGGATCTCTCCTGTATTTAAGGTTAATATTAGAGAAAGCAGGGCTTTTCATTTGTAAACCGAAATTTGAATTATTCCCATTCCGGCGCATTTTCACTTGCATCGTGTTAATCGGCATCGTATCGGGGGGTTCGTTTGAAAGAACCTCGTAATCAGGAACAGAATGCGTACCTAAACCCGATCTTTCGAATGTTATCCGGTATGTATTATTTGAAGTGTCAACCGCATCGATGCTTCCTGTGAATAAACCGTCTTGCGGTTTCCGTAATCTTGCTGTGACTTTTGTGCCGATTACTAATTGCATAGGAATTTCATTCGGTAAATCCTGAAAGGCGGAATAATCACTGACTTTCCGCTGCTGTAAAGCACGTATTTTATTTCGCTTCTTCTCCAAATCAAGCCGTTCTTGATTGAAGAAAGCTTGCGAGCATCGGCGAGGCCGACCCATCATCCTACGTATTTTCGTCCATTCGATCCTAGTAAGTTCCCTCGTTTTTAATTCAGGAAACGATTCTTTTAAACATATAGTAAAATCGTTATCTCCACTAAACAAACACCGATCGATATTACTGTAAAACCATTCGTAACAAACCCATTTGTGCGCTTTCGGCAGCTTCAACAAATTCCTCAACCGCATCCCGATCTTCTGTCCGATTTTCCTGTCGGGCGACTGCAGAGGAGCAGGCGAGTAATTCCTCTTCGGAGTCCGCTTGCTCTTCGTCGGAGTCTCCTTCGTTTTATACGGCTTCTTCACCGGGGTGGGCTTCGGCTTCTTCACCCTGTGATGCGGCGTGTTCACCAACTCATCATCGTAAAAAAGCCGGTTCTTCTTCCTAATCCGGACCGGCATACCCCGCGCGTTCAAAACCTGAGCCGGCTGACTCGAGACTGGCTTCGTGATCGGTGTTCCGACTCTCTGCAAGCCCAAAGCCGCAGGATCCAACTTCGGCACGTCTTCCATTAAATTATCTTCCTCATCCTCCTCCGACATCACTTCCTCTTTTATCTTCTCCGTCTTCATTTTGTTCAATTTAATAAATCTGGAAAAACATATTTTAAAAATATTTTGAAAAAAATTAAGTTTATTATAAATAACAAAATCCCAACACTCGAGAGTTTATTATAGTGATTTAAATGATTATATAAACAACAAATCCCTTTAGCCCGTTTTCAAACAACCCTCCACTGCGGATCCGCTTTTTTTAGGTTATAAAAATTCGAATTCGATTGTTTGAACTCGGGATTTGAATTTCGACATTGGGCTCCATTTTCATTTGAATTTGAAACACGGCGATTGCGCCCGCCGCGACGCCGCACTTACCTGCCTCGGGAGATCGCGCGCCGGGGCCCTCGGCGTCCGGAGTCCTCCGTTTTCCACAAAACACCCGATTTGGGCGCAAATCAATCGCTCCGTTTAATTTAAAACAAACCAAAACTCACTTTCAAGTTCATCCGCCATATTGACGTCGACAGTTTGGAATCATGGGAGTCGGCTATGCGGCCAACTTCACTTTGATGCTGTTTTAGAAAAAATCCGAATTTTACACTAAATAGTTGAAAATAATAATCATTCTACACTTGCAAATAGTTAATTTATTGATTGGGGAAATATTTTGAATTTAATTAATTATATTTAAAAAATAATCAAAAAAATGTATTTTGCAACTTTTATGAAATTATTAGTTTTTTTGTATAATTCTTTATTTAAACAAATATATTATTAATAAACAAATTAAATTACACAAAAAAACATTTATTTCCATCAACATTTACATAATTTCCACAAATTTCACGCGAAAGCGCCATCTATTGCCAGAACTAAGAAATAAAACAATGACGCTTACGGCGTTATCTATCACAATTTCGCTAATTAAAATTGTTGTTTAAATTGCAAACAATATGTTTTCCGCGCGCGTAATTTAAATAAATTAATTCCTGCACGTCGCGCTATCTTCCATTACGTAATCTCGACTTTCGTGTATTGTTTTGCAGTAAAATAAGCGTTGCTGGATGTAGCGTGGCGTTTCGAAATTTTATACCCCCCACCACTTTATTTTCGCTTGTTGAGATAATGGCGTTTTATAAATTTAGTCAGGGTATTTGATAAGAATGCAATTTGGAATTGTTATAATAATAATTCTTTAACAAAAGGGGAAATAATTATAATTTATTTCATGTTTCTTTTTATGAATTTTATTCTATGAAAAGATTTGTTTGGGTTTTATTAATATTATTAAAAATGACATTTGTTTACTTATGCGACTTTGTTATAGATGATTATTTAGGTATTTTAATAATTGGATATTTTAATTACTAATTAATAGAATTAATAAAACTAGATTTCAATTTTAAATATCAATTTTATTTATATTATTTTGGTTAATTATTTATTTTTATCTTTGCTGTATAATAATTAGCGACGTAATAAATTGTTTTAATTAATTTTTAATTAAAAGACATTTTAAATTAAATAAAAAAATGAAAGAATTCAGACTTCATTTGTTTGAGGACGCGTTTAAATTTTTTGGCAATTGAAATTCGACGCAAGCGCACTCAAATAATATTATTCACAATTCTCGAAATAAATCTTACAAACACCCGAATCGAAACGCAATTTCCAAAAAGAGCGCTCCCGAATATCCACCGGCGCGAAAAAAGATAAGTACAAGAAGAAAAACGAGAGAGAGGGAGAGGGAGCTTTTGATCCTGACAGCGTTTCCCACACTTTTCGCCGTGCTCGCGCCCCCGATTTTCTCACCCCCCGTTAATACACTGTAAACAGCGAGCGGGGTGGGTTTTATTAATGTGCCAGAGTTTGGTGGTCGGTTGCCGTGAAGAATTTCCGCGCGAAGGGGAAAAGGTCGATTGGCTGGTGTGTGTGTTAACCTAAAATCGGACCTAACCTAGTTTTTCCGCCTGTTTCAAATGGCTGGGAAGAGGTCCGCCACTACGGATTTGAATCACGATAATTGGAGCCAGGAGGAGGAGAGTGAGGATGCAGGGACTTTCCAGAGGGCCTCGGAGGAGGTGCTCAAGAAGAGGGTTATCAAGACGGCGAGGCGGAGAGTCGCCGTTAACACCACCGAGGTTAGTATTTGTTATTTTGTTTGGCAGAAGCCTTATATAAAGCCTATCCTTCTATTATTTTATTTAAACAAAATCTATAAAGGGATTTTCTCTATTATAAAGAATTGTATTTAACACACATAGCCGGAATCCGAATCAATTGATCCCGTTTATTCCTACTAAAAATGAAGTTGGAAAAATATCGAACCACTGTTGATAGAGAGAGTTGCAGTTGCAATATCTTCTCATTCGGAAACTCCCAGCAGTTCGAGCAATACTGAACGACTCTTAATAGAGAGAGAAGTCGTGAGTCACAGTTGCAATACCGTCTCATTCGGAAACTCAGTTTCAGTTTAGCCGATTACTCATAAATAAAAGGAAGAAATATTGTATCAAACATTAATTTTATTCTGTGATTATTAGAAAAATCTTAACCGAATATTACACTTTTAAAAAGTGGTGTACTTTGGCTGGCCACAATCTTCCGTTTCGTATATAGTGTGAATAACCCTGTATATTAAAAATAGTAAGCATTTAAAGATTTTTAAATATCGTCTTTTTTAACACAAGTATTATTTCATGTTTTAGGGAGATGATAGTGGTGAGAAAAAGAATGCGTTCGGCGGTTTCACTGCATTCAGTAAAGCCCCAGCGAATCCCACTTCGGCGTTCAGTTTCTTGAAAACAGCACCAGCGACGACGACGCCAAACGTGAACGGCACCGACAAAAAGCAGACCCCGCCTTCCCCGCAACAAACGAAAGATGATAAAAGCGATGAATTTTACGCGAAGCTTAAAGGTCTCAACGAGAGCGTAACAAACTGGATTAAAAAGCACGTCGACGAGAATCCGTTCATTAACCTAAAGCCGATTTTCAACGATTATGAAAAATACTTCAACGAAATCGAAGCCGAGAAGAATAAGAAGCCTGCCGTGAATTTCTCCCTAGGGAAAACGAGCACTGGTGCAGAGAATAAGAATAACACGAAAAACGATGTTCCGCAGTTTAGTTTCGGAGTAAAAAAAGGGGAGGAGGTAAAGAAGACCGATTTTACTTTCACGAGTAAAACTTCCGAGGAAGTAAAAACGAGTAGTACTAGCTTCGGCAGCAAACAACCGGAATTCAATTTTTCAGCTAAAACGGAAACGGAAAAGCCGGCTCAGTTCGATTTCGGGGCGAAGCAAACTAAACCCGACTTCAATTTCGAGGTGAAAAAAGGTCAAACCCCGAACTTCACATTCACCTCCGTGAACGTACCAAAGGGAGGGAGCGAACCCAGCTTTAGTTTCGGTGCTAAAAAAACGGAAACCGATAAACCGACATTTAGTTTCAACAACAGTTCATTCAATTTCGGTTCCAACAACACCGGCTCAAGTAACCCGATCGTAACCTCCACACCCGCTCCACAAAACAAAGAGGAGAACGACGAGGACGAGCCCCCGAAAGTCGAGTTCACACCCGTTGTGGAAAAAGACCATGTTTACACAACGGAATGTAAAGTTTTCGTTAAAAAAGATGGGAATTACGGGGACCGGGGCCTCGGGACTCTTTATATAAAACCCGTGCCCGATTCCGAAAAATCCCAATTAATCGTTAGAGCGAATACAAACCTAGGTAACCTTTTGTGTAATTTAATTTTATCATCGGCGATTCCAACCCAGAGAATGGGGAAGAAGGATGTGATGCTTGTGTGCATACCGACACCCGACAGCAATCCTCCGCCGGTTCCTGTTTTAATTAGGGTTAAAACCCCAGAAAAGGCGGACGAACTACTGAAAACACTAGAGAAATATAAAAAATGATTTGTTTTAGGTTAGGTTCCTCTTTTTTTTTTTAAATAAGCTTAATCTTCCACAACCTTCCATTTTATTTTATTAAAATGATTGTGTATGAATATTGTGTGAGTCCAAAATGTAATTGTTTTTTATTTTATTTTTTCGTTTGATACATGGGAGGTTGTGAAAGGGGAAAGTTGAGATATTTTTGTACGTAAATAAAGTTATAAAATCTTACAGTATTTATGTTTGAATTATCTGATTTATCTACATAAAATGCTCTTTTATTTATATAACCAAATTTAGGGAATATTTTAGTGATGGGCATGATCGATCAAAAATGATCAACTGCTCGATCCTTGTAGGTAATTGAATCGAATGATCAATGATGTTTCACAGTGTAACTTTTTAAGGGAGTGATTTTTCACATCAGGTTGATTTAATTTGTTCCCCCAGGGTGATTTTTGTTAGTAGTTAGTTAGCAAGGTAAAATTAATTACAAGATGAACTAAATCGATATGAGCTATCCTTAAAAATCCTAATATAAGTAATGACGTCAAGACCCTAGGTAAAGTTCATTGCAAGGTCGACTAAGCTAGAATGAGCCGACTTCACACTTCCTAATATCTTGAAATGTAAAAATGCAAGGTAAATTTAATTAAAAGGTTAAAACTAAAATAAGCCAACCTTAAGATTCTTAATATCTTGTAATGATGTCAAGGTCCAATTAAAAGGTCGACTCTACTTAACCTTAATATCTTGAATTTACGTCAAACATAAAAGATAAAATTAATTACAAGGTGAACTAAACTGAAACCTTGAAAATCCCAATATCGTGTAATAAATTCAAGATAAAGTTAATTACAAGTTCGACTAGAATGAAATAAGTCAACCTTAAACTTCCCAATATCTTGAAATTACATCAAAATTATAAGTAAAGTTAAATTCAAGTTGAACTAAATTGAAATGAGCCAACCTTAACATTCCTAATATCTTGTAATGAAGAGACCTTCTCTTTATTCATTACAAGGTAAAGTTAATTACAAGTTCGATTAGAATGAAATGAGTCAAACTCAAACTTCCTAATATCCGGTAACGTCAAATTTAGGTTGTTAAAGTCCATGGTAAATTTAATTACTAGGTCGAATAGACTGAAACAAGTCAAATTTAAACTTCCTAATATCTTGAAGTGACGTAAACATTTAAAATAAAATTAATTACAAGGTAAACTAAATTATAATGAGCCAACCTTAAAATTCCTAATATCTTTTAATTACGTCAAGGTCCAAGGTAAATTTAATTGCAAGGTTGACTAAATTAAAATTAAACAATCTTATAATTCTGAAGTCTTTAAATGCCATCAAAAAAGAACATGTTTCCACATGACGTAAAATGTCAAGATAAATAAGATGAAATTAGGCAACCTTAAAATTCCTTATATCTGCTAATGACATCAAACTCTAAAGTAAATGTAATGATAAGGTCCACTAGACTGAAATAAGCTAAACTAAGAGGTCCTAGTATCTTGAAGTGACGTAAACAATTAAAGTAAAATTAACTACAAGGTGAATTAAACTATAATGAGCCAACCTTAAAATTACAATTTTACAAAGTAAAATTAATTAAAAGACGAACTAGACTGAAATGAGCCGACCTTAAACTTTCTAATATCTTAAAATTACGTCAAAATTCAAGATAAAATTAATTATAAGGTGAAACTAAATTAAAAATTTCAAAATTACATTCTTTAAATTAGACTGTTGTTGCATACAGCAACAGCAGATGAAGTCATAAACACGTCCAACTTTTAACGTAAGTTTAAAATTATGATACCACATACATAAGTTTACGAAACCTCATAAATATGGACGAACTAATATGTCTACAAATCAAGTAAACATAAATAAGTTTTGCGCCTGATTTTCGCTGTTTATAAGTCATCGAAAATCAAATGCTAAATTGTAATAAAGGGTCTACAGTGAAGTCATAAAAAAATCTCATGATTTTCATTCGGGACTGCAACTATTCAAACTTAATAAAATTAGACTATATAAGGGCAGAAAGACCTCCGGTCGATAGCCCAGGACAAGCAAACCTTCATTTTAATGTTTGTAAAAAAGTAATTGTTTTCTAATAAAGATATTTGTATATATATGAAGTACACAGTATTTTAAAATACTATAATTCATGATATTTTGAGGACAAAAATCATATATTCAGTAATTTAAATTCAAGCGCTTTGGTGGAGATCGTAGAGAAGGGATTAATTTAAATCAGAATCAATTTTTGACTGTTGGTGATGTTTTGACTTAAACAATCAACGATGTTTTCTGTCATGTTAATGCATTTCATGTTATTTGCGCAAGTTTTTGCGGATGACGAAGTTGAGACCACGACGAAATCGGATCGATTTTGCAGAGAGCGAAATCGGCCTGTGACGAGCGATAAAGACGATCTTTTCAATTTGGCAGAAGCCGTGGTTGGCGAGAAAATTATGTTACAGTGCCATTTCTGGTAAGAACACTTCAATAAATATTTACGTATTACATTCAAACATAATGAACAAATCTATTTTATTTTATGCATGATTTCCATTTTCTATTTAAAGCTAAAATTTTACCATTTTTTTGGTATTTTTTTCTTTGCTACTATTATTGCAATATATTTTTGTTGTTTAATTATCAAACAAGTATTGAGTTTCGTACATCGATTAGTTGCTTATGTCGTTTCTTCTGTCTCAAAATGCAAACATTTTAAATTCAATAATTTTCATTTGCAATCGATTCCCAATGTCTCGAAAATTCAATTCAGTGATAAAAATACTGTTAAAACAGGCATACAACTCCAAAATTTATTAAAATAAAAAAATATAAAATCTAAAGATGCTTCTATATTTATGGAATTTGTATATCTTTGAATGGCAATAAATATTATTTATTTAATTATTTTAAAGAAATATCTTTTTTATTTATTTAAATTCAAATAAACATACATTCACTTTCTTTCTTTCTTTCTTTCTTTCTTTCTTTCTTTCTTTCTTTCTTTCTTTCTTAATCTTATCCTCTTTTACCCGTATTGGGTGTCGGTACATTCACTTAAAATAAGTAAATTATGTTAAATAAATAGTATCTGCAAAAAGGATTAGGAACTTAAATTGATCTGGGTCCTAGCCCTTCAAAATGCAAGTTAATAATATTATGGCAGAAAGACCACTGGCCGATAGCCAGTTCGGGACTGGTATGTACTGTATGATATTTTATAATAGTTTTGTATTGTATTGTATGCATATTGTAAACATTAGTCCTGAATAAAGATTTATATATATATATAATAATATTAATGATGCATGTATAAAGTTATGATAATTTTCTATCTCGTTGTTTTTTCTATTCCTTTTTTTGTGTCTCAGAATTTCGGTATTAAATAAGATGGTGGATGTGATGGAAAAACTACACAGACTAATCAGGAAATTTGTAACGTATAAATTTCTTTAGCAAAGAAACTGACGACGGTTTAGCCAAAAATTGGTTCAAATTGGACAAATCCAACGATTCAGTCAAATACGAAGTCCAATTGGGAATGGAAAACAACATGTCTTTCAACAGAATACACTTGGACTTGGAAAACACTTTGGTTATACACAACCTGACTGAAAATGACGGTGGTGAATACTTCTGCAAGGGATTAGAAGACGAAGATGCTATATACAAATATAACTTCTTTGTAGATGGTAAATAATAAAATTTTATTACAAGTTTATATACGGGGTGGCGCTATTTGGATAGTTTTAATAAAGAAAACGGAAATTGGTTTTCTTTATTAAAACTACCAGATAGAGAAAAACCAACTTGGGTGTGAGGAGATTTTTAAAAAACGTTTATTTGTAGAAACTACATCGCAAAATCTTGAATGGTTGCCGAGATACTGGACGCTTTTCGATTTTCTGTTAATTTTGAAAACCTCGTAATTTTTGTATTTATCTAAATAATATATTTCTGTAAAAACATTCTTAAGCAAAATCCACTGGTTTACTCAGAAGTTTTCTACATATCACTGTTTTTGAGAAATAACATAAAATTATACTTTTTTTATATGGACATCATAGTCGGCTATGGCTTAAATAAGACAATTACGTTTGTTTCTTCCTTGTGGCAGTTAGAATAAAAAACAATTCTGGTTGATTGTTATTTTAGTCAAAGAAAATCAAATGAATTTCGCTTGTCTGTTCCTTTAACCAATAATATAGAAACAAGCATAATTGTCTTGAAATCTAAAGGAAAGAACCAATCACAGTTGCCTTGATTCAAATTGGCATTTGTGATTGGTTTTTCTATTAGCCAATCAGAATCGAGACAATTATGTTTGTTTCTCCATTATGTCAATTGGAATGAAGGGAATTTGGGTTGACTGTTATTTTAGTCAAAGAAAATCACATAAATTTTGTTTCTTTATTTTCTTAACTAATAATATAGAAACAAGCATAATTGTCTTGAAATCTAAAGGAAAGAACCAATCACAATTGTCTTGATTCTGATTGGCAATTGTGATTGGTTTTTTCATTAGCCAATCAGAATCGAGACAATTATGTTTGTTTCTCCATTATGTCAATTGGAATGAAGGAAATTTTGGTTGACTGTTATTTTAGTCAAAGAAAATCACATAAATTTTGTTTGTTTATTTCCTTAGCCAATAAGATAAAAATAAGCGTAATTGTCTTGAATGTGAAAGAATGAACCAATGACACTTGCCTTGATTCTGATTGGCAATTATGATCCTTAGCCAATCAGCTTTGTTTCTTCCTTGTGGCAGTTAGGATAATGACATTCTTGTTGATTATTATTTTAGTTGTTGAATCTGAAGAAAAAAAAATCACAATTGCCTTGATTCTGATTGACAATTATGAATGGTTCTTCCTTTAGTTAATAAGAATCTAGTTAATTATGTTCTTTTCTTTCTTATGTCGGTGAGGATTAATGCAATTTTGGTTGATTGTTGGTTAAGTCAAATAATATCAAATGAATTTTGCTTGTTTATTCCAGTAAACAGTAAGAAATTAAATGGTGTTGTTGATTTCCGGGTTATTACACCGTAGTCTGTTGGAGTTTAATCCAAACGTTTTGCTGACAACTGTGGTTGGCATCTTCAGTAGCTCCGTGGACGAAAGGCGTATGAACTTCCCGATTTCACCGATCACATTTGCATTGATTCTAATTATCAATTGTGATTGGCCTTTCTCTTAGCCAATCAGATTTGAGACAATTATGTCTGTTTCTTCTTTATATCAATTGTAATGATGGCAATTCTTGTTTTTTTTTTTATTTTTTGCATAGGATTTTCACCAATTGTTAATTGTTATTTCAGTCAAAGAAAATCAAAGTGAATTATGTTTGATTCTTCCTTATCAATCTAAATCACGGTAATTATTTTACGTGAAACGCATCTCTTGTTTACTTTTGTTTGCGAAAATAATGAATATGTTTCTTATTGGGGTAATTTTTCATAGTCATCGAAGACACAGACATTGTTCCCGAAACAGGAAATTTATCCGTTTGGAAAAAGTACAGCGAGGAGCAATTCCTTCCGATAAACAAACTGTTCCAAACCGCAACAGGACCAGAATACACATTTCTACGGGATAAAATGAATCTGATCGTGGAATTGGTCACGGAATGGGATCCAGCCGGGCCTTGCGAAATATGCGGAAGACCGAAAGGGGATGGCAGGAGGAAAAAGAAGGGGAGGTGCAGATTCAAAATATTTTCAAAATCGGTAAATGATGTGAAAAAAAAAATGTATATCATATGATCGTGAACTTTTTTCCTCCAGAGAAACAAACTGTCAAATAATTTTATGTTTTTAAATAACTAAACATCTTTATTCGTGTAACATTTATACATAGTTTAGATAATTATTTACAATGTATTTGTAGATTTATGTTCACATATATTACATGAAATGGCTAACGACCTAAGGTCTTTTCGCCCTTATGTTTTTAGATTAAAACCATAGAATCATTAAATGTTCAGAAAAAAAAAAACTGTTTGAGAGAAACTTATTTGTCCTTCAAAGAATTTAGAGGAGTTTCATAGATTTTAATAATAATTTGTAGACAATCCTCTCTCTTTAAAACCAACTGTCAAATAATAATAATTTGTAGACAATCCTCTCTCTTTAAAACCAACTGTCAAATAATCTCATGCTTTTATTTTTTCTTTTAGAATAAAACCCTTAAACTTACAGAAAAAAAAAATATTTTGAGAGAACCTTATTTGTTTCACAAAGAGTTTAGAGGAGTTTCATGATTTTTTAGGAACTGTCCAATAATCTAATGTTTTTCTTATTTTAGAATGGAACTATAGAATCATTAAATTTTCTTTCATGCAAAAAAAAAACAACTTTTGAGAGCTCTTTATTTGTCCTGCAATGAATTTTAAGAAGTTTCAAAGATTTTTAATAATAACTTGTATATAACCATATATTTTTTTTTTGAGAAAATCTTATTAGTCCTAAAAATCAATTAGAAGAGTTTCAATACATTTATGCAAAATTGAGATTTCGCAGAATCATAAAAAAATATCGCACGAAACTAAATTGAAAAAATTTCTTAAATTAGGTGATTTTAGGCCTACAATGGTGCGAATGATGCAAGAAAAATGATTGTCTACAAATTATTATTTAAAAACGGCTAAACCGTCGTAGGTTTCTTTGCTAAAGAAATTTATTTGTTACAAATTTCTTTAACAAAGAAACCGACCACGGTTTGAAATTTATTTTTTACAAATTTCTTTAGCAAAGAAACCGACGACGGCTTAGCCGTTTTTAAATAATATTTTGTAGACAATCATTTTTCTCTTGAAATCAACTATCAAATAATCTCATACTTTTATTTCCTTTCTTTTTAAAATAAACCAATAAAATCATTAAAATTTCAGAAAAAAAAAACGTTTTGAGCGCATTTTATTTGTGCTGCAAAGAATTTACTTCTCTAAATTCTCAGTTTTTTAATAATAATCTGTAGATTTTTTTTTCTTTTGAAACAAACTGTCAAATTATTTCATACATTTATTTTTAGAATAAAACCATAAAATCATTGAACTTCCATATATATATTTTTTGAGAAAATTCCATTTGTCCTGCAAATAAATTAAAGGAGTTTCATAGATTTTAAATAATAATTTGTAGACAATCCGTTTTCTTTTGAAACCAACTATTAAATAATCTCATATTTTATCGTGTTTAATTTTTTATTTTGTTTAATTTAAAAATGGCTAAACTGTCGTCGGTTTCATTGATAAAGAAATTTATTTGTTACAAATTTCTTTAGCAAAAAAACGGATGACGGTTTAGCCGTTTTTAAATAATAATTTGTAGACAATCATTTTTCTTTTGAAATCAACTATCAAATAATCTCCTACTTTTATTTCCTTTCTTTTTAATATAAACCAATAAAATTATTAAAATTTCAGAAAAAAACTTTTTGAGAGCTCCAAAGAATTTACTCTTAAATTGTCATAGTTTTTTAATAATAATTTGTAGATTTTTTTTCATTTGAAACAAACTGTCAAATTATCTCATATATTTATTTTTAGAATAAAACCATAGAATTATTAAACTTTCATATTTTTTTTTCTGTGAAAATTACATTTGTCCTGCAAATAAATTAAAGGAGTTTCATAGATTTTAAATAATAATTTGTAGACAATACGTTTTTTTTTAAACCAACTATTAAATAATTTCATATTTTTACTATGTTTACAATAAAAACCATAAAATCATTAAAATTTCATGAAAAAAACAACCTTTAGAAAGTTTTATAGGTTTTTTTATGATTATTTGTAAACAACATTTTTTTCTTTTATAACTGTAAAATTATCTCATGCTTTTCTTTTGTTCTTTTTAGGATAATTATAGTTTTGTTCATTAAACTTTAAGAAAAAAACTTTTTAAAACCATATTATTTGTCCTACAAAGAATTTAGAGGAGTTTTATAGATTTTTGATAATTATTTGTAGACAATCTTTTATTTTTATTTTAAAATCAATTGTCAAATAATTTCATGATTTTATTTTATTTTTATTTTTTTATTTTATTTCACTTTCTTTTATTTTTTAGAATAAAACGGTAGAATCATTAAATTTTCACGAAAAGACCCTTTTGAGAGCGTCTCATTTGTCCTGCAGATCTCTGACACTGCGTCACTTAATCCCTGACATTATGAACAAAACGCAAGTAATTCCGGATTTCGTTGAAATCGAAAAATGTGACGGCATTTGTAATCCAGGTAGATTTTTTTATTTAAACCCACAATAGAAACAGAACTTACGAATTATAAAAAAAAACTTAACGCAAAAAAAGGAATTGATTAATTTTGATTTTTGTTTTGTTTAATTCAATATTTTTTATTTGATTTAAACGAACCAAATAATTAATTATTAATCAATAATTAATTATTAATCAATCATTGATTAATAATTAATTATTTTCAGATTCTTACCATTTAAGTTAACTTAAAGAAGATTACATTTATAGTCTATTCATAGTCTATTTCATAGTCATCGAAGACACAGATATTGTTCTGTTATTGTAATAGTGCTGTTGATTTTTTTTTTCAAAGTGAACAAATATCTTTTAATGTATAGTTAGTATAAAGCAATATGTATTTAAATGGACCGTTAATAAACAACAATAAACAACAAATACTTTTTCTATTCTTCTTTAAGTCGATTGTTTTATTTAAATTAAAGAAAAATTTTGAAGAAAATAGAACGCGTCTATGGTTTTATTTTTCTACATACAAAATTCAAATGAGTATACTTGTAAATCTGTTTAGATGCTGAAGGACTATACAAGGGATGGAAAACCACCAAGAAATCCGGCTACAAATACAGGAAAACCTTCGTTTTAGCTGAAAACGCACATTTAACTATAATTTGCCCTGAGTATGTTTAGATAGTAAATAATTCTTTCTTTCTTAATCTTATCCTCTTTTACCCGTATTGGGTGTCGAGGTAGTAAATAATTAATTAATTTAAACAATAAATATATCTCTTAATTTATCCATTTAATATTTATTGTTTTTCAATTAAATAAAACACTTTAATGACAAGTGTAAATTTTTAATACTATAGTCATAATAAATTAATTTTTAGCGTTATACAATGTTTAAAGTCAAAATAAATGAAAGACGACGTCTAATTTCATGTGGTATAGTCAACGATTTTACTAAATGTTTAAAGTGTTTTATTTAACTGATAAACAATTTATAGCAAAGTTGAAGTCTCAGTTATTAACAATTTTATTTTATTTTTTTTTTATTTAAAAGATCTACTCTCGAGAATAAAGTCGTTTGGAAAGTCAACGGTATAAAAATTAATCCCGGTGAAAGCGTGGAAGCTCCATCGCCAGATATCGAACCGAGGATCACTGTGGATTCTTTTAACACCCTTTATCTTTATGGTGTTACGAAGGAAGAGGAAGGGAATTACACGTGCCATGTTGATGATGTCAGGATGCAGTTGGTTCGGGTTTTCGTTGTTTCGAAAGCAAAATTATTAACTCAAGGTCAATTTTGATTAATTTTCATTAAATCAATTCTCATTAAAAATTCCCTTTTCTTGTAAATATGCACTTTCAATGAAAAGATATTTTGAAAGTAAAAATCAAAAACTATTTCTTCTATTTAAATTAAGTAACTCTGCTGTATTAGCTACTTCTACCTGGCCTTGGTTTCACGAGTTTTTTAATTGAGTCTTGCGCTCATAGGAGACAAGCTGTGAAGTTTTGAAAATTCGTCATACTTTTTTCTTCGTTGCGATATTCGTTATTTGAAGAGAAAAATACCCTACTGGTGGTAGAAAGTAGGTCGAGGAAAGTTATTACAAATTAAATTAGAAAACCTGTCCCAATGTTAATATTTCGATTTATCTTCAGAACTTCCCTTCCTGAAACCCTCCTGCTCTTCTGACAAAAGACTCTTCTCTTCCTTTTCCTTCTCCAACCGTTCCTTTACCATTTCTATCATAACTTTGTATAACGTGTCTATAATGCTTCTATAATTTGCTGGGCACGTTTCATTCCCTGGCATAATTTTCCCTCCCACTATTCGATTTACCTTCAAACCTTCCCTTCATGAAATCCGCCTGCACTTCTATCAAAAGGCCCTTCTCTTCCATTTCCTTATCCAACCGTTCCTTTGCCATTTCCATCATATTTTTTTGTTTTTTTTTTTTTTTATAGATCTTATATGTAATTCATTACATTTTGTTTCCTATCATATGGATTTAGATTTAATTTAGTTTTACAATCTGATATTGGAATATAATTTTCGTTGATTGTATGAATAAATAAATAACTTTGTATAACGTGTCCAATAGATGCCTTTATAATTTGCTGGGCACGTTTCATTCCTCGTCTTATACACTCGTATAATTATTCCCTTCGAAAATGGCTCCCATTTCCTCCATATTTTATTCAAAATGTCCCGCATGGACCGTCTTCCTCCTGTACTACGCCATCTCCAAGCCTCTCCCCCTGGATTCCATCTGGCTCTGTAGCTTTCCCTTTCTTTATGCCTCTAATGGCTCATTCTAAATCCTCCTCCATAAAGTATTCTGCCTCGTTGAAAATCCTTCTGCCATAGGTCATTCAACATCATTGGAACCACGTGTAGATCTTCCACTGTATCATACTGATACTTTCTACTTTTAATCTCCTCTTCTGATTCTGATTAATTCAATTACTGATAATTTATCTTCTGTCACGATATATGTCTTTTCACCTTCCAAGGCCCCTGAAACATTCCTGTTCTAATATTCCAATTCATAACATGGCTACAGTAGGAGGCGGAAGACCAGAAAAATACAATTGTTGGCAGAATTATGTTTTCCGGGTTTTCCGCCTCCTACTGTAGCCATCTTATGTAGTCTCTAATTTCCTTCCCTGCTGGTGATAAACCGTCACTAACCTCTAATTCCTTGATCCTTCGCAGAATGCTCTGCTAACTAATCTTTGTTGTATCGTCCTTTCCAGTTACTTTACTCCTTCTTCCCCTTCTAAGCCCTTTTGTACTATCATTCGATTTTTCCCGTCTTGCCCCCACGCACTTCCATATGAACGTATTTGGTATTTTCTGTTTTATTATCTCCCAATCATCTAATACTACCCACGTTTCTGTAATTCCGACGAAATCTTTGTCCCCGATTCAGATTTCTAGCTCTTTATTGTCCTCAAGCTTTTTCTTCAGAACCGCAATATTCCAAAATTATACCATTATTCCAAATACTCTCATTTTTATTTATTCCATATATTCCCATTTATCAGTATCTGCATTACTGTACAATTTTTTGAGTTTACGTGAAGTGTTTAATTAAAAAAAAAACACTGTTAGTCCTTACTTCACTTATTTATTAAATAAATACTTATGTTCATAATAAATTAAAGACGACGCAAGCGCCACCTTTTGCCTAATTTCAAGTGGCATCGTCAACGATGTTACTGCTACTGTAGTAGCAGTGTTTTTATTATTTTTTTTAGTCTTACACAAAAAAGTAGAAATGGCAAGATATAAAAAATAATCTTTTGCGAAAATATATTCTAAAATCGAAATACGAATCATCAATCGACTGGATTTGCTTTAGCCTTTCAATAAGCCATATGTTACAGAATACGTAAATACGTAATGTAAGTCAAAAAGTAGCTGTCGCTAAAGGGAAAACATTGATTAATAATTCGAGTTATTTCTATTTAATTCATATTAAATTATAGTATCTGCTTGTAGCGTTTTTTAGACATATGATGTACTTGGCCTTCGTGCTCTCTTTGACGTTATCCTGTTATTGCGCCGGCCTTGTCATAACCTGGTTCAAAAGGAGCAGCTTCAAAACTTTTGAAGACGTGCAAGCTGAATTGAAGCGGAAGAAGAGATTTCCTCCGACACCTGATGATTCTTACGATATTGAAAAAGGTAATACATTCTCTACGAAAACAACTAACAAATAATTCAATTTTTAAATGATTTATTACCATTGTGATGTTAACTTCTGGTCAGATGGGTATCGACGGGAGTGTAAGTGGAACAATGATCAACCTCCTCCACTCTTGAACTCTTTAATGTGTGTCACGAGTTTTCTAGGAGGGGGGGTTGTTGTTGTTTTATTGTCTGTTTAATTATTCAGGTAATTATTCCTACTACACTTACCTACTTAGAGAATTCCAAAAAATCGATAACTGAGGCGAATTAGTTGTTCTTTGTATTTGTAGTTACTTTGAAAGATATAATTTCATTATCAATATTTCAATTTTTGGGGGGAGAGGGGTTTGGTCAAGGTTGGTTAATTAGGTAATTATTCCCTCACCACTTAGAGAGTTCCAAAAATCGGTTAACATAAGTGAAGGGGTTGTTCTTTGGTCACTTTGAAAGATTTACATTCATTCTCAATTTGAGGGGGGGCTAAGGGGGGGGGTGTGCTAGTGTTTGGTTAATCAGGTGATTATTCCCTAACCACTTAGAGAATTCCAAAAATCGGTAACATAGGCAAAGGAGTTTTTCTTTGTAGTACCCATTGGTGACTTTGAAAGATTTAATTTCATCATCAATTATTTCAATGGATGTTTGTCCTTACTTACGTTATGTAAGTCAAAAATTATAGTAACTAAAAGGGAAATGAAATAATTATTGCATTTGGAAAGATAGCACCGAGCGCCATCTTTTGCCCAATTACAAGTGTCATCGTCAACAATTTTGGTCTACAACGACCGAGAATAATTGTTTCGTCCACTAAAGGAAGACGAACTTCTCCTTTATGAGACCAAGAAAGGAAATTCCTTAAAATAACATGTTCATCCACCATTCATCTGGCGTATGAATAAATTGTGACGGCCATTTTGGTCCTCCCCAGTGTGTTACATATGCCTTGATAAATGTGGCTGAACAGATATTTGACATTATGTTTATGAAATATAATTGGAACAATGCTACGAAAAATACATATTTCTATTATAGTATGCATTCACTTGGTCACAGTTATTTATTTATTTACATACAGACACAGAATGAGTAAACATTCCTATAAAGTAAGTATGAATATTACAAAAAAATATATACACAAGTAACACAAAAACATAAGTAATTAAGTGAAACACATGAACAATACATATAATTACATCAAAAACAAGCTAACAAACTTATAGCAACACTAAAAAAGATTTTCTTATTTTTAATAAAGAAGATATCCACACTAGAGTCCAGTTCTAATAGTGTATTATATAGGGAGCACATCGAAAAAATCGGGGATTTGAAAATAATTAATAAATTATTTCCACATTTAGCTCCGTGACTTTTGACTTACGTTACGTAAGTACGTTAAACAAATGCACATTAAAACAACTACTTCCCGGGCAAATACCCACGCCGGACATTGAATTACATAATGTACACCTGCTGCTGCATAACAACAAATATTGAATAATGCAACAAAATTTTTGATCCGAGAAAAATTTTATGTAAAAACAACAAAAGGAACGTTACATAATATAAGGCCATCTGCAGACACGTGTTTCGGGATCTATCCCTCGTCAGTACAGCTATGTGGAAATAATTTATTAATTATTTTCAAATCATTTTTATTTAAGTTATTAATATATTTCAGGTAAACAAAATAAAAACAATTCCGACGAATTCAAAAAACTTCTCTCATCCTCAACAACCGAACCAAAAACAGAAACAACATCCACAACAAAATACGACAATTCCTCAACTCAAGACACTCTCAACGATCAATACACTTTATCCAACGACAGCACGCCCAAAGAGAAATACTTCTCGGATACGACCACAGCGGAAAACACCGATTCAGACAAACCAAAACGGAAATGGTTTTTTAGCCGTAAGAAAAAACCAGCAGCGAAATCCAAACAACTAAAAAAACTGATCAATATGAAATCGCCGAGGAAATTCAGCAGATCCCGTTCGGATTCGAGTAGCACCAGTACGGATTTTGAGGGTGATGTGAGGAGGCCGCTTTTGAAGGAATTTGATGGTGTTGAGTTTAATGTGGAGGATGAAAAAATTGAGAAATCGAATAGCGTCGATTTGGGGAGTTTTGAAAGGGTTAATGATCCCGATTTGATTGATTTTAATGGTGCAAATGAAGTTGAGAAAAGTGGTGGGAATGAAGATGGAACTAATACTGGCAAGAAGAAGGGTCCTGTTAGTTTTTCAGAGCCTAGTAGTTCGGATTTCGCTTCGGATTCTGATAAGAGGAAGGTGGTTGGTTGTTTTGGTAGAAAATCAACGAAAAATAAGAGGGATGGAAAAAATAAAAAATGATTAAAAATAAATGAAGAAATAAAAAAAAGAGTTAAAATTATTATTTTTATTATTTTTTAAAGAAAATTATATAAAAAAATCATTGAAATGTTTTAATTTTGTCGACGTTAACTTGGTGTTACATTTTCATTATAGTATATAAAGAAAACAAAAAAATACTTTTTTATACCAATATTTAATTTTAATTTTAATTTTATTTCGTCTTATACATATAACATCGCTATATGTTTCTTTCTAATTTTTTTTTGTGAGGTGAATATTTATATAGCTATCTCTTTCGTCTAAACCTCTCTTTCTTTAATAATATATATATATATATATATATATATTAGGGGAGTCCGACGTGGTCCAGGAAATCTTCCATGGAATGGTGAAGATCGTGTAATACGATAGATAGTGAGGAATAAAAACCCAAGTGGTTATATATATATTATTAAAAATCCTTTATACCCTTAAATATAATTAAATACTAATACTAAATCTTTATTATCTGAGAAAAAAAAATTACATTGTATATAATCTAACATAATATAAAATTTTCATAATATATTCTCAAATAAGTGCTACAGACCATAGGTCTTTCTGCCCTATAATTAAATATTTTATTGGAATAAATTAAAAGCAATAAATACTCTTAAAATACAAGAAGAATAAGATAAAATAGAATCCTGTAATTTTACTCAAACACCTTTTCCGGTCGCCCGATGACGTATTTACCGTTCTTGGAGACGGCCGCTGCCTACCAAAGACTGGTATTGCGGTTGGTAAAGGCAGCAGGAATGAACTAACGCAATGCATTCTCCGTCAGTAGTGAAAGTTAACAGTCGTCACCGCCGTTGTTCATAATGCTATTCTGAAGGTTTCTCTCCGTTTTATTGAAATATTGTCGCGAAAAAAATAAAGGAAATCGAATATCGCAAAAAAAATGGATAAATTGTTGTTCTGTGTTTTGATGGTGGTTGTTATTACGTGTTTGCCAGCAGGAATTGAATGTGAGTATTGTTAATTTTTAGGTTTATGTTTTAATAATGTAATTAAAATATAAGAGTTGATTTTTTTTAAATGTGAATTTATTTTAAACAAATACACACATCTTTATTCAGACCACACAGATAATACAAAACAATATAACACAAAAAACTGCAATATATGTAGGTTTTACAGTTACAATAATTAACAAATATTTATATTTACAATATGAATAGATGGGTTAGTAATCTGCCATGAGCCATCGAGGAATAATATTTATTGATTGATACATATGTTTTGTAATGTTTTTAGAGCGTCACACTTTTCTTATAAAATTTTTAATATGTAATTATAATTGTAATTTGGAAATGGAGATTCTGTTAATAAAGTAAATTGAAATTGATTTTTATAAAAATATCAAATACATTGATAAAATTGTATGTTTAATTAATAACATAATTACAAGTTAATTTATTCATTTTTAAGATATAAATTATTTATAGAAAAACTTCATTTCTGAGAGATACATTAAATTACATTACAATATTTACAATCATAAACATCTAGTTAAGCCTCAGAAAATGGCTATCGACCATCGGTCTTTCTGCCTAGATATAAATTATTTTTCTTTGTTACATAAAAAATGTATCAAAAAATAACAATATGGAATACATCAACTAATAAACCAATAATACCAAATAATATATTTTGAATAATTTTAAAATAAAATCACGTATATAGGCAAAAAGCTCGTTTTATTTGATTTCAAAATCCATTGATTTGAAATGTTATAATTAATACTTTTAATATTTAAACATAACCCCGACACAAATTGGTAAAAGGGGACATCGATTATAATAATAATATTTGAACATTGGCAGTTCATATTGAAATAATAAATATGAATAAATTATTAAAAATTTACCAATAAAAAATAAATACACAATGATTAAATTGAATAACTTTAAATTCTCGACTAGTTTCTGGTTATAATATTATTTTCAATTATTATTTTCATGATAATTCAATTTAATCTGTGTCTTTATTTATTTTATTTATAGAATTTTAATAATCTATTCATATTTATCATGAAATGTTATACAAGTTGTTCCCAAAATAGGTGGTCAAATTCTATGATCACGTATAGAAGGGCAAATTGGAAAATCTTAATACAATATGTCTTCAAAAAGTGGTACAGTCCTTCAAAGATAGGACCTCGAAATAGGTTTTTATGAACCATTAAAGAGAAAATTATTACGGACACATCCATTAAAATATAAAATGATGATAAAGGACATTCATGAAAATTCAAATCAGAAGCACCCTAACGTGGGAGTTAAGGGGTTAACCTCGCTATTTTTATTGAATGTCACGTACTTTTGCATGTACCAAAGGGCTTGCTATCTTCAAAAAACTCGTAAATACGTTCTGATAATAACTGATGGTACGTACGAACTGTTAAGTTACCTGGAAGAATGTGGTAATTCAGAAGGTTATTTCCTAATGTTGCAACCCAAGTGAGTGACTTTTCAAGCATAAGGATTTTCGTCATACCAAAAATATTCGTTGAGCATATTAAATACTCCGCTTCTGGTAAATTTTGGTGAAGATAATATACGAAAAAAAAGGTGGATCTCATTCAGAACTATTTAAAAGCCATTCACAAAATTGCACGCGTTTGAGCGAATCGCCAGACAAGAGGTCATAAGTTTGCCGAAAATGGTATTGGTGTAGTTATTGTTCTTTCATAATTCTCCAAACTATTTGATGTGGTATGCCGGATTAGAAGGATAGACGTCTTGTACTAATCGTTGGCTCTTGTTCAAAATTTTTTTAAACATATTCATCCATATTAAACATTGATGGGATGCACCATTTTCGAGTAAAACTAATTTAAACTTACTTCGTAGGGCAGAAAGACTTCCGGTCGATAGCCCATGACACACTACTAACCCACCAATATGTATTATAAATATTTGTAAAGAATTGTAATTCTGATGTTTGAATAAAGATGTTTATATATACTTACTTCGCCGTCTTCGATTAATAATACTGGATTACAATGTGCCAGTTTCTCATAATATCCGTTCCACATAAAAAAAATGTCTTGTAATTGGTATATTCCTTGAAATTAATAATTTTATAAGAAAAAAATTAAAATATTTTAGAGAGGTAAATTGATCTGTAGTGGAAGGAAGTTCTTACAATGTTAACAAAACAAAAACGGAGTATTTGTTTTTATTTACAATAATAATAATAATAATTTATTTATATATATATATAAATCTTTATTGGCAGATTATTTTTAACAAAGTAATAATAATAAATAAATACAATAAATAACTAACATAAAAATAAATTCTTCTGTCAATTGGCTATCGATTAATTTATTTATTTACGGAAAATTTACCATTTTACAAAAATTGTAACAATTTTTTACTATAAGTAGTAAATATGCTATTACAAATAAATAAACAATAACTATAAATACAAATTAACAATTATGAAAAAATCAAATATTAATTACAATTATAAAAAAAACATAAAAAAACAAAAGGACAGGCAAAATAAAAATTCCTTTACAATATATTAAAATATTCATATTGCGCACACCGCAAATACAATAAATTTCCACACAACCGTGACGAAACGTATTTCTCTTACTCATCCGACACAAAAAAGTACGAACTTTCGTACTACAAGACATTTCTTAAGGATATTGCAAATGTCACAGTTGCGCGACCTGAAATGCAAAGGCGGAAAAACGAGAAAAAGGTGTGCAATCTTCACTCCGCGCTTCTTATAAAGTCAAAGCAACCGTTTTCTCATTACTCCAAGGTGAGCGCACAAGTTTAATCAGTTAACACGGTTGTTCATTATCTGTGTATGGAGTTAATTGATAATGATGCGCTTCTTTGCGAAGGCTGATGGATTTGTTTTGGTTTCATATAGAATTAGATCAATGAAATTCAATTTCAATTCAAGATATGGTATTGAAATTTTGTTTGTTCCATTGAATATTTATATAAAAACATTTTTTTTTTTTTGTAAACAAAACAAGAGATTTAATATAATTAATAAGTTTTAATATTTAAACATTGGCAGTTCATATTTTATAAAATAAATGTGAATAGATTATTAAAAAATTACGAATAAAACAAATAAAACACAGATTAGATTGAATAATTTTTAATTCTCGACTAGTTTCAGGTTATTAGCCCATTTTCAAGAGAATTTAAATTAAATTTTTAATATCATTAACTTGTTCCTCATTAATCACTTGGTAAAGCATTTAAAATTTAGTTTTAAAAATTGATATGTAGGTTTTAAAATTGATTCACTTTGTTTGTTTTACTAAATTACTAAATATTAAAATTTGATTCACTTGGTTTGTTTTACTAAAATTTAGTAATTTAGTAAAACAAACCAAGTGAATCGATTTTAAAACATACATATCAATTTTTAAAGCAAAATTTTAAATTCTGGACTAGTTTCGGGTTATTAGCCCATTTTCAAGAGAATTTAAGTTCAATTTTTAAAACTAAATTTTAAATTATCGACTTGTTTCAGGTTATTAACCCATTTTCAAGAGAATTTAAATTCAATTTTTAAAACAAAATTTTAAATTATCGACTAGTTTCGGGTTATTAGCCCATTTGAAGAGAATTTAAGTTCAATTTTTAAAACTAAATTTTAAATTCTCGACTTGTTTTGGGTTATTAGCCCATTTTCAAGAGAATTTAAATTCAATTTTTAAAACAAAATTTTAAATTCTCGACTTGTTTCGAGTTATTAGCCCATTTTCAAAAGAATTTAAGTTCAATTTTTAAAACAAAATTTTAAATTATCGACTTGTTTCGGGTTATTAGCCCATTTTCAAGAGAATTTAAATTCAATTTTTAAAACTAAATTTTAAATTCCCTTGGAAATAGGCTGATAACCCGAAACTAGTCGAAATTTTTAAAGTTATTCAATCTAATTAGTGTATTATTTGTTTTATTGGTTGATTTTTAATAATCTATTTATATTTATTTTATACAAAACAACAGTTTTTAAAGTTTCTCAAAATTTATTGTAGAGATACTCCTACAATTGATGATTAATTAATCATCTGCCTTAAAAAAATAATAAAATACTTGGTTATTATTTCACTATTTGTGAAACAATAACCGTGTAAATTTCAGAAACACTGAGATGACAGTTAAAAGATATCATTAATATATTTTTGTAATCCAAGTTTAATTTCATTGTTTTTGAATTGTTACTTATATGTAAATTCTGATTAAATTTTATTCAATAAAGTAAATATTTAATTATATTTAAGTAATAGAAATAATTTTCATTCTTCCGTTTATAAATATTTAATTCTAAATTAATGATTTTAGGTGCGCTAAAAAGATGTTTCGTCTGTAGATCGAGGGGTGAATTGGGGAGCTGTAAAGACCCGTTCACGCTGAATGCCACGCAAGTTGAAACGGAAAAGGGAGTCGAAACCATTCCGTGTGCTTCCGGATGGTGTGGAAAAATTGTGGAAACTGAGAACGCTCTGAAAGAAGGTTTGAAAAATATATCAAAGCAAGAATAATAAGTAATTCCAAATTGATTTAGAATAGAATATCCGGGCGAGTGTGAAATGATACACGTTAATCCATTCATATTTTGAAAAATATATCAAAGCAAGAAGTAATTCCAAATTGATTTAGATTAGAATTTCCGGGCGAGTGTGAATTGATACACGTTAATCCATTCATATTTTGAAAAATATATCAAAGCAAGAAGTGATTCCAAATTGATTTAGAATAGAATTTCCGGGCGATTGTGAATTGATACACGTTAATCATATTTCCCATTTTTGTTCACCGACGTTTGTGAATCGACTCATAGACTCAAGACTGAATCGACTCATTTGGAATCCGATTCCGAACCCTGTTCCTCGGAACAGCTCTTCACTCATTCCTATTCTGAAATAACCACACTCGGTAATTTTGAAATTACGGAGAGAGCATCCTTCCGTACTCTGAAAATATTCCGCCATCCATAAAATCCTCTCCATAATCCCTTCAATATTCTTCTATTATTATTTACATAAAAATAGTTGTCGTTTCTCCTACTTATAAGAACAACTATTTTTATTTAAATAATTAAAGTCTCCACAATCAATAACTAACAAAAAGAAGATTAACAAAAATTTTACCAATCTATGAGAGACTTCGATTCCTGGCTGAGCGATTCGCATGCAACGATAATAATTATGAGTTATTCAAGCAATTGTGCATACCCAGAAATACCGATATCACTTCTAAATTCAAAAACCCAACCTCTACCTAAATCCTAATTACCATAAATTCAGAAATAAAAGAGGAAGAACGACCTTATTTGAGAATATATAATGAAAATATTTATTTTTTATCTTATGTTAGATTTGTATGGAATGTATTTTTTTTTCTAGATAATGTAAATTTAGTAGATATGCTGGGATTTTGGTCACAAATTTTGAAAAGTTTATTTTTTGAGTAGATTGGATACAATGCCTAATTTTTAAAACCCCATTTTAAAAAAAATCTTATCACTGCTCGTTTTGAAATGTTCTAAATTCCGTAATTAACGAGGAAATAGTGATAAAAAAATTGCTTCAAGTTTGATTTAATTCAGATGATTTTATTGTTAATTTAGATGATTCTGTTATCATAGAGTGAGATGCTAAATAAAGATTATTATATCGGTATGTATTTATCATTTTCGTATTATACGACAATTGTGTTTCATGGAAGATTATTATATACAATGTGTCCACGTAGGTATGCAACATATGGGAAACTTTTTTAGTGATGAAACAAGATAATTCACACATTTGCAGTTATTTAAATTACAATAAAATTAAACAAGGAAAATATCTGGCAATGATTAACAACTGAAAAAAAAAATACTTATACTTTAAGTTTTACAAACATCTATTGAAACAACTACTTCCCGAGCAATTACCCCTCCGGACATTGGATTACGCAATAGATATTTTAATGGTAACATTAATATATACCACGTATTCAATTTTCACCTAATTGTTTAAACATTAAGTGTTAAGTGAGAAATTAATTCAAGAGTTAAAATTAATACACTTTACTCCTATTGGGATAAGACAATAAAACAAAAAAAAATGAAACTATACACTTTTTGTGTTTTATTTTATCCCAACAAGTATGAAGTTTCAATAAATAAAAGCCTCTACACTACAATATACTTTTATGTTTGTATTGAAGGGCAGAAATTTCACAATTTCTCTTATAATAAATTAAAGACGACGCAAGCGCCACCTTTTGCCTAATTTCAAGTGGCATCGTCAACGATTTGGGTCTACAAGGTAGACGACCGAGAATCATTGTTTCGTCCACTAAAGGAAGGCGAACTTGTCCTGTTTAAACAAACAAGGAAAACGAAATTCACATTTAATGAAACGTTCAGCCCCCATTCATTCATCTAGCTAGATGAATGGTGGCTGAACGTTTCATTAAATGTGAATTTCTCTTATAACTGAATTAGCATTCTCATTCCGTACACAGTCTTCATTTATGCTTTTTTTATATATTTTTAGAATACGGTGTGGCCACACAAAGAATTTGTCTACAAAGAGGACCTTCCGACAGCGAAGACAGATGTGCGTACACGAAATGGCAGTACCGTCCAGTATTGATGTGCTTCTGTAAAGGGGACCTGTGCAATAATTCGAATTCCGTCAAAATGTCAATTCCGTTGGTCATAAGTTGTTTGTCTTTTATTTTGTTCAGACTGAGATTGTAAATAATAAAATAAAAATAATAAAAAAAAACACAAATAGGGTATAAAAAATGGTGATGTCCATCATGGTACTTTTCCCAGTGAATTCAGTGAAATAAGTTTTGGAATGAACATTTAATACCAAATGAAAACTTATTAAATAAAAAATGGGTTATTGTCTTTTACAGTTGAATCCCAGTATTTATAAGAATTAGTGATGGGCAAAATCGATTATTTTGGTGGTGAAATAATCGATTATTGTAGGAAATCAAATGACAATTAAATCAATTCTATAAGATGTGTAATTAAAAACTTCAATGCAGTTGTTATCATTAATATTGCCATAATTATTTGAGACATTTTCAAATTAAATTTTATTTATTCTGAAATAAATCTATTATTTAGATAATCGATTTTGCCCATCACTAATAAGAATGTTACAATTTATTTTGTGCTTTCTTACCTTACAATGGCTTTATAAAATTTACCCGCACTATTTTTAATTTCTTAACAATTTTCATTCCTTCGCGAAATATTTTCTGTGTTATTGAAATATGAAAGCATTTCGGCGTTTTATTTCACATTGAAATAATTGTTTATTTTTAAGGGGAATTTATTATGCAGGTATATGAAATTATTCCGATTATAACATAAACAACCAAAGGTCCTACAATAAAAAGTTGTATAACAAAAATGATTTTTTAAAATCTACAATTTTTATTTTAAAATTTTTTGATGCGATCAATATTTGCCTAAAAATTGCAGAAAATCAAAAGAATGCTAAAAGTAAAGTTGCGTTTTGATTGTGACCAAAAGCTTCTCAGATCATTCCACTGCTATAAAACCTTGGATATAACGTTTGGGATCAACCCATTTAGTCGTTTATGCGCACTCGCGGAAACTCACAGAAGCTTCATTTAATTGACTTCGAGATAGGGGGTAGGTTTGTAGTTAGTGGATGAGGTTTGCTAAAAAGATTGGGGACAATCACATATAGCTATAGAAGAGTGTTAGTATTGGCTAGGAATGAGAAGAGGGTGAGATAGGTGTAGGGGGAGAATTATAGACATAGAAAGAGGGGCAGTATGTCCAAGAGAGATGTGGGCAGAGTGTAAATTTTGACATTCCTTATAGTGATTATAGCAAGAAAAAATATGTGATCTACATCACCAAACGAACCGCATGAACAATTAGGTGAGGGATGGCTTTGATTTTGTATATTTGAAGACGGAAACGTGTATGTTCATTGAAATTGGCGATTCGAAAATGTTTACGATCACAATACTTTCCTTTGGACAGGGGTCCGGGGAAAATAAAGATATTCAGACAATTATAACAAATAAGCATTATATGGATTTTCCAGAAATCTTTCTTCTTTTTGTTTTTTCAAAACACCTTCTAAACATATTGAATCTGACCAAATCAATATCTTCTAATAAATGGAAAACGACGCAAGTGCCATCTTTCGCCTAATTTCATGTAGCATTCATACGCTAAATCAATGGTGGATGAGCATTTTATTAAATATCTTCAAAACTCACTCACAAAATACTACAGATCTCTCAAAACTGTTAATCGAGCCACAGTCATGCGCTTGTTTTAGTTTTTTTGTAATAAATATTTTCGATTAAAAAATTGTTGCATTATACAATTGTTATTATTATGCAACAGCAAATGTCTATTATTAGACATTTGTTAAAGTACTTATGTAAAATAAGTCATTATGTCACAGTAACAAAAGAGAAAATATATTAATTATTTTCAAATCATTTTTATTTAATATATTTAAATAACTGTGACCAAGTGAATAAATACTCTTTTCTATTCAAAGAGAAAATAATTTACTAATTATTTTAAAATTCTTAACAATTTTTTAAATATATTAAACAAAAATGATTTGAAAATAGACAATTATTTTCAAATCATTTTTGTTTAATATATTTAAATAACTACACAAATATAAAATAATTTAGTGAAACGAATAATCAAGTGTATTAATTAAAATACATCATAATTCATACATATTTTTTTTACCACGGGATAAATGAGAATTTAATAAAAAAAGTAAATAAATATTAAGCTGTAATTATTTTAATACACGATAACATTGAAAATACAACAATTTAAATAGGTATGTTCTTGGCTGTGCGCCAGGATCCAGGTACAACGAATCTTCTTATCTCAGGAATGCGTTCTCGGAGTGAGTCGTCGATCGTTTTTTTCTTCTTGATTTGCGATAATTGCGCTCTTGTATTTCGATTCAGTCGTCCGAAAACGCGCAGTGTTCACTATTCCGGTGTAATTTTTAACGTTAGAAATTATTAATAATTAGAAACGCGATTTATTTTTGTTTATGAACAAGTGGTAATTAGTGAGTGGTGGAGGTGAGTTGGTTTTCGATTCACCAGGAATGGGTTGGAAGTTATTTTTTCTATTAAGGTATGTTAATATTAATAATTTATTTTTAAACAGATTTTACTATTCCTATTATTATCATCAATTTATTCTCCAAAATTGCATTTATCAATAAATTACTTTCGCAATAAACAAATGCGATTTTCGCATTTTCGTAGGTATACATTAGTTCTAAATTCATTAGTGAAGATTTGCTAGTTTGTTTTGCGATTCCTATTCTTTTATATCGTCCACATCGCAAAAATTATGTTTAACAATAAATTAATTTTGCAAGAAAGAAAACATTTTTTTTCGTAAATTTTTAATCATTTTCATCACTTAACATGCGGTGAAATATTTTTGAATAATCTTTGAAATTTTCCAAAAAACTAACACTTGTTTTTTTTTCTTACAAAATGTTATAATAAATGGAAGATGTGCCGTCCCTTGCTCGAATACGCTTCTATCCTATTCCATAATTACTTAAATGGGACCCCCTATATTTTTTACGCTAGTTTAGTAGAAAATTGATCACTCTTCATTTTTTATATCAAACATTAAATAGCTACCATTTACCGTTTTTAAGATATTTAATCTCAAATACAAATTTGGTATAGAATTTTTAACCAAAGTAGGCCGCGCCAGGACAACTAATTTATTTAGTTCTGAAAGTTACGCTTAATATTATAATTAGTAAGTAAAGTACATTTTAATATTTCATGTGTTTTATTAATAAAATAAGTTAATTATCGTACAAAAATATAAACTTATATTTACAAACTTAATTGCGCGAAAACAAAAAAAAATCCAAAAAAAGCGTTTCGTTGAGTTTCCCAGCCTATAACAATTGCTTTTATTACAACCTGTAAAAAGGAGACCTAGAGTTTAACGAGCCTAGCCGGTTCGGCGCTAATCCATTCTGCTTCCTTTGCTGCTGAAGCTTCAGAATGGCTCGTTGGTGCGGGATGTTGTTGAAGAACAGCTCTCCTTTTCCGTAGAGGTAAGCCACAGCTCTTCTCGCATCGTTTCCTCTTAATAGATACGTATCGGGATACGCTGTAGAAATAAAAATACAAACATTTGTATAACAATATTTATATTTATATGGTGTAGTTATAATAACTATGGAACCATTTGAATATACCCCGCCGGACATTGTGTAATCCAATATCAGGCGGGGTAAATGCTCGGGAAGTAGTTGTTTCAATAGATGTTTGTAAAACTTACAGTATAAGTAATTTTTTGCAATTGGAAAAAGGGATTTATCGAATTTTATTGATCGTTGCCAGAAATGTTCCTTGTTTAATTTCATTATAATTTAAATAACTGCCAATGTGTGAATCATACTTATTTAATGTAATTATATATGTCATGCCAATAAATATTGTAGAGAAGTGGGCATTGACGAATTTTAACTTGACATCGGTCGTCTACTTTATAGACCCAAATCGTTGACGATGCCACTTGAAACTAGGCAAAAGGTGGCGCTTGCGTCGTCTTTAATTTATTATTGACATGATCTGTTGGGGAGAGAAAGTTGTAAATAAGGACGATTAAATGTCGTGGAATTTGTAAGAGGAACCATTTTTATAGGAGGCCAATATGCTAAATCGAGTCATAAGCGTTATCTATTTCAGGAAAGAGTGCGGTAGATTTTCTTCCTTCTAGGTGACACGTTTGCAAATTGGATGTGAGAGTGGATAGAGATAATGTAGTAGATTTTTTTGAAAGGAAATAAAACTGGTATTCTGGAATGGATTTATTGCCGGAGGTAAGGAATTTTTGTTTGATCAAGGACTCAAATAATTGTAATGGGACGGTAATTAGAGACTAGTGTACGATCGTTTTCGGGTTTTGGGATACAAGGCATCATGCCTTTTTCCATTGAGGAGGGAAATATTGGCGCAAGTAGCAGTAATTAAAAATGTTAAGGGTAAGCATGATTTCGTAGGGAAGTATTTTGAGGATGGATGGAGGAATTTTTAACAGGGTATAATATAGAGAAGTAATCTGTCTCGTCTAGTGAATTATCTGTAGGAGATGAAGTAAGAGTTATATTGTATGAATTAAATCAGTTTTTTTACAAAATTAAAAAAAATCACGTCATGATTCTCTCTGGGCAAAATTTTTCCAGAGGACAACAATGTAATTTTTGAAATATTTTTTTATTATTTACGAATTATAGAAATTTTCAATGTATAACATTGTGGTATAAATATAATTTAGAAGGAATAACAATTTAATTTAATTTTATTATGTATACAAACATCTTTATTCAGACAACATTACATAAGCTTATATATACATTTATATTTACTTAACAAGAATAAATATTGTGTTAGTCTGTATCCGGGCTATCGTCCGGGGTCTTTCTGCTCGAATTTTATTATTTATATTAATAAATAAAACTGAAATAAATCTCCAAATTTAATTTTTTTCTCCGCCAAATTTGGTCGGCCATTTTGAATTTTTTAATCCATAACTTTAATAAGTAGCTCAAAATATACCAATTTTCCAAGTTTGAGAAAATGTGGATGTTTCCCAGTAATAAATACCATTTCTCTCACATTTAGTCCACTATGTGGTGCCCACTTAACACATCTCCATTCACTTTGGATACTTTTTCTTGCTTGAACAGCAAGTTTACTTTTTCAATAGTAAAAAAGTAAAACATGTCGGAAATACTATTTCTCACTTTCCATATTTAAAAGGATATAAACGAAAAACTGCTTTGCAGAAGCAATCGATTTCTGTCAGTCATGAGCAAGCCTTGTTATGTAAGCTGTTTAAATACATATGATTATGTGGCTTACGTGTACAATTGGTTGTGAAAAAATACAATTAAGTCTTCTGTTGGGAAGAAAACGAAATTATTTTCCAAACAACCTAATACTTTAATAAAATGTTTAAGTACCATTTATCTTGTCTCATGAGACTATTGTGTTTCAGTGCAATACCTCAGTCATGAGCAAGCCTTGTTATGTAAGTTGTCGAAATACATATGATCGTGTGGCTTACGTGTACAGTTGGTTGTGAAAAAAAAAATACAATTAAGTCTTCTTTTGGGAAGAAAACGAAATTATTTTCTAAACAACCTAATAATTTAATAAAATGTTTAAGTACCATTTATCTTGTCTCATGAAAATATTGTGTTCCAGTGCAATGCCTCAGTCATGAGCAAGCCTTGTTATGTAAGTTGTCGAAATACATATGATTGTGTGGCTTACGTGTAAAGTAGGTTGTGAAAAAATATAATTAAGTCTTCTGTTGGGAAGAAAACGAAATTATTTTCTAAACAACCTAATACTTTAATAAAATGTTTAAGTACCATTTATCTTGCCTCGTGAGACTATTGTGTTTCAGTGCAATGCCTCGATGAAGGCGGTTGAACGGATTTTGTGTTCTGATTAAATTAAATAGATGACGCTTACGTTATCTTTCCTAATACAATAAACCAATATTTGACTAATTAATACTTATTCATGTTCAAATGATCAAATTTCAAAGAACAAAGAATCTTCTTCTGCGATATCAATGGCTTTAACTATTCCTGTCGATAACATTGAATCATTCTTCATGTTGGTAGAGTTAATTGTGGTAGTAACAATATACGGATATGTAGTTACAATTGATGTTACTTGATTCCAGAATAATTTGCAGTTTATTTATTGCGATTGTATAGACATACACATATTCAGGTGTGTGAATCTTCTTCTGTGATATTTATGGCTTTAACTAATCCTGCCAATAACATTGAATCATTCTTCATAAACTTACACAATCCATTACTGTAATCCGGCGAGTAATGCGCGTGTCCCGTCGATCCTAAATTAAAATCGAAAAAATTCGCTTCCTGATGATGGAGGAAAATCGAGTCCGGCCAGATTTCCTCCGTGATCTCGAACAACTCCTCCGGAAAGTGGAAGCTCCTGGGCGGCCTGGCCTGGTTCGGGCTCTTTTGGAACCGCTGGAATTTGTGCTGGGAGGAAGGCCCCGGCCTCTGGTTGCCGTTGCCGTTAACGAACTTCACGAATGGATAATTGCTCGTTCCGGCAAACGCCGTACCGAACGTCGTGCAGATAATCACCAGGCAAGCAATTTGAACCTGCAATTAATGGAGTTTGTAATTAGAAAATAATAAAATTCGTCTTCTTGCGTATTTCAACGACCCCAGTAAAATTACTTTGTTGAATACTACAAATTCAGAGGTAACAAAATTCTTCCATCATTTAAACAAATATTAGTAAGTTTGCAATTAACGTAAATGCTTACTAAGAACAATTGTAATTTTGTTTTGAAGGAATGGATTTTTGATCAGTTATTGATCGAACGGATGTAATTTTTCTTTAATGGCATGAATTTTTGATCAGTGATAATGGACAACAATTACGTTAGTTGTATGCACGTATTTTTATCATATATTGGATAATAAATAAGTGCATACAACTGACGTATTTGTTGTCCAATATTGCTGATCAAAAATCCATGCTATTAAAGAAAAACTACAACTGTTCGAAGTAAAGAAGAGAAGCATTTGATTTCACGATAGGAAATATTAGTACTTTTGATTTTATAATGTGTAAGTGTAATGTTAAATTTGTAATAATTCAGATAGGGGTGATATATACATTTTTAAATTTAAAATAATTATTACAATATTAATAGGTTGAAATAATAATAATAATTAATCATTTATTTGGTTCTCATTCATCACTTGATGAAACATCATCACAATATTAATATGTTAAAAAATACACTTGATTTGTTTCACTACTTAATTTATTTCCTCCGACAAGTTTCGACTCTTGTCATTATCAAAGAATGACGAGAGTCATTTATTTGGTTTTCATTAATCACTTGATGAAACATGATCACAATAATAATATTTTGAAAAGTATACTTGATTAGTTTCACTGCTTAATTTATTTCCTCCGACTAGTTTCGACTCTCGTTATTCCTTGATAATGATTAGTGATGGGCAAAGTCGATCTTTTATTATTGCTAAATTAAGTATATTATAATTTTAAGAATGTTACTTATTATAAAAATATAAAAAATAACTTCCCATTTATTAATAAACATAAATTTGAAGTTACTTTTTCGTTTTAAATACTTAAAATAACACATTTAATAATACTCGATTACTAATATTATTAGATTTTGCCCAACACTAATAATGATCATGTTTCATCAAGTGATTAATGAAAACCAAATAAATGATTAATTATTATAATATACAAGATAGATTGTAACAATTATAGAGGAATAGCACTAATTGGAACTACCATGAAAATTCACGAGAAAATTATTTTAAAAAAAGAATAAAACAAATTGTAGAAAAGAACATTTTAATCGGAAACTCAGAGTGGATTCAGATCAAGAATGATTCTTAATTGATAACGCCGAAGATAGAATATAAAAAATTTCAGAAACAATATAACTATAACATGGAAAAAACGTTCGACAAAGTGCCAAGAGGAAAAATCTGGGAAGGTCTAAGAAAATTAAAAGACAAAGAAAAACTAATAAGAGGAACCAAAAGTATATATAAAGAAACAAGGTATGTGATAGTAGCTAAAAAAAATTAAAAAAAAAAACAGAAAAATTAACAACATAGTAAGGTATGAGACAAGAACGAATTTTAAATTTCAATACAAGATACTAATTCCACCAATTTGTAAGAAAGCATTTTGTAAGCACAATTTCATTCATCCTAATTCTCGCGATGAATCTGATTCACCACCGGGTTCCGCAATTCACTCACGCCTCAGCCGTTTCAAAATAATAAACTCGCATTCACATGCTATCTATTATCATTTTGTACAAATATGCAGTTATGTCACTTTTGTTGGTCTGTCATTGCTCAATGAGCCCACATGCTTTAAACCAACGGCGCGCATGCACTCTCGTTTTCCATTCATAGGAACGCCACCGATTTGCCAATAAACGGGAAAGAAAGAAAATCCGAATTTCGCAACCTCCTCTTAACGGGAAATCCCTACAATGAAGAGAGGAAATTGTGGTGAATTAGATTTTTGCACAACATCAGCCTGTGGGCCGATTTGTAAATGGACGTGGATGTTTACGGTCTGTTATAATTTACGATCATTTAAAATTACAAATTATTTAATATAAGGTGTAATTTTAAAATTGTGTAATTTAAATGAGATTAAAGAAAGTATTTATTATTTGTTAGTGTTGGGCAAAATCAAACACTGAAAAACTAATTTTCTTTTGAATTTTGAAACAGTAGATCTGGTTACATTACATTACATGAACTCCTGTGACGTAATCAAAATCATAAAGTGCTAATCAATCTTGAGGGTTAGTATGATCTGTGAAAGAGGAATACCAGGAATTGACTGTTTTATAAAATATACAGACAAACGGACAAACCAACACTTAAACAAAAATACAATCCAATTAACAATAACACACACAAACTAAAGTATATAAAATTGACAAATGGATCAGAGTATTATAGGTAATAAATTTTTGCATATAAATAAAAAAACAAACTAAATAAAAAAAAAACAGACGGACTCTCTACGACAGCTATAAATTTTTGCATATGAATAAAAAAAAACAGACTAAATAAAAAAAAAACAGACGGACTCTCTACGACAGCTACAAGTATTGTTATAAGTAGTAGCTGTTACTTCTGAGAATGTTTTTTTTTTTTAATGGTCCGCAAAGATGTATACGATTTCTGTCATGTCATCAGTCACCGTATTTGTGTTTGGTAGGTATCGTAGAAATCCATTATTCTCTTATTTTAAATAATTTCATTTGTTTATGTGTAACTATAATTGGAACAGTTCCCTCGTTCTAAAATTTATTAAACACCCAATTCGATTAAACAAAGGAACGAAAAAATGCACCGTATTTGTGTAGACTTTCATGTAATTGGGTATAATTGTAATAATTGTATGACATGATTGAGGTCGAATGTAGAAGAAGAGCGTCGTTACAAAAAGGCAATTCTAATTGTACGGCTCGAGGGAAAATTTAGAAACACCGAATGTTGCTGAAACCGCTCTACTGGAAAACGGAGCTTGAGAAAATTATGCCGCGATCAATTAAATTACACACTTTACGTGCGCACAATGTAATATCTCAGCGCCGATTTCAATTATGGAAATAACTCAATTTCGAGCGGGATTGATTAAAGATTTTTTTCTGAAGTAAATATTTGAATTCTTAAAAGGCTTTGGCCATTGAATTTGATAACTTACTAAACATCTGTATTCATGTAATATTCATACATAGTTTGAATTTACAAAGTATTTGTAGAGTTCACATATCATACATGAAATGGCTAACGACCGAAGGTCTTTTCTTCTGTCCAGTTCTTGTCATTGTCTAACTAATTATTTTGATGAGTTCCGCATGCACCTACTTGTTATGTCAATATTTCGAAACCTTTGTTTGCTTTTTTACTCTTGGATTTATGTTTACAAAACGGTAAACTGTTTAGTGTTAAGTAAACAGTAATAAAACAAATACAAACCATTTGAAAATTTTAAAGCGAATTATATATTCGTAATATTTATTTTTGTAGCATATGTTTTGCGAAATGGTGATTCCGTAAATAAATGTATTATTATTATTAAAAATGTTTTAGAATCGTAGTTAATTATATTTATTTTAATCATCTTTATGTTGGTTGTTGGTCGTGGAGACTTTAATTATTTAAATAAAAATACTTGTCCTTTTTCCTACTTATTTTTTTATTTTACTAGATATATTTCGGAAACTATGTTTCCATCTTCAGTAGTTGAAGTTTTATAAATATTTATTTTGATTTTTATATTTTCACAATATTTTTATTAAATATTCTATAGGCTAGTTAAAAGGAGCAGAAAATGATTTTTTAAATTTTATTAAAAATATTTTTATTTCTGCTACTTTTTTTTAAGTAGGTGAGTAAAACATTTCATATACAGAGTGACATCTTTAACATCTTTAAGAGTATTTTAGATTTTTTTCGGAAGAAAAAAAAATCATCGAAATTTGAAATTTACTTGGAAAAAAGTGGATTTTGATGAAAAATCTGAAATTCGCGGAATAACTTCAAATTATAACAAAATTTTCCTAATGAATGGGAGCATCAACTGTGTAAATTTGAGCTACGCAAAACAAATAGTTTTTATACAGCAGGCTTGAAAATTTGACCTTTGATGAATGAGCAAAAAAATGTACAAATTTGTAAATTTTTGCAAATAAGCACAAAACACCCATTTTAATGACTTCTAGAATAAATTAAGGCAAATCATTCCTGATTCTCATGCTTCAAGTTCCAAGATTCTATCTCATCGGTAAACAAAGTTTTCTTATTTTAATCAATATCGCGTCTAATAGCGTCGATTGGCGCGTCTCGTTTAATCCGTTTCCATAAGACTCCATGTGAATGGGATGGAATCAATTCAAATGATCTTAATTAAATGGAAACATTTTTTTCTAGCAAAATATATATTTCATGATATTTCTTACATCTTCAAGAGTATTGGAGAATTTTTTCACAAGAAAAATTTTTTCATCGAAATTTGAATATTTTCCTTGAAAAAAAGTGGATTTTGGTGAAAAATCCGAAACTCGCAGAATAGCTTCAAATTATATCAAAATGTTCCCAATTAATGACAGCATCAAATGTTGAAATTTGAGCTACACGAAAAAAATAGTTTTTATACAGCATGCGTGTAAATAGGACCTATGAAAAATGAGCGAAAAATTGTCGATTTTTGGAAAATTTTGTAAACAAGCACAAAACAGCCATTTTAATGATTTTTAGAATAAATTTAGACTAATCCTTCCTGAATCTTTAAGTCCTTAGATTCTATCTCATTTCTAAACAAAGTTATCTTATTTTAATCAACATCGCGTCTAATAGCGTCGATTGGCGCGTCTCGTTTAAACCGTTCCCATAAGACTCCATGTAAATGGGATGGAATCAATTCAAATTTCCTTAATGAACCGGAAATGATTTTTTCTAACAAAATGAGTATTTCATGATATTTCTTACATATTCAAGAGTGTTGGAATTTTTTTCTGATTTTTTTCAGAAGAAAAAAAAATTAATTGAAATTTTAATATTTTCTTTGAGAAAAAGTGGATTTTTATGAAAAATCCGAAACTCACAGAATGGCTTCAAATTATAACAAAATCTTACTAATGAATGAGAGCATCAGCTGTGTAAATTTGAGCTACATGAAGCAAATATTTTTTATACAGCTGGCGTGTAAATAGGATCTATGAAAAAATGAGTGAAAAAATTGTCCAACTTTGGAAATTTTTATAGACAAGCACAAAATACAAATTTTAATGATTTTTAGAATACATTTAGATAAATCCTTCCTGAATCTAATGCTTCAAGTTGCAAGATTCTATCACATCTGTAAACAAAGTTATGTTATTTTAAACAACATCACGTCTAAAAGCATCGATCGGCGCGTCTCTTTTAATCCGTTCCCATAAGAATCCACGTAAATGGGATGGAGTCAATTCAAATGGCCTTAATGAACCGGAAACTATTTTTTTTTTTACAAAATAAATATTTCATGGTATTTCTTAAATCTTCAAGAGTGTTGGAGAATTTTTTCAGATTTTTTTGGGAAGAAAATAAATTTCATCGAAATCTGAATATTTTCCTTGAAAAAAAGTGGATTTTGATGAAAAATCTGAAATTCACGGAATAGCTTCAAATTATACCAAAATTTTCTCAATGAATGGAAGCATCAAATGTGTAATTTTGAGCTACACTAAATAAATAGTTTTTATACAGCAGGCGTGTAAATAGGACCTATGAAAAATGAGCGAAAAAATTGTCGAATTTTGGGAATTTTTGTAGACAAGCATAAAACACCCATTTTAATGATTTTTATAATAAATTTATATAATGCTTCAAGTTCCAAGATTCTATCATATCTGTAAACAAAGTTATCTTATTTTAATTAACATTGCTTCTAAAAGCGTCGATCGGCGCGTCTCATATAAACCGTTCCCATAAGCCTCCATGTAATAAAATTCAAATACACCTTAATTAACCGGAAATGATTTTTTTTTTAGCAAAATAAATATTTCATGATATTTCTTACTGATTTTTCTGTAAGGAATAAAAATCATCGAAATTTGAATATTTTCAAAATTTGAAAACCGTGGATTTTGATGAAATATTCAAAACTCACGGAAATAACTTCAAATTATACTAAAATATTTTCAATGAATGGGAGCATCAACTGTATAGGAGAAAGGACAATATTTTTTATTAAAATATTTAAATAATTCTTTCAAAACTTTCAATATTTCTACTTCCTACCAACTAATTTTCTCGCCATTCCTGAAGGAGCTTAATTAGCGATTCACCGTCGGGCTATCGCAATATTAGCATTAATCGGAATGTGTAGCACAATTTCCTAGTTTGAGAGTGTTTTCGTACCGGAGAAAGTTGCACTTTGCCGGCTGCAATCTGCCGGGATGGATAATGGATGGATTACGTTCGAGCCTTGCGTTACACAAAAGCGGATGCACGGGCTCGGTGTGCATCTCTGACCTTTCTTCAGGAAATATGCGCGTGTTTCCATCAAATTAATTAAGGAAACGTTCGAGTATCCTACGGACAAGACTGTCATTAAACTTGAATTTATTTGTGAAATAAATTATTTGATGTATAAGGCGTGAAATATTATTGAATACTTTTTTTGCAGCGCAGATTTTTTTTAGAATAATAAGCTTTCTACAATTGTCCTCCAAATTTGATATTTTCGAGGAAAATGTAATCCTGGACTTGAATTTATACGAGAAATAAATTATTTCATGGATAATGTATGAAATGTTATTATTAATAAAAAAAGCTATAAATAATAGCCAGCGAGGCCTTTATTCAAATCTGAACCTAGAGATTTTTTTTTTTGTAAATTTGCAATAACAACGCATACATTGTTTGCGTCTTTGTATCCGGTCGTTACAATCACGCGGCCGGTAAGGATCGCTCAATATAATTCAATTCGCTTCTTTTAATTTGATTCAATCTTGATTTAAATTGAATTAATTTGGTTTGATTTAATTTAAATCGATTTAGTTTGATTCGATTCAATATAATTTGACTGAATATGGTTGATTTAATTTAACATTTTTAAATTATGTAAGGTAGAGCTGTATTGATGAGGAATAAATCCCAAAACACATATCTGCATTGAGTAAAGTTCTTTGTTGTTGTTTACATTGAAATTTTCCTCGGATAAAAAAACTTATTGCAAGATGCAATATGTTATTGATTTGCAACAGCAGGTGCACGTTATGCAATTCAATGTCCGGCGGGATATTTACCCGAGAAGTAGTTGTTTTAATGTGCATTTGTACTTTCGTAAGTCTTAACGTCACAGAGTAAAATGTAGAAATAATTTATTAAATATTTTCTAATCAATTTTATTTAATTAAAATTTTATTAAATATCCAGTAATAATTGGGGTGTATTCGTTTTTCTTATCGAAAAAAAAAGTTTTGTTTTCCTTATTTTTTTTTTTTTAGATATTTAAAATTTAATTTTGTTTTATTTTAGCAAATAACAAAACAAATCTTGTTCGAAAGGGAAATATACTGAATCTTCCAGAAACATCAGAAATCAATAAATTCAATAAAATAGGAATTCTTTTATCTATCTTGTTTTATTATTTCTTAATATTAAATGTGCGTCTTATTATTAGTTTCGTTAGCAATCATGACGATTAACTAAAACGACAAGAACTGGACAAAGACAGGCAGAAAGACCGACGGCCGATAGCCGATTTTCTGAGTTCTAACAATGTGCAAATGATTGTAGGTATATGTATTATAAAATTATATAATGTACTACTCAGAAATAAAAATTTCATAATTTTTTTGCCTTTACAAATAGAACACTGTTTATTAAACTTTGATTATTTTGCGGAAAACTACGATTGTCCGTCCCTCTAAATATATGAAATTTGAGTTAGTTACATATAACTTGCTACTTCTATTATTTATAGATATTAGGGGAGATAATTGAAGTTGCCCATAATTATCTTATGTTTTAATTTAAACAAATAATTAGCAGAAGTAGCAAGGTATACGAAAATAACTCAAATTTGGGTAACTGTAATGTTGTAGACTGTCAAATACAAACTATTGAATATATTTTGTAGTATAGCGTCTAATTAATCTATTTAAGTAGATAAAATAAACCTGCAATAGTTTTAATACAACAATATTTTATTCCTTTCTTCACTTTTTTTTTATTTTTATCACTATATGTACATTTCAAGCACAACGTGCTCTTTATCAATAGCTTTTGTGTAAAATTGATAATTAAATAAATAAACATGTAAACAAAATCGAATATACAAATGTGATGTGTTATTAAAAAAACAAATAAATGTAATTTATTGAATCAATTAATTTTAATAAATTGTTATTTAACGGAGTTAATCATAATTCAAAAGTTTACCAGAATTTTTGTATATCTCAATTGCTTCTGATACGTTGTGCTTGAAATGTTCATATAGCGATAAAAATAAAAAAAGTGAAGAAAGGAATAAAATATTACTACATTATATCAAGAAACTTTATTTATTATTACTTTTATAATTATATTTATTTTTAGAATTACCCATACAAATCAATTCAAATTTAATTACTGTATTTTTATAATATGTTTGCATAATTGAGAATTAGGTCCGGTTGAAAAAAATGCTTTATTAAAATTAAAAATTGATAAGTTACGTCAATTATTTTCTTCGATTTAAATTTATTGACCGCGTTCGCGCGACAGCGAAAATTTATCACGATAAGTTGCACAATTAAAATAAACGAGGTCTTCTGTATCACGCTAAACCGTTTTGTATTGAACAGAAGAAATTTCTTGTGCAATCTTTTTTATAATAAATTATTTATACGAATTATTTACGATCTGAAATGAATAATAATATATTATTCGTTTTTTATTGAGTATATATATTTTGAAGGCAAAAATACTTAAAATTGATAATCTTGGCGATTCTTCTCGAAGAAAAGTTAAATTTAACGTATACGTTATTATTTAACGTGAGAATCTAATTATATATGTTAATTTTAAAACTTGCTTAGGTATTATTTAAATAAAAATGGTTGCGCCTTTTCCTAGTTATTTTTTATTGAACTAAATATATTTCGGAAATTATGTTTCCATTTTCAGTAATGGAAGTTTTTAATATTTTTTTTATAAAAATAAAAATGTGATGAGGTTAAGAGCGGGAGTGGGAGAGAAGAAGAAAGGTTTAAGTTTATTAATGATGTATGTATAGGTAGTGGAATGTAAAAGGAATGCCAATGGAGGTCTTTTTTAAAAAAAAAATAAAAAATAAAAATCTGTCTAACAAAAGTTAAATTGTTTTAACTATTACCCACAAGGTGTTTTGGTTTCTCAATACAAATTATTCGAGTTAGTTATTCGATAATTGTTAACCAAGTACATCCATGTAATCCACAAGGTGTTGTTTCCTTCTTTAAATGAAACATATTTCCTTCTTTAAAAGATAACATAACAATCGTTAATTCATATCATATTCATAATCGAGATTGCCCGACAATAATATTGAAAGCGTTTACTTTGCGCTATATTTACAATTTATTACTAAATATCCCTGTACTTGCATTATTATTTTTCATTCGTTAACTTTTTGTTAATATTCACTTTCCATATCAATTCTCGGGGATTATTTTTTGATCGTGATAAAGACCTCACAGAAAGTCGATTGGCACACATTCCTGTATGTGTGATTAGAATTAACCAACCAGTCGATCCGAACCATAATGACCACGGGAGTCATTAAAGACGTTGGGCATGTCTGCATGCTTGCCCGATACGTGCAAACCGGCATTCAGGTTTAGAGATCAACTAGAAATGCACCATTTTTCTATTAAGGTTAATCGCGTCTTTTTAAATGTTACAGAATCACGAACTTGAAGTGAAATGGCGTATAATTATTTCGAGACTTGTCATAATCACGACACGATTGTATGTATTTAACGCTGTCGGAAGTTATTTTTTGTTTGTTTGTGAATCAGTTCTCAACAAGGGTTTAATACGTGAGAAACTGTTTATATGATTATGAATTGTAGACATTTCAATATGCAGCATTGAGGTATAATTTAAATTAATAAATATAATCCGAGTTATACAAACAAAGTGAAAAAGTGTTTCATTTATTAAAATTGGTAATGTTTGATGATTTTTATAAGTTTTTTCTTTATTTTTGTTTATGAATGAGTTCTGGACAAGAATTTAAAATTGTTGATCAATTTTATATGTTTTTTTTTGTTTATGAATAAGATCTGAACAAGAGTTTAAAATTTAATTAAATGAAACGAAACCTGAAAATAGCATTATTTTTATTCATCATGATGATTGCGACCGTAGCTACGTGGTAATTCGAATTCGTGATTATATCATTGAATAAACATTTGCTATCATTTTATTAATTATTTTTTTTGGGATATATTTAAATATTATAAATCTCAGGTAGAATTTTGCTCCACATATGGTTGAATATTAAAAAATCTTCCTCCACAATGACTTGAATATTCTATATGAAAAAAAGAAATTATCCGAAAAACATTTTATGTGACATTTTCTTTTTAACCGAAATGATTGTTATATTTTATCGATTGAATCTTTAATAGAATAATTGAATCGACATTTCCGTTTGAAGATTTTCCTTTCGCAGCTACGTTTTGTAAATGTGCTCTTGCGCGCTGTTGCGTGACGATCTGATTCATTACCTTCAGCATTTGGATCGGTCCTGTGTTGTGCATTTCTTCACCTTTCGCAATGCCCTAGCGAAACGAAAGTGAAACACTATATTGTATGAAAATCAACAAAAAATAAAAGAAACATGCATGTACACATTGGCTGCACATGCTATTAATCATAAACCACGATATATTATGTGATTACAAGTTGCGAGAAGATTGATTTTAAATATAAAGAAACACTTGCAAACTTAAATAATTATTTTTTTAAAATCATTTTTTATTTAATTTATTTAAATAACTATGACCAAGTGAATAAATACTCTTTTCCATTGATTTATATACTTTTTTTTTAAAATAAAAGAGTGAAGAAAAGTGTACAAGTGTTTCTTTAATTTATAAACCACGATATTCTGAAAATTTCTGTAAGCAACTGGATGATTAAGGTTGCAGTTTAGTAGAAAAATATAACATTACAGTAATTTGGAAAATTAAAAAAAAATATTTTTTATGATTTAATAATTTATATATAAATATATATTCATTACTAATGCTTACAATATACATATAATACAATACATAACTATTATAAAATATCATACAGTACATACCAGTCCTGCACTGACTATCGACCAGCGGTCTTTCTGCCAGTTTCATAATATTAACGCGTATTATTTTAGATAGTTACACATCTTTATTGACATTTTTGAGTTTACAATAATAATAATAACAATATAAAATATTTTGAAAATGTAAAGGTTTCTTGTCAATCTTTTGCAATATTATTTTATTTTTATATATAAACCAGGTAAATGTGAATCTAAATTAATAAAAATATGTGAATTACGCCAATTCACTAGTTTTTTTGTTGTTAGAAAATAAATTTGTAAGATATAATTAAATTAATTATAAATAATCACCACCGACAGTTTAAATAAATTTGTTCCTTTCGTTATGGACATACTGTATAATTACAAATTTACGAATGTACGTAAATATATAATCTCTTTTCCTTTTTCATTTCTTCGCCTCAAGAGAATCTGGTATATTATATATTATTGTCCCATTTTCTACTATTGGTGTTGCAAAATCAATTTTTATTTGTTTTCATCTTTCTTCTTCCTTAATTTTATTTTGTTATTTAATATTAGATAGTTTTGAATTCTTTCTAGTTATTTAACATGAAAGGCATACAAAAGGAATTATACAAGTGATTCATATTCAAAATGTAAACGAACCAATGAATTACTATAAGTAATGTATTGACCACACAAGTGGTATAAAAAAGTAATTTTGTTTTCTTTATATACTATATTGCAAATGTACAACCAAGTTAACGCCGACAAAATTAAAGATATTTTTTGTTGTTCCTGTGTTTTAATTCACTTTATAAAAAATCTCTTATTAATTTTTATTAATCCACATAATATTCCACAATAAAACCGTGTCGTAATTGTAAATATTCAATGATTATCTCATGGAAATGCCAAGAATCCATCAACTAATTAGATCTAATCAATTCTAATAATAAGTGCACATTGTTCGATTCCACAACATTATCACTCATGATAAATGTGCTTCATAAATCGCACCAGGATAAATCAAACGAGTGCGGTAATCCATTGTAATCTCAAGGAATCGCCGTGTAAAAGTGATGAAATTAACCCAACCTTCGGCAAGATTTCGAATCGGGTTCGAATTGTGCTATTAAAATCAAATCAAATGTAATTAGAGTGATAAATCGAATATAGATGAATAATGTTTTTAACTCGAGCGGTTGAATTATTTAAAAAAAAAAAACGTTTTTTTTAATTTATTTAATGTTATAATTGATTTCGTTTTTTCGATGACAATTTGTTAATAACATCCTAATGAAGTTATTTAGAGAGTATAAAGGTGTCTTAAATTTATTTTTTTTATAAATCTTTAACTTTAGCCACGGATTTCGTAAAATATGAGAAATTTCTGGAGAACCCTGTTTATCACTTTTCTATTTTTTTTATGTTGTTTTGTTAATAACATCCTAATGAAGTTATTTAGAGATAAGTAGTATGTCTTAAATGTATTTTTTATAAATCTTTAACTTTTGCCACGAATTTCATAAAATATGACAAATTCCTGGAGAACCCTGTTTGTCACTTTTCTATTTTTTTTTCAATGATAATTTGTTAATAACATCCTAATGAAGTTATTTAGAGAGTATAAAGGTGTCTTATTTTTTTTTTTATATAAATCTTTAACTTTAGCCACGGATTTCATAAAATATGACAAATTCCTGGAGAACCCTGTTTGTCATTTTATTTTATTTTTTCGATGTTAATTTGTTAATAACATCCCAATGAAGTTTTTTAGATAGTTTTAAAATAGTATGTCTTAAAATTATTTTTTTATGAATTTTTATCTCCTACCTCAGATTTCATAAAATATGAGAAATTTTCATAGTCCTGCAGAACCCTGCTTGTCACTTTCTATTTTTGTTTTTCGATTTTAATTTGTTAATAACATCCTTATGAAGTTATTTAGGAAGTATGAAAATAGTATGTCCGAATTTTTTTTTTAAGAAATAATTCGATTTATTCGATTCGACAATTAACCATACCACGCACCTTCGCCATGGTGGAGGTGCAAGGAAAATCCGTGGGTAACTTCTGATCGATTGCAATCATTTGTTATATAACAGCAAATATTCATTATGTAATTCAATGGCTGGCCGAGATTTTGCCAGAGAAGTAGATGTTTCAATGGATGTCGGTTTTTTAAAATACTTATATTATGTAAAAGAATTACAGAAGTTAAAGAGAAAGTAATTAATTATTCAATTTTGTAAAATAATTGTTTTCAAATGTCTTCGTACTTAATTTATGATTAATTAGTTATCAATGAAAATATATATAAAATTATTATTATGAATCTGAGCATTAAACTCTAAATTTTATTTTTTTAGTAAATTTCATCCAAATCGCATAACGCATTCAATTGTTATCAATAAAATAAATATTATTTTGTTTAAGTTTGAAGATGAATTCCGGCTTAACGGTTAACTTATGTATATAGATAAGTTCGGTTGAATCGTTATATTTTGGTTCCAGGAACCTAAGGTCCCAACATTAACGGGACACCCTGTATATTACATAAATCTAAATAAATCATAGACGAGAATTTTATTCTGTTTTTATTTCCAGAAAATGGTATAAAATTATCGTAGACTATAAGTTATTTAATATATACGTCATATTAAATAAATCATAGTAATTTTATTCCATTTGCTATAAACAAAGACGTAAACTAATTTCAAACATATTTTTTATTTCGTTTTAACGAATAGAAATTAATTAAATAAAAATGATTTGAAAATAATTAATAAATTATTTCAATATTTAGCTCTGCGACATTTTGACTTGCGTTGCATGATGCAATAAATTATTAATATGCAACAGCAGGGGACAGTAATTCAATGTCTGGCGAAGTATTTGCCCGGGAAATAGTTGTTTTGAACATTAAAACAACTACTTCTCGGATAAATGCTTCGCCAGACATTGAATTACATAATGTACACCTGCTGTTGTAAATGCCCGGGAAGTAGTTGTTTTAATATGCATTTGTTTAACGTATTTACGTAACATAAGTCATAATGTTACAGAGTTAAATGTGGAAATAATTTATTAATTATTTTCAAATCATTTTTATTTAATTTATTTAAATAACTGTGACCAATAAAATGAATACTCTTTTCTATTTATATGAATAGAAATCATTAAAAAAATCTAACGAAACCATTCATCCAAATAAAGCAACCAAAAATCAATCCAGCCAATTTTCATCCCACCCACAGTTTGATTTACGAGCACCAGGCAATCGCCTGTATAATTATTTAATTTTAATGGGTGAGCAAACAAAAATTTAGTAACCCATAATTACAAATCAAAATTCACTCGCGAGCCCGTAAAGCAAATAATTGAATTGCGTCACCTGGATGAGGCTTGCGCAAGTTTTTTGTTGTGCTTTTTCCAATAAGAAGAACAAGAAGAAGGTTGGAGTTGAAATGTATTTGCTTACTTTTACTCCAGTTCACGATTCCTTCACTTTATTTGCGCGGTGAATGGAGAAAATCACGAAGGTTGGCCGGAGAGTCTGTCGGACGCAAATTAGATTGTGGAAAAATTGATACGATTTATAAAAAAAGGATTTTAATAATAAAAAAATAAAAATTAGTATTGGGCAAAACACTCGACACTCGAAAGGGTATAAGGGTTATATGATAATATATATATATATATATATATATATATATATATGTTGACGCATTTATTCGGGTTTGATCCCGCGTGTTTTCTTGGAACTGGTCCATTGAATTTTCTGATCGACGTTTCGATGACGTCGCAGTCATCTTCGTCAGGAGTAAACTATTAGATTATATTGCTCTAGCAACCACTTGTTAGATTTTTACGCATTGCAACTAGATATTCGTGTTTCTTGTTTGGCTTCTGGTGATTCTTCTATTTTCTGATCAGAAAATAGAAGAATCTGGTGATTCTTCTATTTTCTGATCGATCAGAAAATTCAATGGACCAGTTCCAAGAAAACACGCGGGATCAAACCCGAATAAATGCGTCAACATGTTACGCCCGCGAAAATCTACGTTATAACATATATATATATATATATATATATATATATTGGACAAAATCTAGTTAATTTAGTAATCGATTATTTCTAAATAACCAATTTTATGTAGCTTAAGTTAATAAATAACAATAAATTTATGTTAATTAATAAATATATATATACTATCAAAAACCCTTGTAATTAATTGACAATCTATGAATACATTTTTGTTACAAAAGTTGCTTGGACTGTGATGATAAAAATAACGTACACGTTAGATTTAATATTTCCATTACAGAATAGCCCCGAATAAATGGTTTTATAATTATTTGCTAGATTAATGCAATAAATCCATCAAAATTCCTCTAATTCACAGAGGTCGTTTCGTATAATACACATTTTTCAATCCTGGCATTTATTCGAAATGCTCTGGAAAATGATTAATCCGCAACACCGCCAATTATTCACAATTCAACTAAAAAACAGGGCGAATATCAATCAAACGCAATTGAACGCCGATAATTAAATTGACAGAAAACATATAAACCTTGCTCGAAATCAATAGATAAATGATAATATCCTTGCTCGAGTTTCATCCGTGAAAGAAAGAGCAAAGTAAAATTATCCTTGCCCGAGATTCACACAAAAGTGCACGGAACGTATCGCGGGTAAAAATAATAACGTGAGAACTAAATAATTAAACCAATAATTCACATAAATGCACCAAACGTATCGCGGATAAAAATAAAAACGTGAGAACGAAGTGATAAAATTAGTAATTTTAGAAGAATTATCCTTGCGATGATCACTGCGTGAGAAATAACGAAGTTGCGCTCGCAACAGTTTCGAGAATGAAGTCATTTTCACTTCCCGTTCGGTTTTATGGAATCTCGTGTTGGGTTTATTTGATATTTTTTGCTCATAAAAATTTCACATTAATAAAAATTGACTTAGATTATCCTGTCACGTTTTATTATGAGATACAAAAAATACTTGAGAATTTAAAAATTAAATTATTTTCTTGTTCTTATGATGTAATACATTACATCACAACAATAAAAAAGAGAATGTTAATTAAAGCCTTCTTGTTTGAATATTTAAAAATTTCCTGTGTTAAAATATAATTAGTTACTTAAGGTTACGGTTTAGTAAAAAGATACAGTAACGTGGAAATAATCATATTTGATAGTATTAACTCTTATTTACAAATTTTATTTAAAAATATCAGTCTAAATTAAAGAATTAATAATTTTAATATTTAAAGATTAGTAGTTCATATTATATAAATTAAATATAAATAAATTAAATAAAAAGAATTTGAAAATAATTAATTAATAAATTATTTTTCCTTTAGCTACTGTGACATTATGACTTATGTTACATAAGTACCTTAACAAATGTCTAATAATAGACATTTGCTGTTGCATAACAATAACATATTGTATATATTATTATAGAATTAAATCACATCAAATCACATCAAATCAAATTAGCCCGATTGGCATCTAATGGTGTCACACACCTACCTTGACTTCCCTGTATATATTATTATTAAATATGAATATACCAATAAAACAAATAAAACACAGATTGAATTGAATAATTATCAACCCATTTTCAAGAGAATTTAAATTCACTTGAAAATGGGCTGATAACCCGAAACTATTCGAAAATTTAAAAAAATATTCAATTTAATCTGTATTTTTATTTATTTTATTGGTTGATTTTTAATAACCTATTCATATTTCATTTAAAAATTAAAGAAAATTATTAATTATTGCCCATTATGTTGATTCACTAGTTTTTGTTAGATAACAAAATTGGAAGATATCATGTAAGTAAATAGGTAATGAATGTGAAGCTAATTGAATGTAAAATTAGTGAAATCCTTTAATTTTTTTGTTTCTAAAAATATAGATTAAAATTTTACAGAAATATTATGACTTTTTTTCACTTTTTAGAAATACTAATTATTTTTAATTCATCTTACAGAATTCCTGCATAATGTTACGAAATCCGGTTCAAGCAGACTCGGAAATAAGTAACACGATTTATTTATTTATTTAGAATACACTTTTTTCACTTTCGTTACAATATACTAATATACACTAGAAAGAAGGAACTCGATGTAACCCGAATTTGTGACTGCCAATAACTAGCTATCTTTTTGCACTAAAGCTCACCCTTAAGAAACATTTTCAGAATGGCTTATTTATAATCTTCTCCATGAAGAATTTATTTAAATTATGCTGGAACGAATGTAAGTACTTGTATTTAGATTTTTTGAAAATTAAATATAAAGCCAAGTCGCAAAAAAATGTTGCATAATGTTCTGTGGTAAATACAGAACAGAAAGATCGACGGTCGATAGCCGTTTTTTAAAGACTTGACTTGTCTTTGCCAGATTTTGACTCTAATATTATTCGTATTGCCTGGTTATAATGATAAAGTCATTCTTGTTTATTTTCATTGCTTAACTTTAAGGTAGCTTTCATGTCTGATTTTTTACCTCAACGTCACTCTTATTGCCTAATATTAACAAGTCAGTGTTTATATCATTATTAATATGCTTAATTGAGATTTTTAAGACACACCAATTGACTAATATTGACAATGCAATCACCCGTCTTGAACAAATTTTGTCGTTAAAGTCTCCCTTGCAGTATAATTTTGACTTTAAAGTTAGTATTTGCTTCAATATATATCCAAATATTAATATAAATTCATTGTCTTTGCCTAACTTTGACTTTAAAGTCAAATTTGTCATTAAAGTCCCCCTTGGGGTATAATTTTGACTTTAAATGTAGTATTTACCTAATTATAACTAATAAAATCATTGTCCTTGCCTGATTTTGACATTAATAGTATTCATATTGTCTGTTTCTGACGATAAAGCCATTGCTGCTAATTTCCATTGCTTATTTGACTTTGAAGTAACTGTGACTCCTCGATTTTGACTTCAATGTCAGTCTTATAGCCTAATATTGACAGTATTTAGCTCAATAGATATCAAATTTTAACTATTGTCTTTGCCTGACTTTCACTTTAAAGTCAAAGTCTTTGCATAATTTTGACTTTGACAGTATTCATATTGCCTGGATCTGACGATAAAGTCATTGTTACTCATTTCCATTGTTTACTCGACTTTAAAGTAACTTTCACTGTCTGATTTTGACTTCAAACTTCTAATATTGACAATGAAATCACCCTCATGATCTAATTTTGTCATTAAAGTCTCCCTTGGAGAATAATTTTTACTTTAAATATATAATTTACCTCAACAGATGTCAAATTTTAACTATTAAGTCATTTTCGTTGCCTGACTTTGACTTTAAAGTCAATGTCTTTACCTGATTTTGAGTTTAACAGTATTCATATTGCCTGGATCTGACGATAAAGTCATTGTTACTCATTTCCATTGCTTACTTGACTTTAAAGTAACTTTCACTGTCTGATTTTGACTTAAAACTTCTAATATTGACAATGAAATCACCTTCATGATCTAATTTTGTCATTAAAGTCTCCCTCGGAGTATAATTTTGACTTTAAATATAGTATTTACCTCAATATATATCCAATTTAAACTATAAAATCATTATACTTGCCTGACTTTGACTTTAAAGTCCATGTCTTTGCCTGATTTTGACTTTAACAGTATTCATATTGCCTGATTCTGACGATAAAGTCATTGTTGGTCATTGTCATTGCTTACTTGACTTTAAAGTAACTTTCATTGTCTAATTTTGACTTCAAAGTCAGTCTTATAGCCTAATATTAACAATGAAATCACCCTCATGACCTAATTTTGTCATTAAAGTTTCCCTTGCAGTATGATTTTTACTTTAAATATAGAATTTACCTGAATAGATATCAAATTTTAACTATTAAGTCATTGTCTTTGCCTGACTTTGACTTTAAAGTCAATGTCTTTGCCTGATTTTGACTTTAACAGTATTCATATTGCCTGATCTGACGATAAAGTCATTGTTGCTCATTTCCATTGCTTACTTGAATTTAAAGTAACTTTCACTCTCTGATTTTGACTTTAAAGTTATTATTTTTGCCTAATATTGACAAGCCAGTGTTTATATCATTATTAATATACTCAATTCGGATACATAAGACACACTCATTGCCTAATATTGACAATATATCATCCTTATGACATAATTTTGTCGTTAAAATCTGCCTTGCAATCCAATTTTGACTTTAAAGTTAGTATTTACTTAAATATATATCCAATTTTTTAAACTGATTTTAGCTTTAATATCGTACCTGGTCCAGACATTAAAGTCACTTTTATTGCTTACATTTGACTTTAAAGTCTCTTTTATTGATTATTTAAATAAGTTAAATAAAAAAATTCTAAAATAATGAATAAATCATTTCCTCTTTAAATGCTGTGACAGCAAATTATTTTGGATTTCTTTTAATTTAATCTCTTTTATTGTCTGATCTTGACTTTAAAGTCCATTTTATTAATTATTGCCATTAAAATCTCTCCTTTATTATTTTGTTTGATTTGATTTGTTAATTATAAAGTCTCCCTTTTTTTGCCTGATTTTAACCTTAAAGACTTTTCTAAACCCGACATCATATGGTAAAAGGGGACATCGATTATATATATATATATATATATGACTTTTCTAGCTCACTCGATAGCGATGAAAAAAAAAATGTTACCATATCGCAAATCGCTATCGAGTCAACTAGAATCTCGGCCCTGAAACAATCCACAAACTTCCTGAAAAGTCAATTAATTATATCATGTTAATAAAATAATAAAAAAATTAATAACCCATATTTTCACACTGTTACTCAATGCGACTTCTGTATTAGCAGCCATAAATTCGAATTACATTTTTATGTGCGCTTTTTAATATGAGGTCTCAGTGGTTCCACCTTAATTTATAATGAGAAGATAATTAACATTTAATCCAATATTTACACACGTTTAAATCACGGCATTGAAGTTTTTACGACCACTGGAACCTGGGAATATGTAATTATCGGAATGAGATTCGTAATTCAAATTACCAGTCTATGTGTGTGTGTGAGTGTGTGTAATCGTCCTTATTAATGTCACAGCTGTAAAATTGCAAAATTTTAATAATTCCTCAGATCCTCACCGGTTAATTATCGATTCCACGTGATTTATGCCACTTAAAACACTCAAAGTCCTTTCGTGGAGTAATGAGGAAATGTTAATCATTAATAAAATTTATTTAAATAATTGAATAATTGAGTGATTTAATTATATTTTAGATTTTAAGTGCGTTTATTTAATAAAATAACCCTACACTCATATGGGTAGAAAGGGTCATTGAATATATATATATATATATATATATATATAATATTTGATAGAATGCAAGTGATTTGCATAAATTGATTTGATGGTAGAATTAAAATGAATATTATATTTCTAAGTAAAACATGTAATCACTTTTTCTTCAGTCTTTAAAAATTACTTAATAAAGCAATGCAACCATTATTAGTAGTACAACCATTGTATACAGGGTCTGTGATGTAGATTTATAAGCCCCTAATCCAGGGGGTTTATGAACCCACCCACCCCCAAATTTTATTGACTGATTAAAAAAAAACAAATAACGCTGTAATAATATTAAACTGTTTTTTTTTTTCAAAAACAAAAATTGTATGCACATTGGGTTGTTTATTTATGTTTTACATTTTATTTCATTTGTATTACATTCAGTGACGTAGGTTATGGGGTTATAAAAATTGATCTGTAATAAAAATTAATTTGTAGTGGAAAGTAGTTCCTACAAGGCCAATTTCATAATTTTAAATAGGAACCCCGATTTATTGGAGTAGTTAACTCAAAAACAAGTACTTTTATTTGAATAATCTTTATAGATGGCGTTGTAATAAAAAAACAATTTGTCCATTAGTAATTGAAGTCAATTACAAAAATTATCATAGGGCTATGTTCATTGAATTAAAATCTCTTCTGTATATAAGATACATAAATGATAAACACCTTTCACCAATTATTATTTTTTTTAAGTTGTTACTCAAATGTCATCGCTAATGAAAAAAGTATTAACAATGCGAATCTGATAGTTGTTACATAAAAGAAAAGAATCGGAGTGGAATGATATTTTGCGAGCCGGTAAAGATCACGAATTGTGGAAAGTGTGTGAACCATTTCATATTTTTTGCAGACTGCGAATGTCACTGTGATTGATTGGGTATTGAAATGTTTTTTTCCTAAAATCGTGATTGCAACAATTATGAAATTAGTTTAGACTTTTGAAATTTGAAAACAAAAATGTTGTAATTATTTCAGAAGCAAAAAAAAATATGCTTTGTGTAGTGATTGGAGGTGAATGTTTCGATTGTGAATGTAAATTAATTGATAAGTAAATTAAATCCACTTTAACTTTATTTTACGGAATTCTCCATTCTAATTGTTTGCAACATACAATAAATTACATATTTGTATATATTCAGGTAGTTATTCCTAAACAATTAATAATTAATAAGTAAGAGAAGTGCATTCCCAAACGGTTCAAAGAATTAATTCAGTGTTGCTTATGACCTCAAAAACTAATATCTAGCTAAAGATGAAATAATAACTTTTCATTTGATTCATAAATTGATTCATTCAGTAGTTGATTTTACTTCATGTAATTTACACTAAGTGATAAAGCTGTTTTCATATATTTAACATTTATTTATTAATTTACTTTATTTATATTTTTATTTGCTTAAATTTTAATTTTACAATTTCTTATTTAAATTATTGTTTCTATTATGTAATCGGGTATATAATTACATAATAGAAACAATAATTTGTTTGTTATTATAATTGATTGATTGGTGCTTTTTTAAATAAATTAATCGTTAATTTTGTTTAACAAAACATTCTCTAGTCGATGCTTTCATTATTGCTTGAAAACCCTGTTAATTTGTTTTAATGAGCAAGGTCGGCCGAACAGTAACAATAAGCAAAAAACGTTTCGAAACGTTTTGTCGCGCTTTTACGGTTGTTGCCCACATTAGTGCTCTTCGGAGCAAATTAACAAATACTTTCTAGACAATACAAATAATATGCCACTTGTCGCTAAATAAACTAAACCCATTGTTCATTGAATGTACATATTTTTTATGGAAGTAATTTAAGAAGTGCTATACAAGGTGGCCAGAAAAGGTGTAAAAATCTTCAGGTAAAGTTTTTCATTGAATTTCAAGTAGAAAATTTAAGTAAAAAATATTGCACGGTTCTTCATTAACGCCCACGATGCCATAATAATAATAATAAATATGTGACTAGAAATCAGTAATATTTTGATTAAATTTGGTTCTATTAAAATCTAGCTGGCTGTTAATAAAACCAAGTTTAATCAAAATATTACATTGCAAATTTTTATTTAATGATAAGTCGATTATTAATAGCAATAATTATACATAGAATGTTAAAAACAAATTCTAGTCACATATGTAGGGTATTAATGGCCTCATAAAGCTTATTAAATAATTACCCAATATTTTTTTTTTGTGTTTTATTTTATTTAATTTTTTATTTTAAAAACTTATTTTAGTTTTTTTTTCTACTTAAAATTTATTAACGAATCACTTTAACTGAAGATTATCACATCTTTTCTGGCCACCCTGTATTAAATGTAGTAAAAAATAATTATTAAATATTTTTATTATTATTTTTTTAATAACATCATAGCATACATAAATAAAAAAGGAAACAATTTTACAAGGTCCTAAGGTTAGCGGCAATAAAACGTGCTCAAGATCATTCCGACGTGAAAGTGACATTTTTATTTTAATCCTCCTTTATTTTCACCGAGATCATTACCATAAACGCACAATTCGGTATTGCCATCACGTAATCCTTTGGGCTCGTCCGCAGAAGGACGATTTCATAAAATTTCCTGATTATTCAGAATAATAAAAAGGTAACACGCAAACAAACCAAAAAAAGAAAAGAAAAAAGATGTTCCTCACGGAATAATAATAATAATTTGTTTGTTTTTTTTTCTATTTTGTTTGCTTTTTTCTTATATTTTTATGGTTCCGAATAAATAGAAAAAATACAGTTTTAAAAATATTACAGGCCGAATCTTTTAATACAGGATTAATACCAAACCAAATCGAATAAACGCGAAAACTTTGAGTTACTTAATTTACCTTAAAAATTAAAAAGTTGGAATCACTAAAGAAGAAGAATACTGTATAAAATTAGGTATACTAAGATAAATAATACCGTAAAATAAATTAGAAAAGTTGTTGATTTTTTTTTTCAACTTTTTGTGATGTTTTTTTTTTTTTTCATTAGAAACCTAACATTTTACGGTATTTATTATCTTTACCTAGCTAATTAGGTTAGCAAAGACAAGAAAAAAAAACACATAATATATCTTCTATCCTTCCATAATGCACATGTGTTTTTACAATCTTTTCTTTGTTAATCTAACTTTTTGCTGTTTTAGGCAAAGATAATGAACGCCGTAAAATATTAGGTTACTTTATGAGCCAGGTAATACGATATACTTGTTTTGTACACATTAAAATTTCCTGTAGAAAGTAATTATTAAGCAATAAAAATACACCAAAACGCTTTTACGGTCAGATTTAGGTAATAAAAAAGACGAAAACTGTACTTAAACTCAGAATTAGACAAAGATAATGACAATAACTTCCTATAGAGTTAGAATTAGGCAAAACAAGTGAAGGAAACTGTATTTTAAATAGAAATTAGGCAACAAAAGTGATGCAAACTGTATTTAAAGTGAAATTTTGGATAAGAAAAAGTCTTTAAAGTCAATGTTAGGCAATAAAAGAAACTTTACACTTAAAATTAAACTATTTTGTTTATATGGTTTTGTTTTAAGTTAGGTTGGGTTTAAGTTGAGTTAATCATATAACTTAATATGGTTAGTCAACCTAAACCTTAGGTTATGTTATGTTATGTTTAGGTTGAATTAGGTGGGTTTATATTAAGTTTAGTCTAGAATTTAACCTTCTTTAAGTAAACAATTAATATTGTCTAATTTTTAACCTAAACCTTAGGTTATTTTACGTTATGTTTAGGTTAAATTAGGTTGGATTATATTGAGTTTAGGCTAGATTTTAATCTCTTTAAATTAAAAGTTATTGTTGTTTTATTTTATAACCTAAACCTTAGTTTATTTTATGTTAGGTTTACCTTAAATTAGGTTGGGTCATATTAAGTTTAAGCTAGAATCTAATCTTATTTAAGTAAAAAAATATTGTTGTCTAATTTGTAACCTAAACCTTAGGTTATATCAAAGAGTTATATTGAGTTTAGGCTAGATTTTAACCTCTTTAAATTAAAAGTTATTATTGTTTTATTTTATAACCTAAACCTTAGTTTATTTTATGTTATGTTTACCTTAAATTAGGTTGGGTTATATTAAGTTTAGGCTAGAATTTAATCTTATTTAATTAAAAAAAAAAGTTTGTCTAATTTTTAACCTAAACATTAGGTTATATTAAGTTTAGACTAGAATCTAACCTCTTTATAGTAAAAATTATTGTAGCCTAATTTTTAATCTAAGCCTTAGGTTATATCAAAGAGTTAAATTGAGTTTAGGCTAGATTTTAACCTCTTTAAATTAAAAGTTATTGTTGTCTAATTTTTAACGTAAACCTTAGGTTATTTTATGTCATGTCTGGGTTAAATTAGGTTGGGTTATATTAAGTTTAGGCTAGAATTTAATTTTATTTAAGTAAAAAAATATTGTTGTCTAATTTTTAACCTAAACCTTAGGTTATATTATGTTTAGGTTAAATTAGGTTGAGTTATATTAAGTTTTGGCTAGAATTTAACCTTATTTAAGTAAACAAAAATTGTTGTCTAATTTTTAACCTAATCTTTAGATTATTTTAAGTTATGTTTAGGTTAAATTAGGTTGGGTTATATTGAGTTTAAGCTAGATTTTAACCTCTTTAAATTAAAAGGTATTGTTGTCTATTTTTTAACCCAAACCTTAGGTTATTTTATGTTATGTTTAGGTTGAATTAGGTTGGGTTATATTGAGTTTAGGCTAGATTTTTCTTTAAATTAAAAGTTATTGTTGTCTATTTTTTAACCAAAACCTTAGGTTATTTTATATTATGTTTAGGTTAAATTAGGTTGGGTTATATTGAAATTAGGCTAGATTTTAACCTCTTAATATTGTTGTTTAGTTTAAAATACGTTGGGATATATTGGGTTTAAAGTAAAAATTAGACAACAATAAATGTTATTGTAATGTTTAGGTCGAATTAGGTTTTGTTATATTGGGTTTAGGCTAGATGTTAACTTCTTTAGAGTAAACATTATAGTTGCCTAATTTTTAACCCAATCTAATTCAACCTAAACATAATATAACTTAAAGTTTATGTAGAAGTCAAAATTAGGCAATCAAATAATCTTTGAGGTCAATAAAAATGCACAAAAATGCCTTTACGGTCATATTTATGTAATATTGTTGTAAACATTTGCGTACGATCTTTTACTTTCTACCGTATATTTTAATCTGAATAAAAAATGTCCAATTAACTGGCTCGTAATGTAAGCGTCTGTGCTGCAATATCGGCAATGGTATTTAGCAAAATTTACTACCATTCACCCGAGTGTGTGAAACTTACTTATTATGATCCCAATTTTAGACAGAGAATTCAAAAAAATGCATTTGGTTAAATCAATTACTTGAATTATTTTGATTTAATAATCAAAATTAATGAAATAAATAAAAAAGTTATTTTATTTATTGGGTTAATTAAGCTACCACATAAATAGAAACAACATGTGTTTAAATACAATTTATGTCACAATGCTAGCCAATTTGCGTTTTTTTGTTTTTTTTTTTTTTGTTTTTTTTTTTTTTTCATGAAATATAACATAATTCATACATTTTGATCATCTTTGGAAATATAATGTCATTTTCTTTCAAATTCATTATGTCGTAAATAATTTACTGTTTATAATATAGTTTAAAGAATGTTTACAGTGAAAGAGCAATAACATAAATTGACATTGATTAATTTAGAATTGACCTAACCAAAATGGATTTCCACGATACATAAACCCAGAATTATTTTATTCTTCTCTTTAAAAATCAAAATTAAGTAACAAAATAGTTTCGCTGACTTTAAGTTAAGCTAGGTTGGGTTATGTTTCGTTTAAGTTGAATTAGGTTGGGTTATATTAGGTTTAGGTAAAGTTTTAATATATTTAAAGTAAAAATAGATTAAATTAGGATCGGTTATGTTTGGTTTAGGTTGAATTAAGTTGGGTTATATTGGGTTTAGGTAAGATTATAATATATTTAAAGTAAAAATAGGTTATAATAAATTAAAGACGACGCAAGAGCCACCTTTTGACTAATTTCAAGTGGCATCGTCAACGATTTGGGTCTACAAGGTAGACGACCGAGAATCATTGTTTCGTCCACTAAAGGAAGGCGAACTTGTCCTGTTTAAGCATACAAGGAATTAAATGTAAAAATAGGTTGTTGGGTTATCTTTGATTTAGTTTGGGTTTTATTGAGTTTAGGTAAGATTTTAAAGTAAAAATATGTCAAGCGTATGGTTATGTTTGGTTTAGGTTGAGTTAAATTGTATTAAATTAAATTTGGTTTTGAACCCCGAATTAAATTCCAAAAAAATATAGAATTAAAAAATGGAAATTATTGAAGCAAAATGATTATATATAGTTGAATTAACTTAATTGTTTTATTTTAACATCTTTAAGTTATGTAAGGCAGAGCTGTACTGACGAGGCATAGATCCAGAAACACGTGTCTGCAGATGGCCTTATATTACGTAACGTTCGTTTTGTTGTTTTTGCATTACAGTTTTCTCGAATCAAAAATATGTTATGCATATTTTATTGATATACAGTAACAGGAGTACATTATTTAATTCAATGTCTGTCGTGGGTATTTGCCCGGGAAGTAGTTGTTTTAATGTGCATTTATTTAACGTACTTACGTAACGTAAGTCAAAAGTCAGAGAGCTAAATGTGGAAATAATTTATTAATTATTTTCAAATCATCTTTATTTAATTTATCAAAATGATTACATTGAATATATTTTATAAATAAAAAGGTAAGTTAAAAGTAAAAAATACTTTGAAGTCAAGATTAGGCAATCAGAGAATCTTTAAAGTCAGTATAAGTTAATGAAAATGTACAAAACTAGCTCTACAACCAGATTTAGGTTACAGAAGTGACGAAAACTTTATTTAAAGTCAGAATTAGGCTATAAAAGTTACTTTAAAGGTGATGCAAACTGTATTTAAAGTTAAAATTGGATAACACAAGTCTTTAAAGTCAATACTAAACAACAAAAGAAATACAATAAAGTAAACAAATTCAGTCCTTACTTCACTTTTTTAAAATCTTTATTGTATTAAAACAAATTCCCATAACTAAAATTAAAACCTAATAACAAAAGAAATGTTAAGGTCAAAATTAAGCAAGCAAATAGTTTAGCTGGTTTTATGTTGTCATTGTATTAAATAAAATGAAACAAAGATGATTCAAACATTTGCGGTTATTTAAATTACAATGAAATGAAAGATTGTATTAAAATGAGTTAGGTTGTAATTTTAAAAATAAAAAAGAAAGTTTTCGATAAATAGAAACGTACTTACGTAACGTAAGTCAAAAGTCACAGAGCTAAATGTTGAAATAATTTATTAATTATTTTCAAATCATTTTTTATTTAATATAAGAAAGTTTTCGCTGAATGAAATGGCTCCATTTCTGTAAAATTATATTTAAAACATTTTATTTAAAACCTTTCGTTTTCCTACATAAAATTTATCAAAAAAAAACACTTGGTATTATTTCACAAATTAAAACTTTATTTCGACATGTTTCAGTTCATTAGATCAAAGGTCTTAATTAAAGTCGAATAAACTCGACATTTATGTTAGGTGGTTAAGTAGGAGCAAGCAAAGAATGCACGTATTCTTTCCGTTGTTCCTACTTAACTCATTGAATTTATGGTCAATAAAATCGGTTTATGGTGTACAATTTTGCGAAATCACCGTTGCATTGTGTGCCAGTCTTCGCCTAGCCGAGTTATATAATGCAAATCAGAATGGATCTGTGCTTCCTAGCACACACATAATAATCTTATGTTAAACAAGGCGGAGACTTGTAATTATGTTTTGATATTACGTGCTTCAAGAGAGAAGTCCTGGATTCACGCTGAGTATACTTTCACATATCGTATAGTGGAATAAATATAAAATTCATATTTATAATAAATATCAAAAATGATTTAATTACGAGTTGATTAATTTAATTAATAGGTTCAGTGCCTTGGTGGATACCAGTGTCTGCTGGAGGATGGTCACCGGTGTCCGCTCGAAATCTCATTGCATATCAACTTGGTTGGACTAAGCGTATTCAATTAAAAAAAATCTGAACACAAAGTATTTATTGGATGATTTTAATGAAATTTAAAGAATTTGATGATGTACATAAAGTACATCGATGATCAATAAATCAACTTGAAAGACAAAAAAAACAAATGAACAATTAATAGGGTGTTTTCTTAAGCACTCATTAACACGTCGAGGTATACTAGAAATCAGGCAATCAGTATCTACTTCTTGTATTTCATTCGAAGCTTCCATAATTTGACGTTTAAGTTCTATTATTGTGCGCTGTAAGTTGCCTATTCTAACACCTATCATATTCCAAACATGTTCTATCGGCGATAGAATAGAAGAACGGGATGGCCAGGGTAATAAAGTGATTTCAGCACGATCAAAAAACTGTCTTAAATGGCCACTGTATTAGGCTGAGCATTATCTAAAAAAATCAGATTCTGCAAGCCATTTAAATAGGACACTAACGCCGGCTGTAAAATGGTGTTAATATACCGAATCGCGTTAAGATTTATCTCAATAACAACTAGAAAAGACCAACTACCATATGTTATCATCCCCCAAACCATGAAAAACACGGTAGCCGACCATCAGAAGTTGATGATGACCAATTGAAGGCTATAACTGAAGCTGACACAAGCAAAACAACAAGAAAAGTTGCTGAAGAACTCAATGTTGACGAGTCAACCGTTGTTCGACATTTAAAGATAATTGGGAAGGTGAAAAACCTTGACAAATTGGTTCCGCATGAAATGAACGAAAATCAAAAAAATCGCCGTTTTGATGTGTCATCTACACTACTTCTTCGCAACCAAAACGACCCGTTTCTCAACCGCGATGAAAAATGGGTTCTTTATGATAACCGAAGACGTTCAGTCCAATGGTTAGATCATGATGAAGCTCCTAAGCACTTCCCCAAGCCAAATATGTATCAAAAGAAGGTTATGGTGACTGTTTGGTGGTCTATTGTGGGTTTGATACATCACAGCTTTCTGAATCCGGGTGAAACTATCGCAGCGGAGAAGTATTGTCAACAAATCGACGAAATGTACCAAAAACTTCGACAAAACTGCCGGAATTGGTCAATAGAAAAGGTCCAATTCTTCTTCATGACAACGCTCGGTCAAATGTATCAATTATGACAAGACAAAAGCTGCATGAGTTGGACTACGAAACTCTCGACCATCCACCATACTCGCCCGAACTGTCGCCTACTGATTTCCACTTTTTACAAGTAAATGTATGACGGACTGTTACCCAAGTGGCATCGGACCTCCCCTTTGAAGCATCTGGACAACTTCTTACGTGAAGAATTCTTCAAAAATCAAAGAGATGCTGAAACCGCCTTCAATTCTTTTGTTACTTCAAGAACTCCAGATTTCTATGCTACCGGCATAAATAAACTTGTTTCTTGTTGGGAAAGTTGTATTAATTCTAATGGTTCTTATTTTGAATAATAAAGTTTATTCTATAAAAAGTTATACTCAATTAAAGTTAATGGTTAAAATCCGACATTTCTTTTGCGTCAACCTAATAGTTGAGGCACTTAATTAAAAAAACAAAACATCTTCACACGTAGAAGTCTTGCTTCTTCAATCTTTTTTTTCATTGCGAAACATTTGTCTTGAAATACACAAAACATAGTTGAAAATCAATAAGTGTTTTATTTAAAGTGAAGCATGTGGATTTGCTAGTTTAAATTTTAAATTTAAAATTCTCTTCAAGAGAATTTAAAATTTAAAATTCTCTTGAAAATGGGCTAATAACCCGAAACTAGTCGAGAATTTAAAGTTATTTAATCTAATCTGTGTTTTATTGGTTTATTTTTAATACTTTATTCATATTTATTTCATACAATATGAACTACCAATGTCTAAATATTAAAACCATTAATTATAAAAAAGTTACTAAATTTATAATAACAATATGTGCAGTTGTGTTAGTAGTTTGTCATGGGCTATCAACCCTAGGTCTTTTCGATCAAATTAAATTATTATAATAATTATTTATATATTTTTTTGTACTTGCCCTCATGTTTGTGAAAAAATTCCAAAACAGCAACGTGCGTTCATGTGCGGGCGAGAAAAAAAAAACAAGAAGTAATCGGTGAACAACCTGTGCGGGTGCAATTACGGCAATTACTTTCAATAACGACACTAATGGATATTTTCGCGGTTTCAATCACGACCGGCCGTGTCTCCTCGAATTGCCAATCCCAGAACGAATCGAAACAATTTTTTTGGGAACATCGAACGGTTTCGGCTTTTGCCAGGCGCGAAGATGTTATGGCACTGAACAATTGTACTGCACTTGAGAGTGTTTGAATCGCCGCTCAAGAGGAAGAAGAATTGGGTGGGGAAGGACGGAACGGACGGGAATGGATTTCGAATTTCGTGTATTGCTTTCAGTTGAAGAGAATGTGTTGAACAAATGGAAAAGCTCGTTTGGAGAGATTGAAATTTAAATCATAGAAAAAGAATTTTATTAAATCCATATTGAACATTTTATTTAAAAAAATGGTATAATCTGTCATTTTTTTAAATGTTCAACCATAATTCAATTCCATATTGAACATTTCATTTAAAAAATGATATAATTTGTATTTTTTTAAATATTCAACCCTCATTCAATTCCATATTGAACACTTTATTTAAAAAAATGGTATAGTCTGTCATTTTTTAATGTTCAACCATCATTCGATTCCTTATTGAACAATTTATTTAAAAAAAATGGTATAATCTGTCATTTTTTAAATGTTCAACCATCATTCAATTCCATATTGCACATTTTATTTAAAAAAATGGTATAATCTGTCATTTTTTAAAATGTTCAACCATCATTCAATTCCATATTACACATTTTTTTAAAAAAATGGTATAATCTGTCATTTTTTAAAATGTTCAACCATCATTCAATTCCATATTGCACATTTTATTTAAAAAAATGGTATAGTCTGTCATTTTTTAATGTTCAACCATCATTCGATTCCTTATTGAACATTTTATTTAAAAAAAATTGTATAATCTGTCATTTTTTAAATGTTCAACCATCATTCAATTCCATATTGCACATTTTATTTAAAAAATAGTATAATCTGTCATTTTTTAAAATGTTCAACCATCATTCAATTCCATATTCAACATTTTATTTTAAAAAATGGTATAATCTGTAATTTTTTAAAATGTTCAACCATCATTCAATTCCATATTCAACATTTTATTTTAAAAAATGGTATAATCTGTATTTTTTTTAAAAGTTCAACCATCATTCAATTCCATATTGAATATTTTATTAAAAAAATGGTATAATCTGTCATTTTTTAAATGTTCAACCATCATTCAATTCGTTATTGAGCATTTTATAAAAAATGGTATTATCTGTCATTTTTTTTAAAAAATGTTCCACCACCATTCAGTTCCTTATTGAACATTTTATTTAAAAAAATGTATAATCTGTAATCCATCGCTAGCGTATGGATAATTAGATAATAGATGGCGCTTACGTTACCTTTCTAATTATTATGATTTATACCATTTTTTCAATTTCCTCCCGAATCATCTTATCATAAAACTTGGTTTATAGTTTTACGATAGTCGTGTGGCAAGAGTAATAATAATTTATTAAAATATTAAATAATTCATATATAATTGCTTCATAATCTTCATAGTATTAACATAATCAGCATTTTCTACGCTCTTACCGCAAAAATTACGAAAGACGATTCTGAAATGAAATACCTCCATATTTTCCCGATTAATACCAATTAATCCCAATAACAACAATATTACTAATTGCGCACTTTCTCTAAATTGATGAGATTCCAAAGCTGAATCATTTTATACTCCGCGATGCACAATTAAATTAACTCTATTAAGAACGCCGACAATAAATCGGTAGAAAGGATCGCGTTCTGCGACAATTATGTGAATTATCGTGACAGTGTCCGGTTGATATCCTCTCTTTTTGTTTCCTTATTGTAAACAACGGGTAGCACATTCTCCGGTGAAGAGTCTTTCATTGGATGAAAGTATGGAAATGGACGGTAGCATATTTTTACGGTTGTAATAAAAAACATATTTAACTTGTTAATTGTTGAGGCTCCTACTTTGTTATACATTGTAATTCAATTTTAATAAATGAAACACTTTTTTACTTTGTTATACAGTTATACAAACAAAGTAAAAAAGTGTTTCATTTATTAAAATTGAAAAACATATTTATTTAATCTACCGAACCCGTTTAATAGACGTTAAGCATTTACAATTATGAGCATCGTTTATAGAAATATTAAACAAGGGCTCTAATTGCGATCCTTGTGGAACATCTAAAGTAACATAGATAGCGCGCGACTTACAATTGCAATTATGATGAATTAATTTCTCACTTAACCTGTGGTGAAATATATTTACTACTACATATTATCAGCTAGAGCGCCATTTTTTTGCATAAAAACGCAAAGAACAGAAGAAAGCAAAATATATTGGTATTTGCCTTTTTTCCTTTCTTTGCGTTTTTATGCTAAAAATACAGGATTCTGTTTAATTAAAAATACATTCAATAAAAAACTAATAGCTCAAAGAAAAACTCGGCAACTTTTTTGACCCAGTTTAATCATACAAAACCCCAACAATCATTCTCACGTAAATATTTTAACAACAAATCTATTTAAACGCAAGCTTTTAACTTTCTTTGCGTTAATAAAATTGTACGTTTTTATATTTTAATCTTCTGCCGACTGATTGTAGAGAGTATTTAATTGATAAAATATAATGCTGGCCCTTTCTCCTAATTATTTCACTGAGTTGAATATATTTCAAAAATTATGTTACCTCCTTCAATTGTAGTAAATTAGAAAATTAATTAAGTTAATAATAATAGCTTTATTAACGGTAAGCCATTTAAAAGAATACAAAACATCATACAAGTGCTCTAAAACAATTCAAGTGAAACTGAGCAGGGGTAATTAATTTAAGGATTTTAACACAAAGGATAAAGTGTAAACATTATTTACTCAATGATTTTAACGTATTAATTTTATATTGCTGGAAAACTCCTTATATTCAATTTAATTATCAAAATTAGGCAGAAAAACCTATGGTCGATAACGATTTAACAATTATTTAAATTTTGTGTAATATACTTAATCAATTATTGTTATTTTCTTGTAAACTTAATTGTTAATAAAGATATATATATACATAAAACATAAAAAAAGATTCACTTATGATAACGTTGAATAAAAACAATTTTATGAAAGACATGATTTCTCCCGATGATTTTCCTCTGCATATAAAACCAAAATATTCTACAATCGATGAGAATTCGCAAAATCAATACATCGATCCGGACGATCCGGAATTCACGAAAGCCTTTTTGGGTTACGAAGACGACACGAACATCGACTTGAAATTGCTGGATATCGGATACAATTTGCTCAAGCTGATCAGGATGGATATGTACAGTATAAGATGGGGAAGGGGAAAGCAGCTCTGGTTGTTTATAACGGTTCTGAGGTTCTCAATGATCGGATTGATTTTTCAAATGGTTGTTAATAATTACGGAGATATTATTTATGTTGTTAATTGCATCAAAAGTATTTCCGCGTTTTTTCAAGTAAGTTGAAATGTCACGATGGTTTCGACCGTTACTACGTGGTAATTCATATCAAATTCAATGAAAAAGTGCATACTTGATAAGGATGCACTGTTGAAACTTAAGTTGTAAATAAATACTTATGTATAAAAGTGATAAAAAACATACTTTTTTTAAATTTATTTTAAATAAATAAGTTTGACATTTAGAATATTTTATAAAAAAAATTGTACGAATAATCGTGTTCATCAACAATTACCAGATCAATATATTTGGAAGTTCTACTCGGATGCAATCGAGTTTTACAGTTTCTGATAGGTTGCAATCATAGTTCCGGCGAATTAAGTTGAAATAATGATCTGCTAACTTCGCATAGCAGATATTTTTGTTTTCTAAATCTATAAAAAGACAAAGAAAAATCGATACATTTAAATACTCCAAACAGTTCCCTGGCTATTAAAAATAGTAGGATAAGATTAAGAAAAAAATAATTATTTTACTAATTAATAGGAACATAAAATAATTCTTTTTTCTTAAACTTATCCTCTTTTACCCGCATTGATTGTCGAGGTTTAGTAAAATAATTAACTATTAAAAATATACTTTTTTCTATGCTTAAATACATATTACATATGATATTTACATTTTAGGGATTCGCAAAAGTGATTCCAATTGTATTAAACCCGGAATACATGATCTACATCCGCTTAGCAACAATTAAACATTTCTGGAGGACATCGTGCAAAGGCCCCGAATCGGAAAACTACAACCTCTTCACGAAAGTCATGCTCAGCTACCAATACTCGATTTACATAATGTTCTTCTTCCTCGTCCTAAAAACCCTCGTCACGAAAACCCTTATGTTCGAAGTCTACACCCCCGACATTCCACTAGTCTTTCCCGCGTTTTTGCTACTGCAGTATTTCGAATTCTTAATCGATATGATTTTCGTGATTGGAATGGATTTGATATTTTTATCATCGTGCGTGTTGATTTGGAGGCAGAGCAAGTTGTTGTTCAACGAGTTTCCTAATATTGATGGGAATAAGGGGTTTGAAGCGACGATGAGGGATTTTGGGCGGTGTGTGAAGCAGCACCATTTCTTGTTGGATTACGTGAATTGCGTCACCGAAGCGTTTAAGCTTCCCCTGCTGTTTCAGTACGGGATCAGTATTTTGGGGATGTGCATTGATTTATATATATTATCGGAAAAGTGCGGATTATTTGTTTGGAATTGTGAATTTTTAGCTAACTTTTTATGTATTTCAGTCCGCCGATCGTGGAATTTTTATCCAGCGTGACTTATCTATTAATGCTGAGTTGTCAAGTTGGTTTATACTGTTTTATAGCTGATAAAACTTCAGAAATGGTGAGTAATTATAAAACCGATTCACAAATTGAAAATCTAAAAGGAATATTTCTATTTTTTCTACTATACGAGGGCTTTGACCGTTACTACGTGGTAAATCAAAATCAACAAAGAGTTACTCTTCCATACGCTTTTTCTACCATACGTGGACTTTGACCGTTACTACATGGTAAATCAAAATCAACAAAGAGTTAGTTTTCCATACTTTTTTCTATCATACGAGGGCTTTAACCGTTACTACGTGGTAAATCAAAATCAACAAAGAAAGAGTTACTTTTCCATACGTTTCTTCTGCCATACGAGGACTTTGACCGTTACTACGTGGTAAATCAAAATCAACAAAGAGTTACTCTTCCATACGCTTTTTCTACCATACGTGGACTTTGACCGTGACTACATGGTAAATCAAAATCAACAAAGAAAGAGTTACTTTTCCATACGTTTTTCTATCATACGAGGGCTTTAACCGTTACTACGTGGTAAATCAAAATCAACAAAGAAAGAGTTACTTTTCCATACGTTTTTCTGCCATACGAGGACTTTGACCGTTACTACGTGGTAAATCAAAATCAACAAAGAGTTACTTTTCCATACGTTTTTCTACCATACGAGGGCTTTGACCGTTACTACGTGGTAAATCAAAATCAACATAAAAAGAGTTACTTTTCCATAAGTTTCCTCCCTATTTGAAATATCAACAAATTAATTGTTCATGTATTTGTGTTAAACAAATACAATATTATTAATGTTACCTTAAATAAAACTGCACTAAAGCACCTGATGGAACTAATAAAAACACCACAGTTAAGCAGAAATTAAATCAAAATAGCGAATTGTGAAACCGTCATTCAAATATAAAAATCAGGTGAATGTAGTTATGTATCCCAAGTGGGTTCTGATTCCCGCCGTTTTAGCGCTGCGACCTCAAATTGCATTTCCAATAGATTTATAATAAATCCGCCTGTATTGAATAAAAAATATACATAACTGGTTTTATTGAGAAAAGGGATAACATATTGTTGTAAATATTAGAAAAAATAAACTTTCAATGACACCATTACTATTGTTACGAAATCGGGTTTAAACAAACTCGGAAATAAATAAAACAATGTTTATTTATTTAAAGTACACTTAACACATTTATTCACACTATACTGTCGCTATTTATTACGCGATGTTGAGCACTCGCTCGCGATAGACTGACTCAGACTGACTGACCGCAGCGCCGCTAGCGCGCGCGCTTATATAGCATGCTTGTTTCTAGAACTTTCTATGACGCCGCGTTTACCGTCGCGCGCTCTGTCGAACACTCTAGAGTGATGCTTCCAGATTCTTCTTTCACTTTCGTTACATTATATAATAATTTTTAAGGTTGGAAAAATGGGAATGATCAAATTTTATTGATCATTGCCGAGTTTTTTTACTATGTTTTTTTTTTACCTTTTCTGAAAATTACTTAAAATACTGTTTTCTCAGGTGGAAATGATTGGCGTGTTTATCAATAACACAAAATGGTACGACAATCCAGTGTACTTGAACAAAATGCTCACACTAGTGATTTGCCGTTCCCAGAAAAACGTAAGATTCTCAGCTGGTGGAATGGGTGATATAAATAAGGAAGCATTCACTGAAGTAAGTTTAATTATTATTCTATCAATATTTAGTTTTCAATTCGATTTCTGTCAATATTTATTTTATTTAGTCTCATATAACATCACTATATGTTCCTCTCTACTTCTCAGTATGAGGTGTTTCTGTCAATATATGAAATATTTACTGAAAAAAAAGTAGGTTTGAATTTTAGGCATTGAAAAATAAGTGTGCTTCGTAATACATATTTAATATATATTTTCATAAAATAAGTGTGCTCTGTCTCCTTGCACCTAATGGTAGAAAGGAAAAGAGATTAAAAAAAAAGTGTGCTCTGTCACTTATTTATTGAAAGAAAATATAAATGTTTTTTTTTAATCTTGATCATACTTATGCAAGCAAAATATTTTTAATTAATTTTTCACATTCATTTTTAAGCCTTTAAGTGACTTTAAATTCTTATCTTTAACATATGATTACTTTTTATAATGATTTTCGATTCTACGTTTAAAAATAATCATTTTTAATAAAAGATTTTTTCATTAATAAAAAAACATGTTTGATACGTCACGTGATTACTGGACACCCTGTATATATGAAACTCATTTTAAAATGTGAAGATTAATAATATCTACAAATTAATCATAATAAATTAAAGACGACGCAAACGCCACCTTTTGTCTAATAAATGTGAATCTACAAATTACCTAAGTATATATATATAACATCTTTATTTCTGCAGACAATTTTATATACAATAAATTAACAATATAATTCTTATAATATGTTATACGTTGTCCTTAGAAAACGGCTATCGACCATCGGTCTTTCTGCCTGGTACCTAGGTATTTTTTTTCTTTTTTTTAATAATTATAATACATTTAATTACGGAATCCTTTTTACAAAAAATATGCTACAAAAAAAATATTACGTATATATATATATATATATATATATATATATATATAAATGATATTCTAACTGATATAGAAATATAAAATAACAGGGAGCAATACTAATATTTAAATTAGTGATAACAGAAGTGGATGCTACCCAGGACGACCAAGTTGTAATGGTTCAGACCCCCTTTATAATTTGTACAGAATGTACGTTGTGTTCAAATCGTAGTAACCCTAATGTAATAGTTCAGACCCCTCCTTACACAAATTTATAATTTATATAAGGAGGGGTCTGAACCATTACAAAGTTAGTACGATACAATTAAATATTTGTTCGAATTACCGAGATATTGGACTTTATGGCAATCTTGCACCACCTTGTATACAGAGTGTCCCGTTAATGTTGGGAAATGGCTTGTTAAAGGATGGAAGGTACTCCTTTGAACGATTCTAGCTCAGGAAGCACGTGAAGAGCAACTAATCCAAAACAACTGGTCCAAATGATGATTAGGTATATTTACACGAACAAAAATACACGAACAAAAAATAAAATATTAAACAATTACAAAAAAGAAAAAAAAACGGTAATGAAAATAGCAGCAACCCAGGTGAACGGCGTCGACGGGTGCGGTCGTCGACGGAGAGGCAGGTAGCACGGACGGTGGTTGCTCTCTGGTTTCTTTGGGATCATCTCTCCGAATTTATACAGCGATTTCGTCGTAGGGGGTGGAGGCTGTCCTTTGTGGCACGATTACCGATTTGCACCTTTCGGATTATCAAAATACCGGCTAATGAGTTTCACGAGAAACGATAAAGGAAAGATTATCCTTTCTCGCGAAACGGATCGCCACTTAATGGCTTTTGATAATCCGATTGGGCACAGTAGGTAAACGTGCGTTTGGGATAAACTCATTTTAATTATTTATGAAAAATGAAATTGGAAATTTTTTCATGTGACCGGAAAAAATGTTTGCCGGTAACAGGCTTAACTCCTGGTTCCTGGGACCAAAATACGATGATTCAACCGAACTTATCTATATACAAAATAATATTTTGTTTAAGTTTGAAGATGAATTCCGGCTTAACGGTTAACTTATGTATATAGATAAGTTCGATTGAATTTTGTTCCCAGGAATCTGAGGTTAAGCCATTTCCCAACATTAACGGAACACCCTGTATATATGCATGTCATTGAAATGCCAGTTTAAAATCGATCTTAAAATATATACAAGGGCTATGTATATATGTTATTAAATATAACTATTTTTTTTTCAGATATTTAAGACGACCATGTCTTTCTTCATGCTAGTTAGACAATTGAAGGAAAATTGAATGCATTTTTTAAATATAAATATAAGAGCACGTATAACTGTAATAAAAAATATATATGAAATAAGGAGTACTTTTTCAATCCTTCTTTTAAACTAATTTCTAAATAATAAAAAAAAACTGTAAGAACTGCAATAAACAAACGCAAACATATTTTTTTTTTAATTCTTATTTCAAATTAATTTCTATGCAATAAAATAAGAGTAAAGTTGCACTTAATAAGTTCTGATTCTAACCAAACGCTTTTCAGATCTCACTACTAAGGCTTGGATATAACATTTGGATTTAATCCATTTAGCCGTTTATGCACTATCTCGGAAACAGACATTTAAAAAAAAAAACTCTATGGAACAGACTCAGGGGACCTCAAAACGTGCATTTCCGTTGAAATCGGCGTTTTGAAAATGTTTACGATCACAGTACTTTCCCTTGGACAGGGGTCCGAGGAAAGTAAAAAGATGTAATGAATATGATGAGGATTTACTATTGACAATGCAACTTTAACCCAATTGTTTCTTACTCTATTTAAGTATTCAGAAAAGTACACAGGTGCTATAATTTTTTAGTAGCTAGGAAGAAAACTGTAAATGGAAATTTCTCATCACATGACTTTGTGGTGTAGTTGGAAACACACTCGGCTAGAAATCGGGGGGCATGGGTTCAAATCCCATTACTGATGTTTCTTTTCCATTTATATCTAATTGATTTAAATTATATCTCAGGAATTTCTTCAATTTCACAATAATTTTGAATACCGCACTGAATACTTAAATGGAGGGTATAAAAAACGGAATTAGACAAAACTCCATCTACCAACTTTATTAAACCAAACATCCCAATAAGACCAATTGTTTCAATGCTCACTCATATAAAGTATGTGACAAAATTTCATTTACCAACTTTATTGAATCAAACATGCTAATAAAACCAATTGTTTTATATATCAATGACGAGAGAGCATTGATAAAGTGTGTTAATCAAATTTTTCCAAAAACTATCTCTTACACTTTCAATCGGGAATTAAAACTCTATAGAGTTCGTGAAGAAAACTAAGAACTTAACAATCAGCCATTCTGGTCTCCTTTGATGTCAAGAGTGAAAAGGCTCTTGACATCAAAGGAGACCTGTATTTGAATAACAAAAACAACAAAAAGAACGTTACTTAATATAAGACTACCTGCAGACACGTGTTTCGGGATCTATTCCTCGTCAGTACAGCTCTGCCTTACGGAAGTCAAAAGTCACAGAGCTAAATGTGGAAATAATTTATTAATTATTTTCAAATCTTTTTTTTAATTTATTTAAATAACTGTGACCAGGTGAGTAAATACTCTTTTCTATTTATATGAATAGTTGTTTAAAACAAATCTACTGTATTCTTACTTTGATAATGACGTAACACACCGAAACTAGTCAGTAAAAATAAAACTAAATTTTGTGAAACATAAACCAAGTGTTTTTTATTTAGTGTAAAAAAATGTTTCACCAAGTGCTTCATAAGAAAATAATTAAAAACATTTTTAATTAATTTCTCGAAAGATCTAGTATGTTTTTGCCTCATGTAAATCCACGTTGTCTATCTTCGATGGTCTTTTCAATCTGGTCTTTTATCTAATATTCTTGCTAAGATTGTTCCTGGGTATTAGTTAAGGTGATCCCTCTATAATTCTTACAATTTCTTTTATCTCCTGACTTGTAATAAATTAAAGACGACGCAAGCAACAATGAACGTTATTTGCAGTGGTCGCATTATTTTCAGTTCTCCTCGGTCCCTAGATTTATCCATCTGCGATATTTTCCTATAGAAACACTTCAAGACTCGTGTATATGACCACAAGCTCCGAAATCTGGACGAGTTGAGGATGCAATTCGCTTGTAAGCCGCCCAAGTTGAGGAAACGATGTTGGAGAGATTCTACGCTAACTCCGCCTAATGCATCGTCAAAAACGGTCACCACATGACTGACGTGGTTTTCTACACTTAATTGTCACAAATGCTATTTCATTGCTAACCCAAATCCGTGAATAAATTTGTTTTTGAGAAAATGTCACAAAGCTAAAAGAGGAAATAATTTATTAATTATTTTCATTTTATTATTTAATTTATTTAAATAACTGTGATAAAATAAATGAATATTCTTTTCTATTGATAACACACCTTAATTTTATCATAATAATGAAAACAGATTTTACATACAAAATCGATATAAAAAAGATATAAATTAATTATTCTTAAGTAATTTTATAGTTTTAAATAAATAATTATTGTCGATTATACAAATTAACTGCATCGATCGTTTAAAACGCCTTTCAAAAAAATATACATATCAATCTGTCCTTCGTTTAACTTAAAATACCGCTCATCACTGAAATCGACGTGCTTGGGAAACAATTGTTCAGTAAAAGCCGGCGCTGCGGGCACACAAAGATACTTCAAGGCGAGTTTTTTCAGCGAGGGGAACATCGCGCAGTGTTCCTGCCAAAAATGCAGCGGATCACTCCTCCTATCAACAACCGGCAACGCAAGATACTTCTGCAAGATCCCCGAACACACCGATCTGGCCGAAGAACTAACCCCCGCTATTTTCTCGTTGAAATCCCCCCAGAGGTCATCCTCGTCGCAATTATCCCGCTTCGCATCTTGAGCGGACGCAGAATTATCTTCTAAAATCGGCTGAAGTACGAGCATCAATTCATCGATTATATCTTCACTGGATTTCGCCACGCAGGCTTCGTTTGTGAAGCCGAATTTTTTAAAGCGCGGATCCAATAAGCAGGCTTTCGCCATCAAGGCGTTCCTTTCGGATTCATCGGCTAATTGGGTACAGCTTTTCAGGAGCTTCTCCTTTAATTCGACGCCGAATTGCGTTGAAACATTCTTCTTAAGAATCAAACTTTGCAACCCCCTATAAAGCGGAATTAAACAGGAAATAGTGCAGTTGTTCGTTAATTCGGAAAAGACTTTATAAATGGGTTGTTGTAGATTAAACCAGTCAATTAACATTTCCATTTCGTTGGGTTTCAAATTTTCAGGAGGGGAATTCGATGAGTTTAAAACGATTGTAATGGGGGTTTGATTGTTTACGAACCATTCGATTGTGTTGAAATTTTTTCCGAAATCGCTCGTTTCATTTATAAAATCCCTTTTTCCATTGAGTGATTCGCATTTACATCCTATTAATTCCACTAATTTGTTTCCATCAAAAATCTCCACGTTGTCTGATTTGTAATCGACTTTAATTTCGGTTACCTTATTTCCCCCCGGCTGTTTCAACTTATTCGTGTTCACAATTTTTAAATTAAATAAATCTTGAGCGTTCCCCCCATTTTCCTTCAATTTCCTCACAGCGTTTTCATCGTTTCTGAAGTAATTCAAAATATTCCGGATTTTACCAACCCAGGTTAAATCCCGGAAATCTCCACAAATTGATTTGAAATTACTTAAATTCACCTCAAATTGATTAAAATCAAGGTTTACTTTCCCGGGGTTATCAATTGTAATCGCCGTTACTTTTCCGTGTAACCCCCATTTTTCCAAAACCTCGCTTAAGCAATTCTTAAAATCGGTTTTCGTCGCTAAGGGAAAGCGCTTGAATTTGAAATCCGATATAAAACAAGCTGAAACCGTGACGAATTCCTTGTTGATACAATTGTAGAAACTCGCTGATAACCCCACGTACTCGCTTCCGATTAGTAATTCCATAACCGAATTTTTTTGTGAGTAATATCGACCTGGGATTAACCTCTCAGTTACTTCTTCAACGCTTGGAATGGTTAACACCGGGCAGAGGACTTTTGCGAAGTAATCAAACCCCGGTTGCTCGATGAAAGTGGGATGTTGAAAATCCATGATGAGCATATCAAGAAGTTCCTCGTTTAAAACCCCCCTTTCTTGCTCCGGAAACAACCCTCCTCCTCCTCCTCCAACACCCTCTTCGACTTCCTGTTTAATCCCACTCCCGTTCACGTAAATATACTCGCTGCTCCCATCATCGTAACCGTACTGAATTCCTGGTTCATTAGCGAAATGGTTGGAAGTGGATTCAATTGCATAAGCGATTTCGTTGGTGTTGTTTTGGGGTTGAGGTGCATTGGGAAAGTCGCGCTCCGCCCTAGTTTTCTGAAACTCAACCGGGTGTCTACGTTTCAGGTGGGACATCAAGTTGGTCGTGTTGCCGAAATGCTTGGAGGTCTGCTTGCAGAGTCTGCACGTGGCGCTTACTCCGTCGGCACGCTTTCTGTAAAATTCCCATACTATTGAGCGTTGACTGTGCCGGTTACCGTGATAATTTCTTCTGAAACAAAAAGAAAACGAAGCATTTAATTAAACATAATAAATTAAAGACGACGCAAGCGCCACCTTTTGCCTAATTTCAACTTGAAAGGTGGCTTAACTGTAATCATTTTTTTAAATTGAAATATTAAAATATAATTTTAAGCACATCACATTTAATCATTTTTTTTTTTCATTTTATCAAATTGTAAAATCTTAAATAATAAGGGATTAATTCTGAATTATTGGGAAGAATTAGAAATAAGCAAACCCATAAAGGATAAAAACAACGATGAACTTTGTATTTTCCGAATAATTAAAGCAGCTTATCACCTGAAATACCGACAAATAATATATATATATAACATTTTTATTCTTTTGTGCTTCATTTTTAAAAACAATAATAATAATATTTATTATCCAACAGTAATAATTAACAAGTTACAGGATAATATTACATAATACAGATAAACAAACTACATTTACAAATTAACAATATACATAATACATTTTAGAATAAAAAAAGTATTAAGTCGAAACTAGTTGAAAATAAATTATTTTATTTATTAGTACAACAGACGGGGTAAAAATGTACTAAGTAATCAATGAAAAACAAGTCAACAATCATTATAGGCATCTCAACATACAATCCAAAGCGCTGTGTTGAACTCGAAGTGTATCGATTCCGTGCATACCGATTGAATGAATTGTATTTAGCTTTTTTTTAGTAAACAATCCGTTTTAATTATTATATATTAAAATAACATAAATTATTATCTATTTCATAAAGTGTTTAAATAAATAGCGCATTCGATATTTCTGGCGCCATCTTTTGATTACTCCCGGGAATTTTCGACCCATGTGTAGGTTAATAACCCGATTAAAAAATCGATTACTAAAAATATTTCGCATATTCCCACAAGCCCCAAAATTTACTAACGTTTATCTCTTTTTTATATTATGCATACATAAAATGAGTACAAAAATCCACTAATGAAATAACTACAAGCGAGGGGCAATGAACTAACCTCACAAATGTCGACATTATTCGTGTCTGCGTTATTCCACTCACTAATAAATTGATTACGAAGACAAAGTCGACGTTCGCATATTTCACTTCCGAGTATTTCGAATTGGTCTTTATTCTTTGCTTACGTAATCAAAACTAATTCACTCGATTATAGGGCGAATAAATTTATGACAGCTCATTCCGATTATATCATCGAGATTTTTCATAGAATAATTATTCGTGTAGAATTATCGTGTAAATACAATGTGTAATTAATAAAAAAATAGTATTACGTTATTTTCTTCTCAATTTTTATTAAATTGTTAAAAATTTTGTTCATTATTAGTATTATGTTTGGTATTTTTTATCAAGAATAATGCAAGACGTGTTAATAAAGTGGCCTACTGTACAGTTTCACAATTTTAAAACGTTAAAGTGAAAAATTAATAATAATAATTATAAATAATAAATTATAAATAGTAGGCATTCGGGGCTATTCTGTACGCGAAATGTGAAATTTAACGTATACTTTCGAGGCTATTCTGTAAAGGAAACGTTAAGTTTAAAGTGTACGTTAGTTTATATCATCACAGTCTAAGCAGCTGTTTAATTAATAAATGTATTCATAGAATGTGAAATTAATTAAAAACGAATACATTAAACCTAACATTTTCTGTAGGGAATTATTCCCGATTATTCTTTATATTTAGGGTTCAAACGAATTTTGTATAATTGGTATGTTATAGTTAGATAAAAATATAACGTATATGTTAAGTTTAACATTTCTCAATTCATAGATCTTTTGAAAACGACTAACTTAATAATTAATACGATGGCAACATTTAAAATCTATAATTTATTGTGTAGAATTAATAAAGAGGAATTGTAATAAAACATCCTGACAACACTTAAAAAAAATCTTTATTCGAATTTGATGCCCTGAGCCAAAGGCAAGTCTTTCGAGTGATTGATGGTGATTGTGGACCGCCTCATGTACTGCTTCCAAGAATCAGATCCGGATTCCCTTCCACCACCGGTGTGTTTCTCACCACCGAAAGCTCCTCCGATTTCGGCTCCGTTTGTCGGTATGTTAACATTCACGATGCCACAATCGGATCCTTTTGGTCCAATCCACTAAAAATCATTGAACAATTGTTATTGTTAATATGATCACATTAGTGTTTTAATTTATTTTCTCTTTTTTTAATCTATTAAATTGGACTTCTTGTTTTTTTTTAATACAGGCACATTTTTGCTTGATATAATATCTTTTTGGGTTGGATTAAGGGATATCCAATTTCTTTTGGATTATACATCCTTTAATCCAATTCAAAAAAAAAATTACAACAAGCAAAAATGTGTCTGTATTAACAATAAAAAAAATAAAGATCAAAGTTCATATAGGCACATTTTTGCTTGTTTTTATTAAGGGACATCCAATCGAAATGAAATTGGATATCCCTTAATCCAATTAAAAAGAAATTATAAGAAGCAATATCAAGATATATGAAAACACTTTGTACACTTTTCTTCATTTATATATTTATTAACAGATGTATATTTCGATCACTATGTGATCATTATCTGAATGAAGAAAAGTGTACAAAGTGTTTTCATATATCTTTCAAATCTTCACGAAACTCACATTTAATTAAAAGCAACAACAAAATGATCTTTTGATCTTTATTTTGTTATTGTTAATACTTCTTGCTTCTTTTAATTTCTTTTGGGTTGGATTAAGGGATGTTCAATTTTTTGATTGATTAAAAAGAGAGAAAATAAATTAAAACAAATATTAAAATATCGGCGAATATTTTTGTTCACAGATATTTATTGGATGTGAAAAAGCTTGCCTGTATTGATTTTAGAATAATTGATAATTATTAAGTCATGCATTAATCCAGAATTGAGTATTAACTCTCGAATCGCTTCAAAGTAGTGATTTTCTAATACATGAAATATTAACCAAAAAAAAAAAATCATTTGGATTTTCGGCATTCTGTCCATTTCTCTTAAATTCTAACCATTATTACGGTCATTAATGACACAAATTTTAGGTTTCGAGAATCAAATTAAATTTTATTGTATAAGGTATTAATTATCTGTATACTTACTTGGAATATCTTTTCAACGCTCTGCGTGAACAAACTGGACGATAATCCTTGGTTGACCTCGTTGTTCCAACTGATGGCCTCCCTCAAGTTCTCAGTTTCCAATACGTAGACAATTGGCGCGAAGCATTCGCTGTGGACGATTGGGCTGTCGTGCTTGAGGCCCGTCACTATTGTCGGCTCTACGAAATACCCTGGTTTATTCAAAACCTAAAAGGAAACAATTCGTAAATTTTAACATTTAGAAAAAATAAACACTTAACATTTTTATATTAAACACTCTAATAATGTGTAATAATTAACAAGCGTGTTAATAGTGTTGCCTACAATATTATGTACAGGACATTTCCGAAGATCTAACTGTTCTTTAACTCACACAAATATAACATAAACTTATTCTCTAACTAGCAGGAATCTAATTTTGGGTATAAAATAATTAAAACACGGATTAAATTGAATAACTTTAAATTCTCGACTACTTTCGAGTTATGATTTTTTTTTCTTTTAAGGTTTCATTTTTTATACTGAAACAATTGATTCTTACTTACTTTTCCTCCAAACTCAATCCTACCACCGGCTTTCTTGATTTGATCAATTGTGTCGTGATACCTCTTCACGGAGAGATCGCTGTGGAGGGGACCGACGAGGACGCCTTCCTCCAAGGCGTCGCCCATCCTTCCCAGGATTTGTTCGTACGCTTTCTTAAGCCTGTCCAAAAACTCTTTGGCAATCTGAGGGAATTAAGTTAAATTGAGTTGTTTTTATTTGTATAAAGTGATTAAATAGAATGGATATCGAATGAAAAGAAGAAAAGAGGTTAATTTAAAATAGATGGTAAGGTGAGGAGGAAGAAAAAATTGGAATTATCAACGACAGAAAGAAATTGAGGAAAATAGCGGAGGATTTCGGTGCACTTTAATAAACAAGAATTAAATTGGGCTTGAATTGTGGAAGCGCTGAAACTCCGCAGGGAGAGTAGGCAAATTTATTGTCACAAATCGGATATATTCACTAGTTGTTGTAGGATTGCTTACGCTTCGTGATGACATTTCCATAATCACTAATCTCATCGATTTACTTGATCACTTTCTATTGATACTAAGAAAAATATATCATTCCATTTGAAATTTGTAAGAATAATGGGAAAATTATATTATTTTTAACTTTGCGCCACCTAGCAGCGACTGAATTACTTATTTTTATGATTGTTGTCAATTGTTTTAATCAGTATAATAAGTTCTTTCGTATGAAATTAAAATCATTAAGATCGATTTAAAAACAAAAGGGTTATTTGACATTTGCTCTTTATAAATTCTGACCTTCCCCCACCCTTTATTTCAAGAGTAAGAGAAAAATTTCTGTTACATTTTTGTTTTATAAACTCATCATGATTTCTAAAAGTGTAATTTTATAATGCCTTTATTTGAACTTTTTTTGAGATAATCGCAGACACATATATTTGAAATTTTATTTAATTAGAAAGTAAAAATTAAACTTGAAAAATGGATAACAAGAAAAATAAGTGACCATGGCTGAAAGACCTCCGGTCGATAGCCGATTCATCATCTACAGAATATAATTCTAATTTTTGTATATTATAGTACATACATATACACATTTGAATATAGATGGTTAGTTAGTTAGTTAGTTAAGTGACCATTAAGAAAACTTCAGCTATACCAAACTCACTCATTTCGAGAACTATCAACTTGAATGTTTCACACATTAACAACTTAGATTTTAAAGTTAACTTTTATAATAATTAAATAAAACTTCAACCAAAAGTAGTTCTATAAATAAACCATATACAACCTATCTTCATAAACATTTTTTTCTTAAAATGACTTCCCGAATACTATGTCAAATTTTTGTACACCTATTATAAATCGCCCTGTATAAATAACAAAATTATTTATTATTTTATACAATATTGAAACAATTAGCAAATCCAGGGAAGTCCGAAGTGGTTCAGGTAAAAAGAGACAAAAGTGGAAACAATCAACCTGATTGGGACAACAAACAAAATGAGAATATCTTTCGGGATAGGAGTAAAAATAAAAATGTTAGTAAATACAGGATTCTGTTCCTGTCTTTAGGAGACTTTACCTAACTCCTAGGATGTACTCCTGAAAACTTATTTTTAATTATACAGAGTGTTCTAAAAAAAAGTTACGTCATAATGATATGTTTTTTTTTTATTACTTCATATACATTGTATTCATTTTTAAGGCAGCTTTTATGACCACCCTTAAATTTGTATTTAATCAAAAATAAAAATAACACCATGTAACAAATTTGTTTTCTATTTATGTGAATGTGCGTAGCGTTGATTTTTACTTATATTTTAGAGCAATATCGCTCTTTTTCTAAAGTATTAGATCTTATGTGAAAATCATACTTTGCAAATCGTTTTTTTGTCTCATTTAGCTATTTTTAATTTTTTTTGTAAACAGAAAAAATTTTTATTTTAAAATGGTTTTATTAAAGGAAAATCAAAATAATATTGAAATTCTCTCAAAAAAAGTTCAAAAATGGATGGCAATTCTGCTTTTTCGCTCACGAATGATGCACCATATGTATATACAGAGTGTCCAAAAATTTAATGTCAAACTTTTGAAACTTGAATGCAGTTAATTTTTCGTATTTTAAATTCAAATCACACGCAAATTAAAAAAAAAACACATTTTTCTTCATAACAACCTCATCTCAATTCCTAACAAATTCAAAGTTGCACAAAAAAAGGAACTAGTTTTCTCAATCATTTCAAAATCCATTTTCATGAATAAAATGGAAGGTTGTTCCGAAAAACATTTTTCGCCACAGCATTTTTATCTCAAAGCAAAACAATCCATTGTAATGTTATAAATTGCATGCTTTACGCTCTGCCAACAAATATAACTGGTGCAGAACTTGGTCATAATAGCTTGAATAGCCTTCATTTAAGGTCGGATTATACGATTAATAGATCTATTGATCTATCTATTATCTATAATATAATTCGAATTATAACCGTACTTGCAAATCATTGAATTTTATGATCAAAATTCGATTTCTGTGAAAAATATGTTTCATAAATTACTTACTAATGAATGTAATTTATGAAACACATTTTTCACAGAAATCGAATTTTGATCATAAAATAATATATAATATATTTCGAATTATAAACGTACTTGCAAATAATTGAATTTTATGATCAAAATTCGATTTCTGTGAAAAATGTGTTTCATAAATTACATTCATTAGTAAGTAATTTAAATTCAATTATTTGCAAGTACGTTTATAATTCGAAATATATTATAGTTAATAGATAGATTAATAGATCTATTAATAGTATAATGACAATCTAAACTAAGCATGTCACGAATTACGTGTGAACTGCCAAAAACTTAACACCAAATTAAAAAGAAAATACTAAATTATGTTCATGACGAAAAGCATGGTGATATTTACGGAAATTAATAAAAACACTATCATTTTATTAATGTTTCACCAAGTGATAAATGAAAAAGTAATTCTAAAAAAAATGATTATTAGGAATAATCATAAGCTAATGAAGAACATTTTGATCATCCTATTTTCTTCTCACAGTATCATCTTAGGAACTATAATAAAAATATCTATACTATCAAAATACCTGATCAGTTTCAATTAAGGGTAATTTGCAATTTTTATTACGGGTCCAAAATGTCACAAATGCGGCTCGTAAAGAAATAAGGCTTAATTTATGGAAGTTTTTGCGCGTTCTAGAAACGGCCGAGCGGACGAACGCTTTCCAAAATGGAGAACGTTATCACCTCCCCTCGCCCCTTCACCCTTGCAAGAAGAGGAACTTTTTTCGAAACAACGAGGAGACTTTATACGGTCAACATCGCGACACAAATTTGTAAATTGTTAATTTAATATAGCCAGTTCAAACTAAATTCAATACTAACATTTTTTGGTCCTTCGAAACAAATCCTAACAATACCTTTTTGTGTAAGATGAGCCTTCTTGTTGTGGTACATCTTTGCCCGGCAGTTCCGACGCAGGCAAAAACAGCCGCTTGCACGGCCATTTGCAGATTCGCGTCTTCATCGACCAGCAAAGCGTTGTTTCCGCCCAATTCCAGGAGCACCTTGCCGAAACGTTTCTGAACCTCGACGCCCACTTGGTTGCCAACTTGGCAGCTTCCAGTGAAAGACAACAGCTTAATCCTGGGATCAGCAGCCATGGCTTTGCCGATGTCGGCGCGCCCGCTGCAAAGCGCCGCGATTGCTCCCGGGAGGTTGTTTTTTTCGAGAACATCGGCGACGATCTTCGTCGTGGCGACTGAGGTGAGTGGAGTGGTTTCAGAACCTTTCCACAAAACGGTGTCTCCACATACCTGAAAATTTTATTCGTATGTTACCTTCTTATGTGGATTGATCTATATTCTAATTAATTTCTGGTATGAACCTAGTAAGCTAGGTTCTATTTCATTTCTGGTATGAACTTAGTAAGCCAAGTACAGGTAATCGGGTAAATATAAGGTGGTGGGTAGAGAGTAGTTTTATTAATCCATGTTAGATGATGGTTTACCAAATTCAGAAAACTGAAGATCAGTTATCGGAACTTAGACCAGCGTGTTCGAAGTGCAATCATTAAATTAAAATTTGATTCATAAATTAAAAGATCCCTTCTAATCAAATATGATCTAGAAATATGAGAATATCACAATAATTCAATTCATTCATCTTTATAAATTAAAGACGACGCAAGCGCCACCTTTTGCATAAAATATTTGGAAAATATATGCATTTATATTTTTTTGCTATCAACAATTTTACTCACCATTGCAATAGCACTGTTCCAACCATAAACAGCCACTGGGAAGTTAAAGGCTGAAATAACTCCAACAACGCCCAGCGGGTTCCATTTCTCCAGAAGAACGTGTCCCGGTCTTTCCGATGGGTAAATAGCTCCGGCCAAAGATCTCGAAAGGCCTACAGCGTAATCGCAAATGTCGACGTATTCTTGGACTTCGCCGATACCTTCTGGAACGATTTTTCCCATTTCTACAGACACCAATTTTCCCAACGGTACCAATTTCTCTCTGAGGGCATCGCCGATCTGGCGCACGATTTCACCCCTTGCTGGCGCTGGCATATCCGCCCATACCTATGCAAATTTAACATTATTATTAATTTCTGCGCGGGTATTTTAAACGTTTTTGTAAAAGAAAGCGGAGAAATACATTTATTTTATTACTTGTAATTGGGAGATAACGCAAGCGCCATCTATTGTCTAATTTCATGTGGCGTCGTTATTACTTGCTAGATTATAAGTTTGACACAAGACTGTTACATCATACGTGTTAGCTATTATTTATATAAAAAAAATCACAAAGACGTGACAATACGCGGACATCGCAAGTGGTCGCGATTTTTATTTTTATAGGAAGATTATTCCATGCAACCACCATATTTCAGTTCAAGTTCAAGTTAGTGCTGCACCAGTTTATATAACGAACAATACTATTGGTTAGTGTTGGACAAAATCGAGTGAATTTAGTAATCGAGTATTTCTGAACATCCAATTTTAAGTAGCTAAAGTTAATTAATAATAATAAATTGGAGTTTATTAATAAATAGATGACACTTCCCAATACAGTCGATCCAATGGGTAAGTCGATCTTTTCGATTTTTTTGTTGTCACCGCAAAATGAAATATATGACAATTTTTTAAGGTTATTTATTAATATTATAAATAATATTAAGAAAATTGTCATATACTTCATTTTGCAGTGACAAAAATGATCGAAAAGTACGACTTTACTCATCACTACTATTAATTCCAAAGCATACTGAGATTCTAACTGATAATAAATTATAATAATGATAATGAAATGTGATAATAAATTACATGAAAATGCTATAGATAGCAATATTTAGGAGATACAATGTAGATCGATTTTTTAACAGGTGGCAAAATTTGGAACACTCTTGCGGATCAGAATCTCAATTTCCACATGATTTACCAATTGAGGCAAACCTAAGCTTTTGGTAAAATATTGACCCCTCTTTAGGATCAAAATATGAATTTACACTTGTTTTGTCAACTTACGAATGTATCATAGTTTATAAAAGCGCAAACGGGTTCTGCATTTAGCCATTTCAGCGCTGCGATCTTAAACTGTATCTCCAATTATAAAGGAAACAAAATATCGGTGTTTTGAAAAAACAATACTTTTTTAAAAACACTATTATTTTTTGTGTGTAATATGTAATATTAGAAAGTAAGCACTAAAGAAAAACATATATCTACTTAAACAACTACTTTACGGAAAAATACCCATTCTGGAAAAAAAAGTAGTGAAACAGAACAAGTAATTTTTAAATTAAAATAAAAGAATTCGAAAAGAGTTAATAACTATTATTTTTTATTTGCACTGCAATTATGGTCTTAAAAACTAACAAAATGTCTGGCATATCTGCCCGTAAAGTAGCTGTTTCAATCGATATTTTCCCCATTAGTGCTTCAAATGATTTGCCAATTGACGCAAATCTAAGCTTTTGGTAAAATATTGACTTTTCTTTCGGATATGAATTTACACTTGTTTTGTCAACTTACGAATGTATTTTAGTTTACAAATGCGCAAACGGGTTCTGCATTTGGCCATTTTATCGCTGCGATCTTAAATTGTATCAATCCTTTTTTTTAAAAAACGCTATTATTTTTTGTGTGTAATATGTAATATTAGAAAGTAAACACGAAAGAAAAACTAATATCTATTTAAACAACTACTTTACGGGAAAATACCCATTCTGAAAAAAAAAGTAGTGAAACAGAACAAGTAATTTTTAAATTAAAATAAGAGTATTCGAAAAGAATTAATAACTATTATTTTTATTTACACTGCAATTATGGTCTTAAAAAGTAACAAAATGTCTGGCATATCTGCCTATGAAGTAGCTGTTTCAATAGATATTTTTCCCCATTAGTGCTTACTTTCTAAGTCCATAGTTTCCGAATAATTAAAAAAATAATTATTATTAATTCTTTTCTTTAAATTTAAAAGTTACACAATAGATAATTGAGTTGCAGAGCAATTGAAAGAAAATAATTATTTTCTCAATTATATTATTTTTTTTTATTTATTTAACCTCGACACTTAGTACGGGTAAAAGAGGATAAGATTAAGAAAGAAAGAATTTATTTAAAACTGCAATGAAATCATTTTCAATATCATTATCAAGTGTTTCTTATTAAATTATCAATACTCAGTAATTTTCAAGTTGTATTAATTTCGATTAAATTAATTAAAAAAACAAACTCCTTCTGTGCTTTGTCTTATGCATATTGTTTATAATTATATGCTGTTTAATAATAATCATAAGTCTTTATTGCCCAACAGGAAATATACATCATATTTACAAGAAAATATACATACAAAAATATATAGCCGTGTGTGTATAAGTTAATATGAAAATCAATTAAAAAAAATATTTTTATAAATAGAAAAGAGTATTCATTCACTTGGTCACAGTTATTTAAATATATTAAATAAACATAAACATTTTTATGCTGAAAAAAATTACCTTGAAATTAAGTTCTCTTATACAAAGTAAAAGTGTTTCATTATTATGGATTTCTATGTATGGCATAGTAGAATATTTACTTTCCCCGGAGAAAAGTATTGTGATCGTAAAAATTTTGATTTTGTTTTGAGGTCCCCTGAGTCCATTCCATCAAGTTTTGAAAAATGTCTCTGCGTGTGTGTTTCCGCGATAGCGCATACATGGATAAATGGATTAAAGCCAAACTTTATATCTAAGCTTCAGAACAATCTTATAGGTCGCAGTTCACATGAGGCTAACTTACCTCTCACTGTCCCCGTATAACCTATATAGCTAAGCTTTTTATAAAAGTGGAAAGATCTGAAAGACTTTTGCTCACAACCAAAACTCATTAAGTGCAACTTTACTCTTCATTTTTTAATTCGGATAGAAAAATGTTTCATATAAAAGTTGTAGATCTCGAAAAATAAATATTTTTTAAATTATTTACCCCAAAGTTAACATTTTTTTAAAGAACTGTCTTATAGAAAGAAAATCAAATATGCAGTTCTGTATAAAAATAAGTCGTTATTAGTGTTGAGCAAAATCGAGTAATATTAGTAATCGAATATTTATAACTCGACACCCAATACGGGTAAAAGAGGATAAGATTAAGAAAGAAAGAATATTTACAAATGAGCAATTTGAAATAAATAAAGTCAAAAAGTAATAATAAATTGTTGTTTTTTTTTTTTTCAATAAATAGGGAGAAGTTAATTATAGTAATAGAATATGTTGCATTAATAAAATTGAAATATATTTAATTTTGCAGCAAAAAAAAAGATCGAAATGATCGACTTTGCCCATCTCATTTTTTTTACTGCACGTCATGTTTTTTTTTAATTTATTTTCTTAAAAAAATAAGTATCTTATAGAAAAAAAATCAAATATACAGTTCTGCATTAAAATTAGTCTTTTTCACCTTTTTGTTTACTGTACCTGCCAAATTTTTATTTCTTTATTTTTTTTAAGAACTGTCTTGCATAAAAAAATCAAATATACAGTTCTGCATTAAAATTAGTCTTTTTCATCTTTTTTTTTTACTGTACCCGCCAAGTTTTTCTTTCTTATTTTTTTTAAAAACTGTCTTGCATAAAAAAATCAAATATACAGTTCTTTATTAAAATCAGTCTTTTTCATTTTTTTTACTGTACCTACCAATTTTTTCTTTCTTTATTATTTTTTTTTTTTTTCTAAGAACTGTTTTATAGAAAAAATCAAACATACAATACTGTATTAAAATCAGACTTTCTCATTGTTTTTTTTTTACTGTACCTGCCAAGCTTTTTCCGAAGCCGTCACACAAGCCTCGTAGTCCGTGCCGCAGCCATATTGCACTTCGGCAATGACCTCACCGTTGCTTGGACAAATCGACTTGACCACCTCCCCGGATCCCCTCCATGTCCCGTCGAAAACTCCCTTGTTGGTCTCGCTCAACCCCAAGTCCTTCAGGAAGTCGTACTTCGGGTCGTTGATCAAGTATCCGGAAGACATGGCGCGGGCACCTGCAAAGATTTTCAAGATTTTGAACGAGGGACGGACCCGGATTATTGTCGACAGCATCACACGCGGTGGTGATTATCGAGAGGAGGTCAGAACTGAGACTGAACTCTCTTGATACTGGTGTTTTTTTTTTTAATTTGCTGATAAATTATGTAATGGGTAGGGAGGATGATGTGCGTGTTATTATAATTTCGTTTTTAAATAAATATTTTTATAGATTTTTTTAATATCATATAAATATTTTCATATCATACCTTTTTTTATTCTGTAGGGAATAAAATAGGGAGTGTATAATATTTATAATTACAGTAGCCTGGTTAAGTGATGCTTTATCATTTCCGTGCGTTTTCAATAAATTATTTTTAGATAAACCTTATCTAAACGGGTGATAGGTGATGTTTGTTTACAGAATTATATATTAAGACATACGTAAATGCATATCGTCAGACTTAACGATTCACAGTTAACTGATTTTTCGGACTTTAACGCTGTTTGGCGAAATATTCAAGAAAATACGCATCTACCCTTCAAGTAGCTGTTTCAATAGATATTTTCCCCATTAGTGCTTACTTTCTAAGTCCATATTTTCTAAATAATTAAAAAAATAATAATTATTAATTCTTTTCTTTCTCGACACCCAATACGGGTAAAAGGGGATAAGATTAAGAAAAAAAGAATTATTTTCTTTAAATATAAAAGTTACACAATAGATAATTGAGTTGCACAGCAATTGAAAGAAAATAATTATTTTCTCAATTATATTATTTTCTTTTAATTTATTTAAAACTACAATGAAAACATTTTCAACATCATTATCAAGTGTTTCTTTTTCAATTATCAATACTCAGTAGGAAATATACCTACTCAGAGATATCATGAAAAACAATACTATTCAATACTACGAAACGAGTTATATTGTTCATTTTCGTCGAAATATAAGTACTTCCAGTGATGTTTCCGCCCTTGCAGTGCTCATTAATTAAATCAAAATATTTGCATTTCCAGTGAAGTTTCCACCCTTACAATGCTCATTAAGTTGATTGAAATATTTGCATTTCCGGTGATGTTTCATCCTTGCAGCGTCCACAATCTCGCAGATCTAAAACAATACCCGCCGTGAAGCAGAAATACATGTACAAACTGATGAAAAAAAAACACCACAAGGGCGGCAACATCACTGGAAGTGCTCATATTTCGATGAAAATGAACGATCAAGGGCGCAAATATTAGTAAAAACACGACTTTATGAATTGATTTGAAGGTTTTATAGTATTTTTTTATAAATGGGTTCTACAAGGATGGAAGTTGAAATATTTCAATGAAATTAATAGACACAACAAGGGCGGATGTACTTACTTATTTCGAAGATAATCAGCAATCAAGGGCGGAAATATTACTTAAACCACATCTGTATGAATTGATTTGAAGGTTTTATGGTATTCGAAGAAGTCGAAACACTTTTTTTATACAAGGATGGAAATTCAAATATTTCAATCAAATTAATGAACACCACAAGGGCGGAAACATCACTGAAAATACTTATATTTCGACGAAAATGAACAATAAAATGTGGAAATATTACTAAAACCACATCTGTATGAATTGATATATTAAATTAATTTTTCACTTAACCCGCGGTGAAACATTTTTGAATTAATTCAGGATAATTTAATTAAAATGTATGAATTGATTTGTAGGTATGATATTCGAGGCGGTCGAAACACTTTTTTTATAAATGGGCCCTACAAGGATGGATATTAAAATATTTCAATAAAATTAATGAACACTACAAGGGCGGCATCATCACTGGATGTACCTACATTTCGAAGAAAATGAGAAATCAAGCGCGGATATTTCACTATTCATTAAATAAATAAAATGAATTTGAATTAATAAATCATTTCGTGACATTTTGTATATTATTATATTAATTATGATTGGAATTTTTAAGAGATTTGTTTTAAAAAATGTTTCACCAGCAAATTTAAATTGATTGTAATTGAACGAATGACAACGTCTTAAAAAAATGTCTAATTTTTCTAGGTGACAAGTGTAAATTTTAGATATGGGCACAAGTAATGTCAAATATGAAAATCTGTCTTTGGATGAGAGGAAATGTATCCGCGACAGTTGGTTGTTCATTAGGAATAGGCTGAGTAAATTGGGTCTACGAATTTTTAGCACGTAAGTAAATATTTTTTTGAAATATACATAAATATCTTTATTACCAAACGATACACACACATTTTTAAAGATAAATACACGTATAATTTTACAAAAGGATTTTGAGGCTTATTTTAAAAAAAAAATACATAAAGGGAAAACCGAAATGGCCATCACCAGTTATACGTACAGATAACGTATCTAATCAAATTCCTTGAGTAATGTTCTTTATGTTGGTTGTGGTGACTTTAATTATTTAAATTAAAATAGTTGTCCTTTCTCCTACTTATTTTATTTTTTAAATAAATTCCTTGAGCATGACTGAAAAAAATAATAATAAAATATCCAACCAACATTCATCTAGTTTACGGATAACTGATGATTCTTGTGTATGTAAAACGGCCCTTACACAATAATTCATATATTTTGATCATCTCTGTAAATTATATCTTCTTTCACTATGTTTTTAAGTAACATAAGTCAAAAAGCTGTAGTAGTTAAAAAGAAAATAATTAATTAATAATTAATTATTTTCAAATACTTTTTATTTAATCGGGGGTATTCCGTACGGGAAATGTTAAATTTTAGGTCTAAGTTATTAATTAATTTCACAGTCAATGAATACCAGAAGAAAAAGATCCATGCAGTCAAATTCCATTTAGCTAACCTAGTTCTAAATCAATCAAAGATATTCGGTGCTATTCTGCAAAAGAAATTGTAAACGTATACGTTAAACTCAAATTTTCTCGTTCTCTTCCTTAATTGTTTACTGTGTTTGCTTTTTTACTTCCATTCGTTTGTGTTTCCTTTTCTGTTAGTTTTATGCCTGTTATAAACATTTTTATATTCATACGTTAAACTAAAAATTCCTCTTGCAGAATCGCACCGAATATCTTTGATTAATTTAGAATTAGCTTAGCTAAATGGAATTTGACTACATAGATCTTTTTCTTTTATTTTAAAATAACTGGAATAAATATTTTCACTTTTTCAATTATCTATTAAGTTCCATATTAAACTCAAAATTTCTCTTGCAGAATAGCACTGAATATTTTTGATTAATTAGCTTAGCTAATTAAAAGATCTTTTTCTTTCATTTTAAAATAATATGAATAAATATTTTCACCATATTTATGTTTCAAATAAAAATGTAAAGTACAGGGACTTTATATTTCTTTATTTATTTCTTTTTTATTTAGAATATATTTTTTTTAGTTTCTTTGAGAATTACACCCAGTACAGTAAGTATAAAGGGTATTTTTCGTTTCCAACAGAAGACGAGGACGAATTGGAAAGGCACGGTTTGAAAGTGATGAGGGAAATTTCGCAGATAGTCCGCAACAGTGAATCGGAAGACAGCGTTTTGTACATTCTGAGAGTGAACGCGCTCAATCACAGGAAATTCCACATAGAACCTGTAGTTTACGATGCAAGTCTCATACTATACTTACAATAAGTTATTCTGTTGGAAATTAAGAATTCTATTTGGATGCAAATGCCATTTCAGACTGGCGAGCAGGGCTCGTATTCCTGAAATTGATCGTACGTTTCAGTCGCACGAAATTTGTTAATTAGATAGGGATTTACATGTAAATTTGATTGTTGTGATATGTAAGAATCTGTTAATATAATCACTGTTGTCGACATTTACGAAAATATATATTTTATCATAAAAGCACTTAATTTAGAACAAAACACGTTTAAAATAACAATATAAAAAAGCTTAAGCTAACTATGAACTAAATGGTTTCGATTATTGTAATCTATATTACAATAATATTTAGTTCATAGTTAGCTTATGCTTTTTTATATCCTTATTTTACCACTTGAAAATCTGATCAAAACATGCTCAGTTGACGTTCAGCTCGCCAGTCTACACCAAACCTTTACGAATCCACACATTTTTTTCTCGAAGCTTACCACATTATAATTTCACAGGATTTCCGAACGTGTTTCGTTAAAGTGCTGAAAGAGGAGTTCCCGCAAATCGACAAAATTGAGGACATCGCGTCGACGTGGAACAAGGGCTTGAAGCTCATTTTTCAGATAATCACCGATATCAATTACGACGGCCCAATCACTGGTTATTCGAAAATGTCGAAAGTGATTGAACAAGCGCCTCAAGCAACACGGAATAGTAAGAAGGTGAAGGAAAAGCGTTGACGTTTGCAAGAATAAAATATTTGTTCATGTTATTTAAAATAAAACAAAAAAAAAACTTGTACTTTACTAATTCTGTATATGTGAGTTATATGAAATTGACTAATTTAAATTTAAAGAAAACGCGAATGGTTAAAGGTGTCGAATAATAACGGTTACATTCTTTACCTAACTATTTTTATTTTTTTATTCAAGATAGTTGGGGGTTATACGGCGCTATACCTAACTGACTTGAATAAAAAATAAAAACAGTTAGGTAAAGAATATAACCGTTATTATTATACGATTTAATTTAAGGAATAACAATGTGATTAATATTGTAACGAAAGTGAAAGAAGAAACTGGAAAGATCACTCTGGAATGTTCCACAGAGCGCGCGACGGTAAACGCTGCGTCATCGAAAGTTCCGGAAAGTTCGAGAAACAAGCACGCTATATAAGCGCGCGCTAGTGGCGCTGCAGGCAGTCTATGGAGTGCTTAATAATCGTATAATGTATTGAGTATAGTAAATAAATAGACATTGTGTTGCTTATTTCCATGTCTGATTAAACCCGATATCGTAACAATATTAACGAATATTATAATAGAATAATAATTACAGTTATAGCATATGATCGAGAAATTTTCTCCTGTAGAGTGCTTTGCATTTTTTATAAAAAAAAAATATGTTTGCAATAAAAGTAAGCACATGCTATAGGTTATGTTATTCTAAGAAATTGAATAATTTGATTTGATAAATAATGACACGACACCTGTGATTTTTTATTTGTTTTTATCCTCTAATGCCACCTAAATTTAAAATAAAGAAAAATCAAAGGAAAAATTTACTCACTCTATAATATTTCAGTAGTTCTAAAAACAGAAAAATTAAATAAATATAAAAGTAAGCTGTTAGAATACTTGAAGGATCTCCAACATTAATCATAAGGGTTGTGCTGTATGTGTAAGCAGTATTAAAAATAATTTAATATTAAATGTATAAGTACAAAGATAGATAAGTATTATTAAATTATTATTTTGTTTTGTATATAAATATATATGACTGATTTTATTAAAGTAATTGTTAGATATTAGACATTATAGAGTTATTATATACAGAGAGGGTTTTCTATCGGTATACATTAGGGGAAGCATATGCGTGGAAAAACGCGAGTTAAACGCATTGAACCGATTAATGTGTGTATGTTTAATTGATTATTTGGCATATGTGTTCAATTGCGTGTTATAGGCAACTAAACACACATACATAAATGCGTTTGTCTCGCGTATTTTGCAGGTATACATAGGGGAAATGTGTACTGATAAAAAAACTCTCTGTATATATAGATATAATTTATAGTTATGTTTATTATTCTAGGGGTTAAGTAAGATAAAATGCTTTATTTTTTTTTTATAAATTCATATATATTTTATCGAGCGTATAACAAAAATCGACGACAAAGTTGGCGTTGCAAGTGTCGAGTCATGTCGACTTTAGATTTCCAATGCCAACTTTGTCGTCGATTTTTGTTATACGCTCGATATAAATTAAATAAAAATAATAAATTATTATACTTCCATTTTTTATTTTCAAATAATTTTTATTTAATTTATTTAAATAGCTGTGACCAAGTGAATTTCTATTTACATATTCTATATTATCATATAGCAAGATACTAAAGATTATTATTATTATCTATAAATGTCAAATTTGAAAGGTCATATTAGAAAGAAGCAAACTATACAATAATTTAATGTATTGAATGATACGTTTCATAGAAACGGTTATATCAGCATTGATTATTGAAAATAATGGATTATTTTCTACTAGTAAGGAATATAACTAGTCTGATATATTTTAATATGAGATAATTTATGATATTTTTGCAAAAAAAAAAACAGTTGTGAGCTTGTTTCAATAGCAGGGATTTTTTTTATCACAAAATTTTTAAGAGATCAATTTCAAACTTTTTCAAAACTTAAACGAACGAATCGAATCGTTTTTGAAGGATTTTCTGCAAACGCAAGTATTTGTTATTTAATAAATGACAATTATGCAAAGATAAATTAATAAATGACAATTACTAAAAGATTTAAGTTAATAAGTAACAATTATGCAAAGATAAGTTAATTGAATCGTTATGTTACTGTAACGTTTCCCTTCATATAAACAACAAATTAAAAGCTTGAATTACAAAATAACAGGAGAATAATCTTGCCCTAACCTAAATCACACCGCTAGTATTATTGAAATATCCAATTTGAACAAAAACAGACTTTATGTTTAATTACTGATTGTACTTACCTGTTAACATTTTGTTTATTAACCAACTTATTAAAAAAATGTTTTATATTAATTATTATGTTATTTATTACCCAACACCCGAAAGGGTACAATGGGAAAATTAAATATATATGTATGTTATGTTATTTATTAGAGGATTTTATATATTTTATATAAATACGCATATATTAATTATTATTGTATTGCTTTTATAATTTATTATTATTTTTAATGGTTTCGATTAAAAGTATTCAACACGAAGCAAATACACAGTTGTACTGGTTTGAACAGATTTAGTAGTAAAAAATGTTACTTAAAGTAAACATTAATTAACATGAACGTGTTAAATCATGAAAATTGATAAATATTTGTTCGATTTTTTTTTTTTCATAAACGTATGGAAATTTAGTATTGATATTCAATTATTATTGTCATGTGATACGCGATTTTATAAACTTATATTTTTCTAACAACTTTTAACAATAAAAAAAACAGCTAATTCATTTTGTTTGAGAATGGATGGGATGCTCCGTGTGGTGGTTCCAAAAAGTCGTTGTCTTTTAACAAGTACACTTTATTTACAATTATACACGTAAATCTTAGTCCCGTGGTACCAAGTGAAACTCTACATTAGATCTGATTCTCTTATCGGTCTGAGGGTACGACTCACCCCCGGTCCCTACAAGTGCGAGGGTGGGGCACTGTAGCTTCTTCATGTGAAATTTTGATTAAAATTCTTCACCTGAAGAAGCTACAGCGTAGCAAAACAATTGTAATGAAAGTAAATACAAAATAACTCAAAATCAAAAATATTTTATTAATTAATAATTATAAAATATTATAATAATAATAATAGCAATAAATATTGTTTTAATAATAATAAACATTATATTAATAATCATAATAAACATTATATGAATATTGCTTTAAAAATATTTTCTCAATGTTTACTTAAATTATGTTTATCAGGTTGCATATAATACACATATGCCTGTGACATTATATGTAACTTAACATACTTAAACTTTGTATGTTGAATTGCATATAAAACTCGTGATAGTTCGTATTGCATGGATGTTGCTTTGACAATAGTACAGCAACATTTTCGCGTAATATTGCTGCAGGCGGACATTCAACGATTCCGCAACATTAATGCAACTTAAAACGCAACGTTACACGTTGCGCCGTAACATTAATGCAATATGTTATGCTCAGTGGGTTACGTTCAGACTGTTTAAAAACAACGGTACACTATTTGTATTAATATTGATACTAAATAACTTTGATTGTTCACTGGAATAATATTATTGTTGGCAAATCATTCAGTGAATACAGCAAAAACATCTTTATTTCTTTCTTTCTCTAATCTTGAGTCCTTTCTACCCCTTCAGGTGTAAGGCTCAGAAAAAAAAAACATATAACTGCAATAATAGAATAATTTTCAGTTATTTTTTAGTGACTCTAAAGGTATGATCACTCATACTTTTAGAGCCAACTTCTCACACCGATCAAACCGTTTATTTTGACTAACTCCAAAGGTAATTTCTAATCAATTTTTTAAACACACCTTTTCCAAGAACAATCTGAATTTAATTTCGGTTCATTTTATTAACACAGTAATAAATTTTCAATGTTCAAAAATACGCAATGTGAAGTAATCATTTTTTTTAAGAAAAAAAAAGTCTGACTAGCTTTTTTGTATTTAAGATTTTATTTATTCAAACATAAAATAATTAGAAGGAAACAAGACCCAATTTCCGAATGAGTCGATTCTTTCTATTACGGTTATAAACCGTTAAATCATTTTCAAAAATCCGCGCTGTTTGTAGCCAACACAACGCCGCCACAAATCCCCACACTTTTCTTTTCTGCGCACGTGCTCACTGTTCTATGAGCAGTCGGCGCGGGAAGACTCTTCTTCATTCATGGTGGTTGCTATCAATTCCACCTGATTCCAACGGTCGCTGTTGAAAACTGTGATTACACCTGGATTTGAAATAGTATTAACACAAAACGTAAGTATTAAAAGTATTTTGGGCGCCAGTAAATTGTATATGCGATTGTCTGTCATAATTCGGTGATTTCTTGGTTAAGGAAGTGTTTATTTTTTGTATGGTTAGTTTTTATTGATGATTTGATAAAAATGTGGGATTTACATATATTTTAAATGGATGTTAAATGACTGTGATAAAATATATTTCTTGGTTATTGCGACTAAGATAAAAATCGATTCGTTTTCATTAATCACTCGAAGAAATGTAATCATAACAATTTTTAGTTTTTTGTTACTGAAATTTAATCCGACACTCTTAAGGATACATACATATTTTTAATAATATATATATATTACTAAAATTTCAACCCCGACACCAAATGGTAAAAGGGACATCGATTATATATATATAATAGTAAAGTAATTTTTAATAATAAATCTTTCTCAAAATACGATCTCCTGACATTAAAGTAGGTTTTTCTCTATAAAAAAATTGCAGCGGTTTTTAAAAATTAAAAAAAAAAATAAGATTTTGTGAAGTAATTTTTACTAATTAATCTTTCTCAAAATACGAACTCCTGACATCAAAGTAGGTTTTTCTCTATAAAAAAATTGCAGCGGTCTTTAAAAATGAAAAAAAAAATAAGATTTTGTGAAGTAATTTTTACTAATAAATCTTTCTCAAAATACGATCTCCTGACATCAAAGTAGGTTTTTCTCTATAAAAAAAAATGCAGCGGTCTTTAAAAATGAAAAAAAAAATAAGATTTTGTGAAGTAATTTTTACTAATAAATCTTTCTTAAAAAACGATCTCCTGACATCAAAGTAGGTTTTATCTGTTAAAACCATCAAAATCGCACCACCCTGTACATTGATTACGGACTAAATATGTGCCGGTTTTAGTTCAGCGGGTGAAAAGGGCTTATTAATTATACATATTTCAACACTAATATATGTATCAGTTTAAATGAGTCCACTGACTGTCAGTTTAATTATCGGGTTTTTGTGCTTGTAAAATCTATTTAATGAAGAAGTTTCGGTTAAAACAGTAAATTTAAAATTTGCTGTTAGTTTGGTATTTAATCAGCAGATTGTTGAAATTAATTTAATCCGCTGATTTTATTTTTTTTTTTACTTAAATTTTTCTCCAGTGAATAGCTTGCCGCACCTGTTGTGGCCACCTTGTATAATTGTGCTTGTTATTCATTGAGTGGTTAACCCGTTATAGGCCAAAATTCTATTTATAGGACACTACAAAATGATTTTTCTTTTTGATGCTTAAAGAATTTATATTTTTAAATTAATTTACTCACTCACAATACACCCATAAAAATCATCAACTTTGGCAGAAAGGCTACTGGTCGATAGCCATTTATCAAAATAAAAATTTATTACTTATTGTATTATTTTAAACTATTGAACAAATGTATGATAATAAAGAACGGGTGTGAAGTTAGCAATAGATTTCAAAAATTAATATCTCGGAGGAAAGAAAAGCAAATCGAAAAATGTTTTAAACATACAATTAAGAAAGGTCTAAATTAACACCACAGAAAATATCAACCCCTAATTTTCACCCCTTATATTTTTTCATCCCCATCAAAAAAAGATTATGTTTTTTTCTCAAAGTTCACAATTTTCCATAAAGTTCTTTTTTATCTCAAAATTATCTTCATCCCACGCTCTTTCAATATCAGAAATAAAAAAAACGTTTCGCCAACTCGTTCACCCCTAAAACATTTTTTTTACCCCGAGGCCTCAGTTATCAGCATATTGTTAAAAACTGTTCGCTAACATCATTATTTAGTCACACTAGCTTTAAATATATAATAAAATAAGTATCTGGTTAAAACCAACCCCAAAACTAGTAACTACCCCTATAAACCATAAATTATCGAATTAAATGCAGCCGTATTAATGTTTCTGCAATTTACCATAACTGAATAAAAATTCCCATTATTATCATTTATAAGCGTACTTTCATAATAAAAAATCAAAAAACGTTGTGAACCCTACTTCATCCCCAAAAAAAAAATAATTTCCCCCACGCCTCGCGGAAAGCGTTTACATCGATATAAATGACGATTTTTCACAATTCCCGCAGAGAGCCATAACTAAATAAAAATGCTTATTCTTATCATTAATAAGTATACTTTCATAATCAAAAGTCAAAAAACGTTTCGGACCCCACTTCACCCCAAAAAAAAAAATTTCTACCGCGCCTCGCAGACACCATACAAATGTCGATTTTTCACAATTTCCGCAGAGAGCCATAACTGCTGTTTTTTCTGAATTATTTATTTATTTATTTAGTCTTATATAACATCGTTATATGTTCCTCTCTACTTCTCACTGTGAGGTGTTTTTCTGAATTATAAGCAGCGAAAACGAGAAATGGTGTGTTTCTTTTTACCTACGTTGAGCTATTGTAAAAGGATCACTTTCATTCGCATAACAGTGACGAAAATAGCGCAAACATATAATTTTTAAATGTTTTTATTTGATCAAGAAATATTATTTATTTGAAGGTCCATTTCGAGATATAATAATAATAATATATATATTTTTCTTCCATACAAAATAAAAATATACATTATATCTCGAAATGGACCTTCAAACAAATAAGAAATATTATTTGTTTCAATAAAAACATTTAAGAAAATCTGTTTGCTCCATTTTGTTATGAAAAGTTCAATACACATCTCTGTAAAAGTCAATTTTAAAAATATATATTGTCTGTTTCAGGTCTAGCGTTTTCAAGATGCCGAAACGGCCGCGTTTCGAGTGCACCAGTGAGGGCGACAGCTCCCTTGACAGCTGGCAGCTGAACGAGGACGAAGAGAACATAAAGAGGATGAAGATCATCACGAAAGAATTGAAGGAACCCGAGAAGCAGGAGAGGAAAATGAAGGCCATGGAGAGCATCAAGAAATTGTTGAACGTCAGCGAGAAATATTCGTCCATTTGGATGAAACGATTCGATGATTTGAAAGGAGGGTAATTTCTCGGTCGTTAATAAAATTGTGCGAAAAATGGGCTGATTTCGGTTTTCTGTTTTTATTGATAGAGTCGAAGAAGATCATTTCGGACAACAGCTCTCTGCTGAATCGGAGGATTTGTCCAAGATGAAGTATTTTACTGGTACGCTGAGGGAATATCAGTATGAAGGTGTTCAGTGGATGAGAGTAAGTTTTTATGATTCTAATAAAACAATACCAATTGAATTAAAAAAAAGAGATTTATTGGCATCATACATTTACATTCTCTCTCCTTTCTCTTTTCCCTCTCACTCCCCAGCTTCTCCAACGTCCTTACCCCATCCACTCCATCACTCTCCTACTCCCTTTCGCTATTATTACCAATTGAATTATTTGAAGCTGTTCAATGGATGAAAGTTTTTATGAATGTAATAAAACAATACCAATAAAATTATTTTCAAAACCTTCATTTTTTAAATTATTATCAAAATGTTTCTTTTAATTTTTTTCTCACATCTCGTGGATTTTAATTTTCTTTTAATTCAAATCCAACCGTGTGGATCGCGCCCCGTTGATAATACAAATATTGCATTAATTTTATCAAAGAGTATATATATTATCAAAAACCCTCGTACGCTTACGGGAGTTGGGCTTTTTCAAAGAGTATACATTTTAAATGTTCCCAACTTTTTTTTTAGACTCTATGCCTGGGCGGTATAAACGGAATACTGGCGGACGAGATGGGTCTGGGTAAGACCGTGCAAATAATCGGCCTGTTGAGCCACTTCCTGGAAAAGAAACTGATGGGGCCGCACCTGATTGTGGGTCCACTGTCGACGATAATAAACTGGAAAAATGAATTCCAGCGGTTCTGCCCGAAAATGCCAGTGACTGTGTTCCACGGCACCAAAGATGAGTGGGACGGTTTGCAAAAGGAAGTGATGCGGGTGCATAAAGTGGACGACATGAAGGTCCGGCCAGTCGTCATCACCAATTACGATTCGATACTGAAGAACGAGAAGTTTTTGCAACAAATTTCGTGGAAATACATTATCATTGACGAGGCACAAAGGATTAAAAATCATAATTCACTATTAGCAATGTAAGTATGACGCGATTTTACATTGTAAAAACAATTTTATGGAAATTCCTACTTCCCTGTTCATTTAAAAAAAAATTCAAGAATTTAAATATCTATGAAAAACGATATTTCATTAAGTTTTAAAATTGGTATATAAATTATTTTATTTATTTATTTACTCTTATATAACATCGTTATATATTCCTCCCTACTTCTCAGTGTGAGGTGATATAAATTATTAATAATTAATAAATATTGCAAGGGATAGAACCAAACCTCGACACCTAATACCGGTAAAAGAGGATAAGATAAAGAAGAAATATTGTATAAAAAATTGTATGTTATGACTTTCATTTCAGTATTCTTAAAATATATTTTTCAAATTGGTTTTGAAAAAGATGTGTATAGTTTCATAACAAAATGAAGTAAACAGATTTTTTTTAAATGTTTTTGTTTTATCAAGAAATATTATTTGTTTGAAGGTCCATTTCGAGATGTAATAATAATATATATTTTTCTTCCATACAAAATAGAAATATACATTATATCTCGTAATGGACCTTCCAACAAATAAGAAATATTATTTGTTTCAATAAAAACATTTAAAAAAATCTGTTTGCTCCATTTTGTTATGAAAAGTTCAATACACATCTCTGTAAAAGTCAATTTTAAAAACATATATTGTCTGTGATACAAGTAACAGAATTATTTATGTTATATGATTTTGTTATTATACATAAAACATGATTGTCTTGCTCTGGAATTGGATATCAACCAGAGGTCTTTCCGCCTATCCTTGTCTAGTCTATGTCGTATTCATGCATCATGAAAATAATATATATATATATATATAAACATCTTTATTCCAAAAAGTAACCAACACATTTATATTTTTATACAGAATATTTAAAAACAACAATTTATATATACATACAATGTACTTCAGGAAAACGGCTATCGACCGGTCTTTCAGCCTAGAAAATAATATTTATTTAAAAACAAATTCAAATAAAAATTCTACTTGCACTATTATTTTTTTTAATCTAAATTCATATTTTATTTATCTTATCTCAGCGGACAAATACTAACAATTAAATATAAGATATCGCAATGGGGGCTTTTTCCATCCAGCCTCTCTTCCTGTCGACTGTAATAATTATAACCTCCACATGAATTTGTTCACGAGAACAGGCTCTCGAGTCAACATTTCCTTTTTTTTATTCCTGATGATTTCCAAAAATAACTAACTTTATGTAATCCAATTAATGGTTTTAATATTTAGACATTGGTAGTTCATATTGTATGAAATAAATATGAATAAATTATTAAAAATCAACCAATAAAACACAGATTAGATTGATTTTATGTAATCCATTTCTTAAATTTAATATATTTGCATGTGTTTTTATTTTTGTCATGTATATATAAAATTATTTAAAAACAGAAATCACAACAAACACACATGTGCATAAGGTTAATTATTTTGTAAAATAATACTTACAAGAAAAATAGCATTAAGCTATTTTTTTGTTGTCAACCGCAGACATTTGAGCTTGATCATTTTGTATAAATAATAATCGCGTGTTTGAATGAGTGTTAAAAGCATTTTTTTTTTTTTTTAACAAGCATAATTTTTTTTATTGAAAAAATACAGCGCCCTGCGGAAATTCTCCTGTATGAATAAGATCCTCTTGACCGGCACACCGCTCCAAAACAACATGACGGAACTTTGGGCCTTGCTCAACTTCATAATGCCCAAGATTTTCAACAACGTCGATGCATTTGCTTCCCTTTTCGTCCTCGAAGATATGGAGGTAAATAAATTCTAATAAAGAAAAGTAATAATTTATGATATCAGCAAAGTGTTTTATTTTTAAAATTTACTCTATTATTTATTATTATTATAAACTTTCTTCTTGTACCCAAAGGGGTGGGTGTCGAAGATTATTTATTAGTTTTTAATTTAGGGAATTATAAAAACACAGATAATTCACACTTGTGTTAATATTAAAATCAAATTTTTATGTAAATCCATTTTTTTTTTTATCTTTTTTTTAGGACCAGCAAATTATAAGTGACAGGAGCGAGAACAACACGATCATTTCGACGATCCACAAAGTCCTGAGCCCATTCATGCTGCGCCGGCTGAAAAAGGAAGTGGTGAAGGACTCCGTCCCGAAGAAAGAGGTCCTCATCTACTGTCCGATGACGGAGACTCAGAGGAAAATATACAAGGCGATTCTGATGAAGAACGTCAGGCAAATTAAAGAAGTGTCCGGAGTCGAGCTGGAAGAGGAGGTGCCCTTGGGAAAACGGAAGTTGGCTAGGAAAACGAATTACGCAGAGGCGAATTCAGATGATGAGTTTTGTATCGAAGAAAGTGATGACAGCCAAGAGGGGCAGGCTCACAAGAAGAATTTGCAAGGTTATTTATTTAAGATTAAGTTGGCTGCACCCATGGTTATGTTGAGAAAGGTAAATGTGGATTTCATACAATATTCAACAATTGTACATTAGAGGCTGTTATTATGTATTTGTAAGTTCTGTGTTTTTGGCAAAGAAAATCTATTAAATTACAACCAATTAATTATTCAGATATGGGAAGGAATAATAAACGAGACGCCGCGGCGCTCAACCTGTTAATAACGTCTGCATCACAATGTGGAAACCAAGCTGGAAAACTCAAAAAAGAATAAATTCTGCCTTTTTTGTTTTATCATTTATATTTATTTATATATCTATAAAAATCAAAGGATCTAGTGTATGCCCGAGAAGTATTTGTTTTAAAGTACTTACATAACGTAAGTGAAAATGTCACAGTAGCTAAAGAGGAAATATTTTTTTAATTATTTTCAAATTCTTTTTGTTTATATATATATATTCGATTGCCTTGTCTACCATTCGGTGTAAGGCTATTCTTTTTATTTAATTTGTGAAAATTCCTTGAATCACTTATTATTTTTATTAGTCAATTTGCTGTTGATAATAATGTAACATAAAAGTACAGTCAATGCAACCCAAATGTAAACAACAAAATTTAATAGTATAATTTACACTTTACTGTAGGTAAGACCGATTCAACAAAACTGCAATGATTAAAGTAATATACATGGTGTGTCGGAAAAGTAATGCAATTCATTTTTGGCCGGTATTTAAAATGGTGCTGCGGCCATTTTAAATACCGGCTTGGATTAGTCGCAATTGGTAGGGTGGATCCTTAAGGACAAGCCTAGTCTATTGTGTTTTTCGACACCAAGGGTGTAGTCCACAAAGAGTTCCTTCTTCAAGGCCAAACCATAATGCTGCCTACTATGAGGATGTGGTGAAAAGGTTCCTGCGAGTTAAAAAGGACATCGCCGCTACCTGGATGCTATCACGACAAATGCCTAGCCACACCGCATTGCGAAGCACAAACCACCCCCTCCCTCCCTCTCCCTACAGTCTTGACATGGTACCGAAAAACTTTTTCCTGTTCCCAAAAATCAAGAACAACCTCAAGGGAACCTGCTTCTGGACGATTGAAGCCATTCAGCGACCTGCAGCTAGGGCTCTCCACAAGGTTTCCGCTGAGGCCTTCCAGACACGTACTGTGCAAATTGGCAAATTGTATCAACAGTCAAAGACAATATTGAAGATTTTTAATCGTTTGTACTGTTATATTCAATGATTTAAAAAAAATTGCATTACTTTCCGGACACACCATGTATTTAAGCTCTTAAATATTCTCCCCTCCTTGTAATACCACTGGCCAAAGCCAAGATTACAGTAAAGCATTTCAGTAACAAATACCGTCACAACCAAAAAGTGTTCACATTTCAGTTGCGTCGATTGTACATTATTAACTAATAAGGAATTTTTATTAAAAACTATTTTTTTATTATAATATTCAATGTTTCATTACAGGTCGTCAATCATCCGTACTTGATAAACGTGCCATTTATAGAAGAAACCAAAGAATTATTAATCGACAAAAAATTAATCTCCGAGAGTGGAAAGCTGCTCGTTTTGGATGCGATGCTCGCTAAACTAAAGGAGAAAGGCCACAAAGTCCTCATATTCTGTACCTCTGTAATGATGCTCGATTTGATCGAAGAATATATGATTATGAAGGAGCACACCTACAACCGTTTAGACGGCAGAGATAAACTCGCTTTCCGACAAGAGAATATCGATGAATTCAACCTCAATCCGAATAAGTTTGCATTTTTGATTTCTACGAGAGCAGGCGGGTTGGGTATAAACCTTACCGGTGCGGATACTGTAATTTTCTACGATAGGGATTGGGTATGTGTTTAATGATTTTACTTTATTTTATAACGCATTAAAAATCTTATGTGATCCATTTTATTTTATCATCATCATTTCATGTGTATGATCTTAGTACAGACATGACTCGAGACTTCCAACGCCAACTTCGTTGTCGATTTTTGTTATACGCTGAAAAAAGGAATAAAATATTATTATATTAAATCAAGAGACTTCACGTACTCACCAACAAATATCTTCGTAGAATTTAATTAATAACATAACATACATAATAAACTTAACATATCCCGTACGAAATAGCTACTGTATTTATTAAATTCACAGAACCCTCAAGCCGATTCCCAAGCTCAAGATCGATGCCATCGGATCGGCCAAACTAAACCCGTGGTGGTTTACACCCTCGTTACAAAGAACACAATCGATGAAAAAGTCATCAAAACCGGACAGATGAAGAGGCGGTTGGAGAAATTGATCATCAAAGACGGTAAATTCCGGACGAGGGCCAGTAACGACAACGATAACCTGGACACGTTGGAAAATCTGTTGAAATTATTAGAAATGTGCGATGGTTCCAATATTGTCAAGGCTGATGAAAAGGTCTTGTCCGATGAGGAATTGGAGAGCCTGCTCGATCGGAGCGATCTTTATAAAGAAATGGAGATGAAAAATAAGTGTTAAAACGAAGTGAATTCCAAAATAAGTATTTTTAATTTGTTTCTTTTATGCTGGTACTAATAGCCAGCGATTGATCCACAGTTATCAATTCTCAGATTACACCTAAATACTTCGATGCATTAATAGTATTCGCAAATCCGGGGTTATTCAATCTTTGATTGATTTACAACAGATTAAGCTGTGATTATTAATACAGCCATTAGTGATATAAGTGTATTTTTTTATTGTGATATATTTATAAAGAAAATAAAAATATTTTTTGATTTGTTCCTATATTTCGTTTTTCAATTTTCATTAAAAATTATTTTAAGCTGAAATGGGCTAAAACTTTGTAAACAGACAGTTTCCAGTATTCTGAACACAGATCCGTTGTTAGAAAGTTTATATTCCGCTTAAAAAAAAAAAATTGAAATTCGCCCAAAAAATAGTCAAAATTGAAATATTATGAACTTAAAAAAATATGTCAAATTTGACACCACCGAAAATATTTTTGGAGCTTCTCAAACTATTCAGGGTGTCCGTATTTTGTGAGATCTCAGTTATTTGAAGAGTTACAGACCCAAAAAATCTCAAAATTGACATATTTTTTTAAATTTACAATTTTTCGACTATTTTTTGAGCAATATTTCAGTGAATATTAATTGATTAGATGTCCAGTTTATAAGCGAGAAATAAAGAAATAACAGACTAAGTCACAATCATTAAAATAAACAATAACAGACTAAGTCACAATCGTGATTGCGTCGATTGTGACTTAGTCTTAGAAATGTATTACAGGCATTTAATACATTTCATCAGTAATTGGTCTCTGATGAAGCTTTGCTCCCGAATAGGTAGTTTTTTTTTTCAGAACAGAAAATTCGAACAATCTCATTTTTTTAATATAATTTTTATGATTTTAACAATCAAAAAGTCTTCCGAAGGGAGGTTAGAATAAACACATTTTCAAAATAATTCGCGGCAATTGATTGCTGCACATTACCGCCATCCAACCGATATACGGTGAACTGAAAAGTCCCCCTATATCCGCTAGGCTCCCGCTAGATGGCGCCGACGCATGTCGAAAATTTCGGAGCAAGTGGAAATTTTTATTTGAGCTTTCCCAGGCAATTTCGTGAAAATCTAACTTTTCAGAAATGATCAGAGGGCAAAAATAGTGCCGATAGTGCAAATCGGTGACAATTTCTGAAGATTATTTCGTGATTGAAAAAAAATACAAGTTTCACGATTTATAACATAGATCAATGTTGTTGATTTGACGGACGGAACATAGGAAACATGTAAATTTCAAATATTAGCTTGACAAATTAATATTTTGGCTCGAAAGGGTGTTCAAAAAATATGTGAGAAATAGTCTTTCCTTTGTGTAATCACCCCGTAAAAGAATCATCCCTCCCGAGACAAGATATTCATTTTTCAATTTGAGCATGGCCTATTTCATTAGTCAAATTATATTAACTTAAAGAAACACCAACTGATAGGTGAAAACGAATAAATAGAAAAGAACACTTCGAAATTTACATGTGATTTCCTTTGTACGTAAGCCGAGTCAACGCCTGGTATCTAAATTAATCCATAAATATTTTAAATTTCTTAAAATATTTACTATTTGTGCCTAAAATTCAAATTTGCCGCCACTGAAACACATCTCCCGCGTTAATTCTCCCTCCGAAATGCGCAGCTGGTTTCGCAAACTTCCCGTACTTTATAAACATAACCTAAAACTGTTTTTCTCCGCTGATAGCGGAAACTTGGATTCGTTTTTTGTTAAATCCGCGTCGTAATTGTTAAAGATGAGCCTTGAAATGCCCGACATGTGTGTCGTTAAAGAATATTTAGAAGGTATGTCGAATTTCTACTTTACAACAAGCGCTCTTATATTTTTAGATAAATATTGATAAAAAAAGTAATAATAATAATATACAGCCAGTGTTACATTCATTTTTACAATAAGAATAATTTTATAAAGGGCTGTATTCCCTTTTTATGTTTATTTTAATAATATCATAGCCTAATTTTTTAATCATTACTGTACCATTTTCTCGGTTAATCATGATGTTATTATGTTAAACAAATGTCATTACGTTTGTTTTGATAATGTCGTAGCCTATTTAAAAAAAACAACTTTTAATCATTACTGTATTGTTTTCTCATCTAATCATAACGTTATTACGTTAAACAAATGCTATTATGTTTATTTTGATACTGTCGTAGCCTAATTTTTAAACACAGCTTTTAATTGTTACTGTAATTAATCTTGACGTTATTAGGTTAAACAAATGCTATTATGTTTATTTTGATACTGTCGTAGCCTAATTTTTTAACACAACTTTTAATCGTTACTGTAATTAATCTTGACGTTATTAGGTTAAACAAATATCGAATGATTTAATCGTTATAAAAAAAATACTTGTGATTAAAACTATGATTATTGCTAATGTCATGATTAGATAATTACGACATTAGTTATGTGCGAATGATCAAAGATATTGAACCGCCCTATAATTCCCAATTTACTAACACTATACATATATTGTATAGAGTGCGGCAAAACAGACAGTGCAGTTTTAAAGGGCTATTAAAAAAAAAACGGCGCAATTTAAAGAAATGGTGTTTATTTGATCTTAATCGGGACATCATGCCGTTTTATGCATTAAATTCTGAAGATGAAGTTTTTTTAACATACGCAATCAACTCGCGATTAAATTATGGTGAGGGACGGGGTCATGACGCGCAAGATTGAAATGCAGCCGGAAGGCCCGCTGGGTGGCGATGGCAAAACAGCCATTTTCAAGAAACGTGCGGACTGCAAAGCCCCGATCTTTTCCAGACCAAATCATGGTAATGACTAAAAACAGCACGACCCCCTAATACAATGAGATCCCTCCCAGGTAAGTAGCCACACCACACGGGATGTTCTGGGCGTTCCAAACTGCACTGTCTATTTTGCCGCACCCTGTATAAACCATCACTTGTAGAAATTGTTGCCTTCCCTGTCCACACCTAGGGAATTTTTGATCGCATTGGTTCCTTTTAATGGTATTAGAGAATACTTCTTCTTCTTGAATCCTTATACCATTTTAGGTGTCGGATTATCAAGGAATATATATTGTTTTTTATTTTAATTTATCTTCTATAACTAATAACTTTAGTTACAAAAAAAGAATACTGCCCCAAGTGTTTTGATACATAACACTTTGTATCATTTGTTTTTGTTGTTATTATCGTCATCCCAATTAACTAATGATGTTAGTTACGAAAAAAAATGAATTGCCCAATATGTATTAATATAACTAATAAATTGGCGGAAAGACCATAGGTCGATAGCCTGTTCAAGCAAGCAAGAAAGAAACAAATATACCATAATATATTGTAAATATATATAAAACAAATAACTTTGAATAAATAAGATATTGTAGTAGTAGTAACTAATAAATTAGTTGTAAAGTTATAAACTTAGAATGTCAAAACACTGTGTCATTATGTTTGTTGTTATTACCACCAGGAGTTGGTATATATGATGAATCGATGGGAAAAAACGACATGATTAGATATTATAACTTCATAAAACCCTCCGAACCGGCAACCTCCACAGCAACCGAACAGAAGAAGTCAAATGAGGAAGACTTGGATAAAATCGAGGTGATCGAATCCCCACCTTCGACACCGAAAAATAGAAAATTCAAACCGAACATTTGGTCGTCTGCGAAGAAACCACTCGACTCCCCAGTCTCCTCGAATAATAACAACAGTGAAGCGGCAAGAAAAGAATTGCCGGTAAAAGAAGAATTGAATTCGTCCCAGGAAGATAAATCGGATAGTGATGAAGTGGGCGTTAAAGAATTATTGCAGAGGGAGAACCTGAGGAGGAGCGAGGTTTATAAAAAATTGAATTCAATCGATGTATACTCGTGCCAGAAAAAAAATTACATGAAATTTTCAAAGCCGGTGGTTGAGCCGAAATTCGCAAGCCCGATCTATTGTCAGGAAAGCTTCAAAAACTTATCCGTACACGAAAAAGTTAGACTAATTACGGAATACCACGATATGTTAGCGCAGGCACAATACAAACAACAAAGAAAGTCGTTGAAATTAGCAGCGTTGCCCGCTTCGATCCAGCCGAGCCTGAAATACACGAAGGACGCCGAACTGAAAAAGAGCATCGATTCAGACAATTTAAACCCGGAACAGACTTACACTAGCAGGAGCGGAAGGACCGTTAAGAGGAAAGTATACGCCGAGGGTTTGTTCAGCGAAGACGAGGATTCCCCAGTGGGGAACAGCAAGGACGATATCGTCAAAAGTGCTAAGAAAGCGAAATCCAGCGACGACGATTTCGATTCGGGAAAACTTAAAGACGATCCCAAGAAATCGTCAAAGAAAAACAAAGGGAATTTTAAAAAAATAACAAATCAGGAGATTATGAGCAGGTCGGCTTTGTTTGCGGATTCGCCGAGCACCACGAAGACCCGCTCAGAGCGGTTGTTTGATAAGACGAAGGAGGAGCAGGTGAGGATGAAGAAAGCTGAAGACGAGAAGGAGAAATTTGAGGCCAGTCTGGAGAGGATTGATGTCGACGATGAGGATTTCGATCTGAAGATTACTTCGTCTCAACAATTCATATCGACTCCACAGATGGGTGGTGTGGATGCAGGAAGCGAGGAAACTGTAACCAAATTACGTGTGCTGCCACCTATAACGGGAAGGAAAGGGTATAAAAGATCACAAACTTTAGTTCCAGGTTAGTAAAAAAAAATGTAATAAATAAAATATTTTCATTTTTATCACCATTTTAAAGATTTGTATTTTAAATTAATTCCTCATTTAATGTATCTTAATTTCATAAATAATACTATTACAAAATCGGTTTTAATCAGACTGGAAAATGAGTAAAACAATGTCTATTTATATTTCATCTCACCATCATTCTAAGCTCGTTGAAGAATGTTTTCCAGGGATACTAAACTGAAATCAAGTAACATTAAGGTCAGGTTCCTGCTAAAGTGTTACCGTTTTTTGTTTACACACTTCAAAAATAAACGATAAATTAGGCAATAGATGGCGCTTGCTTTATATTCCATTTATTATGATTAATGAATTGAATTTATATATATTTTTTTTTATTTTATATATAAAATTACGGTTTTATGAGAGGTGCACAGGTACACATAGGCCCCATTACGCCCCCCTAATGCTTTCTCCCTGTAGGGTATTTTAGTATTTACGCGGTTTGCATGATTTGGTATCAAAATTACAGATGCTAGTAATATTAAATAAATATTTATTTAACCAATAGCTTAAAGTATAAAAAGAGATAACAAAAATATAAAATCAAAAGTGAGATTTAACGCGGATACGACCGAAGAACGAAATTATGGATTTATATTTTTCTTTTTTTTTCTGGTTAATTGAAAAATAGCAGTTTCATTTGTGTTAAAAATATTTTCAGTGCAAGAAGTTGTAAAAAAACCAGAAACCGTTACGAGCAGTCCTGACAAAACAATCACTCTAAGTGATGACTCAGAATCAGGAAAGAAAAATACTCCACATAAGAAGGAAATTAAGAGGAAGCTCCAGCTGTGCCCAATATGCAACCAAGGTTTTCCCCGTAAAGACATTGAAGTAAGTATATGGGTTATATAAATAAACTTCTTTATGTTGGTTGTTGAGACTTTAATTATTTAAATAAAAATAGTTGTCCTTTCTCAGACTTATATTTCATCTTCTAAAAATGGAAGCATAGTTTCCAAAATATAACTAGTTTAATAAAAAGTCGGAGAAAAGACTATTTTTATTTAAATATATAAAAAATGTTAAAATTTGTAATCAAACGAATATTCATCTCATTATTAGCAAAATGCTATCTCTATATTTTAGAGATATTCAATATTATTTATATAATTAAAGTCTCCACAACCAACATAAAGAAGATTATTGTAAGTATTGAATTTTTGTAGTTATGAAAAAGGGAATGATTGAATTTTATTGATCATTGCCAGTAATTTTTCTTCTTTAATTAAAATTAAGTTTTAGATAGTTTTATTTCAACCAATAAAATTATTATTATTTTTAGGATCACGCATCAACCTGCGGTCTAACCTCAGAACTGGAAATAGAAAACGATCTGCCCACGACATCAACAGTCCAAAGCGCAGACACCCTAAGGTGCGAGATTTGCGAAAAAACCTTTTTGTTGAATACACTATACGAAGTACACGTAAGAGAATGCATAGATAAGCATTCGAACTAAATAATGAAATGGATGTTTTTTTTTTTAAATATATTTGTACACTTATTTTTGTTATTTATATATAGATTATTACCACTTTAGTGATATTTAATGTTATAATATATATTATATATTTACGGTTTTCAAATAAATATATACTTTTTCTATAAAGTTGAGGATTAATTTTTATTTTTACATTAAACAAATTTAGAATAGGAAGGAATAAGGAAAATGCATCCTTTTCACTTTCTATAACATTTATTACATAATACTCGACGATACAACTCTGGAAACGAGTATAAAAACATTTGGCTCCGAACTGAATGCAGCGGCTACACCGTCGATGATCATTGTTATAAACAAAATGTACAAAACCGGAGGGGCAATGATAATAATTATAATCGAATAGGGAGGGAGGTGGGATGAGAAGGATGAAACGGACATAATACGAACAACGACAACAGTAATTTTCCCCGTTTACCGTTCCACCGCCGTATGATCAAGTCAATAGTGTGTCGTCCAGTTCTTCTTCTTTACCCTCCGGCTGCTGCATGACTTTCCTTAGTACTTTACTTACGACGTCTGACAGGGATTCTCTGGCACCGACATCTAATATATTTAAACATTTCTGAAAAAAAAAATCATTTGAATTGCAGTATATCAATACATTAATAATGAAATCTTTATAAAATATTGTTTAAAAAAACACTTTTTTTTTATTGGATATTGGTATTTAATAAAATGTTCCACCACCATTTATCTAGCTTATAGTGGTTGAACATTTTATTTAATTAATTTCGTTTCCTGTTCTCATAAACAGGACAAATTTACCTTCCTTTAGTGGACGTAACAACGATTCTCGGTCGTCTACATTGTAGTCCCAAATCTTTTACCATGCCACATGAAATAAGGCAATAGATGGCGCTTGCATCGTCTTTCATTTATTATGAATATTGGTAACTATAAAAATCCACCAGCAATCTCTTATAAACAATCGAGTGTGCAAGAGCACATCCATTAGCTGGAAAAAGCCCACTTCTCCAAGTTCGAAATAACGATACTCCATGATAACGTTGAACTCTCCACACGGAGAGGAACCAAACATCCCCACGAGGTTGATTATTTATTTATTTAGTCATCATTATATGTTCCTCTCTACTTCTCGGTGTGAGGTGTCGAGGTTGATTAACCTTAATTTACTTGAAACGATAAGATAAAAAACTTCTAGCCACCCCCTTTTTACCCTAATAACGATTACCGTTGGGTAATCCAACCAGGCTCCAAAATCGAAAAACTGAACCTGATAGTTGATAGCTTACGGTTTTTTTTTAGACAGTAAGAGTCTGACATACCCTATCATAATCCTGTCAATTAAGTTCTGGCGGGATTATGGAAGGGATGCTATGATGCATTTTTTATCTCCTCGCTCCCCAAAAAAATGTTATAAATAATGCTGAATTAACTTAACTACTTATAAGGAACGAGTGGAATGCGCTCTTCACAACACTTGGTATTATTTTACTGATTTTATTTTAATTTTAAAACTGTATATATTCCTTGATAATGACTCATAGTCGAAACTAGTTGGAAAATTAAAATAAAGTCGTTGAAACAATACCAAGTTTTTTTTTTAATCTTTTTCCTTTCTACCATTAGGTGTAAGGAGTTTTTTTTTTAATCAATAGTCTATAAAATGTTGGGTTTGTTTATCTCCACTGCTTCTTGAATATACACTATAGTTGGAGGGGGGGGGGGGGGTTATTATCGTCTACCATTTGGTGTAAGGCTAATTACGTATCTTACCTGATTTATTTCATCGCCTTCCTTCAGTCTCAAAACTGCAATCAGTGCCAGCTCCGAATTCGCCTTGACATACCCATTCTTCTCCTTGGTCCCGTTCACCAGCATGGGCAATAACAGTTTAAGCAATTCCGGTGCCATTTTCTCCGGTGGCACCGTCCTCGCCAAATGTATGCACACCCTCGCCAATAATTGTTTAACATCATTACTATTGTTATTCATAGTCTGAAAAATAAATATTGAATATTAAAATTAAATAACTGCAAAAGCCAAAATTTCGCCATCCTGACTCCATTATTCATACATAAAAATAGAGGATTTTAATATATATATATTCAATGACCCTTTCTACCCATATGGGTGTGGGGTGAATTTTAATATGGCAATAAAATAATATAGCATCCATAAGAAAGTTGATGATGGTCCAGAAGAAACGAAACAAAGTAAAATTAGTACGCCATCGATTAGATCATAAAAAAGTACTATAGTAATGTCTTCATTGCATTGAAATGTTGCTTCAAATATTACTATTATTATTTAGTCTTATATAACATTGTTATATATGCCTCTCTACTTCTCAGTATAAGGTGTGCTTCAAATAATAAAGAAGATATAAATAAAAAAAAGAAAATAGTATTTTTCAGTTTTTTTCTTAAAAAGAAAGAAATAAGTGAAACAAACCAAGTGTTTTAATTTCAATTAAATCATCCTGAATTAATTCAAAAATGTTTCATCACAGTTTAAGTGAGAAATTAATTAAACATATACAAAGAAATTTAGCCCAGTTTTCTCAACGAAACATTAATCAGCATAAAATTATTGCAAAAGGGCCAAATTTAAAACTACCCTCTATTTCTTATAATAAGCGAGTTTCCTATGTTGAGACTCGAATTTGAAACACCCTGTATATAACTGCAAAAGTTAATCTCGAATTTTTTTTTTAATGAATATATTTCTGGCAATTAAAACAAATTTAGGCTTCAAAATTGTGAACAAAAATCAAAAAATGACACTTGCCTTTACAAAAGGTCCTAAAACGTTGAGGGGAAGGGCCTCCGAGTTGTTCATCAGGTATTGGAGTAAGTATCCCACGGATCGAATGGCGGACTGTGTGATTTGTACCCGGTCGGAGGTGGCCAGTTGACTCAAAAGGGTTTTTTCTAATTTCGGTTTAAACTGATCCTGCCAAATAGTCGCCGGGGATTCTTTTAAAGCAGCTGACAAGGCGGCCGCTTTTCCATGCCTCAATGTCCAATCGGCTTGATTATCATCATCTGCAAAAATTATCACAATTTACATAATCATAATAAACTTTTTTAAAATGAACAATACTCGAGGAAGTGAAGTGATGAACCTATTAAGAGAAAATGTTTGGAAAAGTACTTACTTAAAAGATTATCCATCAAGGTTGTTTCTAATTGTTCCGGTGGCAAGTATTTACACATTGCACCCAAACAACCTGCTGCACATATTCTCGTCACGTCCTCTTGATGACATAACATTCCTAATAAGGTCTGGTGTATTTGCTTCCTTATCGCCTCCGACATTTTATCACCAGCAGGAGAGATTATTCCTCTTAGAGCGTGCAATGTTGTCTCCCTATAGATAAAAATTATAAATTATTGGTTGATACGGGTTTTTTTTTAAGTAATTAGTATTGTTGCAGTAATAAATTTTTTGACGAAAATTGAAAGCGGGGAAAAGAAGGAGACTTCACGATTACGACTGTAAAAGGTCCACTCTTTTACCATCATAGTTGATGCGATGGTAGATACGTTTTTTTTTTTTAATAATGAATGCTGTAGTTATCAATTCCTTGATGGAAATTGAAAGCGGGAAAATGAAGGACACTTCTCGATTACCACTGTAGAAGGTCCCCTCTTTTACAGTCATAGTTTTGAAGATTTTGTGATTACAACTTGCAACTTACAACCACTATGACTGTAAAAGAGAGGACAGTCGTAGTCGTGAAGTCTTAGTAGAGAGTCTAATCTAATATATTAGAGCACGGAGCACGGGGTTTTTATTATTAAAGTTAAGAATATGCTCTGATACAACAGCATGATCAACTCAGATGTAAACATTTGTCTTGTTCGAAAATATATACTTGTTTCCACACTCGTTTCCCAAATAACACTGTTTCAAATAAGTGGGATCGTGCACTTACCAATACTCCGTCTATAAAGAGTGATTCTCATTAATCCCACTTCATAGCAGCATTTTATAGGTCTTTTTTTTTAGAACTTAAAAAGTATTTTTTTCATTTAAATTTTATTTTTATAAGAAAATGTTATTAGGAACCCCGACACCAATTATATATATATATGTTATTAGGATTAATTTTAGTAAAAAATATATATGAGGGTATAATGGAGGATGTTTTTTTTTTGTGAAAAAATCCATGGTGTCCCCCACAATTAAAAAATTAAAATGCTAAAGAAAACAATTTTTAAATATCTGCAATTATAATTGAAAAAAATACTTTTTTTGAAAAAAAGGGGTCTTAAAGTCAAATTTCTTTACTGAGCTGTTGATAGTAATTACCTAATAGAAACATCGTCAATGTTCTTAATGGAATTGTGCAATTCCAAAAAGAGTGGATCCGGCCTTTGGTGGATCAAAATGAGATAACTCAATGCCGAGGCAGACTTTAATCTCACCACTCTGTTAGGATCGTTCAGAGCCTTTACGAAAGTCGTTTGTAATTGCGGCAAGAATTGCTTCAACATAATTCCAACCTAAAAATAATAAATTTATAAAAAATCATTCATATTAATTTATAAAATAAGTATAGAAATTGTTATTACAATAGATTTGTTCGGTAGAAATTTGAATTGAAATTACAAATTTGTAACATCAACATTGTTGCCAATGCAGAAAGTGTAAAAAAAAATCCCTCTCTAATTCATGTAGCAAACAAACCTAAAATATATTTTCTATTGTTTAATTATGAAAACTTCACATAACTGAAAAAAATTGTGATTGTATTCTAAATAAAACCATTTTTTTAAAACAAAAGTGCTATTTTTCAAAGTTAAACACGACGAAAACTTCACATAACTGAAAAAAAAATAGTAATTGTATTCTAAATAAAACATTTTTTAAAACAAAAGTGCTTGACTTGATTTCCCGTTACCTTAGCCAATAAAATAGCGAGTGTTTCCAAAACGGCCGTCTTCACGTTCGGATTGAACCTCTCGCCAAGGATCCTAATGAGCGGGCCGGTGATTGCAATCACACTAGTCTGCAATGCCGGCGCACTCGTCAGCTTAATGACCTCACCCAAACCTTGCGCAGCCGCCTCCTTTTCATCACCATCTCCATTTAGTATAGCCTCACGGAAAATGGGTAAGATCGGGGCAATGCCCTTCGGCAGACAAAAACCGGGAAGTAGTTGAAGATCGTTGGAACTTTTCAAGTCCAGCATTACGTAACGGACTGATTGCCTTATGTCCGACACGTAAGTCGCTTGTTGTTTAGTATCTAGTGACTGTAAAAAAAAAAAGAAGAATTTATTTAAATTATATATATATCACCTCACACTGAGAAGTAGAGAGAGGTAAATACATATAACGATGTTATATATGATTAAATAAATATATATATATATATAATCTAAAATCCCCATCTACCATAATGGTGGTGTAGGGGTGATTAAATAAATAAATAAAATATATATACTAGTTATTAAAAATTAGCTGTAAAATGTTTAAATATTGATGGAATTATAATGGAAGTTAAATAAGGTTCTGTAGTGCAGATGAGCGAAAATCCAAACCTTATTTAACTTCCATTATAATTCCACCAATATTTAATTTTACTGTTTTTCGTGAGAGGCACTACATGGGAAAAAAAAGATGGCCGATCGCCTGACCGACATTATTTATGAACATTTCAGCGGGGAACTTACCTTGGTAATAGCATTTAATGCCTCCCATGACATTTGCAACACCTCTTTATTAGTATCAGTGCATAGATGTATGAGCCCTCTATACAGCTGTGGAATATGCGCAGTGTATTGTGCACGTGAATGCGCACAGAACGCATATAAGAGTGTAACAGCGGCTCTTCTCTGTTCAACACTTTCATTCTTCGTGGTGTCCAACAATGTATCGATCACAGTTCTAATTCCAGCCTCATCCACAACCGACAGTATAACTGCTTGACAATACTCCAACTGCTGTGATTCCTCGTCGGGTATACCAAAGGAGGCAGCCAGGGCTGTTTGTAGAGCAGGTAATATTTTTGGGAGGTATTTATTTAAAGCCTCACCGGCCACCGAAGCCAACACACTTAGGGCTTTTGTATCAGCCGGAGGAGCTGTTAAAGCAGGAACCAAGTACGGTAAAACAACTCTTGATTTTATTGCCATGACTTGTCGTAATCCATCCAAAGTCCATTCGACTAGATCCTCGTCGTCACTGTTCAATTGTTTAAGCATCGAAGGTAGGATGTCATCCAGGGCTTTAATACCGACAGTCGCGTGTAAGCTATCGAAAGTTTTAGCAGCTGCCTCCCTGACTTCCGGTAGAGGATCACACAGGGCTTTTCTAACAGTCGGCACCAACGAATTCACAAACGTCAACACCATTTCTCTAGAGGTCGAGCTCATTATCTCAGATAAACCAATACAGACACCCTGCCGTTGATCAGCACGGTCTGAACGTAAACCTTTTTCCAAAATTGGAATAATCTCCGGTAATACCCTCTCCCCTAACTTCCTCACGAGATCTCCAAGGGTTCTCGCCGCAACCTGTCGCTTATCATGACTATCGCTAGCCAGACAACCCAAGAGTAAACCAAATAACGTCGGTAGTATTTCTCTGAGTGTGCGTGGGGTGTTTGTGACGACGACCTTCCACACGTGGAGAGCGGCTTGGCGGACCATCAAAGCCACATCGGAACGGCCCATGTATAATCCAGCGAGCACTCGGTTGCGCCTTTCCGGACCCAAGGAGTTGATAATGGCCAAGTGGGATTGTTCTGTGCCAAAATTGTCGTCTTCGCTCGCCGTTTCTGTGCTCATTTTTCCTGTCACGCCGGATATACGGTAGAGCAAGTCTCCCAATAATTGGACAGAACTAAAAAATAAATAATGTTAAAGAATTTATTGTTTCATTAAAGTTAAAAAATTAAATAAAGATGACACTTCTGTAATTAGTTGAATTTAACATTCAATTAATTACAGAAGTAATTGTAAGAGAAGTTGTTAAAAATCCATATGGAAATATTAATTGAATTTATTCTATTGTTTTCCTGCACGATGTGTTATATTCACTAGTATTGAATTTCGCGCCAATATTTGTCACCAAATTCACCTATTTTAATGGTTATAAATCAGTGTTCTGGTTTTTGTAATCTTAGGAAAAACAGAGTATAGTTATAAAAGTGTCATCCTTAACAGGTTGAGCGCAATGGCTATTTGGTAAAATTTTTCCCCTGGGCCAAATTGTTTTTTTATTACCACCTACTAGTAATAGATGTTAGATATGGCTTTTTATTATTTTTTATAATTTTTATTAAAATGGCGGCGGACACCGGTGTCCAATAAAAATGTCTTTAGTATTTTCAACGTGGTATGGCTGTTGCCCAAAAATGTCTTTAGTAATACACTATATTTTCTTTATAAAGTTAGAAAACAGGTATCAATATCCTAGTACCAGCGTTCAATAGTGTGAGGCCTTGAGCAGACATAACACACAGATTTGATATATATTTGAATACGTTTGGCTCAGCCAATAAAATTAAATAAATTATTCTTCAATCCCACCTATATCTGATACGCCAGTTATCGTCAAAAAGTCCCCTCTCCAATTCTGGCAATAACAACTGAATTGCCGATTCTGCATAAAGGGTGACAATCCTTTGACCTGCTTTGAGAGCTGTATCACGGACGTATTCATTCTCATCAGCCAGTGCCTTCAAAATTGGATTGATTATTTGTCCTATATATGGGGTGAACTCTGTCTGGAACACGACTGGCACGTAGATGAACATCATTATGTAACCATCTTTGACGTGAGGAGCTATGTCAGTACGTTCTGCTGTGGCGATGATTTCTATGAAAGAAAAAAAAAATACATGGTTTAAGTAATATAAAAAACAAATATATTTTTTTGCAACCTCTTGTTTATCTTTAACTATATAGAAGTTTTTAGTGCTCTTTGACAACATTGGTTATTTGCGTTTAAATAACTTTTGTATTTTTGTAATGTTACTTCACACTGAGAAGTAAAGAGGAACATATAACGATGTTATATAAGACTAAATAAATAAATATTTGTAATGTCAAATTTGGGGGACAATCAAGCCATTGATACAACGGAATCGAACCAGGGACGACGGGCTTCCTAGCCCGACACTTAACCTGTGTGCATTCAAGGCGGACAAAAAATATTTTTTCCACTCACACATCGGACTAATTTCACCACATTACCTTTTAATAAGGCATTAAACACTGTATGACAAACAACTCAAAAACGGTAACTGATTAATTACTTAAATTTTCACTAAGGAGTATTAAAAAAAATATCCTAGTTAGGCTATCATTTTATATTTTTCATATTGTTTATAACAAATTGATTATGCGAGAACAAAATAATTAATTTTTTCTCAAAAATTAAATGATAGTCCAATTCTTTGGATAGAAGTATATTCAACATTAAGAAAAATAATATTGAATGGAAAACAAGAGAGATATTTCGAATACGAGAATTTTCTTAAGCAAAGCATTCTCCGATTGCTTTGAAAGGTGCAGTAGGCAGAGCCTAGAAAAAGAATTATGAATGCATACATTCGGATAATAATCGGATTTCGGCCACAATAAAATGATGTTTTTAATGTCGCTTATATCAGTTAATATTGATTGTATTGAAAACGTAAAAAATGTAGATATTTGAAAAATTAATATATGTTATAAGTATCTGTACCTTCGTTTTCTTTAATTTTGTGAAATAACATCCATTACAATTAATGTATAAATTTAACAAAAAAGAGGTACAAGTAAATTGAAGATTCCAAAATGATAATATATTTTTAAGAATAAAAAGAGGAATTTATTATTGTAGATTTCGTTATATTTACAGTGAGCCACACCATTTTCCCTTCGGTATCCTGTCGAGTACAGGTCATGGCGAATCAGATGAACCTATTTTGAATTTCGCACTGCACTATGCAACACCTCAATTATGGGGAGTGGTTGCAGTTGTCTCTTTTTACGCCCCATTCATCGTCGATGACCTTTGACCTTTTAATATGCTCGTAATATTCATAATTTCAATTTAGGGGACAAACACACCTTTGAATATTCAAAATATTCCAGGCCCTGGAATCAAACCAGGGACCTAAGCATGCACGCTTAGCGCAGCCTAGGCAGAAAACAAGATTTTTTCCACTCACACATCAGGCATCACCATATAACCTTTGAATATTCTTAATTTCATTTTAGGGGACAATCACACCATTTTCTTGAGCCACATAGATTTGATCACAGCATGAATGGTTGTGATTGTACCAAAAATTGAGGTTTTCTTTCTCTGTTATTTTGAAAGATATGTTACGAACCTGGCATTAATTTGTGCAATTTCTCCACACCAAGACCACCGACCACTTCGGAGAGGCCTTGGGCAGCACCGGAGCGATCGACTGAACTGCTTTCAGAGGTAAGAGTCTGCATGAGCCATGGTATCAGATCATCGAAACTGGACTCTCCCATACCTCGGACCATTGCACCTAAAGCTCTGGCACTTACACTACGAACCTAAAATAATGCACATAGTAACAACCATAAAATATTTGAGAATAAGTATTGAGTTTTTACAATCTTATTAACAATGTGGAGAAAATAAAATCGGCTAAAACCTAATTTGGGTCTTACACTCCAGTGTGAAGTTGGCAGCTCAAACTTTACAAAGATTCCTGTTCTTATAAACAGGACAAGTTTGCCTTCCTTTTGTTACCGGCGAACAGTTTATTGCCGGTCACAACAATAAAATTTACAATTTTATTTTTCGAAAATAATTAAATTTTGCAGTTTCCACCACTAATATTAAAATATGTTATATATGTAAAATTTTATTATTCTGTTTATATGTGATTTACAGTCATGATATTTATCTAAACATTTTGAATATTGTTATTATTCTGTATAAAGGTGATTTACCGTAAATAAATGAATTGAATTGAAAAATTGAGTTTATCCCAAATGCACGTTTACCGACTGTACTTGTGTTGCTGTTATTTTCACAACCTTTTCTTTATTATTATTCAAATGTTTATGGAGCTATTTTGTATGGATAACGTTCAACACAACATGATCATTATCCGTGAAGTATCCCAGTTCAAGTGGATTTTCTATAAATTATAATAAATTCAAATTTCCATAGACAGTCATTATGAAAATAACAGATATGTTAAATTTTACGTTAACAGCACCGTTTGCAAATCTGCATAGACAGTGATTATGAAAATAACAGATATGTTAAATTTTACGTTAACAGCACCGATTGCTTTAATATTGATGCAATATTATTTATAACCAATTTGTTTAGGGTGTACTTAATAACTTACTTCAGGTACAGGATCAAGCAATGATGTTTTCAATCCTGGTATAATTGTTGGTAAGTACGGCATCAGATCTTTTTGATCTGTCAAAGAATACATATTGCCGATGATCTGTGCTGCCATCTTTCGGGTCTCTGTGGATCTATCCATGAATGCCCTCTGCACCACCGGCATTATCAAAGCTAATGATGGAGCATCGATGAAATGCACGAACTGCGTGTCCAGAAGGGTTTGCAGACAAGCAGATGTTTTGTGCGATGGATCTTGTAGGGCTTGTAATAGCACCGGTACGATAGCTAAGAAGAAATAAAATCGTCTTACACAAACAAAATGTATTTTATTATTTAGATTAAAGCAAGTTTTTATTAAGGGGAAATCATAAAAAATGTAATGATTAATTAAAAAAGAATTAGAAAATAAGAAATTAAAAATATAAAATAATTATTCTCTTTATATTGCTCTGCAATTTATTGATTTAAGAATAATAATGAAAAAGCAAGTATCTATTGAAACAACTACTTAATTAATTGATTGATGAGGCTGATAATTGTTGAAAGATCATAATTACTTATATTAAATAACACTATTGCGATATTACAATAGACTTTGAAAGACTAAATAGTGTTATTTAATATAAGTAAGTACTTAATTAATTATTTACTTTTAATTTAATTAAAACGGCAATGTCAAATATTTCAACCATATTTATAATTAAATAAAATATTGAATTTGAAATTAAAGGCACTTGGTTTGTTTCACTTTCACTTATCAAGGAAATAATGATTATCTCCCAATAACGATAAGTCAAAACTAGTGGGAAAATAAAAAAATAAGTGAAACAAACCAAATGCCTTTAATTTAAAATTTAATATTAGTTAAAATGTTTCATCAAGTGATAAATGAGAACCAAATCAAAGTTATATTAAATAAAATGTTCAACCACCATTTATGTAACATACTTCCAAATGTCACAGTAGCTAGAGAGGGAATAATTTATTACCTGGAATCGTTAGCTTACATTCCCAATAAAAATTAGAAATCTTGAAAAATCTACATCTCGACACCCAATAAGGGTAAAAGAGGATAAGATTAAGAAAGAAAGAAAGAAAAATCTACATTTGAGAACTAGGAGTCACTCTTCTTAAAATATATCATTAGAAATAAAGTTAAAAACAATTTCTAGCTTACCTTGAATTTCAGGATTTCTTATTACCGAACCAATTACTTTCAAAGCCTCTGCTCCCGATTCCTGTACCTTCATGTGTGAGTCACTCAAGACTTCGATCAATTTAGGAACAATACTTGGGAGGCAAGAAGATAGCTGCTTGGGTGCACAGTAGGCCATGGCGCCGAGGAGTTCAACAGAACCTATAAAAAGAGTTAACATAAAGTTAATAATTTTAATCCAGTTCTATAAGAAATATATTGATTATATTGAGACCTTTCATGTAAGAATATTCTCTCTTTTGTTTTTCTTTTATCCCGTGCCTCTTCGTTTTTTTTTTTTCTTCACATTTTTTTATATTGTAGAGACACTGCTACAATTGTTTCATCTATACAGAGGCATTATCAGGCCATTATATTCAATTTTGATGAATAAAATTATTATTTTTTATTTAGTCTTATATAACATCGTTATATGTTCCTCTCTACTTCTCAGTGTGAAGTGTTGGTGTATAAAAACAATTTTTTAATATGTAATTTTTATTAATGTTGCGTAAAACCAAGTAATATTAGTAATCGAGTGTTTCTAAATGAGCAATTTTAAATAAATAAAGTCAATAAGTAATAATAAATTGATTTTTTTCAATAAATTTCATTTACCTGTTTTTGTTCTCCAGGAGTCATCCTCAAGAGCCTTAAGTAATGCCGGTAGCACTAACTTGACTCCATGCCCAGAGAGTTTGCTCATAACCACTTTTGCTGTGTCTTCGGTGGCATTACGCACATACTGGCTGGAATCACCGAAGCATAATAGTAAATGTGGCAGCACGTGTACGATGTATGGTTCGAATAATTTTCCCAACATTTGAAACAGCATCTCGAAAGCAAAGAGTGCACCTGAAAATAAGTTTCATTGATTGTAATTAGACTTAATCTGCTGAGGAACAAATTAGTATCCGTTTCTGTATTCCATTGAGAATGGTCACTTTGTGATCAAATAGTACATTTAGATGTAAAATAAATTTAGTGAAGAAAATTTTACAGAGTTTTATTAACTAATATTGATCTTCACATTCTCACAACGACATAATTTTCAAATATTTATTGTATTTCACTACACCATAGAACAATAAATAGCTTTAAATCAGAAGCAGTGTTTAATTAGAAAAAAAAATTGTTTTATTATAATTTCAATTTATTTATACATTAAATTTAACCAATTAAATCATTAAATCTTAAATTTTTTTAAGAAATTCATTGTTGCAGTATGAAATGAATATTTATTTTGAACTCTTAATTAAAGTTCTTTGTAAGTGTAAAATAACTCACCTTCCCTATGTTTATAATTCTTCCTATCCTGAATAGCCTCCGTTAACTTCTGCATAATATCCAACTGCTTTAACGCGAGAATTCCCATTCCTTTAACCATCCCCGCGAGCCCGTATGCGGCTCCTTTACGATCTCCATACTTGTCGCTCTTCAGCAACTGGTGCAGTAATTTATTCACATAACCCACGGCCTCTTCCTTCACTGATGGTACTAACGGTGGGAGGCAGAAAGCCACCGCTTCTTGCACCTGCTGGGAGGGCGTCGACAGAGCAGAGATCAAGCGCTGGACAATGGGTTTGATGCGGGGATCGTCGTTTTCAAGATGGCGCGCGAGGGAGCCCATTAGAATGACGACCGCTTGTTTGACATGGTCGAAATGGGCGGATTTCGAAGATTTGTCTAAGAAGTTTTCGAATACCGGCAGGAGAGTGCTCACTGTATCCTAAAGAATAAATATATATATAAATATATAATAATATTAGAATATATAGAAAAGTGGAAACAATCAACCTGATTGGGACAACAAACAAAATGAGAATATCTTTCGGGATAGGAGTAAAAATATATAGAAAATAGACCCATCGTCGATAGCCCATGATAGACTACTAACACAACCGTACATATTGCACATATATAGAAAAATTTAAAACAATTGAATTCACTTTACTTTTACCTGTGAAGCAAGCACCAGTTTTCGAAATTGCGTTTAGCGCCTCTGGTGGCTCTTTCATTGTACTAAAATAGGCGAAATCAGCCAGGCGGGAAATTAGATTATTTAAAGTAATATATATATTTTACACCTCACACTGAGAAGTAGAGAGGAATATATAACGATGTTATATAAGACTAAATAAATAAATAATATATATTTTAATTGCCTTACAACACACAGTGGTAGAAAAGTCAATGATCAAAAAAAATGTATATATTTTAAATACTTAACGTTTCCTTATTGTAACAACATTTTAAATTACACAATAATTATTTTCAAAAAAAATTGTTGAAAATAATAATAAAAATAACAAATAACAAAATGAAGAAGCGAAATATATTTTTCCGAGTTTCTCTAAAGGTTAAGTTTTGCTTTAAAAAATTGTTATAAATATATTTATAACAATTTTTGCTTGAGATTTATAAATAATGAAAAAAAAAAAAATACTTAGCTTAGTTTGCTTTGCTTAAAAAGGTAATTGAAGATAATAGAATAATACATATCAAAAATATATTTTTTCTATATTTATAAAGCTCAAGCATTCAATATATTTATTACATTTTTTTAAAGCAAAACTTAACCTTTGGATAAACTCGGAAATATATATTTCGCTGGCTGTGCAGAAAGACCTCTGGTCGATAGCCCAGACAGACTAACACCCACATTTATATTGTTAAAATTGTACTATACAGATAATTTTAATAAATTTTAATGAACAAAGATGAATATATATATTTATACTTCGCTTCTTTATTATAATTTATACATTTACAATTTTTTAATATTCCGTTTTTTTAAATAATTATTGTGTTATTTAAAATGTTTATATATTTAAAAAATATATTTATTTATTTAGTCTTCTATAACATCGTTATATGTTCCTCTCTACTTCTCAGTGTGAGGTGTAAAAAATATATATTACTTTAAATAATCTAATTTCCCGCTTAGCCGATTTCGCCTAATTTGGTACAGTGAATGGACCACCAGAGGCGCTAAACGCAATTTCGGTCGAAACATGGGAGTGGACCTTTTATATCTATTAATTTTCTATGCTCTAAATATACAACCTTTTTGTATCAAAATGAGTTAAGTTAATATAGCTTAGTTTATTTACCTTTCCGTGTAAATCGACAACTTTCAAGGCTGCAGAAAGCATTTCCTTCCTAACTTTTTCCTTTCTATCGGCCAACCCGGTCGAAACGAAGAATTCTATCATCATCCCGATGTCCTCGTTGTTTATTAATGGAGCGAGGTGAGTCAAGGCCTGAGCGACTCCTTTCCTCGGCGACCAAGTGTCGATGGGTTTTTCAATTTCTCTACCAAATTCGTCTACCTTTGCAGGAATTAACTAAACACAAAACAATTAAAAACAAAAACTTTTATTATGCTGGAGGATAGTTCTTTGTATATGTGAGTGAAAATTCTTGATTCAGTTGATCTCGTGGTACAGCAACGGTTAAGCAAATAAAAAATGTATTGATTTTATAATGCCAAGGACAACCAAATCAAGATTTTGTCTATAGTAGTCAAAGTCAACCCAACCATAGATTTGCTGAGGTACAATATCAGGGACAACCAAACCAAGAATTTATCTAAGGACAACCAAATCATGGATTTGCCTGTAGGATAACAAAACCAAGAAATTGTCTATATTATAATGGTCAAGGACAACCTAATCATGAATTTGTCTATATTGTAATGTCAAGGACAACCAAATCAAAAATTTCTCTATAGCAGTTAAGGTCAATCAAATGATGGATTTGTCTGCAGTACAGTGTCAAGGACAACCTAATTATGAGTTTGTCTATACTATAATGGTCAGAGACAACCTAATTATGAATTTATCTATAGTATAATGTCAAGGACAACCAAATCAAGAATCTGTCTATAATAGTCAAGGTCAATTAAATTATGGATTTTTCCATACTACAATGTCAAGGACATTATTATGATCGTCAAGGTCAACCAAACCATGGATTTGTCTATACTATAATGTCACGCACAACCAAATCATGGATTTGCCTGTAGGATAACAAAACCAAGAATTTGTCTATATTATAATGGTAAAAGGCAACCTAATCATGAATTTATCTATAGCAGTTAAGGTCAACCAAGTCATGGATTTGTCTTTAGTACAATGCCAAAGACGACCTAATCATGAATTGGTCTGTATTATAATGTCAAAGTTAACCAAATCATGGATTTGTCTATAATGTCACGGACAAGCAAATCAAGAATTTGTTCGTAGTACAATGCCAACCATATTATAAGAAAACAAATTTAAAATAATGCATACATATATTGTGGTTATACTACAGGAAAGATCAATAATATAAAATAAATATAATAGTTTTCATTCTCTTATTTATTTATAATTAAATTCTCAATTAACTCTATGAATTAGTTTTCATACAAATTCTAAGGTAATAAAAAAACACTTACAGATAGTCTATCCTTGTAAAGGCCAATTAGTTTGTCGATAGTTGGCTTAACTTCCTCTTTGTTGTCTTGGAGGAGAGCTGCGAGGGCTTGGGCTGCAGAAGCTTGAATGCATTCCACAGGATGTTCGATGTCCATCATTAGTTCTCCACTGAGAGTTGGTGGGAAATTCAAATCGGCTTCCGACCATAGTTTATCAGCTAAATCTCTGAAAATAGAATTTTCATGAAGCAATTTTTAACTCAAACAAATTACTACTTAAATATTCGTATGATTATTAAAAATTCCTATATTTTGAAATAATAAAAATTAATTTTGTCAATAATTTTTACCTGTTAGACTCATCGACATCGTATTTAGCGATCCAAATCCTCTTACTGATACGTAAAGCCTGCTCATTGTTGTTTTCAAAGGATGGAATGGATGATTTCATCACTGACAGTCCTCTTAAAGCAGCATCACGAACGACACTCGTGGGATTTTGTAAGGCTCCCAACAGCACTTCGAGCTCATCAATTGTAGCGACAGCACAATTTTCAGCACCACTGGCAGCTGATGCAACGTGTAATAAAGTTGCTTCTGCTTGACTCTGAATTCTTCCACTAGTTGAACCTATAAATAAATAGCTATAGCTACTGCATCTGAACAATTTAAGAGTACATTGGTATATTGCAAGAAAATATGCATACAGTATCTATGAATTGTAGAAATTTCAATGTACAACATTAAGGTATAATTTAAATTAATTAAATATAAAGTGAAAAAGAAACATCTCCGAAGGGATTTGAACACATGTCCCCCGATTTCTAGTTGAGTGCATTACTAACTAAACCACAGAGACCTGTGATATCAAATCTAGATTCAATTCTTCAAGTTTACTTATATTCAATTTATACAAACATTCGTGATGGGCCCGAGGACGATACAAAGATGGGAACAGGTTAGAGCTGTATATTGTATTCTTAATAATAGTAGGTGCGAAAAAAGTAAACTTACTTATCAACTCGATTAACAATTTGAGCATCCCCTCAATTGGTAAATATTTAGGATGGTGTAAATCCTCGCTCTCCCTCCCTCTGAGCTTCGCATGTTCTGAAATAATCTGCAGCCCATCATGAATAAGCCCCTCGTCTTTTTTCGCCTGCTTCGAGAGCAAACTGCTTTTCAAGAGCGGGAAAGTGTAAGTGAACGCCGGAGACGTGAAATGATCCCCATCGTCGTCCTCTTGTTTTTTCACAGTGTGTTGGTGTATTAAACCGATGCAGCGGCTTACAGATTCGTTGATGTCTTCGTCTTCCCACCGTTCGTCCAAATCGCACTGGGGTTTGTAAAGGCGTAGGGTCAAGTGGGCGATCAGTTCAGCTAGGACGTTTAGTTCAGGGGATGCGAAGAAGACGGTTGTGCGGAGGTGGATGTAAAGGGAGGTGAGGGAAGGGGCGGCTAAAGGTGACGAGCAGTCTTTGAGGATGATGGCGAGGAGGTTTTTGTAGTGGAAAGAGAGCTCTACAGGGTTGCCGTTGGATAGTGCATTTATTTTTGAAACACTGTCCACTATTATTGTGTTAAGCTGAAACAATTATAAATTCACATCTATACCATTTAGAATGAATATTTATATACAAATCACACTGAGAAGTATAGAGAAACATAAAATGATGTTATATAAGACTTATTTGCTCTTATATATATTCAAATGATTTTATTGAAAAGTAATTAAGGGCTGCTTCTACAATTGATAGTAATAGCTTTGGTAAAGTAAACCTTCGGGATTGTGCATTCTGATTGGTAAACAGCCTTCCGATTCTAAAATCGTTTCAAAATGCGCATGCGCGACAAACTTGCTTGGGAGCTGATGTCAAAATCATAGAAAACCGAGATGGTAAAAGTTGATAACTCTAAAAATAATCGCGCTAAATGCGGTCGGAAGCTCAACCACTAGAATTCTAAAAAAAACAGTTTTCTTTAGGGGTGAAATTTGATAAAGAACATAAATTTTATTTCAAAACCATATAAAGCGGTATACAAAATCTAATTTAGATTTCAAAACGCATTTTAATTACAATAAAACAAAGCAAAAACCAAAAATATGAGCGCGTTACAACAAATCAAAACATAAATGGTGGAATTGAAGACGAAAGACGATGCTCGTTTGTTTGATCACATTCAGTCTCACTTCAGGTTTATCTCATGCTCTGAGCATGGGCTATTCTTCCGGAGTGGTACCACTCCGATCGTCCCAATAATGCTTTACTTCACCTCACAATTGTAGAATCAAGTTTAACCCTGAGTTAAATTGCCGAAGGTGTAATTTTTGTAGAAGGAAGCCTAAACAGGAACATAATTTTGAAGCAGTTCATTTCAATGTTTTTAAGTGTCCTGAATTTGATGGTTTTCGGGTCTTTCTAAAAAAACAACTAATTGTAGAAGGTTGCGGTTTTCATGAATTTTCCTACTTTTTCGGGCAACAATTTATAGTGCATTTCAAACTTTCATAGTTGGCTTCGTATTTGAACTACAAGGTGATTTTGAAAAACTGTGATAGTCATAGAAAACAGTAAGTAAAATAAAATTAAAAAAAAAAAAACATGCAAAGTTCAATTTAAGATAATTTTTACCTCTGTTAGTCGATCCCGAATTGTTTGTTCCTTGATCTTCTGATTTTTAATAGCCTCCAACTGTTTTGGAGTATACTGAGGCGCCTTAACTTTTCCCTCCTTCCTCTTCTTTTCTTCGAGCTCTCTTCTCAACTGGAGTTCCTCCTGCTGTTCTTTGAAACTATACACCTTGCTCTCACGTTTCATGTTCATGTTGGCTGAATTCAAATCTTCTCTATATGAATGAATAAAACATTAATTCAAGAAAATCTTGTAAAAAAATTATATTGTCATTGTTATATATGTTACTCATATCTCGCATCCTCCTATCATATATTATATTATTATATATATAATTATATTTTTTTTTGCTGTTTTATATTTTAGGTTATGTAGCTAATGAAAAAAAAAAATCACTACAAGCATAGACATAGAATATACTAGACAAGTAATGATATGGTGGATATGAGGAATGTTTGTAGTACGATATATATCGCGTCTGCAAATGTAAACATAACACAAATGGAACCTCACAGCTATTCGATTTCCCGCTTAAATTTAATTGACGAAAATATCAAACAATTATTTACAGATGTTTATAATGGTTGGAATTAAGGGAGGTTCGAAGTGGTTCAGGTAAAAAGAGACAAAAGTGGAAACAATCAACCTGAAACAAAATGATAGTCAGAATTCTTCAGCATCAACAAGAAATATTTTTACACCAGAATAATAATTGTAAGACTCAAAGAAAATCGTAAATGAGTTATTTCCAAAAACATTTTTTATAAAGAGTAAGAAATAATTCATGAAACACGACAATAATCATTAATGAGTCAATAAACACAAGCAAAAATGAGGAAATAAAACACAGACAATTAAAATCTAGTCAAAAAACACTAACCCAAGCTAATAATTCGATAAAGTAGCAACGAATTTATGTATTGGGTTAGGCGTCAAAACCAGCTGAGATGTTCCTTTGTGTATACAAATTGTGTATTCCCCTGTATGTTGGATGTCAATAAACTGAGTGTATGCTTTCTCTAGTCATTCTGCCTCTATGACTATAAGTGTAACCGTATACTATATTTTAGTATCATTGTTATATACATATATATATATATATATATGATACTCTACTGGACTTGTGCCTGTTTGTATTTGTATTTTTACAAATAAATAAATAAAGGCATATTTTGGTACTACACCCCTACACCACCGTTATGGTAGATATGGATTTTAGATTATATATATATTGGTACTTACCCTGGAATGACACTTTTATCATACAACTCTCCCTCTGGTGTCAAATACGTGAAATAGTCGTCTTTAGTGATTTGTAATATTTGGGCATTGTCCAATTTTGATATTACATCTTGCACTATTTTAGGCAAGAGATTATTTCCACAAAAAGATACCACCGTTGATAAAGCACTCTCATAACTCTAAAATGGAAGAAGTAATATGTTTTAATTCTTTACAAAATTATAGAATTATTATTATCTTTATTTATGGAATTCACCTATTTTACAAATTTAAGAAAACACAATTAGCTATACATAATTAGATACGTTTTAAAACTTACTCACCTCACACTGAGAAGTAGAGAGGAACATATAATGATGTTATATAAGACTAAATAAAATAAATTTAAGGTCACTTATGCCCATACTAATAATCGGCTATTAATTGAGTATTCATTCACATTCACAGATCACATAAAAATTATTTAATAAATAATATTTATTTAGCAATATGCTATACAACAACTAGTAGTCGACATAACCCTGTATTTTATTGTAAACAATTCTTGGATCCACTAGTAATATTTGTAAATCTATGATTCAACAAGCCCAGATTAAAAATAAAGACTACAAGTCATTATTTCCAGTTGAAAATGTATTCTGTAGTTAATTTTTAATAAAAAAATAATGAAAATAATTAATTATTAATCAAAATCTTGATGGTTGAGGCTTATATAATTCCAATCTTGTTGGCGACGTCCAGCGCATCGTAATCCCTCGCGAGCCTCACGTATGCCTTCTTCTTTCCATCGGGCCTGATCAGCGTGTTCACTTTCGACACGTTGATGTCATACAGTTTCTTAACAGCGGCCTTGATGTGGTGCTTGTTGGCGGCCGTGTGTACAATGAATACCAGTGTGTTGTTGTCTTCAATTTTTTTTTTTATGGCAGCTTCAGTTGTCAGGGGGAATTTGATGATGTTGTAAGTGTCCATGCGGTTTCTGCTCGGGACAGATTTCCTTTCGTATTTCGGCTTGCGGGCCGGCTTCTACTTCGTTATACATGTTAATTTTATTTGAAGGATATTTAAATAAATAACTTTGTATTTTCCCATACTCTTTTTTATTGCTATTTTGTAATTTCTTTGGGCATCAAAAAACAATTTCAGAAGAAGTTTCAATAACGTAGGTTAGAGTGGATTTCCGGAAGAAGTTTATCAGAGAAAAGAGGAAAATTTTATTTAGTCTTATATAACATCATTATATGTTCCTCTCTACTTCTCAGTGTGAGGTGAAAAGATGATAAACTAATTCTAAATAATTAAAAATCCATCAGCAATATTGTCGAGCATTGGGTACACCACATTTTCATAAGTAATCCGAGCAGGTTTTCTAGAATAAGTTAACCTTTTTGAGTTAACTTTCTGAGTGTTTTGGATCAGATGAAAGTTGACTTTCTATGTTAGAAATGCATGTTCTGTGAGCAGTTTTAATTTTTAATTTAATTTAACTCGTTGGATAAAAGTTATAAAGCTTACTTTTATCTAACGAGTTAAAATCTAAAGTAGTTAATAATAGGTTAGGTTGCAGTGACAGCTACAGGCTCACTAAGGCTATCTAGTTAATAATAAAAAATTGATAATGATATTGAATTTTTGCCAATGTTTGTTAGTTGCATTAAGTATTTGTATTTCTACATTATTTGAAATATAATTGTGTTCAAAGCATTTTTCTGTTAATAAAGATTTATGTAAATTAAAGACGACGCAAGCGCCTCCTTTTGCCTAATTTCAAGTGGCATTGTCAACGATTTGAGTCTATCAACCATCGATAATGGTCACTTTGTGTCCGAAATGTACATCTGGTAACAAATAAAGTAGTGAAGAAAGGGTTCTTCGTGTTTTTATTCAAGTGAGTCTACAAGGTAGACGACCGAGAATCATTGTTTCGTCCACTAAAGGAAGATTTATATATTTATTTTGCGTATTCTTCACTTACTTTATTCGGTTTGTAATCATCAGTGAAAAGCTTCCATAAATAATCGACTTGTCGAAGGATCAACTTCTTCGGTTGCAATTTCAAATGCCTGACGATCTTTATCCACAAATCATTGGTGATCTGAAGCACGGATGGGTGGTGAGTGGGAATCAAGGCTTCCAGCGCCAGATTCTCCGACTCCTCGACTGTGACAGCCGTACCCGAACATAAAGCTGTGATACACTCCACGACGGCATGAGGGGAAATTACACTAGTAGATGCATCACCCGATTGAGTTTCGCTATTGTTTTCAGTTTCATATTTATTCTGAAATCAAAACAAAAATTATTTATTTTAATTAAATATTTTTAATTCAAAATATATATGAATCACTTGTAAATTGTTCAAGTACACAAAAAATCATAATATTATTTCTTCTAATCTTCTTTACGTTGTAGGAGAAAGGACAAGTATTTTTATTTAAATAGTTTTTTCTTATTAATCATTTAGTGATACTATTGATATTGTATTGGATTAGTATTAGTTCATTTATACAGGGTGGTGCAAGATTCTGATGAAGTCTAAAATCTCAGTTATTCAGAAATTTATGTATTTAATTTACTAATCTGAATTTACACTTATTAGGTGAAACTAAACCAAGAGAATTTAAATTACTAATCTAATAGAATTTCAATAATTTCAAATAAAATATTAATTTATAGGCAGAAAGACCGACAGTCGATGGCCATTTTCTGAGGTCTAACAATGTGTAAATGATTGTATTTATATGTATTATAAAATTATATACTGTAATACTCAGAAATAAAGATTTTCAATATATATTAATTTATAGGCAGAAAGACCTTTGGTCGGTAGCCAATTACTAAACATAAATGTGTAATAGATCTCAAAAGTATAGGTGTATTTATTGTTAAATTGATATTGTAAAAATGTTTGGTAAAAAATATGTCAATATTATTATTTTCTCTATGTTATGAATGTTTTCTTTAGTTGTGTAAAATAAAAACCAATCATTATTATTATTACTAAGACACATTTGCATGGGTCTTAGTAATAATAATAATGATTGATTTTTATTTCACACAACTAAAGAAAACATTCATAACATAGAGAAAATAATATACTGAATAGTTATAGAGAATATGAGTCAGTTCAGGATATGAAATAAAATTAAAAATTAATAAATCGATTATTTAACTACAACAAAATTTAACTAGAACTGGTACAAGCAATAATAATAAAAAGACGATTAATATAAGAAATTCTATCAATACCTGGATTTTTATAACCTCGAGATATTTGGAGAGTTCTTTTAACAACGATCTCGCAATAGCTCCTCCCGCCAATCCATCGACGATTCCTCTTAAGGACTTTAAACATTTCTGCCTAACCTGATAGGTGTTTGTTAGGCAACAGGTTAGGATGGCTCTATGTAGGGGTGCACCTTTTCCATTCAAACGGTCAGGATGTTCTACCAATAATTTTTCGCACAGCTGCATCACCAGTACCAATGCTAAAAAAAATAGTCGTTATCAGCCATGATAATCTCAATTAACTAAATTTGTTGTAATTTGCAGAAAAGTATAGGAACATTATTATTCATAGTAATTCCTTAATCGAAATTAGTGGACTATGCATATGACTTTGTAAGCTGAATAATTATTTCTGGACTTGCATTCTCAACAGTAATTACACAAGTGCATTGGAAATTATTATTAACGAGTTTGCATGATTTTGACAAATCGTATTGCAATTGTCATGCAAACTTACGATAATTTTCTATGCACAAGAGTAATTTATCATATAATGTCCCAACAAAAATGAAATCTAAATTCTACACGAATTTGTTATTGCAACAATATTTTTCAGAAGCTGATTGGTTCTAATTCGTTCGTGTTTCGGCTCACTGTCTTTTGCAATTCCATAGTGAAATATTTGATTTGGGCGGTGACAATCACTTTGTTGTAAATTGTTTAAAATTAATATTAAAACACTTTGTTTTGTTTCACCACTTTTACTTGTAGATATAATTTTAACTGAGTACTTTTTATAATGTCTAGCTTGCAAACGAAACTATAGTCACTACAAAAAAAAAGTGGTAAAGCAAAGTTAAGTGTTTATTCAAATTTGTATATACACATATATATATAAACTAAAATCCCCATCTACCATAATGGTAGTGTAGGGGTTTATTCAAGTTTGTAACAAACCTATATTTTGTATTTGGATTGAGTGAGTTACGTGAAGATGATAATAACTTGAATAAAAACAATTAGAATATTTTGTATATTTGTAAATATAAGCATAGTATGTAATTATTTTAAAATTTAGTCTTTTAATTCCTTAATCACCTCACACTGAGAAGTAGAGAGGAACATATAACGATGTTATATAAGACTAAATAAATAAATAATTCCTCAATAAGAAATATTCTGCCTATGAAAAATGTTTACTTTATACAATGAAAATATTTGTATCCCCCACTATTCTTACCATCACCCCCAGCAATCGATAAAAACTTTTCAGATATAAACAATTGCTTATCCATGTCCAGCACGACGTTCCACAAATTTTTTAGACTCGACTCCTTTTCTCCCAGTGTTGAAGCAATTTTCAGCAAGAAACAAGCCGCGCATAATCCTTCGATGACAACTGGCGTTTGTGTTGGTTGCCCGACAGCTTTTTCAACAGTTTTCAATAAAATTGGAACAATCGCACCAGCCTGATGCAGTGTGGTACTTTGAAAGGTCATTAACATGCATTGTATGTACGAAGTTCTTACTAAAGGTGTCGATGTTTTAAGTCCCATACCATTCTGTAACATACATATATAAAAATAAATTTTAAAAAGTTTGGATTATAAGGAAATTTGAAAAATAATCTTGCCCTAACCTAAAACTTGTACTAATATATACTAAACGCGTAAGGCCAATGTCTACTTGAGGGGGTTCCCGGCGGGTGAGCCGACTGAAATTTCGCATAGTGATAGGGACCGTTACACATACTAAATTCTTAAATAAAACATTTAGTTCAAAAAAAAAAAAAACAGTCATATTTGATAATTAGTTTTTTTTTTATATACAATACCATCTCACACTGAGAAGTAGAGAGGAACATATAACGATGTTATATAAGACTAAATAAAATAAAATTATGAATCATGTTTTCTGCTTACACAGAATTAAGGGTGCGTGCAGAAATTCAGCACTGGCAGTGAGAAGTAAATAGAGAGAAACATGAATTCACAGCTGATTTCAAAACATAACCGGTCTACAATTATGCTGAATGACATGAGAGAAATTCATTTGATTGCAGATACAATAAAAAGATTACTAAAAAGTGGATGAAAGTTCGTATTCTTTCATAATAAGTAAAAGATTTAATAAATATTCCAACAATTCATCACAAACTATCACATTGATCGTTGTTTTGTCTGCCATATTATCCAGCATAATATCTGTAAATGAATTTCCCCTACCCCCTAATAAAACAATACCCATCTCAGGCTAATATAAATTCTTACTTCAATCGACGTAGACCAGGTCGATATTATGAAACTTAAGGTTAATTCCAATCTGTATTTAAAAACAGTTGACATTGATTTAATTTCCAGTTAATCAAAACTAAGCAATACCAGATTGAGAGTAGTCTGGTTCCACCTTTGAAACCGTTTGGAGCAATTTCCTCACCTTCAAAGCATCAACGACTTTCTGTGGAATTTCATTCTTGAATTTAGCAGTCCACAGGGAGAACATTTCCAGGGCGAAACACAAGGTCTTCTCGTGCGTCTCGACCTCGAGCACCTTGATGAAATGCTCCGATGCTGTTTCTACCAATTTCATCGATGTGACATTATTGTAGCTCATGTTGCCAGCCCCTTGAAGGACGCCCATCTTGTGTTCGGCCACTGTGAGTTTACCATCGGATCCGTGGTATACCGCAAAGGTGTGCTTGAGGAGAGCTTCCATTGCTCCGCATTCCGAGATCTGCCGGGACAGTTGCTTGCAGGCTTCAGCGGATTCCTGTCTGGCTAGATCGTCTTTGGAATGTAAATTACCTGTGAAAAGAAAATAATAATTCCATTACTGAATATTTGTTTTAAATACTTAGTATATATATATATTCAATGACCCCTTTCTACCCACATGGGTGTAGGGTAAGTACTTAGTAACGTAAGTCAAAAGTCACAGAGCTAAATGTGGAAATAATTTATTAATTATTTTCAAATTCTTTTTATTTAATTTGAATTGATATTAGTCTAAAATGGAAATAGGCTGATTTTACCTTAAATTGTGAATTATTTGTATATATTTACACAAAATTAGAAGCACTGTCAGTTATCTACCATACACACTCACATTTGTTCACGAATACATATCTGTTCAAGCAATTGTAAAGATTTGCTTCTAACATATACGACAAGATAATACAGAAAAATTGCAATCACTGCCTCAACGTTTTTAGATGATCTAATAAGCCAAGGGACCAGTTCTTCATCTTGTCACACTTGCAGTTTGTCTGAATGAAGTGACCTAAATAACAATTGAATTCTGGTCCGGGAGAGGGGCCAATAGGGCTAAATTAAAGAGATTCTAAAAGGCGCTCTGGTCTGCAATCACAAAACATCCTCTTGAAAAGTAGGCCTTAATGGCAAAAGCACGCTTCTTACTGCTCCAAAGCATGATGAGGACTGAACTGTGTGGGGACAAAACTTTAATCCCGCCTCTCGAACACGACCACTAGGGCTCCGATATCAATCAACTGTATGTTTATGATGTTTTTGTATCATAATTAATTAAAGACGACGCAAGCGCCACCTTTTGCCTAATTTCAAGTGGCATCGTCAACGATTTGGGTCTACAAGGTAGACTACCGAGAATCATTGTTTCGTCCACTAAAGGAAGGCGAACTTGTCCTGTTTATAAAAACAAGGAAAACGATTTTCATTAAATGTTTTTGTATAACGCATTTTAAAAAAGGAAGTTATACTGCCGCACCTGTTGTTAATTTTATTTTGTAGCACTAAAGATGTTAATCCTACACCCATATGGGTAGAAAGGGTCATTGAATATATATATATATACTAAAGATGTTTCTTGACTTCACTTACCAATTAAACTTTTTCCCAAGTCCATAGCATACTTGCTCAAATCCAGATCAACACCGGCAATCACCAAACCAACACACTCGATTATAATCTCGGGATTCCTAAGCAGGGATTTCTGCAGAGCGGGCAACAAGGATGCTTCGAATTGCGGTTGGCTGACGCGCTTCAACAATGGATAACATGCAAGAATTGCCTGGCTGGAAGGTCTGGTCTTTACACTGATCATCGTTTTTATCAGTGCATCCAAAAATAATGGCTGTGAAATAAATTCAAAATTATATCATTAATTAAATTAATACATCAAAAAATTATGGCTCTGAAATAAATTTGAAAAAATATATATTTTTTTAATCTTCTACCGTTAGATGTAAGGAGATTTGAAAAAATATGCAGGGTTATTCATGCAAAACATTGTAGCCAAAAGGTTTGTTCGTTTTCCTGCTCTGGAGCAGGAGTAAAAAATTCAAGTTAGTTCATAGATAACTGACGTTGGTGAAAGGCGCAGAAATCAGTTTGAACGAACAAATATATTCGAAAATATCTTAAATAAAAATTGATTTGCAATTGCATGGCTGTGATATATGCGATTTCACCAACAGCAATTTCAAAAAAAAAATACATAGTTTCCATTTTGTATAGTGTGAATAACCCTGTATATATGAAGAAATATAATTATTTTCAGAAATATAATAATTTTCAGAAACATAAAATGAAAATACTTACAATATGCTCCGATAACAGATTGTCATTTTCATTCGAAGTGGAATGTCGACACAGAAATGCACCGAAAACAGGAATGAAGTGGTTCTGTTCAAACGTTTTGAGGTTTTCCAAATAGATTTGCTTGCTTTCCGGCACTGAAGTTAGTATGTTGTTAAGCTGAAAATTACATGTTGAATGTTTTGAAAAATAAATATAACTTTAATAATTTAAAATGATTAAGGTTTTGAAAATAATTCACTTCGTATTGTTTCACTTAACCCTACACTCTTATGGGTATAAAGTTTATTTTTTGATAATATATATATATATAATATATATATATTGTTTCACTTATTCATTTGTTTATATTAACCGACTAGTTTCAGCATACATGCCTTTATCAAGAGTGATTAAAAAGGATGAAAGACGTACTTAAATATACAGAGTGTTGTGTTGTGTGTTAGTAATAATAAAAAAAATAAGAAATGACTGTATATGCATATATAAGTGAATATTTAATAATTAGTACTTTCTTGCGGTTGGGGTATCATTTTGTAAATTTTTTTTTACTGGGCATTGACGACCCTGCAATCATGGACCAATCTGGTACATCTACCGATGTTGTTCAAGCATTGGACCAACAACAGGCATTAAATAAAAAACAACTGTTAACAAGATATTGTTCCAAACCAAGGAAGACTGTAAGTATAACAATTATCTACTCGGTAATTTTTAGCTTCATATGTTGTTGTACGATATTTTGTGTTTCCGTATACACATTTCTTCGTATAATTTTATAACTGTATAAACAATTCTTTAAGATATTTACTATATATGGCTTTTTTTTTCAGGTTAAACAATAACCAGGTGTCAACTGTAAATGTTTACATATATAATATTTATATATAATTATTGTTAGCCATTGACAAAAAATAAATCATGTGTTCTTTAAATAAATTTGTTAATGCTTTCATTTATATAATATCTTATTATTATTATAATTACATACATTAAATTTGAAACCCGCCAAAACCCCTCTCGCCCCACGTCCCGCTGACTTTCGACTACCACACGTCTGGTGTTATGGGGTGAAACTAACGTAAAACCCGGGACCAAAATTTAACATTGAGTGGACGATCTAAAGTGTAACCTGTGGATATTAAGGTTAAGGAATGATGAAATGAGGACTGTCATCATTCCTTAACTTTAATATCTTTTTAATCATCCTTCATTTAAAAACAAACAATTTAAATAATGGATTTTGGATGCGAAAATGTACAATAAATTATTGCTATAGCCATCTCGTGGTTGCAATTCATAATATACATACCGAGTTCTTGATTTGAGACATCAAGTTTGAGCACAATAACGCAGCCAAGTGCTCGGTGTAGGACATAATCTAGGATTTAGCCAAATATTTTTATTGAAAATGAACAATTAAAGTATGAGGAATTTAAATTTTTCTATGAGAGAAGGGACAATTGATTAAAATTAATTATTTATGATTATTTTTAATTTGTAGGAAGTAGGGAAATCTTTTTTTTTATTTAAACCATACTTACGATAAGTGAAGCTTTTGAGTTCTTTTTCTCAACTCCAGACAGAGCAACCCCATAAATGAGGTACATTTGTGCCTCTATTAAGCCTTTGATGTTTGACTTTAAAACCTCTTGGGCGTGTTTCCATCCTTCGATGAATAAAATGTTCGACCATTGTAAAACATTCAGGCACATCTGAGCTGTGTTTGATCTGAACAAAAAAAAAATCACTTTAATAATAACATACATTTTTAATATAGTCTATTAACATCTTTAGACGATCCTCTCTTTCACACTCATACTCAAGATTCAACGTAATCAGTCAAGTCAAGTCAAGGAAGTATTATAGTTTTGTAGATGAATGTCTAATTAATGCAAAGACAAGGTTTGTTTACATTTCAATTTCTTCCTCACTCCCCAATGCTTTTAACCCGCTAAACATCAAGATTCACTAAATTTCACTAAACTGATATATCTAATAGTTCACATTTAATTTAAAAATTAGGCAAAAGGTGGCGCTTGCGTCGTCTTTAATTTATTATATCTAATAGTTGCTTGATCGGAACAATCAAAGCCTCCCCCTGTAGCAATATTATTTCTAAGGAATTGGAAATTGATACTTACGTAGCGGAAATATTTTTTGTATGAGTCGCAACATCGAGGAGCACCGGAGTAAAACTTTTTATAGTCCATTCTGGATGGCTTTTCAGAAGCGAGGTGACCAAGTCCCGCAGATATATCTGTGATTTGTTGTCGTTGTACTTCGACAGCGTCGATTGGATCACCTTACAGATCCCCTTAACGATGTTCTCTGTTATGCCTGTTGATATAAAAGAAAAATATTGATTCATAAAAAAAACAACTAATTAACGAGTGAATGTAATCATTTAAAAATTAAACAAATAAGATTTCATACCCTATTTTTATTTTTTTTTATTTAATAGTAAGAGACTAACTGAGACCAGATTCCGAATGAGTTGATTCCAAGTATTGTAACTAAAAACAACTACCAGTCGAAGTGTGATTATGCTTTATATTGTAAAAACCGAGATGGCAGAATACTCATTGCTAGCTGTAATAAATATCAATCCCATAAATATTTCAGCATATCGAGTTTATGCTGAAATACTCTTGGGAATGATATTTATTAGAAGAAGCCATCTAGAAGAACTTTATTTAAACTTTATTATTGCTTGATGCTATTTATTTTCCTCCGTACTATGATTGCACGAGTTACCGCAATAATTTTATCACTATTAAATCGCGAGACACGGATTATCACTATTAAATCGCGAGACACGGAAAATCTTACTTTGGGTGATTGTAACAACTTGCCCAAAACGTCATAATGAAATAGCAATCAGTGCGGTTTTAAAGCTTTTATCATTTGCAATGAATTAAAATTAGTCGAAATACATTAAACTTATTTCAGTTAAATCACATAAAAAAATGAGAATAGTATTGTATTACTCCTACAGTTTTTAGACGTTTATATATCTAGTAAGTAACGTAGCAGATGTTTGTCAACTGTTACTTAATGACAAGAGAACAGCTAGTGGATTTCGAATTAGACAATATTGTGACATCGGTTAAGAGTTCTTTCTTCGTTAAACATGGTTCCGACTAAAAATCAAAATTAGAATGATACAATTTTCTTCTTCTTCTTGTTGCGGATTTTAAGGCCCCAGCCTTTTAGCTCTGTTGATACAATTTTGGTTTTTAATCTAACTAGACTGAATCAACTCATTGAAAATTCCACCTCTAAAACTTTAGAAAACTATTTAAGACAATAATGCAAGACGGACAAATTTTCATTGTAATATAAATAATCAATGATTGTAAAAATGTAATTGTCTGAATAAAAATATTTGTATATTATATACATAAAAGATTGCACAGTATGATCACATTTGGATTAAGGGTCTTTGTCCTATTGTAGCAGATGTTCGAAATTTATTTCTGCAGCTTAGAAATTCACTTAAAAGCATTTTGTGGACACAATTATAGTAGAAAAAATTAATTATGAATTTTTTATCAAATATAATTTACAAATTGTGCAATTTAAATGATTTTACACGATGTAGAATTTAATTTCCATCACAACTACAACAAAAACGTATCGTTCGAATTTTAATAAATAAAACAAACTCGCCAATTTTATAAACAGTCCGTTTCTCACCTGGATTCTGTAGAACGTCGATCACATTTCGGATAACCTCATCGCGCTCCCTGATACTGGCCGTCTGGGCCCGGAACGGCAGATCCTTGAGGGCCTTCGTTAGCTGAAAACACACAGATCGAATCACTCACGGACTGGCGCGGAGCACGCGCCGGCATCGCTACAACAGCCGGCAACAAACATTACCTCCACGTCTGCCATTTTTTTCAACAATCACATAAAAATTGAAAATCGCGCAGACCGAAACGCGGCGATAACTCGCCGACCGCAGGTTGACGTTTCTAAAAGAACCGGTCGTCAGTGTTGCCAACCGTTGCTTGTGATATCATAGATAGGGGATTCTACAGTATGGTCAAACTATTCTAGCGACTTGCGATATATGTATATTTGAAATTTTATATATTTTTATTTATTTAGTCTTATATAACACCGTTATATCTTCCTCTCTACTTCTCAGTGCGAGGTGAATTTTATATATATCTTTATTATAAAATTTACATTCTTTAAAATACAATAAATACAATACATTCTTCTTCATTATCTATCGACTATCGTTCTTTCAGCCATTCTTTAAACAATAAATAGGTTTTTGACAATTTGGAGACTTGTGATTACTGCTTTTGCTAATTTTGAGTGTTTTTTCAATATAAATATGTGTTTCAAACAAAAACGTGAATTTACAATTTACTTTGTTAAAAAAATCATATTGTTCATTTAAGATTTTTGGTTAAATATGTCGAAACTGTTCTATAATTAAAGTTTATTTGCAATTTTAGAAAATAATAATAATAATATTTGCAAAAAGTAATATTTAAAATTATAACTTTGCCTGAAATGGTTTTAAAGCTACTTAAAATTCCACCAAAATCATCATAAACAATAAAAGCATATAGTTTAAATTGTGATGATTAAAACTAACGTACACGTTAAACCTAATATTTCCCTTACTGAATAGCCCCGAGATTTTTTTCATTAAGAAAAAAACATTTCATGAAAACTAATTTTCCCTGAAATGGTTTTAAAACCAATGAAAATTCCACCAAAGTATTCATTACAAATAATAGCAGATTGGGTTGCATATAATAAACAATTAAATTTTAAATGACTCTTTTATCTCAATGATATAACTTATTCTTTAAACAACAATCAGATCATTAATGATTATGAGCTTCTTCTGATTTGTGTCATTTTTCAATAATACGATTTTTTGGTTTTGTTTCAAACTTATGCAATTTCAATCTATTTTATAAGAATTCCATATTGTGTTCTTTTTAGATAGTTGTTAAACGTGCAACAGTTGTTACTGAATTATAGTTTATGTTTTTAAAAAACAATTAGTGCTATGTTTTTTTGTAAAATTATATTCCAGGAAATAATTTTCCCTTAAATGGTTATAAAGCCAATTATAATTCCACCAAAGTAGTCATTGTAAATAATCGCAGATAAGGTTGCATATACCATATTTTTAAATTTTATCTATGATTTTAAGTTATTCTTTTAGCTATAATTTAGTGCCTATTTGCAATCACTCGAAAACGAGAATGGAAAAGGATCATATAGATAGAGTCCGTAAGGGTAAGGACGATTGTGAAGAGATGACCGTTTCTGTTATGAATCCTTAAATAATAATCATATTTTCCATGTCATATTTTCGTGAACGTCCTCAATATCGAAGTCTAAAAATTCCCTGAACGCCACCATTGAGAATTGGGATTTTACTATTATAAGTTTTAAATAAATACATGTATTTTTATTTAATTTATTTGACGTTTAAAATGTTCAAACTAAGTTTTGATTAAACAAGCCAAATTTGTTCTATGATTATAGTTTACTTTTCTATCTAGAACAATTAATGATAAGGTAGTATATAGAACCCATTCCTTCTATTTGGTGATCATATTTTTTGTAAAAAAAGAACAATTCATTTCAGAAAATAATTTTGCCTGAAACGGCTATAAAGCCAGTTATAATTCCACCAATGTAATCATAGATAAAATAGATGATAGGGTTGCATATAATAATATTTTTTTTAATTTCAAATAATTTTTTGCTACTTCAATTATACAAATATATTCTGTAAGTTACAAAAATTTACAATTAATAATTATAATGATAAAATATTAACATTATAATTGCATGGTAACATTTTCCTTACATTTATATTATTTTTTATTTATTTCTTTCAATATACATTAATATATAATTAATAATGTATATTTTATAAGTGGATAATTTAAACTTAAATATTATTATTGTTAAAAGAAATTAACTAACTTCATTGTTGTTATTCTGCATAGAAAAAAAGTGACAAAATTGCCTGCTTTCATTATCATCAATGTCACCTTGTACTGTCCGCCCTTAATTCAAATGGTCAAAATAGAGGTCAAAATCACTGCAGACAAAAAATTCTCACTCTAAGGAAATACTTTATATGTAAGTGACCTCCGCGAAATTCTTAATTTATATAAAAATTACAATTAAACAATACACATATAACCCTATTTTAATCAAAATAAAGATTTATTTATTCACTATTAAGACGTGTACTTTAAGAAACATAAAAATAAGAGTAGACACTGATTAACTCTAATATCATATGTATATTGTGCTTCTATAATTATAAATTACAACAACCAGCGCGTGTAAATATCAGCACCAATTTTGATAAAATGCACCGTAATTTCTAAATTTACTCGAAATGACCTATGAACTCGTTTACCGGACCAGCGTGATACTTAATCATTCGTACCGTGCTATGTGATTTGGATCCTATGACAATATCAGACTTGTTAAGTGTGTTCGCCTAGCGGTAAGATGGTTAAGAAATATTGGGGGGTGCGCCGAAAGAAGCGCAGGGTCGTTGTGAAGTACGTCCGGAGCCCGTCTTTCATTGAGAAACAGTATGCTAAAGTTAAGGCTGTTAATGGGTATTTATACGAGACGACGGCGGGAATTTTTAATAGGTCGAAAGAAAAGGCAGTGAATGCTTCTACGGCTGTGTCTTTGTGGTGCATCAATAGGTTGTTAAATGTTTCTAAAGGTGTCGAGAGAGTAAGTTTTTTTATTGGCTTAATATTTTAGCATACAGCAGTGTGGCTATTATTATTATTATTTTTATAAAAATAATAATTAAGAATTTTGGGATGCGTTCATACACTGCACCCATTTAGACCAAACTTTAAGCTCATTGTTGGGCACAATAGAACTCATTGGTCACGGTGCAAGAATGCTGAACTACCAAATGATCCCAGGCTTCGGCTCATTAGAAAAGGAAGCTCTTCCAATGATGAAAATCACTCTGCAGATCTGGCAATGACCAGTATCTCTGGGAAAAAAAAGAATATTTAAATTACAGATATTTTCAATTGCATTTGAATTAGCAATTAGAGTAAGACAGGGGTCATCAAATGGCAGACCGCGGAATTGGATCACTGACCTATTTAGTGCAGACCTTAAGTAAACAGTAATTTGTATTACTGTGCATGTAATTTAATAAAATGTATCTCGCATTTTGTCTTTGCTGTCGTCAATTCGACAACGGACGAATTTTGACCAATTATGCCTCCTTTCATAGAAAATATTTTTACACAATTGAATTCCCCATACACTAATTGTTCATTTTCAACAAAAATATTTTACACACCGTATTTCCCCCACCCGCTATAAATTAAAAAACTGAAAAAATCACGTTTTTTTTTATAAATAATTAATTTTGACCAATTATCTCTTCTTTCACAGAAAATATTTTTAAACATTTGAATTCCCCATACACTAATTATTCATTTTCAACAAAAATATTTTACACAGCGGATTTCCCCCACCCGTTATAAATTAAAAATCTGAAAAATCACATATTTTTCGATAAAAAATTAATTTGGACCAATTGTCCCTTCTTTCACAGAAAATATTTTTACATATTTGAATTCCCCATACACTAATTGTTCATTTTCAACAAAAATATTTTTCACACCGGATTTCCTCCACCCTCTATAAATTAAAAATCTGAAAAAATCACATTTTTTTTGATAAATAATTAATTTTGACCAACTATCCCTTCTTTCACAGAAAATATTTTTATACAGTTGAATTGGCCATATACTAATTGTTAATTTTCAATGAAAATATTTTTCACACCCAATTTCCCCCACCCACTATAAATTAAAAATCTGAAAAAATCACATATTTTTCGATAAATAATTAATTTTGACCAATTGTCCCTTCTTTCACAGAAAATATTTTTATACAGTTGAATTGGCCATACACTAATTGTTAATTTTCAATGAAAATATTTTTCACACCCCATTTCCCCCACTTGCAATAAATTAAAATTCTGAAAAAATCACGTATTTTTCGATAAATAATTAATTTTGACCAATTATCGCTTATTTCATAGGTAATATTTTTATACAGTTGAATTCCCCATACACTAATTATTCATTTTCAATATAAATATGTTTCACACCGGATTTTACCCACCCGCTATAAATTACAAAAAAAAATGTTTGGGTACAATATTACTATTTTTTTTTAAGAGGTTGGGGATGGATTAGAAAATTAATAGATGGGGTGAATTGTAAAACTTTTCTTTTTTAAGTTATTAAGGGGTATTTAGGGAGAATATGTAGGTAAAAATATTTTTTTGGAGGAGGGAGCACTTGAAGAAAATTAAGAAATAAATATAAATAGGTGTGGGTATGGGGTTGAAAAATGCATTTATTAATTGCAACTTCTAGAAGATATAATGCTGAGTACTCTAGTGAATAAATTAATTCAAAACATCGTTTTTTAAAGTTTTTATAATTTATTGTTAACTGTAATATTATAAACAATTTAAAAGTTTTTTGTTTAAATTACAAAGATGTTTGTCATATATAAATATTTTATCAGTAAATGTATTTATTAGTATTCACTTTTTTTTGCAGTTAACTGGAGCTAATCAACAGAGGGCGCTACAATACGAGCCTAAGCAAAACGGAAACGGCATCACTAAAATTAACAGCAATGCGTTAAATACCGGCAATGAAAACCCCGATAAAAACCTAATACTTAGCCGTCCATTAAATCAAATAATTTCCGACACATTCAAAGAGGAATTCAATAAGATCCAATGCCCGGCACGCAAGACCGAAACAATCAAAACAGAAAATCAAAAAACGCAGAAATTAGAAACTTCCATACAAACGACTCACAAGGAAATAATCAGCACTTTGGAGGAAATCCTAAAAAAAAGTGAAGAATTGAATAAAACCCTTTTAGGCTACAACAAATTCAGGAAGATGAAAATAATGGAGGGTGTTGCTGTTAACAGTGATGATCAAGTGAGAGTGATGGTGCTGAACTACAAAGAGCATAGAGATTCGACGTTGTATCGCCTGAAAAAAAATTGGGTGATTCAGTTCAGGAAAGGGCCTAACTTATTCGGGAAACAAGTTTTTTTGTACTGTAATTACCCGCTGGAGGGAGAAGATTTCAAAAGGGATAAATACAATCGAGTTACGTGGTTTCAAGACGAGGGTTGTAATAATTCCGATGACACCGCTTTGTACGCAAATATCCGTTTAAAAAAGGCGGGAAGCTTTCACTTCTATTTCAATTGCGAGAATAACAAAGAAGGTGTCGAGCATTACGGTTCGGGTTTTTTTCTAGTTGACCCGACTTTGACGTACGGAAGCAACGAAGAGCTTCCTCTGGATGGCATACAGTGTCAGACGGTACTGGCGAAATCTTTGGGAGTTTTCGAAAAATGGGAGAGTAAACTGCGTGTGGGAAAAGAATCGGGTTATAATATGATACACTTCACTCCTATTCAAGAATTGGGAGATTCGAATTCCTGTTACAGCTTGAGAGAACAATTGAAATTGAACCGGGTTTTCAGTAAGGAGAGAAAAGTTGGTTTTACTGATGTTGAGAAATTTGTTGATAAAATGAGAAAAGAATGGAAGGTAATTAATTAGTTTTATACAATTTTTGAGAGGTAATATCAGAATTGCTTAAATATTATGCGTAATATGCATGAAAACTTGTAATTAATTCCACTGGTTTGAAAACGGAACAACAATTTGATCAAACTGTGTTCATTTCCGGGCCTGAATGTCTCATTAATCACCACATTGAGGAGTCCATACACCATTCGTCAAAACAAAAACTTTCAATAAAACGTACGGTTACGACGAGCTACTGACGACACGACACAAATTTCTTATAGTACACCCGGCAGATTTAAAATATACGTTACCGAAAATAATAGTAGACTCAAGAAATTTTTGTAATTACAAGAAAAACAATCTATCGGTGTTGCAAAAGGGATCCAATGTTTTTCTGCCTGAATTACGCCCGTCCAATCGCCGCCGACTGTGAGGCGCCATCTGAAGGCTCATTACTATAACGGCTGTAACTTAGTTACTTTTTTAAATTTTTGCTCTCGGCTTTCACCAAACAATCTAAATACCTCAAGCTTAAAGAAAAGCGAACAACAAAAATAACGATTTTTTTTCCAAATTACTCGGTTAAAAAAATTCCATTAAACAAACTAATTTCATAATTTATACATAAAATGTGTATAAATTATTTGTTCTGACTAGTTTCAGCTGCTTGCCATTATAAGTTTTATGAGAACCATTATAGATTAACATTCTTTTTTTACATAATTTGTTATAATTAGTAGCAAAAAGTAGCAGGAATAAATAATACAAATTTGTTCCACTATTTTTTATTTTAAATATTTAATTATGTTTAATCTCCTTATACCTAACGGTAGAAAGGAAAAAAGATTTAAAAAAAAAATATGTTTCATGAAGTATTCAATGCGAAACAAATTATTAAATATATATAGAATTTTCATTTTAATTAAAGGGGTTTTAGGTTGTGTCTATATGTGATATTGTGCTGAATCACACCGCAAATGAAAGTCAATGGTTGGTCGAACATCCAGAAGCGACTTATAATTGTAAGAATTGCCCTTACATGAGACCAGCTTATTTATTGGATGCAGCTTTATATCAATTTTCCTTGGATGTTAAAAGTGGGGTTTATGAAGACAGGGGTGTTCCGACTCTTATATCAACAGACGATCATTTAAACGTAAGTATACTTTTCAATATAAGTATATCTGTGCATAATTAGGGTACGATTATTTATTATTTGTAGTTACGTATAATCACGCAACATTCAGGTAGAACAAATAATAATTGAAAAGACCAGCGTCAGCGCCATCTATAGCCTGATTTCAAGCGGCAATAGATGGCGCTTACCGGCGTAAGCACTTGAAATTAGTCAATAGATGGCGCTTGCAATACCTTTCCAATTATTATTTGTTCATCTGAGACTACGCATAATAAATAATTGTACCGTTTTTTTATTTATTTAGTCTTATATAACATCTTTATATGTTCCTCTCTACTTCTCAGTGTGAGGTGACCCTTTTTTTTATGAAGTAAAATGTATTGTCCAGAGAAAGTTCCTTCTTTCAAAGACGCCTCATACCTGTTTCCTATATGTTTAGTGTCTTCAATTTGTAATAAGTAAAATATGAAAAATTGATAATTAAAATTTTGTTTATTACTTCCTTCGTTTAGGCGAAAAAAATCTAATATATTTAGCCTTTTAATAATTTTTTTTTTCACCTCACACTGAGAAGTAGAGAGGAACATATAATGATGTTATATAAGACTAAATAAATAAAATATTTTTTTTAGAATCAATGCATATTCTCTACTCTGTTACTTTAAGATAAATATTTTGAGCATTCAGAATTACAAGATTATAAAAAATATATATATTTATGATTAACGTTTTAGGCTATACGATATTTGCTGCATACAGTCGTCTTGCGAAATATCAAATTGCAAGAAATGTACATTTGCGATGTGAATAAATTAGTGGCTGAATTTTTAACGTTGGCCCGAAACAGAGTTCCTTCATCTGCAATTGAACAGAATCGAACGAGTGATGAGTTAAAAATTATACAGGATAAAGAATACAGGCGATTGGCATCAACCATTGACATGGATTTAGCTTTACATATCTACAACACATACAGGTAAATAATAAAAAGTATATTAGTAATAATAACCTCGACACCCAATACGGGTAAAAGAGGATAAGATTAAGAAAAAAAGAAAGATATTAGTAATAATACTGGTATTAAAAATATTAATTTAATTGTCGAACTTCCTTAAAATATCCAACCAGAATTTGATAGAATTGATATTCCTCATGTTTTAAATATGTGAGTATTTGATTAATTACTCACTTAGCTCGTGGTGAAATTTATTTTAAATATAATAATAATCTTTATTACCAATAAACCCTACATCCATATGGGTAGAAAGGGTTATTGAATATATATATATATATATATATATATATATTACCAATAGAGGAGTCCATACAAGTTAATAATCGATAATTCAATTTATTGCTGATATTAATATCAGCAAACACCAAGTATTTAATTTATTTATTTTATTTAGTCTTATATAATATCTTTATATATTCCTCTCTACTTCTCAGTGTGAGGTGATCAAATATTTAAGTGTGTGTTAAATATGCCATTGCAATCATTGTTGAACGATGAAAGCAACAGCGGCTACAAATGAGAACCCTGGGGGGGCCTCAGAAGTAACATTAATTTTAATCGATAAATTAGATGCAATGGATAATGATTTCATTTCTCATGATTTTTATTCCAGAAATGATTGTTTCGATGAGGATACACGCATACAAAAATGTGTAGCCGATTTAAAAAACCACCTCGACTCGCTGAACCAAGAAATAATCGATGAACTGAATAACGATTTAAACAAAGCCGTGGATAATTGTATAGCCGGCATGCGTTATTATCGAATCCAAGAAGACGGTCCTAAAATCAAAGAAATCACAATTAAAAATCCGCTTATATACCGATACTTCACCGATTACGGAAATCCTGAAGATTTACGGGAACACGAGGATTTACTGTATTCAGAGAATTGTAAATATTTGATGGCGCACAACGGTTGGGTGATGGATTCGGATCCTTTGAGAAACTTTGCGGCGGATTCTAAGGTTTATTTGAGAAGGGAGTTGGTCGCTTGGGGTGATAGTGTTAAGTTGCGATACGGAAACTCGCCGGAGGATTGTCCCTTTTTGTGGAAACACATGAGGGAATACGTGGAGCAAACCGTGAGGATTTTCGACGGGGTCAGGTTGGACAATTGTCATTCCACGCCTATTCATGTTGCTGAATACTTGTTGGACTGTGCGAGGAAAATCAGGCCTGATTTGTATGTGGTCGCCGAGCTGTTTACTAATTCAGATTATACTGATAATATATTTGTAAACCGTTTGGGGATCACGTCTTTAATTCGAGGTTTGTAGGATTTAAAATTAGTATGAATAGTTTTAATTAGTTTAACCCTTTGTACTCCAGCCTGGTAATTAATAGTGGATTACGAAAAACTCCAACATTATATATTAGTTAAAAGTACATACATGTAATCTAAAAGAAAAGTGTGTTATTTTTGGAAGCAACTACCAATATGCAACCGAGGATTACCGGGGCAAGTGTCACAAAATTCAATAATTTCTCGTTTTTGTCATGATATTTTCAATGTCGCAAATACGGCGACAACAGAGTGCAAAGGGTTAATAAAATATTCAATCGTCTAACGTATGGATAACTGGTGATAAGTTCGCTTTCCTTTAGTGGACGAAGAAACAACGATTCTGAGTCGACTATCCAAATTCTTGAAGATGCCGCTTATAAATTAGGCAAAAGATGGTGCTCTGTTCTATATTTCCAATTATATTGTTTTAATTAGTTGTTTTTTTTTATTAATTTTTATTTTATATAATTTACTTCACTTAATTTATTTATTATCAGATTTATTTTTCAATCAAATTGTTATGTTATGCGTTTGTCAGCGCCAACACTGATCACAAGTAATTGATCATATTTTTCATTGAGATTGAACTTAACAGTATAACAACTTTTTAATTGCGTGAAGTTGTAATTGATAATAAAAACGGGCGGAAAGATCTCTGGTCGATAATCAATTCCAGAATAGAAAAAATAATATTTACTAATCATAATAAATGAAAGACGACGCAAGCGCCACCTTTTACCTAATTAGGCAAAAGATGGCGCTTGCGTCGTCTTTAATTTATTATGATTAATATCAAGTATATAACCCCAACACAATTTCCGTTCAGTCTCCTTCATCAAGACATTGCACATGGAACGCACTAGTCTGATTAGGTTCGAAAAACCGAAATGGCCATCACTAGTTATCCATATGCTAGAAATTTATTAAATTTAATGTTTTTTCGCACAGAATAGCCATGCATATCTTATATTATAATTTTTTTTTTTTCAATAACAAGTGTCTATTACTATAAAAATTAAAGTCGTGTATAAATCTACAAAATATATAATAATAGAAAAAAATGATTCATTCACGTGATCACAGTTACTTAAAATAAATTTAGCTGCTGTGACATTTTGACTTACATTACGTAAGTCAAAATTTAGCTATTGTGACATTTTGATCTACCTTACGTAAGTCAAAATTTAGCTACTGTGACATTTCAACTTACCTTACGTAAGTCCATTATGTAATTCAACATCTACAAGCCATGTGGCTTATCGTGGTTCTTCCATAACTGTTGTTAATCGAAAAGTTCGATCTCTTTTGCAAATCCCAGCAACTTTCCGATCATTTTTCCTTTCGGAAAGTGGGCTCGATACCCTTGAAGTAGATAAGTGCTTCCCACATGAAAGGCGTCTTCATTCTCTTCATGGCACAGCCTACATATAGGTTCTTCTTTAAAGAGTTTGATGTTATGCAGGTGATTCCTTAGGGTAGAGTGTTCAGTTATCATTCCTGTGACTATTCTAAGGTTATTTCTGCTGATTCTTAGAGCCTTAGTTGCTAGTTCATGGTTTTTCCAACATAAGTTTGCTGTGCCCTGCCAGGTTATTCCAGCGCTCGACGAACACTAGATACATAACTTAAGCAAAAAATTGCAGTAGCTAAAGTGGGAATAGTTTATTAATTACTTTCAATTTTGTCCGCTTGGTGACGCGCATGTTAACCATCAGACTATTAAGCCAGGGTTCGATTCCAGGATTGGGCTGGTCATTGTATGAATGGTGTGATTGTCCCCCAAATTCGAAATTACAAATATATAAAGGTTGCTGGGTTATATGGTTAAAGATAAACCGATACCCACGTGTGAGTGGTGAAAAAAAAACTCATTTTTTTTTTCACTCACACATGGGCATTGGTTTATCTTTAACCATGCAACCCAGTAACCTTTGTATATTTGTAATTTCAAATTTGGGGGACAATCACACCATTCATACAACGACCAGCCCACTCCTTGAATCGAACTGGGGACCTCAATTTTTTTTAATTTAATTTATATAAAAAATATTTATTTCCTCTATAATTTTTAGAAGCCATGTCTGCTTGGGATTCACACGAGCAAGGCAGACTGGTCTATCGATACGGAGGCGAACCCGTCGGCGCTTTTTATCAGTTAAACACACGTCCATTGGTTCCGTCCATAGCTCACGCCATGTTTATGGATTTAACGCACGACAATCCCAGTCCGATCGAAAAGAGATCAGTGTTCGATTTGCTACCGAGTGCTGCTTTAGTGAACATGGCCTGTTGTGCTAGTGGCTCAAACCGGGGATACGATGAATTGGTCCCTCACCACATTCATGTTGTAGACGAAACCAGAGAATACACAGAATGGAGCAGCAAGGATTCGGAGGATGTACAGTGGGTGTCAAGGACCAGTGGAATAATTCAAGCCAAACGTGCTATCAATGATCTTCACTTTTATTTAGGAAGTCACGGATTTGATCAGGTATGTATAAAAATATGCAAGGTGGCATTGATTAATTTTTATAATATTTTACCTCATACTGAGAAGTAGAGACTAAATAAATTCTTTCTTTCTTAATCTTATCCTCTTTTACCCGTATTAAGTGTCGAGGGTCTAAATAAATAATTATTATTATTTATTTTTTAGTCTTATAATTATGCACGGAATCCCCTGTCTGTGGCTAACTTGAAAATCTGTGCTCTGACAATGTATTTTTCAATTGGATTTGTGAATGTACCCATTGGCGGGTCTGCGATGAGTTAACTTTATACCTGAATCACAACGGACTTCCCGATGGTGGTTAACTTCAATTGTTGGAAAACTTCAAGAAACTGTCCAGCAGATTATTATTTATTTAGTCTTATATAACATCGTTATATGTTCCTCTCTACTTCTCAGTGTGAGATTATCTAAATAAATAATAAAAAAAAGACCTTTATTGGCATATCAAAATCCATACAAACAAAACTTCTTTCTTATAAATTATTTACAATAATAAACCCCCCCCCCCCTTCTCTCCTCTCTTTTCTTTTCTCTCTCCCTCCCCAACTTTTCCAAAATCCTTACCCCTGCCCAATCCTCTCCATAACCCTTCTACTCCCTTTCGCTCCCATCCATTCCTCCTTCACCCCCTCGCATTCTTCCGCCAAGTGGTTCTACGTATCCTTCCCATGCTCACATAACACACACCTTCCATATTCTTCCCCCATCCATATCTTTCTTCCTCTCTCCTTCGATCCACACCTTGCTCTTGCCACAATCACCCTCTCCTCTCTACTCCATTCCCTCTCTCTCAAATATTCCGGCATTCTTCCATACACCTGCAAATAATAATATTTTATTCCTTTCTTCACTTTTATATTTTTATTTATTTGTCAATTCTATATAAAAAAAAAAACTATTGATTAAGAGCACATTGTGCTCGAAATGTTATTTTCAACGTTTATTTTCCTGAAACTCTTTTTTTTTTAATTATTGCATTAATCTTTTGATATTCAACTTTGCTTTCAGGTTTACGTCGACCAAATAGATCCAGACATTGTAGCCGTAACCCGACACAATCCCAAAAACCACCAGAGCATAATTCTCGTAGCGTTCACCGCATTTAAACACCCCGACGACTTGAGCGAATCAAATCAACGTCACATAAAACCGTTACGCGTTGAAGGCGAACTGGAGGAAATCATCCTCGAAGCCTCTTTACAACACAAATCCTCACCCAGCGATAATTTCATTCGGGACAACAGATACATCAACGGATGCGCCGATTATGAATTGAAGATTCAAGAGCACGTCGATTTAAAGCAATCCACGATTTTCGCCGGAGGAAATTCCGGCGATGAGAATATTCTGCAGTTGGATTTTAAGGATTTCAAACCGGGAATGGTGGTTGCTGTTAAAGTTAAGCTGCATAAGAAAGTCCAGAATTCCCTGAACGCTGTGCGTGATTTAATCAGTAAATTCTCGAGAAAAGAAGTCGACGAGTTGCAAAAAATTATCGGGGATTTATCTTTAGCGGATTTGAATACAGTTTTGTATCGTTGCGATCAAGAAGAAAGGGATTGTGGAAAGGGTTTTGGGGCTTATGATATTCCGAATTTTGGTGCGATGGTTTATTGCGGCTTGCAGGGGATCATGTCTCTGCTGTCCAACATTCGTCCGAATAACGATTTGGGACACCCGTTGTGTGCCAACCTCCGCGATGGGAATTGGTTGATCGATTATGTTTTCGGAAGATTGAAAGCGTACAAAGGGACTGAAAATTTGGGGTTGTGGATTGAGAAGAATGTGGAGAATTTAAAGCAGCTTCCGCGATATCTGATACCGGCGTATTTCGATGCGTTCGTGACCCCGCTTTATGTTTTGCTGCTTAATCAGAGTTATAAATCAATGTCGGATTTCGTGAGTCAAGGTTCGGGATTTGTTAGGGGGCTGGCCTTGGGATCGGTGCAATTTGGAGCGTTCGTAAAATCCGCACCTTTACCTATGCTTTCACCAACAGTGAAGGTTAATACAGAAGTAGTTGATGGAAAGACGGTTAATGGTTGTGTTAGTTTATCGGCTGGTTTGCCTCATTTCACAACTGGATATATGAGGAATTGGGGGCGTGATACTTTTATTGCACTGAGAGGCCTGTTTATATTAACTGGACGCTTTGAGGAAGCTAGATACCACATTTTAGGATATGCTGGTTGTTTAAGACATGGGCTAATTCCCAATTTATTAGATGCTGGACGAAATGCAAGGTAAGATTTCATGTTTATCAAAATACTACCACAGACAAAATTTACAGATGATCCCCATTGTGTGTTAAAAAATGGATACACTATACCAGGTGGCGCAAGGTGAAAATAAATACTGGTCTAATATGGGCAAATTAAGATATAGATAAAAACAGCCCTCGTATCCATTTGGGAACTAATTGTATCAATGAAAACGAATCACCATCTGGATGGTAAAATACAATTTACATCCATTTGAATGAAAAAAAATACAATTTCCATCCATCTTGTTATTTATTGCCTTCTTCTGAACTAAACTTCTCCAGTTGTATTATTTAGTCCAATCTATCTGTGAACGCTGATGGTGGTGGGCTCACAGTGCTGATTCTCAAAATAACACATTTATTTGTAAACTTAAACAGAATGTTTCAATATGGTAGTCGAGGAGCTAGTGCCGAAGCTCGCAACCCTACAATCAATGCACGTTTAACATTATCATTCTTGATATTTTCTTCATAATAGTCTTTTACTTCTCGACAACCTTCAGTTATTTTCATACATACCTTAACTACCATTTGTTTTGGATACCAAACAGGTACAATTGCCGGGATGCTGTTTGGTGGTGGTTGTACTGCATTCAAAGTTACGTGGAGGAAGTCCCGAAAGGAGAATCCATACTAACCGATATGGTTTCAAGAATTTTTCCAAAAGACGACTCTCCCGCACTTGAGCCTGGAATCGTTGATCAACCTTTAAGCGAAGTTATGCAAGAGGCGTTGAACGTACATTTCCAAGGACTGGCATTTAGAGAACGTAATGCTGGACACCAAATTGACGAGCACATGTCCGACAGGGGTTTCAATAACCAAATTGGGGTTCATCCAGAAACAGGTGGGAGTCATTTTCGTAATATAAAAAAAATATGTAAAAGCCATTCAATTGTTTATAAGTTTGTTTTTTGTGTGAATATAATTAGTTTATCATTTGGACCAGTTGTTTTGGGTTAGCTGCTTTTCCCGAGCTGGGGTCGTTCAAAGGAGTATCTTCCCTCCTTTAACATTTACTCACATTAAATAATTATTTATTAATTATTTTCAAATCCTTTTTATTTAATTTATTTAAATAACTGTGAGCAAGTGAATGAATACTCTTTTCTATTTACATTGACTTGCATCCTTTTTTTTATTTAGACGGCTTTCTGTGAATATGAATTGATATCAATTTATATTGGCAAAGAAGCATATTTTTAAATCAAATAAAAATAATTATTATTCAATACCACACAAAAAACTTTATAATTTGAAATTATTTTTTTTTTTAAAGGGTTTATTTTTGGTGGAAATTCATTCAATTGTGGAACCTGGATGGACAAAATGGGGTCTTCGGACAAAGCGGGAAACCGCGGCAAACCGGCGACTCCCAGAGACGGTTCGGCCGTCGAATTAGTGGGCCTTTCGAAATCTGTGATAACGTGGTTAGTGAAAATGAACGCAAAGAAGCTGTATCCTTATGACAGTGTGACGAGGAAGAATAAAAATGGAACGGAAACGAAGTGGACGTTCGCCGAGTGGGTCGACAAGATTGAGAAACAATTCGAGAAATGTTATTGGATCAATACTGAACCGTTGGACGGGAAAGAAGTGAAAGCTAATTTGATTAATAAAAGAGGGATTTACAAGGATTGTTACGGTGCTTCGCAGGACTGGACTGATTTTCAGTTACGGTGCAATTTTCCAATAGCAATGGTTGCTGTAAGTAAAATTAAGTTATTTTCTAATGTTGTTCCAAAAAAATCAAATAATTTTAAAACTTGCAAGACACACACGAAAACGTTAATCTGTTCTAATTCTTCCCGGATCCTTAAACACTTTCATGTGTTGGATGGTGTTAGTCTCGAAAGGGTTAATAAGCAAACTGTCAAACAAAAGCAATCGTTTGCATTTGCTGTAACATACAACCCCTCTACGGCACCCTCAATTAGGGTTATTTTTGCTCTGGTCGATAAATTGGATGCCAATTAAAAAAAATATTAAAAATTGCTTCAGAGCTAATTGAACTAGATGGATCTCTTAATAAGATTCCAAACTGTCAGACAGAAGCAATTGTTTGTACTTACTGCACTGTACAAATATTTTAACTGTCAGACAGAAGCAATTGTTTGTACTTGCAGCACTGTAAGACCCCTCCAAGGCATCTTCAATTTTTGGTAATTTTCGCTTGGGTTGACAGATTTGAATCCAATTAATAAAAATTAAAATAATATTAGGAACCGTTTTAGGGCTAATTTAACTAGATGGATTTCTTAATAAGACTGCAAACTGTCAGACAGAAGCAATTGTTTATACTTGCAGCACTGTACAACCCCTCCAAGGCATCTTCAATTTTTGGTAATTTTCACTTGGGTTGACAGATTCAAATCCAATTTTAAAAAAAATATTAAAAAACTCTTTAGGACTAATTTAAGTAGATGGATCTCTCAATAAGACTCCATCCTGTCAGATAAGAGCAATTGTTTGTACTTGTTGCATCGTACAACCCCTCCAAGGCACCTTCAATTTCGGTAATTTTTGCTTGGGTTGACAATTTGAATCCAATTTAAAAAAATCAAAAAAATATTAAAAAACACTTTAGGTCTAATTTAACTAGATGGATCTCTTAATAAGACTCCATACTGTCAGTCATTAGCAATTGTTTGTACTTGCTGCACCGTACAACCCCTCCAAGGCACCTTCAATTTCGGTAATTTTTGCTTGGGTTAACAATTTGAATCCAATTAAAAAAAATCAAAAAAATATTAAAAACCACTTTAGGGCTAATTTAACTAGATGGATCTCTTAATAAGACTCCATACTGTCAGTCATTAGCAATTGTTTGTACTTGCTGCACCGTACAACCCCTCCAAGGCACCCTCAATTTTGGTTATTTTCGCATGGGTCGACAGATTTGAATCCAATTAAAAAATTAATTAACTAGATGAATCTCTTAATAAGACTCCTAACTCTCAGGCAGGAGCAGTTGTTCGTAGTTACTGCATCATACAACCCCTACACAGCACCCTCAATTTGGGTTATTTTCATTTTGGTCGACAGATTTGACTTTAATTAAAAATCACTTTACTTCTAATTTAATTAGATGGATCTAATAATAAGAACCTTGACTTATATCTAAATAAAATAAATTGGGGTTATTTAATAATTAGGAAAATGCTACTGATAGTAATTATTAATAACATTAAGAAAATTATTGTATACTTAATTTATAACAAAAAAATACTTATATGCTGAAATATACACTGTTCTAGGCGCCTGAAGTGTTTGATCCAGAGCACGCTTGGATCGCCTTAAATATGGCAGAAAAACATTTATTGGGTCCTCTGGGGATGAAAACCTTGGATAACAGTGATTGGAATTACTGTGGGGATTATGACAATTCTAATGATTCTGAGGACCCAAAAGTTTCACATGGATTCAATTACCACCAAGGACCAGTAAGTTAAAATATTTGCTTGTAATTTACACTATAAAGTGAAGAAAACTAAAATGTTAGTTCACGTTTAGGCGGACAGATGGCGTTACGGATTGAAAACGTCACGCTAAAATTGCATGCAGAGTTAGCAAAATATCCAAGAAGGAGAACCATATTTTATGTTAAAATATATATTCCTTAATATTATATATATATATATTTGTTTATTTATAATAAGTTTCCCCTTTTACCATATGATGTCGGGTTTCCTTAATAAAAATAATCCTGATTTAGCACATATATGTATATAAATATAATGCATATATAAAATGCAATTTTTTTTTTTTAGGAATGGGTTTGGCCAGTTGGTTTTTACTTACGAGCCCGACTAATATTTGCTAGAAAACTTGGCAAACTGGAGGAAACAGTAAGTTTTGTGAAGGAAACCCTTTCAGCGCATTTCACCGAAATGCAAACTTCCATGTGGCGAGGCTTGCCGGAATTAACAAACACAGATGGCGCTTACTGTAAGGATAGTTCCAGGACTCAGGCATGGAGTATGTCATGCATTTTAGAGGTTGGTTATTACACAACCAAATTGTTAGTATGCTTAATACATTTTTTTTTATTAACTTAGGTATTGTATGATCTACAAAAAATCGAGTCGAAAGGGATAATGAAAAACTGACGACCACTTGAGACCAGTGAAGAAAGCACAACATCAAAATCGCTGACAGAATTAACGCAAATATACACAATAAGCAAGGAAAACGTAAACTCCCCGAAGCGCAAAACGTTGCATCTGAATTTCAACATTTTCAAACGCCAAAAGAACAAAATGAAATTTTATTCCGTCGCGGATATTTCCCATCATTCCTTCCCCAAGCAAAAAACTATAACTTATTACAAACCTTATAGTGACTTACACGTAAAAAACTTTAATCCTTTAAAAAGTTACCTAGTATTTAAGGAAAACTTATATTATTCAGATATTTTACTCTTTACAAAAATTTCTCTTCCTCAAAGTACAAATTATATGCCAATTCTTGCACGTGATTATAATCCAGCACCTATTGAAAACGATCTCGATAATCGGAATGGTTGTGATGAGCTTCCTTCTATTACGATATTCAACACCGACACAATTATCGACTCTTCAAGCGTTGCAAGAGTTGGTAATCGCACTCGATTTTCTAAAAATTATTCCGACGTTATTAATCGTGTTACCGGTAGCAACAACTCAATTAGAAAACGCCAGAGGCTGAATTTTGAATTATTAGATTTAGATGAAATTTCCCCGGTGGATGAGGAAAATAATATAGTGGATGAAAATGAGGGTTTGGTTGAGCAGAAAGCGAAGCAAAGTGTGGTGATAATGGAGCCCCTTTTATTGGAGATGATGCCTAGAAAGCCGGCGGGGGACGAGGATAAGGCTAAGTCGAGTTATAAGGAACATAAGAAGAATGTTCGAATTATGATTGTTTATACATTTTTGTTATTCGGTTTGATTATAATCATGTTTTTTACATTCTATTTACGATGAATGAATGTTTTTTTTTTCTGATTTGTTTGTGCTATTTTTGCAAACTATATGAATTGTTGAGATTATTTACATGAATGAAATATATTTCTTATATACAAAACTAATAAATCACATTATCGAATTTATTTTTACCTTTCAAATTGAAAAAAAAAAAACATTGAGCTGACCTTAATATTTTATGATCTGTGATATAAAATTTTCCTTGTCGAAAGCTACTTCAGAAATGGGACAAAGAGAAAAAAATCAAGAATGGGAATTTTCTCGCCAGCTATGTATTGAAGAATTTTCTACTGCATTTCCACCATTGCAGTTTCCTACGACAATTTGCAGTATGCTGTTGAAGAATGCGTTCTAAAGTTTCGTAAAACAGGAGATGTAATTAGAAGACCCCACAGATTACCTTACTTGGATTAATAACTCTAATAGAAAGATTTGTTCAAAGTTTTGTTTAGTATGCCCTGGAAACCACAAGCGCCGATAGTGTCGACTCGAGCAGAGGAATATGGGGAGGTGAGAAATCCCGTGAAAATTTAAATTATTTTGACCTGTCAGTGGCAAACCAACGAAATGGACGCCTGAAAATGTCGCAAACATGGAGGAACGAATAACTCATTCGCCCAAAAGAATTCATCTGAAAGCTTTCCCAGCAAGTAGATTTTTCCTATCGAACACGCCAATTGATTTCTAAAAAGGATCTTCACAAATTTCGCTACGTGCAAGAACTTCGGCCTCTCAAAACCGTATTAATTCTCGATTAATCGATGCATTCATTCGACAATATGAAATGTCAAGGGAAGTGGCATTGTAATTAAACAATTGGAAGAACATTTGCTATAGAATGTAAGCTCTTCTGTAAATTTTACTTGCTATTATAATTAAATTCATTATTCTTCAAATTGTTAGAATAACATAACCTATAGCGTGTGGTTACTTTTATTGCAAACATATTTTTTTTAATAAAAAAAAATTCATAGCACTCTAGAGAAGAAAAATTCTTGATCAGATCGTATCTTATATTGCCAACATATTTTTTTATTTAAAAAAATCTCAAAGCACTTTAAAGGAGACAAAATCTTGATCATATTGTATCTTTTATTGCCAACATATTTTTTTTTTAATAAAAAAAAAACTGAAAGCACTCTAGAGGAGAAAAAATCTTGATCATATCGTATAATAATAGTCTTATAAATTTCAAACAAATGTAAAAAACAATTAATTCAAAAATGTTTCACCACGGGTTAAGTGAGAAATTAATTAAACATATATGTAAAAAACAATTTCTTTTCTAAAATAATAAAGGAAAAAAAAAATACATTTTAGGAAAAGTTCATTAATTAATAAAACTATATTTTATAAGAAAAACATTTACACCAATTAAACAATGCATTCACACATATAAACTTTTCTTATATATTTCCATAGAAACTAGCTTACAAACAAAAGAATTTGTAAGCACATTTCTAAATCAAACCAAATCATATATATATTATAATACATACTGTACAAGTACATAAAGCAGAAATATATAGATAGTTCAGTTTTTGTTTTACTTGAAGAAAATGCAAGAACTTAAAATAACTATGAATTAATGAATCCTTTTTTTTACTTATATAATCTAAGAACATATTCGTAGAAGTGACTTTACATTAAACAAGAATATAATTGTACATCCCGATAGGGTTTTTTCAGGGCTTAAATGATTATATATAATTGTACATTCGACCAAGTGAATTTAAATAATCGTAATCGATTATTTTATACTTTCCTATTATTTTTTTATTAAATGTTTGTCTTTTGAAAATATATAAACTTTGAATTATTATATATATATATATAATCTAAAATCCCCATCTACCATAATGGTGGTGTAGGGGTAACTTTGAATTATTAAGATATAAAAATATCAAAAATAATAAAAAAAAAAACATATCGATCATTTAAAACAACAAAATTATTAATTATAATCAATAAAATACATATTTTTTTAATTATATTATAATTGTTGTTTAAGTTAAATGGAATATGAAAATTAATTTTAATTATAGCAAAATTAAAATGCAATCAATAAATGTAAACATTAATGTTAAAAGAAAATATTTTTTTAAAATATGTCATGTTTGGAAATAAATTTTACAATAATTGAATTATTAAAAAAAAATTAAACATGTGATTTTACCTAATTGTTTAAACATGTTTCACCAAATGTTAAGTGAGAAATTAATTCATGAATTATTATTTCTTTCTTAATCTTATCCTCTTTTACCCGTATTGGCTTTCACACTATCGATTTCGAGTTATAATCAAGCAAAATGGAAAGATCTAGTCGTAGTTGTGAGGGGATCAGATCGAGCCGAAAAGATCGATGCATAAAGGATAACTTAGCTCGAGTAATGTGAAGTGTTGTATAATAATTTGGATGAAAATTCTTTACTGTGATGAAATTTATTTTTAAAGCGAAGTAAGGAATTTTCATTTTCACCTACATCAATTCGATAGATTGATCCGCAAAGATCGATCTTTATCTATCATTCAGTAAGATTGATCTGATCCATCACAAGCAAAGATCGAGCAGCTCAATCTTTCCCATCACTAATAATAATCATAAATAACAAATGGCGCAACCCCGCTAGGAACATATTTTGTACTACAGATGAGCCACAATAGTTTGGTCGCGGTCGAGGGGTTGTCTGTACCCTCTCATATAGAATATTGTTACTACAAGATATACACCTCCCATATAGTTATATTTAGAATTCTTTTTCGGCCCATAAGAGCCTTCAATGTAATTTTAGTAGCAACAATTCAACAGCTTTGGGTTTAAATAAAAAGTAAATAATAAGGTTATATTTACTTTAGGGTAGCTACATTGAATTCACAGCCATGTTTGATAACAGTAAATACTGATCACCAATATGCGATTGTGTTTAATTAAAAAAATAAACACTATTTGATTGAAAACTGTTTTCCTATAGACTGCTTGGACTCTTTTTGCAGTAAAGTGCTAAAAAATTAAAAAAATGTCTAATTAATAAAAATAATATAATATATAGAAAAAAATGTAATTTGTTTCTCAATGCCAGAGTGTTGAAATGACCAGGTATACATAGGGATTTTACATAAAAAAATAAATTTTTTGTTTGTGCCTTTTCGGTAAGCATGGTGTCGTGGAAACTTCTGGAATATTCAAGAAGCAAGCGTTTTTTTTCGATTTTTAAATTCGGAACACATTTTAATTCCTGTAATTTTTTTCTAAAATTAACAGGGAAGCAGAAATTTGAATAAAATCCCTATATAACCAAGAAGCGTTAACATCTTTTAATATCATATTTCATGAAAATGGAGAATTTAAATAAAATTGTTCAATTCTAGGCATTGTGATATATATTCATGAAAATAAGGTTTGTATTTTATAATAAAGAAATGGATTAAATCATTTTAGAAGAAAAGTTTTAATCACACAGTATTATAACAATAACGTATGTAACATTTTTCTCTTTTTTTATATATTTTTTTGTATGATTTAAAATAAAGAAAACATCTATAGTAGAATTTGTTTGAATCATACATACAATGTAAGTTTTTAAAAAATATTTATTGATTGCATTCTAAATAAAATTACTTTTTTTATAATGAAAGTAAATAAAATATATTTTTGCAATAATGTAAAGTTAGACTTACATTCAAATAAATCAAAGTAAGTTCTACTCTTGCTCAACGTCATGCTTTTGTTTCTTATTCTTCTTCTTCTTCTTTTTGGGAACTTCATCACTATCAGCACCTCCGTTTGTGTTATTCAAATCGCCGTTCTTCTCTGTACCATTCGTTTCCTCCTCGGCTGACTTCGACTTGCGTTTCTTCTTCTTCGACTGCTCCGTCTTTTGTTTCTGCTCGAATTCTTCCATCGCTTCCTTCATGACGTCGATGTTTTTCTTGGGGATGTCGCCGCACTCGTAGAACTTGAGGCGGTCTTCGACTTGCTCCCGGAGCTTCTCACCGAAGATGCTCGATTGGGACTCGGCGAAGCAATCGATTCTGGAAGCGATTGAGCATTTGTTGGCTAAATAACGGGAAATCCGTCCTTTGTTTTTGGTCCCGGCACGGCCGATATACGTGGAGTGGAACAACAGACCGTATTTCGGGGTGTTTCCTCTGACTTTCAGAGCCCTGAACAACGCCTTCTCGGCCCCCAAAATTTGAACTGTCGAAGCCGGGTATTTGGCTAAGTTCGTCAACGATCCGGCGTGCGCAATCAATCTGGCACCGACTTGATCTCCGATTAGTGTTTGGAGGTTGGGCGCCACGTCCGACATTTTCTTTTTCAGATATTCAGAAAGCTCTTTACGGTAATCGGCTAGTGAAATAACCCTAGCTGCGAAAATTTCGATATTTTGCAAATCGATTATGCTGATGTCCATTCCCATTGAGGATCTCGAGGCGTCAAGAATTGCCTTCGCTTTACCGGAGTCCATAACGATTTCTTCGAGGCCTTCCAGTGATTCTTCTGTTAGATCTTTGCGGTTTTTGATAAACTTGGCCAATTTTGCGTAGGTGTAATTTTCAGGTACGATTTTTACAAGTTCTGGAAAATGGTACGAATACCATTCACTGAAAACAAAAATAATATTAACATTATCAAACTGTGTAGGCTTACACGATTAGTATTTTTTATATATATATATATATATATATATTTTTTTTTTGGGCAAGGTCCCACTAATGGTTTGGGAAATACTGCTCTAGATGAGAAAAGGTCTCGATCATAAGGTATACTTAAAAAAGTTAATCCTACTTACCGTATTCTCATAGAGAATGTATTAATATCTTTATCCAATTGATCCAATAAAGCTATACTCTGTATAATCATATTATCGACCCTGTGCACGTTGAACTTAACCTTCGCTCTGGAATACGAATGCCCCAAACCTAATTGCGCCACGCCAGAACTCTGCAGCGTGAACCCTTTAACCAAATTATGGAAATGATGACGAACACCCCTAATAATCTCCGGAACGGCCCCGATGTGCGTGCAGGTAATCTGCAAAGCCTCGGTGATAGCCGCTCCGAGTTTAGGGTCGTGAACTCCCAGGGTTACATTCTTTTTCTTCGGAATGGAAATGTCGATGAAGTGCTGGAGGTCCTCGGTGGCGATGCCCTCAGAAACTGCGTTGACATTTTCCAATGCCGTAACGGCCGTTTTGAACGGGGAGAAACCGACCAGTTTCACGACGCTGTTGAAGCGACCCAGATCGGTGACAGCCTCCTCGATTTGAGGCAACAGCATCCCGATCTCCTCGAACTCCACTACTTTGAAGAGAGCGTAGCCGGCGGCATGCTCGTACAATACAAATAATTTCGACTGAAATTCAAATAATTTTTTTATACATACATATATTTTTGTGGAAAATAAAATTACATCAAATAATCAATGGTTGAGGCTTTTATTTCAAGAAACACTATTTGTAAATAAAACAAGTTTTTTTTTCAGTTTCACAAAATTTATTATAGAGACACTGCTACAATTGTTTTTGCCAACACAATGACATAATTGTAATATTTATTTTGCTTGTTAATCCATGTTAGCCGAAACAATATTATTAATTATGATGATTAATTGTATCACCTCACACTGAGAAGTAGAGAGGAACATATAACGATGTTATATAAGACTAAATAAATAAAATATTGTAGACACTACTACAATTCTTTCACAAATACAGTGGTTTATTAAGGGGCTGTATTCCTGAAATTGGTCGTACGTTTCAGTCATACAAAAACTGTCATTTAGACAGGAATTTGCATGTGAATTTGACTTTGACAGTTGTGTACGACCAATTTCAGGAAAAAGGCCTCAGTTGTAAGCGAAACAATACCTAATATAATAGATTACAATTTGTTATATATCTATGATTCTATATCTTCAAAATTAACGAGCTTTTATAATTTATATTTAGCACAATAAAATACTTTAACAAGATACATTTTATTTCTAAATCCAACAGCATTTCTTTAATAAAACCAAATATAAACTGTATGTATTTTATTAGTAAAGGGCTCATTCAATTAGTAATATCGATGATAAAAATATTAAGTATTGTTTTATATATATTATATATAAAAATATATAATAATATAAATATATATGTTATTTATATAAATATATATAAATATATATATATATATCAATGACCCTCTACCCATATGGGTGTAGGGTTAAGTATTGTTGTTTTAAAGAAGTTAAAATTTAGAAATTCTAAAGACTTACTAACCACCTTACATTTCACAATATAAATAAAACATAGATTGTAAATTGAAAAAAAAATCAATAAATATGCAATTTAGATCAAAACATTTGGGGCTACTATTCTGTAAGAAAAATGTTAAGTTTAACATGTACGTTATATTATATCATCACAATCTAAGCAAATTTTGTAATAAATACATATACATAAAATATGAAATTAATTAATAACATATATGTTAAACTTAACATAATAGCTCAGATTGTTTCTGTTAAAATATTTAAGATTTATTTTAAACGAAAAACATACTTTTTTCATGAGTATGTTAGAATTGTAATATTTATTTTGATTGTTTAAACACAAAATGCCCATGTGGTTTCTTCGAGATATAGGTTATGTTTATTTATTGAAATTACTCTTCGAAAGTAATTAAAGAATTTTTTAACTTTTATCGTATATCGCTCCCTTACCATTTGTTAAGCCTTTCTTATGACGAATAAACACAAAAACATTCACAAGACGAGGAGGACGCGACGTGACCACGCGGCCACGGATTGTTTTTGGGAGAAGATGGCGTCCCCTTTTCCCTTACGTAGAAAATTTGTCCTGACGAAAATCAGTGGCGTACCATGAACGTGTGCTCTTGGAACAGTTCTAAGATTGGAGCAGTGATTTTTTATGTTACAGAAGCGGAAAGGAAAAGTGAAAAGAACTTTATTAGAAATGTGGGACTAAAAAAAAGCAGAACTGGATTCTGTGATATCATCAAACCTTTCTCTTCCACATACATACGGAGCTATTCCTCATGGGAAATGTTACGTTTAACGTGTATGTTATTCTATGTAAATAAATATCTATTGAAAGAGCTGCTTAGACTGTGATGAGAAAAATAACGTACACGTTAAAGTTAACAGAATAATAGCCCCCATATTCGTCATATTACATGTTTGCGAATATGGCGAAACTTAGCATTGTTGAAATTGTGAATCGTATTTGAATCGTATACTGTGTTTGATTTCTACTTTAATTCGTTTTTGTTTCGTTTTGTGCTAGTTATATTACTTTAAAAGACTCTTTTTTGCATTAAATTATAGATAACGTATTATAAGAGCATCAACTTTTGTAATAGATATTTAATCATAGAATGTGACTTTATTAATATCCTAAACGTTAGATGTAACATTTCCTACAGAAAATAGCTCCGAATATATGGGCCGCCTCACAATAAAACGGGAATGAAAAAATTAAATCATAGGATTGAAGACGAACACTCAATCGCCCGAGAACCATAGATGTCAATTCACATGCGGAGAACGGAACATTTCGCCCGAGAATCATAGATTTTAATATACATGCCGAGAACGGAATATTATAGTTTATGGAACAGTAAATTCTATGTAGTAGTGTAGTATCTATGAAAGGAGTGCGCACATCTTTAATAAAGTTCATGGACAGTGTCGACTCTCAATTAAACTCTAAGATTTCTATTATTCTATGTAAATCACTTTCTCTGTCAAAGTAATGCATTTACAATAATTATAATGTAAGATAAAATCAACAAAGATATTCCGAAAAGTTATATTTCTTCTCTATAAAATAAGTAATAAATCTTCAAGATAATGACCAAAGGGATTATTCTAAACTTCTATAATTAAAGGTAAAAATACACACATAAATTTATATTCCTGTTATGATTCATTATTACTATTATTTGCTCTCATTCTTGATAAATTTATATTTAATTTTGTAGGTTTACAACATAAACAAGAATCCCAGATTGTTACATGAAATTATATATAAAAATGGCATTGTACTAATTCAACCTTGAACCTTTCTTGTAGGATTTCTTAATATATGTGATGAGCTCTACACATCTTATTGTACAGGTAATGAACTAGCTTTATTTTGCAAAATCGTATTATATCTTTCTACCACTTATATTACTCAAAACTATGAAAATATATATACTTTTGTTTACGTCTGCTTCAGGTTAGGCGAAGATTTACGGTGATGTTTTTTTTTACATTTTTTCTTATGTAACCTATTAAAAAATTGTATGACTGTAAGGGATTGAAAAACCTGAAATCAAGAATAATTTTCATGTGCATACAAGAGTTTACTAAATATACAGCGAAGTTCGAAATTTCGTAACTCACACTGGATAATTCGTTCACCTACGAAACATCTTCTGTTCACAATCATTTCTTTATTTAATTTGGAATTTTATTCTTGCTGAGTTAACCACGTTTAACAGTTTTCTACTGAATATACAGGCTGGAAAGTTCGAAATCTCGTAACTCACACTGGATAATTCGTTCACCTACAAAACATCATGACGGAAACATCTTCCTTTTACAATCATTTCTTTATTTAATTTGGAATTTTATTCTTGCTGAGGTAACGACGTTTAACAGTTTTCTTGTTTTTTAATGTATTTAATGATTTGAATTAAATGTTTTATTAAATGTAAATAAAAATATCACACAAATCAAAAAAAAAAAATGTCAAAAAAGAACAAACAACTAAAACACTCCCCTCAAATTGAAATCAAAGATACGAGTGTGAACTGTGACATTTGCAATAAGAGATTGATTGTCCAACAAAAGCAGCCTTAGGCTGCATTTGAAAACGGTTCATGTTATGTTCAAATGCAACGTTTGTTCTAATTTAATAAAAAGAAATTAAACATTGCTTCTTTAACATTGTCATGATATGAGAAATTAATTTTGTATTCCTTATTTCAGATATTCAGTATTCAAATCATCCGTGTGTTTCAAAACATTCCTTTCAAAAGATTGATATATTTATAATAATAATATAAAAATGGATCTTAATCCAGTATTAGAAAATTCTTCACAAGTATGTGGTAAGGAAAATGATGAACCAAATTCAGAGGAGAATATTGACAGGTAAATTACATATTTTTTTTCTGTTTTAGTATTTATTTGTTGTGTTTGTAAAAGTCATATACAGAGAGGTTTTTTTATTAGTATACATTAAGGGAAGTTTATACCTGCAAAACGCGAGTCAAACACAATGTGTGTATGTTTAATTGCTTATTTGGCATATGTGTGTTCAATTGCGTGTTATAGGCAACTAAACACACATACATCAATGCGTTTGACTCGCGTATCTTGCAGGTATACATATGGGAAATATATACTGTTAAAAAAAGCTCTCTGTATATACAAACATCTTTATTCAGACAACAATATTGCATAAAGTTAAATATAAATGTATGTAATTTATATTTACGCAACAAGAAAAAATATTGTGCTGGTTTTTCCGGGCTATCGATCTATCCCCTATAAGTCATATACAAACATCTTTGTTCAGATAATATGATAACAAAAATTTACCAAATTTGTAATAACAGTATGTACAGTTGTGATAGTAGTTTCTCATAGGTCTTTCTGCCTAAAAATCATATTTATTTAGATTTATAAAAATAAATAAATATTTATTTATTTATTACAGTTCTCCTTATGTAAATGAAGAATCGTCTATATCCAGTGAACCAACCGGATACGTTCCAGGCGAATCGTCATTACTCAGAATGTTACTATTAGCAAATTCCAAAACCAGCAAAAATCATCAGGCTGACAAGAAACGCCGGGATTCTCCCGACAAAAAAATCCCCAAGAAACGACTAAAAAAAAGAGAAAACCTCGAATGCGAAATCTGTAAAAGAAAATTCAACTACCGCACCAATCTAAGAACGCACGTCAAACACGTCCACATGCAGATCAGATTATTCAATTGCATCGTCTGCAAGAAGAGCTTTTGCACGAAAAGCAACCTGGCGATGCACATGACGACCCACGACAACAGCATCCATTTCGATTGTGACGAATGCGACAAGTCGTTTTACTACGCGTGCGTGTTGAAAAAACACAAACAACTCAAGCACTCCCCCGCAACTGAAATCAAAGACAAGAGCGTGAACTGCGACATTTGCAATAAGAGGTTGTCTAGCGATTCGAGCCTCAGGCTGCATTTAAAGACGGTTCATGTTATGTACAAATGCGACGTTTGTTGTAAGCGATTTGAGGAAAAGAGAGATTTAGATGAGCACAATTGCTGGAACATAAGTAAATTGATCCATTACTTGAAGAAGTACATTAAGAAATCGGAATTAAGTGAAATTCTGGAAACAACGGAATCGGGAAAAAAGGAGTATTGTTGCAATACTTGCGATGAAAAATTCCCAGCGTACTTGTTGTTAATCAAGCATTTAGAAATGCACAAGAATTCCAATGAATCCTCGGTTAATGGAAGTATAAAAAGTGAGCATTTGGAGGATTCCGCTGAACAAAGCAGTGGCGAAGAATTAACCAAATGTGAAATCTGTGATAAAACATTTACACAATCGTATAGCGTGAAAAAACATATTTTAGCAGTTCATATGAAAATTAAGAGATTTGGTTGTAATATATGTAAGAAGCGGTTTACCATAAAAGCATCTCTGGAGACGCATAAAAAGATTTTTCATAGAAACAAGAACGCTCGTCCTTATAAATGCCGCATTTGTAATAATTCATATAGGCACAGCGGAAGTTTAAGTACACACATGAAGATACACTGTCTGAAGAATACGGAATGATAATTTATATATGGGGTGTCCAATTAAAACCACAAATTAAATGCATATGGATTTCCAATTAATGGATTGATATTAAATTTAGTGATGGACAAGATCTGAAAGATCGAGTTGATCAGAAAGATTGACCTGATTAGGAAGATTTAGTCAATCCGAAAGATCGAGCCAATTTGAAAGATCGAGTAAAGTTGTAAAAGATATATAATTTCATTGATTACAGTAAATAAAGGTTCTTTTATTTTTATCTATAGAGTGAAAAACTGAAAATTGCGGGGATTTAGCCCCACCTACCCTACTTGTAATTAATATGTAGACCATTTAACGCTGTGTTAAATTTAGCAAAAAACGGGCCAAAAATAGCAATACATGTGATTTAAAATTGTGATGTAAATCAATTTTGAATTAAATAAATTTGAAAATCATAGAATAGTGTGCCCGCAACAGATTCTAGGTACCTGTTCCGCGAACGGTGATTTTCCATCCGTTCCGGCCGTTCCAAACAAACGAATCATAGATGAAAACCTAATACTTATTTGGAACAAATTTTCGAAATACCAAACATTCCTCACACCGGTAACCTTTTCGAAATGTCAAACATTTAGTAACAAAGAACGATAGTGTTTCCATGTCCGCCGTATGTGTCATCGGATCGTCAAACAGAGAGAGAGACGAGAATTGAGTAATTGCGAAAATAATTTGAGAATCCAGGAAGTGTTGATGCGTCCTGTGTATTGTGCAAACGCTGATGTAAAAATTGGATGGGAAAACGCACAGGATGCGTTGAAGTGTGCCGAGAATTTATATTAAAAAAAAATATTATCCAGACGGAGGAGGAATAAAACGCGTTGATAAAAATTCGATTAGGTTTGGTTTTGTTGGGTTTCAATCAAAATGCCTCACGGTAGCAGCAGGTCCCGTTCGTATAATTTCACGTATGTGAGCAGCTGTTACAAGTACTTAATATTTATACTCAACTTTATATTTTGGGTGAGTTTGTTTTTGTGTTTACCTGTCAAAACATTTAATTCAATTTGTATTACTCATTAACTGATAATCAGGGCTATTACGTACAAATAAAAATGTTAAATTTAACATCTACGATATCATTATCCTCACAATTTTTATATAAGTATTAATTACAAAAATTGCTTTGACTGTGATAATTTTTTTTTTGTAATCTTTTTCCTTTCTACCGTTAGGTGACTGTGTAATGTGTATGTTAAATTTCACATAAGGAATAGCTCCAATTAATTGTTAGTCTTGTTAATTTTGTTTTTAATTATACAGAGTTTTATAACTTCAACAAAATTACATGCAAAATGGGATTATTCTGTAAGCAAAATGTTAAATTTGACATATACGATATTTAAATAATAATATTAATTACAAAACTTGCTTCGACTGTGATGATAAAGAATAACGTGTATGTTAAATTTCACAACGAACACGTTGAGTCAACTGATTTGATATGCCGAATGTATGATTGTATGCTAACCAAAATTAGGCAATGTTTTGTGGTTTAAGACTCAAACACGTACAATTGTATTTTTTATATATAACCTTTATTAACAGATATATTTATATATACAAAATAATGAAAAATGTATAATTAATATCCGTTAATATTTTTTTTTGTATTTTAATTAATACATTTTGCAAGTTTGTTTATTACAAGAATTAATTGTAGACGGGTTATGTTTTGAAATCTGTTGCCTATTCATATTTCGCGGATTTTATTTTTCGGTGTTGCACGCCGTGTTTTAAAACCGGGGTAGTGCAATATATCATAGCTCTTATTTAATGCGCCCTGTTTCTGTGTAAGCAGAAAACACTGTATTAAGCTCTCGATGTTGCAGAGGATACAATGTATTGTTTTTCTCAGATAATACAGATTTATACAGTAGTAGTAGTGTTTGATTAAAAAGTGTTTGCTACACATTGCGATAATTACAGCTTGTTTATTTATTTGTTTATAATGTAATTTGGAATAAAAGTTGATAAATCTGTGCACACATTAAATTACAAACGTGGTTTACCGAGAAAAAGTGTAAGCCCTTAATATACACTCTATAAGAAAAGAGGCGTTAATTAATTTTCAGGAAAAAAAATTATACTTTGTGTTTTCTTTTTCTGCAGCTTGCTGGTGGATTGCTCATTGGAATAGGCCTTTACGCTTTCATCGATAAATACCAGCTAATAGGATCAGTCCGTTTGGAAAACATCTACGATGTCATCCTCAACATTTCCTTGGTGATGATCATAGCCGGTGGTGTTATTTTTACCGTTAGTTTTGCCGGTTGTGTTGGAGCATTAAGAGAAAACACATGTCTATTAAAAATTGTAAGTAGCTACATTCACCTCACACTGAGAAGTAGAGAGGCACATATAACGACGTTATATAAGACTAAATAAAAATAAAGCAGCTACGTTGTATTATGATTATTACTAATTTTATAATTTTTTTTTTTAGTATTCACTTTGTCTTCTGGTGTTTTTCTTATTGGAAATGGGAATAGCCATAATGGGTTTCGTCTTTCCTCAATCGATGCAGTCCATGCTGGAGGAGAATTTCACAGATAAAATAATTCACACTTATAGAGATGATCCGGATTTGCAAAATTTCATTGATTTCGCACAACAAGAGGTGTGTCATTGCTTGAAACTACAATTTTTTTGCAGCTAGTAGAAAAAAAATCTATTCTTTAATGCACTCACATTAAAAAAATCATACTACCTGAAAATAATCACCAAATGCAAACAAAGTGTGGGGTTACTAACCTATAATATTAGTTTTAAATATAATTTATAATATATTTTCTTTTCATACAGTTTCGGTGTTGCGGATTAAGTTCGGAGGGTTACGTCGATTGGTCGAAAAACGAGTACTTCAACTGCTCGTCGCCCAGCGTGGAGAAATGTGGAGTTCCATTTTCTTGCTGTATAAATGCAACTGACATCAGTTCGGGTTTGGTGAATATTATGTGTGGTTATGGAGTGCAAACATTATCCGTAAGTAAAAAAGGAATTGCTTTGTATGTTTAAAAATCGGTGACTAATATATGAGTTTCATTCTGTCTACACATTAAGGTGGCGGAGGCAAGTAAGAAAGTGTGGACGTCGGGCTGCATAGAAGTAGTCCGGCATTGGGCGGAGCGGAATCTCTACACAATAGCAATCATAGCCCTGGGGACGGCGCTGTCTCAACTGCTGGTGATTTACCTGGCGAAGAGCCTGGAGGGCCAAATAGACCTTCAAAAATCCAGGTGGGCCAGTTGAAATATTGCTTACACGACAGCAGCATTTACAACAATGGGACCTAGGGTGCATTTGTAAATAATTATAGTCGGTCGGCCATGTTTAATTTGTTTGTTTTTCATCTTCAGATGTGTGTATAACATATTAATTCGAGTGCAAAATGAAAAATTAAAAGGATTGTGTATTATATGAAAAGAAAAAAATATATATAAGAAGCTAAATGTTGATGTACATAAGATATGTTCAATAATTCTTATTGGAATACTTTACTTAAATTGGCGCAAAATCAATAAAGTAGTTGATTTGCTTTATGAAAAATTTAAGCACCTTTTAAAAATCTAACAGTTGAACTAGAAATATTTTTATTTATTTAGTCTTATATAACATCGTTACTTTTCAGTGTGAGGTGACAAGAAATATAAAAAAAAATGTTTATTGCTTGCAAGAATATGGCCATGACGCAAGCATCTAGAAGATTTCACTTATTAAATTTGCATTAAACTTCGACACCCAATACGGGTAAAAGAAGATACGATTAAGAAAGAAAGAAATTTGCATAAAAAAAAGCTAAACGTTTATTACCATTTTGCCGTTTTGAATTTTAATTAAAAGCTTTTCACATCTTCGGGAATTATAAAAAAATAATATGTCAATTTATTTAACTATTTTCACTGTAGAGATTATCTAAGCTTTTTACATCTTTGAAAATTATTAAGAACTTCATCGGACACCTGAAAGGTTATAAGGATTCGAGAAGAAGAAAATTATCTCTGTTTTATATCAATTCAATTCATTCAATCATTTTACGCCCAATTTTAAAAATCTTAAAACAGATCTGTTGTAAAATCTGACTGAGTGAAATGGATATTAACATCAATATCGTTTTAATATTGATGCATCGTTATGTGTGAACATTTATTTAGTAGGTTGGGATTTACTTTACTTTTCACATTTAATACACTTTGTATCAATTCCGCAAAAATAGGCAATAGATGGCGTTTGCGTTATCTTTTCAATTATGTGTTTCGCATTCATGTTTAATTAGTCGTGTGTTGCAAACAATTTTCTTTTCACATTTACTATACACTAAATATTTGATACACTTTGTATAAATTTCGTAAGGTGAAAGATAGCGCTTGCGTTATTTTTCCAATTATATGATTCGCATTCTTGTTTAATTAGCCATGTGTTACAAAAAATTGGTTTCAAAGATCACATTGTTTTCAGCATATTTTATTATTGCAAATTTTTCTAAAATATAAATTGTAAACACCCTAGTGGTAAATTGTTTTTTAGTTATAATGTTTTAAAGTAATTCAGAAGTATATGACAAAAGTTATATTAATGTAATTATTTAAATATACAGGGTGCGTTTTTTTCCGCATTCTATATGGGAATCTCGGAAATAGATAAGAGATAGAGAAAAGTTTTAATTGGCAAAGAGGAGTAGTTTTGTGAGTTGAACACAATGGCATTTAGAAAATCTATTCTAATGATGTAAAAATAAAATAAAGTTTCAACTAGCAATAATCGCACTTCGGAAAACCCTTATGAGTTACAATATCGTTTTTGTTTTCCTAGGTGCGATTATTGCTAGTTGAAACCTTATTTTTACATAATTAGATTTTACGAAGTGCGATCATTGCTAGTAAATATAAAATATGGTTTCCCTTTAATAACAACATATATTTGTGTCATTTCTCATAAATTAATATCAACAGAAAACAAATATTTTGTATTTTCTCGTAAAAATTTCTAGAACTCTCTTCTTTACAGTTTTCTTTTATAATTTTTAATAACCAAGAAGTTAATTTGAAAAAAAAATGTTACTTATCCTTTGTATATTCGTAAGGGGCTGCGATGGCTTAGCGGTTGAGGTGCTGGTCTTAATTGTTTGGAAGTGCGGGTTCGAGTCCTGTCCAAGGCGAGACTTTTCTAATGAAGAGTTTTCGTCCAGGAGTCCATGGGTGTTGGTGATTATTCTCATCTTCGGCTCGGAATTAGTTAATTCAAAATATAGAAAAAATATATAAAATTTGTGATGATGGCTTAATGGCCAGTCCGTGTTCATCCTCAATCCTTAAAAATCCTTAAAAAAAAGTATATTTAAAATTTCAAATTGGGGGACAATCACACAATTCATTTTACGACCAGTCCAATCGGGATCTGGAATCAAACCAAGAAGCTGGCTTGACACTTAACCTGTGGAATAAAATGTCACTTTTGACATTTTTCGAAATATCCAGTAAATCTTGATTTTTTCAAAAAATTTCTAAATGCCATACAAATGAGCTCAGAAAACTGCATTTCTTTGCCAATTTAAATATCTATCTCTATTTATCATATAGTATATAACCATATATTTTATGATTTATAAGATTCCCATAGAGGAGAAAGATAAAAATGCATCCTTTATAAAATCATTTAAATCCCCATAATACCCTCTCGGGTGTTGGGAATGGAATTAAGACGGTGCTTAAATTTTATATAAGAGAAAAACATTCCTAATTTGAGCATATTTTATTTTTTTAATTTTGCACTCTTATTAAAAACATAACCGTATATCATTGTCTCGTTCGTCTGTTTGTGAAACGTACATTTCGGTTGGATGTGCGCGGAATTCCATGTACTCAAGAAAACCGCATTCGACTGCTTCGAGTTTCCGTTATATCATTTTTGTCATTATCATCATCACGTGTTAGGTGTAATTTTGTGTATTCCGAGATTTTTGTTTTTCCATATTCCCGGTGGCATTTACTTGTTTCCATTTGTTTATAGTGATGTAGTAAGGTTGAGGAGGGATTTTTTTTTTTTAGAAAGAAAGATTCTAATCTTATATATATTTTTATACCTTTGAGATATTCTATCTAGTCTAAATAAATAGAAAAAAAAAAGAGTTATAATAAAGAAGTACACACGCAAACAAAATGATAGTTGAAGTAAATAAAATAAATAAACGGATGTAATCACAGAACAATCAGAATTAATTCTGATTAATTTTTAAATCATTGAGGGCAAAGTTGATTATTTATAGAATTGATTTATATGAAAAATACAAAAGCTAATGAAAGCTTAATTTGAAAATACCTCAACTCGATATAAAAATAGTTAATGAATTATTATTCATAAATTTATGTTTTGAATTATGTCATGGGAATGCTTAAATGTGGAAATGATTTATTAATTATTTTCAAATCATTTTTATTTAATATGCTTAAATCAACATTTGATAAACGAAAGTAATCGATTATTGAAATAATCTATTTTGCCTATCACTACTTCGTAGTAAATTTGCTATATTGGTATAAAGAATACATTTGATAAATTTTTATACCGCTTAACACTTTATTTCATTTTGACTAATTTCAACTAACTTAGTTTAATAAATATTATTGTGTAGCTAAGTTCGATAATGATTATTATGTAGTCACTATCAAACTATGTTTATATGATAAACAATATTAACAGGTTGAGCACTATGGCTATTTGGTAAAAATAAAAAGTAATAATAATATATTTATTTATCACAGAAAAAAAAAAAAATCCTCGACACCCAATACGTGTAAAAGAGGATAAGATTAAGAAAGAAAGAAAGAAAGAAAAAAAAATACAAAATGAAATATTATGAGTGTATGCGAAGTTCAGTCAGTTTAAATTGTTATTGATTTTCCACTTTATCTATGAAAAAAGAAACATAAATATAATTGCAACATGTGAGAAAAAAAGAAAATACCAGAAAAACGATGGGGTACACTGGTACTTGTGTCCAATAAAAAAGTCTTCAGTTTTTTTTTTTTTATAAGGTTAGAAAACAGCTATCAGTAGCCTAGTACCAGCCTTCAATAGTGCGAGGCCGTAGCGGAAACATAAGCAGTAGAGATTCGATAATAAAGTAAATTGAATTGAAATTGATATATTTGAATACGCTTGGCCCAGCCAGGTTGATATGCATTGATATTTTGAAAGTTCCTCCAGCAGATATCGGTAACCGCCATGGCGCTCAACCTGTTAAATTACATTAGTTAAAATTAATCATAGTAAAATAAAGTGTTGAGTGATTCTGATTATTCTGTGATGTAATGATAAAAAGTAATTTTGAAAGAAGGTGTAGTCATTTAGGTTATGTTCAGAAATTGGTAGCATCGTTGATTTTTTGTTCGGGAATCGGAGTAATTACCGTGCCAAAAAAATAAAAAATTGAAGATATTTTTTTAAGTAAGTGCGAAGAAACAAAGCCTCTCGAATAATATTATATCTCTCTTTCTCTTGAATAAAAATGAATAAAAGGCTGAGTTAAAATAAAATATACCTGATAGTATTGTAATAAATAATTATTAAAAGAAGAAATTTATATCATTAAAAGATATAAATTTCTTCTTTTAATAATTATTTATTACTGACTGATAAAAAAAATGTTGTGTTTTTACAAAATTATTTGATTATATTGTATATATCGATGGAAAGCCGATGTTACTTTTCCTCTGTTATTCACTTATTTCGTTAAGTGTAAAAGCAGACTGTATAATATTGGTCTTAATTGTGGAATAAATTAATTAAATAGAAAAAAAAAAATTAATTCGTTTGTTTATATTTTGACAAAATTCCAAATTTATTTGACAAGTTCAATATTTTCAATATTTAAAAATATCAGTAATAAAACTTCATTGCTGTTAAAGCAAGTATAGAACTATTTACAGAAAACATAATTTGGTCACATTAAAAAAAAAAATACAGACTGTATGGTACTCTAAATTTGGTTGCATTAAAAAAAAAATAATACAGACTAGACTGTATGATTTATAAATAATTGTTATTAAAATACATTGTTTTAAAATTTATTCAATTAAATAAATTATTTGCTTTTTAATATTACATACTATCAGGGATAATTTTACTTAAAATTCCGCTGTCTCAAATTATTAACTAAACTGTGTTCAATTATCTAATTTCTTCTTCAATTATTGTGAACATTTATATAAAAAAAAAATGTATACAGAGTGATTACAATTTTGAGAAAATGATTAGAGATAACACAGCTAATAAATTAAATTTAAGTGTTTTTATTATTCCAATAGAAAAACGCGTTTAACAATCTTGATTTAATTGAAGAGATTTTTGTGTGTGCTGATATTAAAATCACTATATTTAAATCATGATTAAAAAAATACAAAAAAATATCTACTCAATTTGCAGACATAATTGATTAAATAAATCTAATATTTATTCGGTTAACCTAAAACTATTTAATAAATTAATAATAATAAAGAGAATTTATTTAGTATTTTTGCTATATATAAAAAAAGTTTTTTTAGAAAGATTCTAATCTTATATATAGTGGACGAAACAACGATTCTCAGTTGTCTACCTTGTAGACTCGAATCATTGACGATGCCACATGAAATTAGGCAAAAGATGGCGCTTGCGTCGTCTTCCATTTATTATAAAATAATAATATTGATTAATTTATATCATTTGAAAATTAAGCAAATATTTCAAGTGTAATAAATTACACATTATTTTTATTTTATTGAAAATTAAACATTTTCAAGTTATTAATAAAAGTTAATTAACTGATAAACAATGTAAAACTTTCAATCGTGCAAAGCATAGATGGCGCTTTGAAATTTATTCAGCACAAAATAAGGGTCCTTTAAATTTATATTTATAAAATATTACTCTTCACCAACTTTAATCTAACCAATTGCACTGTGGTAAATGGGAGCGAATAATACTAAATAAGGGTAATTTAAGTTTAGATTTATAATGCATTACTATTCACCAAGTTTAATCTGGCAACTTTCACTGTGGGGGGATTTTTAGTTTCTTTGATGTCTGCAAATTGAATTAAAAAAACGTACATTAGGTGTAATTATTCCAAAACAATTTCTTCCATTTTTAAATAAGCAGCAATATTCTGCACAAATCGTTCTAATTCTCCTAATTGTTTTCTTTCACTCTGTATACGTTACTACTATAGATCTAATGACAGACTGTGTCGTTTGTATACCAATTTTCAAAAGAGATTGTGATTGTTTTTTATAATAATATTAATAATGAATATATCAACATATGTTTTATACTATAGCGTAATTTTTATTGTAGGTAAGGAAATGTATTTTACTTTTACATTTATATTTAATTGATAATCTAAGGAATCTTGACTGTCACAATAAATAAATAAAGAATTTTTTAAGGAGTAAGATTTCATTTGTAATGTTTGTGTTTTATTGTCGCCTTATTGTTTTATTTGTAAAGCCTTTACCCGTTTTTATTGTACGTGTTTCAGTTTATAAATAAATAAAAGTTGTATAATAATTTAGATAACTAAATTGAATTAATGAATCAAAATATTGCGATTTTCAATTATAGTAATACTAAATATGTTTGTAGTAAAACATGTAAAAATTAAAGGATTTTTATAGAACCCCTGTCAGGCCGCTTCAATGGGTCGGGCCATTTTTTCGAAAACGTGACTTGAAAAAAAAAATAATAAGAAAAGTGCGTAATAGAAACGGAGACGATTCACATATTTCCAGTTATTAAATTAAATAAAACCCTGACACCAATTGGTAAAAGGGGACATCGATTATATATATATATATATATATATATATATAAAAATTAAATAAAGAATAATATTGAAGGTCCAATTTGTAGTATGTAATCGAATCAGGCTAAATAGTTTAAGTTGTTTCCAAAAAAAAAAAAAAAATGTGAATCATATTTTGTAGAGATCAATAGAATTTTTCCTTTCTGTTATTAGTGTATACTTGGTGGAGATAAGCGATATCTATTGCTAAGTTGGGATTTAGCAATAGATTTTGCTTATCTCCGCTAAGTATACACTAAATTTTGAATTAAACTCTCACTTATCCCATGGTGAAACATTTTTTATGTAATAATTATGAAGTATTTTAATTAATACACTTGGAGGTTTGTTTCACTAAATTTTTATATTTGTGTTCCGACTAGTTTCGACCAGTGGTCATTTTCTAGTCGGAACATAAATATAAAAATTTAGTGAAACGAAAAACCAAATGTATTAATTAAAATACTTCATAAGTATACACTAATATCACAGATGACAAAAATTATAATATTATTTAATCAATGCTAATAACTAATTATAATTTTGTCAAGGATGAGCGTTTACTAATAATTGGTAATTATTAATTTTCCATTATTTTTTTATCACACGTCCATTTATTGTGTTCTAATTATGTAATAATTTATATAACTAACAAATTGTTTAACTCGTTTTTCTTATAGTTGCAAAAGTTGATTTCAATTTAAAAAATTACCAGTTAGAAAAAAATGTGCAAATTTGATGACGGCCTGATATAGCAACGGTCCATTGCAAAATGTCATACAGAGCGATCAACAATGATTGCAATTAAATTTCCCGTCGAAAATTCTGGGAAGTTTTATCACTCCAAGTCATAAATATTAATATACAGGGTGATTCAGTTTGGTATTCCAGCCCCTTCTAACTTTTTTTTTATTTTGACAGTAAATTATAATAAACCAAATATATTTGTAAACGGCATGAAATTTTCTAATTAATGGTGTCACTAAATTGTCAACAAGATGACAACTGTTAAGGTAGTGATAGTCAATTTTTTTTTTAAACGACACCATATCTATTTTTTGTTCAATTCGGATAGGGGGCACCCGAATATTCATCACAACTATACGCTTAACTAACAAAAAAAAGAAATTGAATAAAATAATAAAATATCCAAATTGGTTTATTTTATATAAAAAATAAAGATTATAAAAAATTAAATAAATAAATTTTCTTTTTTTATTTATATCTAAGTAAATGAAAAACTATATTTTTACAAAAAATCAGTTAAAATAATTTTAGATTTAATATGCTTTTCCATTGAAATTAAATATTTTTTGTGCTTCCAAGTTTTTTCAGTGAATACCATCAAGTCGGTACAGGTGGCTGGTAACCCAGGTTTTGGAATTGAATCGAGTGGAATTATCGTCAGAATATATAATGCAACCGATTATGAAGACGTAATGGTGCCATAAATTACATTTTATTTGTTGGGAAGAGAATTGAAGAATCGCCTTAAAAGAAGAATATGCACGGACATCGATAAGTTGGTTGATATGTGTTTTAGATTCGGTTTTTCAATTGTGGTTTTAATTAAGCTCCCCTTTTATACTTTTCGTTGATACCGGATGTTGACGCGATCAGGTTTTTTACATGTAAAAATAATTTTATGCAAATTTATGCTTCCCAGTTAATTTTAGAGAAAAACTGAAAGAAATGAAATGTGTTCAGATTTTAAATATGTATGAAAAACGAAATGTCATTAACTTTTAAAATGGGTGTATAACTTATTAATAATTAATATACAGAGAGATTTTTTTATCAGTATACATTTCCCCTATGTATACCTGCAAAATACGCGAGTCAAATACATTAATATATGTGTGTTTAGTTGCCTATAACACGCAACTGAACACACATATGCCAAATAATCAACTAAACATACACATAGTAATCGGTTCAATGCGTTTGACTCGCGTTTTTTGCATGTATGCACTTCCCCTGATGTATACTGATAAAAAAAACCTCTCTGTATATTGGTTAATATAATGTAGTAATATTTTATTCCTTTCTTCATTTTTTTATTTTTATCACTATATGTACATTTCAAGCACAACATGCTCTTTTTCAATAGTTTTATGTAAAATTGACAAATAAATAAATAAACATGTAAACAAAATTTAATATACAAATGTGATGTGTTATTAAAAACATTGGTTAAGTTTGCAAATAATAGTTGTTAGAGTTTGTTCATTTATTTCTTCAGTGATATTGATGTATCTAAGCAAAGCTGAAATTAAAGTCCTAATTGAAAAAAAAACGGATCTTAATGTAATAAGTAGTTAGAATAAAACAATAACAGTAAAAAAATTATCTAGTAACATTTTTTTTAATTAATAGATATTTTATTTATTTAGTCTTATATGACATCGTTATATCAAAGAGGATGAAATTTGTGTGGCCTACTAATATGTAAATGCTTGTAGTGCTACATGTAACTCTTGCAAATAACGATTTTCACAATATAAAACACAATTATCTTGAAATTATGCTGAAGTACGTAAACGTATTTTTTGTACAGTATTAATTAGCGATAAAATATTATTTTATTTTTATTCAAAACTTACCAATTTGTTGACACATCGTTTTTTTTCACGCGGTTCTCCAACCTGATCAGTCGGTTTATGGGAATACACCCTTTTTTTTGGATATCTAGTGATGGCCATGACTAGTGTGTTTCATGTGCTTCCCTTGATGAAGGCGGCCAACCGTTGGAAAAATCGAAATGGCCATCACTAGTTATCCATACGCTAGATGAATGCTGGCTGAATATTTTATTAAATATATTATATATTGAGAATGAAAATAATACTTTTCGTTTCCTGTTCTCATAAACAGGACAAATTCTCGTCTTCCTTTAGTGGACGAAACAATGATTCTCGGTCGTCTACATTATAGACCCAAATCGTTGACGATTCCACTTGAAATTAGGTAAAAGATGGCGCTTGCGTCGTCTTTAATTTAATATAACATATTATCAGAGAATGAACTGATCAACAGTTTGGGTCTAGCCACATGAAAAATTATAACAAAAAATCAAAGGATATATTTAATACATTTTTTAATAACAAATATAAATCCTTTACATTTACATATACTAAATGTATAAATATTTTTTCACTAAAGAACAATTAATGGTTACATATAACATCAGATAAAATACGACTAAAATTACTTTCATCCATTTGCTTCCCATTTTTTTAATTTTTTAATATTACAGTGGTAATATAAAAACTATTCTAATATATAAAATAACCTATGTGTAAATTAGTGTAGTTTTAAGAATAATACTTCCGTGATGGAAGCGGCCCTAATTAACGAAGTAATAAAAAAGTCACCCTGTGCTTGAAAACGGTGTCGATTATTTTGGTTCCCATATAAAAAAAAAACAAACATTAAAATAAATAATGCGGTTCGAAAGGCCGTTACTTTAGAACGTTTCCTCTTCCTCCTGTAGCCTAAGAATATCGGACTTGTTCATGAAATAGTAGGTTGGTTGACGGCCCTTCAGGTCCTTCGCCACGCGTCTTGCTCCGGCTTTGATTAATACTCTGCTGACTGATTCGATCTTTTCGATTCCCATTGCGTAATGGAGAGCAGTACGTTCTAACTGTAATTTAATAAATAATTGTTAAGGTTTCTACCACTGAATAAATAATATATATATATATATATATAATAAATTTTACTCAGATCTAGGCAAAAAGTAATCGTAATAACGAAATATTGGATTTGTCCTAGAAAATATAAATAAATAATCGCATAGAAAATATTATTGTTTTTTTAATGATATTTAAAATAATTAAAACTCACATTATCTCCAATTTTAAGTGTGTCTGGAAACGTGTTGGCTAGGAAGTCTACGATTTCTTCTTGCTGGCACAGCACCGCTATATGCAGTGTGCAACGGCCGTAGCTATTCTTCCCCATAGCTAACAGTTTTCCGCTACCGGTGTCATTTTCGTCAGCCAACATGTCCTTTATGTCGGTCAAGTTGCCTTCCCTAATTGCATGATGGACACGTTCTCTTCTTTCCTAAAAGAAATATAAAACGTACGTTGTGTTTCAAGAAATTGTTAAAACCAAGAGAAAGCGTCAATTTTTAATTTTAATTTATTAAAAGAAAAACCATCTACTGTTAATATGTAGATCTTTGCATAAAGTAGAGTTAAATTGAATTATATGGGGTAGAAAGACTTCTGGTCGATAGCCTAGGATTGGCAAACAGTTTAAATTTATTGTGTATATTTCTTTATCTTTTTTAATCTTATCCTCTTTTACCCGTATTGGGTGTCGAGGTTGTGTATATTTAATATTTATAAAAAAATGTAAGCATTTCTCAGAATAAAAAGTAAAGTAACAACAAAAATAAAGAGTGAAGATAAGACTTGTCTTTTACGTTTCAGATAAAAAAATCGTTTCGTCGCACTTTTAAGCTTTAATTAAGGTGAAAATGAGCGCTTAAGTTTAAGAAAAAGTAACTAGAATAATTCATGGTTAAGCCACAAAATTATGAAAAGCAACATCGCCGAGCTAAGTGTGACAAAAAAAAGATTTAAATTTGCCTTTCTCGTCTATAATTGAAATATTTGACACGTTGCAATTTTTTGGCTTTAAACAATCTCGAAATGAATGCTTAAGTCTTACAAACACCAATTAGATAGAGTAAAGCGCTAAGTGTGAAATTACGACGGCTTAAAGGTATATTTTATGTTTTCGGAGAGCTATAATCGATTTATCAAACTTCAAAGCTTGAATTAAGCTTGAAATTAGCGCCTAAGTCTTGCAGAAACCAAATGGGATTGATGAAAGAAGGGGGAGGGGAGGGGGGGGGACTATGAGTTGTGGTGTTAAGCCGCAAATTAAGTTTAAAATCAACATCGTAGGTTTGAAATTTCGAGGACAAAAAGTTGACTTTTACGTATCAGACAGAAATATTCGATTCATCGCACTTCTAAGCTTTAATTAAGGTCGAAATGAGCGCTTGAGTCTTAAAGAAAACCAACTAGGATTCTTCAGAGAGAGTTAAGCTTAGGAAAAACAACATCGCTGCGCTAAATGTGAAATTACAAGGACTTAAAGTTGCCTTATACATTTTGGAGAGAAATTAAATTTGTAAGCTTCAATTAAGCTCGAAATGAGCTCTTAAGTCTTAAAAAAAATAACTGGGATTCTTCAGGGAGGGTTAAGCCTAGGAAATACAACATCGCTGCACTAAGTGTGAAATTACAAGGAATTAAAGTTGCCTTATACATTTTGGAGATAAATTAAAATTGTAAGCTTCAATTAAGCTCGAAATGAGCATTTAAGTCTTAAACAAAAAACAACTGGGATTTTTCACAGAGGGTTAAGCTTAGGAGAAACAACATCGCTGCGCTAAATTTGAAATTACAATGTCTTTTACGTTTCGGAGGGAAATAATCGATTCGTCCCACTTTTAAGCTTTATCTAAGATTTAAAAAAGAGCGTAAGTCTTGGGGTAATCTACTTGGATTGTTTAAGAAGTGTTAAGTCACAAACCAAAACAACTTCGCTACGCTAAGTGTGAGGAGTTGTCTTACATTTTCGAGATAAATATTCCATTCGTAACACGTTTAAGCTTTAACTAACCTCAAAATAATCTCTGTTATTTTTACATTTACAATAAAATGTCTTTAATAAAAAAGGTCTACAATTAAATTCTGAACTTGGAAACGTTTTTCTTTTATGAATAGAAAAGAGTATTCATTCAGTTGGTTAAATATATTAAATAAAAATGATTTGAAAATAATTAATAAATTATTTTCACATTTTTCTTTTAATTATTAAACTATCTTTTTTTACATTTAATCCCTTCTCGGGCTTTTCTTTCACCATATTTTCTGATATCTAGCTATATAATGACTGTTTTTTTTTAATGTGACCTTTAAAATTTGACAGTTTAAGAATTTATTCTGTGTAATACAAGCTGTTTGTTTTAGGTCTTGAGTTTTCCCAATGTTTGTCTGTGGTCAAGCCTATGCCAGAATTATAGTATCAAAAAAAATTGATACTATAATTCTGGATCCAGATATGCCAGAATTATAGTATCAAAAAAAAATAATACTATAATTCTGGCATAGGTTCGACCACAGCCATTATACGAAAAATAGCTGTGGTCAAACCTATGTTTATGTCAGTATTATAGTATTAATTAAATAGATTTGTTTTTTTTTAAGTATCTTAGTTGTTATGAAAAAAAAAAATAAAGAAACTTACCTCGAATGCTAAGATGGAATGAAGGAAAGCAACAGTATCCGGCTGATCCGCATTACTGACAGCATCTACAATAGGGACCCCGTCTTCATCTATAATATCTATAATGTGATCGTATCCATCTAACAGTAATTCAACTAATTTATCCGTGTCCCCTTAAAGAAAAAATACATCACATGAAACAAAAAAAAATGTGTTTCATTTCATGGGAAACAGCAGCAATAGCTAGATTAGCGAAATGGAAAAAAATACCTTTAGTAGCAATTTGTAAAAGATATCTATCAATCTCCACGGTGTTTTCTGGTATACTAGCCTGTATACTTATGTCTCGAGCCGTGCGGTACAGCTCGTCTCTGTAGCCGATGTTAATTTCGGATTCCACAAGCAATTGATATAAAGCGTTTCTTCCATGTGAACGAGCGGCAGCAAAGTGTAGCATGCTTTGTCCGTGCTCATCCTAAATTTTAATCAAATATACGATATACTGTTTACGGTTTGAAATACAATTAAATTATGAATTCGAATACAAATGATGCGTTAATATTACAATGGTGCATTTACAAAGGCTACGAGAATATTTACTTTTTAACTATAATATGAATAAAAAAAATACTTAGTTTTATTACTTAATTCAATTAATATATTATTCGAAAAATATACTATAGATTTTACTTTATTATAGAATATTACCAAAATTCTTATTGTTACATTTATGTAAAAGAAAGAACTGTATATCAAAATACTTCCGTTTTAAAAATGACATATATTGAAAAAAAAAAACGAAAATATTTAGGATTTTTTTTAAATAAAAACAATGTTGCATCTTTAAAAATTAATAAATAAAAATTACAAATGCGAATTTCGTTCTTTTTTTTAAATAATGCTATTGTTTAAAATTAAAAAAAGTATCTTATTGATTACCAGGAAATTTCTAAATATATTATTATTTGCTAATTACAATTGAAGTAAATACTAATTTTTCATATTGACCCTGCCTAATTATCTAAATAATTGTTTAGAATAATCATATCTATAATTATGTGTATTTGAATAAATAGTTACGTGTCCCGTAGTAATCTAATTAAGTGTAATTAATTGTAAATATTAGTTGTGCTACTTTTATATAGATGTGTCCATTGTAATCAATAAGTAAATTAGTGTGTGCTTATAATAATAATAATACGTTTTAATTAATCAATTTGTCATAACTTTTAATAGTTTTCTATATATTACGTATATATACAGGATTTTCAAATATTTTAACAACAGAAACATTTCGAGTACGATCAATAAAAAAAAACACGAGGTTTCCTTATTTTCTACGTTGATATTCAAAAACCCTCTCCTGTTGTCCAGCGGTTTAAAAAATTAAATTTAAACACCAACTTTTTTAAATATATACATACATAATCTTTATTCATAAACGTAATTCAATATCTAGATATACCATAAGTTATTATAATGTACGAGGTGTGTTCAAAAAGTCAGGTGACTTCATATTTTTATGAAAAAATATTTATTTATTCATTAATATTTATATTGGGAGACAGATAATGCGCTTGTGTCAATGCATTTTCTAGTCCTCGAAGCACTTCTCATAAGCACATTTTGGTATAGCCTCGAACTCCTCAGCAACTTTTCTTATGGTAATTCGGCGATTTTAAAAAATAATTTTCTTTACGGATTCGACGATATCTGCTGTTGCCGACGTGCTGGGGTGTCCAGAGCGAGGTACGTCGTTGGCATCTTGTCGGCCAATTTGGAAGAGTTTGTACCACTTGTAAATATTTTTTTACTTAAAGTAGACCAATCGTACGCCACTGTCAACATTTCAAGTGTTTTAGAACACTTGATTCCATTTTTACAGAAAGCAAATTCTATGCTCCATTTCTTATTATAATAGAAAATCGCCGAGCACAACAAAACACGTCTAACCTTTTTATTTGTCAAAAACAAACGAAGCATACACTTGAAATTGTGAACATACAGAGAGCTTTTTTTATCAGTATACATTTCCCCTATGTATACCTGCAAAAAACGCGAGTTAAACGCATTGAACCGATTAATGTGTGTATGTTTTTGCCTATAACAGACAACTAAACACACATATGCCAAATAATCAACAAAACATACACTGACCAATGGTCGAAACTAGTTGTAATTAATTTATTTATTGTTTTTTTTTTGAGTTGACAATAATAGAAATAATAAAACTAAATTTATTATCCAAAAGGATAAATTATGAGAGTAATAAAAACATCTAATAAAACGTAAAGGTTTCCTCTCAATCGCCTATCGATCATTAGTCTTTTTGCCTGTCTTTTAAATTTTATTTCATTGTCTTTTTTTGCAAATTATTTCGTCATTGTTAAGTTTTTTTTTTGAAATAATCAATCGAGGCCATTCCACCACATTTAACGTGAACGATTAAATTCAAATACTATGAATAAATATCTATTACAAAACTTGCTTAGACTGTGATGATAACGTACACGTTAAACCTAACATTTTCCTTACAGAATAGCCCTGAATATCAATTTAACAGTCTATATCTTGGAAGGACGTAATGAATTGAAATATTGTTGTGGAGGGATTTTTACAGATGTGCCTTGTGTTCGGAGTACACGGGCAATGTATTATTTTCTCAGATAATAAAGATTTGTTAGCTGCAAAGAAAAGCATGTTTCTTCCTTAATCTTGAAATCAACTAAATCGTTCTCGAAATATTTCAATGTTTCCATACTTTTTAAATACCCTCTATATACGGGAAATGATAACAATTTAGGCCATACTTTTAGCAAGCAATAACAAGATATGAAAAATGTAACTAATGGAAAATAACTTCTATGAAGAAATGATTAGCACGTACTCTACTGGTCGGATTGAACGCGGATTCATCCTCGACGCCGTTTTCGTTGGGATCCACCGTGACTACTTCTATATTGGTAGGGACCTCTGAGTCTTCTTCGAGGGGCTCTGGGGAACCTGATGTGAGCATTGGCTGGCTTTCCTTGAATAAGAGAAAAATGAAAGCGCGTGCTGTATTAGTCAATTATTTTAAAATAGTTCATACTGTTAAAGAATTTCAGTTCTACCTTAACACGAAGGCATAAATATATTTTCTTGAGCAATGATGTGGTTGTAGATAAATATCTTGATTATTTGGAGCTGATTTTTTTTTTAAATAAATAAATAACAAATAAACCTCTGCAGTTAATGTCTGTTTAATTAAGATTCGGAATTTAATGAAATTTATTGTTTTAATAGTTGGAGTTAACGAATTTCAGCTCTACCTCAGCACGAAGGCATTTCGCGCTTCAATACTTACCTTATAAAACTTAAAGCAGGAATAATTTTTATTTGCGTATTTTGCCAAATGTAGTATTGTAAAATATACATTTGTCAAATTTCGCAATTTTGTCAAATTTGTAAATATTACTACAACTACTAAACAACAATAATAATAAAAAAAAACAAATCAATTAAAATTAAGCCCAAAATTACTCACTTGCGTTCGGCCGCGTGATCGTGCTCTGTTATTATTGTTATTTGCAAAGTTGTACAAGTACTGTGCCAGATAAGCGATCGGGTCCGAGGGGCGTTTGTTGGCCACCTCCGTGAGTCCCTTGATGAGCGGATCGCCGAGTGCTGGAATGGAAGCAATTACTGGAGGTCTGTTAAAATATTCAGAAGTATTGTGCGTTGACACCGAACTGTGCATGCAAGGCCGCAGGCAAAATATCCATAAAGTCGACATATGTGGATGGAGAGAAATTAATAAGTAAAACTTAGAAATATTTCTATATTATTGATGTGAAGTTACCCACGGATTTTTTTGTGGACGCATCGGGATAATTCATGTATTAACAGTTTAGAAAGGCATATTTTTGTATTTACGAGGCATACAAACAAGCCAATTGTACAAGAATTACCACAACACACTCAATTAATTTTAAAATGAAATAAATATGAGTAGAATATTAAAAATCAACCAATAAAACACAGATTAGATTGAATAACTTTAAATTCTCGACTAGTTTCGGGTTATTAGCCCATTTTCAAGAGAATTTAAAATTTTAAATTCTCTTGAAAATCAAGAGAAAACATGATAAAATAGAATAGTTACAGTTAACAAAACACATTTTAAAAACAAACTATTTTGCACTAAGTATACGTCGCAAAGAACTTACAGACTCTATAAACATATCAAAGCCGGATACATTTTTTTTAATTATTTTGACAATTACACAATGAATTAAAAACGTTGCACACTCACTGTTTACAATTAACATTGCCCACAAAATGCGATACGTTGCGTCAATATACAGAGAGCTTTTTTATCAGTAAACATTTCCCAACGAGAAATTAAACTTTTCCTTCATTTGTATTCATTTTCAAGGAAATATTTCACACAATTTGAAGTTTAGCGTTTGATTTATGTGTTTAGTTGCCTGTAACACAACATTATTAATCGGTTCAATACGTTTCACTCATATTTTTATCAATACCCATAGGGGAAATGTTTACTTTTAAAAAAAGCTCTCTGTATATCTTCTCTAACAACTTTAACGATATTTTCAAAAATGCAAATTTTAAAATGTGTATATATTTGTCACTATTTAGGTACTTATTTTGCGTACTCGATTGTTTCTAAAGGTCTAATTAACGATTACAAAAATCAGTAATATATATTTTAATGCTTAATCACGAATTTATTGTTTTAAAAAAGTGCCGTTAATAACTGATTTCATTATTTTAAATCGTTAAACATATTTTTAGTAACAATTCAGTGCTACAAATAATAATAATAATAAAAAAATAAGTACCTAATAGTGAAAAAATATTTACGTTTTGAACATAGAAACGTTCGTCTTTCTGTACGAAATTTGTGGATGGAAGATAAAAAAATAAAATGAGTTATAAAATTCATACCCCTGATTTTATTACTTTAAATCGTTAATTAGGTGTAATAATCCAGTATGAAAAACAAGTAGCTAAATAATTAAAAAATCCTTCGATTTGGAGTTCGTCTCTCTGTGCGAAATTCGTGGAGGGAAGTTAAAATAATTAAAAAACTTACGAAATGCGTACCCCTGATTTTATTATTTTAAATCGTTAATTAGACTTTTAGTAGGTTTGTTCATTTGTTTTGCACTAATTTGAACTGAGTTCAGGTTTGTGACGTCACCAGTTCAGGCTAGTTCATGCCAGTTTTCATGAACTGTAACGAACGCTTTGCGTGCAGTTTAGGGCAAAGTATTCGATTAATGTAACATCTAGAAGAAATAAGAATAAAACTGAAATAATTTAGTATTCAGCAATATATTACAAGCAAAATACATACAATTTTAGGATAAAGAAAACACTTAATAACTTTTTTATACCACTTAAGGATTTATTTCACTGTGACTAGTTTCGACTACACGGTTTGAGAATGATTACCGTGTAGTCGAAACTAGTCACAGTGAAATAAATCCCTAAGTGGTATAAAAAAATATTAAGTGTTTTCTTTATCCTAAAATTGTATGTATTTTGCTTTTTTATACCACTTAAGGATTTATATCACTGTGACTAGTTTCGACTACACGGTTTGAGAATGATTTCCGTGTAGTCGAAACTAGTCATAGTGAAATAAATCCTTAAGTATCATTGAATATATATATATATACATATATATTCAATGAGCCTTTTCTACCCATATGGGTGTAGGGTTTAATAGAATATATATGAAGTGTTATTTTTTTTCTTTTAAAATACACCAAGTATAATTAAATTACATTTTGTTGTTTTTACATTAAATTTTTCTCGGATCAAAATTTGTTGCATTATGCAATAGTTTACTGATGTGCAACAACAGGTGTACATTGCCCGGGAAGTAGTTGTTTTAATGTGCATTTAACGTACTTACGTAGCGTAAATCAAAAGGCACAGAGCTAAATTTATTTAAATAACTGTGACCATTTGAATGAATACTGTTTTCTATTTATATTATTAATAGTCTAATAAACTAAGTAATAGGATAAAATATACCTTTCAACTACACTCAAATTAAACTATAAATATTCTTGCTCGGTTATTTTAATACTGACTATTTCGGTTGTTGTGTGGGAATATGAAGACATTAAAAAGAATATTTCCTCCATTTATAACTTTCAATCAATACCCATTAAAATTATAAATGACATTTTAATGTGGGCAAATATTATTAATTCAAGCCTTTCAACTTATCAGAAATAAGTTTTCCATAAGCGAAATGGGAATAACCTTCATTGCTTATTCAACTTTATCAATTATTTAACTAATCGGTTTCCAAGGAAAAAAATGTTCACGTGTACGATTAATTAATTAAATGAAAAAAGTTCATGGAAGCAGATGTTTTAATTCTTTTTTTCTTGAAAATGGGCTGATAACCCGAGACTAGTCGAGAATTTAAAGTTATTTAATTTAATCTTCGTTTTTTATTTATTTTATTGGTTTCAATGACTTATTCATATTTATTATTAAAATATGAACTACTAGTGTTTAAATATAAGAAGTATTAATTATTATTCATATTTATATATACACACATCTTTATTCAGACTATACAGATAATTATAACAAAATAACATAAATTACAATACATGTATGTGTTAGTCTGTCTGAGCCATCGACCAGAGGTCTTTCTTCTCTATATTCATATTTATAATTTTAAAAATTATAAATAATCACAAAAAAAAATAGCATGAAAGACCTCAGGCCGTTTCGCAGTATCCTTGAATATATGTATTGTAAATAATATCTACCTAAGATTAAGAAGAAGAAAAAAAAAAAAAAGAAATAATAACTAAGTATGTTAAATTACATAAATAAACATGTATATAATAGATTAAATAAAAACGTATTTGATTTATTTTAAAAGAATTTTTTTATAAAATAAATATGAATAGATTATTAAAAATCAACCAATAAAACAAACAAATCACAGATTAGATTGAATAACTTTAAATTCTCGACTTGTTTCGGGTTATAAGCCCATTTTCAAGAGAATTTAAAATTTAGTTTATTTAAGATTCTACGGATATTTACAAGAATTTAAAGTTATTCAATCTAATCTGTGTTTTATTGATTGATTTTTAATAATCCATATATAAATACATCTTTATTCGTGTAATTTTATATAATTATTATTTATTTATAATACATATATGTAACATATTGCGAAATGGTTATCGACCATCAGTCTTTCAGCCCAATATATAATAATAATCTATTTATATTTATTTTATAAAATATGAACTACCAATGTTTAAATATTAACACTATTAATTAAAAATAAAATGTATTTAACGTTCTGTAGTTATTTCAGAAATAAACAAATACGTTGATAATACAAAAATATGAAGTCGTTTTTTAGATAAGCATTTTTGTTTTAGCACTTAACTTAATGTATGGAAAATCAATATAAAGCGAGCAAATACCATATATATCGAATCGTAATTGCAACTACTTACAAGAAGCCAAATATCGTCCTTCCTCAGTGAAGAAAAACGGCATTTCCACTTGGGCATTCGACATATCTGCAACAAGAGAAACATATTGAAATACTGCCTGAAAACTTTGTTGATGCATTTAGAAAAAGATAGCACATGAAACATCATCAATAGGTGCTAGTAAATATTAGACATACAACATATACAGCCCTAAATATCTTAAAGATTGCATAAATCATATCAATCAAAAATTGGATAAATAACACAGAAGAATTTTGTTGGTTTTAAATAAATGGTTATAAAATCCCGGACTGAAAGGCTTCTGATTCTTAACGGATTGCTTTTTTTTAAAAATTAAAAATCCATTAATTTGAAATGTTATATATTATTGTTTAAAGATTGTATAAAAACTGTAAAAAAGATTTTATAAAATGTTTTCCATTAGTTCCTTATTTGTTGTAAAAATATTATTTAAATTATTAAAAAAATGGTGGACGCGCCGGGTTACGGTTTGAATTATTGCCAGCTTAAAAAAATATTTTTTTTAATCGTCCGCCCAATTAAATATTTCTTTCTTTCTTAATCTTATCTTCTTTTACCCGTATTGGTTGTCGAGGTCAATTAAATATATACGTAACGTAAATGTCATTTACTAAAGAGGGAATAATTTATTAATTATTTTCAAATTATTTTATTTAATTATTAATTTAATTTATTTTTTCTTCTGATTTGCTAACCTGTGTAAGATATCTGAGCTGTATTAATGTGAACAAGAAAACACAAAGCAAAATCACAACAAAACACATCTCCACAAGTGAAAGAGGAAACGAAACGCCACACTTTGCCGAGAGAAGTAGTAGTTGAGTGTCTCAATTGTATTTTACTGACCTCACAACTGAAACGCCGGATTTTGTGATGGTAAATGTGAATCCATATCAAACATGACCTAATTTTCTAAGTAGTGTAAAAATGTAGGTATTGAAAATATCTATAATCGACGGTTCGTTGAAGAAGTTATTTTATATCTTTGATGTAGTTATGTTGGGTTTAATAATATATCTACAAATGGTGCCTCTGGAACAAGTGGATTTTTTTTAATATCCTTCATACAATTGTCATTCTTTGTAAATTTCTGGATTTCAGGTTGTAACTGTGATTAAAAGCAGAAACTGTAGTTGAAGCACATCTTTTGGATATTCATTATAAAAGTTGCAAAAAATTGTCGGTAACCTTTTTATGTTTCAGGTTGTGATTGAAAGCAGAAATTGTAGTTAAAATACATTCCTCTTGATTTTTAATTTTTTTAACAGTTTGGATCGCATCCACAAAACTGTAATTGTTGTTGTATTTAGCAATAGCCGATAAAAATTGCTTTTGTGTTCGAGTTGCAATTGCGACCAACATTTTTTTAAATAAGATGATTAAATAATATTTCCTGGCTGAAAGAACTCCACTTGACAGCCGATTCATATTTCGATTTCAGTATATATATTATCATTTAAATCTCTATTATACCCTCTCGGGCATAAAGATTGATTTCAGAATATAATATTGTAAATAATTGTACATATATTTATTTACAAGAATAAATGCTTAGTTAGTTCCTTGAATTCGAATTGTAAATATTTAACAAAACCAACTTTACTTAAGGGTAAGAAGTTTATTTGATTATATATATATAATAAAAAATAGTTGTAAGGATATCTTCTTATATTCGAAATGTAACTCAATGTTACTTAAAATTCATCCATGCATAATATCTTCTAGATTTCAAACTGTAATTGTAAATTTACTCAGGACCAGTCAAAAAACAATAGTTTTTGCTTTCTAACTGTTAGTACTTGGAAAGTATCTTCTTTATTCCGAACTGTAAATTGCGATTGTACTCAGAACCATTCAATAAACAATAGTTTTTGCTTTTTAACTGTTAGTACTTGGAAAGTATCTTCTTTATTCCGAACTGTAAATTGCGATTGTACTCAGAACCATTCAATAAACAATAGTTTTTGTTTTTTAACTATTAGTACTTGGAAAGTATCTTTTTTATTCCGAACTGTAAATTGCGATTGTACTCAGAACCAGTCAAAAAACAATAGTTTTTGTTTTCTAACTATTAGTACTTGGAAAGTATCTTCTTTATTCCGAACTGTAAATTGCGATTGTACTCAGAACCATTCAATAAACAATAGTTTTTGATTCGTAATTGTTAGTACCTGGAAATTATCTTCTTTATTCCGTGTAACCGGTAAACAACATTTTCTTAAATTCGAAAATTATTTGTAACACTATTTAAAACTCGTTTGTAAACAATATCCTCCAGTTTTCATGCAACAATTGCGATTGTATCCAGATTTTCGGACCTATTTTGCAATGTTAAGTTTACATCACAGTCTAAGGAGCCTTTTTTAATAGATATATATTCATAGAATGTGAAGATATTTAATAACGTGCATGTTTCCCGTAAGGAATAGCCCCATTGTCATACATATATCCTCTTTGCCATTGTCGATTTCAAGCTGCAATTGCGTTTTTAGAAAACAACATATTGTTTTTATTTCCAACTGTTAATCCGATTATTATCCTCTTCTTTTTTAATATTAAATAGCGATTATTTTTCAGACTCGCCGATACACACAATCTTTCTTATTTCGAAGCGTTATTATCTATAAATATATTTCTTGGACTAGGAACAGCAACGATGAGTTTGTAGATAAATATCTTGAATATTTAAAGCTAACTTTTTTTAATAAAATGCCGGTAAATCTCTGTAGCTGAAGCTTTTTTTATTAACTTTCAGCATTTAATGAAATTCGTTGTAATAATCATTGGAGTTCAAGATTTACTTTTATGTTATTTACAAAAGATTTAATCTTCTATGAGCTGACGTTTTTTAAAATTAAATTATTAATTTAGTTGTTTAATACATATATATATTATCATTTAAATCTCTATGCTTAACTAATTTTCCACTTAACCCTTGGTGAAACATTTTTGTTCTAATTCAAGCGTTTTAATTTTAATTAAATATCTTGAATTTAAATCTCTATTATACCCTCTAAAGATTGATTCAGCTTTATTTCATTTCGCTTATGTTTTGTATAGTCTTTCCAGTTCTTTCGATTCTTGATGATGGGCGATACTTTGAACCATAAGCATGTACCCATTTTTTTTTACAAAAACGCCTTTATTTCAGGATATTTCAAAAACGGCGGAAGCAAAGTTGTATGCCTAATATACAGAGAGGTTTTTTTTATCAGTATACATTAGGGAAAGTGTATACCTACAAAAAACGCGAGTCAAACTGATGTGTATATGTTTAGTTGATTATTTGGCATATGTGTATTTAGTTGCGTATTATAGGCAACACACATACATCAATGCGTTCGACTCGCGTATTTTCCAGGTATACATAGGAGAAATGTATACTGTTAAAAAAACCTCTCTGTATATTTGATTTTGTGACTTTCATTATTTATTTTTTATATATATCGATTAATAAATATTTTATAATAATAATTAATTTATTTATTATTTATTTGGTAAAGGTTATTTAAAGTCCACATTTTTTAAACATGACCTTTCAAATTTGAAATTTTGCCTAATTAGACATGGTCTGTGTAATATAAGCCTATTCTAAAAAAGGTAAGATAAATTTAAGTATAAATCAGATAATATGCATTGATTATCCCATGTTTATATATCAAAGGCAAACGATTATATGTAAATATTTTTTTTTCTATTTATTGGAGCAGAAAGTCCTATGGTCGATAGCCCTTATATGAGAATATTTTATGAAAATATTTATTATATATATTCAGACTATATAGATGATTTCAACAATAAACAATATAAATAATTACAGTACATGTAGGTGTTAGTCTGTCTGGGCTATCGACCGGAGGTCTTTCTGCCCTAATTTATTGTTAGATTATATACAATATTATATATATATAAACATCTTTATTTGTGAAATTACATTATAAATTATAAATTTCAAAATTGGCCATCGACCACTGGTCATTCAGCTTGACTGCTATGTATTATATACAGGTTGTTCTAAATTAAGTGCGCACTATTGCTAACTTTGTTATTAGTTTATAGCTCAACTAATAACAAAGTTAAGTCAGTTAAATTAGCAACGTTAGTAAATATTCCGTGGATTTCAGCGGTGAAATCGGAAAAACAAAAGAGCATAGCGTTTTCAAGATATTAAAAATGGAAATGGAACACCTTATATATTTTATTATAATTTAATAGAGAAGATAATTTTTAACAAAAAAGTTATAATACGACATAAAAAAAATCATAAATAAAAAAAATATTCGCATATTAATATTGAGTTTCAAGTTCTTATAAATAACAAAATAGCAACAAATCATTAAAACAAAATTTGTTGTTTTTTTCAATCTGTTAATTCACCATCTACTTAATCGATATAAACCTTGTTTATGGATGTATTAGGACAAAAAAATAGTAGTAGTTTTTTCAATATAAAATGTGTAATATGTTAGCGACATACATTGTTAATACAAGGCTTTGACGTCCGATCTAGAATTTAGGTTTTTTTATTAAATACGCCATAATTGACGTTTAAATCTATTAAATAGGTGGTAAATTAACTTATAATAAACAATTTTATCATCATTTATTAGTTTTTTGTTTTTTATAGCATGTTAAAAATATCCTTTTCTATAAAATGGTGATAAAATATATAGGGTGATCCATTAAAAAATGTTTGTTTTCTTAATATCTTAAATATTCTTAAATATATAGTGTGATCCATTAAAAAAAGTTTGTTTTCTTAATATGTTGTAAACGGAATGTTATTTTGTTTTGCTCATTTCGCGGTTGAAATCCCGGAAAATTTGCTACAATTTTGCTAATTTAATTTAGAACAAGCTGTATATACAAATATTTTTATTCAGACAATTACATTTTTACAAGCATTGATTTTATACACTAAAATAAAGGTTTATCTGTAATGGGATAGTTTTTCTGTTTTGTATTATTTTCTCAGATAATACAGATTTTGTAGTAGTTTTTATTTATTAGTACTTTACCATAACGATCTATGTGGCTATTATAAACTTAAATTTATATTTAATTTCCAAATCGTTTTGATTAAAACCAATTTCCATTACTGTAATTTGTGCTGTATGTTTTAGGTTAGGACAAGATTATTCTCATATTATCTTGTAATTCAAGCTTTTAATTTGTTTTAATTTGTTAAGTCAAAGGCAATATGTCAGAAATGTACAAAACAATTAACTCATTTTTATATAAAAGTCAGTAATTAACTAAAAAATATTTGTGTTTGCATAAAATTAAAAAAATAATGTATGTTAATACATTGGAGCTGAATAGATTTTTTCAAATAAATAAACATGTTTGGCTGAAGGACCACTGGTCGATAGCCAGTTTCAGAGTTGGAAATATATTGTGAATGTTAGTGTATTGTTAGATATTGTATTATAATTGTATATTCCAATCTCAGAAATAAAGATGTTTATGTATGTAAACAAGTGTTGTCGAATCCTTCGTATAATTATCATTGTAATTAGAATTTCTCAATAAATTTATTGGAGAACTTTAGGTTTATTACATATGATTAAATAAATCTCAAACAATAATTATCATTGAAATTGGATTTTTTTAAGAATTTATTTGGAGAACTTGAAATTTATGTCATACGATTAAAACATCTTAATTAATATTTATCATTGTAATTAGAATTTCCCATTACATTTCTTGGAGAATTTGAGATTTATTACATATAATTAAATACATTTCAAATAGTAGTTATCATTGAAATTAGAATTTCTCAATAAATGTCTTTGAGAATTGGCAGAAAGGCTACTGGCCGAAAGCCATTTATCAAAATTAAAATGGTACATTTATTGTATTATTTTAAGCTATTGTACAAATGTATGATAATAAATATATTTACTACTACTAACCCTACCCCTATATGGGTAGAAAGGGTTATTGAATATATATATAATACTACTATCTTTAAGAACTTGAGATTTATTACATACGATTAAATAAATCTGAAATAATAATTATCATTGAAATTAGAATTTCTCAGCAAATTTCTTGGAGAACTTGTGATTAATTACATATGTATGAATAAATTTCAAGCAATAATTATCATTGAAATTAGAATTTCTCAATCAACTTGGGGGGACTTGAGATTTATTAGATATGATTAAATAAAACTCAAATAATAATTATCATGTTAGCTAGCATAGATTTTTCTTTAACTTCATCATAAATTCACGACAGGACAGAAAGACCTCTGGTCCATAGCCCAGACAGACTAACACCTACATGTATTGTAATTATTTATATTGTTAAAATTATCTATATAGTCTCAATAAAGATATATATATATATATATATATATATATATATATATAATCGATGTCCCCTTTTACCAATTGGTGTCGGGGTTAGATATATATATAATTATCATAGTAATTAGAATTTTTCAACAAAATTCTTTCAAAACTTGAGATTCATTACATATGATTAAATAAATCTCAAGTTCTCTAAGTAATTTCTTGAGAAATAATAATTACAATAATAATTACACCAAGGATTCAGCTAAACTTGTTTATTGATTTGAAAAAAAAATATTATCATCTAGCTGCGCAAATTATTTTTTTTGTTTTTGTTTTACAATCCACTATACATAAATATTATTAATTATATTGTAGATTTTTAAAAAGGTAAATCCATCAAAAAAATAAATAAACATTAAAGAAATCTATTCACCTCCAAAAATTGACATTATACCTTGTAAAATTTTATTTTTTATCATTCCTGTTTTTTTTTCTTTTAAATCATGTTTTATTGAAGATTATCTACATCAATATGTCATGATTAATCTTAAACATGATAGTTTCATGCAATGGTTTTTACTACGACTTTTTTTTTTGAAAATTTTGATGTTTCTTCTAATTTTTATTGTGATTGGAATTTGTCAATTAATTATATTTGACACAAATGACACTTTTTAACTTTGTTTGTACAACGGAGACTTTATTTAAGGACTATGGACAACTACAAGTCGTCAATTTTAAACTGAAGGATATTTTAAAGAAAAAAAAAACAATTGGCAATGCATTGTATTGTGAAACAGTGCCAAATTTTTTTCTTTAACCCATCCTTTCATCTTCTTTATGTTGGTTGTTGGTTTTGGAGACTTTAATTATTTAAATAAAAATACCGAGTGCCCAATAAGAACATGGTTCAAATGTTCAAGCTGAAAGTGATGCACTGAATGATACTAAATTCAAAAGCTTGGTTAACAATATAATGCTAGAATAATCTTAGCCTAACCTAAAACACACAGAGTTAAATCCTGTGTTGAAAGGCCATATTTAAAAAAAGTAGATAATATATAATACGGTTTATTATATGTTAGGCGACGTGGATTTAGAGTAATGCGTAGAAATTATTCCTGCCGAAAGTCTGAAGATAATATATTACGATTAGTTGTAATCGAGAGGCATTCTTTGTGAACATTTTTGAAATTTATTTGGCACTATTTACAAGAAATACTTCAATCGGATCAGTATTCAGCGGCGTTAGCTTTCTTCCTTTTGAACATATTAACAAACATCGCCGCAATATGCAAAGAGCTGGACATGGCTAAATCTTTCTCCAATTGGAGAATATTGGCAACGGCCGTGCAGAAATCTTCGAAGCATTGCAACTCGTTTATGCCCAAGCACTGTTCATTTCCAATGCGGACAACGTCGGTGCTTTGCGTGTTCCTGTGATACTTCATCCCTCTGACATGGCAGAGGTGTCTTAGATTGTCGGGTTCTTTGATCAAGTACGGGAAACGGATGTTGAGGTAGAATTGTAGAGTGTTGCCGGTGATTGACGGCCTAGCGCTGAGGAAGCCTAGAGTGGGATCGCGGGTGAAGTTGATGCGTTTGTTAAGGCATGTTATTAAGCGGTGGATTCTGGAATAGATTTGCCCGACGTTTCCCGGTTTTAGCTGTGAAGTACAGGTGATTATTCGAACGTGATCTAGAACGTTGATCCAGACTGCTAAGTTGCAGCTGTTGCTCAAGAAAACTCCTCTGCCGTAAGGCCAGTGTTTTCCGTGGAGCCTATCGGAATCGGGGATGTTCCAAATTGGAATCATTAACCCGTTAGAGGCTAAAATCACCCTGGCTTCGCTTTGGTCTTCCAAAATTTCGTTCATCGTATAGTAGGTTCCACAACCTTTATCCTCAATTTCCTCAGTGGTTGCGTTGGGATACAGCGCGTGCGCTGTTTCTATATCCAACAAAGCCGACGTCAACTCCCGCTCAACCGTCTCCAATTCACCCACATTTAACGATTTGGGAAGCTCGTATCCGTTTACATTACGCGTACACTCCAAACTACCAGAAATTATATTTTTCACATGCACATCCAAATCGAAATCGAGATCATTAATTTCGTCGCCGTTTTTCTCGTAAAACTTCTCGCCCGGATGCGCGTGCAACTCCAAGTGCGGGTCAAGATTATTCACGAACTTAATCACAGGCATTAACAACTCCGCGAAAACTTTATAGGCCGCAAGATCCGGTATCACTATCCCCGCCGGGAAATCCTGCTCCAAGTTGTTCCGGAATGTGACGTCGGCCGGTAGCTTTTTCACACTCGGCCAAATCACGTCGTATAAATTATGATCGTACTTGGTGACGCGGAGTTTAACCGCGTCGAAGGTATACCTTCTGGTAAGCTTGCTCAACACAGAGTACGGTCCTAGATTACTATTAGAAGACACTGTCGTGGTTGAAAGGGCCGAAGCAGCATTGGAATTCCTCCTGCCGTGCAGGACGTTGTAACAACGCTCTAATACCGTGATCATATCCTGATCGTCCAAGTCTTTCCTTGATGAATGGCTGTCGCCGGGAACTGTGATAGTAACAAACAATGTGCAAGAAGTTTGTTCAAACAAGATTTATGTTTATATACAAGTGATGGTTATAGATAGCTTATTTGATTTTTTGTATGTATGTATATTGTTAGAAATAGAAGAAAAAAAACAGTGACTGTACAGGGTTAATTCATTTGCAAAACACCAATAAGCCACTATGTGTGTGTTCCATATATTGTCTCGTTTTGTTTTTGGGATAATTACCTTTATCGCTCAGCATTTCTTCCGCCATTTCTTCGGCGCCGTACTCCTGGAGGAGGTGTCTGTGGGAGAACTCGCCCTGGTTCAGTCTATAGAACTCTGGTGTACTTCCAAACTGAAATATAATATATATTAATTTATTGTACTAAAAAGCGAGCTTCACCGCTGAAAAAAAATTTATAAAAAAAATCAACACCAATATCAGTTTATGTGTGGCCGAACTGACACGATTTAATTTTTGAAGAAGTTAAATTTTGAAAAGATCATTCCGTAAAATATTCTATAAAGTCAATACACTCTTGATGGAAACCGATATTAATATTTAATATAGAATGACAATTCTTGTTTTTCATATTTTTCTTTTTTTATTCAGAATACTGACACGTCTTTACAGATCATTATCATCATTATTATTTATCTGTATTTTGATAATGGTGTGTAAAGACCGAAACACGTGTCAGTATTCTGAATTAAAAAAAATATGGAAAATAACAAATGCCATTCTTCTATTATTTATAGTTTCTCTGTGCTAAAAAATGTGCTGAGAATGATTTCGAATTGGTTGATTACTACCAATCAATTCGACGTCATTCTCAGCAAATGAGAAAAAGTTCATCGACTTTTTAGAATATTTGATAACAAATGACACTTGTTGTTTTCCATATTTTTTTTTAATTCAGAATACTGACGTATTTCGGTTTTTACAGACCATTATCATAATTCTGTAATTTGATAATGGACCGAAATATTTGTCAGTATTCTGAATATTAAAAACAAAAAAAAATGGAAAACAACAAGTGTCACTTGTTATCAAATATTCTATAAAGTTCTCATTTGCTGAGAATGACGTTGAATTGGTTGGTTGTAATCAACCATTTCGACGTCATTCTCAGCACATTTTTTAGCACTGAGAAACTATAAACAATAGAAGCCTATATTAATCAAATAAGTCACCCTACTATAGGCAAACTATAAGTATTAGTATGTCTGTGTGATTTGAATAAGTCACTTTTGGCCGTGCCAATAGTCGCAGCTTAATCCTGGAATCAATCTAGGAATTCGCGAATATTATTGGTGGATCCACGGATTGTTTTCAATATAATACAGGATTATGCATTTTGATGGAATCCAAGAATTAATACTCAATTCTGGATCAATCCATGACTATTAGTACAGGCATTTGATTAATGATTATAACGTTTTTTTTCCACAGATAAACCATAAGTATGCCTATGTTTTTACATTACCTGATACTTACCTTATCTTCGGCTCTCGTGTTGGCCCCCAAGTGGACTAAAAGATTGTAGTAGTGGCCATTGTCGGGAACAACGGCCGCATAATGCAGAGGCGTCCTTCCATTATCGTCAGCCATGCTGACCGTCTCAGGAAATCTCCCTGCTAGGTACCGTACAATGCTTGTGTTTCCGAAAATTGTGGCTACGTGGAGCGGACTGGCCCCGTTCGGTGAAATCTTGTCTTTGGCTATGGCGAATTTGCGCCTGTCCAAAGCCGCCTGCAGTTCCTTCAGACTACCATCTCTAGCAGCTAAATGTATCCTGTTGATTTTGCTCTAAAATCAAATCGATTTTTATTCGAGTATGTAATAATTATTTTCTTTTTCAACACCAATGACACCATGAACTTATTATTTTGACAAATTGAAAAATTATGAATAAAATATCAGTATGAATTGAAGAAATTTCAATGTAGAATGTTGAGATATAATTTAAATTAATTAAATATTAATGGAAAAGAAACATATCTGATGGGATTTGAACTAATGTCCCTCGATTTCTAACCGAGTGCGTTACCACAAATTGAATATAAGTAAACTTGAAGAACTGAATGGAGATTTGATATAAAATTTTTCTGTGGTAACGCACTCGGCTAGAAATCGACGGACATGGGTTCAAATCCCTTCAGACATGTTTCTTTTCCATTTATATTTAATTAACTTAAATTATATCTCAATATTGTATATTTAAATTTAAATTATGCTTGTGGCGCTACATTCTTGATGGAACCGTAATTTAATATTAGGTAAATTAACACACTTGTTATGTTCCATATTTTTATTTTCAGTTTCCTGACACCTGTTTCGATCTTCGCAGATCATTTTCAAAGTTAAACTGTTTAACTTTGACGTCGAATTGTTAAACTAACTTTGAAAATGATCTGCGAAGATCGAAACACGTGTCAGGAAACTGAAAATAAAAATATGGAACATAACAAGTGTGTTAATTTACCTAACATTTAAATTTATTCAATTCATAGATGTAAAAAATTCAAAAAGAATATCAATTTAATTAAAAAAATATCATTACTATATTTTAGTTAGTACTAATTGAGACATGTTTCTTTTCCATTTATATTTAATTAGTTTAAATTATATCTCAATATTGTGTAGTCAATAAGTATTTATAAATTTAAACTTGTATTTAAAGTTGAATATTCCTTAATTACATTTTATTATCTTTACGGTTTAATAAAGATCAAAACACTTATTGGTTATCGGAAAATAACAAAAAATCGGAACTATTCCACACGTAAAATGTTTAAATTATTTTTTATAATCACAGTCTAAGCGTATAACTATTTATATATATATTTAGATTATGACGTTAAAAAATAATATATACGTTAAACTTAACATTCCACTTACTGATGGAATAAATATGCAAGTATTTAGTAATTTAAAGTTTTTACGTTGATAGTGATCCAAATGGACAAAAACAGTTAATTATTGGCAAATACAGTCATTGAATTAGGGAACTGTTTCTCTGAATTTGAATATTTGTTTCCACAAAGAAAGTAGTGAATATATTTTACAAATTTTAATAAATGAAACACTTTTTTACTTTGTTTGTATAACTCGGATCCGAATTTAATTTCCATACCCGGCGCATTCACCAAACGCGCCGGGCATACAGAGCTTCACTCACGGATTTCAGTTTCTACACCCGGTAACATCACTTAATGCGCCGGGTATATAATAGTTCACCCTCCCGATGGATTTGGTGGATGCGCCGGGTATACAGTGGTATACCCACTGATTTTAATTTTCAATCTTTACTTTAGTATATAAATAGAGATTCTAAGAATCGCTTTAAATAATATAATGCATATTATAAATACATTTTTTTTAATTTCTTACTGTCATCCACGAATTTCAACAGAAAAATTTAAAAACAGTAATAATAAAAAATGAGACAGAAAGACTTATTTAAGCCCTTTTATGGGGCTGAACTAGTTGTAAATGTTTCTGAATATGTATAAAAGAATAAACTTTTTTATTCTCTAGGATCTTTCATAAGACCCCTACTAAAAGAAAGAGATTTTGGGCTTTGAAGTTTGCTTGATTTTATATTAAAATTCGTGCTTATCAAAATAATAACAATAAATAACTTTTTTAATGACTAGAATAGTTTTATTAGTAACTATTTATGATATAGAATTAGATTTTAAAGTGCGTTAAAATCAGCCGTTTTGGACTTTGAAGTTTGCTCGATTTTATGTTGAAATTCGTGATTGTTAAAAAAATAAAATAAGAAAATAAATAATGTTGAAATTAGTTTAACTTTTTTATTAACTGGGACAGTTCTTAATTCTCTTTGTAACACTTTATGATAAAGAATTCGAATTTAAAGTGAGCTAAAATGAGCCATTTTGGATTTTGAAACTTTTTCGATTTTATATTGATATTCGTGTTTAGCGTTTTATGTTAAAATTCGTCATTGTTAAAAAAAAGAAAAGAAAAAACAAAGCTTTTTTTATTGATTGGGATAATTCTTAATACTCTTAGTAACACTTATTGATAAACAATTAGAATTTAAAGTGCACTAAGGTCAGCCAATTTGGATTTTGCAGTTTGCTCGATTTTATATTGAAATTCATGTTTGACAAAAAAAAGAAAACAAAAGAGAGAAAGAATATAATAATAAAAAATTACATTTTTATTGACTCGGATAGTTCTTAAGACTATTAGTAACACTTTAAGATAAATAATTCGAATTTAATGTGGACTAAGGTCAGCCAATTTGGACTTTGAAGATTTCTCGATTTTATATCGAAATTCGTGTTTGACGAAAAAAGAGAGAGAGAAAAAAAGAAACAATATAATAATAAAAAATAACTTTTTTTATTGACAGGGGAAAGTTCTTAATACTCTTAGTAACACAAATCAAATTTAAAGTGCGCAAAATTTGAATTTTGAAGTTTGCTCGATTTTATGTTAAAATTCTTGATTGTCAAAAAAAAGAAAATCAAAAATAACCTTTTTATTGACTGAGATGGTTCTTAAGACTCTTAGTAACACTTTAAGATAAAGAATTCGAAATTAAAGTGCGTCAAAGGCAGTCATTTTGGACTTCGAAGTTTGCTCGATTTTAGTTGAAATCCGTAAACGACGAAAGGAAATTGAAAAAAATGTAATAATAATAATAAGAAAAGTCGACAAGAGATTGAACTCATACGCGGTTTGAATTAAACACAGTTATTTTCTTTTTACAAGTATTTAGAAGCATTAATTAAACATTCAACTGAGTTGAAACCTGATATTCGGGTCTATTCCGTGCATGAAATGTTAAATATCGAAATAGCTCCGATTATAAAACTGCGCATAAGCAAAGTTTCGATCAAGTTTATTCACAATTTTCGTAAAACACCTTTGAAGTATTTGATTTTTTTTGTAAAAATGTTTGGTAAATAAAACTCTTGTTAATGTTATTTTTTAAGTTAATTCTTTATTGCTAATTTCATTCCAAACTAAAATTCAAAATGATTATTATCAAAGTATTTATAAAATAATATTTTCAAGTATTAAACTAAAATAATATATGAAATGGTCAGAAAATGTGCGAAAATCTTCAGGTAGGTTGGTTAATTTTTGGTAGCAAATGTATGTGTTTTCTGTATTGTTACTTATAATTATAATTCCACACGAGTAGTAGAGTATATTTGAAGTATACATCAAAATTAAAAAAAAATACATATAAGAAAATTAAGGGTTGTTATTTTTTTGGAAACTCACTCAATTAGTTATAAATATATATATATATATATATATCTGGGTGTAGGGTTTAGTTATAAATATAACTGTAGTTTAATTAGTTGTTAAGTGTTGTTGCTTTATTTTCAATATATAGTGTGTCCACAGATTGGGTGCACGTAAGCTGTAAATAGATTTTTTTAGAGTTGGATCTATGTTTTCAGGATCGCTCATGATTAATCTCAAACTAAGATATTGGAAAAATAAGCAAAATCAATTAATGCATAAAGTGTTTTTTAACAGAACTCTAAAAATTAGTTAAGAGTAAACTGTCTTTATTTTAGCAGATTCTCAGAAAATGAAGATCTAACTCAAAAAAGTCATTTACACCTTATGTGCAAGTAATATTTAATAAAAATATATTTACGTTAATATATATATATATATATATATATATATATATTAATAACAACATATTAATATAATTAAACAATATTATTTATTTAATATAATATTTTATATTATTTTTATAAAAAATGTTGAACTTTCCAATTTATTTATAACTTATGTTATTTAATTTTCTGTTTATTTCATATAACTTCTATTGATTTTATCCAAAAAATTGAAATAATTTCCAGACAAAATTTAAATATTCAAACCATTTCGTGAGACGTTACGAAGAAGAATTCAATACTTTATTTATTTAAATCCAAAATTAAACAATGAACCACCCTACTTGAAGATTATCACACCTCCTCTGGCCACCTTGTATATTAAGGCAATTTTATATCAAAAAATCAAAACTATATTTCATATTTTGAGCAGCTCAAGCCGGAGAAGCTAAAAAATATCAAAATATTAGCGTTAAAATTATAAACAAAAGTGTATTACGTCTGTATTATCTTATGGTGGAAGGACGCATTTTTAATTTAATAGTTCTTGAATTAATCGGGGCCATCCCGCAGGTGAATTGTTAAATTTAACATGTACGTTATTTTAACATCACAATATTAGCAAACACATATTTTTAAAAAACTTGCTTAGGTTGTGGTGATAATAAATAACGTGTACGTCTTATTTAATATTTCGCATTCTTTTATTTTGGTTCTCATTGATCACTTTATGAAACAATTTGTCTGATATTGAATTTAAAATTAAAGGCACTTCATTTGTTTCACTAACTTCTTTATTAATCCAACTAGTTATAACTAATTAGTTATTGATAATATTATGATATACAAACAATGTTAAAAAAGGTTTTTTATCGTAGATAGTGGAGGCACTTAATTTTTGAAAATCCATGATCACTTAAAATAAAACACTTAATGATTTTCAACTATTTATATATTATAAGTTCTTCACCTGAAGAAGCAACAACGTTGCGAAACAATTGTCGTGAAATACACAAAAAATAGTTGAAAATCATTAAGTATTTTAAGTTAAAAAAAAAAAGGTTTTCATTAATCGAACAGAAAAAGTAAATTATATTTCTCTTTGAGGCATATTTAATTTGCAAGTTGAAATTTGAAATGAAGTTAAAATAAAAATGTATACATTTTTATTCTGTTGATTAAAAAAATATATATATTTTTATTTTAATTAATATAAAATAATAAAATATACAGATATTTTTGTTTTGATTATTGAATTAAAGTCGATTTCAAAATCAACAATAAACGAATTTTAAAAATCTTTAAATACAAAAGAAATGATTTCACATCGGGAAAATAATATTCTTTGAATACTTAATTACTTCAAAAATATATATTTATTCAAATATCCAAGCTTAAAATTAAATTTAAATGTATTAAGAATTGCAACAACAAACATTTAAAGTAATAATAAAAACGTTTGATAATAATCATTTATACATTAAGTTTTATTAAAATTAAAAAAAAATAAATAGAATAAAAATCACACAAAAAGGCAGTAACCAAAGTTTTTTTCTAATCTATTGGAAATATTATTATTAAATGAATGGTGGTTGACCAATTAATTTAATAATGAATACTGGAAGAGTATAACAGTTTGTTTTAGGTGTTTATGTTTGTATTTGTGTTGATGGAAATCGATGTTGTTAACGCAACCGGGCATTTATAATTCAATGACCGCGCGTGGAAAACAAATAAATTCATTTACAAATAATAATATATTTTATCTTTAAATAATACATTTTTCTAATATAGCTTTGTTTAACGGAATTACATTTTTTCCCCGAATCTTTAAAGTGTTCACTGCAGTTGTATATTTTCAATATTAGTATAATGAAAACACTTGATAAGTTTTTTTTAAGTATTAAAGTATTTCTATAGTATAATGATATTTTAATCCTTTCTTCACTTCTGTATTTTTAAATAAAATTGTTTTTTTGCCGAAGCTATTTCTTGGCGAGTTCGTGAAGTTTCTTGATATCTGTATTTTTAAATACAGAAGTGAAGAAGGGAATAAAATATTATTATAATGTATGAAGAAAACTTCACATAATCACCAACAAATATTTTCGACACCTTTTTTATAGTTTTTTTTTTGCGATTATATATGAAATTTTACATTCGAGTTCCTTTTTAATTCAAATAATTATGAATAATTATTTTTTTGTAGATAACGAGAAAATGATTATTTTATTTTTTTAATTAATAAAAATAAAATAACAATTGTTTGTAAATAATAATAATTATTTAAAAATGTTCAATTAATTTACGAATCAATTTATTTTACTTTGATTAAATTATTTTGTTAATAATTCAAATAATTTCAAATAATTATTTTAATTTATTTGAATTATTTTTTTAATAGTTCAAATAATTTCAAATAATTATTTTAACTTATTTGAACTAAAGAAGTCAGAGTAAAATTATAGTTTGTTGTTTTAGAATAAAAATTAATTTTAAAATAATTAATTATTAATTATTATAATACGGTTTATCCATCAAATAAATAAATAAATAAATTTGAATAGTGAATTAATTTTCATTTATTTATTAATTTATTTGACGGATAAACCGTATTATAATAATTAATAATTAATTATTTTTATTTAATTTATTAATCAATTCGTTTTATAAGAAATAATAATTTTGCAGTAGTTAAAAGGAGAATAATTAATTAGTTTCAAATTTGTTTAATTTATTAATAAATTCATTTTATATAAAATTTTACTTTCTAGCTTTTTTTAATTCAAATAATTATTTTGTTGTAGATAAAGAGAAAATAATTATTTTATTTTAATTAATGATTCTCAATTAATTAAGCAAACCATTAATTTTATATATAAATTTTACTTTGATTTATTTTAATAGGTTTATTAATTAATTATTTAAAAAAATATTTTTATTTAATTTTCCAAACAATTCTATTTATATTCCGGGCATTTTTTTAAACAATTTGTGTGTGTATTTGATCAGTTTGTTAAACTTAGGTTAACTGCCTTATATATTAACTAACGCTATTGGAAGAATTAAAAAAGTCCTACAAATGAATATTACACGTAATATTAATGTAATAATTATTGAAAACAATTAAATTCTAATAAATCCTTAATTTGATCAACAAGAATTTCATTTTGCAAACTTTGTTACAATAGAATATCAAACTTCAAAAGAGTGTGTTTTTGTGTGGAGTTTTTTTTTTTTTTAATTTATATTACCATGTAGACGGGAACATTGTCTAAAAAAGCCTGGAGTTCCGGGGAATCGCTCGTGTGCCCCAAGAGCCTGTCACCGTCGCCGTTTAAGACCAGCGCGGCCAGCTGTTCCATGTTCCCCGATTCGACCATGGCTGCAATCTCATCGTCTTTGTACTCACTCGCATCTGGGCCTTGCTCATTAACGGATTCGATTTCGTTCTCACCGTTAACAATACCCTCGATAACACCCTCGGGTTCTAAAATCGCCACTTCCTCTTTATCCTCATCGCCGGATTCTGATTTTTTCTCATCTCCTTCCTCCCCTTCCCCTTCTTCTTCTTCTTTGGCTTCCTCGGGGGTTTCTTCCGGTTGTGTTTCAGCTTCTCCTTCTGGTTCTGCTTCAGCTTCTACTTCAGCTTCAGCTTCGGGTGTTTCAGGTTCAGCTTCTGTTTCTGGTTCTGCTTCTGTTTCCGGTTCAGTTGCTTCAGGCTCAGCTTCTGGTTCCGGTTCAGGCTCCGCTTCAGGCTCCGTCTCTTCCGGAGCAGGAGGATCTTCCGCTTCTGTTGCCGGTTCCGCAGCTTCTTCTTCCTCAGGTTCAGCTTCGATTACAGGAGGTTCCTCAGGTGGAGCAACTTCCTCTTGTAACGGCATCGGAGTATCGGCTCGTGTTGCTTCCTCGGCTTCATCTTCATTAGCTTCGGCTTCGGCAGCCGGTTCTGTTTCCTCTTCTTCCTCTTCTTTAGCCGGCTCTTCCGCGGCAGGTTCTGGTTCTTCTTCAGCCGGTTCAGGTTCTGGTGGTTCTGAAGCTTCTTCAGCGCTATCGCCGTTTGCCACCCCGTTTTCCTCGTTGTTATTCTCTTCGGCTGTGCCGTTTTCCTCGGCTTCCGTTTCCGCTTCGGTTTCAGCAGAACCGTTCTCCTCCTCGGCTTCCGTAATAGTCTTAACCATTTCTTCGGCTGGTGTGGCTGCAACGCCTAGGATGCTCCAATCGAACTGTGAGTTTGCTTTGCGGGGTGAGTCGGGAATGACGTGGAGTACTTTCGCGTCGATCTCGTTGTTCCGGGTTTTATAAAATGCGGCGCTTTTCGATTTCTGTAATAATTATGTGTAATTACAAATATAGGTCATGCGTATTGGTAAGAAGCCACGTACGTTGTCAATTGCTCCTTCATCCGCGCCGGCTTCCACTAGATAATCGAACATTTTCCCGCCATCTTTCAAAAGTACGGAATAATGAAGCGGCGTGCGACCCTCGTTGTCAACACAAGACAAACTCTTCGGGTTGTGAGCGATGATATACTCCGCTATCTCTTGCCTTCCTAAACCAGCGGCCTAAATCCAAAAAAATTAGAAGAACCCTCAAAATAACTCCTCCCAAAAAAAGAACTTACCTTATGTAAAGGTGTTAATCCATTAGAATCTTTCGCTATAAACAAAACATTAGGCGCAGGAGGATTCGTATGCTCTTTCAAACTATCTAAATCGTCATTAATCACATCAGAATGCACATCCCTTATAGCACCCTGTTAAAAAATTAAAATTTAAGAAAATGACTATAAAATAAAAAAAAAAACATACCAAAATATGTGGACACGCTTCGAGGAACCTCTTCACTTTCGGATTATTACTATGCTCCACCAGCAATTTCGCCCCGTGCCCCTCCCAGACGACTTGCTGCAAACTATTCAAATCCCGCTGGTGTATCCATATCCTGATGTTGGACTTTTTGATGTTCAAACCTGAAAAGGCGTCCTTCATGATTGCACCACCTGCGCACGACTACTAAACGGTCTCAGTGAAAATGAGTCTTGACCGTTTGTACGCGCCTCGCATGTTCGTTCCATTGCTGGTCACATGACTTATTTTGTTTTAATAATTTAACATTAACCCCCACCCCCCGCGACCGTCCGTCCGGTATCGATTGGACTTCGTTTCCCTTTTTTTCACGTAGCATTAATTGATGACATCCATATTGATTCGTTTTAGTGGAACAACCTTACTCAACCTGTTATTATCTGTGGACATACCGGGAATCCTTTCCGGGTTAATTATTCCACGGATTTCTGTAATATTCGTTCTGGAAAAAATGTCTTTGGACGTCGGGACGGTTATTTATAGAGGCGATATTTTTGGGATCTCTAATAAGCAGTATTAAATTGATAACAATTCATTTATGTTTTGCTTTTATACGTTAAATATTGATTCTTGCATTCATTATTTAAGAGTAGCGTAATTTAATTTTCAATTCCATTACGAGTTATCGTAAAAACATCTATTGCATTGTAGTTTATTATACAAGATGCTTTCGGAAATTGCATCTCATTACTTTAAGTAGATATTTTCTATACCTAATTTAATAACCAGGAGGAATCAAAATTTAGCCACGAAAATACGTTGGTATGGGCAGAAAGACCGACGGTCGATAGTCATTTAACAATTATAATAAATCAAAGACGACGCAAGCGCCACCTTTTGCCTAATTTCAAGTGGCATCGTCAACGATTTGGGTCTACAAGATAGACGACTAAGAATCATTGTTTCGTCCACTAAAGGAAGGCGAACAATGATTCTCGGTCGTCTACCTTGTAGATTGCGGTTGTTTATTCTAAACACACATTAATTCATTTCCATATTTGGTTTGTTTCGATAAGTTTGTTTTGTATTTTTTTGGTGTTGTAAGTTTTTTTAAATGATAATGAATTTTTCCAACGAGGAAAAGCGTGATATGCTTGTTTGTTACATTCAGTATAATAAAAACGCTGCGGATGCTGCAGAACAATATTATAATCAATATATCGATCGTCGGCAGCCATCTTTACCAATATTCAGAAGAATTGACCACAATTTGGGTGAGTACGGATCCTTTAAAAAGCCGAAACTTGAAAAAAAAAAAACGAAATTAATGATGTTTCGGAAATAAACGTATTAGCATTGGCGATAATAGATCCATCCACATCGACCAGACAAATTGCAACAGAAGCAAGCATATCTCAACAGACTGTAGTACGAGTTTTGAAAAAAACATAAATATCACCCATATAAGGTATCAATTTCACAAAATTTACATGGCGATGATACCATGATACAGTCTTTTGTATGTGGTACAAAAGCATGTGCCAAGAGGATAATACGTTCCCTACAAAAATAATTTGAACAGATGAAACGCGATTTACTAATTGTGGGATTTTTAACCGGCACAATGAACATATTTGGAGTCAGGAGAATCCACGAGAAGTTGCACAACGTAGACCACAAATTAAATTTGGATTTAATGTATGGTGCGGTGTGTTTGGATCGAAAATTCTCAGCCCATATATTTTTGATAACACATTGAATGGAAATGATTACCTTCGTTTTCTTCAAGAAACATTTGAAGATATGCTCGATGATTTAAATTTATCAGTACGGGCAAGATTGAAGTGGTTTCAACAAGACGGAGCTCCACCTCATAGCACGTTGGCTGTGCGAAATAGTGCGTAATAGTAAATGTTATTAACGAAAATTCACCATTTAGTAAAAAAAATATACAGTTATTTTTGGTGAATTTTCATTAATAACGTTTACTATTATAATAAAATCAGTAATTAAATGTTTTTTTTTTTTCGGTATTTTCATGTTTAATCATTTTGATTTAAATTGCTCGAAATATAACTCCGCAGAAAGAAAACAAGTGTTACAAATACAAAGTAAATTATTATTTGTGTTTACTAATAGCGTTATGACTCAGTGAAAAAGTAACCGAAAGTGGTTCATAATTTCATTAAATAAACAAAAAATCGTCGATACCAGGAAACAATTTTAAGTAATTACTCACATAAAGCAACAACTCGATTTTTCACGCAATTACATTAATTACTCCGCCCTAATTTGCCCCAATAAACAACACCACCCTCTACAGAGAAAAAAAAAACACTTACCAAACAAACTAATTTCAGGACAGGGCACTTTTAAACTCTTCCACTCCACAAACCAAACGACCCGATTCCAGGCATCTACCCAGCTATTTATACAATATTGAAAAGCCGAATTATTCAAAGGAAGACCTCCAAAAAAAAAAGCCAGCAGCTGTTATAATAACTTACAATACATTTTCAAAGGTCAATTAAAGTTGTTAAGCAGCCATCGATTTAAGGAGGAATTCATTATTTATGTATATGCAAGTGTTGAATATTGGATTTTTGTGTAGTCATTCTGGAATATAAGTTGATGTAAGACGCAAAATGTTGTTTCTTGATCGATATTTCAGGTGTGTGAGTGTGTGTTAATGGTTTGTCGGTTAGTTCAAAGGGGTCTGAGTGTAAATAAATGATATGTTGGGTGTTTATAATGTACGATGGATTATTGTCTATTTTAAATTAATTTTATTGATTTGTAATAGAATTTATTTTTTTGTATATTAAATTCACGGAATATATGGTGAATGCGCCGGGGACTTTAAGTTATTTATTTATGTATACAAACCCAACAGACACAGTCAAGGGTTTACAATATTTACAAAATTATTTTATATGGCGAGTACAAAGTTCATAAATTCGGTTTAAGACAATCAAAAAGAACGCGTTTATAAATTTATATTTTGATTGTCTTGTAATATTGATTATAGATTAGGAGTTACATAAATCTTAACTCTTTATTATTACTAAATCTTGACATTTGGTCATGGCTTCCATAAATCTCGACTAAATAAAAAAAATAATTTTTAATTCTTGCCCATGGATACGAATTCACGAAGGTAGCCATTTCAACCTCAATATCTCGAAAACTACAGAACGAAATGTCATGAAATTTTGAAGGTTGATACTACTTAAAACAATAGCCCTTCTACTGGTAGTAACGGGACTTTCATACCCATGTGTTATTTTTACTATATAACAGTTAGAATTTCAATTTAAACTACTACTACAATATTTTTATTCAAAGTTATTTTTTTTACATAATAAATAAAGGTATCCTTATTTCTTTCTTGCTTGCTTGAACAGGTCTTTCCGCCTTCAATTCATATTTTTAGAGTGAGTTTATTTTCATATTTTTTGTTAAATAAAAATAATAAAAAATAATAATAAATGAATTAAATTAAAATAAATTAATGTATAAAGCTTGTCTTGAAATAAAAACTTCGTTATTGTATCACAAAAAAAAAAAAATAGTGAAACAATAAGCAAGTGTATATTTCAAGAAAAACTTTATACATCATGTTTCACTAAGTGTTACATGAGTCAAAAGTGAATAGTTTATACATGTAATTGTTAGTCTGTCACGGTTATCGACCAAAGTCCTTATGTCCTGTGTACATATTTGCTTAATTAATACTTTACACAAAAGCTTTTAAATTAATCATTAAATTCACACTTACACGTTTTATAATAACTCACCCTAATCCACAACTCCTCACACACAAATCACCACAAACAATATGCAACGCAAACCTTCTTGACATCCCCTTTTAAAACCTCGGCATTATTACCCAATAAAAATTTAATTCAATCAAACGCGAGGATAACATCTATTCATACAACCACTCCCCCGCCCCTTTATTACACTAAATATTTATGGGAAAAAGAGACTTCTTTTTTTTTCTAATTACCGTCTAGATTTTCCCGAGAACCGTGCTTGCATTCGGGAACCTTGAACTTTGTGAATAAATCAAGGGGGTGAATAATGCATGAGATGATGATACGCTGATACGTTTCCGGGCTTTAATCTAATTAAACCGGTGTATGAAAATTGTGTAGTTGTAAAGTTTTGTAATTGGTAATGTCGGTGAAAGCAGTTCAAGGCTGTGTAAATATTGAAATGTGTGTGCTTTGGTGCACTTTAGAAAATTGTTTTTGTTGTTCGAGTTGGATTTGATTTATTGGCGGTTTGAAATAATTGTGGTTGTTAAATAATGAATTGAATATTGATTCGCCTTATAACGGCAGTGGCCGTAGTAAATAAATAATACTAAATATATACGATGGTGTATTAATATTTAGAATAAATTAAATAAAAATAATTTCAAAATAATTAATTATTAATCAATCATTTTTGTTTTTCTAATATTAATAATAATTTGTTAATTGTTGAGGGTTTTACTTTGTTACACATTGTAATTCAATTTTAATAAATGAAACACTTTTTTTACACAAAGTAAAAAAGTGCTTCATTTATTAAAATTAATAATAATATTTACTTTTTAACGAATTATTTGTTATTACAAAGATTTATACGGCTATTGACCGGTGAACTAGTTAAACACAAGGGTTGTCACAAATGCCAGTAATACGAAAAAAAGAAATAGACAAAAATCTAAAAAACTTCAAATTGACGTTTTCAAAAGCTCGAAATTCACATGATTTCTTTTTTTAATAAGCCTCAACGAAATCTATTTTTTGCCGATTTTAATATAGAGATATTGGGGTCGAGTGCTCTACCAACTACACCACAGAGACTGTGATATCAAATAGAGAGATTGTTTACACAAAGTATAAACAATATTTACAAATAAATGCATTCAATAGATTTTTCCGTAAAACGGCTATCGATGCGGTCTTTCTGCCTCCTAATATATATTTTTTTATAAAGTAAATAAAAAGAATTTGAAAATAATAAATTATTCCCTCTTTAGTTACTTTGAATTGTTGAGTTACGTAAAATCTTAAAAAAAACGTATTATTACTACTATTTGTAAATAAAACAACAGTTTTTTAAGCTTCAGAAAATGTATTGTAGAGATACTGCTGCAATTGTTTCGACAGCACAGTGGCATCATCGGGCATTAATAATTAATACATTTTACAAACATAACGCGGATTACTCCTCCACTTATCAACACGTCTTTAGGTGTATATAATTCGCCAGGTAAGTGAAGGGGGTGAGAAGTGCGATTGGAATAAGATTATAAAAAATACATTGGTATTTTTGTATTCTTGTACCAACTGTACTCATCCTGATAGATTTTTAATAATCTATTAATATTTATTGTTAAAACATGATCTACCAATGTTTAAATATTAATAGTTAAATTTTATTAATTTCAATTGTGTTAAACAAGTTAATTATATCACTAATTCTAATAATAGACTTTTGGATTTGGTATTTATATCTGATAATATGGACGCAAATCTATAATATTGTTTAAATCCTCTTGTGAATGTTGATAATCATAATCCAGCATTAAACGGACTTTTACAATTTAAAACCGAAACAGTTACTAAATTTTCCTTCTCTTGTTGGAAATAAATTATTATTATTATTAAATAGTATTAATTACATAAAAGTAATATATCGGCAATTAAACCAAAAAAAAATGTATAGACAATAATACAGTATAATAACCCGTTTATTAATATTTCCATATTTTGTGTACATCGAAACGAAAAAACCTCTACAACACCTATTTTATCTTTCGTACAATCATAGCACGATATTTATTTTTTTATCATTTTTATTTAGCATGTCTGTCCAGGTTGATATATCTATATTGAACGTGTCATGTCAGCGCGAGGGGTGATATTTTTTTCCGGGAATAAAAATGTTTACGATGTCAAGAGGACATCAAATAGGTTTCGTGTTTGATTTTCCCGTTCGATGGTTGAAAATATATATATATATATATATATATATATATAACGTGCTATTGCGTTTCACATTATAAACAATAAAATAACGTATTATGTATGTATACGTACTTGTAGAATAACCCAGTTTTGTATTTTTGCATGCAAATGTGTTAAAGGATATGTTCATTATATATTAATGATGTTTTTTTAAGGTGTTGTAAATGTTTTGTCGTGTTTATTTATTGTATTATATATATATATAATCTAAAATCCCCATCTACCATAATGGTGGTGTAGGGGTACTTATTGTATTATATTAAATTAAATAAGAGCTAGATGAATAGATGTTATCATAATCAGGACAAGTTCGCCTTCGTTTAGTGGACGAAACAACGATTCTTGGTCGTCTACCTTTTAGACAAAAATTGCCAAAATATGTATTATTATCTGTATATATATATTGTTAATGATGTCACTTGTAATTAGGCAACAGATGGCGCTTACGTTATCTTTCCAATTATAATCATGAATAGTTGTATGGTCTAGGAATACTATATTTTCACATGTTTTATTTTATTATCTTATCCACAAGAAAATGTTATTATAAGCTCTAGAATCGAATAATATAGCTTGTGGTCTATTCTTAGATTTAACTAAAGCAAATAGAAAAGAGTTTTCATTCACTTGGTCACAGTTATTTAAATATATTAAATAAAAATGATTTGAAAATAATTCATAAATTATTTGTTGTTTTTACATTAAATTTTTCTCGGATCAAAAAAAATTTGTAAGTAAGCGTTAATTCCATTCAAGGTAATTAATTATAAATTATTAATGTTTGATTTCCTGAAACCATTCGGATAATGAATTATTTAAATTTTTATTATATATATATATATATTCTATAAATTAAATGAAAATGATTTGAAAATAATTAATAAAATATTCTCACATTTAGCTCTGTGACTTTTGACTTACGTTACGTAAGTACGTTAAACAAATGCACATTAAAACAACTATTTCCCGGGCTAATACCCCGCTGGACATTGGATTACATAATGTACACCTGCTGCTGTCAAAAATCACAGAGCTAAATGTGGAAATAATTTATGAATTATTTTCAAATCATTTTAATTTAATATATTTAAGTAACTGTGCCCCAGTGAATGAATACTCTTTTCTATTAATATATACTTAAATATTACTAAATATTAAAAAATTATAAATATTTTTTAGATGAAAATAAAATTCTAAATTGGGTAAAAAAAAATGTGAACGGGATGGTAGGTGAATGAGTTCTCTCATTTGGACTCAGATTAGACTCCGAGATTTCGATTTCCCTACTCCGACTATCCGGCCTGTATATTTAGTAGGCACTGATTCTGTACTTTTTTAATCAATATATTGTATCTTTTCATTAAGCTATGATTTTTATAAAAAAGCAAATAGAACTTTATATCATATTACAGTAATTTTAATTCTGATGCAAAATATAGTAGCATAGAATTAATCTACTAAAAATACTAAAATAAAAAAAACATTTCAAAGACTCTTGATGATGTTAGATGGAATGTGGAGTATTTTTTTTGAAGTAAAAAAAATCCATTATATCCCTTAAATAATGGAAATGTATATATATATATATATTTTTTTTTTTCGTTCAAATTGATGAGTTCCATTTACATAGGAGTTTAAGCGGGAGTGCCGAATGACCTTTTTGGAGGCGATGTTGGTTAAAATAACTTGAAAAATAAGATTCATAAGGATTTATCTACGTTTCATCGTAAAATAAGGTTTTTGTGCATGCCTACAAAATTTCCCAAAGTTGGACTATTTTTTCACTTCACTTTTCATAGGCCCAATTTACATCACTGCTGTACGAAATCTATTTCAAAGTTTCTTAAATTTATATACTTGATACAGCTATTCATTAGGAACATTATGGCATAATTTTAAGTTATATCGCGAGTTTTGGACTTTTCATCAAAATTCACTTTTTTCCCTTTTAAAATATTCAATGTTTGATGAAAAACGTTTTCGTCCGAAAAAATCTCAAAGATTCTTAATAATGCCAGAAAAACGTGGAGTATTTATTTTGCAAAAAAAAAATATTTTCAGTTATTTAAGAACTTTTGAATTGATGAGTCTAGATGAGAAATTAATTAAAAAAATGTGTTTTACTATTGAAATTGATCAATAAATGGTTTTAAACTACTATTAAACTAATTAGTTTAACCTTTGAAAATGATCGAAATATACGCCAGGAAACTGAAAAAATAAATAAATAAAACATAGAACATAACAAGAATGATTATTTTTTTTTACCCATTTACTGTTTTTTATTGAACATAATACGCACAATGTATTGATTAATATTTCTTCTTAGAATTTAATTGATAAAATTACTTAATACTTTTAATAACATGTTTACGAACACGCGGGGGCATTATGCAAATCATTCTTTTTACACCAGCTATTGTCGCCGCACAATTGCTAAGTCAGTCATTAATATAAAACCACACTGGGAGAAATTTGCATAAGAGTATAGAGTGCGTAGGTTGTAATAAGCAATTTTCTTTTATCTCAGCATAATTCACGCCTAACAATCCTTAATTAAATGTAATAAAATTACAGTTAAGTACGTGCAATTGCTAATAAATAATGAATGCAATTAATAAATAATTTTATAGTACGTTTTTAAATAATTAACAATATAAAAGCTATAAAGAGGTATTTATAAACGATACAATTTGTAAATATTATAATTTCATTCATATTCAATTATTTCACATTTTTGGTTGGTTTTATTTATGTCTGGTGGATTTATAAGTAACTTCAATTAAAGGTTTTTTGACATTATATTTACGGACTTACATCAATTTCTATGTTTATCGGTCCTCTCAGTGAGCTGTAGCTTCATCAGAAGAAGTATTTAATAAGTAGAGCTCACTAGAAAATGGTACAGTGTTTGGACCACATCTTGAGAGAAACATAGCGGGAATACCATCCCGCTATGTTTCTCTCAAGATGTGTGTTTTGTATCGAAACCATTGCGTACTTCATTTTCTAATTCGCTTGAGCTAGAGTCATTTCCTTAAATTTGGAAAAGTAGTTTTTTTTTATTTTAATCATAAGGCTGGCAGCAAAGATGTTATTTCATGTTATCGAGGAGTTGCAATTCAATCACACATTCCAAAGATTTTAGATAAACTCGTATCACTATAATTATTCTGATTGGAGAAAAGCATTATTGTAAAGGAGCAGTGTGGATTCTACGAGGAAGATGAATCAGTACAAATCTATTAGAATTGTATTCTGATATTCTGATCGTCTTAAAAAAAACAAAAAACAAACAGGTCAAATGAACGTCGTTTATACGGAATTCTCCAAGGCGTTCGATAAAGTGAATCATTCCATTTTACTTTAAAAAAATTAGTGCGTTTTTTTTTTAATTAGTTTCGATCCTACCTAACTACTCATATACGAAATGTTAAAGTCGGAAGTTTCGTGTCTCATGACATACAGGTTACGTCTGGTGTACCACAGGGTAGCCATTGCAGCTCAATTCTATTTCTCATTTTAATTAACGACATCACTGAGAATTTAAAGTTCTTGAGATGTTATCTGTATGCTGATGAGATGAAAATTCTACACGAAGTGGAATAAATTAATGACTGCGAGGAACTACAAGTGGATATTAATAATTAATATTAATATTTTATTTATTCATTTATCTAACGGACACACCTTTTTTTCATAATTTTCTTTTGTACTTGCTAAAACTTATTAATTTACTTAAATCGCTGATCAAGTCAATAAATAGAAGCGAATATTTATTCACTTGATCAGCGATTTAATTCTGTAAATTAATAAGTTTTAGCAAGTACAAAAGAAAATTATTTACTTAAATCGCTGATCAAGTGAATAAATAGAAGCGAATATTCACTTGATCAGCGATTTAATTCTGTAAATTAATAAGTTTTAGCAAGTACAAAAGAAAATTATGAAAAAAAGGTGTGTCCATTAGATAAATGAATAAATAGAAAGACAGACAATTAAGTTTTGTTTCGTATTTATACTTTAGAGTATATAAAATATAGTTGGTTTTATTAATGTGTGGTGGATTAAAATGACAAATAATTGTATCTTTTCTTGTCAAACTATTTCGATTTTTTTCCGATGCATAGACGTCGTGGACGAAGAAAAAGAAAATCTTTCATTTGTTTCGTTTTCATTTCTTTTCGGTTTTTTTCGGAAGGAGTACCGCCTGAATGTTTGGCAGAACACCACCCTGAGTGATTTTGATTTTTGTTTTGTATTCGTACGATAGTGTATTTAAGGAAGGAATACAAAACAAAAATCAATTTATGAATTGATTTTTGTTTTGTTAATTTTTAATTAAATTGATATTCCATATAAATTAAATTTATATCTATGAATTGAAGAAATTTCAATGTACAACATTGAGTTATAATTTAAATTAATTAAATACAAGTGGAAAAGAAACATATCTAATCACGAATGTCTGTATAAATGAACTTGAAGCACTGAATGGAGATTTGATATCACAGGTCTCTGTGTTGTAGTTGATAACGCTCTCGACTGGAAATCGGGGGACATGGCTTCAAATTCCATCAGAGATGTTTCATTTCCACTTATATTTAATTAATGTAAATTATATCTCAATGTTGTACATTGAAATTTCTTCAATTCATAAATATAAATTTAATTTATATGGAATATCAATTTAATTAAAAATTAATTTGTCAGGCAAGAACAGATGAAATTTTCTTGCCACATAAATCCACAGACAAAAATAAAACCAACCGTATATAAGATGTATATATTGTTTTAATCCATTACACAAAAATAAAATCAACTGCATATGAGTACATTTTCTGTTACTTTTATATTGTTAACTAACTAACCATCTTTATTCAAATGTGTTTATGTATGTACAATAATATACAAAAATTAGAATTATATTCTGTAGATGATGAATCGGCTATCGACCGGAGGTCTTTCAGCCTTATATTGTTATTTATTTGATTTATTTAGAATATTTATAAAACTCTATTATTTAAGGAGAACAATTTCTCAAGATTTCTTAAAAATAAAAATTCAATTAGAAATAATAAAGCTGAAGCTTTCAGCTTTACTGAAATATGGAAACAACAGCATGAACACCCAAATTGAATAACTTGGGAAATAAAGTTTAATATTTTCAATTATATAGATCAAGTGCAAAAAAAACGGTTGCACTTTATTTAGGGATTGTAATAAATCAATAAGGGTTCAGAATCAGTAAAGTTTTGTGTAGTATTGATTTTGAAGATCGCAACAAACGATTATATTTCTCATTTTAATTAACTAACGCAAAATCGAATTAAATAGAGAGAATTCTATCGTACAAAATAACGAAATATGAAAACATCGAACGATGAAATGGTAAATTCACATTTAATTTATTATGAAAAAAATCTATTATGAAATGATTAAAAATAATTGTATTATATTTTGACTAAATATCAAATATCTTCCTCTTTATATATGTCAATAGATTTCCCGGACTATTGATAATTATAAAAACCTGTAATATTCAACCAGTAACATTATCACATCGGATCCAATTATCGTAAAAACAATTTGCATTAACTTTCGAAACTACAAATAAGCATAAGACGTATAATTAAACATAAAACTTACTTTCTTTCACTGCTGTGTTTCTTCTAGAAGCTACGTGGGATTTGTGCGGGCTGGGTAATTCTAATTCTGATAAATGGTCCCTATAATATTTGGCAGATCGTTGTCGGTTATCTAAGGCGGCAGGATCCGCTCCTGCTGCTTTCAAGAGCTTCTGGAGATGTGCGGCATTTTGACACATCGGTGTGTAGTGATACGCTGTCCTTCCATCCTAAAAATGATTAATAAATATGATTTTATTTATTTAACGGAAGAGTCGAATTTATTAAATAAGCAAGGATAGAAAGACCAGAGATCGATAGCCCACTTTTTAATTTTATTCTTGTATACTTAATGTCTTTATAAATGTATGTAATTGACTAAATAAAGATATTTGTATATATATATATATAAACAAGCAAAATACACAAGAAAAGTTTGAATCACTTAAAGTATAGTAAATTGATTGATTGAGTTACGTGAAGATCAAATTAATTCGACGAATAAAGCACTAATAACCTTTCTTCACACTTTTATTTGAATTACCAAATGTACATTTCGGTCACAAAGTGACCATTATCAGTGTTAATCCATTGATAATGGTCACTTTGTGACATTTAGTAATCCAAATAAAAGTGTGAAGAAAGGTTATTAGTGCTTTATTCGTCGAATTAAAGTATAGTACTTATTCATGTTCGTAAACACGTCATATAATTAAGTGAGTTTGATTAATAAATTGATTCATCAAACTCCGTACTATTTAAAACAGTTCGACAGATATTACTCCATTTACAAAAAAAGAGGAAAATTAATTTAAAATGCCAAAGTAGTTAAAGAGGAAATAATTTATTAATAATTTTCATGAAATAAATATGAATGAATTATTAAAAATCAACCAATAAAACACAGATTAGATTGAGTAACTTTAAATTCTCGACTAGTTTCGGGTTATTAGACCATTTTCAAGAGAATTTAAAAATTGTTGTATTAAAATTTCTATGGATATTTACATGAATGGATGTATTGATTTTTTAATTTTTATTTGAATTAATTAATCCATAGAAATTTTAATAAAACAAATTTTAAATATTCTTGAAAATGGGCTAATAACCCGAAACTAGTCGATAATTTAAAGTTATTCAATCTAATCTGTGTTTTATTGGTTGATTTTTAATAATTTATTCATATTTATTTCATACAATATGAACTACCAATGTCTAAATATTAAAACCATTAATTATATTAATAATTTTCAAATTATTTTAACTTAATTTATTACTTCAGGGTTAATTTCACCACATCGATAGTTTTATTAGACTGCTGTTAGTAAAATAATGTCAATTGTTAGTAATTACAATAACATCTAAAGATGAGGATACTGCCCAGCTTTCAAATCATATTCCCTTTACCTACTTTGATTTTTTGACTTACATAAGTACGTTAAAATAAATGTACATACGTGGAACTAATGCTTCACACTGTTTTATAATTTTTTTAAAAATATGAAAAAGTGTAAAATATAATATTAGAGTAATTTTCATTCAATATAAATATTATTTAAAATAAACTGATAAATAAATAATTTATTAATTATTTTCAAATCATTTTTATTTAATATAAACTGATAAAGTTAATGATAATAAATTAAAGACGAGGCAAGCGCCATCTTTTGCCTAATTTCAAGTGGCATCGTCAACGATTTGGATCTACAAGGTAGACGACCGAGAAATATTGTTTCGTCTACTAAAGAAAGGCTGAACATTTCATTAAATGTGATAAAATTAACGTGAAAGAGAATAAAAAATGTTAGTTATTGGATTGTTTATAAAAAAATATTCACTCACTGCATCTTTAGCTGTAGCGGTTGCAGGATAATTCTTCACAATCCACTCGGCGATCTCCTTCAGATCGTAATATATAGCCTTATGCAGCAATCCAACACCGGCGTCATCTTTCGCCAAAATCAGCCTTTTCCTCGTTTTCTCGTTCTCCTCTTCCAGCAGCGACTGCATTTCCTCCAATCTGCCACTATTGACAGCATCGTGTAATAGGCTGATTTTCGCCTGAAAAATAAATTAATTCACAACATAAAACGAAAGATTCAATTATAGGACAATATACAGGGTGTTTCAAAAGTAACGGATAAATTCTATAACATCGTAAGTAAACATATTTTAGAAAAATGCTCTGACACATCGATTTTTATTTTTAAAATGCTATCCTGACATACATTTTTCAGCTCCCAACCCCTTCGCCCTTAAGGGGTGGCAACTCCAACTTTAAAAATTCAAATAGCAATACCTTGCGATACCTCAAATGATAGATTTTTTATTCTGAATTCAACGAAACAAAAATTATCATAAATATATGAATAAAAAAACAATGCATAGAAAAAAAAAATGGCAAAATTTGGAACTCGCTTTGAGACAAAAATCTGCGATTTATATGAAAAAAAGATCATCTTTTTTTGTCAGACAAATTTGATTTTTATTCATGATTGTTAAAAATATATAAACAAATTAAAATAGCGTGATACAATATAAACTATTATCTATCTGGTGGCTAAATTTGGAACTCGTTATGAGACAAAATTCTGCGTTAGCATGTGTGGGGGATTTACATGAAAATGTAATTTGTCAGACAAATTTAATTTTTGTTCATGATTCTTAACAACACATAAACAAATCAAAAATTAAAATATCCCCGTACAATATAAACTATACTTTATCTAGTGGCAAAATTTGGAACTCGTTTTCAGACCAAAATATGCGTTTCCGTGTGATGTATCAGCTGGTGCAAACACATATACCATAAGTTAGTAGTAAATCCACTGATTGAACCCAAAATAGTAAAAAAAACCATCAACGCGTAAATTATTATTTCTACTATTAATAAAATGGGTGCTTTGTGCTTGTCTACAAAAATCCCTAAAGTTGGACAATTTTTTCGCTCATTTATCAAAGACTAAATTTACACGACTACCGCATGAAAACTATTAGTAATATATAGTTTAAAATTTCACCGTTAATTGGGAACATTTTGGTATAAATTGAAGGTTTTCCGAGAGTTTCGGATTTTTTCACTAAAATCGATGGAATTTGGTGAAAAATCCGTAACGCTCGAAATAACTTCAAATTATGCCAAAATGTTCCTAATAAATGGTAGCATTAACGTTGAAAATGTAAGCAATGTAGAACAAATAGTTTTAGAAAAACATGCGTGTAAAATAGGACTTTGAAAATTAGGCGAAAAAAATGTCTAACTTTGGGAATTTTTTTATGCAACCACAAACGACAAATTTTAATAATTTTTGTGTGAAATGTGAATAAATTATTGCTGAATCCTATTCTTAAAATCCTAATATTCTATCTTATCTGTGAACAAAGTTATCTTAGTTTAATGAACGTCGCGTCTAAAAGCACCTATCGGCGCGGTTGATTTAAACCGTTCCCATAAGATTACATGTAAATGGGATTTTATTAATTCAAACGGCCTAAATAGACCTAAAACATTGTTTGCCTGCAAAATACATATTCTACATTCCTTCTAACTTCTTTAAGAGTCGTTGATATTTTTTTTCAGATTTTTTGGGAAGAAAAAAAAATCATTAAAATTTGAGTATTTTCAAAAGGAAAAAAATGGATTTTAGTCGAAAATCCTTAACACACGGAATAACTTCAAATTTTGCTAAAATATTCTCAAAGAATAGGAGCATCAACTGAGTGAAATTGAGCTATACGAAACAAACGGTTTTTATACAGCAAGCGTGTAAATAGGATATTTTAAAAATTAGGGGAAAAAATTATCTGTCTTTGTGTATTTTTGTAGACAAGCACAAAGCACCCATTTTAATGAGTTTTCAGATGGAATATAGATAAATTCTTCCCGAATCATATTCCTCAACTTTTAACATCCTATCGCGTCTGTGGACAAAGTTATCTTAGTTTTATCAACGTCGCGTCGAAAAGCGTTGATTGACATGTTTTGCGAAATACATTCTTATAAGGCTACATGGAGCCTGCGACTTATCTATTCAAGTAGAATTTAAAAACCTGAAAATATTCTTTTTCTGGCAAAAATAAATATCACACACACTTAAGCTATTTAAATCAGCTGTTTGCAATCTTCTTATTGAAGCTGGACCATACTCTATTAATGATTACTACGAAGCTTGTAGATAAAAAAAATATGTAAGGCAGAGCTGTACTGACGAGGGATAGATTCCGAAACACGTGTCTGCAGATGGCCGTATATTAAGTAACGTTCTTTTTGTTGTTTTTGCATTAAATTTTTCTCGGATAAAAAAAAATTGTTGCATTATGCAATATTTTATTGATATGCAGCAGCAGGTGTACATTATGTAATTCAATATTCGGTGGGGTATTTGCCCGAGAAGTAGTTTTTTTATGTGCATTTGTTTAACGTATTTACGTAACGTAAGTCAAAAGTCGCAGAGCTAAATGTGGAAATAATTTATTAATTAATATCAAATCATTTTTATTTAATTTATTTAAATAACTTTGACCTCAGGCTGAAAGACCACTGGTCGATAGCCAGTTTCAGAGTTGGAAATATATTGTGAACGTTAGTGTATTGTTAGATATTGTTTTGTAATTGTATATTCCAAACTCAGAAATAAAGATGTGTATGTATGTAACTTTGACCAAGTGAGTAAATACTCTTTTCTATTTAAAAAAAATATGTTTTGTGACTTTTTCTGTATAGAATTTAAGGATTTTATTGTATTTTATTATTCTTCTTATCTTTGACACAATTTTTTTTATGTTCTGAATTGTTATTATGTTGATCAAGACTTTAAAATAAAGTTTGTTTATTAATATTATTTTTTCTTCAAGAATCTTTGAGAGAATATCACTCACTATTTCTAATATCATTAAGAGTCTTTGAGACTATAGTTTCGACGTCATTAACGTGTCTTTATCAAAATAACAAGTTTGATGATAACGCGTTAATATCGTCAATCTAACAAGTGTTTATAACGCATTAATGACGTCAAAACTATAGTGACTAAATAAATTTCGGTTATAGAAACAATGTTAAAAAGTGTTCATTATTTAAAAAAAATGTTTTCATATTTATAAAAGGTGTTATGGAGTTTCATCATGTAAAAGCCTCAACCAATGAGGATATTATATAATATAATCTTTATCACAATCGATTCGACGAATAAAGCACTAATAACCTTTCTTCATACTTTTATTTGGATTACCAAATGTACATTTCGGTCACAAAGTGACCATTATCAATCTGATTATTGGGATAATTAGTAGTATTGGGCAAAATCGAGTGAATTTAGTAATCGAGTATTTCTGAATATCCAATTTTAAGTAGCTAAAGTTAATAAATAATAATAAATTGGAGTTTATTAATAAGTAGGTGACACTTTTCAGTATTAATATTATAAATGTAGAAAGGTAAATCAATTAAATAAATAATAAATAACATTAAGATTATTTTGATAAAGAAAATTGTCATATAGATCATTTTGCAGTCACAAAAAAGGTCGAAAATATCGAAATATCGCAATGGGCTATTATTCCACTATTAGAAAGAGGCAACTCTAATAGTGGAATAATAGCACATAGCGCCATCTGTTGCCTAATTTCATAAGAGCACATAGAACGCATTGGTCTGATTAGGTCCAATAGACCGAAATAGCTATCACAAAATTGATGGTTTAACAATTCATTGAATGCGATAATTAGTATTTCTATATATTTCATTGGCTTTTTAATAAATAACAGCATCAATAATTGAATTTAATTAAAAAAATTGTAATTATTTTAGATTTCACATTGTCTTAAATTTTATATTATTATTATTATATCTCTACTTTTTATATTTGTTTTGTTTATATTTTATATTATAAAAAGGCTCCTCCGTTAATAATAAATTATTATTATTATTAAAAGAAAAAAAGGCCGTTCCCTCTTTGTGCATAATTAATTAAACCACTCCTAATAACAACGTGTTCCATACAATCCAAGCCACCCCTCTAAAAAACTGGCAGAAATTAATAATTAACAGCAAAAAATGTAAAACGAGAACAAACCAACAACATTCGTTTCCTTTTGTGCGGGCCACAACAATAACACGATTGCGTTTTCGCATGTGGATTTAGTTGTATAAATGCCGTTATCTGGATAGTCTTTTCAGGGTATCTCAGTTTTAATTTTATGTGTTGATTTGATTAGAGTAGGAAGGGGGAGGGCGCGTTAATGGTAATCTGATGGAAATGTGGCTTTGTGTTGTTTTTTTTTTATGCGCGGAATTAGAGCGGGGACCCAACGTTGGAATAAAAACGTAATTAATGTAACGAGACGAGTAATAATAGTAATTGTTCCGGAAAATCGATTGTAATTAATTGTGGAAGCACACGAAGTTCATAAGGAACGGAATTATAGATGTCGTTTGGGGAGAAGAAAGGTTAAAGTTAATGTTTTTTTTTATATTGGCATATTTATTTTTATTCTTAAGACTTCTTATTGACTCGTTACGATGTGTTTTATGGCATTTTTATACTGAGTGTTAACCACCAGACCCGGCCTTAGGGAAATAGTATGATAGAATTTTATTAATTAATTATAATACATTTTCGTTTATTGTCATTTTGGATGAAGGAGTAGAAAGTTTGAATCATGAATACTCTTCAATTGAATAGTTATTCATGTTTATGACACAACTAAAATGCATCACATGTATGAAATAACAAATTGTATGAACTAAAGATTATTGATATTATTTATTATTATGTGTTATATGTTTTTGTATTATTATTATATCTGTACTTTTTATATTTGTTGTGTTTATATCATATATTGTAAAAAGGCTTGTCCGTCAATAAAAAATTATTATTATTATTATGACATTACATAAAAATATGTCATAGCAATGTTTTATATTCAATTAAAATTCTGTATAATGCTTTTTCCCAATGGCTAGGTTTTGTAGTTAACACTCGGTATATATTATTTAATTTCATTTTTTTTTCAATTTACTTTATTAACGGAATCTCCATTTCCAAATTACAATTATAATTACATATTAAAAATATTTAAATTGTATTCACCGGGGAAAGTACTATGATGGACCACTTTTTTTTATTATGAAACAACTTTTTAAAAAGATCTAAGCTTATGGGATTAAGCAATGATTATTTTAATTATATACACATATTTATTCAGACTATACAGATAATTTTAACAATATAAATTACTGCAATACATGTAGGTGTTAGTCTGTCTGGACTATTAACCAGAGGTCTTTCTGCCCTATTTTAATTAATTTATTAGAATTAGCTCAAGCCCGCAGTAAACCTAAAATCCTGAATTCTACAAAATAAATTATTGTGGGTCACCAATTATTCAATTTCCATGAAAGGAAAACTATATAAAAATGTAATCTTAATGTATTATTTATGTTTAAACGTAATGTGAAACATATTTTATTATTAATAATAATTGAATATTCCATGTGTATGCGTAATAATGAAATATATAAATAATATGTGTTGTTCTTACGTGAGTTTAAACAGGTAGTTTTAACGCTGAGCATTTAAACATTTCGATTTGGCCTTCGCGTGAGTTTAAATATATTTCCCCTTGATTTTCTGCGCAAGATGAATTATTTCTTACGGTGTTTGAATGGGAGGAAACGAACGAAACAAAAAAAATACGTTCAATTATAATACTGAAATTCTGATAAATGATGAAATATATTTTTTTTTCCAAATTGATTATGTATTACGGAGATCATACATTTTGATTTCGCAATAATGTTGACCATTATATTGTTTAAATAAATAAAACATTATATAATTTTCTTTGCTGGGAATTCAAAAAAAAGTTTACAAATCATCTTCACGTAACTCGCCTACAAGTACTATATTGTTTCTTTTGTAATTTTTGAGTTTTAAATTTATAATATTTCACTATTTAAATAGCGAAATCATAATAAAGTGTGTTATTTATCAAAGTTTTTTTTTTAATCTTTTTCCTTTCTACCGTTAGGTGTAAGGAGTATTTATCAAAGTATTAGTATAAAATTTCACCAAGTGTCAGCCTCAACTATTAAAAATTTCAGAAGTTTCCAAAATCCAAGAAATAATTATTGTTTTTTTTTTACACGCGATAATAATAATATCGATTGTTTTATTAAAATACTATTTCCTTCATTTCCTTTATTAGAAAGTTTGATTTATTTCTTGATTATTAGAAAACTTCGTGATTAAATTATTAAGTTAATTATGCAGCAAGTATATTAAAGTTTATTTTTGTACTTCTTGCGAATGGAAATATAATCAGTAATTTGTTTCCTACATTATCTAATAAATAAATATGATTCTTGTACTACTTATCCAACAATAATTATTAAAACTATTTCATTTGTTTATCCGCATTGTTTGCCTTGAAGTTAGGATAATGTATTTTCCTGCTCGGAAATAAATACTTATTTATTTATTAAGTTATTTTTTTATGTAAATCAAGCATTTTGGCATTTTTTTATTGTTTAATATTAGAAACGAAGCATTAATAAACATTTGTGTGAAATAAAATATAAAATCGACAGCGCCCAACAATGACTTTTGGCATTACGAAAATTTGCATTTTTCAGAATTTAGTCGGACACTAAAAATTTGTTTACACAAAAACAAGACATATGTGACAATTTTTATTACTTAATATTATAAATAAAGCCTTAAAACACTTTTGTGGCTAATAAAATCAAAAATCGACAGCGCCCAACAATGACTTTTGGCACTTTGAAAATTATACAAATTTCATTAAAATCTTACTGTAATAATTTACTGAAAATAAATGTTTTTAAGTTTTTAAAGTTATTAGGGGACCCGATGCGTTTGATTATTAATGGGTTAACACTATTTTATAAAAAAAATGTTTGAGATAATACCAAAATTTGATGTTTCCTCGCCAGATTCGTGGCCAACTTCGGTTAAATAAAAAGAATTTGAAAATAATTAATAAATTGTTTCGTCTTTAGCCACTGTGACATTTTACAGTATTGTCACAGTAGCTAAAGAGGAAACAAATGGGCTTAAATTATTATTTATTTTTTGTAAAATGCCAAAAAAAGTTTTCTGTGTTTTTTTTTTTTTAGAAATTCATTTATTTTGTTGAAATTACAAGGTTGTACACATTGTTTGTTTTAATATATTATTTGTTGTTGATGTCGGTAGTTCCTTGTATTTCTCCTATATGTGCTCTTTCCTTCTTTCCTCGCCTCGTGATATCAGGGTTGGACCCTATCTCGGGCTATCTGTATCGAAGGAAACTTGTTGCTTCTTCTGATTTGGACTATTCCGTTATAGTATTTCGTCGTTTATTAGTTTATGTTTTATTTTTAATTTAAATGGAATATTATTAAGTTCATTAATATTTCTAAGTTTTATTTTGTAAAATGAGGGTCAGATTTGAATAAACGTAACGTAAGTCATAATGTCACAGTAAATGAAGGGGAAATAATTAATTATTTTCAAATTCTTTTTTATCTATATTTATTTATTATCACTTGAAGATAGGAATAAGCCGGTTGCATTTTGTTTTCACAATGAACTGTTTGGGATTGATAAATAAATATTTTGATGCGTATTATTTTTATTTTATATTTTGTCGCAATTTGTGATTGGTGATTTGCCATTTTTAATACATATGTTTTGTAATCTCTTTAGAGCGTCACACTTTTCTTATAAAATTTTTAATATGTAATTATCATTGTAATTTGGAAATGGAGATTCCGTTAATAAATTGAAATATATTGTTGTATTTTGTCAAAAAAAAACAGTGACCAAGTGAATAAATCCTTTTTTTCTATTACTATTCTCATCGGTCATTAGAGACTATAAAAAATGTAATGCCATATAAGTAAAATTTAGGAAATTCCTTCAAAATTTTAATTGCGTACGTTTTGGTATCAAAAACAGATTAAGAATTGACAAACATACGATATTGTTTTTCATTATTCATAATAAAAAAAATATATTTGTTAAATAACTTGTAATTCATCTGACAAAAATCCTGCATGTTTTACGATTATTTTAATATATAATACAAGTCCATTGACTGTTGATAACTATGTAGCTATTTCTTTCTAGTAAACCGCACCCTGAATTGTATTTCATTAAATTTGTAAATAATAACATGATTATTTTGTTTCAATGAATAAATAATAATAACCTTTCTTCACACCTTTACTTGAATTACCAAATGTACATTTCGGACAAAAAGTGGCAATTACCAATGGATTAATAATATATATAAAACAGATATTTTAGACAATGAAGTAATAAATTCATTTAAACTGCTGGTGATTATTTTCGAGAAAAACGCTCGGACATCTCGATTAGTATTTTCAACAGAGCATCTTTTTCACTAAAAATTTTATATACACTGTGTCTAGATACTAAATTATCTTTTTTAAAAATAGAATATACTATATATTATTGGATTCCCTAATATATAACAAAAAATCGTTACATCTCAATTGGCATAATGAATAATAATAATGAATTTCGTACATTTTACAAACATTTTAAAATTTTACAAAAAGTATAATTAATCCTCAGTGTTAACAACCCAAATTTAATAATGTACAGATCTATAACCATAAAATTGTGTACTTTTAATTACTGATTAAGTTTATGTTTACGCACTGGCCGAATTTGCATAATGAGGTGATTTATTTGTATCTTGATTTAAAATAAAAAAACAGTTTATTTTATACATTAATATTAGAGCTCGTGCACAGCATAATTCCTAACTTAATTTAGGTTTTTTTTTATTCTCTGTTATTTTAATATTATTAGAAAAATTAATAACAGAGCTTGCTTTATTTTATAATTTATTTTCATTAATTTCACTAATTATTGAACACTTTATACATGGTGTATATGTATAAAATGTTCAATAATTAATATAATATGTATATATAATCTGTATTAAAAGATATATATATATATATATATATATAAATATATATATAAATAAATAAATAAATAATAAAAGTTACAAAACTAAATACTAGAGCTCCAAAGTAATGCAATACCCCTTATATGTAGTTTATAATCCAGCATCAAATACGCACGTTTTATTCACCTTTGGCCCAATTATACAAACATCAAGTAATGTTACTCTTGGTTTTTTCATTCGGTTGGCAGCACTGTCTTATTGATAATCAAAAGGAGAGAATCAGAGACATCAACTTCTATTCCGCGAATACGTTTCTTACGCCTTATTTGCGGATAGTAAAATTGGGCCTTAGAAAGAAAAATAAAGCGATGACGTTTTTACTGGTTTATCTCAATTTTTGTGTACGATTTTTACACTTATCCAAAATATAAAGCAAATTTAATAACCTGCTGAGCTCTTCAGGATATTGAAAAACCTTGCTAAAATTCACAGAATTCGTGCACCCCGCCGATTTAATGAAGTGATTTTTAAAAAGGTCACGTTGTTGATAATTTTGATTTCCTGAAATTATCGGCTGTTTATTATAATTAAATTACCTAATTATATTATCCTGATAAAAGATCGCCCCTATAGTAATTCTCATATACAATTTTAACTATCCTTTATTTTTCGTAATAATCATTATTTTTGATAAAGATCCATTGAAACAACTACTACTCGGGCATACATTCCGACAGACATTAAATTACACTTATAGTTATATGAAAACACTGTGTAAACTTCTTTTCACTTATTTTATTTATTATCAAATGTACGTTTCGATCACCCTGTGATCATTATCAATGTTTTAGAAAGAATGTGTTTACATATATCTTTTAAATCTTCACGAAATGCACATTTATTAAGTACACTTACAATATTATTCGGGGCTATTCTATAAGAGAAAACGTACAATTTAATGTATCTATTATGTTGATAATTAGTTTCGATTTAATATAATTTATAGAAAATCCACGTGAACTATGGTACTTCACGGATAACGATCATGTTATATTGAACACTATCCGTACAGAATAGCCCCGTTTATGGAGTGTTATCATGTAAAAGCCTCAACTACCGATTAATTATATATATATATATATATATATATATATATATATATATATATATACAGAGTGGCCAGAAAATGTGTGATAATCTCCAGTTAAAGTGGTTCGTTAATCAATTTTAAGTAAATAAAATAAAAAAATAAATTAAATTATTTATGTATTTATACATTATTGTTTGAATTATTTATATTTATTCTGTTAACCCAACAACTCGTAAAACCACTTGGGATAATAATTGATTAATTAAGTTGTTAATTTGTATTTTTGGTTATTGTTTATTTATATGTAATTGTTACAATTTTTGTAAAATGGTGAATTTTCTGTAAATAAATAAATTATTATTATTATTAAATTAAACACAAAAAAAAATTGGATAATTATTCAATAAGCTTTATGAGGCCATTAATATCCTAAATATGTGACTAGAATTTGTTTTTAATATTTTATGTATAATTATCGTTATTAATAATCGACTTATGATTAAATAAGCATTTGCAATGTTTAACTGGATGTTAATAGAACTAATTTTAATCAAAATATTTCAAAAATATTAATGATTTCTAGTCACATATTTATTATATCGTGGGCGTTAGTGAAGAACCGTACACTATTTTTTTACTTAAATTTTCTACTTGAAATTAATCAATGAACCACTTTACTTGAAGATTATCATACCTTTTCTGGTTATATTATCATATAACCTTTATACTCTTTCGAGTGTCAGGTACGGTTGTTTAACTTACAAAATAATTGAACTGTTTATTTACTCCGAATTTAATATTATGTACTAAAGCAAAACTTTATTCATATTTCACGCGAGTAAATAGTTAATGTTTAAAGTTTAATGAATTGTAACAAATGTATTTATAATACGCAGGTGTTTGATTGAATGATTAATTTATCAGCCGTCATATTTAGCCCGTCGGAAACGCGTTACATTACCGGGCGTCAAGATAAGGGGGTGATTTGTTGGTGGTGATGGATTAAGACTGAAATTTGTTTGCTCACCATTAAAGCCGGAACATTTTTCAGGAAATTTCTGACTTTGTAATCGGGCGAGTGTTCCCCTAGAAGCTTTTTCCCTTGTCCATCGTACACTATCGCCTCCAATCTTTCCACGTCCCCGGATCGGATAAGCTGCTTTATGTGGGCCGAATTTAACTGAAGAACTAAAATAAATAAATAAAATAAAATACATATTCAATATAAATTAGAACATATTTTAATAATAAATATTAATTGATTATTAAAAATCTACCAATAAAATAAATTTAAAAAATAATTGAATAACGCAAGTAAAGAACTAGAAAACAATATAATCAATAAATAAAATAAAATAGGAAATGAAATTTCTACGAGGAATAACTAGAAGAGATAGAGTAAGAAATGTGGACGTAAGAAGAGAACTGAATACAAAGGATGTACAAAAATATGTCGAAGAAAGGCAACTAGGATGGTGGGGACATATACAGAGGATGAAGAAAATAATTCCTGTAAAGCAAATATGGAAAGCAAGGACAACTACAAACAGAGGAAGAGGAAGACCAGAAGACAAGAAAACTGGGAGAACAGCGTAACAAAGGCACTACAAGAAAGAGGAATAAACATAAGAGAAGCAGAAAAAATGGCTAAGGATAGCAACAACTGGAGGAGAGTCATTAAGAAATAGACAATGAAGAAAAACCCCGACACCAATTGGTAAAAGGGGACATGGATTATATATATATATATATATATATATATATAATAAAATGTAAATTACAACATATTTTAATAATAAGTATGATTTGATCTATCAATAAAATAAATTAAAAAAAAATGAATAACTCGAGTTATAACCCGAAACTAGTTGGAAATTTCGAAGTTATTCAATTTAATTTTATTTTTTTTTAAACTTATTTTATTACATTTAATTACTCGATCGATAACAATATTCTAAAAAAGTGCGTGCCTTTAAAGATCTAGGCGTGTGGTTCGATGATAAATTTAAATTTAATTATCATGTACAAACACTAGCAGCTAGCTCTTTTAAGGCACTAGATTTTATACACCGCAATTCTGCCGACTTGCGAAATCCTACAGCTTTGAAATCTATATTTAACGCTTACGTCCGATCTAAACTAGAGTATTGTTCTTCGATTTGGCTTCCTTACACTCAACAACAAATTTTACTAATTGTGTTCAAAGGAAGTTTGCAAAATGTCTGCATTCTAAACTACTTGGGCACTACCCTCCTCAAGGATTTAATCACACTATGCTTCTCAAAATTGTCAACGTTGAGTCCCTTGAACAAAGACGTCATACAGCTAGTATTTTATTTTTGTTTAAGATTTTACACAACCATATCGACAGTAATGATATATTAAGCCAAATCAACTTTCCTGGAGCATGAAAGTTGATTTGGTTTAATATATCATTACTGTCGATATGGTTGTGTAAAATCTTAAACAAAAATAAAATACTAGCTGTATTCAACGGGCGACATAAATCAACATTCTATGTTCACTTCAATCGAAATTTATCTGGTTTACGTTCTCCTATTAGCACAATGTGTCAAATTTTTAACGAACGGTTTTATGATTGTGCTATATTCTGTGATACGATTTCATCAATATTATTACGCTACTAATTCTTTTAACAATTTGTAATCCTTGTTTGTATATTTTATTTTTGTTTTATTTTATTTTATTTGTATTTTTTTTTTCGTATCTATATTTATATTCTTGTTTGTCTTGTTATTACTATAATGTAAAATTATTTTGTATTATCCTGTAATTGGGCTACTATTTCCTGTTAGGTAATAAATTTATTATTATTACTATTAGTAGATAATCTATTAATATTTATTATTTGTATATTTAAATGAATGTATTTCTCAAAGTGTAATTTTCTGGGGGTAGCTCCTCGCATTTAAATAATTAGTGCGTTATTTACAAAAACCTGCTCTAAGAATCATGCTAGATCTGAGTCCTCGATTATCCTGCAGAACGTTATTTAAAAACAATGGCTTACTAACTGTTGTTGCTATATACATTTTGGAATGTTTGGTATTTGTCAAATAGTATTTTCATTATTTGAACTCAAATATAAACGAACATTGCTATACAACAAGAAATGAATGTACATTTGTATACCCTAAACATAAATTTTCATTAACAGAGAGGGGTATTCACTACTCGTGTTAACGAATTTACATTAAATTACCACTGTCTGTGAAAACTGAATTAAATCTGGTGAGATATAAAAAATATGTTAGCGGAAATTGAACTATATTGGATTTTTTCTGTTACAAAATTAATTCCAACCATTTTTGACGCTATTACAATATAAAATGGAAATATGCGGTAGTATTTTTGTTAATATGATCGTGTAATGTTGTTGTATTATTTATTTATTGGAATAAAGATTATTATTATTGCAATATGGACTACCAATGTTTAAATATTAAAAGAATTGGAACATATTTATTTATTAATAATAATCTTTATTACCCAACAGGCAAAAAACTCAATTACAGAGCAGTAAGTACAAACTTAATATAACGCTAATAAATAAGACGTATATAAAAATATAAAGAATGACTTATTTAAATAAAAATAAAATAAAAACTAGAATACAATTGTAAAACATTTCACGGACGTTTAAAATAATAATGTGTCTACAACATTTTAAGTTAAATTCTACCACAGAAAGGAATGCCTTGAATTCACTCAGACTACAGTTAAATATGTCACAATTAATAATTGTGACTTAGGCATATACGACGCAATAGAGAGAATTCAAGTATAGTAGAGCGTGCATTAGTTATATAGAAGGAAAACAATATACTCACTAAATAAATTTCAGATACACGAAGTTAAAAGTGTTTTCATTAATAAAAAATGATGTATAATGAAGTGGAAGCCTTAACAATTATTATTGATAATAATAAACAATCTCTATTTCAATTTAATGGTCCAAATTTAGAGACATAAACGAAATTGTCTTTAACAACAAAAAATCAATTCGTGTATATAAAAAAAGACAAAAAACATAATCTAAAAATGTCGATGTAATTATTCATCGAGTTAACTCAGCTTCAAGCAAAGATTGTAAACTGCAGATTTAAACTGCTTTAACGGCTTTAATTTTAATGGGCGAACGTAATGCATCAATAAAAAGCATTTCGCTTGCTTATATTTAGACAATTTTTTGACCGTTCAATGTCTCGATTTCTCCTGTTATATATACTAGCATTGTTGTAGGAAAACTGGGCCCGTATTCCTGAATTTGATCGAACGTTTCGGTCGTATGAAATCTGTCATTTAGATAGGAATTTACATGTGAATTTGACAATTGTGTACGAACGATTTCGTGCGATCGAATTCAGGAATAAGTTTGTTAATTAATTAAATTTATGTATAAGTGAACTTGAAGCAATGAATGGAGATTTGTCATCAGATGTCTCTGTAGTATAGTTGGCAACACACTCGCCTGGATATCTGTGAGACACGCTTTCAAATCCTATCAGATATGTTTTTTTTTATTTATATATACAAACATCAAAAGGTAAATAATGTAAAATTAAAATCACTTGGTTTGTTTCACAAAAAACAATTTTAATTTAATTGTAATTTTTCATTATTTACCTTTTAATATTCAAAATGTTTCACCAAGTGATAAGTGAAACAGTTATTCAAGAAACATACAAACATCTTTATTCAAACTGCCGAATTGCAATTATTTACAAACATTTATATTTACAATACATATAGATGTGTAAGTAGTCTGTCATGGGCTATCGACCGGATGTCTTTCTGCCCTCCATTTATATTTAATTAATTTAAATTATAACACAATGTTCTACATTGAAATATCTTCAATTTATGATGTTTGTTTTTGAAAAAGAAAATTAAGCACTCGTAGTTTAAAAAATAATTAATTCTTTAATTAAAACTCTAAACTCCGACACCAATTGGTAAAAGGGGACATCGATTATATATATATATATATATTAAAACTCTATTAGTATCTGTTTAATTCATTATTTAATTATTTTCGAATTCTTTTCTTTTAAATTTAATTAATGCAATTAAAATATTTTCAACGTCATCATCAACGTGAACTTTACAAACTTTTGACTCTCTTGCGAATATATTCCCACTTATAGAAAAGAAGAAGAATCTGTTTAATTCTGTTTAATTCATTATTTAATTATTTTCGAATTCTTTTCTTTTAAATTTAATTAATGCAATTAAAATATTTTCAACGTCATCATCAACGTGAACTTTACAAACTTTTGACTCTCTTGCGAATATATTCCCACTTATAGAAAAGAAGAAGAATCTGTTTAATTCTGTTTAATTCATTATTTAATTATTTTCGAATTCTTTTCTTTTAAATTTAATTAATGCAATGAAAATATTTTCAACGTCATTATCAACATGAACTTTACAAACTTTTGACTCTCTTGCGAATATATTCCCACTTATAGAAAAGAAGAAGAATCTGTTTAATTCTGTTTAATTCATTATTTAATTATTTTCGAATTCTTTTCTTTTAAATTTAATTAATGCAATGAAAATATTTTCAACGTCATTATCAACGTGAACTTTACAAACTTTTGACTCTCTTGCGAATATATTCCCACTTATAGAAAAGAAGAAGAAAAAAGCGCCCTTTAATAAAAAAAAAAACACTAATTATCCTCAAAAAACCGATCAATCAAAACATTCCCCTCGAAATTCCTTCACGGTCGAATTTTAATAAGGTCGGTTAACAGGCGAAAATTTCCGATAAGCGGCACGTGAAATCAATTAAAAAAAAATGACGGAGGGAAAAAAGCTGGTCCGTACCTTGACTTTCGTCCTATTGTGGGGAGAACCTCTCTTTGTTATGGCGAAATTAGCACTGCCGGGCAAAGACGCCTTCGAGCAGAAACAGAGCAATCGAATAGAGGGCTTGGCCTTGCCCGCACTCCGTGCATGTAACATGTAAACAATTCCGGCGGAGGCGCCGGGCACTTCCAATTTTCGCATAAATCACACACCCGAAAAGTGATAAGTGCCGCTCTTTTGCATTATTGATTTTGATAAATCAAATTGCGAATTTTATTAGGGAGGAAAGTTGACTTTTTTTAGCGATGTCAATTGTAAACTTATTTCATAAATTAAATTAAATTAATAAAATACGATAAAGTAGACAGAAATGAAACTTTATTTTAGTGTATACACTCAATTTTTGTAAAAAAATATAATAAGATATTTATATACATTTCACCTGACTAATCGAAATAATTCGAAAAATGTATACAAATATCTTATTATATTTTTTTACAAAAATTGAGTGTATACGAGACAAAAAATAATGTTTCCTAAAGTGGGTGGGGCCGAGGGTAACATTGAAATTTCAAATTGAAACTCCCATTTTTTATTCAAGAATCGGAATCCAAGAATAAAAATACATAAAATTATATTAAAACATTATTTATATTCATTGCAGATGTCGCAATCACAAACTTTACGCAATATTTACGCATATTTACGCATTCTTTCCCTCGGTTGCATACTTCCGTTAGTAGAAAACTAATGAAAAACCTTAACGAATGAAGAATGTGATCTTTGATTAGTAAGATCACATTCTTCATTCGTTAAGTTTTCTACTGACGGAAGTATGCAACCGAAGGAAATAATGCGTAAACATTGCGTAAAGTTAATAAAATGCTCGGCATACAAATTGACAGCATTGTCGAAATTTCTTCTACATTCGCCGTAAATAAAAATCATTTCATTTATTTTTCTTACAGTATGTTTCCGTGCAATCCATGATGAAAAGTTAGAAGAGAATGACAGTGACAAATAATTGTGGATAGCAAGCTAGCTTACATTAATCTTTTATTTATTTATAATTTAATTTTTTAATTGATTTAGTTTCTAGAGTTTTTTAACCTATTCCTAATGAACAAATATCACTTGTCAAAGACTTTACTTTATACTTTCTTAAATTGTTATTATACATTTAGTTGGGTCTCACCAAGGTGTAATTTTCAAAATGGTATATTTCAAAATTATAGGGTTATACGTAATAAAAAAAGGTGAATGCGCCGGGTTCAGGCGAAATTATTTCTAATTTTAAATGTATTAATTCGTACTGTTGGAAGATTCTACGTACTTATGTCTGAACAAAAGTAGACGGTCATACATGATCAAAAATTGGTGAATGCGCCGGGATAAAATTATTTCAATTTCAACCATATTATTTCGTACTGCTTGGAATTGTATACAATTATTTATTAATAAATAAAAATTTACTGCTATTTCGTAAATAAAAATCTATTATTAAACTAAACGTTACAATATTCTAAAACGCCACAGTTTACCGTTAACACACATCATTGTGCAAGACTATTAAAAATAAAAATTAAAAAAAAAAAATGAAACTAAACTGTTTACTTTCCTTTCGTATCTCGCGTGCTGCCTGTTCTGTCCCTACAAATAAGTGAACAATTACGATTATCTAGGCATAATAAAGGGTGCGTGTTGTGACTCCCATCCCACGTCCAGTACAAGCGACTCCAACAAATTTCTTACTCCTCCAATAATTTCCATTATCTAAACATTTCTCGGCACACGCGATTCCCGTACACATGAAACGCCCCTTTAGAAATGTAAATGCGAAGACGTACAAAAACGAACCGACTTTTATTAGCATCCGTGCGCACTTGTTTCTACACTTAAGTACTAAACGGTGCCGCAGCTTGATTAATCTTTTCACGGTTAACCTTTGCATTAAATTCCGTTAAGGTCAATGTTAAAATTAGCTTAAATACTAATGAATAATAATAAAGAATATTGTAATAATTAAAAAAAATATAATGCATAATACTTTATCCTATATGAGACACACACGTTTTTTTATTGTCAATACATACACATATTTTACAGATTTTTCGCTATATGTCACAAAATAAAATGGACATTTCACATTTTATAAATTCTGTATTGTACAGAATTATTATAAATGATGGACCCATTTTTAAAAATTCATTTTTATTAAAGTACAATCTAGAGTTAACAATTAACAATAAAAAGAGAGAGTTTCAAAGTTTTTTTAATACATTATAAATATATTAAATATAAATGATTATGGTTTACGTGGTTTTAACCATTAATTTATTGACGGCCTGTTTAATTTCGATTGGCAACGATAGTCTTAGACTCGATAGCCAAAGTTAATTACATTTTTTTTATTCCAGGAAAGAGATTTCTTAGAATAATTTTAGGATAATTAAGATAAACACATAAATTGAAACAAACCACGTGTTATAAATTTTACCTTAATCATCCTAAAATTATTCTAATAAAATTATTTTAATAATGTATAAAATAAATATGAATAGATTATTAAAAATCATGAAGTTTATTTTTATTATAATTCCAATTAAAAAAGGAAATAACTATTCATATTTTATTGTTACTAAACAACAGGAAAACAATGTACTATTAGTAAATATTTGTACTTACAGTAGTGGAATCTCTCATCCATTTTTAGAATCAAAAAATACTACGCACTTCTAAATTAAAGTGCAGTTCACGACTGATAGCCACACAAAAATTTCACACATAGGTTAAAAAAAATGGGGGTTTTATTTAAATTAGTAAGAATTCCGTTAGAACTTTCACTGCATTAATAAAATAATCGATTACCCATATCCAGAAACAATAATCAATTCTAATTTATTGTTATGAGTTTTAAAGTCAAATAAGAAAAAGAAAACTGGAAATGGTTACTAAAATACGATCATTTCATTTTTCAACGCTGCAAGATTTACAATGTAAGTTTTTAACAAACATCTATTAAATGATCTTTAAAATTCGATCATTCCCTTACTTTCACGCTGGAAACAAGTTTTTGACAAATATGTTTTGAAACTACTCCCCGAGCTTATACACCGCCAGACATTGGATTACACAATAGATATTTGTTAAATTAAATCCCAACGATTTAAGTCGAAAATATTTAATGAAAGGCAATCATAATTACAAGGCTTTCTGTGGATACGTATTTTGTGATTCATTGGAAAACTTTTATTGTGTAATCCAATGCCGGGCGGGGGATAGGCCCGGGAAGTAGTTCCTTCAATAGCTGTTTGTCAAAAGTACTGATTTTTGCAACGTTAAAAAATTGAATGATCGATTTTTAGTTATTTCACTAAGTTTGCCAAGTTTAATTTAATTTATATAACTGCAAAAATGTAAATAATTTCCTTTTAAAATTCTTAATTGCAAACTCGTCTAACACTTAGTGAAACATTTTCTTAAAACACTGAATTTAAATTTGACTTGAAATTAATTAAACACTTGGATATTGTTTCACTGTTTGTTTTTATTTTTAAAAATTTACTAGTTTTGGCCAGGCAACAATTTTCAAAGTTACATATCTTCATTGAAACACATACCTATTTTCATTAAGTTAGGACGATTGTTAGAAAATACTGGAACTTTATTAGTTTTTTAATTTTGAAGAGGCTGCTGGTATATCGAAACAATTGTCTCGAAAAATAAATTAAAGTGAAAATCAAAAACTTGATAGTGGAAATAACTTATAACTTAAATATTTTACAATTTTTTTGAGTAATCTAAATTTTTGTTCATTGTTTTGTATTTCAATTATACCATATAATGAATTTCTTCGCCTGAAGAAGCTGCTGGTATATCGAAACAATTGTCGCGAAAAATAAATTAAAGTGAAAAACAAAAACTTCATAGTAGAAATAACTTGTAACTTAAACATTTTACAATTTTTTTTTGAGTAATCTAAATTTTTGTTCATTGTTTTGTATTTCTCCACCTCCTCGCCTCCAAGTTCCAAGAATTTCTTTTTTTATTATTTTGATTAAATAATATATATATATATATATATATATATATATATGTATTAATATATTAATACACGGTGTTTGTTTCTTTAATAAATTATCGTGTCCAAGTAATTTTGAAACAAATATAGACTCTTATATAAATCAGAAGAAATTACACTAAAATATTATTTTACATGCCAAGCCTGTTGAATTGCAAATTAATTAAAGCGTTTTAATTTATTATAAATTTGCTTCTCTATTATAGGTATTTCGTGTTTATTCTTTATTACAAAAGAAAATTTAAATTTCCTCCAACATGAAAAGATTCGTGCGAAAACCCACAAATTACATAATTGATTCAAAATGCAAAATTTTCCCACGGACCGGTAATAACCCTTCATTTTCACCTCCAACCATCAAAAAGTCCCTAGTAAAATGTAAATATATTCAAAACGGAAACATGCTTAAAAGCCCCACGTTTTAATACACATACCCACAATTAAAATCCCCTGAAAGTAACAATAAAAAATAAATAAATTACAAAATCGTCGGGTTTGCCAATTACATAAAATGCAAATGAATTCTGTCATTAATTCTAGATAAAAAAAATATTTAAAGGGAATTTCTATTAATCAATGGATTTTAATAGTGTAGGGGTAAGTATATGACCTTCGTTTGGGAATGGTTTAATGAAATATTCATGATATTTATAAATGTTTCGGCTCGATTACGCCTTTTCTAATCTAATAAATTTTTAAATCGTTCCGTACGGGTTTCATGGCTCACGTGTCGGAAAATCGATTATGATTGAGTGAAATTTTAAATTATACGTTTGATATGTACTTATAGCCGATATAATTATGTTCTGATAAAACAGTAAAACTTTCAGATATATTCAATGACATGTTTTTAAGCGAAATAAAAAAAAATACTTGATAATGGCAAGCTGATTTGCCGAAACTGCAGTTGTATTTATAAATATACAGAGTGTTATACAAACAAAGTTATTTATTTGTTTAAATATCCTTTAAATTAAATTAACATGTATAACGAAGTAGAAGCCTCAACTATTAAGGAAATAAAAAAAGTCCATGCAATAGATTTTCTTTTTAGCAATAATTAATTTCAATTTTGTGATCACCAGCGATAAGAAGCTTAGATAATAAATAAATGCAATTTTCAAAATTATAGTTATTAATAGTGTAACACATAATCAAAGCAAAATTATGGTCTAACAAAAGTAAACAGTGATGCCCCCTTTAATCCATGCTGGTGGTAAGTATTACATATGTTTTAAACGTTTTTTTATATTAAAATGGCAAAATTTGAAGCTTAAATCATAAGTTATACAAAAATACGTTTTGAATTGTACTTTTTTTTAGAAAAGGTAAATTAAATGAAAAATTTACCTTTTCTAAAAAAAAGTACAATTATTAAAAACAATCTGATACATTTTTTGAGAAAACTATTTTTTAATGAAATGAATTGATGCATGGTGACGTTTGGAAATTTCAATTTTGTAGCGATGCTAGGATTTGCTGAATGTTCTTATTTTATGTTTATATATATATATATATACAGAGAGCTTTTTTTATTAGTATATATTTCCCCTATGTATACCTGCAAAATACGCGAGTCAAATGCATTAACGTATGTGTGTTTAGTTGCATATAACATACAATTGAACACACATATGCCAAATAAACAACTAAACATACACACATTAATCGGTTCAATGCGTTTTATTCGCGTTTTTTGCAGGTATGCATAGGAGAAATGTATACTGACAAAAAAAACCTCTCTGTATATATAAATATATATGTAAATATAGCTCCTATGAAATTGTTGCGTCAATAAATATTATTTATCTCTCACTTTATTTTTCAAAGTAAAATATATTTCTATTTCAATTACTAATACAAAACAAAATTCCGAATAACAACGCGCATTACCGGAAAGCAAACATTAAATATTGAATATTGTTTGGAAATCCACTTAAAGTCCTTGGATGTTTCAGGAAGTGGACACAAAAAAAAAACAGTGCTTTCATTCGATTAAATTATTTTTGTTATTGGCGTCGAGTGTAGCCCAATAATATTATGACCTCCGTCACCTTTAACCCCATTAAAGGTGGCGTTAATAAATAACAAAAAATAATCCGCGGATCAATCACACGGTATGCGCCCCTTGGTGGAAGAATTAACAATTTATTATCAATCGATCTCCTTTTCCCCGGTTGCATTCGAGCGTGTGTCACGACACCGGTTGCGTGAATTTGTTATTTTTAATTTTCAATTTAATTGATGTGCATCGTTTATATTAGAACTAATATATGTTTACTTATATTCTTTTAAAGTTTGGATGGATGACCAGTTCAACATTATCTTGCTTTACGATTTTTTTCACATGGCTACTTGATTTTGTATTATAACTTGGAACTCTTGATTGTTATTAGGTTTTTCATTTTAGAACTTTAATGGCCGTACAAATAGTCGCAGTTTAATATTGGAATCAATCTAGGATTCATGAATCACGTATTCGCGAATGTTGTTTGTGGAGCCACGGATTGTTTTCAATATAATCCAGGATTATGTCGACTATTTTATACATTTTGAAGGATTCCAAGAATTAATATTCAATACTGGATCAATCCATGACTATTAATACACATAAAAAGTAATTATCTCGAATAAATTAAATAAAAAGAATTTGCAAATTTTCTATTAATATTATCTCGAATTTACTTATTTTTTCTTCAGGTGAAGAAGCAATAAATTTGCGAAACAATTGTAGTGAATAAACACAAAAACTTTGAAAATCAAGAAGTTTTTCTTTTTATTTTTTTAAAAATAAGTAAAGTAATATGGTAATAGAAAAAAGGATTTATTCACTTGGTCACAGTTATTTAAATAAATTAAATAAAAAGAATATGAAAATAATTAATTGTCACAGTAGCTAAAGAGAAAATAATTTATTAATTAATTATTTTCATATTCTTTCTATTTAAAGTAATATGGGTTTTCAACACATAAATGCCTCAACAATCAACGAAATTATCTCGAATATTTCATAATACAAAATCAATTGACACTTTTTTTTCTTTTATTTATTTATATATACAAATTTCTTTATTCAGATAATATGACAACAAAATTTTACAAAATTTATTATAACAATATGTACAATTGTGTTAGTAGTCTGTGATGGGCTATCGATCATAGGTTTTTCTGCCCTTTATTTATTTATTTATTTACTCAACGGAGGCTATTTCATAAAGTAATATGCATAAATAATAAAATGAAAATAGTTACAACATAATTAAAACTCAATTTCGTTGCAAAATTGTATCATGTTTGACTCAATATAGGAGTAATATTGAATAAAACACGACACAATCTTGCAACAAAATTGAAATTCATTATTGATACAAGATTACATTACAACAATCATACCAGTTGGTAAATAAAAACAGCTATTATTCAATACATATTTTACCTCTTGGCGGGCTCGAATGCACGTAAAGTCCATTAACTTGTCTGGATTTATCTGGTCGAAGTGAACGTTTCCTCGGGACCGGCATTTTCAGGCCCGTCACTCATAGTCCCGTTTGCCCCTTTCGCTGTGTTTTCTTATCAGAAGTCATCCACGGAATGCGGGTCTGCAAATAAAGCAATCATCGCAATATAAATGATAGCCAATGGCAAATTAGTAATACAAACATTGATAAAGTTACAATTTCGCATAGTGTTAATTAGCATTATTCGATTATCTTGGTATTGTTTCAATGTGAGGGTCATGATTATTTATAATTGAATAATTATTGGCTTGCTAATATATAAACTTTAGACTGGGGAAAAATAGGTTTTAATTTAAATATAATTATAAAGAATAATGAATGTTTCAGCGAAACCGCACACTAAAATTATATGTATGATGTGATGAAGTTTTCAACATTAATCCTATGTGATTGTTTCAATAAAAATATTTCATTGCTATGTATTACAAATAAAGTTATTATTTTAAATAAAAATGATTTGAAAATAATTAATAAATTATTTTCAAAGTTATTATTATTATTATGTTTCGTTTTCTCAGCTCTTGAAATAACCAGGGCTCTATCTGAATGAAAATTTCAACATTAAAGTAATCCTGTGTGTTTGTTTCAATGAAAATATTTTCAAAAATATCTGGTTATGCCGGAAGTCTTCAGCAACTCCCTTATTTTAAATGGAATGCTATATTATTTATTAAGAATTTGGATTCTACATAAAATTCTATGAACAAAATTATTAAGTAACACAACCTCTTTCGAGGTATTTGTCATTCGGATAGAAATTGTTGCTTTTTTCTAATTCACTTAAAAATACATATCTTCGAATAAAATAAAATTGAAGGGATGCCATGCTGGTTATAAATAGCCAATACCTTTAGGTATTCAATGGTGATTTAGTTTTGAAAAAATAAAAAAAAGACAAAGTGTTCAAAATCAAAATTTTATCCCACAATTAGTAAACTTAAAACAATTAAGTCTTAATTATTTTTATTTTTCTATGTACATCCATTACATATACACATATGAAAAAAAAATGTCAAATTAGTAGATACATAAATCTACAAACTAGAGCAACAGTGTACAACATTAAATTATTCAATTCTCTTGAACACCCTGTATATTTTGATATATTCTGATGCAGAATTGAATTCTACATTGATCTATAATAGTATTTACTATACGTATCTTGTTTCGATTTAAATATAAAATAATTGAATTTAATCGTTTAAAGTTGAGTAAATATTAATTAATTCTTTATTTACGGAAAATCACCTTTTTACAATTAATAACAATCTGTAATTACAAAATACAACAATATATTCAATTGATTTGATAAAATTTATACTAATAACTCCTTGATCAAGTATAACCATTGAGTTTTCCAATCAGAATCCATAAACGCAATAATAATAATGATGCGCACCGTGAATAAATATATAAGTAAATCAAATACACATAAAATATTTTACAAAAAATAGTTACAAACTGAAAAAATTGAATTAAAATCACCGCAAAAGCAATACATATAAATAAACAAGTAAATAGAAGTAAACTTTACAAAAATAATGAAAATAATATAATTATACAAATGAATATTTGGTAGCAAAGCAAATGGTAGAAATAAGATAATGTGGCAGAAAGACCGATGGTCGATAGCCGTTTTCTAAGGACAACGTATAACATATTATAAGAATTATATTGTTAATTTATTGTATATAAAATTGTCTGCAGAAATAAAGATGTTATATATATATAAGATAATGTACACATCATTTAAAAGTAAAAAAAAATATAATATGGTATGAACTAATTAATCATGAAAAATTCAAATCATTTTTACGTTAATAAAAACACTTACAGTGACAGGCAAAAAAATGTAAATAGAAAGATTCCCAAATAAACACAAAAAATAAAAATAATATAATTAAAAAATGATTTATTCACTTGGTGACAGTTTTTTAAATAAATTAAAAAAATAATTTGAAAATAATTAAATAAATATAATCCAAAATTATATAGCTGGTACATTCGTTCAATTCCTAATCGATCCTAGACTAATTAGTACGAGCATTAATGAAAAATTCATTAATAAAATAAAGAAACAACAACAACAAAAAAATGCTAACAACATAAATACACGTTTCCATTTCAATTACACTCCCCGATTTAAAATCAGATTTTAGTTAATTAAAACTCCACCCATGCACCCAGAGGCGAAGTATTTACATGGAAAAGTGAAAATTGTTAGGCGCAGATGCAATTTCGACAACCTCCACGAAAGCCGTAATTAAGGTTATGACATTGAACTTTTATCGAGGTGAATTTATGTTTCAAAAAGGGATGGTTATCGCCCTTTCTGTGTGTGTGGTCATAATTGGAGGCCGAAGCGTCGCCTGTTCTGAAAACATTACGGCCGCGACAGCGTGTCGAAAAAAAATATGTGTTTTAGTTTTAATAAGGGAGATTTTATATTTAGTTTAGGAGATAAGATTTGTGTGAAAAAAAATCAAACATTATAAGAAATTTAAACTATTTGATAAAAATAATGATAAAACAACTTTGGAATAGCTTATTCGTTGCTAAAAATATATATCTAATTAATAATATGGAGAAAGACAACCCAAAAACTACTACAACGACTACAAATACAACAGAACAAGATAGTAAAAATGCTTCATAAATTAAACAAAATTATATATAATAGAAAAAGGGAATTTATACACTTGATCACAGTTATTTAAATAAATTCAGTATAAATAATTTGAAAATAATTAATAAATTATTTCCTCTTTAGTTACTGTGACAATTTGACTTATGATACATAAGTACGATAACAAATTTCTAGACATTTGCTGTTGCATAACAATAACATATATATATATAAAAATTGTACCCTGACACCAATTGGTAAAAGGGGACATCGATTATATATATATATATATATATATATATACAGAGAGGTTTTTTTATCAGTATACATTTTCCCTATGTATACCTGCAAAAAAACACGAGTCAAACGCATTGAATGTGTGTATGTTTAGTTGACTATTTGGCATATGTGTGTTCAGTTGCGTGTTAGAGGCAACTAAACACACATACACTAATGCGTTTGACTCGCGTATTTTGCAGGTATACATAGGGGAAATGTATACTGATAAAAAAAGCTCTCTGTATATAAATTGTTGTATAATGCAACAATTTTTTAATCGATATTTATTTAATGCAAAACAAAAACCAAAAAAATAAAATAAAAGTTACGTAATATAATCTGTAGACACGTGTTTCGGGATTTCATCCCTCATCAGTACAGCTGTGACTTACGTAATAGTTGTTAATTAAATTGATTAAAATTATATAGCTGAGATATTCGTTTAATTCCTAATCGATCGTTGACTAATTAGTACGGGCATTAATGAAAAATACATTAATAAAATAAATAAACAACAACAACACGAATTAGGCATAAAAAATATTTGCATTTAATAATAATAATTTATTTACGGAATCACCACATATGTAACGAATATATATATATATACAGGGTGTCTCAGCGTGCGCGCCGAGTAGCTTTACGGCTAAATGGTTTATTTTTTTCAAAATCGGCTTTCACAGGCGTATGTAGATCTATTAGGACCACATTTTAAAATTAGTTTCAAATATACAGGGTGTCCCATAAAAGAATGGCGTATCATAGTTATATTTTTTCTAATGGAATGACCTATATTTTATATTTTTTTCAGATTCTACATCAAAAATAAAGTTAACTTTCATAATATGTTTATATGCCTAAACCTAACAATTTTTGAAATATTTAAATATTTTTGGAAAAATTGACGTTTCGAAAAAAAATCATAACTCTCAAATGGATGAATGAAAACAGATGAAATTTTGTACCAGTATATTAGACTAATGGGTAAATATTTTAGGCTATTTGCAGGAATTTAAAATCTTAAGATGTTTTGATAATCTAACGTAACTCCAGAAACACATTCAAGGTAAAATTTCATGCTTATTTTAAATGGCACACCCTATATCTAATAGCCCTATCTTGTAGGAAATTATATTGTCTTTCAAAAAGTATAAAGATATTTTTTACCTAAACCTAATAGTTTTCAAGATATATGCATTTTCTTTAACTTTTGACATAATATTTATTATTCATAACATGGAAAGTCGATACAAAGCGCCATCTATTGTTCAATATAATATTTATTATTCCATAAAGGCAAGAGTTTAGTTATTGTTTATAAATAAAGTCAGTTGACCCAACAAATGATTTTCGAGATATTTCCTAAATTAATACACTAGTTTTATTAATTGTGAATATACTAATTGCATTATTTATTTACACATGTGTAAATTATTTGATAAAAACTTGTTAGAATAGTAAAACAAATTTAACGAAATACATCAAATAAATTGACAAAATAGTATTAAAAGTAATTTATAATAAATTTTCAAAAATACTACCATCGAATACATAATTAAATTTTAAATGATATTTTGACATTTCTCAGCATATTAGGTATAATTGATATAATTGATCTAAATGTATTATTAATTTATTAATTCTGCTTTCCATGCATTCTTCCAATTCATTGCTTATTAAACCACCTTTTTTGACGAATATTCAATGTAATTAAACTTGTAATTGTGTCTCCTCATTATTAGTTACTGTATTCAAGGTAGTTTTTTTTTTTTTCAAATACTTCATACTGCCTACAGTTTTGAATGTATTTAAAACTTCCTCTACAGTCTTCTTATTAGGATGTCTTCCATCAGAGAACATTTTGTACACTAAGAGACAATCTTAATAACATTACATTATTATTAGAATCATGTTAATTCTTTCATTTAAATGAACATTATTTTTTCAATTGTTAGTAATAATACGAATGTGTCAATTAAATTTGCTAATAAACAAAAGCCTATTAGAATAACTGGCAATAATAATTATTAAATTAAGCAATAGATGGCGCTTTATGTTACATTGTCGTATTAAAATAATAATGATAATGACGAAAATTAACAAAAATGGATATATCTTGAAAACTATTAGGTTTAGGTGTAGAATACCTTTACACTTTCTGAAAGACAATACAATTTCCTACACGATAGGCCTATTAGATATAGGGTGTGCCATTTAAAATAAGCACGAAATTTAACCTTGAATGTGCTTCTGGAGATATGTTGAACTATCAAAACATCTTAAGATTTTAAATTCCTCTTAATAGTCTGAAATATTCACCCATTAGTCAGATATACCGACACAAAATTTCATTTGTTTTCATTCATCCATTTCAAAGTTATGATTTTTTTTCCAAACGTCAATTTTTCCAAAAATATTTAAATATTTCAAAAGTTATTAGGTTTAGGCATATGAATATATTATGAAAGTAAACTTTATTTTTGATGTAGAATCTGAAAAAAATATAAAATATGGGTCATTCCATTAGAAAAAATATAACTATGATACGCCATGCTTTTATGGGTCACCCTGTATATTTGATACTAATTTTAAAATGTGGTCCTAGTAGACCTACATACGCCTGCGAAAGCCGATTTTGAAAAAAATAAACCATTTAGCCGTAAAGCTACTCGGCGCGCACGCTGAGACACCCTGTATATATATATATATATATAAATAATATTTTTACTGATATATAAATATAAAATAAAATAACAGTGAACAATACTAATATTTAAATTACGATACAATTAAATATTGATATTAACCAATATTGGACAGATCAAGGCCATACAAACATCTTTTAAAATGAAAAAAAATCATTTAATATTCTTATATTGTTATATGTATTATAATCACTTTTATTAACGGATAACATATATATTATATACATTAAGTATACAAATTCCTCTTTAGCTACTGCGACAGTTTGACTAAATTCTTAGTATTCGAATAATACATGTAAAACAAACCAAGTGAAACTTACTTAACAATTCATAATATTACTAAAATGTTTTCCATTTTTTATTTAATTAATTTAAATTATACCTCAATGTTGTACATTGAAATTTCTACAATTCATAGATGCAAATATAATTAAAAAGGAATATCAATTTAATTTATTTAATTTAATTATTTTCTAATTCTTTTTATTTAAACTAAATTTGCGCCGGTGCCTCGTAACTTAGGAGAGGGCAAATGAAACTAACAGAATTTGAAAGCACATTAATAAGTTGACGAGAAAATATCATCGCCCCGAAACATTTTGACACGTTTGTAAAGTATACAAAAATGGTGAATGCGCCGGGTTGGTGCTTTACACATATTGGAAATTTCCGGGGATCGCGAGTTGGATTTAAAATTACAAACACCAGTAAGTTGAATTAAATAATGTTTATTCTAACTACTAAGTTTGATAAATAATTGAATAATGAAACTAACTAAGTTTGATATTTTCATACTCCTATTCCCTAAACGAATGTCATTGTTAAATCGCCAATATTTGCTATGTGTGATATTTACAACAATTTACTATCCGTCGATCCATCGCTTGATATTTTTAATATGTCTAATGCGAAATTATGTTTTAACCGTATTATTGAAATAATGCACCCGTTTTAAAATTAATTTTTGTTAATTAGTTAATAGTTATTATTTAGTGTATATTTGAATAGCATACAACTAGAGATAGGAAATTTTGTAAAATATATTTCTATGGTTGTATTACAAATAAATAAATAAATATGTAAATGTATTTAATAATCAATAATAAATAAATAAATAATTGAATAATGATGTATAACGAATTCTTGAATCAAAAAAAATGTTGCATTATACAATATGTTATTTCTATGCCACAGCAAATTTCTATTGTGTAATTCAATGTCTGGATGGGTATTTGCCCGAAAAGTAATTGTTTTAATGGATTTTTGTTTTTGGAGTAGTGACAATAGTGTCACTACATAAAATTTAAGTTATACAAAAAAAAACGAAAAGAACACATTTATGTTTTAAATAAATTGTATTCGGAAGAAAATTAAAAAAAAAAAACGCTCGGACAGGTCAATTAGTATTTTTAACTGCATTTTTTTTTCAATATATATATTTAGTATAATAAGTCTATGATTGTATTGCTATGTATTATGTAAAATGGATATTTTCCGTCAATAAAATAAATATATAAATAAAAAATTGTTTTTAAAGTGTTTAAAAGTGTTTTCATTAATCATATGCATGAATACTTAATACTTCAACAATTTGAAATAAATTGCAAGGACATTTTGTAAAGAAAACTCTATGATATTCCATACAAAATTAAAATGTGTTGAGCACAAAAATAGTAAAATTTTAATACACTATTAAACATTGTATAATTAGATATTTTATTTACTGACTACAGTTTCGACATATATATTTGTCATTATCAACTATAGTTACTAAATAAAATATTTTGCTATACAATGATTTAAAGAGTTTTTTGCATCAAGTTTGAAACGGCATAATAGAAACTCAATCATTACTAATTTATTTAATTTTTAATCAATTTGTAATGCATGAATTTGTTTTAATAATCAAACTATGTATAATACCCCGACACCAATTGGTCAAAGGGGACATCGATTATATAAATATATATATAACTTTGTATAATTGGATATTTCAATTACCGACTACAGTTTCGTCATTATCAACTATACTAATTAAAAAAAATATATTTAGTTATACAAAGTTTTAAAGTGTTTTTGCATAAAGTTTGAAACGGTATAACAGAAGCTCAATCAATACTAATTTGCTTAAATTTTAAACAATTTGTAATGAATGAATTTCTTTTAAACTGGATATTTTATTAGCTGACATTTGCCATTATCAACTATATTTACTTAATACAATATTTAGCGATACGAAGTTTTAAAGTATTTTTTTTTTATATCAAGTTTGAACGATATAACAGAAGCTGGATTATTACTAATTTACTTAAAATTGAACCAATCCGTAATTAATAAATTTGTTTTAAGAATTAAACTTTGTATAACAGGATATTTTATTTACCGACAACGGTTTCGGCTTATACATCATTATCAATGATAGTTACTAAATAAAATATTTAGCTATACAAAGTTTTAAAGCGTTTTTTGTAACAAATTTGAAATGATATAACAGCTCAATTTTTAATAATTTAAATAGTAAAGAGTATTAATTCACTTGGTCACAGTTATTTAAATTATTTAAATTAAAATGATTTGAAAATTATTAATAAATTATTCTCTTTGTTTAACGTACTTACGTAACGTAAGTCAAAAGTCGCAGAGCTAAATTTGAGAATAATATATATATATATAATCGATGTCATCTTTTACCAATTGGTGTCGGGGATGTGAGAATAATTTATTAATTATTTTCAAATCATTTTTATTTAATTCATTAGAAAATTACTTAATTTTTTGATAAATTTGTAATAAACGAAAATCTTCAAAGAATTAAAACTTCATGAATTCAGTAATAAAAAGAAAACACATTCAACAACCGTAATTAATACAACTACAAGAAAACCCGAGTAGTTTTTTTTTTTTTTTTCATTGCGAAAAAACATAATCAAAAACACAATTAAGTTTTCACCAATCCCACATTGTCGTTCCGAATAAATTACGGGAGAAAACTTCGGCGCGGATCTCATAAATAAACATGAAGAAATTTACACACGCTTTCCACTCACCTTCTCACTTATTTCACAAAACGGTTAACAAAAGCACAGGACACCCTTTTAGCCACTTTTAAACACAGATAATAACTGCACGCGAAGAGTCGGTGCGCTCACTGCTCGCCGCTATCTACACGACGTTCATACCGGTCAGGGCGCAAATTCCATGTATATTCGTTCTTTTTTCCGGTTTCAACTTTAATGCTGGTGTATGTTTGTCGGTTGTGTGTGTGCGACACACTGGGCACCATGGACATGGAAAAACGGAAAAGCCGTAGTGTTTTTCCCGTCTGTCGGGTGTTATTACGCGGGTTTTATAATGTAACTGGACTATTATCTGTTTTGTATTGTTGTGTGGGTGTGCTCTATTGGGGGTTTCGATCGATTCCGATCGGTTATTGAATGCATTTTGTGTTTATTCTTCGTTTTCTTAGCAATAACGCTGTATGGTTTGTTTATTTTTTTGCTAAGTGGCTCAAATGGGTTGCATGCATTTTATATACCTGTTCGAATGCCGGTGGTCAGTTGTCGAGGTTGCACGCAAAATAGATGAAAAGCCTGTTAAATGAAATTATATTGATTTATTAACCATTAAATTATATTATTGTAGCATTATTCGTATTCAAATAGCTTTAAATCATAAATAAACTACAAAATATATGCATATTTTCCTTTAAATACACAGTTACAGGAATGTAAAACTTAACTATATTTGAAATTTAAATGTTACCCCGACCTCATCCAGGTTTAGGGAAGCTGACATTAATTGGGTTAAATTGCTCTTATAAAACAGTAAACCTTTTATTTGAACCTTTTTTCGTAGAAAGAATTTCGACATCTTCAAATATTCACCTGTAGCACGTTATACATAATGTATACTCTTTTTTTAATATGAATATATTTATTGTAAACGATCCTATTTAATCAATGATGTATATTAAACATTACATTTTGTAGTATTGAATATTAATTATCAGTACTTACACTAACACAATTGCGTTGTGTTTTCATTAATTTCTCCGTGGTGAAACATTTTTGAATTAATTCAGGATGATTTAATTGAAATTAAAACACTTGGTTTGTTTCACTTATTTAAATTAATTAATTTAAACACTTGGTTTGTTTCACTTATTTAAATAAGTAAAACAAACCAAGTGTTTTAATTTCAATTAAATCATCCGCAATTGCGTTTTTTTTTTTTTTTTACAGTATTTCGAAACTAATTTTCCATTTTTAATCAATCACCATAAAAGTATTTTTATAGCATTCATTTTATCTTTTCCCGGCATTCAATTATGCTAGTTTTAAGAAACATTATTTTTTGCATGCTAAGACATGAACTACACGATAAACATTTGCTGTTGCATAATAAATAATATTTGTATAATACAACAATTTTTGATTAGAGAATATTTAATGCAATAAACAAAAACGTTGCGTTATCTGGCGGGGTACTCACCCGAGAAGTAATCGTTTCAAAGGATGTTTGTTTTAAAATACTTACGCAACATAAGTCGAAAGGCTACCGCAGCTAAAGAGAAAACATTTTTTCTAAGAAAACATTCTTTTATACATGCTAAAAATTGAAAAATTCTAAGTATAAAGGTGGAGTAAAGGATACCCATTATTTGTAAGTGAACTTCAAGCATTTATTTATTATGTTTCTGGTTGCACAATTTCAGGTCACATATGAATAGTTTTGTTATATAATTTGTTGCCATTTTAAGAGTAGCTTCATAATGTCTCTCTCATAGAAGTCTTGGTCCCTATCGCCAAAAACTCTAGTAATTGATTTTCACAATCTCCTCTTAATAAACATCTTACCGCTAAGAAATGCAAGAAAAAGATAAGTGTCAGGTCCGGACTATATAGTAGTTCCATAAAAAACAAAAAGAAAAAACATTAAATAATCGTAATTAATACAACTACAAATGGTAAAGGTTTACAGTCAGGTTCGGACTATATAGTGGCTGCATAAAAACTTTCCAACCAAGCTCCCAGATTTTCGGCAACAAAAATAGTCACTACGAGCATAGTCATAGGCAGAAGACGAGGGGGAAGACATCATTTGCATGATGGAACTAAACGACGCCAAAATCGCAGGCGAGCTAATTAGGAATAGTGAGATGGGGGATGCCGCGATAATGATACACAGGAAATACCTCAAGGTAGACGACCCTGGAAAGTATATAACAGCATTAATGAACGAAGCCTGCAGGATGATTATGGAAGCGGAGACAGTGTCCGACCGTTGGCTCATAACTTAAGCTTTAGCTTGGGCTAAACCAAGGCAGGAAGTTGTGCCGGAGAGGTGGAGCTTGACACGCCTGGATGAGGATGCCATCATCAGGATTCTGGAGGGTGCGACCTGTAGAGGAGCGGAATGCTGACTCCAAGGCAACCGGTATAACAGCATTAGTAAATAAAGCCTACACTAACTGGATGATCATAAAAACGGAGAGACTGTCCAACCATTGGATCATATCTTTCATGATCGGGCAAAACTCTACCCGCAAGCAGGACGTTGCGCCGGAGAGGTAGAGCTTGGCGCGGCTAGATGAGGATGCCTTCATCAGGATCTTGGAAAGTGTAACCTGTGGAGGGGCGGATGCTGACTCCAGTATAGCACCATTAGTGAAAGAAGCATGCAGTAACTCAATACCAAAGACCAACGGGTGGAGTAATAAAAAACCTGTGTACTGATGGTATCCTGCCATTGCGGAAGTAAGAAGGGACGCAATTGCTGTCAGGAGGAAATTAACTAGGGCCAGGAAGCGGGGGACCAACACCGAGAACGCAATACAAACAAGGAGGGACAGGGTGAGAATCCTGCGGAGGAAATCGCGAGGAGTATCTTGTTGAAGAAGTAGAATAGGACCCCTTGGGCAGGCCCTACAAAATCGTCGTCGGCAAGCTCAAAATGAGTGGACCTGCGTCTGATGCACTGGAGACGGGTGTCTAGCTCCTCTAAGATTATACTTAGAGGAGCTAGACACCCAGACGGTTATTGGATCACATCCAATAAAAAAAAAAACGCGTGTTGAATATTTTAAAAAAATCTATCAAATGATACGAAACTCACGGATCCGGTACAACTTTTTGTTGGTAAGTCGGAGAGAAACTTTTAAATCTTGAATAGAAACCCCCTTTTTCTTGAAGATTCTAATTATACACCACCATCGCAGTTTTTATTTTAAACATCTTATTGTATTCGCGATAGATGGTGCTTTAATCGCAAAATAATTTTATAACTACACCTAGTGTTGACAGATTCAGTGGAAATATCGTGGACTAAGTCCACTCCTGATCATATGACCTCTATTGTTGACTGGTCCAGCGAGAATAGCGTGTTCACAAAGCATACTATTCCCGCTGGACCTGTCAATACTAGTTACATGAGTAGGAGTGGACTTACAGAAGCTAGACAAAGCCTTGGTAGACACACCAAGTAGGAAGGCATCAGGGCCGGACGGACTGCCGAACGAAGCTATAATATTAGCGGCTAGGCAAACCGAGCCATCTTCCCAGATGCTATGAAGGCATATCGCGAGAGGAGCTTTCCAATACTCTGGAAGGCCACCATGCTAGCTCTGGTTCCGAAGTCTGGAAATACGAAGGACCATCCCTCAACAGATTGGGAAAAGTGCTTGAAAAGCTAGTAGGATAATTGAGCAAATTGAGGACTCACGATGGTTCTCTGAATCGCAATTTGGTTTCTGTAAGGGGAAATCAACGATGCAAGCGATTTTGATCGTAAGAGTCATGGCAAGAGAAGCAAACACCGGATGCCTGAGGAAGAGGCGTCACTGTTTACTGCTACGTAATGATTTTGGGCGCCGGTTTGCTCAGGCTCAGGGTTGCGGGAAACACAGTATTTTTTAGTAAAAGACTGATTTAAACATACAAATGAACTCTGGTTTATTTCTTGATAACAACGCTAACAAAAGAAACACAACATAAGTATTCACGCAACCGGTTACAATAAAGTATTTAGCTTACCTAACACCAGGCTGGGTAAATTGTTTAATATCACAAACAATTACAAATCGTACCAAAGGTTGTTAACAATTGTTTTAAGAAATTCGCGGTTCGCACAAGTGATCACAAAGAACGTCGTGAAGCAAATGGCCGAGCTCTGCTAAGAGGTCGGTTAAAGAAAATAATGCGCACAAAAAAGTAACAAAATAATTTAGCGCGAATATTCAAAAATGTTAAGGAACAATAATTACGCTACATTACTAATTGCAGTGGACGTAGGTTAGGTAGCAGTGGCAGCCTTAGGCTCACTTAGGCCATTCTAGGCTCGTTGTGTTACCACATAGGTGGAAGTACGTAAGGAATGCTTTTAACTGAATTCCTTGGAGTAGCATAAACAAGGCTTATGCCTGAGCCGGCCGATATGCTGGCCACCTATTTGAGCGAGAGGGATCTGGAACATATCACCCAGTTCGAAGAAAGGAGGAGAGTGGTCAACATAAGTGTCCCACAGAGCTCGGTCTTGGGACCGGACTATATAGTGTTTGCATAAAAACTTTTCAACCAAGATCCCAGAGTTTCGGGTACAAAAATAGTCACTAGAGGCATAGTCGTAGGCAGAAGAAGAGGGTTCAGACATTATCTGCATGACGGAACCAAACGATGCCAAAATCGCAGGCGAGCTAATCTCGGTTTACGACAAAATCCTGAGATTAGAAGTGCCAGAGGGCATCAAAATGGTCGCATTTGCAGACTATCTGGTCTTAGTAGTAAAGCACCTGATTGCCTTGAAGAGGCTAACATCTAAGGCAACGAACCTCATCATTGGGATGATGAAGGAGATCGGTCTGCAAGTGACGGCAGAGAAGGCCACTTACCATGTGTAGCACGCATATGAGGGTTGCAACGGAGGCAGCCATTCGCATGAAAGCGAAGCAGATATGATTTTGCTAAAGCTATATACAAAAATATTGCGAATTTAAACATTTCTGTTTTGAGTTTCAACTGTTGCAGAAACTGTTGTTGAGTTATATGGACCAATAAAAAGTTGCTGTTTAATTTGTTTATGGAACATTTCAAGTAATATTGATTTTAAAATTAAAGGGACTAGTTGAAAAATTAAATAAATCAATGCCTTTTTTTAAATTCAATGTCAATGATTATTTAATCTTCTTTATGTTGGTTGTGGAGACTTTAATTGTTTAAATAAAAATAGTTGTACTTTCTCCTACTTATTTTTTATTTCACTAGATATATTTCAGTAGTTGAAGATGGAAACATAGTTTCCGAAATATATCTAGTGAAATAAAAAATAAGTAGGAGAAAGTACAACTATTTTTATTTAAATAATGATTATTTAAATGAATTATTTCTTTAACGCTTCAATAATTATCGTAATGAATGAATTTGTGTTATCTATCAAATAAATTAAATTTAAATTTAGCTACTGCGAGATTATGAATTATGTTGCATAAGTACTTAAAAGCAAAAGTTCAATAATGGACATTTGCTATTGTATAACAATACAAATAAATATTTTATAATGCGATATTTTTATTTTTGATTCGAAAATTAATGCAAAAAATATTAAAAACAAAAAATTACGTATATAAGTCAAAATGTCGCGGAAGCTAAAGAGGGAATAATTTATTGTTTTCATGTTTTATTTAATTAATTTAAGTACCTGCGACCATGCCAATAAATTCTTTTTCTATTATAAAATTAAAAATATTTCAATTTGTAACGAATAATATGGATTTTATTTTTAACGATTGACTTACGAGCCTATATCCGTTCATTCACGGATTCACGACCGCCTTTCAATTAAGGCCGCACTTTCTTTCCTTTCTTTACCCTTTGGTTGCTAACAACAAACCCTTTGTAAGCGGAGTACCAGATATTGACAAGGTAATGAATTTTGTAAATTATTTACACACAACGCAGTTGAACTTTTGAACTGGGACGGTCTACAAACGTCAAGGGGGTGAAATGTACTTTTAGGGAAAATAGACTGTTGTATCTGGGGATGTTCAATCATTCATTTGTGTTTATGGCCGTGCGTGAATTTGTATTGCAAAAGTGGGTCGTGTGACGAATGAGACATGTGTGTGTTGCTTTACAACATGTTTGCATTAAAATTATAAATGTATATTTGTAATATAGGTCACCCGATGTAATACCATTGTAAGACATCATTCAATAAGTCCCTAGTCTGGCACATATATTGTTGACAAACCCATGTGATTACCGGGTAATACTAATATTTAAACAGTACGTATCAAAATTTCAACGTATTAGATTGGAAGTTACGGTCATTTTAGTGAGCCTAATTTATGTAATTTTCAAGACAATGGAGAGAACGGAATTTCGTATATTGATTAAATATTGTTTTTTTTTTTTGGTGGGAATAATTCATTAAATCAAAATGATTTGAAAATTATTAATAAATTATTTTCACATTTAGCTCTGTGAAATTTTGACTTACGTTAGACAAATGCACATTAATTATAAATTTTATTTAATTTAAATAAAAAAAGAGTATTCATTCTTTTGGTCACAGTTATTTAAATATGGTGTGCAACAGCAGGTGTATATTATGTAATTCAATGTCCGGCGTGGGTATTTGCCCGGAAAGTAGTTGTTTTAATATGCAACGTACTTACGTAACGTAAGTCAAAAGTCACAGAGCTAAATGTGGAAATAATTTATTAATTATTTACAAATCATTTTTATTTAATTTATTTAAATAACTGTGACCAAGTGAATAAATACTCTTTTCGGGTTATAATATTGTTGGAAACAAATAGTAGCTTGATAAGCATTATGGGGACTCTGTACCTGGAAGATCAATTACTACTGAATTTTGTACATATTACTCTAAATTAAATGTGTGTTTAATTTGATCAAAATCCATACCATAGAAAAACCATTAACACAACGAAAAGATTTTCCTATGTAAATCCCTATGAGGCCTAGATAAAAAAAATGCAATGTATATATATACAGGGTGGCGCAAGATTCCGATGAAGTCCAATATCTCAGTTATTTAGAAATTTACAAAAAGATATTACTGATATAATTTGTAGCTACTGTAAAACTTCACATTTTTAAATTGGTTTCATATATACAGCGTGTCCAGTAATCACGTGACGTATCAAACATATGATTTTTTAAATGGAATGCTATATTTTTAATGTCGATTTTAGATTCTACGCTTAAAATTAATCATTTTTGACGTAAGGTTTATTAGGTCAGTTTTTAATATTTTAAAAGTTATAAACAATTTAAGGTTGAAATCAATGGAAGATTGGGGCCTTATTTTTCAAAAATGAAAAACGATGTAAACTTTCTGTTAACGCAATTTAATTGAAAAAATGCTTAATAATATAAGGAATAATCGTTTGTTATCATAAAGCAAATGTTGTGTACAGGGTGAAACAATACGCAAAATGTTTTTTTTTTCTTTTTTCACTTAAATGGAACACCCTATATTTTTTACACTATTTCGATAGAAAATTGATTGTTCTTTAATTTTTGTATAATAAACTATACCCCTATCTGTTACCATTTTTTAACAATTTCAATTCAAAGTACAAAATTATAAGTTTCGCTTATAATCTATAATTTAAGTAGGCTATAATTAAAACAAATGCAATTCATAATCGTTTTCTGACATTTAATAACATACTTACTCCCTAACCTAAAAGGATATTCAAATGACAATCGATATTTAAAGGCGCATGCAAAATATAAAGAAAATAGTTGCTCAACGATTATTTAGCGAGTTATAATGGTTATTGGGACATATTTTTTAAGAAAAAAATTGTAAAATGTTAATAATGCTATTGAATTAAAAAAAAAATGTGAATGTGTGAAATAAATACATAAAAATTTTAACAAAATATAATGATATAAATATTTTATTATTTCACTTAGTATCTATTTTCGGTTTTTCAGTCAACGTGAATTGTTTAAATAAATCAATTTAAGAAGCATATAGGAATATTTTAAATATTTTTCGAATAATAACCAAAAAATATAGTTGTTGTTAGTTTTTAACAATTAAATTAATCATTTATTGAAGAAGTATGTTTAACTGCACCAGTGTTACAAAATATAACGTAAAATGTACTTTACTTACTAATTATAATATTAAGCGTTGAAAGTTACTAAATAAATTAGTTGTTCTGGCGCGGCCTACTTTGGTTAAAAATTCTATACCAAATTATTTAATCAAATGCAATTTTGGAGAATAAATTGATGATAATAATAGGAATCGTAAAATCTGTTTAAAAATAAATTATTAATATTAACATACCTTAATAGAAAAAATAACTTCCAACCCATTCCTGGTGAATCGAAAACCAACTCACCTTCACCACTCACTAATTACCACTTGTTCATAAACAAAAATAAATCGCGTTTTTAATTATTAATAATTTCTAACGTTAAAAATTAAACCGGAATAGTGAACATTGCGCGTTTTCGGACGACTGAATCGAAATACAAGAGCGCAATTATCGCAAATCAAGAAGAAAAAAACGATCGACGACTCACTCCGAGAACGCATTCCTGAGATAAGAAGATTCGTTGTACCTGGATCCTGGCGCGCAGCCAAGAACATACCTATTTAAATTGTTGTATTTTCAATATTATCGCGTATTAAAATAATTACAGCTTAATATTTATTTACTTTTTTTTATTAAATTCTCATTTATCCCGTGGTAAAAAATATGTATGAATTATGATGTATTTTAATTAATACACTTGATTATTCGTTTCACTAAATTATTTTATATTTGTGTTCGCGTAACTTTCACAACTAAATAAATTAGTTGTTCTTGCACGGCCTACTTTGATTAAAAATTCTATACCAAATTTGTATTTGAGATTAAATATCTCAAACACGGTAGACGGTAGCTATTTAATATGTTATATAAAAAATGAAGAGTGATTAATTTTCTATTAAAATAGCATAAAAAATATAGGGTGTCCCATTTAAGTAAAAAGAGAAAAAAATAATCATTTTGCGTATTGCTTCACCTTGTATATAAAAATTTGTTTTAAGAGAAAAAAAAAAGAGTATTTCTTTTATTATTAGGTATTTTTGTGAATCCAAAGTGGCCGAAAACATCGGTTAGGAAGATTCTAAAAATAATTAAACTAAAACATTTTCTTTGTAAGGTTGTATGTTCCGTTCTCTTTATTCTATTGAAAAACGCAAAAAATAAGTTATGACTAACACTGCATGCGTTACCGTCACAAGCAATTTCCTTTTTAAACAAAAATACGTCACTTAAATATTATGGAGAAATTACAGGTAAAAAATATTAAGAGGTTTTATTAAGACAATTTGAAAGAAAAGTAACAGCGAAAAACATTAAACTTGAAATAAATTATTAGAAATGGCCACCAGAAACTGCAAGACAGTAACTCAAACGATCGCGAAAATTCTTTCACATTGTGCATTTCGATATTGTCATAAACAGAAATAGAAAATTTGAAAATTTTGAGCACCTTGGGAATTAAATATTTAATTAAACCTATAAAAAAATAATTAATTAAAGTATTACTGTATACCTACTTTTGGGCCAGTCTATATAATAAAAGAAGTTAGAATGTAAAGGTTTTAATATAAATCTTATAATCTCCATAATGTTTTTAAGCTATACTTTTTTATTTCCATAAATATCAATATGTGTAATGCTTAGTCAGACTGTATACATGTGTTATATCTGGAATAAAAAAAGGATTATTGTATAAATATAATGATTAAATCTAAATGTGACGCGGCTGTTTTAAAAATTATGACATTACCATCATAATAATATTACTGCTCGTAAAGATAATGGATTAAACGAACGTGCTTTAAATAACACTCATTATTTTTTAAAAAAAAAACGGCCCTCTTTTAATTTAGTTTTAATATACCTATATAAAACGTTTGAAAATGTGTTCGTATAATCAAAAAAATCTAAGTCTGGCATTAATTAAAATAATAAAAATTTTACATTAAATTTATATCGAGAATTATAAAACAATAAAAAAATGCTAAAAGGTTAAGGTCTGATTGTATTGGTCAGGCTGTTACAGAGCACCCATTCCCAGGCGCGATCCCACTACTGCTCGACGCGGGGACTTTTGGCTGCTGGGTTTCCCCCCTGGCCCGATGCGCCCCTCCTTGGCCAACCTGGACATCCCGGACTCCTCCGGGATCTCCATATTGACGCCAAGCTTAGTGTGGACGCCCAGTCGACGTGGGAACACTCTGAACCAGGACTCCCGACCTCAAATCATCCGCTGAACCCGACTTCCAAGTAGCTGGATTACAGGAGTACACCACGCTCCCAGTCGAATATTTATTTCTGTTGTGTTCAACATGATTGTTTACGCCAGATTTAAAAAAAAAACGAAGCTTCCAAGGGTAGACTATTGAATTTTTTGTGATTTTGTTTAATTTTAGATTCGCCTGAAGAAGCCACAGTGTGGTGAAACAATTATAGCAAGATTACAATAGATATTAAAAGAATTAATAGTGATATTTAATTTAAGTAATTATGAACTTTCAACAATTCATCAATCAGTAAGCTATTGTTAAATTTTTCTCGAGTTACAAAGGATGCCAAGCCGAACGTGCGTAATTAAGCTCAATTCCAGAATATCCCGGACAATGGATTAAACCTTCTCGAAATCATTTTCAACCTCGAACCACCTCAAAAAAACGTTTCAATAGAAAAGAGTATTCATTCACTTGTTCGCATTTATTTAAATAAATTATATAAAATAATTATATAAAAAATCATTTTCAACCTCGAACCACCTCAAAAAAAAAAAAAACGTTTCAATAAAAAAGAGTATTCATTCACTTGTTCGTAGTTATTTAAATAAATTATATACAAATTATTTGGAAATAATTAATAAAGTATTTCCACATTTAGCTCTGTGATATTTTGACTGTAATTCAATGTCTGGCGAGATATTTGTCCGAGAAGTACTTGTTTTAATGTGCATTTATTTAAAGTACTTACGTAACGTCAAATTGCCACAAAATGTGAAAATATTAATAAATCATTTCCACATTTTGTGGCATTTTATTTATTTTCAAATCATTTTTATTTATTTTTTTTTCCCGACATGTTTCTCTTTTCTTGTTAAACTTATATATTTTTCACATTTTCTTCTCGCTTTATATTCTCACTATTATCCCGTCTTCGTGAAATTTTCTATTTTTGTTTAATAAATTATTTTTAAATAAAAGAATGCCTTTGAAATGACTATTAACAAGGCACTCTTTGCAAAAACAAGATTTTTGGTATGTGCATTAAACTGCTAGGCCAAACCCAACATATGACACATCACCGTAATCAGAAAAAAAAATTTGTAGAAAAGAGTATTCATTCACTTGGTCACAGTTTAACGTACTTACGTAGCGTAAGTCAAAAGTCACAGAGCTAAATGTGGAAATAATTTATTAATTATTTTCAAATCATTTTTATTTAATATAAAAAATTCTGTATTGAAAAATGTAAAAATTCAAAATAGTGCACATAAGAAAAAACAAAGTTTATGATGATAATAATAGAAAAAGGATTTATTCACTTGATTACAGCTATTTAAATAAATTAAATAAAAATAATTTGAAAATAATTAATTTATAAATTATTTTCTCATTTGCTACCTTAACATAATGACTTGTTACATAAGTAGTTTATGATGTTTACCAAAAATTGATACGTCTATTATTTTATTTAATTCCCCTTTAAATTACCCCTACAATATACCATTGTTAGAAATTTTGATTAGTCGTTACTACAGAAAAAAATATTTTCTAAAAATTTTAATGGTTATGATGAATTCGAAACATTTAGAAGCCAAGCGCGAATTTTGTGCGAGAGATTAGACTTCAACTAACTTTATTTTCTGTGAGTTACGAAAAGTAATGGTTTTAAAATATGCTTTAAGTAAACCTACATATTGGCGCGTCTGGATCAATTAATTCAACCGTTTGTGGAATACACGTGAATAATTAATACTTCCAATGGAGTCTCGCGGGCTTTTATGGTGATTCATACAGAACGTAATTATTTATTGGAAGTTTTGTTATTTTCCACGAATTATATATTGTTTGATATGAATGCATCGGACATTTCTACTTAATTAACAACCGATGGGAACCTATGAATTTATAAATAAGAGCTTATTAGTAATATTATTATATACAAGTGCTTTTTCGTTTGAAATGTTTTTCTATAAAAATAATATTAATGGAAAACCCGAAATAATACAACAAATCTCTTACTTCTCTCTTAATAATATTAAAAAGTATATACTTTTAATATTATTAAGAGATTTGTTGTATTATTTCGGGTTTTCCATTAATATTATTTTTATAGAAAAACATTTCAAATGATAAATACAACAAATCTCTTAATAATATTAAAAGTATATTATTAAGAGATGTGTTGTATTTATCATCTTAATTTGTTCTAGACATTTTTTGTACAAATTCAATTGGTTTCAATCAGGTTTCTTGATACCATGCTGTAGTTGTGCGAATGACATATTTTGAGAAAAAATTGAAGCTAATATTAAGCAAAGTTTACAACATTATTACTAAAACCCGTATTCATTCTACCTTGTATTTAATTATTCAGAAGCTTAATTATCTTTGCTTCTTTATCCATTCTTATTGTAGAGAGAAAATATACAAATGCACATTTTTTTCGGAAATATTATTAGTTATGCTACGAGTAGGAAAATTACTGGAGGGAGCAAGACTGATCCTTGAGGTAAACCGCTGTTGTATAAGTTATGGATCAGCAAAGTTTTATCATCAGTCATGCTACGAACAATTAAAAGAAATCTGGGAGCAAGACTAATCCTTGAGGTAAACCTCGGTTCGATAAGTCATGAATAAGCCCATTTTTATTATTAGTTATGCTATAAATAAGAAAAAGAGAACAAATTTGATCCTTGAGGTGAACCACGGTTCCATAAGTCATGGATCAGCAACATTTTATCATCAGTCATGCTATGAATAATTAAAAGAGAGCAGGGAGCAAAACTGATCCTTCAGGTAAACCGCGGTTCCTTAAGTAATGGATTAGCAAAGTTTAGCATCAGTCATGCTACGAATGATGAAAAGAGAGCGGGGAACAAGACTGATCCTTGAGGTAGACCAAGGTTCTATAAGTCATGGATCAGCAACGTTTTATCACCAGTCATTCTAATTAAAAGAGAGCAGAGAGCAAGACTTATCCTTCAGGTAAACCGCGGTTCCTTAAGTTATGGATTAGCAAAGTTTATCAGTCATTCCACGAATGATTAAAAGAGAGAAGGGAGCAAGACTGAGCCTTGAGGTAAACCGCGGTTCCATAAATCATGGATAAGCAAAGTTTTATCATCAGTCATGCTACGAATAATTAAAAGAGAGCAGGGAACAAGACTGATCCTTGAGGTAGACCAAGGTTCTATAAGTCATGGATCAGTAACGTTTTATCACCAGTCATGCTATGAATAATTAAAAGAGAGCAGGATTGGCAAAGTTTATCAGTCATTCTACGAATGATTAAAATAGAGAAGGGAGCAAGACTGAGCCTTGAGGTAAACCGCGGTTCCATAAGTCATGAATCTGCAAAGTTTTAACATCAGTCATGCTACGAATAATTAAAGAGAGCAGGGAGGCAAGACTGAGCCTTGAGGTAAACCACGATTCCATAAGTCTAAGTCATGGATCAGCCCATTTTTATTATTAGTTATGTTATAAATAAGAAAAAGAGAACAAGTTTGATCCTTGAGGTAAACTACTGTTCCATAAGTCATGGATTAAAAAAATTAAATTTATTAATTATTTTCAATTAAATTAAATAAAATGAAATAAATATGATTGATCAAATTTTATTGATTATTACCAGAAATGTTCCTTGTTTAATTTCATTGTATAATTATTTTCAAATTCTTTTTATTTAATTTATTGAAATAACTGCGATCAAGTGAATGAATACTCCTTTCTATTAATAACAATAATAGCAGGCGAGGTTTTTATTCAATGTTTTTTGTTAAACGCGATAAAACGCGCGCATCATTCGCGCCCGATCTGAGGTCGCAGACGGTACGTTAAATTGATTTAATATAACATCTTGAAAATTACATAAGGAGAAGCTGTACTGACGAGGGATAGATCCCGAAACACGTGTTTCGAAAATCGCATAAATTTTCGATTTTGTAACAGAACATAAACACGAGATCTTTTTCACTAATAATATATTAATACACGAGAACGGTTTGAGTCAAAAGATGCGTCTCGTCAAGAGCTACCATCTGTAGTTAGTTTGAGCTGGGTGGTACTAATAATAACCGAGTTATAGCGAAAAAAAACTCATAACTCAAAAACGGTTTGAGTTAAGGCCTTCTTTTTCTTGGCTGGTTTAAATAGTCCTAGCAGTTTTGCTTTGTTAGCCAGTACTATTTTAGGTTGAATGTTATAATAATAATAATCTGAATAATTAGAGAGTCTGAATGTCATTGTTTTACGAAGAATTATGATACATATTTCAATAACGCACTTATTATAAAATATACTTTAAAATTCGTAAGACAATTTATCAAATGAAATTCAGACTCTATAACTATTTGTTTCTTTAAGGAAATAAAAAATAAGCATAATAATCTGGTTAACAGCATCGCCATTCCATATAACTAACTAACCATCTGTATTCAAATGTGTATATGTATGTACAATAATATATAAAATTAGAATTATATTCACCTCGACACCCAATACGGGTAAAAGAGGATAAGATTAAGAAAGAAAGAATTATATTCTGTAGATGAATCGACTATCGACGGAGGTCTTTCAGCCTGTCTATGTCTCGTTTTTTGTCGTTGTCTATCAAATCGTCATGATCGCTAACGTTATTGTCAAAGTCCGCATTGTTGGATGAGATGAAATGATAAATGGTAGAGGAGGGGAACTTTTATTTTGGGGAAATGTTAGGATTGCGTGGGATACCATATATTTATCTTTAAAAATAAAATTTAAAAAATATATTTATAAACAACGACGCGAATATAATTATTGCTGACGTTATCGTGAAAATACACCGTAATTACCCCTCGACATATAAAAACCATCCATTTCACACTTAATTACAATCAATAAAGCACTGACACCGAACAAAAATCCTTCGTTCAAGTCCAAGCGCACACATCGATAAATCGACTTCACAACAAAACGAAACGGCGTGATAAATTGTCCACGACAATGTACAAATTCCCTGGAAATTATGAGCTTTATTGATGAAAAACAAAGCCGAAAACGAACATGATGGATTGCGTGCGTTCCCATTAAAGGCTTGTTGCGACGTTCAGGCTAAAACGGTTCAATTTATCTTCAGGAAATGTTTAATCCTCGCTACGTGTTAGTCACACAAATCGTGTAATGTTATGTAATTATTGTAAAAATATATGTTATTTACATAGTAAGTGTTAAATTATTCATAATGAAAAAATAAATTCAATATAACAATCGATCCTAAATTTACCAATGAAATAGTGTGCGTTCACAAAAAAAGAAATTTATTAGTAATTAATATTTTTAATAATCGGGCAATAGATGGCGCTTGCGTTATCTCCTAATTATTATGCTTTTACACAGTTATAATTTAGAAATATTCTTAACGAACATAGATGGCTTAGATGAAATTGATCTTTACGTTTGATTTGAAATATGTAGCGAATGTTGTACTTTCCCTTTCATATTGTACTTCAATTAATAAATATGATGAACCAAAATATATGCCAAAAATGTGTAACCAATATCGGTAATATCTGTAGAAACTAAACCACAATAGATATACAGAGAGGTTTTTTATCAGTATACATTAGGCGAACTGTATACCTGAAAAAAAAACCAAGTCAAATGCATTGAACCGTTTAATGTGTGTATGTTTAATTGTCTATAATACACAACTAAACGTCAAACGCTAAACTTCAAATTGTGTGAAATATTTGATCGAAAATGTATACAAATGAAGAAAAAGTCGAATTTCAAGCGTGTATTACAATTCCCAGTACTAGAGAAGGATAAGACATGTTTTCAATGAAAAAAAAAAAAATGTTAAAAAAACCTCTCTGTATATTGTTGCATAGCAGTCCGGCGGGATAAATGCTCGGGAAGTAGTTGTTTCAATAGATGTTTGTAAAACTTATTGTGTAAGTATTTTTGCAGTTGGAAAAAGGGATTGATCGTATTTTATTGATCATTGCCGGAATTTTTTCTTGTTTAATTTCATTGTAATCTTGTTTTAAAGCAATTAATATGAAAAAGCTACAGCGTAACGAAGTAATTGTAGTGAAATATAATAAATAGTTGAAAGTCAGAAACAATACTTAAATTAGCAATTAAATAATATCCAGAATTTGATACTTTAAATTGAACCAAAATAATTAGGGCAATTAATTAATTGTATTATCTACAATTAATTCTATAACTATTATTATTTTGCGAGTATTATTAATAAATAATATATAAGAATTGTCTAGATATATTTTAATTGATCATCCTGTATATGAAAAAACGTGTTTATTTTGCCCAATGCAGGATAATTGTGATGACACAGAAAAATGCACGTTCGTTATTTAAAAAGCTGAGTTAGCATTTAGCTATTTCAAATCAATCAAAAAAATGTTCATTCTACGGATTTACACCTTGCAAAATTGCAGGTTTTCCAACATGTTCGCTAATAGTGAATGTTCAATTGTTTTATTTATAATTTATGTTAATTATGTTTATGGATTGTTTGATAATGGTGAGTTTTCCAATGATTAATTATTAAAAAATATATATTATGATTGTAAACTCTTTCTTTATATTTGAATGAATTGATATGGTAAGTTTTCCAATGAATAATTATTAAATCATTTTATTATGGTTGTAAACTTTTTCCTTATATTTGAAAATTTGAAAGTTTTAGAATTTTCTTTCTTTCTTTCTTAATCTTATCCTCTTTTACCCGTATTGGGTGTTGAGGTAGAATTTTTATTAACCACATTTATTAAATATAATTTATTTAATTAATAATTTAAAGTTTTAGAATTTTCTTTCTTTCTTAATCTTATCCTCTTTTACCCGTATTGGATGTCGAGGTAGAATTTTTATTAACCACATTTATTAAATATAATTTATTTAATAACCAGTCCTAATGACAGGCCAAATGAATGATTACATAAAATATAAAAACAATATTTTATTTAAAAATATAATAATTTCCTTATTTGAGGAATTTCACCTTTCTTCAAAGTAATAGTAATTACATTAGACATTACAAAATACTGTACTATAGTATAACAAATATATAATGTATAAAATACTCGACATAATTCAGAATTATATTGTAAACAATCCTTGGATCCTCCAACAATATTATCCAACTCCTAGATTCATTCAAGCATTAAGCCGAGGTTAAAAATGTTTTTATTCACTTTCTTTAAAATTATTATTTTCAATGCTTATTGAGACAATATAAATAATATAACATAAATAATTACAATACATGGGTTATCTATCAGAGTTAAGTCTTTAAAAACAGCTGTATTCACTTTACTCCACATGTTTTATATACAAACATTTTTATTCCCAAATAAATACATATTTAATTTAATATACAATACATGAAATAATTTAAAACAAATATATATTCTTAAGAGAAACGGCTATTGACCGGAGGTCTTTTGGCCCACAAGTTTTATTATACACTAAATGTACATTTCGGATACTAAGGATCCATTATCAATAGTCCAACTTGTGAAATAAAGTGAATACAAGTTCTTTTAAATTTGACTTTATTGAAAAATTTCACTTAACCTCATCTCAATATATATATATATTCTTAATATCTTATATATATAAAAGATATTGAGAATTGTACCCTTATTCAAATATTTTTCATTATACCAATGTTTGGCATCATTATTCATATGAGATTATAATGAAACTTTTTAAGCGTTTGTTATAATGAAATCACTTGGTTTTGTTTTACTAAAATTTTGTTATATTTTCGACTAGTTTCGGCTAGATGCCATTTTCAAGACTAAATATATAAGTGGATTTACAAACTATTATATACAAATTGGTTTTTATGATTACTCCGGCAGGTAACTTTGTATGACAGAATTTTGTGATTGTTGAAACTATAGTCACTAATATAGTTTCAACAATTTACACTTGTCATGTAATTGTAAATTATTGTAAAATATTGTAAAAATTATAAGAATAATTTAATAGTTAAATTATTCTTATAATTTAAATTATTATTTATCTTAATTTATTTCCAATAGAAGCAAACTTGAAATGCAAAGGAAAAACCTATGAAAACGTTTCCCTGACTGCTTATTATCCAGATTATGATGACGCTGACAATAAGAGAGGTTACCAGGATATACATGGAAAACGATTGCGAACGCTTCAGGTATATATTTTTGCTTATATTGTTGTTATTTGACTGTCTAACTAGTTTTGTACTGAGTGAAATTTTATGTTTATATAATTGGCAAATAATTAAGCGATTGATGAGTTTTAAATTAAAGTTGAGATTAGCGGCTGTTTTAGTAAATATACAGTGAAGAAAAGTTTACAGTGTTTTTATTTAAATTACATCATCTTCACGTAACTCGCTTATAAATATTAATATCTAAAGTGTTTTTATTTATAATAAACTTGGTATTGTTTCGTATTATTTTTTTAAATTTTATTCTGACTAGCTTCGGTTTGTTAAACATTATTCCTAGTTTCGATTAATAGGTTAATTTTATATTAAATTCTGTACTTAATTTGTAAATAATTTATTTAATATTTTGATTTAAGATATATTGTACTTTTAAATTTTAGGATTATTTAGATGATAGAAACCATTACGTGACTCTCTCGATGGACCCAGACTTGAACATACCGTATGCGACTCCGGTGTGCATACCGGAGTTAAATCAACATTTCGGCCATAGATTGAGAGTCCAAGTCAGGGATTCCAGCAGCGATTTGCAAGGGACGGGATTCAAGAGGGCCGATATTTGCGTCCGATCGGAAATCGATAGTTATGATATTAATGTAAATCGATTCGTAACATTGGTGTTCGAAAAACTCGAAGAAAGGAAATAATTGTATTTATTTTTCATAAAAAATATATTTCCATTTTAAAAATGTAATTGAAATAAATGCTATTTACAAAAATTATAGTGTATAGTTACTCATTTAAAAGAAAATAATGCGAAATAAAAAAATATTCTTTATATAGTTTTTTTTTTGCATATATGCTACATTTATTTAACAATTAGCATAACAATTGTTAAATAAATGTAGCATATATGCAAAAAAAAACTATATAAGGAATATTTATTTATTTCGCATTATTTTTTTTAATAACAATTATGAATATAAGTTAAATACATGCTCAACACACATATCCTATTTACTAATTAGCTACAATGTGACGTTTTATATAGACAAAATGTATTTGATTTGCTTGCAAGTAAAATGAAATTTGTTTCAAACAGAAACGATTTCTAACTATTGAAAATTTTGGTGAGTATTAAATTCTCATATGCATGAGCAACACCATATTAAAATATATGTACATATATACAAACACCTATATTTCAATGGAATGTACACTTTCTACACTAAAAACATTTATTTACACTAAATGTACATTTCGAACACTCAGTAAGCTATTGATAATGAGCACGTAGTGCTCGAAATGTACATTTAGCGTAAATAAATGTTTTTAGTGAAGAAAGTGCTAGTGTTTTAATTATTTAATTATATTCATCTCTTCACGTAACTCAAACCAAATACATTACTTTGGACAGCTTGTAAATTATTATAGTTAATTTTGGAAAAGGACAAACGATGGATCAAATTATCTCCTTTGATACCTTCCTTGTTTTCAGTGGTCGACCTTGAATCGGCTCCACCAGTAGCACTGAAAAGCCTGGAATTGTCGTCATCGTCTTTTTGTTGTGGTGAACCTTTGATGATATCTGCCCATGCAGTTGTGATTCCTTCCTCTTCGGCCAGTTGGACCTCGTCTCCCACTGAAGGCACCTCTTCTCCTTTCCTTAACTTTGGAATACTCAACCACCAATACCTTCAATTTTTACATTTGAGAACATTTCAAGTTTACTGTGTTTAATGGGGGTCTTTTTTGTCGGCGGAGTGGCAGTTCTGGGTTGCTGTCATCGATGGGCTGGGCACCTTCTCCTTCTATTCACCCTTTGCGGAGCCCATCCACGAGCTGACTTGATTTGTGAGTCCCAAGAACATTTTCGGTTTTATTAAAAAATACGCGTACAAATCTGACTGAATTTTAAGCGTACATATTGCACAACATATTCAGTATTAAGTAAAATAAGAGATTACTCTTCAAAAATGTATAGTTAGACTTGTTCTACTGACTTAGATGATTTCTTAAAAAGGTCAGTGCAAGTGGGTATTAGTTTAATAACTATTAATTCTGGGCGTACTCCACCAAAACCATTTGTGGTTAAAAAAATAAAGGAAGCAAGGATGAATTATTTATTAGATAAAAAAACACAAATATAGGTACAAACACAATCATAAGTTACTAGAATAAAATACAAAATGAACAAAATAACAAAAGATAAATAAAAAAAAATGTAAAAACGATACATTTATAGCATAAACCTAAACCCTAGTGCTCGGATCACAATAAACATCAGTAAGATTCTCATCAGTGTCCAACGCGTCTTGTCTGGAAAGCTGCCCAGATTGCTGAGAAGCCCTGCTGCAGATGCTCACGTTGCTAGCCGACAAGAGCTTCGAGCTTCCCAGCGAGGTGCTCGCGTCCGAATAATCGCTGCCCTGGCGGTTCAAGTCGTTCTGGAAGATATTGAACCCCACCGGGCTCGTCTCGGACAGGTTCACCTCGGCGACGCGCAAGTTCGTCTTCTCGTCCGGGGAACAGCTTTGGAAGGACGCCACGGAAAGCGCGAGGCTATTGGTGCTGTGCGAGGAAACAGTTTGAGATTTCGACGGGGTCGAATTGTCGGATACTAACGGTGTGCTCTCGTTATCGCTGTTGTCGTTCAGTTCGGGGTTCGAGTAGAGGAATTTGTCGCGGAGTTTGTGGATTTGCTCGAAGCCCTTCTTTTGTTTCTTTTGGGAGTTGTCGATCGAGCGGGAGCGGTTGCGGGAGGGGATTTTTTGGTCTTTGCTGAGGATGAGGCTGTTCGGGCGGGGTTTTTGATTTCGCTGGTCGTGCATCAGGTTGCTGGGTTTCGGTTCGGGTTTCGGGGTGATGCTGATGATCGAGTTGTCTACGCTGTCGGTTCTTATTATCACGTGTTTCCCTTTGCGGTTCAAATTGTCCACTTCGTTCGATGGTTTTAGGTTTGAAAGTTTTATGTTGTTGGATCTTCTTTCTAAAACTGATAATAACAATTATCGTTATTCCCAAAAAACTACAAATATCTTGCAATGCAATTTTAAAATATCAGGTCTTGTAATCATTTATGTCGTTTTTTAGTGTTAGTTTAGAATCTTGCTTGCCGCTAACTTCATCAACATAACCAACAAACGCATGTTATATACAAAAAGCGTAATTAATAAACTTTCCTGCAAAAAGTTTGTGTTCGAGCTCTTCTACCTTATATGACCTTGGTTGCTAGTGTACAGCAGGTCCTATCTAGTTTATTCTTACTGCCGTGCTAGCTGCTGACTACAGGACAAGCCTATGGGGGCTAGATTTAGCAGTATTTCTAGTGCCTTCGTAGGGGCTGTTTTCAGAGCTCCCGTGATTAACAAAAGCGCCAACATAGCCTTATAGGACTTTTTCTCCATAGCTGTTCACCATACTATAGCGCCGTAGAGCATAATAGACCGTACCACGTTTAATAATAATAGACCGTATTTGTGTTTTTTTTTAATATCTACAACTTTCATTTGAAACATTTTCCGATGTGATCAATATTAACCGAACAATTGCGGAATATAAAAAAAAAACGCTAAGAGTAAAGTTGCATTTAATGAGTTTTTATTCTAACCACAAACGTTTCAGATATCACATCTGTTATAAAAACGTTTCGGTTCAATCCAATTTTTGCGCCATCGCGGAAACACACACAGGCATTTTTCAAAAATCGATGGACCTAAAAACGTGTATATCCGTTGAAAATGGCGATTCGAACATTTTTACGATCACAATACTTTCCCTTGGACAGGGGTCCGGGGAAAGTAAAAACAAATCTTGTTTCTTTTATGGATAAATGTATTTTTGGCATTATTCCAGTATTGTTCTAGTATGGCTCGTAGGCCGCTTGAAGAAATTGCTCAAGATTAATTCGAAGAGCCGGAGTAACACTTTCCTTGGAGTGACATTGAATATTCGGAAGAGAACATAAAAAAACAAGCTAAAGAAAATCCTACTGAATATTAGGCGAATCTGAAGGGAAGGAAAAAAACAATTGAATCAAGCCAACGAACGGGCTACTGAATAAGATAATACTTTAAGTGAATCTAAAGGGGAGGAAGAAACAATTGAATCAAGCCAAAGAACGTGCTATTAAAAAAAAAATACTTTAGGTGAATTTGAAGAGGGGGAAGAAGCAATTGAATGAAGGCAAGGAACGCGCTACTGAAGAATTCAGGCGAATCCGAAGGGAAGGAATAAACAATTGAATCAAGCTAAGGAACGTGTTACTGAACAAAAAATTTTTTCAGGGGAATCTGAAGGGGCGGAACAAACAATTGAATCAAGCCAACGAACGGGCTACTGAATAAGATAATACTTTAAGTGAATCTAAAGGGGAGGAAGAAACAATTGAATCAAGCCAAAGAACGTGCTACTGAAAAAAAAATACTTTAGGTGAATTTGAAGAGGGGGAAGAAACAATTGAATGAAGCCAAGGAACGCGCTACTGAAGAAAAAAATACTTCAGGCGAATCCGAAGGGAAGGAATAAACAATTGAATCAAGCTAAGGAACGTGTTACTGAACAAAAAATTTTTTCAGGGGAATCTGAAGGGGCGGAACAAACAATTGAATCAAGCCAACGAACGGGCTACTGAATAAAAAAATACTTCAGGTGAATCTGAAAGGGGAGGAAGCAATAATTGGATCAATCCAAAGAATGTGCTACTCAACAAGACAACGGATCAGGTGAATATGAAACAATTGAATCAAACCAAAGATCGTGCTACTGAACAAGAAAATACTTAAGGTAAATTTGAAGAGGAGGAAGAAACAATTGAATCAAGCTAAGGAACGTGCTACTGAACAAGAAAATACTTCAGATGAATCCGAAGGGAAGAAGGAAACAATTGAATCAAGTCTAGGAACGTGTTACTGAACAAAAAAATGTTTCAGGTGAATTTGAAGGGGTGGAAGAAATAATTGGATCAAGTCAATGAGTGTGCTACTCAACAAGAAAAAACTTGAGGTGAATATGATGTAAAGGAAGAAACAATTGATGTATTTCATTGGAAAAAATAAATCTACACACTGGCGGAAGATAATATACCGTGTTAAAAAATAATAGGATGGTAGTTACAATAATAACTTGTTCACTGACACGACTTAAAACAGCTCTTGGCATTGAAATTGAACTAAATGAGTTCTTTCAAATTTTTGAATGATATATTGATTGGCAATGTTAGGAGGTACATTAATATATCGATCACCTGACAGTTGACCATCAAAATTCAAGCAAGAATTTATGGCATTCCTGGGCCTGCTACGTCAACAGTTTTTTACCCCCTTGTAAACAGCAACTAATTTTTCACTAGGAATGATAGGTTTATTTACGTTTCACAGATTTTACTTTATTCTTCGACTAGTTTCGGTCAGTGACCATTATCAAGGAGTAATGTAAAATGTGTGAAACATAAATAACCAAGTGTTTTAATTTACTATTATTATTAGTTAAAAATGTTTCACCACGGGATTTTATTCAGAATGTAATCCCATATTTACGTGGTGAGATTACTATATACTGATCAAACATAGCAGCCCAAGGTATGCCATAAATTCTGGCTTGAATTTTGATGGTTAGATGATCGATATATTTATGTACCTCGTAACATCACCAATCGATGAAATACATCAATTGTTTCTTCCTGCACTTCAGATTCACCTGAAGTATTTTCTTGTTCAGTAGCACGTGCTTTGGCTTGATTTAATTGTTCTTCCCCTTCATATTCACCTGAAGTTGTTTTGTTCTTTGGCTCGATTCAATCGTTTCTTCTTCTTCATATTCACCTGAAGTGTTTTTTGTTCTTTGACTTCATACAATTGTTTCTTCCACACTTTCAAATTCACCTGAAGTTTTTTTTTGTTCTTTGGCTTGATTCAATTGTTTCTTCAACCCCTTCAAATTCACGCGACGTGTCTTCTTCAAAGATATGCATGAAAAATTCTTCGTATAATTAATAAAACCGTCACTTACCTGGAGTTAAATGCGGTGTACTACACCTGGAACTGTGTTCACTGATAGATTCGGAATTGCCCTGGATAGAAATACTGATCGGTTGCCAGTTACCGACCGGGGATGATTGTAACAGTACGAAATCAGTCTCCCCGATGGCCGCGCCGGCACTGTTCGTGCGCGACCGTGACACGTAGCCTACATCTACAAAAAGAATGGCACACGTCAAGCGGACGACCATGACAAATCTACAAGCAACAGTATGTAAAGCTAAAACTACTTATCAGTATGTGTGAGAGTTTAAGATAAGAGAGAAAAGAACACATGCTCCTCGTGCTTTTAATAAATATTTACTTAATGAAAATAATTAAATAAATAAACACGCGTATGTGTTGTTAAATTACAGATGAGTGAAGCAGATTAATATTAGAAATATACAGGGGGGGTGTTAAAAGAATAATTCTAGACGTACTTTGATTAAAACACTTAGATCCTTTCTTCAATAATTTAAATTATTGAAGAAAGGATCTAAGTGTTTTAATCAAAGTATAATTATCTTCAAGTAACTCAATCAATCCAAAAATTCTAGACGTATCAAATTTGGCTTTTTGGTTTAATTTTCCCGTCATTTATATTTAATTAAATTTCAATTTGCTTTTTATATCACTTATAGAAATCTTAAAGATCTCTATAACTCTATTTCGTGTTCCATTGCCCAATAACAAAAATAATCTTAAATATTAAAGTTCCAAGATATATTTAACATTTATGTATAAAATAAACAGTAATTTACGGATTTTCTTTAAATCTTGTCATAATAAATGCGAACAAGATTTTTCGAATATTTTTTTAAAAAACTCAAATCTTCATGAAATTTACTCTCCATCCACTTGAATTTGAATTTAAGGTGGAATTGAAGTAGAAACTAAATAATTCGCAATGACATCAAAACGCAACTGCTACTAATACCAAGTTTTATAAACAAAATGTATAGAGAAGTAAAATTCTTTCATTAAAGAAATTAATAAATTATACATATCTACTCAATGCATAAAGAAAACTACCCACTGAAATCAAGTGATGTTGGTTCTAATTACTAATTACTTGTTAAAAAAATATATATTTTTTTATGTTTGCGAAATATTATTAAAAATGAGTTAAAAGTTAATATTTTAAAAATAATTCTGTTTATTCGTTTTTATTTAACATATTTAGTAAGAATAAAACAAAACCAAGTGATTTTTTAGTTAATTTAAATATATAAATACTGTTTTCTTTTTCAATTCTCATACGTTTACAATCGAAACTTCCTGACTTTACTCATTGGTAACGTTCAACAGTGAAACTAACCGAATGTTATCTTCTTCAGATACTAGAAAAATAACAATAGAATACAACATAATTCATACGTTCATTTCCTAAAGTTTATAATCATCAACTACTGGTGGGGTTTGCTGAATGCATTTCATTTGATTATAACATCATTATATTGAAACAAATCACAAAAAACAAAAGAGTATTGAAACAAAGTTTGTACTTGAATTTGCTTCTTAATTGCCAATATATGCGAGATACCAACTTTTACTCCCACCACCATTAACAAATTTTTATTCCCACCATAAGACAATTCTAATATTAGTCACTAAGTGTACTCTTGAGTTTACATTGAGTCTCATTAAATAATCATTTGTTGTTGCAAGTTAAACATTTTATAATGACTCTTATTTTTTTAAAGCGCAGATGCACACAATACATTCATGATTTAAGTAACTGTTGGACAATTGTCCAACTTATGTCCAGCATTCGATTGATGTGAAGCAAACAATTTATTTTCTTTTGTTATTTAATTTTATGATACATCATTGGATATGAATTGTCCAACTTCTGTCTAGCATTCGGTTGAAATGAAAAAAAATAATTTATTTTCTCTCCATAATGAAAGAATTGTTATTTGTTGTTCATTTTATGAACACATAATTGTTGGACATAAATTGTCCAATTTCTGTCCAGCATTCGTTTGTATTGAAGCATAAATTTATTTTCTTTCAGTAATAAAAGAATTATCATTTGTTATTAATTTTATAAAAACATGATACATTAATGATTATTGAATATGAATTATCAAACTTCTGTTTAGCATTCAATAGAAATGAAAAAAGAATTTATTTTCTTTCCATAATGAATGAATCGTCATTTGTTATTCATTTTATGAACACGTAATATATCAATAATTGTTGGACATGAATTGTCCAACTTATGTCTAGCATTCGATTGAAATGTTCCTTTTATAATAAAAGAATTGCCATTCGTTATTAATTTTATGAAAACATAATACATCAATAATTATTGGACATGGATTACACAAAAACCCAAACAAAATCGAAACAGTGACTCGAAGTGCAAGAATACAATCATAAAACTGCCATAGAAATTCAAACTAAGGACAGAACAAACAAACGTGCTTGTGATTACTCTTACCCAAACAAATGAATTGTGTTTCCTTTATGAAACACAATTTTTACGACTTAATTATTGCATAAAAATTCTACAATAAGTATCCAAGAATTATTTATTAATGTTAGAAAATTAATCACAAATAACAATTCTTTCATTATAGCAAAAAAAAATTCAATTATCTGTTAAATCTATAAGGTGTTCATTTCATGGTATAATGGAATATTTGTAGAAATTCTACATTTTTTTTTTTTAATTTTTAAGCCTGGAACATCTGGATGGTTGATTACACAGCAATCATTTTCAAATTACAACAGTAGTGAATATTAATAAATTAGTATAAAAAAAGTCACCGTTTTCAATACTTAAGTAATTTCTGTTATTGTTTCGTAATAAATGAATACAAGAAAAATGTTGGACAACTGTCCAACAGTTACAGATTTTATCAATAACATTCATTAATATTAATCATGTAATGTTATTTTTTAAGAAATATGAATTAAAATTTATTTTTCACTTCAAGCGATTCAGAAGAATTCAATAATTGTTACAAATAATTTTCAATTTCACTTCTTTATTGCTTCTCTGCATTGAAGCTTCTTCATAGTCGTTTTCCTAAAGTAGCTTCAGTGGTATGAAACAATTGATGCGAATAATAAATTTAAGTAAGACAAAATAAATTCTAATCCATTAAGCAAATAGTTGGACAGCTGATAATGTTAAAATACAATAACTTTCATGTCATATAACTATTTTAAAACTACAAACAAAACTATTCGAGAATTACAAATTTTAATCATGATGATGCGGTAACTACATGGTAATTCATAATATAATCACTGAATTGATAATTATTACGTTTCAATCAGTAATTATAACACGTTTTAATTTTCAGTACAGCAAAAAACCAATTAAACACACAGCCAATTAGATATCCCTATCCTTCTCTTAACACCCCGTATTCAAAGCTCTACGATTAGTCAATTTTCGATTAATAATAAGACACTTTTTTCTGTAATTTATTTAAAAAGAAATAAAGAAAATAATCAACACTCAATAAAAAATAAAAGTGGAACCACCCAATAAACGTGGCACCCTTTTTTTGTTCAAATTTATTAATACATCAGTGGTTACAGTGCATCATATTCTTTTCACTCGGCTACTTAATTAATACTAAGTAACTAAAATTAACATTTTGTTCCAGAGGTTGCTTTTTTCGTATAAAAAAATAAAATCTGTTTATTCATAGCGTGAGTATTACAATTAGGGAAATTATAAGTACTTGTTTGTACACATTAAAAAAAACACATAATGTTTATAGCTATTCAAAATAGTGAAAATAATTCTTCAATTAAATAAAAAAAAATAAAAGAATTAGAAAATAAAGAAAATTGAAAAATTAGAAAATAAATGAGTGATTGCAATTTATTTTTATTTAATAAAAAAAATCATTGTAAAAAAAATATTGACATTCAATTAATAATTAAGGAGCAGAAGTAACAATTGGGCTTAAGGCCGAAATTACCATCACCCTAGATGAATGCTGACTGAACATTATTTTATTACATAACATGTTAGTTAATTATTTGAATATAAAAAAATCTTATCTTTGGTATGTGAGTTTTTTACAGACGATTTATAAATATCATTAACAATTTGTAATTAAAATATAGAACAATTTAATTTGCTTTTATTAAATCCGATGGTTTTTAAATTAATTCGAAATATTTAAGACAATTGATAAATGTTGAAACGAGTACTTAATGGAAAATAATATCAATTAATCAGTTTAAAGGTAACACTTGTTGATTACTCATCAAAATCAAAGTTAATTTACAAAGTTTTACCTTAAAACCAATATTTCATTCAGTAAACAATATAAGGTAATTAAAATAAACATGGCAGTTAATCGCTAATATCACACAAAATCAACTATGGCACTTGGGTGCTTGTGTATTTCGGATGACCGCAACAACTCAAACCATAGATGTTTCAGAGCCGTTGTTCAAAGCCTTAACGCTATTCGCAGTCATCGACAGAGAACTCTTTGCTTCAAGCGTTTGTGGCTCCAAAATCGTCACAGTCGGCTCCACGTAAACCACCTTAGCCAAATCGTCGACATAAACAACCTTTCTCCCATTTTTACCACTACCACGCTTCTGATTCGAAGAGCGGGGAGATTCACCTTGAGATCCGTCCGGACTGGGGTGTATCACGTAAGTCTTCGGTATATCCATTTCCGGCTCCAACCCCTCTTCCGTCGTCTCCTCCATAACATCCTCGCAGGCCTCTTCGTTTAGGGTTTGCAAAGCGCCACAAATCATTTGCTCTTCAAGCGTAACCTAAAATTTCAACCAAATCAGCCTTTCATTTCCGAGAGTAACAATTCACATTGTTTGACTTGCCTGGTACTATATATCCATTGCGGACAATGAAAATGTATATTTTGTTAATAAGCATTGTAGTTTTATTAAATAATATAGACACTTATACCTCGTTGATTTTTTTACTTGTTTATATGGAGGAGAAATTATAATAACACTTTACCTGCTTTTCCATTACACTTTGCTTGTTTCTATTCGCTTCGCTTTGAACTTTGCTTTCTGGGTCCATTACGGATCCGCTTGCTTTCGTAAAACTACCTGTAGACGGAAAAATATTCAATGTAGTGTATTGTACACTCAATTCAGATTCAACAATTGGCATCACAAGTAAAACATGTGCAACACAATCAAACCTATATGAAAAGTATAGCACTATGGTTAAGAGAATTTTATGAAAAAAGACAACCATTAAAAAAGACAAACATAAGTGGGTGGTCTGATAAGTACTTAGCCTCACCGCTCGATGGCGCCACTATTGCAAGAGAAGTGTGATATCGTGTAGAACATTTTCCTAGACAGCAACTGTCAAAAGTTCAGCCGAATCGGACTCAAAGTCTTGTTTTGACAACGTGCAGAAGTCCACAAAATTTAAAAAATGGAAAAATATAAGGTTTTCTTCAAAACCGTTCTTTCTTTCTTTCTTAATCTTTTCTTCTTATACCCATATTGGGTGTTCAGTAAAAGACAGCACAATTTAAAATTGAACCCAGGACCATGAAACATAAGCCCAACTCACTGGTGCGGGCTCCAGATTTATTTAAAACCTACCTTATATATAAATATATACCTACCAATTTTGATTTACAGTTACATTTTTATACAACCTAATTATTGCATTAAATAATAAAACACACCCCCAACTCACCTTTCCTCTCTTGTGCCGAAGTCGAGATCTGACTTTTTCCAATGCTGAATCTGACATTCTTCGACTCATCCTGTTTAACCACTGAGGTGACTTCATGCTCGCGCAGTGAAACGATCAACACTTTGAACATTTCCCAGTCACCGAACGTCATCTGCAGCAATTTCTTCAGCTCCTCCAGGTCGCAATGCAGCAACACACGGCCATTGATGTTGTTCGATTTTATGACGTCTGTGTAAGTTTTAATGGACTCTGGAGCGAGCTCGTCGAGCTTCTCAAGTAGTTTACAAACACCGTCTACAGACAGTGTCGACAGACGACATTCAAACACCTCGGGCTAAATGAAATGAGTTGTTTAATCCAAAACGAGTGGCTTGTGTTGATTTTTGGGATTAGTGTGAAAGTAGCGGATAAAGTGATTGAGATAAGGACAGATTAAAGTAAGTGTTTTTAATCCACTTAATTTCGTGTAATATAAGATTTTTAAAATTATTACTAGTCTAATAATAATTTTATATCGTCTCTTCATTGGATCAATGACTTTCATTTTACAATTGAGAATTCATGTATTATAACCACAGAGTGGAAAAAAGATATCTTTTTTTTATTTGAATGCACCGGTTGTCTAAATAAGAAAGGTTGCCGGCTATATCTAAGAACTATGAGTCCTAGAGTTTTCAAATAAAAAAAGTTAATAAAAGTGACCATGAGAAAATGCCGGAAATAACTTTCAAGTTCGTAACTCTTCAGGTAGGGGGAGCAATAAACTGTCGAAAGGTAATACTGCGATTATCTAAAAAAAAAAAAAATGGTGATGTGTACTTTCCCCGGTGAATTCGGTCTCATGGTCACATTTATTAACAATTTGTTTTTTATGTTGGTTTTAGAAGCACCTCTTAAAAATGGGTAATGCAGAGTATGCAATGAAGAAACAGAAACAGCGCAGTATATACATTATTAACGTCCAACACTCTCTAGAATAAGATGTTCCATGAGCAGGGAAAAGCCCAATAATCATGAAGGGTTTAAGTAGAGAATGACCCACAATGAAATTCTGGATATTGCCAGACTGGCAGAGTGGATCTAGTTATTAGGACGGACCACAATAGACCTAAAGTTTTCACAGGGTAACAATTATTTAAGATTCTCGGGATCAGCCGGGACAAGAACAAAGTGGAAGGAGAGCAGAATTACATTATGGATTAAGTAATAAATAGAATAAAAACTATAGTTAGTTCCACTTCACTTTATCAATTAATTATTCAATTGTAATTAATAAAAATAAATGTGATAATAATTAGTTTCAAATTTACTTTTGTGACAAAGTGAATGAATAGTTCCACTTCACTATTGTTCCACCACAACAGCACTTTACGCTCATTTTATGTGTGATAAAATATTTAAATTAATTATTTAAAGAAAATTCAATATACTTACATATTTCTATTCAGATTAATAATGATGATATTTTTCCACAGTAGTAAAATAATTAAAAAAATTGAATATCGGAATTATATTACTAGATAAAAAAAAATGTATTACAAAGTAAAGTTTCAAATATCAAAAAACAGCTTTTGCCAAACATTAAAATTAAGATCTTTTAACCGAGTCTTTATGGCACATTTTATGTGTTAATCCCTATTAATTTAGGAAAATTAATGTATTCTAATACATTTTAATAGAAGTTAAATGAGAAATTAATTCAAAATATTTTAAATTTCTAATTACTTACCGATATAGAGGTAACTGGAGCAATGGGATACGGTGGCTGTGGAGTTGCTAAGCCTAAATGATCACCCCATGGTTGCCAGCCTAGAACTCCGGCAGCACCTTGTGGATAAACCACTCCCGGATGGGCCTGGTTCCTGTTCATACTCCTCATCCTGCGGCCCAAGGGATGTCTCTGTGCATTCCAATCAGACATAGACTGTTGCCAGGGATTAGCTACATGCTGGTTAATACTGATAGATCTGTGCGGTGTACCCATTATTATATTATCTTCGTCTAAACATTGAGTCTCTTCTAAAATTGAAATAAATGTATTAATAATCATAGAAGCATCTATACATTTTCGCATACAGATTTATTGTGAGTATTTTTGCAATATAATTTTTCCAAAGCAGCTCATTTGAAATAGACGACAAAGATTAAATTAAATCTTTGTCATCTATTTCAAATAAGATTGCTTGTAAATTAACAAGATAACGACTAAATTCTAATTGTTTCTTGGAATATCTTGCATTGAATCAAGAATGTTTAAGAAGTTAGTTATCAAAATTATTATATATGCAATCATATTTATTGAGATATTTAAACAAGTATTGATAAAAACACAATACATTTTTAAATAAAAAATTTTAATACTAGAATGGCAATCGACCATCGGTCTCTCAGCCTGTGATTATTATTATTATGTCATTGTTGAAGTTAATATATGTTAATTTTGATATATTTTTAATGGCAGTTTTGTTTAAAACAATATTTATTAAACATTTACAAAAAAAAAACATTATTTCTTTGATGTATGAATTTCAGGGCAGGTTGTTTTATTCGGGAGATGAGTTACTTTCAAACTGCTATAAACTATTGTTGACAATCACTGATAAAAATGATGGTTTTAAAATATACAGTGAGAATTTTGTTCCATTGAACATGGCCTTACTGTTTATAAGAATTTATAATATTGAAATGGAATAATTGGATGAGTGAAATAAAATCCTTACTGTATATTAATTAATCTTACCTTTTATAACTTTCTTGAGATACGGATCCAAATTAATTGTGAATGGCAAGAATATTTTCAAATCACTTATTAAAAGACTAGATCTATGGAATGTGAGGAATATATCAAACTTTCTCTCATCCCTATCCAACTCCAACAAAGGCTCAACATCTTTCAATGTTGGAATATGCGGTCTTAATCTGAAATAAATTTAAAATAATTTTAATAGGAAAAAAATAACTTAATTACTTAACGATAAGTAACAAAGCTTGTGAAAATACAATTGTGGACAAAAAAATCCGGACACTGAAGTGACATCCAGATTTAGCAATTTTTTATAACTTACTGTTTCATGACTTTTTCTTATTGAATTAAATGTTTTAGTATCTTTTCTTACTTCCAATCGTTACTTTATAGATAATATTTCATATCTTGTAACACAAAAACAGAAAGAAGGAAATTTTTCTTATGCTAACAGATATTTACTTCGGTATCTGTATTTTTTTTGTTTTAATACTATAAAAGCATACATCATCTTCTGGCGTGGTGTATAGCGCAGTGCATTTGACTTCAGATGGGTTCAATACTCAAATATTCTATTCTTTTTTTTTATAAAAATACACAAGCAGGCTGACACCCCCAATGTAGCCCTAACTCATTGCATATCCATTAATCTGTTAAGAATTTCTCCAAGTCTGAATTGGAGCCACTAACAAACATCTGGTCGTGGTGGAGGGGCTGACTGTACCCACTCATATAGAATATTAAGGTCTGCCTTTAATTTATGAGTAGACACACTCCGACTATGTGTATAGTAAAACATAAAATATTAACACAAGAATAAAAATTATGAATAACTTCTTAACCTTCCATTACACACTACACAATCTTTTTGGAGACCAATAATTTTCAAATATCATTGTTAATTTTTTGTTTTCATTGCTGGACTTTTAGACATGTCTCAAGGATACTACTAGCCATATTTTTTTTACAATTTTCAGTAAAATCAATATAAACATTTTTTATGGATTAAATAAACTTAAGGTTTTTTTTTTATAAATATTTGCAACATTTCATTTAAAATATATAAATTTGAAAATTAAACTGTTTCTTAAAAAAAGCTATCAAATATGCAATTAGAAAATATAATTAGTTTCATAATACTTACTTATCATAAATTGATTTAAGTGAAACATTATCTTCCAAAGAATCTTCATATAAATCATAATGGTAAATAATCCAGGATGTCCGAAAAGGCCACTGTTCTGTAATGTTAATCCATGAAGCAAGCCTGTACCAATTAAAATCTATTTGGAAAGCTTTCAATAAGCGGCCTGTAAAATTTCAAGCATTTGATATTAAAACAATTTGAATTCATTTAGTAAATAAAATTCGGCAACTTAAATGTAATTAAAGCTTGTAGAAAATTATGGAAATAGCGAATAAAGCCTCAAAAACAAAATTGTTTTCATTGTAATACGCTCTCTATTGAAATTAAATTTGAAAATAATTTATAATCAATTAAATTATTTATAAGGGGATTCAATAAAATAACCTTTATTTAACTAAAATAAAATTAAAATTATACAAAGTGAACGAGTGTTTTAATTAAAAAGGAAATAATAATGAATTAATTATTTTCCCTTAAGCTACTGCAATTATTGACTTACATAATGTAAACAATTAATTATTCAATTGTAATAAATTAATTATTTTCGAATTTATTTTTATTTAATGGTTTTAATATTTAGACATTGGTAGTTCATATTGTATGAAATAAATATGAATAAATTATTAAAAATGAACCAATAAAACAGAATAGATTGAATAACTTTAAATTCTCGACTAGTTTCGGGTTATTAGCCCATTTTCAAGAGAATTTAAAATTTTAAATTCTCTTGAAACTAGTTGAGAATTTAAAGGTATTCAATCTAATCTGTTTTATTGGTTGATTTTTAATAATTTATTCATATTTATTTTTATTTAATTTAAATACTGTGATCAAGTGAATGAATACTCTTTTATTATTATTTGTAATAATTGCAAAATACCTGTAATATAGACAACATTCATCAATCGTCGCATTGATCTAGGATTAACATCACTGAAATAATCATCAGTGAGGAGCATTTTCGTCAAATCCTGAGCACCACCGATTCTGTTCAAATTGGAGCCAATCGAACTGGCAACCGATTCAGACAATTTAAGTTTTCTTGATCCCTTTCTTGCAGAGAATTTAGACAGCTTCTCAGTGCTGGACATTAGTGCATTTTCAGATGATAATCTCCTCGCTGATAGCTGCAATGAAATATATTTTCGAATATAATTTTTCATTACGCAAGTATTAATTAAAATTATTTTCCATGCCATTATTTGATTTTTACAATACAATAACAATTGCGAATTTTAAATAAATATAAAAATGGAATAGAATAATTTTAAATTCCTCAATATTTTTAATTATTTCATCATTAAAATGATTACCATGTAGGAGAATCACAGATTTATTCAATAATCCCATTATTAAAATAATCAGATACTTCACACTACTTTATAATTTGAATAATCATTTGAATTCATATACTTATATGAATTACTAGCATCCGGAAAACGTTTTCTAAACGAAATTTCGATTTTTTTTTTAAAATACTTATCATTGTCAAATTGTGGCCAGAATGCAAAGCATACCTAAAACTCAAAAAGTACTATACTCTGGCAGTTAGAAAAATAAAAAAAATAACCCATGACGAACAGAATTTTCCAGTCTACGCGAGTTACAATCATATACAGGGTGTCCGTTTTACGAGCTCAACCATGGAGATCTCCATTATTTGAAGAGATAGCATTTAAATTCTAATAATTTAAATGTTAAAATCATCGATGATTAATTGACATATTATTTTCAATCTTTTTATTAAAGGTTTCTTAAATTAGGAAATGATTTTTTATCATGACAAAATAAGCAGAGCAGAAAATGTTAATTAAATTAAACTTACCGATCTCCCTGTAACACTCAAATTATCCTCATTAGAATTTGACGAATAAGCAACATTCTTCCGATGAGCGTACGCAGTCTGCTGGGCGACTTTAACCTTCCTCAGTCCCGAATTTTGCAAGTAAAACGGCAGATGCACCATATTATTCAAGTAACCGTGTCCTCCGATATTACTCTCGCTGAACAACCTTCTACTATTCAATTCCACCGCCTGCGTAAACAAAATCAAAATAAAGAAAGGGATAACCAAAATTTTGTTTCACAAAAAAAAAAATTAAGAACAAAAATAAATATAATTGGAGGGGATAAAAGCACATTCGAAACGACAAACCGAAACTATCACCAAAAATAAACGATCCATGTTAATCTACAGTACAACAAATCAGTCGACACACTGCTTCATATTGAAAAAGGAAACAAAAAAAAAGAGAGACAATAGTTGCTAACTATACAGTACAAAGAGAAAATATAAACAGTAACAACATTGATTTGACTCACTTTATCCCAAGCTACCTAGCAAAAATAAGTGGGCACTAATTAATACTCATTTATGTTTAAATAATAAAACCGTGTTTTATGAAAGGTTTTCATATTTTGTAGTAATTCGAGTATTTAAAGCATAAATCATAATTAAGTAACCAAAATTATTGTTTATTTATGCAAATTATAATAAATATAACTGTAACTTTCATGTCATATTGTATGTTTTCGATTAAACAATAAATCATTTTTAACTTTTTTATAACATTAGATTTTTTTACGTCCGATCAGTCACTAATGAAAAACTTTATAACTAAATTTAGAGGATTTGAAAGACTAAATAGTGTTATTTAATATAAGTAAGTCTAGAGGATTGACGTAGGATACTCTTTGCAGAAGAGGAGGGAGGATGAGAGTGAAGGGAAGTGGTATCGGTAGGGGAAGAATAAGAAGCTCGAGCGGAAAAGTTTGAGAAGAATGATTATGGGAAATCAAAAAAGAAGGATTATAGGAGTCCCAGGCCAAATATAAATATCCATACGGGTAAACCCCGGCGCGACAATCTCAACCGCCAACTAAGGTAAAAGTTTGCGAGTGGAATACCCACAGCTGAGACGCTCAAGAGACGTGCTAGACATTCGTCGGCCGATTAAATAATAATAATACTCTTCTCGCCAAGTGAATCCATATAACACTGAGTGAAACTACTCTAACTACAATCAAGATAATAAAGAATTTTAACGAACTTAAAAGTGCTTCATTGTTTAATCGGTATGTATATGAGAAAGTAGAAACCATTGGAATATAAATATCTTACCTTTGAAATTACATGAGGATCTATTGCCAGTATGACTATGAATGGGGAGTTCGCATCGGAGAAAAGCATGTGGACAGCGTCCAACACTAAAAGCACTTTATCTTGTTCAGAACTGTCCAGTCCGTCGACAATGACTACAAGTCTTGTTTGTTGGGAACTTAAGCTATCTAAGCATTTCACCATATCTTTCATCAAATTAACCTGCAATAAGAGTGATTAGTATTTGTAATATTTAAATAATAGCAGTTCATAGTATAATTAGAAATATGAATACATTTTTGTCTACATTTGTTCTTTATCAGTCGTTTTTTCCCAATTCAGTTGAATTCTGAGTTTTTCCTCTTCTTAATAAGTTGAATTATACCTCTTTCTATATGTTTGAATTCTGTTTTTTTTTTTTATTGGCTATACCAGTGCCTACTAAAAAATACAGGGCAGAATGTCGGAGTATGGATGCAACGTATGCCTGGTCTTGAAGGGCCTTCTCGTCTCGCGCACTGCTCTAATGCAAGCGGGTTAAATTGTAACAATTACTTTTTGATGCAGTTGTAATGATAAATATTTATTTTATACAGAAATATATAAATGAATAACTAATTGATTTTTAGAAAATAATTGTTACAATTTAACCCGCTTGCATTAGAGCAGTTTGCGTGTATTAAAAAATAAAATTATAATAACTATACAATTTGGCATAATTCCAAATTGAATTTGAGCGAGAGATGTTTCACACGCATTCGGAGTCTTCAGACTCTGAGATTTCGAATTTCCCCACTTCGACATTCCGGCATGTATCTTTAGTAGGCTCTTCCATTAAATGGAATTCTAAAGGTATAAACTAGAGGTTCTGAAAGCGGGTGTCATGTATTTTATTTGATAATCTCAGGTTGCCGCATTATATGAACATTTAAGAACAATTGGGGTAAATTGAGGAGGCCTTAATAAAGTATACCAGCGATTATTTTAATTAATCTTATTTACCTCTGTCCGTAATGCTTGTAAAAATCCTTCCGACTTCAATGTGTCCAACTTCGATATAGTCCTTTGCAGGTGGCGCCGTTGGGAGAATATCAGAGCCCCAAACATTTTACTCCAAGTGTACAGATTCGCGACTGAAACGATGCCGAGTAACAAAGCCGACACGATGAGTATCACGTTCAGGGTCACTTCTTCAATAAGTCTACTACAAAAAGCCAAACACAGTAAAAATAGAACAACCCTTGAGATTATTAAAAAAAATCATTTAACTTTATTACTCACTTTTCATCAGTTGTGTTCTTTTGCAATACGAAAACCGTAAAGGCACAAATTCCTATCAGGAAGAAAATGAAAATAATTTCGAAAACCACAACGTACGGCAAACAGCATAGTTTCCTCCATTTCCACGACGAGGATGATTTTACTTTAAAAATAGGAAAACAAAACATTAATATTGTATGAAGAATAAGTAATTATATAATTACTTACATACAATTTGTGTAAATTACATTTAAAATAAAGACGCCTGCAAATTATTAATCATTCTGGTTTGGTGAAAGAACATCGACTACATACTGTACTTCGTAATATTTTTTTAGCATTATATGTAAAGAAGAGTGGTTCTTGGCGTATCATAATAAAAAATTCTACAGCTTCTTGAAAATAATTGTGGTACAGTAAAATTAATTTGACTTAAAAAGTTGGCATTATCGGTTTGATGATGAATAATTTTATAAAATTCTTTAATAAAAATAAGCCTATGCCGATCATAGATGCGAGGCATATTGAATTCAACTAATAGCTCATAGACCCAAATCGTTGACGATGTTACTTGAAATTAGGCAAAGGTGGCGCTTGCGTCGTCTTTAATTTATTATAATAGCTCATTATTTATTTTATGTCATAATTTAATCATATATATAAATAATTACTGTGTATGCTCTGGCACTGCTTCGTATATAGTACATGACACACAAAAAAAAAGAGTATGGAACTTCTTATTGATTTAAAACGAGAACTTGAAAAAATCTAGAATTACATGACATTCAATATTTTTAAAAGGACAACGCTCAACCTCATTATGGACTACAAGTTTGTGGTTTTTTAAGTCACGAGTTTGTCAATTGAATTGAGTGGCCCGCACGTTCGAAGATTTAACGCCTTGAGACTTCACCCTATGGGGAGTGCTTGAAGATAATGTTTCTACCCTCCCAATACGTGATATACGACATTTGAAAGAGAGGATTACAGAAGAATTTAAAACTCTTTGTATCAATGCAGAATTTTGTAGGAATATCTGATTTACCGTATATAAGTGATGCCAAAAATGTATTGATTAAGGTAGTTTCAACATAAAATATGTAAACAACTACATATTTTATGTTCAAACTACTGATTTTGTATAATTTTCTAAATTTTTCAATAATAAACCAAGTTTTTGTATTCCGTCATTGTTTATTTTTAATAACATGTAATTCACTTAAGTAACTTTTGCCGCACCCAGTATATACATAGAATGTGAAGTTAATTAAAAATGTAAACGTTAATCTTAACATTTCCCATGCGGAATAGCACAGATTATCTTTATTTAATAATGTTTATCAACCATAGGTCTTTCAGCCCTTAAATTATATTTAATCATGTTTCACCAAGTGATTAATGAGAACATCAGAAATTAGACCTTTTAATATTTTAAACTATTATTTACCTGGTTTAGGTTTGAAAGCCCTGTATAATCGTGTGGAAAGAGCACCATAATCAGCTTCAATTGCATCGAATAATGAACCAATCATTTGAACAACCGAATTCTCTCCTCCTGTTGTACTGCTTACACGTGTTTGATCCGTGAAGTAGAATCTAATCGGTTGCGCCGACATCAAATCATCAGTTGGTGCACCGGGCGGGTGACAGAAGAGTATTTGTAGTATTAGTTTTAAGCTACTCATTTTACTGGATAGCTTCGTGTTGAAATTATAAGGCCAATCCCAATCGTACCTAAAATCGATAATTATTTTAAACAATCTAATTTCCAGAAATATTGTTGTGAAACGGATCGATTTATAAACAAGAGTAAGGTTGCTTCCACCACGACTTTCCTGAGCTCAGCTCAGTCTCAAGGATTTACTTACTCATTGAAAAAATGGATTTTGCTGATAAGGTTTGGGAGATTGGTTGAGCCCATGTTATTCACGGTTACGGTGTTGTGGGAGGTGCGCATGCTGCGCAGGCACACATAGGCCTAGTTAGGCCCCTCATGCTTCCTCCCTATAAGGTATTCAGGGTATATGAATATAGGCACCACCAACTATGGAGTTGTTGGTTATTCAATTATTATTTTAAATAATTTTAACGTAAAAAGAAATAGGTTTAAAAATTAAACACTTTGCTTGTATCACACAATGCATAAAATGGACCATTTCTTAAATCCTTGCATTTTTCAATTCATTTAAATTAATAAATATCATTATCAGTTATCTATTTATTTCTATCTATTTTGCCCTTAGCAAGTTTGGAGATGGAGATCCCGTTTTTGTTCTTGCTCCCACTGGAATAATTTCTGTGGGCACTTAAGTATGGAACTCACCTTTTACTTGCGAACCAAACCAACGCAAGGAAAATGTAACAAACAATCAACAGTGAAACTCCCACAGATAATCCCAAAATCCAACTATATGTCGCTAATCCCGTTACTGTTCCCACAACTAGGGACAAATGCAATAATACCAAAAACAATAGAGGTGTAAATTGGAATACTGGGTCCATCCACTGACGGGCAAAATTTTTCATTTCATCTAAAATCAAGAAAAATTTGTAAAAACAAGAAAAAAGTAGCGTGCAAATACTACTGATTAGGACCTGATCGGCAACTTAATAGGCTCACTTCACTTCATGGTATATTTTCGATTTTGATGTAAAAAAAAGCACTTAACTTTTTTTATGATCTTTACATCAAAATCCTTAACTGATGGTGAGGGTGATAATGTGCCTCTCCCCCATCCCCTAGAATTCCACGAACCTCTAAACATATATCCCTCTGAATGACTTATTCTTGAATCTTAAAATTTCAGTGTTATGTCCTTCACAGAAAAAATGTCTGGATGCACTACTAGTTCAAGTGCTGTTGATACTGGCAATCACAATTTTTTCATGTAAGAATTTTTACATGCAGCTGCCGGTCTGTTTTTAGTCTGTGCAGATACTATAAAATACAATACCTCTTAATTTATTTAACAGGAACGATTTACCACTTCCCCATTTCGCGTACAAACCCACTGTGATGGGCATCGACAGAGAAGGTTCACTTAGCACATCTGCCAATGCAGAACTGTATAAGTCGTAACCCAGCATATTTTCGTTATCTTCATTTGTGTTTAGTCTCCCTGAAATAGAAAAAAAATAAAATACAATTTACCATTATTTCCCAGTTGAATTAAGAATTTTTTGTTAATAATTAAATGATAATATAAATGTACTTCTATCAAAAAAAGGAAGATAATTTTTTAATATCGAGAATTGGCCCCTCGGTTTCTACCCTTCCAATCTTTTTAATGGGGCTGATCATAACATTCTCATTCTTTCGAAACTGAAGAATTAAATGATTTTAAGAGTAAATATGGTACTGTATACATTGTAAAAATGAGTTGAATAAACTAGTATAACAGTTTTCAACATGGCTCTTTGTTGCATTATACAATAATTCAATGTCCGGCAGGGTACAGGCCCGAGAAGTAGTTGTTTTAATGTGTATTTATTTTAAAGTACTTACATAATATCATACATAAATCATTCCCTAATCTTTTTTATGTTGGTTGTGGAGACTTTTATTATTTAAATAAAAATTTATTTTAATAAATTATTTCCTATTTAGCTGCTGCGAAAATAGGAAATCATTTATTAAAATAAATTTTTATTTAAATAATAAAAGTCTCCACAACCAACATAAAAAAGATTAGGGAATGATTTATCAATTATTTTTTTTTAGCTACAGTCACATTATGACTTATGTTACATGCAACAATTTTTGAATCACAAAAAAAAAATGTAATATTTTTTTATTTAATATGGCTCTTATAATTGCTAACCTTTTTCTAATTTAAAATTAATAAATACTCACTGGCTCCAAATATTTGTCCCAAAATTGTTTTTTGATGATTGATGTCGATATTGTAAGGAGTCTCCCCAGCTCGGTTAGGCCGATACAGCAAATGACTGTGTTTCGGGTTTCTCAATAAAATTTCAACAATCCCTTTAGATCTAGCCCGCATTGCTATGTGCAGTGCTGTATCGCCTTTCTTATCAGCAGCACCCACTTTCGCTTTTTTATCCAATAAAATCTGCACAATTTCGGAGTTTCTCGACCTTACAGCTTTCAATAATGGTGTATCTCCATCCTAAAAACAAATTTTGTATAATAACGTGAATTTCTTAAACTAAATAGTTTAATTTAAAGTTATCATGGATTCTCAAACAATTAAAGGCTTCACTATCAACAAGATTAAACAATCCAGTAATGGAGAATTGGCAGCACAATATTTCAAAATTAATGTATTTGATCAATAAAAAAATCTACTTACTTTTGTTGCAATTTCCAAATCAGGATTAGCACTCAACAATAATTTAACAATTGGAACGTTTCCTTTCTCAACAGCCATATATATCGCAGTTTTTCTATCCTTTCCCGTCACGTCGACGTCTGCGTACTTTTTCAAGAGTGCCTCAACGACCGCCCGGTGGCCGCCCTTAACGGCGTGAATCAAATTCGTATCACCCGATCTGTCCTGGATATTGATGTAAGCACCCACGCTCATCAGTGCCGTCGCGATTTCGTAGTATCCGTCTTTGCACGCCAGCGTGAGGGCGCTGCAACCGTCTTTGTCCAGCGCGTTGACGTTGGGTTTGTATTCCAAAAGCAAGTTGACAATGTCTTCGTGGTTTCCCTGCGTGGCTACTAAAAGTGCCGTCCATGAATACATCCCTGCTGTATCCACATTAGCCCCTGAATTCATTTAAATATAGAAGTGAATGCAATAAAAAAAATAAATTTGAAAGATATCTTATTGTTATACAACAGCAAATGTCTATTAGTAGACATTTGTTAAAGTACTTATGTAACATAAGTCATTATGTCACAGTTACTAAAGGGAAAATAATTTGATAATTAATTATTTTCAAATTCTTTTTATTTAATGTATTTAATTAACTGCGATCAAGTGAATAAATCCCCTTTTTCTATTATTGTGATATTTTTTTATGTTAGGCTATCTGATTTTCTTAGTAAATAATAAGTCCAAATAGAAAAGATGAAAAATATATGTATAAACACTGTTAGAGAAAGAAAATTTGGCGTCTGCAGGCTTCATTCAAAATTAGTACCCTTAACACTATCACCAACCCCCTTTTATAGTCATGAATGACGCCCCTCATGAACAAATATCGCCAAACTCATTTTTTTTATTATTATAAATTAAATAAATATATATATATATATATATATATATATAATCTAAAATCTCCATCTACCATAATGGTGGGTAAATTAAATAAAAAATAATTAATACATTATTTTTCACTAATAACATTTCTTCAATCTATTATCATTATTATTATTTCACATACCAGCTGTTAATAAATGTCTGCATATTTCAGTATGTCCCTTCCTTGCAGCCCATATAAGAGCTGTCGTTCCGTATTTATCACCCATATTGACTTTAGCCCCATGTCTGATTAAAAGTTCGACGATTTCTGTGTGACCCCTGCCTGCCGCCCACAACAACCCTGAAATGTGGTAATTTCCATGGGCGTTCACGTCGGCTTTACGCTCTAATAATATTCGCACCACTTCTGTTCTGCCTTTGTATGTTGCCCACATTAATGCTGTCCATCCTCCCTGTAAATCAAATTGAAAATATAACTAAATGTTTTATAATAAAGAATAGGAATTTGTGGTTCCTGTTAATAATAAAACAACTTCTTAGCATGGACAATGCATTAAAAAATTAAATATTTAAATTTCAAAACTGCAATAGAGAAAAAAAATGTGTATTTGGAATCAAAAAAAGTGGAGAATTAATAAAAATTAGTTTAACATTTAATTTTTTATAAATACGACGATTTTTTTTATAAATATGTTTTCATTAAATGAAAAATGTAATGGTTTCACTGTTTGTATGCCTTTACTTTGTGGTACAAACACCTATTGAAACAACTACTTCCCGAGCATTTACCCCGCCGGCACTTTGGATTACACAATAGACATTTCATTCTTCTTTCATTTTATTTAATTTCACTAATGTATAATTAACTTAATATAAACATAAGTGCGGTAAGACCGTTGGTCGATAGCTCAGACAGACTAACACCAAATATTAATAATTACTTGTAAATATTTTAAAGAAAATTGTATCAAAAATTGTCTGAATAAAGATGTTATAGTAGTATAAACATAATAAACCTCTGTTAATTTTTTTTTTTTTTGACTTCATAAATATATTTTGTTGAAGCAACATTAACGAAAGGACTATTAAAATTTTTTAATTTTTAATAATTACATTGGCATCACTACTCATATTGACTCTTATGTCAACTTTGAAAGTGTTGAGTAGAGAAATGATATAAGCATAAAGCAATGAATTTTATTTAAATATGAATTGAAGCAATTGACAAGAAATTGAATCCAGAAGAATCAAAATTTAAACCACTAAAGAAGACAATTTTCTGAAATAGAGAAATGTAAAGAAATTATAAAATGATTCAGAAAATAAATGTCGAAAATAAATTTAAAAAATATATGAAGTCGATTTTCAAGTAAACATTGAATATTAATGGAGAATTAAATTATTTTATAAAATTGTGCCTTAGTGAGGGTTAATTAGTGATTAAAATTTTAATTAGAGAAAGAACATATGAATTAGACTACACGATTTTTAACAGCATATTAGAAAATATCACAATAATTTTAGAACAAGTAAAATAAAAATTAGATTAACAAGTTGAAATTCAAGCTTATTAATTTAATTTTTATTTTACTTGTTCTGAAATTATTGTGATATTTTCTAAAATACATTATATTAAATACAGTATTGTATAGTATAATACCGTATATAATTTGAGGTTGTCCTTTCATAAGCTATCGACCTTTTCTGCCTTTCTAAAATATTTAATTTTTTTTGTTCTTTATTTTCATAGAATGCACTTAATATACATAAATACAGGGTGAGTTTTTTTCGATGTTCTCTATGGGGATCTCGGAAACTATAAGAGATAGAAAAACGGTTAAATGGGGAAAGAAGTGTAGTTTTATAAGACGAATAAAATGTATATATATTGATTTCAAAAATTGACACAGTTTACTTTTTTCAAAATACCTAGTTACCCTTGACTTTTTCAAATACTTTGAAAGTGTCATTTTATTCGTCTTATAAAACTACACTTCTTTCCCCATTTAACCGTTTTTCTATCTCTTATAGTTTCCGAGATCCCCATAGAGAACATCGAAAAAAACTCACCCTGTATATACAATTACAATACAATACTTTATATACACATCTATTATAATAAAAGATCATTTAAATTATAATATAATTTATCAAGTAACAACGATTTTAATTTCATTTTAAAAATGCTGTTTTAATTTGATTGTTTAATATCGTCGGGCAGCTTGTTGTATAATTTTGGTCAGAGTATGTTAGGTGAATATTTTCTAATATTTAACCAACAATTTTCGATGCAAAATGCATCACAATATTGTATTATTATTTAGGTTGTGGATCTTTGACGATTAAATTTCAAGGCTTAAACTGATTCGATTTATTTTAATCACTCGATATAATACTTGAAATTAATGATTGATTTAATTTATTACCGTGTCTCGATGTTCTATTTCCGCATTCTGTTCCAGTAATTCCAAGCAGACGTCGACGTGTCCTTCTTTCGATGCACAGAGCAACGCTGACCAATTGTCAGCATCCTCAGCATTAGGATCTGCCCCATGGCCCAAAAGTTCTCTGACGAAGTTTAGCCGACCTTTAGTCGCTGCATGCATAAGTGGAGTCGCTCCATTCTGTAACATAAATTTAATAAATAAATACAATGCCAAAAATAATTATTTGTATAAAAATATACATATCAAGGCAGAAAGACCGATGGTCGATAGCCGTTTTCTAAGGACAACGTATAACATATTATAAGAATTATATTGTTAATTTATTGTATATAAAATTGTCTGCAGAAATAAAGATGTTATATATATATATACATATCATATACGGGGTGAGTTACCGAAGTGCCCGTTTTTCGATATCTCCCTTGTCGTTAGAAATTCAGCATTAATTAATTGATAAAACTTGCATGATTATTGAAGGCGCATAATGTAAAATTATTTTTATATATACAGGATTTCCCATTATCCCGGTATTCATATCAAGTTTATTATTTTAAATGGAACATAACATATATAATTTTTTATTTGATTCCCCTTTATTTTACATAAATATAACAGTAGTTTTGAATAGTCCTTTCTTCAGGAAAAAATATTTTGTAAAAATAATGTAAAACTATTTTCCTTTATACAGGGTAATCCAATTTTCGGGAATTAATATCAAATTTTTTATTTTAAATGTAATACCCTATATATTTTTATTTGATTCCTCTTTAAATTGTCTTTACAGTAATATAACATAGTTAGTAGTTTTGACTAGCTATTACTGCAGAAAAAAATATTATCTAAAAAAAATTGACAGTTGCAGTGGTATACTAAAAAAATCATTACTTTTTCGTGTTTTAAGATGGAGAAATGATTTTTATATATATATATATACTAAGGTAATACAATTCTATTCAATAATAACTCTAAATGTGAAATATTTTTATACAGGGTGCTCGAAAATTAATTTTAAACTTTTCAAAACGGACGTAATTTATTTTTTTAAATGGCATGATTGCATAGAATAGTATTATCTTAGTATGCATACAAAATTTCATTTCTCTACCTCAAAAAATTGAAGAATTTTTTAGTATACCTCTACAACTGTCAATTACTTTTTCGTTTTTTGAGATGGGGAAATGCATTTTTTTATACATACTAAGGTAATACAATTATATTCAATAATAACTCTAAATGTGAAATATTTTTATGCAGGGTGCTCGAAAATTAATGTTAAACTTTTCAAAACGGACGTAATTTAATTTTTTAAATGGCATGATTGCATTGAATAGTATTATCTTAGTATGCATACAAAATTTCATTTCTCTATCTCAAAAAATTGAAGAATTTTTTAGTATACCACTGCAACTGTCAAATTTTTTAGATAATATTTTTTCTGCAGTAACAGCTAATCAAAACTACTAACTTTGTTATATTACTGTAAAGACAATTTAAAGAGGAATCGATAGTCGAAACTACTAACTTTGTTATATTATCGTAAAGACAATTTAAAGAGGAATCGAATAAAAATATAATATATAGGGTATTATATATAAAACAACAAATTTTATTGTGGTACTTATTTGTTTTTGTTCTGAAAAATTGCTGTAATTATGATAATGAACATTTTTCGCAAATTATCTTGTTTTTCTTTTTGAAATAAAAAAAACAAGTCAAAAACATTATGTTAATGACCCTAATAAATATGCATTTTCTTAAGTGCTTCTGTGTTTCATTTCAATTAATTGTATTGTCATAAATAATAATGATTAAAAAATATTAATACATACATTTAAATAACTGTGACCAAGTGAATGAATAATACTCTTTTCTATTAATACATACACTCTTCATATCAATTCAGGAAAATTGGGTTACCCTGTATAAAGAAAAATAATTTTACATTATGCGTCTTCAAAAGTCAAGTTTTATTAATAACTTAATACTGAATTTCTAACAACAAGGGATGGGCACTTTGGTGACTCGCCCTGTATATAAACTTCTGTACAATTCTGTTGATTCACCAGACTTCATAAATAAAATTGGGCTGCATATTCCATCTTTTCCTGCCTACTGTGAAAAGATGGAATATGCAGCCCAATTTTATTTCATATTTCATTTCTTCTATATTTCATTTAGTAGCACACAGAACTGATATTGGTCTGAAATCACCTTGTTATTGTATCCAGATGTTTTAATAAAATTTTCTCTTCCTGTGATATATTTCATGATACTCTGAACCAACTGTACTGGCAGCCTTAGACCAAATATAATTACTAAATATATTAGGGAAACCGGAAAACAATGTCGTTTTTGTGCATGTTATCCTTGTGGTAGCCTAGCAGCCCATTCAAAGTACTGTCATTTTAAGGCTAGAGTGACTTGTTTTCTTCTAAGTTAATCTCATATGAGGATGCTATTTTGATATATTGTGAGTGTAGTAAGGGTTTTAGTACAAAATATTATACAAACATCTTTATTCAGATAGCAGAATTACAATTCTTTACAAGGATTTTTTATATAGAATACATATTGATGGGTTAGTAGTCTGTTATGGGATATCGACCGGAGGTCTTTCTGCCCACAAAATATTATTATACTAAAAACATTTATTTTTTCAATATCTACAATCTTTGTTTGAAATTTATTTCGATAAAAATAATTCTAACGGAAATTCGCTATATTAAATAAAAATGATTTGAAAATAATTAAGTGAATGAATAAATACTCTTTTCTATTTATGGAAATTCGCTATTTTAATTTATTTATTTTTTTTGCTTATCTATTTTATTTTATTTAGTCTTATATAATATCATTATATGTGCCTCTCTACTTCTCAGTGTGAGGTGATCTTTCTTATCTAACTCTATCATTTTATATGGTTGATAATAGAATTAAAAACTCTTCCGAAAATAAAAATAAATTATATAGTTTTTCACTAAAAAATCACAGTCACAATTTTTGCAGAAAAAAAACAACACTTTTTTATGTGCGCAGTAATTAAAATCGCGTAACATCTTCTACTTTTTTTCTCTAGTGTATTAATTAACATAGTTACTGTATTAATTAACATAGTTACTGAATTTATCGTATGAATTTATGTATATAACATAGCCTTTCTGCAACCAATAGAAGAAATGAAAAATAGAATAACAACAATTTTTTATTTTATTTTTTCGTTTCTTCTCAACCGCTGGTGCAAACGCCGAAATCGACGAACGCGTTGGTGGATATGGCTTAAATATGTATTTCAAATAGCATGTGTGCCATCTAAATATTAATTTCAAGATTTATTTATATATGTAAGTTATATTAGTATTTTATTTTTCAGTACTTGGCATGTTATTTAATGTGCATAAATTAAAAATAAATTATTATAAATAGTACAAACTCACTACATATCAATGAATTTATACAGAAAATCTAATTAATTAATTAAAAATAATTAATTACTAAACAATTATTTTTCCCTTCAGCTGCCGTTTGATTTACTTGATTTTGTGTTTTAATATTGATGCGTATAATTTCATTCATATAAAGGGTGTTTCAAATTCAAATTTCACCATGGGGATCTCGATTATTGTAAGAGATAGAAGGTAGGTTTAAATTTGAAAACTTGTATGCTGATTAATATCCCGTTGAGAAAACCGGGCTAAGTTTCTTTATTTTCAAGAAAAATGAAATTTTGTTTTTCTTCAGTAGAAATAGAGGATTTTAATCTGATAAAAAACGAATATGGCGTCCTTAAGAAATAAGAAAGTTGATGATGGTCCAGAAGAAACGAAACATGCTATTGATAAATTGAGTACGCCATCGATTTGATTATAAAAAAGTGTCATAAGAATGTCTTTATTGAATTAAAATATTGCTACATATATATATATATATATATATATATATATATATATATATATATTCAATGACCCTTTCTACCCATATGGGTGTAGGGTTTTGCTTGAAATAACGAAGATATAAATAAAAAAAGAAAATCGCATTGTTCAATTTTTTTCTATTCATTTTTGTTGAAAACAAAGAAACTTAGCCCAGTTTTCTCAACGGGATATTAATCTGCATGAAATTCTGCAAAAGTGCCAAATTTAAACCAACCTTATAATAAGCGATATCCCAATGGTGAGACTCGAATTTGAAACACCATATATATATATATATAAATTACTTACAACGTTATGTTCATCATGCAATTTCAAATAATCAAGTTGAAAATACAACTCACCTCATCCCTATCGTCGATCTGGACATGTTTATTCTCCAAATACTGCTGCAACCCCTGTAGATTATTATCATTGATGAATCCGTTTAAGGGCCGATTACATAGCGACACCATGGAATCGGTTTTGTGCAACGTCTGCAAACAAACACGAATTAAAACCAAATCCGCGAATCATACAATTTAATAATTAGTATTTATTTAAAATTATTATATATAAAAAAATCTAAATTACAACACCATCAAACCAACCAACTTACTCCTGTCAACGATTAAAAATGTACAGAGCAAAAAACCCATGCACTGGTGTCTAATAAATCCGTATAAGTATGTAAATCCAATAAATCACACAAAAAAACAAACGATTAAGGAGTTAGAGAAGATAACAGCGTTTACACAGCGAGCACGACAGCCATGTGATAGTAAAACTTCCATGTGGGTCTGAGTAAACCTTGCTACTGAGTATTTTTAGTATTTACACGTTGTTCGGCTAATGGTTAACCAGGAAATTTAAAGACTAATAGTTTGGCAGTGGAACAAAGGAAATTACATCACTTGAAAAAAAAATATATGTGAAAACTGTTTTGTTTACTTGGATAGAGTCATGCGGATTATTGTGATAATTTGCGTGGATTTAGTGTAATGAAGATTTCATGCTTGGGTTATTTGTTTGTTGTCTTATGTAGAGAGAGAAATGGAGGAGAAATTAAGGGGGTTTTCAATTTTATTGCGGTACTTATTTGTGTTTATTCTGAAAAATTGCTGTAATTATGATAATGTACATTTTTCGCAAATTAACTTGTTTTTCTTTTTGAAATAAAAAAAAAAACAAGTCAAAAACATTAAATTAATGACCCTAATAAATATGCATTTTCTTAAGTGCTTCTGTGTTTCATTTCAATTATTTGTATTGTCATAAATAATATTTATCAAAAAATATTAATATCTTCTTTTAATATAAAAAAAAATAGGGTGTTTGCTGAAAATAATTGTAGGTATATTTCAGCGGCAGATTATTTATTTATTTATTTATTTATTATTTATTAATTTACGGATTTCTCCTTTTTCAAAATTACAAAAAAATATATAATCATAATCAAATTTTATTGATCATTGCCAATAATTTTTCCATGTTTAATTTTATTGTAATTTAATTATGCAAAAGTGTGAATCATCTGTTTTATTTTATTTACAAAATATGTTTTGTGGAATATACGAAATCAAAAATGCATGTTGAATTAAAACCTGTGGGAGAAAAGGTGTTAGGCAAAGTGCAAATTAAAAATCCTGGTGTTGGTTAGTGGAGGGAGAGAGAGAGAGACAACGATACACGCCACTAACGTTGTGCGAGTGTCTCCGAATGCCCAATCCTGCAAAGGTAAACCAGGGATTGTTCTGGTTGCCTTCCGGAGAAGTAAAGGAGAACGAGGGCAGATGCAAGTGCGTGAGGGAGCCCCTCAGGTTATCCGCCGCCTCCGGGATGTGGAGGTGCAGGAAGGAGCTTCTGCGACCGGCAGGTCTGGGAGTGCTCGTCGGCGTTACGGAAATGCTGTGCCTTACCATTTTGTTCGGGCTGCGCTCGGGGGGCATGTCCTTATTACCCTCCATCGCGCTTATACATAAATAAAATTCAAATAGAAAAATAAACACATAAAAAGCGAAAGAGGGAATTTTGTAAGTTTAATAAAGTGTAACACAAATTTGGAATTTAACACATTTTTTGTTCATATACTAGATCTAATATTTTTCATTGTTTCTTAATTAAAAACTTCAACGCCCAAAATTTCCAACATAATAATAATAAATTGCCTTTATTCGAAAAAAGAGAAAATACAATACAATGCAGGCGAAGTTCATAACTTAAATCATAGATTTGCCAAATTCGACTCAGACCCAAACTCTGCATAAGTATTCTACATTGACCGACACAAAAAATGATTTCTTTCTATAGGGTTATTTGAATTTAGAGGTATATTTTCAATTCAAGTCGACATTCACGTGTTCATTAAAAATGGAGTTTCAACACTTCACGAATAAAATTCAATCACATTTATGTAGAAAAGTCGAGGAAATGTTCACTCTATGTTGCCGATAAAGCAGTAGAGGTCATTTTCCATTTTTTTACCAACGAAATTGAGGCATTATTTGAATTAAATATAAAACAGAGTATTTTTTTTTAGAAAACCATTTTCAACCAATTTTGGGTACTTGAATAACAGCACGAAATTAACATGGGGCCTTATGGAAACAGTTTACTGAATATCTTTACATAAATCATTAATAAAGGCTCGTCTAGTAACAGTTTCGGACGCGTCGGCAGTTAAGCTACTATTATAAGATTCGTAGTTAATTTAGAAAGACATTTGTTTCCTAAAGAATAGGGCTACATTTTATATAGTTTTCATCCTTCTCCAGTTTGTAGCTTTCAGAAAAAAAAATGTCTGAATTTTAAAGGCCCAATTTGAGAGTAATCTGTCCGAAAACTAATTCATTGTTGTAGTTGAAATTCTCACAGATTATTCCCCCATTATTTGGCTTCATTTGGATTGATCATGTTATGTAGACTCGATCATTGAATCTACTATTTTTTTAAGTAATTTTGTTTTATGCAAAGTGAGACACTTTTTATTAATTTATTATTTACTAAATACATTTGCAATTTAACAAAAATAAATACATTATATGTAGTCATGTATACCACTTTACGTCACTATTATTGCCAAAAATTGTAATTCATACTCACTATTTTCATTAGAAATTGACTGTACAATCATCTAGCAAAAATAGTGATTATTTTTTGCTAGAAATTCAGTGTAAAGTCACTTTACGTCACTATAATTGTCAAAAACATCTTTAAAGTCACTATTTTTTACTATAAATTGACTTTAAAATCATTTATAGTCACTAATTTTGCTAGAAATTCACTTTAAAGTCATTTAAACTTAATATAATTTTCAACAATTAACTCTAAGATCATTGAAAGTCACTATTTTCACTAGAAATTTACTTTGTAGTAACTATTTTTGCTAGCAACTGACTTAAAAATAATTTATAGTCACTACTATTGTCAAAATTTGATTTTAAAGTCATTTAGAGTCATTATTTTTGCTTGAAATTGACTTTAAAATCACTTTACTTCACTTATTTTGGTAAAAATTGACATTACAGTCATTGATGGTCACTATTTTTGCTAAAAATTGTCTTTAGCCATTAATAGTCACTATTTTCATTAGAAATTGTCTTTTAAGTCATTTTATAGTCACTATTTTCACTGTCAATTGACTCTAAAGAAATTTTTCGTCACTATTTTTGGTAGAAATTGACTTTAAAGTCACTTTAAGTCACTATTATAGTAAAAAAGTTGACATTACAGTCACTGGTAGTCACTATTATTGTTAAAAAATGACTTAAAAGTCATTATTATTGTCAAAAATTGACTTTAAAATCATTAATAGTCACCATTTGTACTAAAAATTGACATTGAAGTCATTTATAATCACTATTTTTGCTGTAAATTGACTTTAAAATCAATTATAATCACTACTTTTTCTATAAATTGACTTTAAAATAATTTATAATCACTAATTTTGCTAGAAATTAACTTTAAAGTCATTTAAAATTAATATAATTCTCAACAATCAACTCTAAGATCATTGAAAGTCACTATTTTTACTATAAATTGACTTTGTAGTAACTATTTTTGCTAGAAATTGACTTAAAAATAATTTGTAGTCACTATTATTGTCAAAATTTTATTTTAAAGTGATTTATAGTCATTATTTTTGCTTTAAATTGACTTTAAAATCACTTTACTTCACTATTATTGTCAAAAATTGACATTACAGTCATTGATGGTCACTATTTTTGCAAAAAGTTGTCTTTAGTCATTCATAGTCACTATTTTCATTAGAAATTGTCTTTGAAGTCATTGATAGTCACTATTTTCACTGTGATTTGACTGTAAAGAAATTTTTCGTCACTATTTTTGCTAGAAATTGACTTTAAAGTAACTCTACGTCACTATTATAGTAACAAATTGACATTACAGTCACTGGTAGTCACTATTATTGTTAAAAAATGACTTAAACGTCACTATTATTGCTAAAAATTGACTTTAAAGTCATTGATAGTTTCAATTATGGTCAAAAAATAACTTTAAAGTCTTTTATAATCACTATTTTCACTATGAATTTAAACACTTTAAAGTCATTATTATTGTCAAAAATTGACTTTAAAGTCATTAATAGTCACTATTTGTACTAAAAATTGACATTGAAGTCATTTATAGTCACTATTTTCACTAAAAATTGACTTTAAAATTATTTACAGTCACTATTTTATTGTCTTTAATGTCATGTATAATGACTATTTTAACTAGGAATTGTCTTTAATGTCATGTATAGTCACCATTTTAAGTAGAAATTGTCTTTAGTCATTTATAGTCACTATTTTCACTAAAAATTGTCTTTAATGTCATGTATAGTCACTATTTTAACTAGAAATTGTCTTTAGTCATTTATAGTCACTATTTTCACTAAAAATTGTCTTTAATGTCATGTATAGTCACTATTTTAACTAGAAATTGTCTTTAGTCATTTATAGTCACTATTTTCACTAAAAATTGTCTTTAATACCATGTATAGTCACTATTTTAACTAGAAATTGTCTTTAAAGTCACTTTTCGTCACTATTTTTGGTAGAAAGTTACAATACGTCACTATTATAGTCAAACATTGGCTAAAGCATTGTCCTAATTTTCACTAGAAATTGATTTTAAAGTCAAAAAATCGATTTTAAAGTAATTTTTTGGCAATAATAGTAACATTTAAGTCATTGATAGTTACTATTATTATTAAAAATTGACTGAAAAGTCATTATTATTGCCAAAAATTGACTTTAAAGTTATTGATGGTCTCTGTAATGGTAAAACATAACTTTAAAGTCATTCATAATTACTATTTTCACCATGAATTTGAACACTTTAAAGTAACTGTATGTCACATTTATGTCGCCTTGCAGATTTTGTTTCTTTTTAAGATTTGTGATTTTACAGATATACGTTTTAATATGAATAACAGGTAAATTTTAGTTAGAGGGTGTTTTTATAGGTGTTATTTTTCGGGGAGTGGTTTTACGGTGGATGACTTTATACGATTTTCGAGGAATAAATTTACAGGGGTGATTTTTGATGTTGTAATTTTCCAGCGTAGTTTTCTAAGGAAGTGATATTCCGTGAAGGATTTTTTTAGGGGTTTTCTGATCAACTCAATCGGCTCGGCCTATTAGATCCCTCTGATCAGCGCCATCGGATCGATCTTTCTGATCGGCTCAATCTTTACGATCGACTCGATCTTTCTAAACAGCTCGATACTTGAACTGATCGATCTTTGAAATGATCGATCTTGTCCATTACTACTAATTACAGAGAAATAAACTGAATTAAATATAGATTTACAGTGTGAATACAGATATAATTTGAGTAATACATTTAGAATAGGAAAGCGCGAAGATGACTGTTCTATACAGGGTGAAAAAATGTCGACAAAGTATTGGATTTCGTGATAATTACGTACCATTTTATATAAGGGGGAAAATATGTAGTCAGTAGTACGTGGTGTTGTGTAATTAAATGTTTGCTTATATGTAGAGAAACCCTACACCCATATGGGTAGAAAAGGTCATTGAAAATATATATATATATATACATATATATTATTATTATCTAGAGAACTAGCAGCAGGGACATTAAAATCGGTGTTTTAAAAAAAACAAAAATTTGAGGGGTGGGCAATGTTTCGATCTAGTAAAAATCTGTGAGTAACTACACATCGGTGCTTGCTTTTGGTATTAGAGTTGATTACTACACCGATGTGAAGTTAACCATGTCTTCCAGCTATGGATTTTTTTTTTCCCGGCGCATCCGCCACAACGGTGCCGCCGAGAAATTTAATTTATAATTTATTAACCAATCCTAAATACTTTCGGTAGTATGTTTTATAGCAGGTAACAACAAAACAAATTTATCATAATTTCACTCTGAGCAGTTCAGCATCTCAGCAGTGATATTCTTTATAGGAATTTACAAACTTTGTCGCAAGATAAATTTGATTTCTAATTTGTATATTGTTACAAATTACGACAACTTCCAGAAGGCTGATATTTTTTGACTTGTTGTTAACTGCTATTGTGAAGCCATTTATGAATGATAAAATTTCCTGGCACCTCTGCCATGGTGGATGCGCCGGGCACAAAAAAATCAGTGGCTGGAATCAGTGTGGAACTTCGCAACGATTGTAGTAATAATCGTTATGGTAACTTTAAATAAATATTACATCATTTTATTAGCACCTCATTAATAAATTCGCACTTCATTAAAATTATCAATTCACAACCTTTACGTTTAATTTTTTTCACGTGCGCATCAAAAACGAAGTGTTTTGATTGAAACGGCATTGTAAACATAATTTATTTATAATAATAAATATAATCATCTTACAGATCGGTTGCTAAGCTGCCTCCTGAAGCTGTTCCTCCTAATTCTGTTATACATCCTTCACACATCATACAACAAACACCCACAATCACAAACGATATATCACAAGTACTGAAACCACTCCATCAATCGCGCGGTAAGGTGATTTTTTTTTACAAAACGCCTGCATTTTATCTATTAATCAACGCCCGATATAAAACGCGATAAACTCGACTCCTAGTCGTGAATTCGTCACTTGCGGTTTCGCGCATTCGTTACCTGCGTGATTTTGAATTTCCTGCTCGTCCTGAACATTTCCATCGTGCGCAAGAAGTGTCGCTCGCATTGTTTTGTAAGCGATTGTTGGGAGTTCTGTCGATGCCGGACGGCAAATAAAAACTAATTGCTTGTTATTAAAATGCGCATCGTGCTGAAACAGGCGGCTTTTGGATTGGTTTGGTCATCTATGAGTTATGAGCGCGCTAATTGAAGTTTAACAAATGCGTTATCGATAAACAACGAAATTAAAATCATCTGTCGTTGGCGTTATCTTGATGTTAATTGCGCAGATGTGCATGAGTTTCTAATCATATGTCAGTGTAATAAAAGCATCGATTATTGTCATATATTTTTGGGCCCAATCTAAAATCATTCGATTTTGCACAACTCTATGTGTTATTTTCAAATCAACCAAGTTAAACAGGTAAAGTTGATTAATAATAATACATGGACAGAAAGACTTAACTCTGGTTGATAAGTCAGACACACTAACACATAAATGTATTGTATATAAATGTTATTATAATTTTGATGTAAAGAAAACACTTTAATACACTTTGATTCTTTGTTTCACTGATTATTAGTCAGTGAAACAAACCAAGTGTTTTAATCAAAGTATATTAAGATGTTCCACCGTGAGTTAAGTGAAAAATTAATTCATATATATATATATATATATATATATATATATAGAGAGAGAGAGAGAGAGGTTTTTTTTATCAGTATACATTAGGGGAAGTCTATACCTTCAAAAAACGCGAGTCAAACGCACTGAACCGATTAAATATGTATGTTTGGTTGACTATTTGGCATATATGTGTTCAGTTGCGTGTTGTAGGCAACTAAACACACATACATTAATGCAATTAACTCGCGTATTTTGCAGGTATACATAGGGGAAATGTATACTGGTAAAAAAATACATATATATATATATATATATATATATTCAATGATAATTTCTACCCATATGGGTGTAGGGTTAGAAATAAATTCATAAAACACTTTAACTTTTTTATACCACTTTTATTTAATAAATCTCTGAAAATACAAACATACTTAAAGGAGTAAAATTTAAACTATCAATGTAACACATTCAAGAAAATAAAATAATTTTAACATTCATTGACTTTTTAACTTTTTAAACTGTGCAGGCTTTCATCGAAGCATTAAACCCTAGCAGACGGCCCAATAGCCCGGAAATCAACTCTAATTCACACTATAGCTAAAGGGAAAATAATTTATTAATTAATTATTTTCAAATTCTTTTTATATATATATATATATATAAATCTTTATTGGCAGATTATTTTTAACAAAGTAATAATAATAAATGAATACAATAAATAACTAACATAAAAATTTTGTTGTAGGCGTCTGTCCTTGTCAGTTGCTGTGTCAAAAAGGTTTTGATCGCTAATGTCGTCCATTGTCTTGTAAATTGAATTTACTCAATTCTTTTTATTTAACTCTAATCCATTGACTTTCTTTGCGTTTGCAGTGTCTAAATGTCCATTTTGGCATTTATATTATGATTGGGCTGAAAGACCTCCGGTCGATAGCCGATTCATCTACAGAATATAATTCTAATTTTTGTATATTATTGTACACACATAAACACATTTGAATAAAGATGGTTAGTTAGTTATTATGATTGCTAATAATTCATTAAAAATTAAATAATTCAAAACTTGAAGCATCGAAACATTTTTTCTTCTTCAAATAATTCCTTCCAAAAATCGCAAAGCTTCTGTTTACAAATAACTATTTATAAATTAATGTTACTTCGTGTTGTGTCTGGTGCGTATTTATTTAATAAGCACTGGGGAATTTCCACAGCGTTCTGATTCGCACGTAGGTGGAAATAGTCGATCGTAAAAATTTTATTTTATCAACAATGGATGAGTCAACTCCGCTGTTGGCAAATGCCACTGAAAATATTTACAAACCAAACCTTGATATGTGGTGACTTGGAGTTAATTCCAATGTGGGGCAACTAGATTTGAATTGTTTTATTGATAAGAGTAAATACCATTAATAATATAGGATAGAGTAAATATACGATAGAATTATGTATTTATTACATCATTGTTATTTATTTATATTAACTATTTTTACATTTTCATATTTGACAAAGACGTATACCCTACGTATTTCGTTGAAATACATGGGGATTAGAGAAAATGTATGAAATTTGGAGCACGACAATAATTCGAAAACAAATTTAAAATATCTTTACTTGTTTTCGAGGTATTTCCAAAAATTTTTTTTTTCAAATTTATTTTTTTTTAAATTCAAAAACTATTGGAACTAGCAATTTTCAACTTTTAAATTATATAGGCACATAAATAGAAAACAGTATTCGCTAAATGTGAAAATAATTTATTAATTATTTTCAAATCATTTTTATTTAATATATTTATATATGCACTTTTAATCAGGAATTTAGTAGTGTACTTACATTTAAATTAACTTTAATATTTGAACTGGAGCCATAGTTAAGTGTTTGTCACAATTCATGAAGTTTTTCTTCTTCTTAGATTGTTGCTAAAGGTCTAAATAATCATTTAAAATAATAAAATCAGGGGTATGTATTTTGTAGCTTTTTTTATAAATTTTTAAGCTTCAGCCACGGATTCCTTATAAAGAGACGAACTTTTCTAAGTCAAAAACGAAGGTGTTTGTCACAATTGAGGAACTTGTTTTTCGTCTTAGATTGTTGCTAATGATCTAAATAATCATTTAAAAAAATAAAATCGGGAGTATGTATTTCGTAACTTTTTTTTATACATTTTTAAACTTCAGCCACGGATTCCCTATAAAGAGACGAACTTTTCTAAGTCAAAAAAGAAGGTGTTTGTCACAATTGAGGAACTTGTTTTCGTCTTAGATTGTTGCTAAAGATCTAAATAATCATTTAAAAAAATAAAATCAGGAGTATGCATTTCGTAACTTTTTTTATAAATTTTTAAACATCAGCCACGGATTCCCTATAAAGAGACAAACTTTTCTAAGTCTAAAACGAAGGTGTTTGTCACAATTCAGGAATTTGTTTTTCATCTTAGATTGTTGCTAATGATCTAAATAATCATTTAAAAAAATAAAATCTGGGGAATGTATTTCGTAACTTTTTTTATAAATTTTTAAACTTCAGCCACGCATTTCCTATAAAGAGACGAACTTTTCTAAGTCAAAAACGAAGGTGTTTGTCACATTCAGGAACTTATTTTTGGTCTTAGATTATTGCTAAAGATCTAAATAATCATTTAAAATAATAAAATCTGGGGTATGTATTTCGTAACTTTTTTATAAATTTAAAACTTTAGCCACGCATTCCCTATAAAGAGACGAACTTTTCTAAGTCCAAAAAGGTGTTTGTCACAATTCAGGAACTTCTTCTTAGATTGTTGCCATGGTGGAGGAGCCGGACAAATCCGTGGCTGGAAACCCGTGGGTAACTTCACATCAGTATTGAATATTTCTTTAATAGAACGGAATTTGTCAGACCATATCACATTTGACAAAAAAGGGACTTTCATTTAATTTTCCAAACGAAATAAAATAACTTACGTTACGTAAGTCAAAATGTCACAGAGCTGAATGTGGAAATAATTTAATAATTATTTTCAAATCATTTTTATTTAAAATTGACACTAATTTATAATTCAAATATCTATACAATTCCAATCACAACTACAAAATACGTTAAACGTAATGTTTTTTTTTAGTACACATGTTTTTACATATCGAATCGTATTCGCTTTATTGTCAGCAATGATGTTTACTTGTAACGGATGCTCCATTCACATGTAATACTAATTCAAGTCGTGATGCATGACGGTGCTACGTATCTATTAAAATTCACGTGGTATTTAAATAATCATTACAGAGTAATTAATTGTTACTTGTGTAGAATTACATACCAATTCTATTCAATTGATAGCAACGACGTATTCTTTTATAAATAGAACCATTCTTATTATGCAATTTGAATTCGTTTAACTGCAAACATTCTAATACGTTCTAGTATTTGATTAAATTGGGACTATAATAAATTGACGCAGTTACCAATTTATGAAAACACAATTTATCAATGTCTTTCTGTTACTTGAAAAACACTCATGCAGGTTATACAGAAGTTGAAGTGAGTGTACAATTCTTTTAATTATACAATTTACTATTACTATAGGGTGCTCTTGCTAATTATTCTTAATTGAATTCTTGCCAATGTTTTTTTAGTTACGCTAATTATTGTTAATTGAATTCTTGCCAATATTTGTTAGTTACATTAAGTATTTGTATTTCTACACTATTTATAATTTAATTGTGTTCAAAGGATTTTTTTTCCGTTAATAAAGATTTATTATTATTATTGAAAATCTTGAAATCTGTATCTGTGCATAATGATGACTGTTCATTTGTATGAAGAATTATGGAATTGTATTGATAAAACGGAAGGTCGTCAATAAATATTTAAAAGCAAAGGTCCCAGAATAGAGCCCTGTGGAACATCATGTTTGCTTTATTAGATTTCGTTTATACTATATATTTGTCGCCTGGTTAAATATGAGCACAGGAATTTGCAACTCGTCGGGTGAATTTACGCAAAGGAATGCCATTTAGACAGAGTTAAGAGGCATGGATGCCATCCCTTAATAACAAAAATATTCTTTAGTAAATATTTCATATAATGAAAAAAAAAATGAAATTACTGTATTTTGATGTATGGGCGGGATACCATTTTATAGGTAGTAACAGTTGTTCTTCTAGTTATTCTTTGTAAGTAAAAAAAATATCTAACTGTTTGTGTGGGTTTTGAAGGATTTTAGGTGAAAGATAACAAATTAATATTTGCGCTGATGCAATGGATAAGGGATGCTTATTTGTAGCTATATTGGAAGGAGAGGAGCTGTTGCGGTTATAGGAGATATATAATTCGTGAGATTCTTATTCATAATCCAACAATGTATCACAAGCAACACTTTGATTTAAAATTATGATCATAATAAAATAATATTATGTGTCATTTTGAAGATCACGTATTGTATACTCAGTTTTAAATTAAACTTATTTTTGTATTTATAATATTTTAACAGATATACATTGAACAATGAAAACCCAGTAACCACTTTATTAAAAAAAATCAGTAATCATGTAGATATTCTTTATTCAGAAAAAATCAATAACCACGTAAATATTCTTTATTCTGAAAACAAACAAATCACGAAACATGCAGATATCCTTTATACAGAAAAAAAATCAGTTACCACGTAGATATCCTTTATTTTAAAAAATCAGTAATCACGTAGATATTCTTTATTCAGAAAAAATCAATAACCACGTAAATATTCTTTATTATGAATACAAAAAAATCACGAAACATGCAGATATCCTTTATACAAAAAAAAAATCAGTTACCACGTAGATATCCTTTATTAAAAAAAATCAGTAATCAGGTAGATATTCTTTATTCAGAAAAAATCAGTAACCACGTAAATATCCTTTATTCTGAATACAAAAAAATCAGGAAAGAAAAAAATCAGTTACCACGTACATATCCTTTACTAAAAAAAGTAATTACGTAGATATTCTTTTTCAGAAAAAAATCAGTAACCACGTTGATTCAGAAAAATAAGTTTAAAACATAAAATTAATAAAAGCAAGTATTCCTTAGTATTTATTATGTTACTGGAATATTTATTGCATTCAAGAAGATCGTTTACGATTATATCTCGCATCGTAATGACCTCCATTTCGTGTGACTAATCCTCACCTCGGAAGCTGCTCTAGCAGTAGCTCTGACAAACTGATAGTACGGAAACAACGCGCCATAGCTCATCCTAGGCGCTGCCAGCAGCGGAAGCTTCTCAAACCTCTTGCTGTGCGATAACCTGGCGGAACCGCTACTGCTGCTCCTCGACGACATTTTCACAAAATAATTAATCCACAACTATTGAAACCACTCGAAAAAAACGTCCGCATAGCGTCAAAACACTCACGCACCAAAACACGGAATCGACGTTATTTATTTATATTTATTCCGGTCGCGTGCGTTGCCGCACCAGCGTCCGATAACTTCTTGACCGTGCACTGAGCAAGAATCATGGGGATATTTTCGCCGAAAAAATTCCATTCGACGAGATTTGCACGCATGCACGACTGACTGATAAAATCAAGATAGATAATAATCGAACGTGTGTACAACATGGTTCGTTCGTTTCATATATTTGTATTTGATAAAAAAAATATATATTTTTTTTTCAAAATAATTTCTGATGAAACGTAGACTTCTCAATACTTGCTTTAGTTAATGCTGGCACGTTGGTTCCGTAGTGTAGCGGTTATCACGTCTGCTTTACACGCAGAAGGTCCCCGGTTCGATCCCGGGCGGAACCACACTTTTTTTTAATAATAATTATTTATTGAACGGACCAGCCATTTACAATTTAACTAATATTATCATATAATTACACAAAGCGCCATCTTTTACATAATTTAAATGATACCGTTTGAGTCTACAAGATCTTATCGTTGTTTCTTACTACAAATAACGTATTAGTTTATTTTAATAAAGGCACCCTCACTTTGCATAAAACCGAACTTAAAGAAATAGTGTGATTCAATGATCGATCTTAACTAGACCGATCGATCCTTTCGAAAGGATCATTGCTCGAGCCGAGCTACACAACATGATTAATCCACTTCAAAAAGAGCCATCAAAGGACGGTAAGCGGTGTGAAATAATCAAAAAATCGAGCGGCTCCATCATTTGCAAGGAGTCGACCTTTTTTGATCGATCTTGCCCATCACTACTCCTAAGTAATAAAGAAAATAATGCAATGCTAGGCAATATGTATCTTAAAAGAAACACAAATATCCCTTACATCCGGAAATTTCATTTCATCGATTCTTCTCATCTTTCATCAATCACGTATAAACTGCTGGTTGAAAGACCGATTAAAGCCATGGAACTATCTTATGTTACATTCTAAAAAAAGTATATCTTTACCTCTGACATTCGTCTGACTTCCGACAATCTTCGAAAGATGTCCGTACCGGTGGACGAGCACTTTTCCTTAATATCCCTCCATGATACAACCGGCACCGATTTGTATCTTTCGAGTCCCGGCAGGGAAACACGTTTTGCCAATCTGTGCGACATTTTTCCGATTGAAATTCGATCCCGATCAAAATTTTCACAATCACACAATTGAATCACTGGAGAAACCTTCACGGTTACAAACGTATTTATCCGCGCACCATATATTGTGATAATTAAATTAATACACAGTTAATAATTACTTATGCATGTTTAATTTAATAAAAAAAAATATTTTTTTAATTACCCTACACCTGAAAAGGTAGAAAGGGTCACTGAATATATATTTCTTTAATTGTGCTCAGATTTGTAATTAAAGGAAAATCGGAAATTATATTTCAGTTATAATGCTCAAAACATTTAATTAAAGAAATGAAATAAATAACTGTGACCAAATGAATGAATACTCTTTTCCATTGATATTTAATTAAACACTTTGAAATATTATTTTCAATATGTTATGTACAATATTCGAAGCTATTCCGTAGGAGAAATGTTAAGTTTAACTTTTACTTTATTAAATTCACATTCTAAAAATATAAAAAAAGCTGATTAGACTGTGATGATAAAAATTAACGTACACGTTAAACTTAACATTTCATTTACAGAAAAGCCCCGATAAATGTGTGTTTGATTTAGTATTGTCGTTAACTTGTATGCATATCACAACCGATTTTTAAATAAACCTGAGGTGTATTTAGTAATATTTACAATAATTAGGAATACCTCATATTAATCAGCTAAATAAACACAACAAACAAGAAACCGCATGGTTAAGTAACGAACTTAAATAATACTGGCTTGGAATATGGTTTGAATAGAACACAGAATCGCGTTAATTTTGCGAAAAAATAAACATATTTCATTTGTTCTTATCAGCCGTATTCGGTATTTACAATCGTTGATTTAATATTGTTGTTGGTGCAGAAATCGTTATCGTGTTTTAATATTGAAATGCTTTTTGCGGAAATTGTATATAACATTCAATCCTGTTTAAATGTTCGCGAGATACATTTTTCTGGTGATTAAATTGGGTTCAACTTATATAAAAAAAAGATTTAGGGCATTCATCGAGTTCCTCTTGCTTTAACAAAATAATTCACCATTTAGTTTTTGAAGAATCATTGCGTAAATGTAATGTAGTAAAGATTTACGCACTGATAATATGGACGTATACTTTATGAAATTGATATGTAACATATGCAACCCAACTTACAAATAAATCATTTTCATAAAATCGCTGAATAACCAGGACAGATTATAATAGTAATGATGATGATAATAATAATAATAAAATAATAATAATAATAATAAAATGATAATAATAATAAAATGATAATAATAAAATAATGATAATAATATTAATGGTAAAAGAAAGTTTTTTTTTATATATATATATTTAATTATTATTACATTGTTTTTTCATGAAATGTGATAATGTTTTAAATCTATTCTCATAAAACATTTAATCACTAACTATAATAATAATTTTCTTTTTTATGCCTCATCACCAACACCTCTATATAATAAGTTTAACAACACACGCAAAGGTAAGGTAATATTACCATCAGGGCAGAAAGAGGATAGCCATCGACCAGAGGATAGCCCATGACAGTTTACTAACCCATGGATATGTATTGTAAATAGAAATATTTGTAAAGAATTGTAATTCTGCTGTCTGAATAAAGATGTTAGTATATTACCATCACATGGAGCCATTTCAAATTTGTCATATATCCTTAGTTTCTTTATTTATTTTAGTTATTTTTAACAAAAATATATAAATACATATTACAAGAAAATAATAAAGATATTGTAAGGAGATATTGTAGAAAAATGCACTACTGCTCATATAATTAGAAAAATACTCTCAATTGGAAACTAGTACAATAAAACCTAAGGACCCCAGTAGAGCCCAGGTTACTTCAAGAACCGCCTAAGAGTTGAAAAAAAAAAAAAACATAATAATCTTTATCATCTATACAGGAAAACCAAAAGTAGACAAGCAATATAATATACATTTAAATTATCAAAAGCAAGTAATAAAACAATTTATTTAATTAACAAAAACCTTTGAAAGCGCCAAATATTATTTATGTCTTGAATCTTTGAGGCGTTTTCTTCATGGTATATAAAATAGTTATTAAGTGTTTTTTTTGTCCTAATATAATTTATGTGGTTCTTATACCTAGATTTACAAAAATACCTAGAAGTCGTTGCCGCAACATCTAAACATTTAATATCATCGGATATGGTGATTCTTTCTGCAATGTTTGTAACAGCATATCAGTGTAATGTAGATTATCATTACGGCACACGTGAAATAAAAGATTAGTATTTAAGTTGAATTTTCCTATGATAGTTATTTATTTTTATTTAGTCTTATATAACATCCTTATATGTTCCTCACTACTTCTCAGTGTGAGGTGTCCGATGATAGTGCTAATTAAAAATGATCTACAACCGTAGACTGAAACGACTAAACTCGTCTAAAAAAATGTGCGCGACTAATGGAGGTTTATTCCTTACTTATACATCGAACATGTTAAATAAAAAGTGAAGAAAGGAAGAAACTCTTTATTATTATAACGTGAATTCAAAACTCATTTATTTGGCTAATGGAGGGTTAAAATTATGTTATGGTTAATATTGTCGAAAGTTTTAGTGAAGCCTGTAAAAATTGCATCTACTTGCTTACTGTAGAGTTTCTTTATTTTTTTATTTAAATTTAATGCACCTTTATTTCTGATTTGATTTTGTTGTGATATCCACCACTGATTCATGAATCAGCATGTATACACATTAATCAGCATAAAAAATGTAACAATAAGACCAACACCTTTCCAATCCAAATGAAACCAGCACAACCTTGCAAATAACCCAATTGCACAATACATATTCTTTTCACAAAATTGAAAATATTCCCAGACTTAAAGTAAACATCTTAACAATTAATATTGATCCTCCATCTATTTTTATAAGTCGCATTCACACAAATAAAACAACACAAAAAAAAGGAGACAACAGTTACGACATTTCAGCTGAAATAATTCACGGTTAAATCCGTTCATTTCGATGTAAATTAGAGCACGATAAGGTAATGTACGGTCGTCTTTTCCCAGAAACGAAATGAAAACAAACGGCGGAGGTTATGTTTAGGAATTCGGACTCACCTTTTTCGCAGACGTCGTCTCTTGGCACTCGGTTTAAATTGCAACTTAAATTAAACACAAATTATGCACTGTTTGCTCGCTGGACGGTTCACATGTTGTTGTTTTGATTCCTCGGCGTTGGATTTTTTTCAAAAATAAAAAAAATAAATGAGCCGAATTACGGAGGCGAGATTGAATTGAATCGGCCGTTTAGGTTTTCTATGGGCCGTACTGACGACAGCTGACGGTCGGTCTGCGCGCGCGCTCTGTTGCCGGATTTCTTTGTCTAGCGAGGTCTCAAGGATTTTATGCACCGAAAGAGGGAAATTATTAACATAACATTAACATTTTAAAAACATTTCCTAATTTAAGTACGTCTGAAAAATAAGCATAATATACTAATACCATATGATCGAGAACTTTAGTCCTTTAGAGTGCTTTGATTTCTTTTAATAAAAAAAATATGTTGGCAATTAAAAGTCGCGATTAATAGAGTATAAATATAAATAGATCATTTTTATTTAATATATAGAGTATAATTATCTTTAAGGGGTAGGCTCCGCTATTAATTTTCTATGGGCCTTGGGGCCTTATTCCTGAAATTTATCGTACGTATCGGTCGTACGAAATCTGTCATGTCTGTCAAACGTACTATCAATTTCAAGAATAAAGCCCCTGCTAACTATAAATAGAGTTATTATTATTATAGTTATAGTAATAACGAAATCCTATATAGGATTTCGTTATTATTATTATTATATTATTATTAAATCAAAGTCGTTTGATTCCAATCCACTAGAGGCGCAAACGCCAATATTTTTTACAGAATCCACTAATAGATGGCGCAATGCAGTGTTTTAGGCCTCAGTAAGCATTGGAAAAAAAAAACAACAACATAACACAAACAATTCAATGCAAATTCAATTATTTTTCAAGAATTGCTCTTTGATTTTTTTGTGTAAAAAGGTGAAATAGAAAAATTGGAAAAGAAGACCCCTGGTGCACACAAATCGTCGCAAAAATTAAGGTACATTTCTTTGTTATAAGTAAATATGTTTAGCTAACAATATTATTAAACTAATGTAAGCGTAGAACCACAGAGAATAATATATATTTTATATATTATATATTTACTGGTAGAACAGTGCTTTACATTTGCTTTATGATTTTTAAATGTTTACGATATTTTATTGTATTAATTGTTAATAAATGGGTTTATTTTGAGAAACTTTTATTTTATAATTTTTATTCATAAGTTAGGTTATGTTATTAATTTTGATTTATTTGTATATTTTGCCTGAAACTTCTATTAAATGTGTTTGTTCTTCCATCAAAGCAATCTTGATATTGATGTAAAGAAAACACTTAATTTTTTATACAAAAGTGGTATAAAAAAGAAATTTTTATTTTATATTTTTTATTCATAAGCTGGGTAATGTTATTAATTTTGATTTATTTGTCTATTTTGCCTGTAATTGCTATTAAATGTGTTTGTTCTTCTATCAAAGCAATCTTGATATTGATGTAAAGAAAATATATAACTTTTTTATACAAAAGTGGTATAAAAAAGAAATTTTTATTTTATATTTTTTTATTCATAAGCTAGGTAATGTTATTAATTTTGATTTATTTGTCTATTTCGCCTGTAACTGCTATTAAATGTGTTTGTTCTTCCATCAAAGCAATCTTGATATTGATGTAAAGAAAACACAACTTTTTTATACAAAAGTGACATAAAAAAGAAATTTTTATATTATATCTTTTATTCATAAGCTAGGTAATGTTATTAATTTTGATTTATTTGTCTATTTCGCTTGTAACTGCTATTAAATGTGTTTGTTCTTCCATCAAAGCAATCTTGATATTGATGTAAAGAAAACACTTACCTTTTTTTATACAAAAGTGGTATAAAAAAGTTAAGTTTTTATTGGAAAATAGCGTTCTACAGAAGACAGTGTTTTTTTTTTATTTAACATTATTCTCCTCCCAATGCCCTTATTTTGGAATAAAGTATGAAGATAAAGAACTCCCCCAGTACTATGATTTTATTGGAAAATGGCGTTCTACAGGATACGGTGTTTTTTTTTAATTTAACATTATTCTCAATGTCCTTATTTTGAAATAAATTAAAGTATGAAGATAAAGAACTTCCCCAGTGCTATGACATATCACCATTTTTGCTTTCTTCGAATCTCTGTCCAAAGAAAAGTATTGCGATCGTAAAAAAATCGAATCGGTCCCCTGAGTCCATTCCATCGAGTTTTGAAAAATGTCTGTCTGTGTGTTTTCGCGATTGAGCAAAAACGGCTGGATGGATTGAACCCAATTGTTAAATTGTAAAATTGTTACAAATACTTTAATCTATTTTTCATTAACAATAAAATGTTAATTCAAAAACTTATTTCACAGAAATCACCGGGAAAGGTATCATGAATGGCATATCACAATTTTTTTAAGTAAGTACACTGTTGAGAAATAGTTTTAGGTTATATTATTAATACCTTGTTTTGGATTATTTAATAAATAAAAAAGATTATATATATATATATAATCCAAAATCCCCATCTACCATAATGGTGGTGTAGTGGTGGATAAAAAAGAAATTAACGATTTGATAATATAAAAGTTAATTTATTCATAAAATTTAATATAAAAATCTATATAATATAAAATCCTCTTATATACAAATAAAATACATATATACAAATAACAATATTTCAACAATAAAATTGTACGTGCAACCAAATTCCAATTAAATCTAAATAATAAACTAAGAATCCGCATAAAAATATCTATGACAATCCCGTAATCGCCCTTATCGAAAAATCCGTCAGCTTCTTCGGCTTCTCCACCCTCTGCACCCTCAAATCCTGAGCGACGGGCGCAACGTAAGGATAATAATTCATATACCTCGACTGCGAATAGAAATAATAAGGGCTGTACAAAGGGAACGAATAGTGGTGATACGGATGGTAGGCTAATGGGTTTAGTTCGGGACTTGAAGTGCGGTCGCTGGACGCGTCGCTGCCGTCCAGTCTTGGTGAAAGGGATGCTTCGGAGGTGGCTCGCTTCGAATCGGATTCAGAGGAGCTTCTGGGTGACGCGAGGGAGGGTTCTGATGTTCTGGGCGATGATTGCGGTTGTAGTCTTGATTCCAGGGACGGGCGTTTCGGTTGCGGTTTTTCGTCGTCCACGATGATCTCCTCGTCCTCGGGTTCCTCTAGTTGTCGCTTGCGTTTGCATTTCGATTGGCCGTTTTCCCTGAAGCCTTTCGCGAACGGGTTGTTGTCGATCTTGAGTTGGGTGATTTTGTCGTTCTGTAATAATAAGAAGAAATGTTTTAGAAAACGTTGAATGGAGAAATAAAAGAATTTTGATTTTATGGAATTGTAAATGTAAGAAGAAAAAAAAAACAATATTTTACTTGGAAATATAGCACAATGCGTTATATTAGCCTGATTTATAAGTGAAGAAGCCGATCGCAGTTGTTAGCGAAACGTTTGAATTAAATAGAAAAGAGTATTCATTCATTTGGTCACAGAATTATTTAAATAAATTAAATAAAAATGATTTGAAAATAATTAATGGTTTTAATATTTAGACATTGGTGGTTCATATTATATTTTCTTTTTGTATTTATTTCAAGAAAATTCTCTTGAAAATAGGCTAATAACCCGAAACTAGTCGAGAATTTAAAGTTATTCAACCTAATCTGTGTTTTATTGCTTGATTTTTAATAATATATTGATATTTATTTCATGAAAATAATTAATAAATTATTTCCACATTTTTTTAAATTTATTTAATTAACTGTGACCAAGTGTATTCATTCACTTGGTCTTTTCTATTTGTAAATTAAGTCCTTCGTTATAAGCAAATTATTTCTTTTTATTAACAAAAGACGTTCCTTTTAAAAACAATTTTTATCAAGTTGATTTTCTAACCTACAAAACAGAAAATATAATAAATTTAAGAAAAGCAGAGAGCTTTTGCAATTTAAGGATTGTAAAGAATCGAGGGTATAAGATACGGACCAATTCGTATATCCAGTAATAAATTATTAGACACCAAAAGTGAATTGGTCCACATTTTATACCTTCGATTCTTTTCATTCCTTAAATTCCATAGCTCTCTGCTATTCTTAGATTATTGAATTTGTTTGAACAATTGCATTCGAGAATAGCAGAGAGCTGTGGAATGAATTTAAGGATTTAAAAAAATCGAGGGTATAAGATATGCTCGAATTCGTTAATATCCAGTAATAAATTATTAAACACCAAAAACGAATTGGTCCACATTTTATACCTTCGATTCTTTTCATTCCTTATATTCCATAGATAGCTCTGTTATTTTTAAATTATTGAATTTATTTGAACAATTGCATTCGAGAATTGCAGAGAGCTGTGGAATTTAATGATTTTAAAAAAATCGAGTGTATAAGATATGGACCAATTCGTTAATATCCAGTAATAAATTATTAGACACCAAAAGTGAATTGGTCCACATTTTATACCTTCGATTCTTTTCATTCCTTAAATTCCATAGCTCTCTGCTATTCTTAGATTATTGAATTTGTTTGAACAATTGCATTCGAGAATAGCAGAGAGCTGTGTATTTAAGGATTTTAAAAAAAATGAGTGTATAAGATATGGACCAATTCGTTAATATCCAGTAATAAATTATTAAACACCAAAAATGAATTGGTCCACATTTTATACCATCGATTCTTTGCATTAACGATGGTATAAAATGTGGACCAATTCATTTTATACCATCGTTAATGTAAAAAATCGATGGTATAAAATGTGGATTCCATAACTCTCTGCAATTCTAAAATTATTGAATTTAATTGACAGTAACTTTCAGTTTCATAAAGACGAATTTATGTTATCAGAGCTATAGTCACTAATAAGAAAATTAGTAATACTAAGAATTTTTTTCTAAAGTAATATGAAAGTTGATCAAATTATTATTACAAAAAAAATGTTTATTGGTCTCTATAATTTGGAAGACATTATCAAATTGACAGTAACTTCTTTTCAGTTTGATAATGATGGATTAATGTTGTCGAAATTATTGTCACTAATAAAAAAAATATTATACAAAGAAAGGAAATAAAATCATGTTTTATTATTATGAATTACGATGTTTAAGAAAGTAGAAGCCTTAACAATCAACAAGATAATGTAATCTAAATGTTTTGTAATTGTAAATGTCTCAATTTAGATTTAAATATTTCTTTTTTTATATAAATAAATGAGTAGAAAAAAAATATGTAAGTTAATTATTGTTTTGAAGTTCCGGAAAGGGGGCGTGTTTCCGTCTCGAGTGCTGTAACAAGATATGCTTGAATTTTAGCGCCGGCGCCTATGCTTTTAACAGCTCGCCCCTTTTTCGGGTGTCTTTTCGCAAACGGGCGACTTCCCTCTTATTTTTTTCTTCTTCTTTCCTTCACGGGTGGCAATTAAATAAGTACCTGATAGGCCGTGACGGCGATGAATTGGGTCTCTGGAAAGGCGGCGGCGACGTGCGGAGCCCATGGGATCTGTCTCGGGTCCGAAGCTTTGACAATTATGATCCTCGGCTGGTACTTGTGCATGCTGGACAGCACTAGCTGTCCGGCGGGCGGGTTGGCGGTGTTGGTCAGCTTGAGGCGGCTGAAGGTGACGACCTGGGACGTCCAGAAGTGTCCGGAAGCGGGGGAATCAGGGTGGAGGTAGACCCGGTTCGGGCTCTGGGCCTCTTCAGCACCGGCTGCTCCCCAGCCCGTCGAGGCGGAGTACTTGAAACGGCATTTGGTGACCGGTACCATTTCCACCAAGACGCAGTACTGCGCGTTTGGGTCGAGGTTCTCGATTTGGACTCTCAGTGCCGGAAACATACGTCTGTAAATAAAAAAAAATATGTTCATTTAATACAAAATTCAATAATATATATATATTAAAAAAAACTTTATACTCGTAAGAGTATGGAGTATTGAATAATAATTCTAAATATATTATTTTTTCAGTAAAATCTCAAATTTGGACGAAAGAACCGATCCTTAAAAAATCCTGATGTTTTGAAAATGGCAGATCTTCAGCTGCCTTTTCGAACCAAAACAAATGCAACTGGCCAAAAAACAAGTAGATGAATTATTCAGCTTGACTCCAGAGGAAACATAATTGTACTTAAATTCCCCAAGGCAAAAGAAGCTAAAGAAAATTGATATGAAAATGCTCAAGAGACGAATCAAACAAAAAAAATTGTTTTTGTTTTTATAAAACAGTAACTTTTATCCTGTTCTATGAATATTAAAAATAATTAGGAATCAATTGAAAAATCATTATGTTAACAAATTAAAGCATAAAAATTGTCAATTGTTTTTTCAATTGATTCCTAATTTTTAATATTCATAGAACAGGATAAAAATTACTGTTTTTTGCTGCAACGTGTCACAGGATGTAACAAGTTCGTGGGTATTAAACTCTGAACGCGACCACTAAAATAATTCCCCTGGCCGACTAAAATAATATTATTATTACAACGACAAACACAGGAAGTTCTGTTTTGGATTTCAATTCACACATTTGCGGTCTCTGCCCAAAAATTCGTTTCCATCATCCCTTTCAATTCGCACTTTTCGCTTCCTCCCTACACCACAACATCTGTTGGTGTTGTTTTTTTTTTTAATCGCGGCTTCTCATTTTCTATTATTATTATTAAACCTATTTTACGATGTGCCATCTGTTTTTTTTTAATCACGCGGTTTCTTATTGTTGGTGTTTTTTTGAATTAGAATTGTTTGAAAAATAAAAAGTTTACATTTTTTTGTACAAGCCAACAATTTCAAATTATTTCATAATTGCTAGTTTTATAGGCTTAAATTATTGAAAATTTCTATTGTACAAGCCCAGATACTGAAGAACGATTATCGCCTTTTTAAAGAAACTGCAAATTTATTACGAAACGAATGGCCTTTTCTACCAATATTGGTAGAATTCAATGTATCGGGTGTCCTAATAATAGAAAAAGGATAAATCCTTTTTCTATTAATAACCAATAATAGAAAAAGGATAAATCATTTTTCTATTATTAGGACACCCGATACATTCTATAATAATAGAAAAATGATTTAATCTTTTTCTATTTTAGTGGTCGCGTAATAATAGAAAAATGATTTAATCTTTTTCTATTATTATTATTATATTATTATTATTAAATTATTATTCTATTAAAAGGATTATTATTACACCCGATACATTCAATTAAATGTAGCAGTAGCTAAAGAGGGAATACTTTATTAATTATTTTCATATTATTTTTATTTAATTTAGGATGTCTTATTTTCGATGGTTTCTTTACATTAAAAAAAATACAACTTTATATTATATCTCAGAAATTTGAAACAAAATCAAAGTTTTTCGATATCTCTTAAAGTAAAAATTCCATATGTGGCATTCAATTCTATCCATTTTGGTAGAAAAGTCCATTGAATATAATTGGTTTCAAAATAAATTTGCGGTTTATTCAAAATCAGATCAAAAAAAATCCCAGATGTTATCAACATATTTTTTTTATTCCACGTTGTCTCGTTCCGTTTTTTTATTTAAGGGTTGTTTTCTTGTGTTTTTATTACCACCGCCGGCTACCGTGCGTGTTTTCCACTTTCCTCGATTCCCTTGTTTCTCGCTGTTATCCGGCAAATTAGGGTGGTTGTCGAGTGATAATTAACAGCGGTGATGGGGTAGGTCGGGAATGCGACTAGGTGGCGATGGCACCAGATGACGCAGCACCGAGGGTGCCTTTGTTTAATGTTTGCCCCGTCTCGGTCGAGGGGCGCCGTTCACTTAGATAAACAAACCGGGGGCACTTAAGGAGGTAAAAAGAATCGCCCGGCGGGGGTGATTACGGTGATTCGGTTCTACGGGCCTAAACAAATATGTAATTATTGTGATTAACTAGACATAGATTGATTTTTTTTGCCAAGAATTTATACTAATAACAGTATGTTTTTTTTAATATTTGCAGGTGAAATATTTTTAGAAGGCATGTGTTGATTTAAGTACAACCCGTTTCAAAGTTGTACCTCGTGTGGTTTTTATACATATAACAATCATTATTAAAAAAATAAGTATATATCCGACATTTTTTTTTCTCATTAATCACTTAGTAAAGCATTGTTAATATTAAATCAATTTTATAAACTAAATACACTCGGTTTAGTTTTACATCAGTAATACAAGCGATAAAACTCCCCAGATATTTCGGCGGGAAATTTAAATTGTCTACAATCATTATTGATCACTCTATACTTAATCAATCATTGTTATGTTAAATAAAACTTGTAAATTAAATTCACTCGGTTTAGTTTTACATAAGTGAATTAACAATGTCAAATTAAATTTGAATTTAATTTTCAAGTTTTTTTTTAATATTTAACTAAAAATAAATCCGTCGACTCACATGTAAAAAACATGCTTAATTAGATTCCGAACTGTAAGACTCTGTCAATAGTTTGTCCTCGATACATCCCTCAACCCCTCCACAGCCACCTGAATTTGTGTTATTTTCGAATAACTCGTCACATTTAATTTTTTTAAATCAGAAAACTGCTGTAGATTTAATTTAATAACTTGAATCACTTAATTAGATACTGGAAATCAAGATTCTGAGAAAAGTTTGTGTTTTGCCCAACCCCCAACTCCTTCAAAGCCATCATAATTTGTGATATATCATATACGAAATATGATGTCACATTTAATTATATTTAAATATTGCAAAGAAATAAAAAAACTGCTGCGGGATTAATTTAACTACTCAAATCCTTTAATTTGACTTCAACCTGCAAGATTCTGCTAGTAGTTTGTACTTGATACAGCTCACAACCCCTACGCAGCAAGCACAATTTATTTTCGCATGTGGGTCGACAGATTTATTTCCAATTGAAAAATTATATAAAACAGCAATGAGTTTAAAGGACTAATTTTATAGTTTAAATAGCTCAATTGCAAGATACTGCAATAGTATTTACTTGATGCACCCCTCGAACCCTCCACTGTTACCTACATTTGGATTATTTTTATGTGTATCGAAAATTCTAATTGAAAAATATTTTTAAAAATGTTAAATTATTTATATATTTAAACAATACAATTTAGTTTAAATAGTTTAATTAGAATCTAAACTACACGATGCTACTAATATTTTGTGCTCCCCCCCACATTTACCCGAATTTCGAGTTATTTTTATGTGGATCGACAGATTTAATTCCAATTGAAAAATTATTAAAAAAAAAAGAAAAAATTGTTAAATGGTTAATTTTATTAATTAGATAGCTCAATTAGATTCTGAACTACAAAATACTGTCAATAGTTTTTACTTGAAACATCCCTCAACCTCTCCGCAGTTACCTAAATTTGGATAATTTTTAATGGGCTGACAGATTTAATTTAAAGTATAAATTATGAAAAATTGAAGAAACAAAGCTTGTGCAGGGTTGATTTAACTATTTATTTGTGGTTAATTGGTTTCTATATGTCCTGTATATTGAATGGTTTGCCGACTTTTCAAATGAATTTCACTATATATAAAATATTTTTCAAAATTCGAAACAATATTTTTTGCCAATTTTGCCAAGATTCTTTTTTGGTATATTAAATTCTCTTAGATATGAAATAAATATGAATAAATTATTAAAAATCAACCAATAAAACACAGATTAGTTTGAATAACTTTAAATTCTCGACTAGTTTAGGGTTATTAGCCCATTTTCAAGAGAATTTAAAATTCTCTTAGATATATAAACATTTTTGTTCAAACAATTATGTTTTTACAACCATTGAATATATAGTAGAAAGTGGATCTTTTCAATATGCAAAATTAAGTTATAGAAAATTTTATTAATGCAATATATTCTATTACTATCAGTAATTATTCCTTATTTATTGAAAAACATCAATTTATTTTTACTTATTGACTTTATTAAAAAAAAAAAATGCTCGTTAGAAATACTCGATTATTAATATTACTCGATTTTGCCCAACACTACTATATACACTAAAATTTAGGTTTGTCTGTCCTGAGCTATAACTAACTAACTAACCATTTTTATTGAAATGTGTATATGTATGTACAATAATATACAAAAATTAGAATTATATTCTGTAGATGAATCGGCTATCGACCGGAGGTCTTTCAGCCTGCCTGAGCTATATTTATTCAGGAAATTATTTTTTTGCATTGAGTATATACACTGAAATTAAGGTTTGTCTGTCCTGTTTTTCTGTGCTCTCAGATTATTTGTAATATATATTTTTTATAAAATTGATGCAATCATTTAAATTAAATATAAATAAAACGAACGAAGGAAAATTTTCGAAGCCCACTGTTATTCTTCTTACAATTATAATCCCGCCCAGTGGCAATCTGGCACGTTTCGGAAAAAACAACCCCCCCGGAGTCCAGGGAAAACGGAAGTCGCCAGGCCGAAGCAAAATACGCTTTTGATTACAGACGACCCCGCCCGATAATTTCGGCATCCGCTCATCACCTTGTCGTCCTCGTTTGTGAAAAATGGATTTAGAATTAATAGCCACTATGTAATCCCACCTGAGCATCATTATAAAAAAAATGTGAAGGTTTCAAATTATGTTTGTATTTGAAATGAAATAAGTAAATAATAAAAGAGGGTATTAATTACGAAGTATTTTAATTAATACACTTTGTTGTTCGTTTCACTAAATTTTTATAAGTGAGAATTTAATTTTAAAAAAATAAAGAGTGTATTATTTAATAAATTGGGTTATTAATTATTTAATTCGGTTTATGGAAATTTATTCTTGTTTTTATAATTAAAAACACCTTTAACCTTTCTTCACAAATTTATTGTTTGCCCGATGTACATTTCGGTAAAAAAATAATGGTAACTTTTTGATAGAAATGTTCTGGTAAACAATACATTTTTGAAGAACTGTTAAAAGTGTTTTTTATTAAAACAAGAATAAGTCTCTGTAAACCGAATTAAATGTTTTGATATCATCTTCTTGCTTTTATTTATTCTCGTTTGTGAAGAAGCCTTTATATATATATTTTTTCTTTGTAGCGTTTCCCTCTTTTATTTTCAACGTTAAAAGATCATTAAACGTACACCAAAGTAATTGCCCACCTATTCAACCCATTCTTCGCTCACCCCAGGAGATGATCACATCCAAACTCAAGTGAATCGTATCCCCTTTCTTCCCTCCCCAATAGCGATCATTTAACGCGGATTTAAGTAATTTCCCTCCTTTCTTCCCTTTCACCTCGGATGATCATTACACGTGGGAACATCCGCGACAATGCCACCGGGCGGACAAACAGTAGCATCAAAGTGCGAACCGGCATTGTCCCCGGAGATAAAACCCCGCCAGAAGGCTTAAGCCCCTTTCTTCCACCGGGCCCACCCTAAGTGGTCAAGTCAAGTGTTAAGACGGACCAGACGGGGTCAGCCTTGCGTAATGCGTGGGGCGCCAGCGGCGGATTTCACGCGACATAAATTAGGCGCATCCTTTAAGGGAGGGCGTTCTTTCTCGTTTCGGGAGAAACAAAAAAAAATGGTAATTTTTCGGGCGAGGCGATAACGATCGTGCAAGTTTTACGATTCCTTTTCTTTTTTCGGGGTGTAATAAAACGAAAGATGTTAGTTAGGGGGGTAATAAAAGGTGGTGGAACAAGCAAAAGGGCACCTACCGTCCGGATTTCGTGATGATCATCTCGGTTTCGAGCTCGTGGAATTTTCGCCACAGCTCGCGGTTCTGGAGCGTCACGTTGCAGTTGAATGCTTGTTCTGAAATTGAAAATAAAAACAAATAAATATACATCCCCGGATAGAATAATGTAAAGTATCATGTCTTCGCCTGGAGAAACCACAATTGTAGCAAAATTACCTGCCTTGTACTATTTCCGACAGTTTATGACATTATTTGAATCAATAATTAAATATGCGTCAAATGCATCGACATGATTTTCACAGGGCTTTGTTAAAAGGATTAATGCCCTTACAGTATGTAATTTCAATTACTCCAGTGTCTATTGTGTATTAATTGTGAAAATACAGAATGTATAAAAAAATACAACAGGCAAACGAATATTATTTTGTCATTTCATTTATATTTAGAGCTTTTAGGATTTTAATACTTTTCGTCCTGCAAACAGAGTTATTGTTATGTCATCTTGTGAATATTCGGTTGCCTATAATTACACAATTATCAAGTGATTCCATATCAATGTTATGCTAGTGATCAATAAAATATCATAAACTGTCGAAAATAATATATATATCCATGTTGAATAAAATACAAGAAATCGTATTTTTCCACAATTATATATAAAAAAGAAGAATGGAAAGCAGATTTATTAAGAACCTCGAATATATAAAAATAAAAACTAGCTAGATGATAGATGGCATCTAGCTGAAACTAGTTCAACAAATATACAAATAAGTGAAACAAAACTAAGTGATATTTTTTTACCATCTTTGATTATTCATAACGTTTTATCAAGTGATCAATGAGAAAAAGGTAATAGACATATGATTTTTTTAATATTTTGGCAATTATTATTGAATCACTTGATAATCATATTATTATAGGCAACCGAAGATACATAAAATGACATAACAATAAATTTATTTGCAAAATCAAAACTTTTAATATTTTGATAATTACGATTGAATCATTTGATAATTATTGTTACCGGCGCTTTATTCAAAGCGTCGTTAAACAATCATTCAGCAATTATTCTTAATTTTCACAAGTAACAAACTGTTCCATTTTAAGTATTGCTTCATTCAATTTTAAAACGAGTAAAGTTCGCGCCACACAAATCAACTGGCACTAACAGAGAAGCACCATGGAAGCTCGTCAGCGTCCTCCACACTTGTTAGCTCGAAATATTCGATTATCACCGAGGGGAAGCTTACGATTTTAAACTTAAAAAATCCGGATTCACAAGTTTCAAATCGGAAACTCTCCCTCGGTGATATCATGTAATTATATGCAACCGAATATACACAAAATGACATAACAATAACTTTGTTTGCAAAATAAAAAAAATGAATATTTTGATAATTATGATTGAATCACTTGATGATTATGTAATTATAGTCATCCGAATATACACAAAATAACATAATTGTAACTTTGTTTGCAAAAATGAAAACTTTTAATGTTTGGACAATTATGATTGAATCTCTTGAAAACAATATTATTATAGGCAACCTAATATACACAAAATGACATAACAATAACTCCGACTTTCTTATAAATATTTAAAATATGAGTTTCGTTTATTCTAATTTATATATATTTGAAATCTGAGTTCATCGTTTGTAATTCAAAGAAATTTAATTTCTGAATTTACATCATTACAATCATTTACAAATTCTTAAGCCTCGGAAAATGGCCGCCGTGCCTTAAATTAATACTAAACTCGTTTTTTATATATAAAAAAACCTATTTAGAAATATTGCGATTTCATTTTAAATTTCTATTAAATATTAAGAGTGGATTTGAATCTTAATTATGTTGAGATTTGAAGTATGGAACTTTCTTGATTGTATATTACTTAAATGCGTTATTTATATATTGCAAAATTTGTTTTTAATTCTAGAAGAAAAATAAAGGAAAGAATAATGTTAAAATCAAATAGAATTTATTTGAAAAATTGAATTCTTAAAATTAAAAATAATTATTTTTTTTTTCAAATAAATTCACATTCAAAAATACAATTTTTAAAATTAACAAGAATTAAATTCACATTCGAAAAATATAATTCCAATTGATTTTAAGAATTACATTTTTTAAATGTGAATTTATTTGAAAAATGTGATTTCATTTGATTTTAAGGATTCCGAAAAATTTAATTCTACTTGATTTTAAGATAACTTTTTTCTTTCTATTTTTTTTAATAAAAATCAAATTTTACAATATATAAATAATATATTCTGCCTTACACCACACAGTGGTAGAAAGGTCAATGATTAAAAAATAATAATAATATATTCAATCTCATTATAATTCAAATTTGACTTTAAGAATTACAGTTTTAGAATGTAATTTTATTAGGAAAAAATGATTTAAAGGATTACATTTTTCGAATGTAAATTTATTCGAAAAATTTGATTTTAAGATTATTTTTTCTGTGTTAATAGAACAAAAATGGCTGAAAGACCGATGGTCGATAGCCATTTAGTAAGAATATTATATACTTCAATTTCAATTTCAATTTACTTTATTAACGGAATCTCCATTTCCAAATTACAATTATAATTACATATTAAAAATTTTATAAGAAAAGTGTGACGCTCTAAAAAGATTATAAAACATATGTAAATTAAACATTAATGTAAATTCTACAAAAAAAGATGATATAGAACAAAAAAAAAATATTTTTGCAACTCACCTTGATACATGTATACATCTCTCTGATTTAGATCCATATTGTTGATAAACATTTAAAAAAAACACACACACAAAGTTCAAAACACAACTCAAAAATAAGTCAGAAAAAAAAATTAAAAGGGCGAAACAAAAGAAGGCGAACTAAACACAATGAGCAATTTGCGAAAACTGAAGGGCAGACCTGTAAGGGTGACGGATATAACCGGCCCATACACGAACAACCCCCACCCTTCGGATTGGCGGAAGGTTGCCCCGAGGTGCGCTCCCATTGGCCCTGCGCTAAGTGTAAGCGATACGGGGGATTAGCGGAGTACAGTCAAGGGTTGTTATCTGCCGTCGCGACGGGTCGCATTCTCGACGTGTTTAGGTGTTTACTTATCGCCGCATGGGGTGCAAACATGCGCGTCCATTAGTCATTTTAGGGTGGTTGGCGCCTCCGCCAAAAAATAATTCTTTGGGCATGTTGTTTGCTTTTGTAATAAACGTTGCATTTTTGGAGTGTTGTTAATGCGGGCCGCGATTTGGGGGATTGTTGTTTGTTTGGTTTTCGTATTAAAATGCGAAGATCGTTAGTTCGGATTAAGGGCAGGTTTTAACTCGATTTCTTGTGTAAATAGAGTGGAGTCGAGAATTTCAATGGGTGTGATTAAATCATTAGCAATATAACTTCTTAAATTTAAACACTTATTTATTCCTTTAAACATTTAAAAATAAAATAGTGACATTTTATTTTTAAATGTCTAATATACACTTCGAGTACTACGTACTCAATATTTCAATTTCAATTTACTTTATTAACGGAATTTCCATTTCCAAATTACAATTATAATTACATATTAAAAATTTTATAAGAAAAGTATGACGCTCTAAAAAGATTACAAAACATATGTATAAAAAAAGGCAAATTACCAATCACAAATTACGACAAAATACAAAATAAAAATAATACGCATCAATATATATATACAGAGACCTTTTTTTATCAATATACATTTCCCATATGTATACCTGCAAAATACGCGAGTTAATTACATTAATGTATGTGTGTTTAGTTGCCTACAACACGCAACTGAACACACATGTGCCAAATAGTCAACTAAACATACACATTTAATCGGTTCAATTCAACTTCCTCTAATGTATACTGATAAAAAAACCTCTCTGTATATATATCTTTATTCAGACTATATAGATAATTTTAACAATATAACAATATAAATACATAATTTTGTAGCATCAAAATATTTATTTATCAATTCCAAACAGTTCATTGTGAAAACAAAATGCAACCGGCTTATTCCTATCTTCAAGTGATTTTGATTTTTTTTATTTATTAATTTTCTTTTTGTTACAATAATGAGTGCGTGGTACTCGAAATGTACATCAGACATTTATAAATAAAATAGTGGAGAAAGGAATAATTAAATGTTTTAATTTAAGTTAAGGTTAATCAAAAGAAATGGAACATCAACATAATTCTGAAACAGTAAAAATTTTCAAAAACGTTTTTTTTAATAAAAGTTTCTTGACTATGGATTAATATGTACTTTTCATTTAATTTAAACGGTTGAAGAAAGGTTGCTTGGAGAAGAAAGAAGAAGACTTTTTTCAGGTGTTCCGGTAATTTTAACTAACCGAGTCTACACAGTACAAAAATGAATCAAGTAATATATTTAATAAAATGTTCAACCACCATTTATCTATGGATAACTAGTGATAGCCATTTCGGTTTTTCGAACCTCATCAGACCAGTGTGTTCCGTGTGCAATGCCTTGATGATAGCGTTGTCTTTCATTTATTACAAGTAATATATGTTGATCCATTTTTGTCATTTTTTTGCACTCAAATATTTATACAAGGTTAATCAATTGGAAGATCTAAATAATTCTCAAACAATAAAATATATTACAATTAAAAGTTTTTTTTTTTGATTTAGATTTATTTTGAATTTATTTGAAACGGTTGGAAAAGATTCCTTGAAGAAGAACATTTTTTTAGGTATTCCTGTAATTTTAACAAAGCCTGTAAACTTGTAATCAATTTAGGTAAAAAAAGAATCAATAATACAGTGTTGATTAAATAAAAATTATTTGAAAATAATTAATAAATTATTTCTACATTTCGTTTTACATTACGTAACTACTTTAGACAAAGGCACATTAAAACAACTACTTTTCGGGCAAATACCCCGCCAGACATTGAATTATATAATGTACACCTGCTGTAATATATTGCGTAATGCAACTTTTTTTTTTTGGAGAAAAATTTACATTATACAAAAAGAACGTTACATAATATAAGACCATCTGCAGACACGTGTTTCAGGATCAATCCCTCATCAGTACAGCTCTACCGTACATAATTTCAAGATGTTAAATTAAATTAATTTAATTAAATCAACTATGAATAGCATAGTTTTAATTTGCAAATCGAACTAAATGGCTATCGACCATTGGTCTTTCAGCCGGAAGTCCTTGTCTTTATGTTATGTCAGTCGTTGGTGAGATGTATATTGTGGATTTAGGATGTTGAAATTTAGGAAGAATCAAATATTATTTTGTGATAGACGAAGATATATCATTACTAGTTTTTTCGCCATGTGACTGATAAATATGTTACGAATCTCACAATTTATTTCAGTTAGATACGCACAGGACTCTGACATATATTTGTTTATTCTATTAAAATATCTTCCATTCAATAAGAGTAATAAGGAATAATAGAACTCCCTTTCAAGAAATACACCTCGGAGTATCAGTTTCACCAGACAGCGAGCGCCACTTGTCGCAACAGGACGATCAAAGCGAAAATGTTTGGGTCCGAATAAAAGAAGCAATTATCCACCGTGTAACACTTTTAAAAACATCCCTTCCGGTCCCGTGCTCTTTGGAGTGGCTCTCTCCCTTAAGCACCCCTTTTTTGTTCTTGTGGGAAAAGGAATCCGTCGCCGAAAGAAAAAAAAAATAAAAGGGAGTTTTGCACGCACAAATGCAAATGCCGAGGGCCCCTTATCGCCCCGCCACATCGCCAGACAGGGCAGTGTCGTCGGCGGCACTGTACAAAGGGATTACAGGCCGCCGGATTAACCCCCCGCGCTTTTTTTATTTTGATTCACCTGTAGCGGCCCAGAAATTAACCCTTTGTGATAGTACCGGCGCGGCGTTAATAAGGGATTAATGAGGGATTAATTTGAATGCGTGGGGTTTAGTTTGGATTACGATTTCGAGGGGGTTGCAAGGATTTTATGATACAGTTACACAAATATATGGTTGGATTCACGAGCTCGTTGTGGTTTTAATTTAATAGTTTACTTTTAACTTAAATTACAATTATTTATTTATTTACAAATACTTTTTGTATATATCCTCTGTTGTTATCGTCACGGTTCCTCCTTAACCTTAAGATTATCGATAGTTTTATTAAAAAAAAACGAAATGCCCATCACTAGTTATCCATACTCTAGATAAATGGTGGCTGAACATTTCATTAAAAAAAGGAAATGATCGAATTTTATTTATCATTGCCAATATTTTTTCCTTGTTCAATTATATATATATATATATATATATATATATATATATATACCATGAGTTAAAAATTATATATATATATATATATATAATCGATGTCCCCCTTTTACCAATTGGTGTCGGGGTTTGTTCAATTTTATTGTAACAAAATATTTATTCACAAATAAAAGCGTAAATTTGTGATGATTGATTTTAAATCTACAGTTTTATTTATTTATTTATTTAAAGACTTCTCCTGTGTACAATAAAAAATACATGGATATTACATATACCATTGTTAACATACATTATATCAAACAACAACATATAATTAAAAATAAAATAAAAGTATCTATCGTACGTATGGTTTTAGGTAGATATGGGCAAAGACGATCTTTTCGATAATTTTTGTTTCTGCAAAATTTAGTATATGAAAATTTTATTAATGCAACATATTGTATTATTATCAGTAACTGTTCCCTATTTATAGAAAAATATCAATTTTTTGTTACTTATTGACTTTGTTTATTTATTTTTGTCCAATTAGAAACACTCGATTACTAATATTACTCGATTTTGCCAAAGACTAGTTTAAGGATTTAATTAATTAAGAAAACAAAGAAGAAACTGGCAGAGGCCAAAGCTCTCCGACAGGTAAAATTAGATAATGTCGTTAAACCATTTGTTGACTACGAAATTTTGGTCTTACTATTGATTCGGATTTGCGCTTTAAGCTACATATAAGCAAGTGTATTTTACATGCTTGTCATTATTTAAAAATTATTTATGCCAATCGCAATTTTCTGAAACGTGATATCTTAGTGTTGTCCCATTTTAACTTTTCCGAAGTAGTATTTGTGATATCAGCAAAGCGTTTGATCACATACCACACACGAAACTCACGGAATAATTAAACATGTGCGATATTAATGCTAATATCCTGACAGTATTGCACTCATATCTTGAGGACAGACAGCAATACATATCATAAATGGGCGTTCAAACTTTGATTGTTGTCTGGAATGAGTCACAGATTTGAAGTAATCCATTCAAAAGCAATTAATATAATGGCTACATTTAACAATTAACTGCCATCCAACCGATATTTAACGTATTTAATTAAACACGTTAAAAAGAAATAAAACCATTCCTTTTTCATTTCGCACATAATAAATTCAAACAAAATTTCCGTAATTCCGTAACGAGAAGTCGTTAAAAAGAAATGCGTCTCATTCCGTTTTAACGACTCGTTTTAAAAAAGTCATCATTAAGAAACCAACCATTGTTTAAAAAAAATTGACTTCTGCATTAATCCTCTTAATGCACCCCGTCTGCGTCATTAACGTATGGAATTGACTCTTTAATCCCTTTAAAAAATGCTATTCGTTTTTTTTTTTCGGAAAGACTATAGCGTTTAATATACAGACTTTTTAATCTTTTATAAAAAAAATCTAACCCAATACGGGTTAAAGAGGATAAGATTAAGAAAGAAAGAATAAAAAAATCTATTTCCATTTCGACTTAAGAGAAAGAAAAAGAAAACGTTTTTTTTTTAAATCTCAGTTTAAAAGAAAGAAAATATAATAATAGAAACACACGATTTACTCTTTAATCTTTTAAATTCCTTTTCTGAAATAGAAATACAATCCTTAAAAAAATAACCACGTTTATTCACGATTGCTTTATAATACCATATGATCGAGAATTTTTCTGCTGTAGAGTGTTTTGATTTTTTCTTTATATTACATTTTGTTCGCACCAGTGAACAAAAAACTAATAACATAACCTATAACGCGTGGTTATTTTTATTTTTATATAAAAAAAGCACTCTAAAGGAGGAATATTCTCGATCAAAACGAAGAAAAGGGAGATCCAAATCAACATGGCTACAAGAAGTTACACAGGACTTGAAGATCGTCGACGTAAAAAATTGTCAGAAAAAAAAATAAGAATAGAAAAACTTGGAAAGACACAAGCACACGAATATAAACAGAGAAATGCGGGTTTGATCAGTCTCTAGAAGTTCGATTCAGAAACCATTTAAGAACCATTTGATCGAGATTTTTTCTCCTGTAGATTTTTTTTTATATTACATTTTGTTGGCACCAGTGAACAAAAAAACTAATAACATAACCTATAACGCGTGGTTATTTTTAAATTAAAAAATAAACAAAGCACTCTGAAGGAGAAATGTTTTCGATCACACGGTTCTTCAATTATGCTAACAACGGTTCAATAATAATGACATGCAATGCTTACAGCTTATGCATGTATTATATGCAACATTTTTTAGGTACTCTAGATTTTGAGTTACGATATTATTATTTTTTTATTTCATATGGCAGCCATATTGGATTTTCAAACTTTTAGGTATGTGTGTAAATATTTGCTTAAATCGCGAATGCTTTGAAAAGCAATTGGAAGAATGATTAAAGTGACAGTTGGTAGTGCGAGTTTTTTTTTTTCTTAAGGCCGTAATTTCGGATTTATCTAAAATACCAGCATATAATTTTAAATATCGCAATTTACCGCAATATTTTAAATATTTGTAAATATTTGCTTAAATCGCGAATGCTTTGAAAAACAATTGGAAAAATGATTAAAGTGACAGTTGGTAGTGCGTGTTTTTTTTTTCTTCCGGCCGTCATTTCGGATTTATCTAAAATACCAGCATATAATTTTAAATATCGCAATTTACCGCAATATTTTAAATATTTGTAAATATTTTCTTAAATCGCGAATGCTTTGAAAAACAATTGAAAGAATGATTAAAGTGACAGTTGGTAGTGCTTGTTTTTTTTTTCTTCCAGACGTCATTTCGGATTTATCTAAAATACCAGCATATAATTTTAAATATCGCTATTTATCGCAATATTTTAAATATTTGTAAATATTTGCTTAAATCGCGAATGCTTTGAAAAACAATTGGAATAATGATTAAAGTGACAGTTGGTAGTGCGTGTTTTTTTTTCTTCCAGCCGTCATTTCGGATTTATCTAAAATAACAGCATATAATTTTAAATATCGCTATTTATCGCAATATTTTAAATATTTGTAAATATTTGCTTAAATCGCGAATGTTTGAAAAACAATTGGAAGAATGATTAAAGTGACAGTTGGTAGTGCGTGTTGTTTTTTCTTCCGTCATTTCGGATTTATCTAAAATACCAGCATATAATTTTAAATATCGCTATTTATCGCAATATTTCCTTTTCCTCGTTAGTGTACATGTTTAATTAAACCAAGAAATAACTATTCTACATACGCACTTGCCTCTTTAATTATTCTTCCAATTGTTTTTCAAAGCATTCGTTTAATATTTGAATTAAACGAATGCTTTGAATCTACTAGTAGTAAATAACCTTTATTTGTCATGAAAAACAAAATCAATACATTTCTTATAATAACGGAATCTATTCATATTTATAATTCTGTAAATGAAAAATAGTGTTTAGAAATTGTAATATAAGAAAGAGCATGTTCTCTTCATTTTGAGAATTGGGATTTTGAAAGGGGCCTAAGGTCAAAGACTGATACTGAAATTGGGTTTGATACCAAATCCAAGACAGTCAATCAAGCAGTATTAATGGAGGGAAAATGTCATAAAATAATGATTAAATAGCTCCATCATTTTCATAAACATTGGAGCCTCATTCGATTGATATTAAAGTTCGTAGTTTGTTCGTAGAACTGCCACTTTAATTATTCTTCGAATTGTTTTTCAAAGCATTCGCGATTTAACTATGTTAAATGTTATTTATATTCATTTTTAAATTTCTACAGTTTTTTTTAAATCAGAGTTTATTTGTGTTCCCTTTTTGAAAAACTATTTGTTGGTCTACCTAAAAGTGTGAAAATCCATTAGAAATAAAAAAAGTTGAATTTCGTAATTCGAAATATAGAAAACCTAAAATATATCTGCCGACACCATTCTATGCAGAGGGTTCAAAAATAAACAGTTGCCAAATTTGATGAAAATATCGCCAATGGCAGGGAAGATATATTTTCATTTTTTTTTTTTTTGCAAAAAACAGGAATCTATCAAAATAATTATTTTTGGCAGAAAGGTCGATAGCCTAGATAACTATTTTTTGGTGTATGGTAAAATTAAAAACGACTGTAACTTATTTTATTTTAAAAATAACTATGGCATATGTTAAATCGGAAAAAATAGCCAACTATTGTTTCCATTTAAAAAAGGTAAGTTTGTGTCATATCTCCCAAAATATGGGCGAAATATTTTTTTTTATTTTTTTGTTATTAATCTGTGTAAAATTTTCTACAACTTTGTCCTTTACAGTTTTTTTTCTATCTAGGATAATAACAGAGATTTTTTTGCGAACAGCCTTAAAGAATTGCGCCACAGGCTCACTCTTTTACGGCCTTGATGTAAGTGAAATATGATTTTATATTTTATTGTTTGTGTTTTGTTTTAAATGTTTAATGTGTTTATTATTACTATTTTATTGTATTTTATTGTAATATTCTATGGTAGACCACCGTTAATAAATAAATAAATAAATATTGATTTCAAAAATTTGACACATTTTACTTTTTTTCAAAATATCTAGTTACCCTTGACTTTTTCAAATATTTTAAAAGTGTCATTTTATTCGTCTTATAAAACTACACTTCTTTCCCCATTTAACCGTTTTTCTATCTCTTATAGTTTCCGAGATCCCCATAGAGAACATCGAAAAAAACTCACCTTGTATATATATATATTTTTCATTCTTAACCGCCATTAAAATTAGCTACTTTTCTCTAATTTAAGCGACCATCGTTTCTGAGTTACCAATGGTGACCATCGAAATCACCACCCTGTATATTAATAATTAATAAAAAAACAGGGTATATATATACAGAGAGCTTTTTTAACAGTATACATTTCCCCTATGTATACCTGCAAAAAACACGAGTCAAACGCATTGATGTATGTGTGTTTAGTTGCCTATAACGCGCAATTGAACACACATATGCCAAATAGGCAACTAAACATACACACATTAATTATTCAATGCGGTTGGCTCGCGTTTTTTTTGCAGGTATACACTTCACTTAATGTATACTGATAAAAAAACCTCTCTGTATATATATTTTTCATTCTTAACCGCCATTAAAATTAGCTACTTTTCTCTAATTTAAGCGACCATCGTTTCTGAGTTACCAATGGTCAGCATCGAAATCACCACTCTGTATATTAATAATTAATAAAAAAAAACGATTCGAACATTTTTCTAATCCTCGCTATTAAACTTTTAGCATCATAGTCTGTATCCAAGAGACTGGAAGCTCATTCTGTGTCCGTTTTCTGGGAAAAACACTTGAACAATCGATTAGTCGTTTAATCCGCTCCACAGGTAACCACACCAAAGGCCGTACCGAAACGCCGCAGCTTCAATAACAGTACGTGGTAATTGCGATTTTGTGGGGTAATAAAGGTGTCTTTACGTTAAGTGGTTGCAATTTATTTTATTGTGTTTGATTTTTTTTTTCAGTCGAGACTACTGTCTGCGATTGAAAGGGGATTGTCGTTATGTATTAAGAATGGATACAAGAGGGGTAATAATCGAAATATGAAATAAAACAATAAACAAAAGGAGTTTCTTTTGGGATAATGCGGATATAATGGAAAAGTATTTAAAATTGAAATAAACTTAATTATTTTTTTTTTCAAAGAGATTTTTTTTATTATAAAAACTAGTGTTTGGTAAAATCGAATAATATTAGTAATCGAGTATTACTAAATGGGTCATTTTAAGTATTTAAAACGAAAAAGTAACTTCAAATTTATGTTTATTAATAAATGGGAAGTTATTTTTGATATTTTTATAGTAAGTAACATTCTTAAAATTATAATATACTTAATTTAGCAATAATAAAAGATCGACTTTGCCCATCACTAATAAAAACACACACACACACATATATATATATATATATGTATACATATATATATTAGTGTTTTTATAATAATGACATATATATATATATATAGTGGCTCTACCCCTCCATATAGGGGCTGTGCCGCTCCTTTTGTAGCTTTCTGAATCGAACTTCTGATCAAACCCCCTTTTCTCTGTCTATATTCGTGTGCTTGTGTCTTTCCAAGTTTTTCTATTCATATTTTTTTCCTGCAATTTTTGTACGCGATGATCTCCAAGTCCTGTGTAACTTCTTGTAGCTATGTTGATTTGGGTCTCCCTCATCTTCGTTTCCCTCCATTCTAGGATTGAGTATATGGTTGATCCCGGCGGAATAATGCGTTTTATATACAGCTAAAATAATATTTATTTATAGCTGTATATAGTTATATATTATATAACTCCTTTATATAAAGCAGCAATAACATATAGGGTTTTGTTACTATTTTCTCATTAATCACTTGGTAAAACGTTATGAATAATCAAAGATTTTAAATAATTATAACTTGGGTTTGTCTTATTCAATTGTACAATTAAGTAAAACAGAACCGAGTGATAATTATTTAACATATTTGAATGTATAGAGTGTTCCATTTGTGAAAAGATAACTTTGTACCGGCATTTGTTTATAGGACACCCTGTATAAACATTTTTTAGTGAAAACGACGCAGTTAAAAACCTGTTTTTTTCTAAAAAAATAATAACCTGCAGTTTAAACGAATTTGTTCCTTTTATAATGAACGCACTCTATTAATGATATAAAGTGGCAATAAAGAATTAAATAATACTTAAGGCAGAGCTGTACTGACGAGGGATAGATCCCGAAACACGTGTCTACAGGTGATTTAAACATATTTAGTTTCGTTTGTGTGAAATTTTCTTGATTTGCAAAAACGTTGCTTTTTCAGCTTTGCTGAGATGCAACAGCAAATATATATTGTATAATTCATGTCTGGGTATTTGTCCGGGAAGTAGTTGTTTCATTAGATATTTGTGTTTTTGTATACTTAATTTGTAAGTACTTAATTGCAGAGCAATAATTAATTATTTTCTTCTTTTTCGTGATTTTAATTTAAAACTGGCCGAAAGAACTCCGGTCGATGGCCGTTTCTCTTAAGAATATATATTTGTTTTTAATTGTTTCATGTATTGTATATTGAATTAAATATGTATGTATTCTTTGGGAATAAAGATGTTTGTATATATAATTTAAAACTTCTTATTATTACTGATTCCTTGTTGTTATGACTAGTTTAGACAACTTTAGTTTATAATTATGACAGTTACTCTTAGTTTGATGATGAAAACCTAATATTTATATAATAATTTTTAATTTTGTTAATACAAAACTTCATCATGCGTTGAATTGAATTTATAAAATCAATTCGGGATTATTGACGTCGAAATATGTTTGTACCTTATCTCACATGTTGTAATTATATTTAAGTTTCATTATTCGTAGGTTAAGTGGAAGATCAAACAGTTTAAGCTGACTGAACTTCGCCTACACTCACGACATTTCATTTTGTATTTTTCTCTGTGATAAATAAAGGCATTATTATTTTTATTCTGAATAGTCTACCCTCCGATAATTTACACGATGTAATTTGAAGAATTAAATATGCCAAACGTGTTTGTATAATGCTTCTCAATGTAATTTTTCAAAGTGAATCGAAATTTCAAAAAAAATTAAAAAAAGGATATTTAGTTTTTTCAGCTATTTTGGGCATTTAGTCCCACTGTGTGGCGTCTTTTGTGTCTTTTTAGAATCAGTGGTTAAACAAAGTATAAAAGTGTTTATTTACAAGTGTACTTTTTTTGAACGTTCATATATAAAACTTACGAAACAAATAATTATTTTATTTATTTTATATAAACCCCATCCGTTCTATCCACATTTCGGGGTGCACAAATGCAATGCCCATATTTGTTTTGTTATTGGCCAAAGTTGGAATTTTTGCGGTGACTTTTGGATATTTTTTCAAGACCGGCGATGACACAAAACATCGGGGCACTTGAAACCGAAATGTTTTCCTAGCCAGCCACCCACATTGCGACATCCTTTGAAAATAAATCAGGAGGGCCACTTGTTTTCATTTTTTCTCGGCACACTCATTCACAGTTTACACAATGCCCGAATTTTGTGTAAATACTAAACAGCCCCGGAACGCTGTCTACCGTCGGCTAATTGCAATATCGGGATTTTACAAACACGGCCAACATGAGCTTCCTGCAATAGATCGTGTTGGCAGTGTTTGTAAAATATTTTATATTTTGATTAGAAATGGGCAGTCGATTTTTTTGTTACTGAAAATTTAAATAATTAAGTTTTATGAATGCAACATATTCTATTACTGTCAATCACTGTTCCCTATTTGTTGAAAAACATCAATTTATTGTTACTTGTTGACTTTATTTATTTAAAATTGCTTATTTAGTAATATTCGATTACTAATATTACTTATATTAATAATAATCTTTATTCACAAGTTTTCATTACAAATTTAATACATATTATTATGAGGAGGAAATACACAACAAAACAAGTGAATCATTAGGTTAGGTCATTATGTTAAATATCATTATTTATTAATAGGTTGAAAAATACACTTCATTTGTTTCACTACTTAATTTATTTCCTCCGACTAGTTTCGACTCTCGTCATTATCAAGGAGTGCACGAGGAGAGTCGAAACTACTCGGAGGAAATAAATTAAGTAGTGAAACAAATCAAGTGTATTTTTCAACCTATTAATATTGTGATAATGTTTCATCAAGCGATGAATGAGAATCAGATTAAAGAATCACTATTTAGTCTATTATAATCTCGCTATAATTGTTTTACCACACTGTGGCTTTTTCAGGCGAAGTAATGATACTTTACATATTTTGAATTAATTTCTCACTTAACCCGTGATGAAACACAAACAAGGCGGAATATTCAAATTGACGTGGGGTATATGGAAAATTACAACTCCAAGCGGTTTATCCTTCCCATTTATTGTATTTTTCTTTTTCATATAGTATAGTATTTTTCGTAATATGCATACTGCTTAGTTTTTCACATCACGAGTAAGCAAACAAGTCTATGATACTTTACATGTCCCGATATATTCACAAAATGTTTTATGAGTTTATGAGGGGGCGGTTTTTTTAAATCAAATTAAATAGTGGTAAATTTGTGAGGTCCAGTTCTTCATTAAGAAGATGTCCGTGAATTTTCTCTTCTTCCCTGTGTAAGATCTTGATATTTTCATCAAAATGGAGGTTCTCTTCGATAAGGTGGTTAGCATATGTAGAGTTTGTTTTCTTTTGTTCGAAACTAGTTTTATGATCTTTTATTCAATTTCCAAACGATATTCCTGTTTGTCCCACGTAATATTACTCGATCTTGCCCAACACTACTAAATAAAATAAATAAACACAATTAATGCATTTCTTTTCGTTTCATATTTATGTATGAGGGAAATTGGTCCATGAAATAGGTTGAATACTTTTTCAATTATATATATATATATATATTTTTACATCATTATTTATGGGGCTGATCATTCCCCTTTTTTCAATTACAATAAATTTATTTTTAATTCTGTAATTAATTCAGTAAAACATGCAAATCCTGGTAACATCTTTAAATTCATTCATAATTTTTTCCGCAAATATTTCGGAAAATACAATCTTAGCATAAACCAAAACAGATGCATTCATTGAATTGATTTATTGGGGCAAAACCGGGGGGTTATTCCGTGGGGGACTTTCGACACCTGTACCGAAAATTGTCACCTCTGGTCCAGATCTCGTCGTCCCGCGGAGACGCACCTTCTTGACAAAGATGTACCGACAAAGGGGCTGCTCTAATTTCCAACGGATAATCCCCTAATGATAATCCCCTTTCGGCGTAAATACAAAAAGGACCGATGTTTTCGACGATACCTACGTGCCATCATCTCCTGACAATGCACCACTTGTAAGTACGGCGAATCGAGTCCTTCTAGGTAAAGTAAGATAAAGCCGTAATAAAGGGATCCTGCAATTTTTTTTAGGTAAGATTTCCTGTAATTGGTAAAAAGGATTTAATTTAAATCAAGTAATTACTTAAATTGTTATAATACAAACGAGAGAGCATTTTTTATCAGTATACATTTCTCCTATGTATACCTGCTAAATACGCGAGTTAAACGCATTGATGTATGTGTGTTTAGTTGCCTATAATACGCAACATATGCCTAATAATCAACTAAACATACACACATTAATCGGTTCAATGCGTTTGACTCGCGTTTTTTTTTTGCAGGTATACACTTCCCCTAATGTATACCGATAAAAAAAGAAAACTCTCTGTATATGGAGCCACGAATGACGGCCATTAAAAGTTTTCGGGGTTCCTGATCGCAGATAATTTTGAAAAAAAAAATCTCATTGAACGGTTGAATGCGACCACCTTATGGAAAATATTTTAACTTTCTTTTATTGTTTATTGTTTATTAACGGTAAGTCCATTTAAATACATATTGCTTTATACTTTTACTTCCGATTGTACTGGAATTGCCTACCAACTTTGTTATTTTAAATGGAACACCCTATATATTTTTTCGGATTCCCCGTTCAATTGTCTAACCACACCTATGGATTCATGTCTACATAAACATTACAGTTTATGAGATAAAAATTTATTTGTCAAATTTTAACCAAAATTGACTTTTCGAAAAATGCCTATAACTTCTGGAAAGGACAAGATAGACAGACCAGCGACATCTTGAATTGTTAGTAATAGATTCATCTAGAATCATTAAAATTAACATTTGTCAATTTTGGAAGTAGGTATTTCAAATGTATAAACGTTTCAGCGCCCTCTTAGAAACGTCACGACTAAATTTTTTCAAATAGAATGGCCACTATTTTACTTCATAGGGCGATTGGCAAGATAATTTGCAACATAAAAATATTATGGATCCCTATATCTAGAATGTTTAAGTTATTTCGAAATTTCTTTTCTCACAAAATGTTAGCTCAATATTCACTGAACCGAATGTTCAGGGAACTGTAACGTTGCAGCGCTTTGCGAACCTCGTTGAAATTGGCGAATAGAAAATTTTTACAATAACATTACTTTCTCTTTGACAAGGGTCTGTAAAAAGTAAGTAAAAATTACGTTGTAATATATTTTAACGGCATTGTTAATTATTATTTTGTTTGCAAAAATAAACTAATTAGTAATTCAAAAACATTTGTTGTCTTTAAAATGTTGGTAATTCATGTAACGTAGTTTATTATCACAACTATTCGTTGCACCATAACATATTGAAATTGATTTAAGATTTAAGAAGATTATTTCTTTGGAGTAATCCGAACTTCGGCTTCGGCTTGTTTGTCAAGGGATATGCATAAATATCTAATCCAGATTAAGGGAGGCTTTATTTTAATCTGCTCAATTTTGCAAAATCTGTACGAAAATTAATTTTGTTGTTCTCGTTTCGGATTTTTAAAGAAAAATACGTACCAACAGAAAAATTAATCACTTTATCATTTACTTAACTTAAGAAACGGAGGTAGAAGTTGTAGGAAATAATAGAAAATATTTGTATTAATATATATTGCTTCGATTTTTCTGGATAAATATTTTTTTAAAGTGAAAAAAAATATTGGAATAAAAATTCTAATGAAGAAATTTTATAAATAGAAAAAAGTATTCATTCACTTGGTCACAGTTATTTAAATAAATTAAATAAGAAGAATTTGAAAATAATTAATAAATTATTTCCACATTAGCTCTGTGACTTTTGACTTACGCTACGTAAGTACGTTAAACAAACGCACATTAAAACTACTACTCCCCGGGCAAATACCCACGCTGGATATTGAATTACATAATGTACACCTGCTGTTGCACATCAATAAAATATTGCATTATGCAACAAATTTTGATCGGAGAAAAATTTAATGTAAAAACAACAAAAGGAACGTTACTTCATTTAAGGCCATCTGCAGACACGTGTTTCGGGATCTATTCCTCGTCAGTACAGCTATGCCTTACATAATTTAAAGATGTTAAAATAAATTAATTCAAATACAATCAGCAAAATTAAATCAGTTATATTAAACTAAATCAATTTAAATTAAATCGAACCAAATTAATTCAATTTAAATCAAAACCGAATAAAATTAAAGGAAAAGAATTGACTGTGGAAATAATTTATTAATTATTTTCAAATCATTTTTATTTAACATAGAAGAAATTTTAGTCGCTTGCATTTTCACATTCAAATTTATTGAATTCAAAATGGATACAAATATAATCACATTTATTGTTATTTTTTGCCTCTTATTTGCTAAAAAATGTTATATTCAATGGTCAAAACTTTAAGTAAAAGTTTTTTTTCATGCATTCCATTTAGTTTTTCAATCTATTAGAATTTACTTATAAATCCGAAACAACATGTATTGTTCTGGTATAGATACGTTGATGATGTGTTAGCATGTTTTAACGGTACGACCATTTCCTTAATCTAATTAATAATATCCACCCGAAAATAAAGTTTACAATGGAAACCGAATCAAACATGTATTTTCTAAATATCACCATCCTCCGCAAGAACAATAATTTAGGATTTGATATATTCAGAAAACACGCAAATGTAAATTCAACAATTTCCTTTAAGGGTGCGGTTTAGACGAAAGAGATAGCTATATAAATATTGGCAATCACTAATTCGAATTAGATTGCTGTTGTGATCAATGAACAATATTATACAATAAAGTAATCTTAATAGACTTTGATTAAAACACTTTGTTTGTTTCACTGAAACAAATTAATTAAAATTGATTAAATATTTTCACCACGGGTTAAGTGAGAAATTAATTCAAAATAAAGTAATCTTAAAATAAGCAGGAATTTTATTAGATGAATTATATTTAGTTTTTGTGAAAAACAACCAAACAATGAAAATTGATCAAATTTATAGCAAATTTCAAATTATATTTTCGCTAATAAAAACTTGTGCAAAGAAAATTTAAAGGATTTCACTAAATTCTGCATTCAAATAACTTAACAGACATGACCTATTAATTTCATTATATCTTAAAATTTTCTTTTCTAACTTGAACTAGTAAATTGACGTAATGCATGAAAATTAACGATTTATTTTTTATTTAGGCTGATACTTTATACTTGGTAGATAAAAATGTAAAAACATATTCATATTATTAAATACAAAAGAATGGCTCTTTTTTTTAAACGATTATTTCCATTTTACTATATAGCTATCTCTTTCTACTAAACCGCAGCCTTAATTCCAACTATCACATACCCTACAAACTTTCTTTCTTTCTTAATCTTATCCTACAAACGTACCGCATACCATTAAATGATTCATAGAGCCCTTTCCATTCAACTATCCCAAGAAAACCAAAATACAAAACTTGATGAAATCCAAATTCATCCTTAATTAAAATTAATTCTACAATAAAAAATTCAACATCAAGAAAATAAAAACTAATTATAATTCTGATCCGACACCTGAAAGGGTGTAAGGATTCGAGAAGGAGAAGATCTATAATTCCCGGTTAAATGTCAATGTTGATTTAATTAATTATAGAAATTAATAATTTATTTATTTAGTCTTATATAACATCGTTATATGTTCCTCTCTACTTCTCAGTGTGAGGTGAGAAATTAATAAACGAATATAAAATAATTTAATTCACTACAAAAGGTTTATTTTGTATTAACCTGTAAAATAAAAAGGATTTTAAGAACGTATTCCTTTTATAAGGCAGCGTGGCCGAGCGGTCTAAGGCGCTGGTTTTAGGCACCAGTCCGGAAGGGCGTGGGTTCGAATCCCACCGCTGTCAGTTGTTTTAATTAATCAATATGACGTTTTTTTATTTTAAAAATATTAAACAGTATATTAATTAAAATTAAATTAAATTAATGTTGGTTGTGGAGTCATTAATTATTTAACAAAAATATTTGTCCTTTCTCCTACTTATTTTTATTTAAATAAAATTAAATTAAAATAATATTTCTAGTATAAATAGCTAAGAGTATTTACTTATTTGATCACAGTTATTTAAATACATTAAATAAGAAGAATTTGAAAATAATTATTAAATTATTCTCACATTTAGCTCTGTGACTTTTGACTTACGTTACGTAAGTACGTTAAACCTTAATGCAATATTTTATTGATATGCAGCAGCAGGTGTACATTATGTAATTCAATGTACAGCGTTGGTATTTGCCAGGGAAGTAGTTGTTTTAATGTCAAATGCACACTTACGTAACGTAAGTCAAAAGTCACATAGCTAAATGTGAGAATAATTATTTTCAAATCATTCGTATTGTCTAATTATTATTATAATACAATTTATTTCATAATTTTTAATTATTTTAAAGATGTTTCAATAAATATCAATTCATTTTTAATTATTAATGGTGTGCTAACTAATACTACTGCAAGCTGAATAATGACCCATTTTTTTAAGTATTCCTTATGTTAAAATGCAGCATTCCATGAGGTAACCAAACAAGTAGCGGAAATAGGAAATCCGGAACAAACAACCTGAACGCCAAAAAGGAAAAAAAAAAACAGATACAAATTTTACAATCTGCAAAAGGGTACTTAAAGACCGCAGATAAAACTGACCGTCCCGGTATTATAAATCTCTGGCGATAATGGCATTGTACTGCGTCGGGTTTGAGTGGTATTTCCGGCATTTTGCACGCACCACGCTCCGTACTTGACTGTCTTCCGCAAGTGTTAAAGATTCGTCGCCGTAGGGCCAAAGGGCGAGGCGCCAGCCGACTGTCTCCAGTGCACTTTGCGGATGGGACTGAAAGTCGCCCTCGATGAGCACCATAAGGTGGCCTCACTCAACGGCGGAATCAATGAGACGGTTCCCCGGTTTGCATATTCATTATCTTTGGTTTAGGTGCCGATTTTAGCGTTGGTCCATTTAAAAAGTCTAGCCTGTCATAATTGCCGCACTAAAGACTAAAAGGCGTACCGATGGAATGACGCAAATGATATAAAAAGCCGGCCACTTTAGATTTGCTCTAGGGAATTTTGAACATTATCAACATTTTTAATTTATTTCCATTTATTTTATTTTAAAAATAATAAGTAATAATGAAATAATTAATTGTACAATATATTAAATAAAAATGATTTGAAAATAATTAATAAATTATTATTGTCGATATTTGACTCGACACTTAGAATATTTCACGAATTAGACTGTCAATGTTTGGAAAAATGTAACTGTCTGAATAAAGATGTTTGTATATATAAAAAATAAATTGTCAAAATAAATATTATTTCTAGAATACAAAATACATTTAGAAAACATTCGACTCTTCCTGTTTTGCGCTCGTTCTGTTTGTCTAACGACTGTCCAGACAAATAATCGCTAATTGCGGCCGTTATCGGGGAAAGGATGCGATTTTCGTTAATGATTTTCGGCAATCAAGATATTACCCCGTCTGGGCGATAACTTCCTTAATGTTAATTTCGGCACCACGGCATCGAAAATTCCAAAGCAATTAAGTGAAGTATACAAACATCACTTGTTTGATTTGATAGTTGAAGTAACCCGTGTGTTTGATGTTTGTCGTAAAGATTTTGGCACGTTTCTGTGAAATAATAACAAGCCAGATGTTTCAATGTTAAATATTAGCTAAGTAGATTACATTTTATATTTTCTTAATAATTAATTACTGATTATGCTTTTACTACATCAAATACAAGATTTTTTTGCCTTCACAGAAAAAAAATACAAAAAGAAATCTTATGAATGTAGGCGAAGTTCAGTCAGCTTAAACTGTTACTGATCTACCATTTAACCTACGAAATATGAAATATAATCGCAACATTTTATTTTGAATTAATTTCTCACTTAACACTTGGTTTTTTTCACTGATTTTTTATTTTTACTCCGACTAGTTTCGACCTTAGGTCATTCTCAGGGAGATATGTACAAAATTTACATTTGTGTCGATATTTATACAATCGCAACAACAACAATATCGCAATATTTGAATCCTGGAAATGTTTGAATTTGAAAAAAAAAATTATTTACTACTTAAATTTTTACCCCCCCCCCCCAAAAAAAAACTCACGGGTTTCGATGCAGACTTAGCCCATTATTAACTGATATAATTTTAAAATGGGCTAATAATCCGAAACTACACTATTTTTAAAAGTATTTCAGAATCATAATAATTGGAGAGATAACGCAAGCGCCATCTTTCCGTTATCTTTCTAATTATTATGATTCATATCGGGTTATTTAATCGCAACACAAGATCCTTCATCAAGGCATTGCACATGGAACACACTGGTCTGACGAGGACCGAAATGGCCATCACCAATTTTCCCAGAGCTAAATGAATGGCGTTTGAACATTTTATTAAATGAATTTCGTTTCATAACTGTGAAGCAGGTTGTTGAAATACCTGAGTCTGGTTCTTACATTAACTAAAAATTCAAAGGCAAAGTAGAAGCCTCTATTATAAATAATTTAATTGATAATAGAGGCTTCTACTTCGTTATACATTGTTTTAAGTTTCACAAAGTGAATCAGCGTTTTTAGCTGATTCACTTTGTCTGTATAACTTTAATTTTATTTTAGTGACTATAGTTTCAACAATTTTCAAAAATGATGTAAATTTCAAAAAGTGTAACTAAATAAATTTATAATTAAGTTTGATAATGACAAGCGAAAATTGTTGAAACTATAGAAACTAAAATAAAATTAAAGTTATACAAACAAAGTGAATCAGCGTTTTTATTAAAATTCAAAGGCTCATGATACTTAAGTAAGTGTCCTTATTTTTTGTCTAGTTACTGATTCTGATCAAAATCTCTAGGTAAATCCAAACCGGGCTTTAAAGCAATCTTACAACAAATTAACAATTTCGTAATCAATCTCGAAATCAAATTTCCCCTCATTTACAACTTTTATTGCCCGAAATTACCCAAATCCCATTGTTTGTCCAGTCAGAATTGCCGATTGGAATCGCCCTGTTTTTGTTATTGTTCATGACTGAAACTCGAAATTCCGTCTTTGCTGGCAATAAATTCTTACCTGAAGCGCAATGCGGAAAACCATTAATAATCACTTATCCCGATTGTCGGGGGGACACTTTTAAGAAACACTCTCATCCACCCCGCTCATCTCCCGAAGGCACTCCAACAATTTCCGGTGCCTAATTACCGTGACTCTTACGGTAATTGTAACTTTCGCGTAAAATGCTTTTCTTTGGTTCGTGCCCCGGGGGTAATTTCTGAAAACGTGACATTTTTTGGAATCTTACGCGAGCCGATTTCAGGTACAAGACCGTTTACAAAATGTTAAACAATAAAAGATAACGCGCCGAGCGTTCATTCATTTAGAATAGTTTCACAAAGTTATTCAGAAAGATAAATCACCCGAGGATTTGTATTTTGTTTTCCTTTTCATAAAATATAATAAACGTCGAACTTGTCAATTATAAATTTATGTTTCTCGCATAAAATAGGAAATAACTTAAAAACTATGGATGGGGTAATTTTTGTTTTATGCATATTTTAAAAGGGGAGGGTTTCGATAACATCCTAAGAAAATTTCATAAAGCCACTCCACACAAAAATTAATTCATGTTTTTTTTTTATTTCCCATTCACAGAAAATTTAATAAACAGATTTTGACGGAAAATCCTAAAACTGTGGATTAACTTAAAATTATAACCAAATTATTCCTAATAAATGGGAGTATCAAATGTGTAAATTTTATTAACTTAAAGCAAACAGTTTTCGTGCACTAGGGATGTAAATTTGAAAAAACGAGCGAAAAAATGTTAAACTGCAATTTTGTATAAACAAATGTTAAAAATTTAATATACATAATTCTAACCATGAAATGTAGATAAATCCTTCCTGAATCCAATTCTTCAAATCGCAATTTTCTGTCTTATCAATGAGTAAAGTTATCTTAATTTAATAAGCAGTGCGTCTGAAAGCTTCGATAGGCACAGTCTGTGTAAACCGTTCCCATAAGAACCCGTGTTAATTCAGTGGCACGATTTAAAAATTCTAAAAAATTGAAACAACTTCTGCAGGTTTAATTCAACCACTTAAATCGCTTAATCACACTCCGAACTGTAAGATTATATCAATTGTTTGTAGTTAATACACCCCGCAACTCCTCAGTAGTACCCTCAAATTGGGGTTATTTTCGATTATTTCATCAAATTTGACTCGAATTAATAAAAATTGAAATTAAATTGAAAAATATTCTGCAGGACTAATTCAACCACTCACATCGCTTAATCAGACTCAAAACTGCAGGATTATATCAATTTTAGGTAGTTGACACACCCCGCAACCATTCCACAGCACCGTCAATTAGGGCTTATTTTCGAATATTTCAACAAATTTGACTCGAATTAATAAAAATTGGAATTAAATTGAAAAAAACTGCGGAAGAATTAATTCAACCACTCAGATCGTTTAATCAGACTCTAAACTGCAGGATTATATCAATTTTAGGTAGTTGACACACCCCGCAACCATTCCACAGCACCGTCAATTAGGGCTTATTTTCGAATATTTCAACAAATTTGACTCGAATTAATAAAAATTGGAATTAAATTGAAAAATATTCTACAGGACTAATTCAACCACTCAGATCACTTAATCAGACTCAAAACTGCAGGATTATATCAATTTTATGTAGTTGACACACCCCGCAGCCATTCCACAGCACCGTCAATTAGGGCTTATTTTCGAATATTTCAACAAATTTGGCTCGAATTAATAAAAATTGGAATTAAATTGAAAAAACTGCGGAAGAATTAATTCAACCACTCAGATCGCTTAATCAGACTCTAAACTGCAGGATTATATCAATTTTATGTAGTTGACACACCCCGTAACCATTCCACAGCACCGTCAATTAGGGCTTATTTTCGAATATTTCAACAAATTTGACTCGAATTAATAAAAATTGGAATTAAATTGAAAAAAACTGCGGAAGAATTAATTCAACCACTCAGATCGTTTAATCAGACTCTAAACTGCAGGATTATATCAATTTTATGTAGTTGACACACCCCGCAACCATTCCACAGCACCGTCAATTAGGGCTTATTTTCGAATATTTCAACAAATTTGGCTCGAATTAATAAAAAATGGAATTAAATTGAAAAAACTGCGGAAGAATTAATTCAACCACTCAGATCGCTTAATCAGACTCTAAACTGCAGGATTATATCAATTTTATGTAGTTGAACACCCCGTAACCATTCCACAGCACCGTCAATTAGGGCTTATTTTCGAATATTTCAACAAATTTGACTCGAATTAATAAAAATTGGAATTAAATTGAAAAAACTGCGGAAGAATTAATTCAATCACTCAGATCGCTTAATCAGACTCTAAGCTGCAGGATTATATCAATTTTATGTAGTTGACACACCCCGCAACCAGTCCACAGCACCGTCAATTAGGGCTTATTTTCGAATATTTCAACAAATTTGACTCGAATTAATAAAAATTGAAATTAAATTAAAAAAAAAACTTCTGCAGTAGTAATTCAACCATTCAAATAGCTTATCATAACCTAAAATCAAACAAAAATTTTGAAATGTATTATTTTTGTTAAATATTATTGCCCCTCATAAAATTATTTTAATTAACCCCAAATTACTGTAATATATCAAGAATATTTAAATATAATTTTCTTATAATAAACTTTCAATAAATTTACACCTAAAAATGGTATAAATTACAATCGATTTAAATACAATTACAAGTGAGATAATTACCAACGAGAAAACATTAGCACAAATAAAATCTTTACACCAACACAATTAAAACGCAATTTCGCAACATCGATCTAATACAGTTGGCACGTCCGTAAAATCACGAAACTCATTAAAACTTAATAAAACTAATGGTGAAGTGAAGTCTTAATTGCGGAGGAGAACGAGTGTCGTTGGCGCCGGCCAGCGACATTAGCACGGCACATTTTGCTTTTAGTAGCCTCTTTAAAAAAGATGGCTGATAAAAAATATTTAGTTGCAGCTATCAAAACATGCCGATGGCTTGTTTAGTCTACTGAAGTGCTTCAGAATTAGGGCGATAACTACAGAGCTACAACAGAAATCAGAAGGAACACACGCGAGAAAGAAATGCGTTGGCTTATATACAAATGGGGTTGTTTTATCAGAATGTATACAATATTGATTTGATTTGGGAGCAGTTTCGGGTAGTCGTGTTTTATTTTTTTTTTAAATCGTGTAAACATCGGTTATGATAAGCTTTTACAAACACCCGTACACAAATTATATACACTTGAATCAGATTAATTTTAATGTCTGGATTTTCAAATGATAAAGCGGATTTATATCTCGCCAGAAGATTTTTTTTAGAAACGACATGATTTTTTAATGAACACTGACAGAAATTAGTTTTAGGTGACGGGATTTTGCAAAGAAAGAGCGGTTGTATATCGCGCCACAAGATTTTCTATAAAAAATTATAATTATTATAGTTACAAGTTGTAGATTTTATAATGGAGATCGACGAGAATTAGTCTCGATGTTAAGATTTTGCAAAGAAGAGCGGTTTTATACTATGCCACAAGATTTTCTATAAAAAACATGATTTTGTAATAGAAAACGACGGAAATTAGTTTTGATGTCAGGATTGTAAATATTATTGAAATATTAATTATTAAATTAATAAAATAATAAATAAATAAAAATAAATATTTAGGCTGGGCGAATATGTCCAAATATAGCACAATTTTTACTGTAACTTTTGAATAAGAGGAGAAAGAAGAAAAATAAAAATTTGCAAGTTGTAGATCTCCTCAAAATCTACAACTTTACAATGTATCGTCTTGCTCTAGTTTCAAAAATAAAAAAGTTATGATGAAAAAACGGCAAAAATCAACCAAAAATAGCAATTTTTTTAATATAACTTTTGAACGAGAAGAGATAGAATAAAAATTCAAATTAGTATGTTGTAGATCTTGTCAAAATCTATAACCTTGCAATGTATCGTTTTGCTCTAGCTTCAAAAATAAAAAAGTTATGATGAAAAACTACAAAAATTACCAACAAAAAATGCCCAAAAATATCACATTTTTTGCTATAATTTTTGAACGAGTGGTGATAGATGAAAAATTCAAATTAGTAAATTGTGGATCTTGTCAAAATCTACAACTCTGCGATGCATCGTTTTGTTCTAGCTTCAAAAATAAAAAAGTTATGATGAAAAAACGGCAAAAATCAGCCAAAGTTGGCGCAAAATGCTCAAAAATAGCACATTTTTTGCTATAACTTTTGAACGAGTGGTGATAGATGAAAAATTCAAATTAGTAAATTGTGGATCTTGTCAAAATCTACAACTCTGCAATGCATCGTTTTGTTCTAGCTTCAAAAATAAAAAGGTTATGGTGAAAAAACGGTGAAAATCAGCCAATATTGGCGCAAAATGCTCAAAAATAGCACATTTTCTGCTATAATTTTTGAACGAGTGGTGATAGATGAAAGATTCAAATTAGTAAATTGTGGATCTTGTCAAAATCTACAACTCTGCAATGCATCGTTTTGTTGTAGCTTCAAAAATAAAAAAGTTATGGTGAAAAAACGGCAAATATTGGCGCAAAGTGCTAAAAACTAGCACATTTTTTGCTATAACTTTTGAACAAGTGGTGATAGATGAAAAATTCAAATTAGTAAATTGTGGATCTTGTCAAAATCTACAACTCTGCGATGCATCGTTTTGTTCTAGCTTCAAAAATAAAAAAGTTATGATGAAAAAACGGCAAAAATCAGCCAAAGTTGGCGCAAAATGCTCAAAAATAGCACATTTTTTGCTATAACTTTTGAACGAGTGGTGATAGATGAAAAATTCAAATTAGTAAATTGTAGATCTTGTCAAAATCTACAACTCTGCAATGCATCGTTTTGTTCTAGCTTCAAAAATAAAAAAGTTATGGTGAAAAACTGCAAAAATCAGCCAAAGTTGACGCAAAATGCTCAAAAATATCACATTTTTTGCTATAACTTTTGAACGAGTGGTGATTGATGAAAAATTCAAATTAGTAAATTGTAGATCTTGTCAAAATCTACAACTCTGCAATGCATCGTTTTGTTCTAGCTTCAAAAATAAAAAGGTTATGGTGAAAAAACGGTGAAAATCAGCCAATATTGGCGCAAAATGCTCAAAAATAGCACATTTTCTGTTATAATTTTTGAACGAGTGGTGATAGATGAAAAATTCAAACTAGTAAATTGTGGATCTTGTCAAAATCTACAACTATGCAATGCATCGCTTTGTTCTAGCTTCAAAAATAAAAAAGTTATGATGAAAAAACGGCAAAAATTAGACAAAATTGGCGCAATATGCCAAAAAATAGCAGTTTTATTTAATATAACTTTTGAACAAGAAGAGATAGAATAAAAATTCAAATTAGTAAGTTGTAGATCTCGTAAATTTTTGTATCGTTTTGTTCTAGCATCAAAAATAAAAATGTTATGATGAAAAACCAGCAAAAATCAGTCAAAATTGGCCAAAAAAGCCAAAAAATAGCATTTTGAATATGACTTTTGAACGAGCGGAGGTTAAAGAAAACATCAAATTAGTAAGTTGTAGAACCCTCCGCAGGCACCCCCTCCGCCGGGTCACCAGCCCCCGTTATATTATTGAAAATATAACATTCAATTTAAAATACTTATGAACACATTTTATTTCGAAATATAAAAACTTGGAATAACTTTAAGTAATTTGAAAAGTTTCTCAATAATAACTAGAAGTTCAATGAAGGCTCTACGTGGAACACTCTGTAGAGGGTATTCCATTAATTCTATGATAAATTCATTAATGTCTACATTTCCTATTAAATCCTTTTAAATTATCATTAAATTTCTAATTACTTTGCAATTTAATTGACTCTCTAGCTTAAATAATATGTTTATAATTTTGAATATAATCATAAAGATGGTTGCGACCATAACTACGTGGTAATTCATAATCACTGAATAAAACACTTACTATGTTTTTACCACAAAATATTTTGTGGTAAAAACATAGTGTTTCATTCAGTAATTTTGAATATCCTACGTATTTATATAGGCAACCCAACATACATTTAACTAAAATAATTAATGTAATTTGTATTTCTATATAGTTTAGCAGTTAATTGACGTGCGTTTTAATGGTTAAGTTTAATCTTGTATTATATAAATAATTGTACATTAAAATTTTAGTCATAATTAATTAATTATTCTTTATTTACAATGAACTAATTCTACATTTTCACCTGGTTCCGTAGTGTAGCGGTTATCACGTCTGCTTTACACGCAGAAGGTCCCCGGTTCGATCCCGGGCGGAACCACTCTTTTGAATGCATTGGAGAAAAATACACTTTTTTAAATCTTTTAATTTTGATTATAAAAATTGTTTGCTGTTTGATTTTGAATATAACGACACTGTAAGTTATTTTAACTTTGCGTAATTCTGGCGGTACAGTGTAGTTTTTAGTCAAATAATGGCTTTTTGTTACCTTTTTTTATTACTTCATTTCTCACTGCCAGATTTTAACAGTAACGTCTCTTTTGTTGTTTAATCTTGATTATGATATATCGTTGCTGTCTGATTTTGACTTTAAAGACACTGTAAGTAATTTGATCTTGCCTAATTCTGACTGTACGATGTCGTTTTTAGCCTAATACTGGCTTCTTTATTACCTACTTTTTATGACTGATGTTCTTTTTAACATATTTAAGAGTTTTTGTGAGTTTTTTAAGACAAAAGAAAGTTCCACGACTCACCACTAGGGAATCTCTTATTAGATGAATCGGAGTCCAGTAAACTGTGGGAACCACTGACATATGAGGAGAGTGGAAATAAATTTAAAACAAACATTCAAAATATATTTATTGAAAATATTTTAATATCACCTAGATTCAAAGTCATAAAATGCAAAGATATATGGCAAAAGTATTGCCACCAACAATGCAACAACTACACTTAAATAAAACACTAAACTTTTCTCATATCATAATCAATGGATGTACAAATGCATATACATTGATAATGAACACTTTGTGATCGAAATGTACATTTGATACAAATAAACATCCAGCGAAGAAAAGTTTACAGTGTTTTGTTTAATCAAATCATCTTCACGTAACTCGCTTACAATAATTAACAAGACTTTACATTAAGTAGATACAAGAAGATCGTTTCAATCTATAAATAAGATATTTATGTACATTCGCATAAAAAAATAATTTGTTAGAATCCTCTTTATTTTTAATATTTTTAACATATTTTCTTTGCGTATAATATCTAGTAAGTGTGTCAGATATAATAAATAAATAAGTAGTCGAAACATTATTTGAAATTTAAACTTAGTTCGTTTAAATTTAAATTGAGCCTTCGAAAACGTTTAACTTAAAGGTTGCAGTTATGATAAGGTTGAGGTCGACGGATAACGTGTGTGATAACATGATAACTTGTATAACTTTGATGCCTGCTATTTCCATTAATTTTAACAGACGTCATGGCGCTGAACGTTAACTGAGATAAATGTTTAGATTAATGCCTCTATTAATTGTAGGCGCTATTTTTGAATTACCCGCCTGCGCGCGCCATCTAACGCCGCGGAAAGGAAATGTATTTTATGTTGGCTAGACTTATGAGATTTCAGGGGAGCTATGTTCAGGTTGAAAATCATAGAGGATGATTAGAAGATTAACGTTATGTGAAATTGTTGTTAGCGATTAAAGTTTTAAGCAAATGCAGTCCGTCTAATTTCCAACCACACGAAAAGGCCATTCCTGACTACATAATAAACAACTTTTACTAGATTTTGTTTTAATTTCCATCTCTACATACAGAGGCGTAACTACCTTTCATGCCCCCCCTGGCAAAATAACTATTAAGTCCTTAATTAAATGTGAGTTTCGTGAAGATTTGAAAGATATATGAAATGCACATCTGTTAATAAATAAATAAGTGAAGAAAAGTGTACAAAGTGTTTTCATATATAATTATTAAGTCCCCAAAGTGCCGACTGTCAACTACGGCATTAAGTTTACTTAAAAGAGTTGCGCCTACATGGGTACATAGGTGGGAAGGAAATTTAAATACGCGTGTTTAAAGAAAAACAAACAAATATTTGTTGTTTTGCCGATCCAGATGGGCCCTTTCTAGGGCCTCTCCGCAATAAAAGTTCTAGCGCCATTATAGTTACGCCACTGACTACACATCTCGAACTATAATTACTTTCAATTATGCGTATGTCAAGAATCACCCCGTTTACACAAGTCTTTATTCAGATTATACATGAATAATTAGAATACGATCTATGTCTTTCTGTCCTTGTAATGATATTAACGCTAATATAGTAAATCACAAATTGTCTTTGATTATTTTTTAGTAATTGGAATTTAATTAAGTTATTTTTAATTAAGGAATTCTTTCATGCAATTCAGAGCAATTAAAACTATTCCACTGTTGAAACTGATGTTTTGCGAAGCTCCATTTTAGCCTTATGTAAAAAAAATATAGTGGAAGCCTTAATTATTAACAATTTAAACGAGTAAGTTTAATTTCATTAAATTTAACACAAACAAAATTATTCAATCTGTTGAAGCCCTTACTGTAAAAGGCTATCATTTTGTTCTCAAGGAATTAATAAAATGAGGATTTCCCTTTTTGTGAATTTATACAATATGCACACCAGGGATCAGCCCTCCTAAATTATCAGTCCGAAAATCACCAGTCCTTCCATTCTCAATTTGCTCTTTCAGCAACTCCAATTCCTTAATATCAGAAACCGTCGTTTCGTACTTGTGCGTAACCAACGATCTGTAAAAATGTATCGCGAACGCTATAAAAATAAACAAAACAGGTATCAAAATCACCGTAGCTGTCCACTTGATATAACTAGCTTCCATATCCCAAAATTTAACCAAACACAAAATAGCTATTTCAGTCAGGAATAACAACAATCCTATCAGCGTGGAGAAAGCCCAGGCTGTTTCTATGTACCAATAGAGCCTCTCGTGCGGGCTCTCGTCTACTAAATGAATAGCGTCTAAATTGCAGATGGCTTCGATGTGTGGTAAGATGCAGGTGCTTATCATTAGAGCTAGCAAGTGCACGGCAACTAGAAGGGTTGTTATCACTGCGTACGAGATGAGGACGCCGCTTGGGATTTGTGTGTCTGTTTCCAGTTGGAGCTCAACCATTGCCACCATTGCAAAGCCGGAGAGGAGCGCTGAGGTTTTGCTGGAGGCTTTCAATTTGGCACGACTTAAATGGAGCTTCCTCCACGATAAGTAACGGGCGGTGTGTAGATCGTCGCCGATTATGGACATCATGCACTGAAATATAGAAAAGAGTAAATAAATAGTAACAATAAATTAAAATAGGGAATAATTTATTAATTATCTTAATTTTTTCTATAAATAAAAAAAAATGCTTTATATCCCCAATCATAACAAAAATCACAAATCTTCATCAATTTTACTTTCGTATCGTAATTTCTTTAAATATTGATATTTTTAATATATCATTACGTCAATTTCTTGGACAGCTAAGACGGCAAATACAATAACAATTGTGTGACTATGCTATTATCTACTTTGTATTCTTTTTTGTATGTTGAATATATATATATATATATATATATATTATATATTAAATAAAAACGATTTGAAAATAATTAATAGATTATCTGTGACTTTTGACTTACGCTACGTAAGTAGTAAAGTCACAGAGCTAAATGTGGAAATAATGTATTAATTATTTTCAAATAATTTTTATATAATATATTTAAATAATTGTGACCAAGTAAATGAATACTGTTTTCTATTTATATATATATTATTTTATATACAATAAATTAACAATATAATTCTAATACTGTTCAAGCAAGCAAGAAAGAAACAAATATACCATAAAATATTGTAAATATATGTAAAACAAATAACTTTGAATAAAGATATTGTAGTAGTAGTAATTCTAATAATATGTTATACGTTGTCCTTAGAAAACAGTTATCGACCATCGGTCTTTCTGCCTTATGTTTAATATTATCCTGTAATAAGTGTTTTTAACTTATTAATATAAAAGAGTATTAGTTTACTTGGTCAGAGTTATTTATAATAATAATAATATTTATTTTCGGAAAATTCACCATTTTACAAAAATGTAAATTAAATAAAATTTAAATAGAAAAGAGTATTTATTCACTTGATCACAGTCATTTAAATATATTAAATAAAAATGATTTTAAAATAACTAATAAATTATTTCCACACTTAATTATATTAATAAATTGGAAATAATTTATTAATTATTTTAAAATCATTTTCATTTAATATATTTAAATAAAATTTGTTTTTAACTGTTGGATAATAAAGTGCTATTATTATTAGATTTAATTTAAATTAATTTTAATTTCATTAAGAAAAGTTATTCTATAATATTTAATACAGAGAACAGAAAAAAAAGCGTTGCGTAATATAAGGCAATTTTCTTTTACTTATTTTATTTTTATTTTAAGAAATTAATTTTAGTTTCATTAAGAAAAATTGTTCTATAATATTTAATGCAGAGAACATAAAAAGAAGCGTTATGTAATATAAGGCCATTTACTTTTACTTATTTAATTTTTTATTTTAAGAAATTAATTTTAGTTTCATTAAGAAAAATTGTTCTATAATATTTAATGCAGAGAACATAAAAAAAGCGTTATATAATATAAGTCCATTTGTTTTTACTTATTTTATTTTTTTATTTTAAGAAGAAAATAAACTGTTTAAATATTGACAATGTTTGTTTAGACAATCGGAATGTTTAACGAGCGGGATTGTTTTCCATAGATAATGTTGATAAATATTAATGCTATTAGCATCTGCATGTTTCTAGGTCAAACAATACCAAGCACATATTTTCGTTACATGCACTCTGTTATTATTTCGTTTTTTATTTTGAATATTCTATTCGGTGATCGTATGTAATTACTAATGATTAAATCGCGAACGTGTGTATTTTACATTTCGGCCAATGTATTATTACAAACAGGATGTCCCCAGTGGATTTGATTACGAAATAGATTACATTTGAAATATCTGGATTGTATTAAAACTTTTTTGTTAATACTTGGTTACTTCCATAATTTAAACCAAAGGTAGAATAAAATACTGGATAATGCATTTTTAATCTTCTTTGTATTGGTTGTGGAGACTTTAATTATTTAAATAAAAATAGTTGTCCTTTCTCCTACTATTTTTTTTTTATGTATTTTTAGATGGAAATAAAATATTAAATAATGCTCAAATCGGATTCAGGTTTGGCTGATCCACACTTATAATAATAATATATATTTATTTATGGTATCTCCTTTTTACAAAACATATGCAACAAAAATCAATATTACTACTAAATATATAAATGTATGTAAATGATAATCAAACTGAAATATAATAATAAATTGACAGTGAATAATACTAATATTTTAAATTGGTCATAACAAAAGTATTAATTCCGTTGATACCTACTTACATAAACGCATCATTTATGACAAACTGATGGTTGATTATTTTTTACAATTAAATTACTATTTATAGCTTCCGTAAATAAATAAATAAAGCAATTTGTTATTAACATGATGATGAAAATAACTGCCTGTAACTTGATGGATTTAAATAAAGTAAATAATTCTGTTGTATCTAAATTACAGAAAACAAATTCTTAAACAGGGCTCCAAGGAGGATCCAAGACATGCTCAAAGATGTGCCACAAGGGTCAATTTTAGGACCAGTTTTGTGCCTAATATATATCTCCCACATTACATGTTGCATGCTTCGACAGTGCTCTATTCAGATGGCACAACTTTGTCAGCAACTGATGCAACCTTTGAACAAGCATCAGCAAAACTTAGTGCCGACAATGGAGTGGTTTATTTGTAGTAAATTGAAATTAAACATATCAAAATCAATTAAAATGACAATAGCCCTTATTATCATTTTAATTTATATTAAGTTTAACGTATACGTTATTTTTTGTCATCACAGTGTAAGCAATTTTTATAATAGGTATATATACATAGAATTAAAAGTTACTTAATAACGTAGATGTTAAACATAACATTTCCTGTACGGGATAGCCCCTAATGTCATTCCTCCACCACATGTAAAATCTGCAAAATTGCTGGGATTGGTCATTGATACAAAACTGACATGAAAATATCATGGAATAGACGTAAAAGGCAAACTTTCAAAAAATATTTATTTTTTTTTGCGAAACTTCAGTTTCAGTTTCAGTTGATATGAACAAGACTGTATTCTATTCTTTTATTTAGTCCCATATATTATATGGCTTAATTGTCTATGGACACTCCTATATATTAAATGATATCTTCATATTGCAGAGGTCTTGGTTATCGTGAAGATTGTCGTAATGCCTATAAATCTCATATTAGATCGAAATAATTGTTTTCATGACTAAGACGACTTGCGTATCAAAGCCTTTCGCTTGTCTAAAGCAAAAACTGGCCAACGATATTACAGTATAAGATTTTTTAATCGCATTAAGAATTATATGTTTAATTAATTTCTCGCTTAACCCGTGGAACATTTTTGAATTAAACTTAAATAAGTGAAACAAAGCAAAGGTTTTAATTTCAATTAAATCATCCTGCATTAAGAATTATTTAATCACCAATGCATTTCATACATTCGGTGAATTTCTCAATAGTGCCGGTGATATCTCTAGTCAAACTTGAAGTTTTATTATAGCTTATTTTATTTATTAATCATCGTCTGTAAATTATTTGGTCTATTGTTTTGGCATCTGTTCATATGCATTATAGATATTTTATTGTCTGTTTTAAGCTATTACATAAACAATCTGTCTACTGTAGAAGGAGTTTTGGGTAAAATATTGTTATGGGTAATATAAGAGAATGGTCGAAGCCATTTAACAATTAATTAATTTTTGTGTGATATACATAATCAATGTTTGTTACCTTATTGTAAACTTATAAGAGAATAATTGTGACTTTATATTTTTTTTCTAATATGTTCAAGAAACCAGAAAGAATGTTAATGACTGCAAGTCCCCAAAATAAATTGGTTTATTACTTTTACCCTATTTAATGGTGACGGGAGGATGTTTGTATTTAGGAATGATATTAGGGTTACGGAAAATGAAGAATTTTATAAGAAGGGGTTGGTTGTAAAGATTATTAGAAAATTGTATGCTTAAGTTTAATATACACTGGGATTTGAGTGGATGAATAATTTCGTTTTACAATAAACGCAGCATTATTTACTTTAGATGTTTGTTGTATTTCTTTTCCACAAATTTTATTTAATTTGCAGAAAGACACAATATATATTCATAATCCATATTAAGACAAACAACGAAAGTGGGCGATTAAAATTACAGAGTTACTACACAACATAAGTAAGATACAAATTATAAATTTATATACTACTGGGTTCGAACCATTACAAATGTAAAGTAAATATATGTTATAAATTTATCTTGTAGCGAAGGTTTAATAATGATAACTTTTTATCAATCATAAAAATCTTTTTTTTAAATTAAATGTTACACTTACTTTGTGATGAGATCTTAAACAAAGTTTAGCAGAATTGGAACAATTGTTATCAAATGGGCTAAATATGGTCGATCTTGTACTCCATGAGGTCATAGGATACGGATTTTCTGAAAATAAATAAAAATACGTATTATCATTACTAGTTTTTGATTGTTGATGTAATTATTTTTATTTATCATTTATAATTTATCCTTATCCTCTTTTTAAAATAAAAAAAATAATCTTGAATTTTTAAATAAAATGGCAACTTCATTAAAAAATATATAATAATAATAATCTATATTTGTAATTTCATAAAAATACAATACGTATATGAAGCATTAATAATAAAACAAGAGTGCTTTGTTTTATTTCTTTTCCACAAGAGTGCAACTCTAAGTAACTACAAACTGTAAGGCGAGATTCAGTTTAGCATAAAGGATAATGCATTATCCTTTATTATCCTTTATGCATTATCCTTTATTATCCTTTATGCATTATCCTTTATTATCCTTTATGCATAAAGGTTAATGCGTTACCCTTTATGCTAAACTGAATCTCGCCTTACAGTTGGTAGTTACTTAGAGTTGCACTCTTGTGGAAAAGAAATAAAACAAAGATGTAAAGTAAATAATGCTGTGTTTATTTTAAAACGAAATTATTAACCCACTCAAATCCCACAAGTATCCCAGCGTATATTAAACTTAAGCATAACATTTTCTAATAAACTTTACAACCAACCCCTTCTTACAAAATTCTTCATTTCAAAACCTTTCAATAGCTAAAATTAATAAACCAATATATTTTGGGGACTTGCAATCATTAGCATTCTTTCTGCTTTCTTGAAGAGATTAGAAAATAAATATAAGTGAACATATACAGAGAGCTCTTTTTATCAGTATACATTTCCCCTATGTATACCTGCGAAATACGCGAGTCAAATGCATTAATGTATGTGTGTTTAGTTGCCTATAACACGCAACTGAACACACATATGCCAAATAGTCAACTAATCATACACACATTAATGGGTTCAATGCGTTTGACTCGCGTTTTTTGTAGGTATACACTTCCCCAAATGTATACTGATAAAAAATTCTCTTGAGATTTCTCTTAATGCAGTTACTGGTTACATAAAAGATATAGAGTGGAGGGTTTTATGGCATTATTTTTTTTGTAGATGGTTTTTATATTTTTTATTTTATTTCTTTCATCATCTATATAGAACAAACAGAATAAAATTAGAGTGGTTACAATAAATAAAATAATACATTTAACATACTATTTTGCATTAAGTGCATTTATGAGTGATGATTTGAATGAATGAATGGTTTTGAAGGGATGTTGGGATTTCTTTTAATGCAGTTACGGGTTACATAAAAGATATAGAGTGGAGGGTTTTACGGCATTATTTTTTTTGTAGATGTTTTTTATATTTTTTATTTTATTTCTTTCATCTATATAGATGAAAAACATCTACAAAAAAAATAATGCCGTAAAACCCTCCACTCTATATCTTTTATGTAACCATCATCTATATAGATGAAAGAAATAAAATAAAAAATATAAAAAACATCTACAAAAAAAAATAATGCCGTAAAACCCTCCACTCTATATCTTTTATGTAACCCGTAACTGCATTAAGAGAAATCCCAACATCTTTCATCATCTATATAGATGAAAGAAATAAAATAAAAAATATAAAAAACATCTACAAAAAAAATAATGCCGTAAAACCCTCCACTCTATATCTTTTATGTAACCCGTAACTGCATTAAGAGAAATCCCAACATCCCTTCAAAACCATTCATTCATTCAAATCATCACTCATAAATGCACTTAATGCAAAATAGTATGTTAAATGTATTATTTTATTTATTGTAACCACTCTAATTTTATTCTGTTTGTTACTGTATGAAATGGCGTAAAGTAAATAAATGACTGACATACGCGATAAAAGACAAGGACTGCCGGCTAAAAGACCAATGGTTGATAGTCATTTTATTTAAAACTTTATGTAATTGTAAATGTCAATAAAGATGATTATGCATGTAAGAAAAATAAAGAAACAAAAATCAAGCATATCATAAAAAATATGTTTTTGTTTGCTACAACTTCTGATTTACGTATTATGTTTGGGTCAAGTTATTTTCCATTTTCAGATTATGTAAGAGATAACGGAGATTGAATCTAAAAATAGGATATAGTATTGACAGTAAAATATCGATTATTTCTTTTTAATTGTTTTTTTTTTCTATTATTATGTAAAATATATCGATTTTTGACAAAATAACAACATAAATTGTTGTGTGTTACAGGCGTGTCTCCTTAAAAAAATATTTATTTGTATACAAAAGCAAACTTTTAAAAAATATCCATTGGAAATTATGCTTTTCGAAAGAATATATATACAATCATTATTGTGGAATTTACATATACATATATCATACAATACATTTTTATATGAACTTATAAATTATTATCGACCTTAGGTCTTTCAGCTATCGAAAGAATATATTTTCAAGGTTTTGTTGCTATTGCACATTATACCATAGATCAGTATTTTAAAAACTATGAGTCACTACCCACTGGTAGAAATAACACTTATAAAAAATATTTTTCTAAATAAAAAAAGATATAACTTAATAAAAACACTTTTAACTTTGTTTGCACAACTATTTTTTATTATTTAGTGACTATAGTTTCGATAATGACACGCTAATGTTGTCGAAACTATAGTCACTAAACAATAAAAAATAGTTGTGCAAACAAAGTTAAAAATGTTTTATTAAGTTATAATAAACCATATACAACCAAGTGGAAGCCTTAACAATTAACAAGTTAAAAAAGATATTCACACCTTTTCTGTTATTTAAGTTGCAATAAAATTAAACAAGGAAAATTACCGGCAATGTTCAATAAAGTGATATCATTCAATTTTTCAACTGCTAAAACCGTTGCAATGCATAGAGTAGTACTGGCATGTAACAAGCAATTATCTATTATGTAAGGATGTTTGTCTAAAACTTACAGTATTTTTTACTGTTGGAAAAAGGAAATAATTAAATTCTATTGACCATTGCCAGTATTTTTCTTTGTTTAATTCAATTGTATTTTTTATTTCAATTAAAACAAAACAAATGAAGTAGTTCCACGACTCGCCACTAGGGAATGTTTTGTTAGATGGGTCGGAGAACTTTAGGAACCACTGCCATAGAGGAAATAATATATACTTCCTCCTCTATGATTATACTTATTGAAACGTATATTTTTAAAGATTTTGTTGCTATTGTATACTAAGAAATAGTTTTTATGGAAACAGGCCTTTAACAGTTCTAATTTATTCAAATTTATAATATGTGAATTTGTTTTTTAACATTTTATGTATTATTGCTATTAATAATCGACTTATCATTATATAAACATTAGTAATGTTTAGCTGGATGTTAATAGAACTAATTTTAATTAGTGTTGGGCAAAATCGAATATTATTAGTAATCGAGTATTACTAAATGTGTCATTTTAAGTATTTAAAACGAAAAAGTAACTTCAAATTTATGTTTATTAATAAATGGGAAATTATTTTTGATATTTTTATAATAAGAAACATTCATAAAATTATAATATACTTAATTTAGAAATAATAAAAGATCGACTTTGCCCATCACTAATTTTAATCAAAATATTTCAAAAATATTACTGTTTTCTAGTCACATATTTTTTATATCAAAGGCCTCGTGAGTGTTAATGAAGCACAGTACAATATTTTTTTACTTAAATTTTCTACTTGAAATTAATCAATGAACAACTTTACCTGAAGATTATCACACCTTTTCTGGCCACACTGTATTTACAACTTTATTCAAATAAATGCATAAAATATTAAAACAACAACAATAAATAAACAACTTACTGTTAAAAAAGTGGCTGTGTGGCACGCGATCTCTGGCAAAATTGACGTGAGATTGAGCAAGAATTAAAACGCGAAGAAGCGTAAGATTCTTAAAGTAGTAAGAAAAGTAAAGTGGAAGAGGATGACTTCTATTCGAAGCAAAACAGCTAAGACAAACAGATAATAGTAAGAGTCCATACGTTTACAGTCAACGGTAAAGAATTTTATAGATACAATTTGGAAACAGAAGTCGGTAGAAACAAAATACTCTACTAAACAATTAAAGGTGCTCATGGAAAAAAAAGATAAGAGGAAAAAAGAAGAAACGCTTAATTTTGAGAAAAGCAACTTTAAGGTTGATTTGGTTTTATATTAAATTTAGTAACAATTTAGTTAACTGATTAATAAAATCCGAAATCAATCAAGACGATTATTTTCTTAGTAATAGAATTGATAAATGAAGGATAAATGAGCCATTGAGTGAGTACATTTTATTGCAAAAATAAACTTACAAAATTGTAATCAACAAAACGGAATTTAATTTAGATAAGCTTATAGTGGTTTCTGTAATTACATTATGTACTTATTCTATTTACTACAAGTAATTTAAATGTCTAATTCATTCTTAAGCAATAATTGATTCGGCGAAAATAAGGTTGGCAATGCAAGTTAATTTACCTACTTATATTTTCACCGAATCAATTATTATTTAATAACAATTAATTTATTACCTAACGGGAAACTGAAGTTACAGGATAATACAAAATAATAAGAAGAGTAAGTTCGCCTTTCTTTTAGTGGATGAACAGCAATTTCCGATGATGCAGTGCTGTAAAAAGGGTATTCGCCGCTCTTAAGTCAATCAACTTCTTTTAGTTGATGAACAGCAATTTCACTGCATGCTGCGAAAAGAGTATTCGCCGCTCCTAAGTCAATCAACACTGAGCGTAATTATTATGGTTTCATGAAGAAAAATAACAGTATTTTGAATACTTACTCATTTTAAATAAAATACACTTATGCTTAAACCGAAAACTGTAAAAAGTACAGCTGTATGAATTCTTTGCACGTGTACACAGAATAATCATTTTACTAATAATGAGAGTCTTGATAGCTTTTCCTTATATATTTTAGAATTTAGTAATTAAGAAGCGATTTCAAAAATCGCAAATTCGCCATTAAATTGATATTTAAAATGGTAATTATGCACTTTGTAAACTTTTACTTACTCAGGTAGAAATTTTATCTTGTTAAATTGTTATTTCTGAAATAACTCGATTCAAATATAATTACATATTGTTGCAAACAGTAAAAAATGAATATTTTATTTAGGTTATAGCCGACTATGATGTCCATATAAAAAAATATAACTTTATGTTATTTCTCAAAAACAGTAATATGTAGACAAAATCTGAATATAGCATTGGATTTTGCTTAAAAAAGTGCCTGTTTTTACAGAAATAAATTATTTTGATAAATAAAGAAGTTACAGAGGTTTTTAAAAATGAAAGAAAATCGAGAAATAACCTGTATCTCGGCAACCATTTAAGATTTTGCAATGCAGTTTTTACCAATAAACGTTTCTCAAAAATCGATCTCATAACACCCTAGTCGGTTTTTCTCTATCTAGTCTGGAAATAGGTTTTCTCTGTTAAATCATTCAAATTCTCACCTCTACGAATCTACGAAAAACGTTACAGTAAGTTTTATTATTTGTTTTGTATTTTTTGTTATTGTATACATCTGTTAATAAAGATTATTATTATTATATATTAATAATATTATAATTTTCTTCTAATAAAAGACCCCCTGTTTGACATCTCACTAAAAAGAAATTATTAATGCAAATGTATTTTTAAAGTTTTTATTACGTTTTAATATCCAAAGTTATTGAAAGGTTGTTTAAGTTTGTTTTCCAGTATTTATAAAACTAAAAATAGGCTTCAATCTGTTTCGAATAAATTTTAATAAATTATGAAAAACAATCATTACATTACTTCTGCTAAAACATGCAATAGAGTTTCCACACAAACAAATTACATGAATATATTTAAATATAACTTACTCATAATGAATGTCGATTGCTTTCTATTAATTAAAAAAATGTAGTTCACTCCGATTTGATTTTTCTTTAATATTCGTATAACCCACAGATTGGTAATTGCAAATGAAGAAATGAATTTACGTTGCCGTCAACACGTACCGCCACTTCAATCGACTTCAATTGAATCAATTAAGAACAAGAGGGAAACGCATACATACAAATCATTTAATGAAAACTATGGTTTAAATGATTTATTGTTACCTTATTAAATATGTATCGTGCTTTGAAATTTAGGATAATAATTTCAATAAAAGCGGAACAGATGTAAAGTATATATTTGATTTTATAATTTTTATTACTTATTTCGTATATTTTTCTAAATACATCTGTTAAGAAATATTATATATTGTAAATCTTTAATTCTGAGTATTACATTATATGATTTTATAATACATATAAATACAATCATTTATATATACAGAGAGGTTTTTTTATTAGTATACATTAGGGGAAGTGTGTACCTGCAAAAAAAACGCAAGTTAAACACATTGAACCGATTAATGTGTGTATGTTTAGTTGCCTATTTGGTATATGTGTTTTCAGTTGCGTGTTATAGGCAACTAAACACACATACACTAACGCATTTGACTCGCGTATTTTGCAGGTATACATAGAGGAAATGTATACTGATAAAAAAAGCTCTCTGTATATATATTCAATGACCCCATTCTACCCACATGGGTGTAGGGTAATACAATCATTTAATAGACCCAAATTGTTGACGATGCCACTTGAAATTACGCAAAAGGTGGCGCTTGCGTCGTCTTTAATTTATTATAATAATACGTTTATTCAATGTAGAAGTGGTACATGGGGTCTACAATAACTTATACATATATACAATTATTTTATACTCTACTAATTGAAACGTAAATTGGTAAAAAAAATTACAAATTGTTAAAACTCAAAAAATGGCAAGCGACCAGAAAATATTATTATATATAATTTTAATAATTAAAATATTACCTTTTAGAGAACTAACTATAAAACGGATTTGATTTTTACAAATAGGTCTCAAATAAATAATTACTGAAAGAAAATAGAAAATCTCTTGATTGTTTGCACAAATAAAAGAACGAGCAGAAAGACCTCTGGTCGATAGCCATTTAACAATTAATTAATTTTTGTGTGATATACATAACCAATGTTTGTTACCTTATTGTAAACTTAATTGTTAATAAAGATTGTTATATATAAAAGAATGTGAAACAATAAGAACCTCATTTTCTTTCCAGTAACTTTACATAAGACAGAACTGATCGTTTATTCTATAATAATGATAAAATCATGCTTACGTTTTAGTGATAGTTGCAAATTATAGTTGCTCAAACTTTTATTCATCATGCTACTTTTAATTTATTTATACTCGAACAAAAAAATCTTATTGAATTTTAAATTAAATCTTATTAATTACATAAAAATTATTTGAAAATAATTAATAAATTATTTCCACATTTATTAATTATTTTCAAATCATTTTTATTTAATTTCTTTAGATAACTGTGAGCAAGTGAATAAATTCTCTTTTCTATTTATATTAATTACAATATTAATTAATTGGTTTTAATTTACTGCACAATAAATATATCCACTATTAATGTAAATTTGTAAGTATTCACTTTCTCTTATAGATACAGTAAAAATATTATTTATGTTTTTTTTTATAAGAAACATAGCGTTAAGCCACAATTTATTAAAAATTGAACACTTCACCAATAAATGATCCGCAATAAGTTGGCATAAATAGAAACCAAGCCAATTCACTGTCGAAGAGTTTGGTCGTAAATATATTCTAAGAAGATTATTTTAAAGACAAAAGTAACCATTTACACCATGGTTTTTAAATAAATAAAATAACTGGTTACAAATTATTTTACTGATGTTGCCATGTAACAACTAAATTTAACTGAAAATGTAAATTTAATTAAAGACTTAAATCGTTGAGTAAATAATATATTCTCTCCTCTGTGCTTAAATGTTAATAATGGAAAGATTTAAATGTGCTAAAACAATATCTGTTAAAATTTAAATAATCATTAACATCCTCTAAAAATAAAAAATAAAGAGATGAAAATTGTTTTCACATTTTCTGTATAAATTTACTTTCACACTTTGTTATCATTCCCAAATAAATCTACATTAACGAAAATAAACACTAATTACAAATTCATTGACGTCACTAAATTGCTTTCACAATTAGTAATAATTAAAATTTGTAAAAACAAAATATTTACTCGTTTGTCATAATTTCCGTCTCGTTTATCCCACATGTCATCCTCCTTCACGAGAGTAAACACTTTATTTTGCACTTTTGTTACCACAACAGAAACTAGTCTTTTTATTTCCCGATTTTTACGGAACTTTGTATTCACGTGAGTGTGCACTGATACAAGCCGCAACACTTGTAATGATCATTGCGAAAAAAAGTGAGTAATGCGCGTAGACGTGCACGAAACCGCAGGAAAAATTCGAGGGCCAGCTGGCATGCTCGGCTTTAGAGAAAGCGTCTTGACAATTCAACGATTCATTGCCGTTTTTACTGCTCTAATTGATCTAGCCTTTGCGACTGCACTCATTATTTATTAATTAGTAGATTAATGCAGGCAATGTGTACGATAGCGATCGTTCTTTCAACAATGCGTTTAAAAATTAGTGCGTTGCTGCAGACAGAGATAATCGTATTTAGGTTGATGTTGATATATTTTATCGCCAATTCCATAGTATTTGGTAAATCAAGGATGTTACTTATGGTTAATATGAATATCTACTCCTTTCACTTACTTAACACAAAATTAATACACTATTTGTAAATAAAACAATATATTTTTTTAAAGTTTCACAAAATTTATTGTAGAGACACTGCTACAATTGTTTCGCCAACACAGATTTATTCCATATTAGCGAGACAGGGTTAACACTAGAATTAAAACAAGTGTTTCGAAAGTCGAAAGGATTTTCTTAGGTTGAACTCATGAGAGAAAATTCCACCCCTACTCTGCCTTCAGACTTGGAACCATCCGTAAAGAGCCAGACATCATTTCCTTGGACAATCTTACCCTCTACCCATTCCGTCTTGTCCGGAACGGAGATGGAGAACTTATTAACTAGTTCTGGGATACAGCTATGGCGGGATATCGACAAGCTCATTCAGGATCCCAAGGCATGAGGGAATCGGGGGCAATGAAATGGCAGATGCCCTTGCTAAAAAAAGGGGCTGAGCTAGTTCCAATAGACTCTGAACCCATCTGTCCCATTTCCAAACAATTCCTAAAAGCCAAAATAAGGGACATCGAGGCTAGATGAAGAACGCTACTAGAGGGAGTATAGAGGAGCTAGGACAGCAAAAATCCTCACAGGATGGTCATCATGTGCGCCGCTACATTAGGGCAAGGAAGGGCAGCCCCGAATGACGAATGGTACCGGTCACCCATTCTAATACAGACCTGAGTCCCGGACGTTTTAAATAAACGCTTGAAATAAAAATTCTGCACTACGTACCTTTCTGCGATCTACTAAGGATACAAAAATATGTTGGTTCATTAGATCTGCGTAATTGTAATCGTGCCAGGGATAATTACCAATGCTTTTGGACGTCAGAAACATAATAATACGTTGATGGACCATCTCAACGATCAAGAAAAGATTAATATAATACGGGTACCTGATTGGAGGCTACGTACATGTGCACAGTAAAGAGTATTTATTACATACATGTTGCCCCGTCGCGAATCCTGGCATTTTGAATGATGAAGAAGCGTTAGTATTGACATAATCGAAAAAAATAAGCTATAAGTCAAACAGTACTTGTTGGACTCACGGGAATGATTATCAAGAATGGACGCGGGGGTAGCGCGTTCCCTTCAACAGAACTAAGAAATTAAGAGAAATGAAAGCATTTTTATTAGAACTGAGAACATTCTCCACAATCAGCCCATAGAAAATTTAGAAAATAACAAATAATAATAAAGTAATTCTTGATCTTTAATGATATCCGATCTGCCAATTGAAGATACTTAAAATAAGTTTATTAATATCACACCATCTTCAGAATAATAGATATTACAGGTCGCAGTTCACATGAGGCTAACTTACGTCTCACTAGCCCCGTATAACCTATCACACCATCTGACAATGACGTCAATACCACGATGAAGTGCCGTAATATGATTGACGCAGTTAATATCAGCAGATATCTTCACATCATCAGCGCACACCAGAACATAACACCCACATAGCACAAACACGTTATTAAATACATTGAATATCCGTTTTCGAATATTGGAATATCCGCAGATATCCATTGAACGTCCAATGGAGTTGTAATGTATATTTTGATTTTTTTCAAATTTACGGAATAAATATTCTATAAATATCGATAGGATATAGTAAAATAAATATCCATATTTAATTCATTAAATGATATCCATTATCCATTATACTTTGATGAATATTCATTAGAGAAAATACATTGAATATCCATTGTATGTTGCCGAAAATTTGGGATATATGGATATTTTGTGCTATGTGGGCAAGGTCATTAAAATAGATATTGAATAGGAATCGACCAACGTTTTACTGCGGCACAATAAGGCCTTCCCAAAGATTAGACTTCTTAAGCTATATAATATAATTAGGCAAAGATGGCGCTTGAGTCGTCTTTAATTTATTATTCTTAAGCTAGGCTAAACCAAACCAAACAAAGAAAGCTATACCTAAGATTTATTATCAGAGATGACAGCATTAATCAAGGAAGCAAAATTAAAGTGAGTCATCTGAAATAGTCGGCATACACATGAAATTTTTCAACACAATCTACATATTGTATACCATATGATCGAAAACTATTCTCCTCTAGAGTGCATTGAATTTTTTTATTTAAAAAAAAGTTGTTGGCTATAAATGTAACAACACACTATAGGATATGTTATTGTAACGAAAGTGAAAGAAGAAACTGGAAAGATCACTCTGGAATATTCCACAGAGCACGCGAAAGTAAACGCGGCGTCATCGAATGTTTCGGAAAGTTCGTGAAACATACACGCTATATAAGTGCGCGCTGCATGTAATCAGGCTATAACGAATGTCCGAGTGCTCAACATCTCGTTATAAATAAATAGTGAGAGTGTGATGTTAATAAATGTGTTAAGTGTACTCTAAATAAATAAATAGACAGTATTTTATTTATTTCCGAGTCTGATTAAACCCAATTTCGTAACATTATTCCTGAAGAATAAAGTTTGATAAATAATGAGATATGTGCTGTTTTATTTGTTTTTATCCATTGGTGCCAACAAAATTTAAAATAAAGACAAAAATCAAAGTACTTTAGAGGAGAAAAATTCTCGATCATATATACAATTCTTATATGCAATAACAAAAAGATCTAAATCATTTTAGCTATCGATGTGAGAATTCTATTTTTTTTCCAAAATACGAATTCATATTTGTTACAATAAGGACCATGACAATCCAACACCTTTTGCTAACGGATACTATTTTCAATACTAAAATTGTACGAATAAGTAGATATTCATTTAAAAACTGACAGAATAGGCAGTTTTTCAGTTTTTTAACACTTATTGTTATCTCAAGAAAATAAAATAGAAATTACTTGATAAAAAAATGGGATAATAAAAAAGTAAACAATCAGACACATTGCAAACCCATTATTCCTGAAAAGAAACCCTAATATTCCTTCTAAATTCTTATATCCACAATCCACTATACATTAATTGATCTCATTTCAACGACTGACAGACTAACGACATAAGACGGAGACTGCTGGCTGAAAGACCTACGGTTGATAGCCATTTTAACATAAATTAACCATAAATTTATTACATTGTACCATATATTAAATTAAAGTCACAATAAAGATGTTTTGTTGTTGTAAAATTTTAACAAGGGATACATTCTCACATCATTTTTATTACTGCATTTTTTTACTGCAAAAGTTGTGTGAAGTCTGAAGCTATATTGTAAAAATAATATATTGATGTCGATTAACTAAATAAAACTATATGTACAAAGTGCTATATCGACACATTTAAAAAATATATCAACCAAATATATTTGTATTATAATAATTGGAAAAACAACACAAGCGCCATCTATTGCCTAATTTCAAGAGGCTTGAAAGCCATGTAATTTTGTCGATAATTTAAAGTTATTCATTTTAATCTGTGTTTTTATTAATTTTATTTGTAGATTTTTAATAATCTATTGATGATTTTTTTTAATTCTCTTGAAACTGGTCTGATAACACGAAGAAAAGTTATTCATTTTAATCTATGTTTTTATTAATCTTATTAGTAGATTTTTAATAATCTATTGATTTTTTAATTCTCCTGAAACTGGGCTGATAACCCGAAGAAAAGTTATTCATTTTAATCTATGTTTTTATTAATATTATCAGTAGATTTTAAATAATCTATTGATTTTTTTTTTGATTCTCCTGAAACTGGACTGATAACCCGAAAAAAAGTTATTCTATTTAATCTGTGTTTTATTTATTTTATTGGTAGATTTTGAATAATCTATTCACATTGATTATCATTTTTAAAAAAAGTTTTTATCCAAAATAATGTAATAATAATCTCAGTGAAATAAAGCCCAGATATTTTTTTAAAAATAATATTTAATTAAAATAATTCCAAATTAATTATATTTCCAACCTTTTATTTTTTCAAACTACACTCCAAACAAGCTGCCAACAATACCACAACACAAAATACACGAAGGTCTATCGCATCTATAAATATCCATTCGATGAATTCACATTTCACAATTATGCTGCCACTTATTTCCCAGCAGCTTATCAATTTTCAGGTTAAGTGCGACCGAGATAAGATTAAGCATTAATTGGAAGCTACAAGCTGATTTTCGTCAATGAAAAACTAGACAATAAAACTCACTATTCATACATGATGCGATGATTGCACACTGAATGTTTTTTTGTATTTGTAAATAAATAGGGAGATAGAAAACGCCCACGTGCACGAGAACCGAGCTTGTTTCAATGCCAAGAAATATATATGCTTTACAAGAAAAGCGAAATTGTTGTGTGTTTTATTCCGGTTATAGCTTGTGTCGTGCTTGTGCCGTTTTAATTATAGACATTTTTAATAAAAATAATGTTTATTTTTATAAATGACGAATTATTTCTTTTAATTTAATAAATTACATGGTTTACTTCTTTAATTATTTATGTAAACTGTTAACAGTGCAAAATGATCACATAGAAACTTTGCAGTGCCTACTAAAAGATACATTGGAAAAGATACACGGAATAGGGTCAACACTTATACATATAATAATTCACAAATTAAACACGTTTTAACTTTATTTGTATAACAGAGACTTTATTTAGTGACTAGTACAAATAAAGTTAAAACGTGTTTAATTTGTGAATTATTTATGTTCATTCTAAGTGGTTTGCTAGTCTCATTGAAAACATTTATTAAGCCAATTAATAATAAAAAATAATAATTAATTTTAATATCACAAAATTAAAAAGAATTTTTGTGTAATTCATTTCTCGCAATTTAAATCAATTTATGTAAACTGTTTACTTCACTAAAATGAATAAATGTTATTTTTTAATTAAATTCACTACCTATTGACAAACGTAATACAACACCTACATAAAATATTACAATACATCCTGTAAGACTTTGCTATCGACCAGTGGCCTTTCCGCCTGTAAATCACTAATAATCTATATATTAATTATTAATTAAATATATAATAACGAGAATTTATTTAGCACTTTTGCTAAATATAAAAAATCTTATACAAAATTAATAACAAATATATTTTAACAAAACCAATAGATTTATTCACTTGACTAACATAAATAGTTTACATAAACAATAGTATTAAAGTTTATTTAATTATATTATCATCTAGAAATAAATTACAAACAAAAAAAAATGGTAATTTTGTGAAATTAGAATTAGCAATTAATTACTCAATATCGAATAACAATTTCTAATAAATATACATTCCTTTTTCGACGTTTATTTTTTTAATTTTCTTTATAAATAATACAAAAATGAAGGCATTTTTATTAAAATTGTGAACATTCTCCACAGCCTGTAGAAAATTTAGAAAATAACAAATAATAATAAAGTTTATTTTATCATATTAACATCTAAAAGTGATTTATACACAAAATTTTAGTAGTTGAAATTAGAGTTAGAAATTATTTGTTCAATATCAAACAACAATTTTGTAATAAATATACATTCCTTCCTCGTGTTTTTTATTTTCTTTATAAAGGAACGCATTTTTATTAAAACTGAGAACATTTTCCACAATCAGCCCATTGAATATTTAGAAAATATCAAATAAATTTACAATTTTTATTATTGTGTTTATGTCATTGAAAGTTAGTATACCAAAGATGAGTTTATACATTTAAGTTTCTCACCAGTATAGACTTATTTCATTACAAAACTATTATTAGTAAATTACTAATATACCAAATTTTCATTTTGTTCAATTGTATTAGTATTTATTGCTCAGATAATTGAAATTATTGATAACTAAAACGTCTGAATTATTTGTTATTTTACAATTATTATAAAAAATTAAAATGAACAGGCTTCAAGCAAGCAAGAAAGAAACAAATATACCATAATATATTGTAAATGTATGTAAAACAAATAACTCTGAATAAAGATATTGTAGTAGTAAAATAAATTATAATTATAATAAATTAAAATAAGTAAAGTCTTTTAAATTATATATACACACACATATTTATTCAGACTATACAAATAATACAAAACAATATATCATAAGTAATTGTAATACATGTATATTACTAGGCTATATTTATGGCCTTTTAACTTAGACTTATTTATATTTGAATTTATTGATAAGTGAGCAAACTTATTTCAAATTTATAATATTTTAAATTGTAAAAACAAATTTATTAATTCAGTGTTTAAAAATTAAGTTTAATTAATCATTAAATATTTGTATTTATTGTTAATTAAATTAATTTTTATTAATAGCTCCTACAAATAAAGACATTTTAATTTATTCAGAGCTATTCCGTACAGAAAATTTAAATTTAACGTGTATGTTATTAATATTCTCAAATTCTATGTATATACATCTATTACAAAAGCTGCTTAAACTGTGATGATAAAAATAACGTACACTTTAAACTTAACATTTTCCTTACAGAATAGCCCCGATTGTATATATTTAAGTTAAATTTTAAAAGAAAGAAATATTATAGATGAAACATATAATAAAAAAAGTTGTTTTAATTACAAATTATACATTTTAGTTTCAGATTCTAATTGGTATAGTACAATGGAATTGTGTATTTTATATTTATTTAACTAATAACTGTCTTTTTACAATGTTTATTTTCTCGTACGCCACTGGATCGATATTATTTGGGAATTTTGACTTTACAATATTGGTTATTCTGCAAAGTAAATTTGGTTGCCTACTTACTACGTTAACCATAGATAAAATATTTTCTAGATTAAAATATAATTTAGTGAATAAAATTAAACTAAAAAGCACATTCTAAAACAAAACGTTTACTATCAATTTTTCTTGGTTTTTATAAGTTTTTTTACAAATGATTAATGGGATTTTTTGATTTATTTAAATTAATGTATGCGGTTCTTGGAACTGTCATTTCAATCACGTTCCTAAATCACAGTTACGAGTTAAAGTATTATTCTTATAAATTATTATTTGTGTAATAATTAAAACGTATTAGAATATATTTTCGGGGCTATTCAGTAAGAGACATGTTAAGTTTAACATGCACGTTATTTATATCATCACAGTCTAAGTAGATTTTTTAATAGATATTATTCATAGATTGTGATTTTATTTAAAATAACGTACACGTTAAACTTAACATTTTCCGTACGAAATTGACACGTTTATTTAAAATTATTAGAGGCAGTTATAAAATAAAGGTAATATTCTGAATATAAATAACAATTTTTAAATATTAAATTTTGCTTTCGCTATACAGAACTTTCTAAGCAAAAACACATTCTTTATTCGCAACATAACCTAGAATACAATAATTTGACATTTATTTGTCGCCGATCGACCACATTTTACATCAAAATCGATTTAATTAAAATGGAAAACAATTCAAAAGAAAACAAGCCCACCGAGGATAATAAGCCCAAGAGTAATCTAACGGAAGTACAACAACGTATTAAAAATGCCATAGAGACTAATAATTTGGAGGAATTCAATGAGATTCTTAAAGAACACCCGAAGGAGGATGTTAACTTTGTGGACGATGATAAGATGACACCATTGCAACAGGCGTCTTATAGGGGTAACACAGAGATGGTGAAAATATTGTTAAAGCAGGTATGTTGTTAAAAATTATAGAACACTATTTGTAAATAAAATAAAAGTTTTTTAAGTTTCACAAAATATATTATTTCACCAACACAGTGGCATCATCAGAGGGAGGATTAATGAAAAATAAACTGTTGTTTTATTTACAAATAGCAGAGTGATTCCAAATAACGGTAGATAAAGAAAGAACTTCGATTCTCTGTCGCAATAGCTTATCGTTCAAAATCCCATAGCTAATTATTTTATATCAACCGTTGATTAAAAATATTAGTAGATCTGCCACATCCATCAATCCTCATCTAAAATGGGTTAATGGTGTAACGCCCACGAGAAAGTTTGCAAAAGAGCTAGTTTTAAAAAATTATTAACAAATATAATAAATTAAAATTTAAAAAACCTTGAGCACACATTTTAATAATGTATCATCAACATGAAAATAAAGTTTAATGTTGTTACAGCATTGGTAAGATGTTATTTGTTTGTTTTTTAGACATTACAATTTCGGAGTCCACTGCCACTGGGCGTTAATGGGTTAATAAATTCTCAATTAGTTTCAGGTTTTAGCACCCTTTAAATAGAAGTCTTGTAAAACCCCTGTTGTATTTATTTATTTTATTTTTTGCTAATTTTATAATCAATTTTAAAAGTGCGTGCCTGATGTGTTAATACTTTCGTATTTGTTATAGGGTGCTGATGTAAATAAATGCGAGCACGAACACGATTATACAACATTGCACTTCGGCGCCCTGTCTGGTAATGTGGATGTTTGCCAGCTTTTACTATCAGCCGGTGTAAAAACGCACACTTTAAACTCAATCAACCGTACCGCTGCTCAATTGGCCTCATTCGTCGGATACCACAACATTGTCAGCACCATAAACAACTTCATCCCGAAATCTGACGTAGAATACTACACGAAAATTCAAGGAACACAAACGAAACCTAATTTAAAGCCAGAAATTAGTGAGAGCTTTTATAAATTCTCCTTACTTTATAATTTGCACCCAGTTAAAATCGCCATGCTTTTACAGTCGTATCCCGATTTATTGGAAAACATCGATGACGTTAAGAAAGTATTTGAATTGATGTCCGAGAAAGAGATGAAGAGGAAGGACACAAACGAGGTTTTATCTTTTAAATTTTATTACATCTCCTATGTCCTCGGGGAGATTGCCAAATTGATTAAAGCAAGGAAGGAAGCGAATTCGAGTGAAGAAAAGACGTTCGTCGAAGTGTTTTCTAAGAAAATCCTCAAAGCGAACAAAGAAGGTAACTTGGATTTCTTGGATGCTTTCATGAGGGAAAGTGTCCGGGAGTTTCCTTACATCGACAGCACCTTGTTTAGGCAAATGGTCGCCTCGCTGGCAGGTGAAAACGCGCCTTCGGCTTTAAGCATAGTTTCTGCAGCAGTTAATGGGCAAAGGGCGTTTGCCGATGATACAATTAAGTGTGAGACCTGTGGGGAGGAAAAGCCGACTAAGAAATGTGCGAAGTGCAAAAATGTGTCGTATTGCGATAGGGAGTGTCAGAGGCTGCACTGGTTTATGCATAAGAAAAGCTGTGCGAGGCTGGCGCAGAATGATTCGGTTAAGGCCATTGATTCGAAAGAGATTAGTGCGGATCTTCAGGGAATTTTAGCTGGGAATTAAATAATTTTTTTAAAACAAATGCTACATAAATCATACATAACTTTATGAATAAAATTATTTTAGTTAAAAATTCACAAATTATTTCTGTTTATATACAATGTTTTATTTTTAATATAGTTAATGCTGAACATAAAAGACTTATTCATAAAAAAAAATTTGATTATAATAAATATTTCTTAATGATTGAATCATTTTAGAAGTTATAGATTCGATTCATTTCTCATTTAATGCTTGGTTCAAAAATACAGATTAAAACATTTGGTGTATTTTACTTAATACGTTTAAGAAGAAATAAACATATTAAGTAAAATACACTAAGTGTTTTATTCTGAATTTTATTAGTTATTCAGGGCTAACATCTGTAAATGATATATTAAAATCTGTAAATGAAATACTAAATTTAACATATACGTTTTATTACTTATTATCACAGTTTAAGCATATTATACTTAGATTGTGAGGATATTTATAAGATTTATATTAAAAAATAACATTTCTTCATGCGGATTAGCCCTGGTTACTAAAAAAATAAATATATTTGTCATGATTATTATTTATTTGTTTAATCTTCTATTACATGAAATGAACCTTTTCTGAAATGGTTTTATCAATTCTGATTTTTTTTATAAGTTTTTTTAATTCTGTAAGCATTTTTTTTTTATGATCAAGAAATTGAATAATGGGTTATTCTCATCTAATGAAATAACTCTTTGCATTGTTGATGTTGGATGGATGTTTATGTCGTGTTTTTTTTTTCCTGTCTATGTTGATAGATGACACGTTGATCTTTGTACTAAATCTTATAGTAGAAATATAAGCTATCTGTAATAAATATTTTTTATTTTATTTTCCATACTTACAGTAACAAGGAAGGAATCAGGGAATAATTTGTAGGAATGGCTCGCATTAATGGGTTGACAGACTTAGTACCACTTAAGATGGGGGACCTGGTCAACTACATTAAGAGCTCTAATTGATTCTAGAGGGTTGTACAGGGGATGGGGAAGCAAAACACAATAAGTGAGCCTATGGCTGCCACTGCTACCTAACCTACAGTAACAATTGTTTAAATTATTAAAATCAAGCGAAGTTATTTTTTTATTACATCAAACCTTTATTTTTTACAGTTTTATGAATTATACAGGGTGCGGCAGCATAACTTTCTTTTTTCAAAACTTAATAAATCCATTGTATGATTCAGAACATTTTTATTTAAATAGAAAAGAGTATTTAAATAAATTAAATAAAACTGATTTGAAAATAATTATTTCCGCATTTAGCTCTGTGATATGTTGACTTACGTTGCGTAAGTATTTTAAATAAATGCACATTAAAACAACTACTTCCCGGGCAAATACCCCGCCGGACATTGAGTTACATAATGTTCACCTGCTGTTGCATATTAATAAAATATTGCATCATGCAACAATTTTTTGATCCGAGAAAAATTCAATGTAACAAATTGCGGAAATAATTTATTAATTATTTATTCTGTTCAAAACTAGATCAGAGTCAACAATACTTAGATTGAAAGAGTTCCGACTCAACGTAATTCTTGGACTAATAGGGGCTCAATGTGATATGTCAGAGAACAATAATTTTAAACGTCATATATTAAATAAAAATGATTTGAAAAAAATTAATAAATTATTTCCACATTTAGCTCTGTGACTTTTGACTTACGTTACGCAAGTACTTTGAACAAATGCACATTAAAACAACTACTTCCCGGGCAAATACCCACGCCGGACATTGAATTACATAACTGTTACATACTGTTTTCTATTTAAACGTCATATTTGATACGACAAAGTTGCACACTTGGCAAAATATTTGGAAAAACTTAGAAGATGTGATTATGTCTCAGTGTTCCACTGTAAATGTGGCCTTAATGATTAATCAAAAAATATCCGTAATTTACTTCAATGTATTAAACGAAATACATATATTAATACGTCAGTTTGCAATGTCTGAATTGTCAGTACTGTAAATCACCAATTTCATTAAATTCTCCGCGAACATTTCTCCTAAAAATTTTCGCAAGCCACGCGCATTCCACAACATGACCCAAAAACGCAAACCGGGATTGATATAACCAGATATACGATTATGATATATCGATCCATCAAGACCATCTAATAAAGATGCCCTTCCTGAAGTGCAACGTCCACAAAATTCCGCGTGCAAAGGCTTTAGACATTTCAGCGCATAAACAGGGCCTCAGGCATGCAATCGTCACCCCATTTAAGGACACTTACATCGGAGAATGGAACTTGAGCCGGAAAGAGGGTGAGTGTTGCATGTTTCAAGCGTATAAAAATGTTATAATTGAGTTTGTGTAGAATTAGGTGTTGGTTTTGTTTTGCATGCTGGAGGTATATAAAAGAATAAACAGTGTTGTGGTTAATTGCGAAGAAATAAATAACAGATTATAAAATTAAGTAATTTGTATTCTTCTCTTTACTTTTTTATTAGCAAGATATATTTACGCTTCAATATATGTATTTTTAATGGTATTTAATGCAAAATATATCTGGCTAATAAATTAACAAGAACAAAAGACCGGTTCTAAAACTTCTTTCAAAATTTCCCCTCTCACGAAACTGAAAAAAAAAACTGGCAATTACTATGACCGGTTTTTTAGTTTCTTTTTATTATATATATATAAGAAAACACAGTATAATAGGGAATTTTTATCATCACTCCTTTGGTCTTAGAAAAACATTCTTTTTTAGAAATTCCACTTTATTCATCAACATACTCTCCTTCAAGACTGATACATTCATTCCTCTAACTTTTCGATATCGAGTTGTCTTTGCTCTCACTACTTCATTTGAACCCAATTTTTTCATGTCATGTCTGAATGGTTTTTTTTATTCGCCTTGGATGATTTTCAGGTATAAATCCATGCTTCATCGATTGTCACATACTGGCCCAAGAAATATTTTTTATTTCGCTTGAACGGCTTCAATCAACTCTTTGAATGGTCGACGCGTTGTTTTTTTTTTCTCATTCTACCCACTTCGAAAGCAACTGGTCATGTCCAAATATTCATGCAAAAAGTCACTACCTTCTGATATCTTCAAAGTATCATATATTTCACACAATGGTTTCGATGGTTATCTACACGTTTAGAGAGTAATAAATCGAAGCGGATTCTTTCCATTTTTTGAAACACGAGGAAATACCTAGATTTCATTCACAAGCTATTGGAGTTATTTTAAACGGTTTAAAATTATGCAATTTTTAAATAATTTATTTAGGATATGGATCCATGTCCACGCGCAGTAGTAGATTATACGAAGGACAGTGGTGGAGCGATTTTCGACACAATTACGGAACTTCCGCTTGGAGAGACGATAATCAAATCTACGTAGTCGAATACAAAGGGAATTGGAAGAAAGGGCATTTCCATGGGTACGGAGAGTTGCACTACAGGGACCAGAGTTATTACAAAGGAAATTTCAAGAATAGCAAAAGGCACGGGCACGGACAGATGTGGTATGCCGATGGGAGTTTTTACGATGGTGATTGGAAGAAAGATTTAAGGGACGGTTTGGGGATGTATGTTTTCTCCAATGGAAACAGATACGAGGGGTCGTGGAAAGAGGATAAGAGGCACGGGAAGGGGAGGTATTTCCATTTGGATAGCGGGCAAATGCAGGAAGGTGTCTGGGATGCTAATATTTGCGTTGTCAGTTTTGTGGTTGACATACCATTTAGACAAACTTCCTCAAAACCATCTCCATATCCAATTAGATCAGTAAGTATTAATAAAGTTACAACATCGAAATTTCTGTTGGTGAAATAGAATATATGACAGCCATATAATTGCGAATCAAATATATTACGTTGTTATAGTTTTCTATGTTTTTAAGAAAACTCGCTTTAATTTACAGAACGAATTAAAAGACGCAAACAGCGTTTACATCGAACGTGCAACCGAAGTCCTGGAAAACCGCAGAAACATACCCGTCGTGAAGACACAGGATGCAGAAACAATAACAATTAAGTAAAACGTTTTCACTTTATTTATTGACCTCGCGTTTCGTACAAAATTTTCACGTTTACAAAAAAAAATGTATCATCGTACCAAAAGTAGACTTTAAAAATTTACGTCCATGTATGTACAAACAAATAAATATTTCAAAATCACAGTTCGCCGTTAATAAGACTTATTACCTAAAGCATGTCATGTCCTAAAGTCCGCTCATGGACCGCCCCGCGATCCTCTTTTTTTTAATATAAATTATGTACATGGTTTATTTGTTTGAGCATCTCAACCAACAACACAACACATAACTGGGAATGAAATAAAATTTGTATTATTAAATAATTGTATCATTTGTACTAAAATAATAATAAGAGATTTTTTTAAATTAAAATGTTAATTAACTGTTTCTTGAAATAATTGTGATTATTTTATAAAACAGTTAATTGGGAAGATTAAATAAGTAATTGCAAGACTCATTCAATAGAAATCACATAGGCACAGTTTTTCAATTGTGGATTTAATTTAAGCTCTGCTTAGATACGCCAATGTAACTAAAATAAACTAAGGGCGTAATTATAGTGGGGCAAATAGATACTAGATTATTTTTTTTTTTTTTATCATTATTTTAAAAATGTTAATTTTTGACATAATTACCCAAAAAAAAACCTTTATACCCTAAAGAGTGTCGGGTTACTCTAAATTATAATTACATATAAATACGTTAGTGCGCGCATCAAAAATTAGTCTCTTTCAAGATCATACCTTGAAAGAGACTAATTTTTGATCCAGATCATATATGTAAAAAAAGGTATGATGTAGCTAGCATCTAACATCATTTTGCCCCACTATAAATGCGGCCTAAGGCGAAATATTATTTTGGTTCTATTTTTAAAAAGTTAAAACTATTAATTATTTTAAAATAATCCATAAACGAAAAATATAAAAGTGTAAGCTTGGTTTAACTTAAGCCACAATTGAAAACCCGAGCAATAAATAATTTCATATCCTTACATCGAATTTTCGTATTTTGCATTTTACATTATAATAAGTATACGTATTGATATCATAGACGAATTACATTTCTTACGTTTTAAAAATACAATCATTCAAACATACATAAATGTAATATTAAACAAGCATTCGAGACAAAAACATTTAAAAGTAATGAGATTAAAAATACGAATTCACAAATAAACTCATTTAGATCTTAAGATTTTCCGCCTTTAAGTAAAATTATCATACAAATGTAAAAATATCTTCACTCAGAACTGTGAAGTTTTTGGATTTTGACAGAAGCCGGAGTCGTGGAGTTGTTTTTTTTTTCTCAGTTAAAGAATCGGAGACATTTGCTCAATCCAACTCCACAGCCCTTAATTCACTAAACTTTTTTTTGAGGAAGTGAAAAAAAAGTTTAAAATGAATCATATAGATTAGAAATAAAAATAAATATATTCAAGTTACCCCATAGCAAAACACAAAATGATGAAATATGGGTACTATGTTATGTGGGGCATATTTTATCACAAAGTTTCATGATAATATTTCAAACTTTTAATAATATACAATTCTGTAACACTTAAAAAAAATCTATTGCGTAAACCGCCTTTTCAATACATTTCGAAAATATATTTGCGTTTCTTTTTGTATGACTGTATTTACCAAATAAAATTGGTACGAAAAAAAAAAAATGTGGTTATTTTTAATAATAATTTGATTCTTGTTATCAGCTTATATAATATATGTAAAATAATATTAATAGGATTTACAATCTTGAAATTTAGTTAGTTGTAATTATTTGTTTGCTTCAAAACAAAATATCATCTGAGAACACAGTCTTGAGACTCTTAATATATTTAGCATGTTGGATTGTTCTCAATTATTTTTCATATATTTATGAATTAAGTATATAAACCTCATTAGTACTCAAATTCGTAGATGCGACAAATGAATGAAGCTAATCAAATAGGTTGCTTAATTAAATCACCGTCATTCACACTATGTGTATCCCTGATATCAAATCCCCGACACCGTTACTCCTATTATGATCCGCATCCCCTTGTTCGATCTGCTCCTTGAGCATCTCCAACTCCCTAATCCCCGAAACGGTCATTTCATACTTGTGCGCCACCAACGACCTATAAAAGTGTATCGCGAATGCCAGAAACACAAACAAAATCGGCACTAAAATTATACTAGCCGACCACGCGGCTATTTCGTTGATTTCCCAAAACTTCACCCAGCAGAGTATCGCGATCTCCGCGAGGAACAGCAGCAGGCCCAGTAAAGTCGAGAAAGCCCACGCCGTTTCTATGTACCAGTGGAGGCGCTCGTGCGGGCTTTCGTCCACTAAATTAATCGCGTCTAAACTGCATATTGCTTCTATGTTGGGAAGGATGCACGTGCTTATCATGAGGGCCAGCATGTGCACGGCGACGAGGAGCGTCGTGATCACCGCGAAGGCTATGAGGATCCCGCTCGGGATTTTCGCCGGGTTCTGCAGCTGGAGTTCGACCATGGCCACCATGGCGAAGCCGGAAAGGAGGGCTGAGGTTTTGCTGGAAGCTTTCAATTTGGCACGGCTCAGGTGGAGTTTTCGCCACGACAGGTAACGCGGTGTGTGGAGTTCATCTCCTGATTGAGACATTTTGCACTGAAACAAAAAATTTACAATTTTTATTATTGATAATTTTATCTATGATTTATTTATTAATGGAATTGTATTTACAAAAACTAAAATCTGCCAATAGGTCGTAGATCTTTCAGCCTGGTTTTGTTACTGTTCTGAGCAATATATCTCTGTTCAAAAAAAATTAAGAGGTTTAATTACGATATTAATATAAATTCTGCAATTAATTTTATGAGTGAGCTTTTTAAAATACTTATAAAACATACATATGAATAGAACGTCACGGCTTTCATTCTATATTCCAAAATGCCAAAAGATTTTTTTCACTTAAAAAAAAAACACTACCTCTCACAATGTAATGAACTTAACACTACAAATACGCCCACACAGACATTGTTTTCGATTAAGTTATCAAAACCAATAAAAAATTATCAGTGAAATTATAAACAGGTGCATAATTTTTTGAATGAAATCAATTTTCAATTATCAAGTTGTAGCCACAGTTTGAATTTTGTAAAAAATACTATTTCTATTAATTTGTAACTAAGGAAGATTTGTGTTTCTATGTGATTCAATGTGAAATGACACATCTTTAAAAATTCCAATAAAATACTAGGCAAAATAGTCATTTTTTTAGGTAGAAAGAAGTCGAATAAAGTAAAGGGTGTGTTCGCGTCTGCGTTGAAATGCAGATTTTGATCGCAAAGAGAGTTCCAAATTTCGCCACTAGATAGAGTATCGTTTATGTTGTGTCTCCAATGGAATTGAATTTAAAAATAGCTTAATCATTGCTCTAGAGTCTCAGAAAGCTATATTTTATTAACTTTACGACTTTATGAAAAGTTTATTAAATAAAACACTTTTTATCTTTGTTTATATAACTTAATTTTAAAACACTAAAAGTTTTAAAGAAAATAAAATTACTTTTTTATGCCACTTGGATTTTTTATTAATCGTGACTATTTTCGATTACATCATTTTCAAACTATTGTTGTTAAAGTCACGATTAATAAAAAATCCAAGTGGTATAAAAAAGTAATTTTGTTTTCTTTATATTTGTTTACTATAAACGCGTTCTTTTAGATTGTCTTAAACCGAATTTATGAACTTTGTACTCGCCATATAAAATAATTTTGTAAATATTGTAAACCCTGTCAATGGACTATGTCTGTTGGGTTTGTATAAATAAATAAATAAATATTGAAAATGTACCACCAAGTTAACGCCGACAAAATTAAAGAACTAATAGTTTTATTCGAAGTATTAAAAAAATCTCCCTTTTTTGCAAGAATTACCTAATGATCTTTTTAGCATCATACATATTTATTGAGAGATATACCAAAGTAATAATATACTAATGAACATATTACAAAAAATATTCTTATAAGAAAATTATCTGTCAAATGGGGATCAACCTGAGGTTTCAGCTTTTATATATAATATTTTTATATAATCTATAATGATATTAATCACCTTATTGTGTGATCTTTGAAACAGTCTTGTGGTGCTGGAACAATCTGTTCCCGCCTTGTTTTTGCTGAAGTTGTTGCCTATGTTCAGGCCAACCGAGCTGGTGCTCCAGACCGACATGGGGCGTGGGGACTCTGTAAGTAAAACAAAAAAAGTGTTCATTAAAATATATTCTCGTAATTATACACAATTATATAATATGACATAAATTAGGATATAATATAAAAGAAAGTGTTATAAAAATACAAAGTATTTTACAGGTTGTTCTTTTAGCATATGGGTGCATTTTTTTATGAACAAAAGATGAATAAAATTAAAAAATAAAAACATTTAAAGGCATTAGATGACGTGGATGGAATTTCACGCTTGTTTTTATTTCCCCTTATTTATATGTCCAACCCGCGTGCCCCTTAAATTCTAAACACATTTCAATTCTTGTCGTTTTTCTCTAAAATGAGTAGGGAAGCAGGAATTTGCATAAAATTGTTTTTACATGTAAAATCCATGACTTGATCGCGTTTTACAATAAAGATGGTTGTATAATTCTTCTATTTAATTATTCGTACCTCACTTCGCCTTTTGTTATATTGTGGAATATTTTTTTATTATTATTAAATTAAAATTTTGTATAATATATCAGAAAGACCATTAGTGGATAGCCAAGATATAAATATATACATTTGAATTTGTAATATTAACTTTTTTTTATTTTTCTGTATATATCTATTAATAATGATCATTATTATTATTACTAATAAAACGAAATGGCTAAATAATAAACTATTAATTTATTTAAAAATGTAGTAATATAATTTTGAAACAGTTGGCTGTAAGTAAATTATGTGGGACTAAATAACTGATAAATATGTACAATGTAATTAAGTGTGATAAGATAAGAAATCGGGATTTTGATAATCTTATTGTAAATTTGCATTAAACTGCTACTGTATCTTACATTAATCCACAAAGACCGATGATCAAAAAATGTAAGCAGATTGAGTGTAACTTAAAGGTTGCTGCAATCAACTAAAAACAATAGAAAAAAATGTTGAAGTGTTATTATGGTACTTTCCCCGATAAATTCGATCAAATATATTTTTGAATAAACATTTAATAGTAAGTGAAAAATTATTAAATGAAAAAACAAATTGATTGTTTTCTTTTAAAGTTAAAACCAAGTATTTGAAAGATGTAAAAAAACTCGAAATTTACACGGAAAAATAAAAAATGAACGATAACTTGCTTATTTTGATCAGGATTAAAAATTTTAAAAAAATCGTCTCAAATAAAAGTTGTTTACTTTATATAAAAATAATTTATTCGTCATAGCGGTTGAATTAACAACAATAGATAAATCAAAAATATAAAATAAAATGAAACCATAACAACATATTTATATTTATAAAAACTTCGACTACTGAAGATGGAAACATAGTTTCCGAAATATATCTAGTGAAATAAAAAATAAGTAGGAGAAAGGACAAGTATTTTTATTTAAATAAGATAATTCACGGTTGAAAAAAGGGATTGATCAAATTTTATTGATTATTGCCAGAAATTCTCCTTGTTTAATTTCATTGTAATACAAATATAAAATTAGGGATACAATAAATATAGTTAAACTTGAATATGAGAGTTCAGCTTTTTCATTTTGAACGTTGTTTTATTTGAAGAGAGGACAGTTACGAAAAATTGTTTCAACGAAAAATCATTCAGAATTGAATTCTGCACAATTTTCACTTGAGAAAACTTGCAAAGCTATAAAATTAAGCGAGTTGTGAAATCATAACTTCGAAATTTACTGAAAACTCAACGATAACTCAATTATTTGGCATTTAGGAAAAACATTTTCAAACAAAAGACGCTTGGAATGAAATTCCCGATGTCTTTTGGTAATTATAAAAAAATGTTTAAAACAAAAGTTATTCAGAATTGAATTGCGCGCAATATTCATCTGAGGAAAAATGTTTAGCTGGCAAAATAAGCGAGTTGTGAAAACTTAATCTCGAAATTTACAGGAAAATCAACGATAACTCGATTATTTTGATAGTTATGAAAAAGATCTTCAAACAAAATAGGCTTGGAATGAAATTCCTGATGACTTTTGGTAATTGCAAAAAATTGTTTAAAACAAAAGTTTTCAGAATTGAATTACGCGCAATATTCATCTGAGGAAAAATGTTAAGCTGGCAAAATAAGCGAGTTGTGAAAACATAATCTCGAAATTTACAGGAAAATCAACGATAACTCGATTATTTTGACAGTTAGGAAACAATTACTCAAACAAAAGATGCTCGGAATGAAATTCTTGATATCTTTTGTTTGACACTTTTCTTCACAGCTGTCAAAACGAGCAAGAAAAAATATATTTTTTAATAACTCGTGTATTAAAAAATAAAATTGTTTCAAATAAAACTTGTTGAGAATTAAGTTGTCCACTGCTATTGTTTGAACACATTTTTGGTAACTGTCGAAGCAAACAAAATGTCAATGTTTTAACAAATCAATAACAACACTAGGGTTTTTTCCTTACTTGACTTTAAAAAGTGAAGTAATCAAAAAAAATAGTGAAAAAAAAAATTGTCTACCATAATTTTTTTGATCACTTTGTATTTAATATATGAAACAATTTGAAAGAAATATATATTTTCTTGAGAGAAACGGCTATAGAACGAGGGTCTTTTAGGTCTAGATTTTATTTTTTTACTGAAAAATATCTAACGGGCATAAAATACAACAAAGGTCATTAATTTACCATTAATTCAAAATACCTTAACACATTAGGAAAAAAATGTCCCACTAACAAAACATCCTAATTATAATAATTATATGCCCATTAATTATTATAATTAGGATGTTTTGTTATGTTTTTTATGTCATTAATTTAAATAGATTTTAATATTGTAGAACATAAAGTGCATTAATATAAGGCTTCCGCATACATTGCGAGTTTTTTTATTTCTTCAACATTTTAATAATAAATATGCATAAAGTAAATAAAATCTGCCAATAAAAAAATAAAAACAGATTAAATTGAATAACTTTAAATTCTCGAAATTAATTTTAATATCTCAAAATCTGTATATTTCTAATTCATTCATATTATAATAACAAATATGAATAAATTATTAAAAGTTTACCAATACAATAAAAACAGTATTGGTTAACTTTTAATAATTTATTCATAGTTTTTATTATAATATGAATGAATTAGAAATATATGTATAAACATCTTTATTCCCAAAAGTAACAAAGACAATCATAATTTTATAAAGAATATTTAAAAATGACAATATATATATTTATATATATATATATACCAGAGGTCTTTCAGTCTTAATTAGAAATATTAGCCCACATATATTTTAGAGCATTAGACTGTTTAATTTTAATTATTTCTCTTGAAAAAAAACTTTTGTTTTTTTGGTAGATAGATTTATTCATATTACAATAAAATTCGATCACTCCCTTTATCCAACTGCAAAAATTACTTACAGTGTATATTTTTGGCAGATTACTTCTTGAAAAAGGAAATGATCGAATTTTACTGATCAGTGCCAAAAATTTTATCTTGTTTAATTATATTATAATTTAAATAACAGCAAAAGTGTGAATTATCTCTGTTTTATTCAATTCCATTTTTTTTTTCATATTTATTATTATAATATGTATTCAATTAAAAAAAAAACGTTTTTTTTAAGTTTCACAATTTTTTTATTGTACTGCTACAATTGTTTTGCCAACATAATGGCAGAGTACACATTAATTCATACTTTAATCATCAGCCTGCTGATGCTACAATTTTAGCAATGCCTTTAAAATAAATTTTGTGAAATAAAAAAAAATAACGTTATTTTATTAACAAATTGTTTATTATTGAGTTTCATCAAGTAAAAGCCTCAACCAACGATTATATAAAATAAATTACCAATATTTAAATATTACAAATATTAGCCAATATTTTTAGTATATTAGTCTGTTCACATAATCTGTGTATGTACAACTCTCTTAATACAATATTTACTATTAAAAAAAATAAAGCTTGCCTTTAAAACCTTGGTTAATATATCCAAGCTGCGTATGAAGTTGTTTAATCCTATCAGAAACAAGTTCCAATTCTTTATGCAAATTATCCACTATGATTGCCATTATGTTCCCTCTTTATTTTTTCTTCGAGTAAATATGACAAACCGTAAAAACACTTAAACTCAATTAAAAAAAAACTAACACCACTCAGTTTTTAGTTGTAATTAATCACAGGTACAATAATATTTTCATAAACAGCTTTGTCTATCACCACTCAGTTTTCTGTTGTTATTATTAATCACAGGTACAATAATATTTTTATAAACAGCTTTGTTCACTTTCTGATGCGTCTTGTAAATATATATTTTTTATTTTATTTTGTATGATCAAAAACACAAGCACGAAATCCACAATTTTCGTTTGCCTTCAAAGCCAAAGAAGGAAGGAACATCTTGTAATATCCGTGCTTGATAATTCCGCAAAGAGAAATTGGCAACTAGCAGGTGGGTGGCATCGACAGGTGAAAATAACCCGGTATCAACAGTAAAAGCACGTTATTAATCACCACTAATGGCTTAACTGTAATTCTCGGTGGCATGGAAATTGTTAAATTTGCGATTAGTACGGGCGCAGTTTCGCCGTGATAAAATAATTATGGTTTAATTTTCGCGAACTGAAACAATACTGTGGGTGATTGTTGAATCGGATCAGCTTTTTTATTGTATGAAAACGTGTAGGTGCACAATCAATTTCTCCAGCAGTGATTGCGGCGAATTTTAATTTTATGCTGAATCTTCGATTTTACGCGCGCGTGGAATTTTACGCCGGTATATTTAAAAGTGTGCACTGGATTGTCTATATGAAAAGATAATTACTTTCAATCAGGTGGGTGGGGGGTCGGATAATATTTGATATTGGGAAACATGTCAATAGTTGTCCACTTGAGCACTGGAGGCGTTGTAATCTCAAGTGGAACATTTAAATTTAATAAGCATGAGTGTTATCCCATCCAAACAATCCACTACATAACCCCCATCCAACACACTCTTACATGACAAAACTAACATAATCCCAGTTTCCCAAAGATTAACTTAAATAGCCCATTTTTTATCAATCCTACAATCAGAGCAAACACATTATTCTTGAAAAGAAACCCTATCATTCCATTATCAAATTCCAAATTCCATTATCCACTATAAATGAATTCATCTCATTTCAACGACTGACATAAGACAAGGACTGCTGGCTAAAAGACCTACAATCGATAGACATTTAACCATCAATTAACCATAAATATATTACATTCTGCCATATACTGAATTTATGTCACAATAAAGATGATTGAATATATATTATTTAATTAATACATTAATATACCGACAGGCTTATTAATATATTTGCAAGTTAAATATATTTTACTTAAGAAGTTAAGTTTTTATATGTAATTTTTAATTTTTCTGATAATTTTATTATAGATTGTCCTTTTTGGCGCGCGTTTCCTACGAAATACATGACTCTCTTACTCTCTCTCTCTCTCTCTCTAAGCTTTCAATTAAACACGCGACTCATAAATAAATCTAAAAATATTCAAAAATTTGTTTTTCGATAGTTTGTACAATAAAAACCTTGTAAAGCTTTGAAATTTATGAAATAGTTGTCCACTTTTGGCGTGCGTTTCCCGCCAAATACATTGATCTGGCCCCGTTATTTTCTATATCTTTGCTTTCAATTGAACACTTAATTCATAAACAATTACCTTCTTATATCTGCTAATGCAATTATTAAATAATGCACCATTTCTAGTTACGTGGAGATAATCTAATTAAAATGAAATTCGGTAGAGTTTGCTTCATACAAGTGAACAAAATTGTTCAGTATTTTATTATTAAAATTTTATCATTGAATAAATGTCATTTATTTATTAATAGTAAAGATTATTAATGGCAAAATAACAAGACTATCGACGTCTGACAGTTCCAAGGAAATAATAAATAACTGAATCATGTCAATATACTGACCGAAATCATGCCAATGTACTAACTGTAAATTATCCAAACTTTCACGCCTCCATCATCTCACTGCAAAATATTGTTATTTTATGAATCATAATAAATGAAAAACGACGCAGGCGCCATCTTTTTCCTAATTTCATGTGGTATCGTCAACGATTTGGATTTGGGACCGAGAATCGTTGTTTCATCCTAGAAAGGAAGGCGAATTTGTCGTGTTTATGAGAACAAGAAACGATATTAATTTAATAAAATGTTCAACCAGCTAGATTAATGGTGGTTGAATATTTTATTAAATATTTTATGATTACTTGATTATTTTAACAAATGTGATATGTTTTTACATGTATAAGTTGTTTTAACATTTTATTTTAAAATTAAACTTAATAACTTGACTCGAAGTAGAATTAATCGATTTTATACAAAATATCTAAAAATTAAATGAATTCTTTGCGGCATTTCATTTAAAAAATGTTCAGATGAATTTCTTCTTTGGTCCTAGTTAAAGTTAAAACATGTAAACATTTAAGCACCTATTTTTTTTTTAATAAATAAAAATGATTTGAAAATAATTAATAAATTATTTTCACAGCTCTGTGACATTTTGATAAACGTGGAAATAATTTATTAATTATTTTCAAATTATTTTTATTTAATTCATTTAAATAACTGTGACCATGTGAATTTATATTTATATCTTTTTTTATTAAAAAAAAAATAAAGATATTCTTTATGGTGACAAAATTTAGAACTATATTCGGGATCAAAATCTACATTTATTATACAGGGTGATTTTTGACTAATACGCATAATTTCGAGGAATTATAGTTCTTGATGTGTAGTGATGGGAAATAAAAAAGTGTAATAAACGTTTTTTTTATTAATGTTGAGATTGGTGAACCGATAAAATTATTTGCCTTGAATTGTATCTCTCAGTAGCTGGTAAATTGGAGCTTCATTTATTTGTAAAAGAAAAAATTTTCTACGTTTTTAACACTTTATTTATCCTATGCCAAGTTATTTAAATTATTCAACTAAAAATTGTAAACGACCATCAACCAATTCCACTCAGCCTTGGCTAAATTAATTTCGATTTTATTATTATTATGTAAGTCTTTTAAATCCTTACAAAAAAAAAAAACATTTTTTGAGATCACGTGTTGTGTGGGATATAAACGATTAACATGAACATACATAATTATTGGCATCATAAAGTGGAAAGTGATTATGTCTGCTCAATGCCGACAACAACAATAATTACGCCTAGCTTCCCATCGGCAACGAAACTTTAATAATTTGCGGATCAAACCGGCAATTAAATATGCGCTATTGTGAAGTAAAAAAAAAATATCTTTGGTAATATAGTTTTAATGATTATTTTGAATACAGTGTCGAGAGTAACATATTTCTGTTTCGGTAGGAAAGTTGATTTATTCGCTGATGAGCTTCATTGTTGAAGTCATGAACTGATGAATCGTAAAAAGGAGATTTATATTTTGGGTTAATGGTAGGATTACGGAGAATACAAAGTTGATTGAGATGATAAAGATTCGAGGCAAACTTAATAATAATACGTCTTTATTGATCATAGGATTAATTGAAATGTGCCATTTTGCACACGTCGTCGATCAAAACTTAGTGCTTTTGGAATCATAGGAACATGGAAAATAAGGGCGGTATCATCAGCATATAGAAGAGGATATGAAGCCAGATTTATATATGAAGGATCTGAGTTATAAAGGTCATAAACAAATAGATTATACAATATGATGGAAAGTGGGAAACCTTAAGGAAGACCTTGCTTTCAGGTGAATGATTGGGAATATAAATTTCGTATTTTAACACATATAGATCGAATAGAGAGGAACTGTCTAGAGCCAAACAATCTCTAACTTTATTTTTAACTTTTATGATTTAAAAAAAGTATAATTTTGGTATACATTTATGATCACTTTTTTGAGATAATAAAGTAAAAAGTTTTTGAATGCAGGGTTTCCTTTTTTCGATGGATTCTTCAAGTAAAGTACCAATAATATTAAACATGGAGAAAAAAGAAATGTATGCTTCCAGAGATCAATTTAATGCACTTATCTTACTTATTAATTATTAATAGTTTAGGAATACTTACCTAATTATATACATATATGTAAATTATTGTATAATGTAATCAATTATAATGGAGAATTCCGTAAAATAAAGTTAATTGCTAATATCGTGTACTTTATCAAAATCCATTTATCTTAAATTGTCTTCGAGTTATACATCGAAAGCCCGATCTTGCCAATTTAAAAATATCAAGATTAAAATTGTGTTTTTTTTTAAATATAAATTATAGTTGGCTAGATAGTCACATTTTGATAAGATACATGACATTTGCACTAAAATTGACCCCTGGAAGCATGTATTAGTTTATCTGTGTCTTTATTATTAATGGTACTTTACCATCAAAAATTGGACACTCTGTATAATAAATACAAATTTATAAGTCAACACTGCAGACAACTTACAAACTTGAACATTATTTACCGTAATTTTCTCATAACTAATTTAACTAAAAGAAATGTACTTGTTTTCACTAGAGATTTCTGAGATTTTTTAATTTAATTTAGAAAAAATGTTTAATATCTATATTTTTGGATCAATAAAATCAAATTAAAATTTATTAAAAAAGTTGAATTGCATTGTCTTTTTTAATTGTTATTGATATATATATATTTTTAGAATTTATATATATAGAAAATCTTTATTTCTGAGAGATACATTAAATTACAATATTTACATTACAATCATAAATATCTAGTTAAGCCTCAGAAAATGGCCATCGACCATCGGTCTTTCTGCCTACAATTTATATTAATACTTACATTAACTTTTTAATTAACAACACAGAAACCCGTTCCTCACAGACACAAATTAATTATATTTGTTACTTAAATAATTATTTTTTTTATTACATTCAAAAGTAAATTCAACTAAACAAACTTATTCACACTGTTCAAACAATCACTCAAGATGTTGTAATCGAGTCGCACACACTGGAAAAGCTATCTGGTAAATGAAGCTGACATCACACTTGATACTGATCCCACCGGTTGATTAACATGTGCTCCACATCTGACATAATTAGTACACAGCATTCTCAAGTTCTTTATTTTCCGACCGAATAACTAGAATTCGATGGTAAAAATACTCCCGGGGCTATTAATACCCGCTTGTCAAGATGTGATAATAAACATATTGTTATGATCAGGTGAGTGAGAGGTGAGTGGGATATTTTTAAGTTTTTCGGAAATATAAAACGAGGAGATGAATAATAATTAAAATTTCCATCGTTTAGCATCTGCTATAATGAATGTGTTAATGAGGTTTCGGTGGCTGTGAATGTTTTATTTATTCTATATTTTATTTATATCTGATGAATAATAATTGCACAATTCTAATTATGCAAATGAAATCGGTGCGCTATTTTACTTATCTATTATGAATAATTTTTTTTGTAACTTGTTACTGGTTGGTTGCTTTTCATACTAACTCTGGCAATTTGATCCAATCGTTCATTGAAAAATTATATAAAAAAATATAACAAATTGTTGTAATTACTTGTATAAAATTTAAGAATAATAAACTAGTGATGGGCAAAGTCGATCTTTTATTATTTCTAAATTAAGTATATTATAATTTTATAAATGTTACTTATTATATAAATATAAAAAATAACTTCCCATTTATTAATAAACATAAATTTGAAGTTACTTTTTCGTTTTAAATACTTAAAATGACACATTTAGTAATACTCGATTACTAATAATATTCGATTTTGCTCAACACTATAATAAACTAAGGTAATGATAAAAATAACACCTTTATTCACGGCTATTGAATTTTAACATAAAATAATATAATACATATACAATATAATATGATGATACAATAAAATGTATATATTAAAAATGTAATTATAATTTCATATCTATATTTGTACTGGTATTTATATTCTTATTTGTCTTGTTATTACTATAATGTAAAATTATTTTGTATTATCCTATAATTGGGCTACTGTTTCCTGTTGGGTAATAAATTTATTATTATTATTGAAAAATATACATCCTAACAAAGATTTTTCACTTGTGAGAGGTGAGGTTAAGAAATATACAACTTAATCAAATTATTATTAAACAAATAAAAAATAATATAGTAGTCTCTAGATGTTATGCCTCAAACTTATATATATATATATAATCTATGATCCTTTCTACCCGAAGGCATAAGGAAATTTCAAACTTATACTGTAGTTTAATAAAATGCTCAGCCAGCATACAATACAAATCTATGGTAAAAAATAAAAATAATAAAATGTAACAGGCAGAAAAACCTCCGGACAGATAAACCTTTATTTTAGTTTCTAAAATAAGTGGAACAGATATTTTCTTTTAATTGAACAGTGTTGATTTAATTATTATAATACAAATCTATTGTAAAAAAATTAAAAAGAATAAAATGTAACAGGCAGAAAAACCTCCGGATAGACAAACCTTTATTTTAGTATATGTTTGTAAAAATGTAATTGAATAAATATATTTGTATATAAAATATAACCTCACAATAATTAAAAAAGAGAAAACATCATTCAAAACTTTACAAACCAGTGAACAATTTCAGCAATAGTTTATTTCAATTTTCAACGTTAGCACAAACTGAAAATTAATGACACGTAAACAAACAAACCGACGTTTTATTTTAGATCAGACAGCTGATGCACGACACTGACCTCCGCACTCTTCTTTTTTTTTGTATTTTCATTCACGCAATTCAAACAACCAAACCCAAGTGCGAATACATTACCATTATTTAGAGAAACGGTGAAAACTCCAAACCCTTCGGTATTTCGCTTTAAGAAAAAAAAATAAGAACACGCAAAACGGGAACACTTTAGCACTCGCACACATGCACGGACACTCCGTGACCCACTAACGGCCGACTCGCGATGGAATGGAGTGTGTTTACAAAATAGATGTGCACGCTTTATTTGAAAAAAAAAATGGTATGTAGAAGGTGAATTGCTCGAAGGTAATCGGGACGAGTCGTTTGGTTTTGTGATAACAATTCACGAGCTGGTTTCTCTGTGTACGGTGGTTTTTATTCGCGCTCTATGGGTAGCTAGTTGAGAAATGCGATTCCTAGTTATTAACATCGTGCATGGGAACATAAACAATGGGTGTAATCTTTCATTTGCTGAACGTCCTTGAAGATTTTAACAAATCCCACTTGCGAATTTCATAAAGAATATTTCATACTTTATTGTTTTCAATGATGCAATTCTAAAAATGTAAATTGATTTATGAATGAATAATATATTTTTGATTTTCAACTATTTTTAATTTGCTTTCACTACAATTGCTTCTCTACGCTGTAGATTATTCAGGTGAAGAATTTTATTATTTTTAATGGATTTTCAATAATTAAGTGCCTCAGTAATCAACGAAATTGATTTTATTATATATATACACACATCTTTATTCAGTCTATACAAATAATATAAAACAATATAACATAAATAATTACAATATATGTAGGTCTTACTCTGTCTGTGCAATCTACCGGAGTTATATCTTTCTGCCATTTATTTATTATTTATATAAACAATTACTTATCAAAATCAAATAATTAAATTTCGTGAAAAAGTTCTTCACCAACGCCATCTCTTAATGTCACATTGAAGTATTTCGAATGTAAATTAGGTTGCCTATATTGAATCACTACATTCATAGATTCATATACAACGTCTATGTGCCATATGCATAGATATTAATAATAGATGATTAACTCCTTATATCTAGCCCAAAGCAAAAGTGATGCATCCGTTTCACGCATAAACATCGACATTTGTAAAGAGGCTCATTGGCGTATCAATTGGGCTACAGAATTTGATTTATATGTCCCATTTTGGATTAAATATTATATAATAGTAGACAGTTCTACAAATAAGATTTAATGAAGTGAATAATTAAATTAACTAAACGATTTGAACTATGTGAATTAACAAAGAAAAAATGTCTTTAATTATTTATACTAAAAAAATAAATTTTGTGAATTTTCACGGGGATCTACAGAATTTATTTACAACCTTTGTAAATACAGTAATTATTTTATGCATTTTTACAACAATAACCATTTTCTATTAATTTGTGTTTTAAAACATGTTTTTATTACATGATTACTTTTAAATTCTACAATTTCGTTACATGCACTGGAGATGAGTCTGTGCTTTGACTATATAAATATGGACTGTCAAAGCTAACTTCACGTTTGAATCGCAATGACGGTGGCGCTGCCATAGACCAAGTGCCAAAGCCAAGTTCTAAATGGAAGCCATTTTGCGCTCGAGTTAGCTGTGTGTAAGTTTATTGTCTTGAAATCTTGAAATACCTTGAAAGTTTTTAAGAACATGGAGATATATTGTTTTGTGGAGGGCTGCGATTCGACTACCTATGAACGCCGAAGCTGTAATAATACTCTTTTGCCAATGTACGGGTAAGTTACTTTATAACCTAAAATCACTAAAATGTTTATTCCTAATTTTAAACGTAGTGCCATCTTCAGCTTGACCTGCTGAAATGGTGAACTATATTTATCTGTTTAAAACTATATTTATCAGTTTATGATTATATGTAATTAATATTTGTTGTATATTTAATAACGCTGGATGGCTTTAAAAGCGATCCAGCGAAAACAATATATGCTTCACCGCTTGACTGAAACTATGCAGCACCACACAAATCGGTGTTCCTTAAACGCGACCATTCTGCTCACCATTTTTTTTTAATTTCCCACCCTTTTGCTCAATGGGGCGGGGCTTAGTCGGGTTCCCACTCGGATACAAATATTGATAAGTGTTTACATGGGAAATGGAAATAGTCAAAGAGTTTGTGAGAGATATATACTATATATGCTACTGTCTAGAATTCATAAATAACCAAAAAAAAAGCAGAGATTCGTTTCTAGATCCTTTAATGTTTTTGCAATTAAGAGCTGAACTAGTTTGCGTCATTTTTACGTTAACTAATGTTAATGCAACGTAGCAATTATAATAAGCTTAAGTTTAACATTATTTTCTATTTCAAGTGTTACACGTGCAATCTTTGTCTAACTATCTATTAATTTTCTATGGTCTAACCATTGCCAGTCCAATGGAACCCCTTAGCAAATGGCCACCGGATGCATCACTTTTCAACGCCCAGTTATTCATCTAGTAAATATTAACATCTATGGCCCTCGATAGCCATTGGCGTAACACACATTTTTCCCAAAATAAATTAAATATTTATTCATGACTACATATAATGTAGGGTATGCATTAGATTCTTAAAAACGCAATGTAAAGTACAACGCGCGAGGTTGCCATAGAATAATAAACCTGCCTTAATATACTCTAATTTTTACAGTATTTTAGATCAAGGGTTTTTAAATAGATGGCGCAATTAATTTAATTTGTGGAATATAACGAATTGGATAATAGAATTTCGAGATCTGCATATGAAAAACAACCTTCTAATTCCTAAAAAAAAATCCCAATTATTCTAATATAACCAACCCACTGAGCAAAACGGACATAATAATGTTGCACCAATGTTACATTAAAGTTTAATGTTGTTTTTAATGTTGATGCAACGTTATTTGTGAACATTTTGTTCAGTGGGAAGAGACATTTTCAAACCTTCATTTATACTCAAGCGTTATTATTATAGACACAAAGTAATCTATGAAATGGTTTGAAACTAGATTGTTTTTAGTTTCACTGGCAGAGCTGTACTGACGAGCGATAAATCCCGAAACACGTGTCTGTAGATGACCTTATATTACGTTTTTTGTTTTTGTATTAAACATTCATTGGAATATTGTATTATATATATATATATATATATATAATCTTATAATCTTTATTGACAAACACAGTACAATATCTAATTATAACATAAAATATTACAATGTACATCGTAAAAGTCTGCCAAATGGCTATCGACCAACGGTCTTTCCGGCATATTGTATTGTAATAAATGCAATTAATTATATTGTTCTCCAAATGAGTTGCATTAAATGGGCGTTTATCGCAGCCTTAAGGGTGTTTTAGTAAAACTTTGCGGATTGAAATAATGCATACTTGATCTAAATGATACGCATTTATTTTTGAATCGTTTTGTTATTGTAATCTTAGATGTTAGAAATAGCGTATGTTGAAAGTGCAGTAAAAGTGAGTGTATTTATAAATTTAGTATATAGGTTAAGCATGTCTAGGTCTAGGTGAATACTGCAATCGGTTATTTTCGCGCAAGAGATGAAAAATATTGCAAAACGAATGAAGCGTCTAGAAAGTTCTAACGATATGAAAACTTAACGCAGAGTGGATTAATAAAAGAAATTAAAATTACCACAAATTTGTTTATTTTTAGCTTGACTTTTTTTTAAATATCATGGGTATTCAAAATTATGTCCATTTGACAGCTTATTATTTTGTCTATATGACAGTGTAATTATTTGTTTAAAAATATTTCCTTGTAAAAGTTAAATAACCTAAAAACTATAACATAACATACACTTTTTTTTTAATTCAAATATTTATTAAATAAAACACTTTTTAACTTGATTTGTATAACTTGTTATTTTATTTGTGTGACTATAATTTGCGTAGAGCTTCATTGGGCGCGTTTAGCGCTGCAGCGCTTTACGAAAACGGTGTCAAAACGTTAGCGTCAAAATTTTGACAACCATGAATTAGTGAAATACTTCTACTAAATGTCATATTGATTCGATAACTATTTCCGAAGATATTTAATCGGTCCCATTGAACACCCTGTATTTACAAGTTTTCGATTACATTTCCCTACATGTCAATTTATTTCCCTTATAGTCACAACAATTTCACGATTAATTAAATGCATTTCGCGTTTAATTGAAATGACTACAATTTATACAAAACATTATTGTTAATAAGGACTTATTATGCGGATAAAAAAATCATAAGTGGTGCAAAAATATTACATTTGTGAAATTAATTTGATAAATAGGGAAATCAATTGAAATCAAGGGGAAATATATTCGAGATATAGTGTAACTTATCTAATGAATAGTGAAAATTAATCTAATATTCCTAGTGAACAATAATTTCAATTTTCTTGGAGGTTTGATTTTTTTTAAATTTTAAACACATTTTTTTTTTGTATGGGGTAAGTCATCGAAGTGCCCGTCATCGATGACACCCTGTATATATAAAAAAAACGTTATATTAATGTATTGTTTCATTTATAAAACATAGCAAAGAATAAACTGCCAATAAAAGTCTAATTTTAATTAATCGAAAAAATGTTAATGGTATTTACAATTTTAACTTACGTAAAGTCCAACTTGGCAAAATTTTCGAAAAAGACTGAGCCGGTAACAGCACCATTCACGTTCTCTTCTCCAAACACTATTTATTTTAGAAAAAAAAAACAACAACAAAAAATCACTTCAAGAAACGCAATCCTGAAAACAATGTTGTTACAGTGAAAATCTCGACGCGAAAACCCCTCGACGAGTCTAATCGGCAAAGACGCTCCGGTCGGAATTTTTTGGCATTGTCCCGCACGGAGTATACTCATATACAAATGATACTTTTTTCTATTTTTAAAAGGTGTGTTCTTGATATTCGCGTTCGTATTCCCACTTGTTGTCTCTTTGGTCGTGTATTTCTGGTTTAGCAGAAACACTCAGGTGATGCACGGGTATTTTTAGAAGGGTTTATGGTGTTTCGGATTTTATGCCGAAACGGGTGGGTTTTGTTGTAATGACCGGTTTATTTTCGGTGGGGCTATTCATGTACGGTTTACTGAATTAGTGGCATTTGCCAAGATTTTTTTTTTGCAGGTTACTTTTTCAATGTATGCGCGCTGCGTGTGTCGGCTACATTTTTCCGAGTGATTCAATGGATGTTTGACATATTTTTTTCGCGAGCTTGTGATTAATTATTAATTCCTTTATATGATTCACGAAGATATGCTTTTAAAAGTTTCAAAATTCTATGAATCTGTAGCATTACATATTTATCATTATTTTTGTATTTTAATAAAATATGATTGTGTGCCTGAACAATGTTTCTATGGTGCAAGGTCCAATAAAAAAATATAAAAGATGTAAAATGAAACAAAATAAGAGATTTACGTTCAAATAATATATATAATGCAAGCTATTAATGTATATTAAAACCTTACATCATTGAGGTTTGTGCATGTAAAATAAGGCACTTGAAGAGTCCATTGCTTTATGAGCTTAGAAAATATGAATAATAAAAATAGGAGGAAAGACCTCTGGTCGATAGCCAATTCTAGAAAAAAAAGATAATCATGTCTTAGGTATAACAAAGTCATAAAATGTTCGTGTATAACAATACTATATCTTTATTATTATTATTTTTTAATGAAAATATTGTTATGTGTTGTTTGTTTCCGAATACGTGTTAAACGTAAAATTATTCAACCAAAAACAACAAAATTAAATAATTTTTATATAATTGATTGATGAAGCCATTACCTTATTATACATGTTTATTATTACTATGCAGGTGGAAAATTAATAAATAAATTATATTTTTATAGTATACATTATAACTTCTTACAAAAATTACGGAAAATTAAATATTTTAACTTATTCATATTTTGTTGAAATTATCAATTTAACTGACATGTTTGCAAACATAAAGTGAATCGCAGACAAATAAAAATTCGTGGAAAAATTCTGACGTCAAAAGTATATAACTCTAAAAACAAAATAATTTATTTATATTTAATATTTTTAGTAATTATTACTAAATATTCTAACATATTAGTTAGGTTATGTAATTCAAGACTAACAATAATTATACTGTAAAATTAATACAATTCAAAGTATTCCTGTCGGAATGCACTTAAAAATGTATATTAAAGTTACATTTATAAACAAACCATTGATCGAGAGCTAAGACAAAGAAGACGTACTAATACATATTACATCTTATAAATATATATATATATATAACATCTTTATTTCTGCAGACAATTTTATATACAATAAATTAACAATATAATTCTTATAATATGTTATACGTTGTCCTTAGAAAACGGCTATCGACCATCGGTCTTTCTGCCTCTTATAAATATTTATATGCAAAGATATGTAAATTGTATGCTGGTTCATAATTCTTCCGCTGAATTTCTTTACCAATCTATCAATACGCCATATTTAGAGAAAATTTGCAAGTAATCCCTATAATTAACCCCTCTCAAAATCCACGAAATATGCACTATATATTCTCAGGCTGAAATATAGATAATGTTTTCCTGAATTCATTTTTTAAATCCAAACATTTTATCTTAACAATAAGCAAAGTTATTTTAATATATTAAATAAAAATGATTTGAAAATAATTAATAAATGATTTCCACATTTAGCTCTGTGACGTTTCTATTTAAAGTTATTTTAGTTTAATCAACACTAAGTCTAAAAATCTTTTAGTTTGATAATGACAAGTGTAAATTGTTGAAACTATATTTACTAAATATAAAATTTCTGTTGTACAAACAAAGTTAAAAAAGTGTTTTATTATAATCTTACACAATGTATAACGAAGTAGAAGCCCCCGGCTTGTTTAAATCAGCGGTTCCCAACCTTTTTGACTTGCGGAACCCTTTTAGAATCAATTTCTGTAGCGAAATCCCTTATACCTAACTTATACCTTATAAATAAATGGTACTCAAAATTAATTTATTTCATAAATTTGAACTAGTTTCAACTGGAAACTACATAAATATTCATATAATCAATTAGCAAAATTTCCTGAGGTTCCCAAAAAATACACACATGGCTATGGATGTATGTATATTGTCTTGTAATTCGGATGTATATTTCCTGTTGGGCAATAAAGACTTATTATTATTATAAAAAAATGGTTGTCATTACAACCTGGAGAAGGGGTGACTTTAAACTTCTTGGGATGGTTGGAGCCCTTAACATGCCACTGCATCGACTCTTGTTTCGATTCAGGATCATACTGATGAACCCAGGTTTAATCTCCAGTAACAAGTCAATTGATAATTTAATCTGGTTCATCTCCACAGCGTGCCAAGGATTGTTCACAGGTTTCTACCTGAACACGCATTTGGAATGGCGAAAGCATTCGCGGCACCCATTTTGCAGAAACCTTTGTCTTCCTAAAATATAGATGGTAATCCCCAGTTTAAAAAAGTGAATATTTTGCTTCTAGAATATGCAATACTGATAATATCATTGCATAAATATTTTAACGAATAACATGAAAAAAGATAAGTACGTGGATTTATAGAAGAAGCAATAAAATTGGATTTGCGCTTATCAATATTACCTAATTATGCAAATAGTATTGTTATGTTGACAAAAGTCCTATGACTCATTGTTTTATTTATTATGTATTTCCTCCATAATTTAATCATTATTTTTCTGAACTTATTTAAATATGTTTTTTTTTCTAACTTTCATCACTCTAATCAAGTTCAGCTTTCAGACTAAGCTTGATTTTCCTGGTGTTATAAGGGTAATTTAGTTCCTGTGTCCGCAGGAAATGGAAGTTATGGATCCTGCGGTTCCTCTTCAACCGGCTTGCTCCGTTTTTTCACTAAATGCGGCGATTTCTTCTGTAGTCAGTCGGTGTTGGGGCGACGAAAATATCGTTTGTTATCACAATCACGATAACCGTCGTCGATCCCTTGAAGTACAGGCACCCGCCGATATGAATTCACTTGATAATTTTGCATCGAAACAATTGTAGCAGTTGGAAAAATAGCACAAGCGCCATCTGCCGATTATGCGAGTTCAGTGTTCAGTATCATCGGTGCTTGTACGACAACGTTTAAATTCAGCATGCCAGCACAGAATATACGTTTGTCTGTGATACTAGGCATTAGTTGATTTCCCTGGTGTAGAGTTCCCGTGCTTATTAAGTCACTGTTCGGCTCGAACAGTATTTTTCCCTACCAAAAACAGTATTTAATCAACTTACGAAAATCCTTTCTTTCCATTATCTTGAAAATTACAAAACAAGGGTCATTGAAATGTCTATAACCTTTAAACTAAAGGTCAGAATGCTATTACATTTTGATACATACTGTTTGAAGGTTAATTCTACCCGGAAATTATTTGGGTCTTCTTAATCTTATGCAAAATCTGGTTAGATAACTTGTATTAGTTTCTACATTTTCTGTATTTCGCCAGAAAATTTAAAATTCCCATTAATTTTTCTGCGTACTGGTATTTTGTTTTCTGTGCCATTTCTGATAACAATATTACGAAAAGTAGCGTTTGTCCTCAAATATGACTTTTAAATACAATCTGAATATTTTACCGCACTGTTTTCCTACGCGGAATTTACGCTCGTTGGTTATAAATTGCTAAATAATCTGTTTGAATATAGAATACAATTTGAATATTTCTCAAATACAATACTGTATCTCGATGTTTGAGTTGTTACTTCGCGAAACTCCATTTTAACATATAATTAATTTTAATAATAAAATATTTGATTTAGAGTTTCACAATTTTTAATATAGAACATTGCTAAAATTGTTTCGATACTCCGTATCATTATCACTACATCAGCTGCCTGATTATGGAAGCAATTGTAGCAGTGTTCGTTTAACATTGAAAATTATAAAACTATAGATCAAATGTTTTATTATTTACATTTAAAATACTGTGTTTTAATAATAAAATATTTGATTTAGAGTTTCACAATTTTTAATATAGAACATTGCTAAAATTGTTTCGATACTCCGTATCATTATCATTACATCAGCTGCCTGATGATGGAAGCAATTGTAGCAGTGTTCGTTCAACATTGAAAATTGTGAAACTATAGATCAAATGCTTTATTATTTACATTTAAAATACTGTATGCTTTTAATTTTCATACTTAGTTCTTTTTCATTTTCTGTGTGTAAGAGATACAGCAATATCTGTAATACCAGTATTATTTAATTTATCTATGTAGACAATAAATACCTTGGACTATGTGTGGACCAACACATGACATGGAAAATACACATATGCCAAGTACAAAACAAATTACGAGACTTGGGACAGCGATTTTTTTATCTCAAAGATTTCCCACCAGATCGTATAATGAATAAGATTTACTATGCCTTACTAAAATCGATAATTAATTATGGTATAACGTCTTTTAGCAAATATTCAGAAGCAAGTCTATATTGCTTCTGAAACAAGGTACATATCTATAAAAGCAAGCAATATAGACTTGCTTCTGAATATTTGCTAAAAGACCTACAACATACACAAAACACCATAACCAAACGAAAGAGTGACACAAATTTTGATATACATAAAGAATGGGACATAATGACAATTACAGAATTGAGAGATTGCCGATTTATTATTAATAATTTTATGGATAGTAAAAATTGTGTCACGGTAAAGCATGCTAGTCAAGCAAGACAACAAACAGCCGGATTATACAATAATAAATATGATTTAAGGCGAAAAGAGGTTTACCTGCGTAAGCTATTCAACAAGATTCCAAGGGACATTTTAATGGAACAGAAAACAAATACTTTCAAGAAAAGAGTGAGGGAATGGTTAAAGAAAAATAATTAGAGTGGAAAACATCAAAAATGGCGATTGCCACACTTAAGTCTATGACTTGGTGGCAGTAGATTATTCCAACATACTCCTATTTCAGTGACTAGTTATTTAAGTTCACATTGTTATTTATTTATTTATTAACGGCCAAGCCTTTTTGAATACAATATTTAACAAAAATAACAATTACATAATTAACAATTTAGTTGGTATTGTTATTTTAGTCTAGCATTTGTTACTAAATTATTTAAAATTAAAAAGAAACAATAATAACTCTAAATCGACTAATTTTCGAGTTTTCTCAACCAAGATGTTCGAGTTTGAATGTTGATCGGTTTCACAGAGGAGTGAAGGAGGAGATGGGGCGTAAAAAATATTATTATTTTGATGAATGGTTGATACTGCGTGGATAAATTTTGGAATTATATTTGGGTCTCGAGTTGAATGATGGTGACAATGGCAATTTTTAGGGAGAGGATTTCTAGTCTTTCATTAATGGTTGGGATTTGGCAGGTTTCGTACAGAAAGGAATTGGATGGGCAATGGCGCGGGTTATTCGGGTGCCTGATTTTTAGTAACACTCTAAGGGCTGATGTTTCTGCGACCTGGACATTTCTCAGGACGTGGATTGTAGAACAGGATTCAAACAGGGGTCGACAGATCATTTTGTAGATATGTACAGCTGTGGCTGTTAAAATACCTTGTTTCTTGTAAATTAATTCTCTAAATTATTTCTCCCTGCTCTTTATACTGATTTTGAGTTTTAGGGAGTGTTTGATGAAGGTGCGTTCAGGATTATTTCCAGGTTGAAGATGGATATTGGGGGTGGTTATTAATTATAATTTGGAATGGGGAATTACTACGTTTATAGAAAGGAATAAGTAGTTGGGTTTTGTAGGGATTGATTGAGTATTATTATTTTTATAATTACTTATATTAAATAACACTATTTAATCTTTCAACGTCTATTGTAATATCGCTACAATTGTTTCACCACACTGTGGCTTCTTCAGGTGAAGATATTTAAGGATTTAACTCCGTGACTAACAATTTACCCCCATACATAGGCTTGGTATAACTTTCGTTTTCACGATAATCGGAATTGAAAGGAAATGATCAATTATAGCGATATTACAATAGACTTTGAAAGACTAAATAGTGTTATTTTATATAAGTAATTATGAACTTTCAACAATTATCAGCCTCATCAATCAATAATTTTTATAATTAAAATATTAATTATTTATTATTAAATAATTTTTGTTTAACATACGTGTTGAATTATAGCTATTCCTTCTGCTATTAGAAGTCGAAGGAACCGACAAGCTCCCATCGCTGTTCCGGTGCCTGTACAAAAGCGGCAAATTCCCACTGAAGGACATTTTGACGCACTCGAGTAGAATAAAATTTTTCGTAAAGCCGACTCTGCGCGTCGGTGAAAAACCGTATCGCGTTAATGTCAGAAACGGACTAAGCTGAAATGAAGATTCCGAACCGAAATAAATAACAAAATCGCACCGCCGACGATTATTCACAATATATATCGGCTATATAATACACCGCGTGGTAATTTGTTAGTATAATAAGACATTTCTATTTACAGAAAATAACGTTTCTGTGAATGTGTTTATGAATATTTATATTAGATCGGTGCGGATCGTGGATGTTTACTAGAAATCTCTTCTCGTCTTATTGGTCTAAATTTGAAAATGTGTGGTAACATTAAGGCGTGAATGCTTGGATTATGATTATTTTGGGTATAAATAGTAGACGTTCTCACTTTTTTGAGTGCGAAAGTAAGGTTGTACATTTTTTTTGAACAGCAAAATTTTAATTTATATAAAGTTTGTCGGTATATCGAACTACCTTTTTTAATAAACAATATTTATATAATTAATATATTAAATAAAAATGATTTGCAAATAATTAATAAATTATTTTCAAATATTTATATAATGATTTGAAAATAATTAATAAATTATTTTCACATTTAGCTCTGTGACTTTTGAGTTACGTTACGTAAGCACGTTAAACAAATGCACATTAAAACAACTACTTCCCGGGCAAATACCCACACGTCGGACATTGAATTACATAATGTACACCTGCTGTTGCATATAAATAAAATATTGCATAATGCAACAAATTTTGATCCGAGAAAAATTTAATGTAAAAACAACAAAAGGAACGTTACTCACTCACTCTTTTCTGTTTATATATAATTAATATTTTTAAAATTTAAACATTAGTACAAATATATTATCCTTATCCAAGTAGGCTGTAAAATTCTGTCTGTTTTTATAGACATCCACGGGTTACAACTGTTATCATTTTTCTAACTGCTAGAGTTCAGTGTTTTTTTTTAGGACTAAGGACGCATCGCAATCTGGTCGCAATTTGACAAAGGTAAGTATTTTAAAAACATGAAATTTCGTTTGGAAAACGGTTACCAGCTGCTAGTTTATTTTTTATAAAGAAAAATAATTATGAAAAACAATAAAAATTGATCAAATTTATAGCAAATTTAAGATTAAATTTTTGCTAATAAAAACTTGTGCAATGAAAATTTAAAGGATTTCACTAAATTCTGCATTCAAATAACTTAGCAGACATGACCTATTAATTTGATTATATCTTACAATTTTCTTTTCTAACTTGAACTAGTAAATTGACGTAATACACGAAAATTAACGATTTATTTTTTATTTAGACTAATACTTTATACTTGGTAGATAAAAAATGTAAATACACATTCATATTATGAAATCCAAAAGAATAGCTCTATTTTCAAACGAATATTCCATTTTACTATATAGCTATCTCTTTCCACTAAACCGCAACCTTAAGGTATTTGCTGTTTATACCAGCATGGTATCCCTTATAGAAAGAAATACAATTTATTTATTTTTCTTTCAGTTATGTTAATTATTTAATGTAATATGTGTTAACATTTTAATCAACTCGATCAGCAAATTAAAATTATTAATATTGTTAGTTTTAGTTATAGCCATTAGTGTTTTTAAAATATCATAAACTCAACAAAGACGAACCTTGACTTATGTTATCCAGTTCGCATGATTGCCCACAGCGGACGCACATGGTGACCAATTCGATGTCATGATAATTATAATTCTTTCTTGAAGCTGAACATGAAAAATAAATAGAAAAAAAAAATAGTTAAAGTAAGCATTTTTCTAAACTTGTAAAAATATTAGGAGAAGACACCTATGGTCTATAAGGATTTAACAATTACTTAATTTTTGTGTAATGTGTATATTTTGTCTATGTTTTTGTAAATTTAATTGTTAATAATGATTATATATATAATTATATATATTATATACATATTATATATATATATGTATGTATGTATATATATATATATATATATATATATCTTATTGGATTCAGAACTGTATAGCATAAACGATTTCTTTGGTGTGAATTGAGAATGTTTATTTGCTACCTGACACAATTTCATTTATGTTGCTCAGAATTATTATTTTGTAAACATTTCCTGAAATAAAGTTGATTTATTATTATTATTAAAGTTCAGTTTGATTATCATTTACATACATTTATATATTTAGTTGTAAAATTGATTTTTGTTGCATATGTTTTGTAAAAAGGAAATACCGTAAATAAATATATTATTATTATTATTAATTAATTTTAAATACAATAGAATATACAATAGAAAATGAAATCAAACATTTTTTCGAATTTTATGATTAAATGCATATTATTCAAAGTATTCATAAAATCAATTTTAAATGGGCCATCCGGTATATTGCACCCCATTATTATTAATAATTTTTGATACTAATGTTTTAAATTTACTTTAATAAATAATAAAAATAATTTTTATTAAAATATTCTGGGCTATTTTGTAAGGGAAACGTTAAGTATAGCGTGCATTATTTATATCATCATAGTCTAAGCGGCTTTTGTAATAAATATAGAAAGTGATTTTTGACTAATAGTTCTTGATGTGTAGTGAAGGGAAATAAAAAAATGTAGTCAAAGTTTTTTTTATTAACGGAGAAAACGAATTAATTATGTTGAAATTGGTGGACTGATAAAATTATCGCATTTGCCTTGAATTATAACTCTCAGTAATTGTCAAATTAGAGCCGCCTTGATTTATAAAAGAAAAATTATGGTGTCTAACTTCACCAACTCAGAACTAATGAATATGGTACCAACGTACAGGAAAGTACAACAGAATTCAATAGCTACATCTCGGCTTTATGCACAAAGGTTTCGTCAACGATATCATCCGGATCGAGAAACTTTATTGCGAATTGTACAACGTGACAGATAAAGTCCCAATTTACAACGGAACTGTGGCTATTATGAGGGGGAGGGAATGCATCAGGCCAGTACTCACTAAAGACACTGATCAGGCCTCAAAATATTTTTGTTACGATTTTTGGTATGCACAATTTTCACAATATGTATGTTTGTGCTTTTCGACGAACCAACTTTCTGCAACGATTTTCAGAGCACATATGGGCTGGAATTGTGAATGGATTACTCTTTGGGCCTTTTATAATGCCAAATCGTTTAACTGGTGATGCTTACTTAGATATTTTGCAAAAAAAAATCACGATGCTCAGATATCAAGCCAGCTGTGAAATTTTGAAATGCACCATCAATTGTTTCCGGAAAAGTAGTCAAGATTCATACAATATTTTACGATTGGCCGTTTTTTTAAACTCCTGAAAACCATAAAGTTCTGGACATACATACATTCGGGACTATTCCGTTCGGGAAATGTTAAGTTTAACGTGTATGTTATTAATTAACTTCACATTCTACTGTTAAGTTTAACGTGTATGTTATTAATTAATTTCACATTCTACTGCTAAGTTTAACGTGTATGTTATTAATTAACTTCATATTCCATGTGTATATAATCTATTACAAAAGCTGCTCAGACTGTGATGATAAAAAATATGTACGCGTTAAATTTAACATTTCTTTTACAGAATAGATTTACTCAATTTTTTTTTAATTATTACCGTAATTATATTTAATTAAAGCTAATAACATAGCTTTGAAATTAATATAATCACGCAAATCCATCTACTGTTATACCGTCCGTCGATTTCAATAATACATCTCGTTTGTATTTTTCATGGCGCGCCACTTGATTATAAATACCATTAAATTACATCATTAGTAATGACCTCAAATTAATTTGTTTACAAAAACTGTGTTGTTTGAATTTCGGTTATGAAATATAATGTATGCTTGGAATTCCAATGGATTGTTATCTTCGCCGTATTTAAATGATTAGTTAATAAAATATTCCGATTATGTCTGAAACATGATTACAATGCAGCAAATCAAAATAAACACTTTTATTTAACGCGTTAGAGAATTTGTACGTTCTGAATTAATAAAACTAATTACTTTATTGTATTCACTTTTCAAGTAATTAGTTTTATTAATTTAAATTTTATAACTGCCTGCACCATAAAATATGTGTACTTCTTGTATACAAAATAATTAAAGCATTTGTACGCTTCCAATACTGTACGATATCTGTAAATATACGTATCTGTTTAGTTGATGGAATAAAGAATTATTGTTATTAATAATATTAAACAATAGGGTATTTTTGAATAAGCACTATTTGATACGTTTAAGCCTACTTGCACCAATTCCTATTAAATTCTCCGCGAATCATGATTAAATTTAATGGACGGATTTTGGTTGTACCGTACGTCGATTAATCAAACGGAATCATCATAAATGAAAGACGACGCAAGCGCCATCTTTCGCCTAATTTCATGTGCCATCACTAGTTATCCATAGATGAATGGTGGCTGAACATTTTATTAAATAATTAAACGGAGTCTACCGAGTAGTAAGATCTGTATTACTATTCCTATATACGCATGTTTCTGGGAATTTTTATTTCTGTTTTTACTAAAAAAATCCCATATAATAAAATATTCAGCCACCTTTCATCTAGCGTATGGATAACTACATTGTAAACTCGGATCGTTGACGATGCCACATGAAAGATGGCGCTTGCCTTTCATTTATTATGATTCGGTTTAATTAATCGACGTACGGTACAACCAAAATCCGGTTATTAAATTTAATCATGATTAACTAATCGGAGAATTTAATCGGAATCGGTGCAAATGAGCATAAACGTATCAAATAGTGCTTATTCAAAAATATCCTATTGTTTAAATATTATTTTTCCGAGTATTATTTAATATAAATTAAAAACAACGTATGCTAACTAACGAAAGAAAAAGTATCAATTATTGTTATAATAATAATTAATAACAATAATTGATACTTTTTCTTATTGTTATTAATTATTATAATTGATACTTTTTTAGTTTAGTTAGCATACGTTGTTTTTAATTTATATTAAATAATACTCGGCAAAAATGTTTATAATGTATGCTATAATAATATTTATTGTTTGAAAAAGTGTGGTCCAGCGTCCTCTTAACAATCGTATCTCCAAAAATACATATTTAATTATTCACTTTCGTCTGTGAATTCGTATTCGGAGTCCCGTGCCAAAAACGAAGCAAGAAAATTTACCGCCACTTTTTCAGCAATTATTTATGGTAATTTCCCATAGGAAGCGGTTCAAGTCGTTTCATTAATTTCAGCAACATCGACTCGACTAATTAAATAAGCACGTCCGCGATTTCACGAACGCGACGACAGCTATATTTATAATTGCAACAGGCAACTTGCCCGTTCTTTATTAGTTTCAATGCGCGTTTTTAATCTTTACGTAGGATTTTATAAATCACGTATGAAACCTTGACAATCGTTAGTATTCCGTATTTTTAGAAGAGAAGTAAAATTACGTGCGGTTTGAATAGGTTTAATATTAATGTAAGTTATTCTATGGTTGTAGCTGTTACTTGATGAAACTCCCAAATTAAACTAAATTGTTATTCCTTTTAAATTTAAGCGTCAACTTAAGAAATTACTTTGATTTTGTACTTTTTTTTTGTACTTGCATATACATTGATTGATTGTAACACTGGTATATATATATATATATATATATATATATATATATTGTATTGTTTTTGTAAAAAGGTGATTCCGTAATAAAATTATTATTATTATTATTAAATTATATTTATATCTATGAATTGTAGAAATTTTCAATGTACAACATTCAGGTACAATTTAAATTTAATTATCGAAGATTGGTTTTGAGTTACGTGAAGAGTATAATCAAAAAAATTAAAACTGTTGTATCCTTTCTTCACACTTTATTTTCTAATGTTTAGATATATATTTCGAGTGCTATGCACTCATTATCAATAACAACTAATTCTAACAACTAATGTAATCTGCAGTGGATTAAAGGGAAAAAAACAGGATTAAGGGAAAATCCTTGGGTAGTTATTTTATTCAGGTTGAGCAAAGAGGATGAAACAATTGTTACTCTATGGGTTGAGTTTATTGCGGTAAATTTATAAAGTGGAAAAGAACATCTCTGATAGGATTTGAACCCATCATCAGATATTTTTCCAAATATTGGATGTAAAATGATAAATGTAGACAGAAAGCTAGAATTCAAGACATATCGAAACAGCAACATTTTAACTAATATCCCCTGAGAAATATTCTAACTTCCACTGACAAACGTCAGAAACGCGTAGAATCAGCCTGAATTCGACACACAATGAAGAGAAATAAACTAAATATAGGATCAAAAAGATTGCAATAAATATACATACAAAAATGGAAATCAAAAAATTCAATGCAATCCAAATCCGCATAATTTACAATTAGCTTAAGGGTGCGGTTTAGACGAAAGAGATAGCTATATAAATATTGGCAATCACTAATTCGAGTTAGATTGCAGTTGTGATCAATGAACAATATTGTATTATACATTCAAGTAATCTTAAAATAAGCAGGAATTTCATCAGATGATTTAAACATTATTTTAATGTTTAGTTTTCGTGAAAAACAATGAAAATTGATCAAATTTATAGCAAATTTCAAATTAAATTTTTGCTAATAAAAACTTGTGTGATAAAAATTTAAAGGATTTCACTAGATTCTCCATTCAAATAACTTAGCAGACATGACGTATTTATTTCGATAATTTTTATTATACTTTAATGATTAACTGTTTTACATGTTGTTAGGACTAAACTTAATACATTTGCATCAATTTATTTTCAAAAACTTGTTACCTATAAACAGGAATCTAGTGTTAACAAGAATTCTAGTTGTGTCAATTTCATTATATCTTACATTTTTTTTCTAACTTGAACTAGTAAATTAACGTAACACACGAAAATTAACGATTTATTTTTTATTTAGACTGATACTTTATACTTAGTAAATAAAAAATGTAAATACAAATTGATACTATTAAATCCAAAATAATGGCTCTTTTTTCAAACGATTATTTCCATATTACTATATGGCTATCTTTTTCTACTAAATCGCAACCTTAAAATATGTGTATACGTTTATTATGAAATTCCGATTTTAATAAACATTACGTAATATAAACGCTGCAAGGTGGAAAACCGTAATAAGAAAACGACAATTAAACAATGAACAAATCACATAATCATCGCGCCACAAAAAAAAATAAACAAAGCAATATATTAAGTAATCAATATCAGATTACGTTTTTTATCGTCCATCTGAAACCCGACCTGTTGTTTTCACGCCACGGCAGCGTCATAACAATGGTTATGTTGCTATTTTTTTTAATTCCGTCGCCATTAAGCGAAATTATCACCGGGCGCAATATCAATTTGTCGGATGCAGAATGTAATTATGCTAATAACTCAAGGATTTCCGCTCGAGTACGAATTTAAATATATATTTTTTTAAATTTTCGCCCTGAATGTTGGCCGGGCTGATTTTGGTGTTTTCGGCCATGGTAATTTTAATTTCGACGTGTCAGTTGATTTTTTTTTTGTGTGTAATTCATGATGGGCGTAATTAATGGTTTGAAAAGGAAATGCCTCGGTTCGGCATTGTGAATTGGAATTTATTGGTGGAAGTGCGTGAGATATTTTTTACTTTTTTCGGAGAGGAAAGTTGTTGCTTTTTGACATTGATTTTGTATGCAAATATGATTAAATAAATATCATAATAAATTAATGACGACGCAAGCGCCACCTTTTGCCTAATTTCAAGTTAGCGTCTGTGCTAGCGTTAAATTCAATTGTATTTTTTTTTTCATTATTGTGAATTTTAATATGATTTGCTATGGATATTAAAGTATAATGGAAAACAAGAGCCAGCGTGGTTAATTCGAAAACAACAAGGTTTATTGATGATCGGAAACGGATATCTATCTGGCCGACATGTACGCTTTACATAATTCCGGCATTCGAAGGCGTCCACGTGATTTCACGCATTCCTGTGCAAAATTAATTATTACACCTCCATATGAGCGTTGCAAAGGAAAATTGTTTCGTTATATTTTTAGCGGTTTCTAATCGGATATGTAGAAACAAAAATGTCCACAGGAAGTGGTTATTAATAATTTAGTCTTATTATATCTCAAATAGACATTTAATTAAAAAAAGAAATGTTCTTTAAAAAATCGTTACAAATACATTTCATTTATTGTAAAACAAACCACGTGTTTAATTTTTACCTAATTGTTTAAAGATGTTTCGCCAATTGTTAAATGAGAAATTCATTCAAGAATTAATAAAATACTTATGTTATATTTTTATATTTATTGTAACTAAGAATAAACACGTTTTTTTAGAAATTCAACTTTATTAAAATACTTATGTTATATTTTTATATTTATTGTAACTAAGAATAAACACTTTTTTTAGAAATTACACTTTATTCATCAACATTCGCTCGTCCTTCGCCGCGATCTCGTTGAAGATGGTAATTAATTAAAAATTGTTTAACAACTAAGGGCTTACAGGGCAGAGCTGTACTGATGAGGGATGAAATCCCGAAACACGTGTCTACAGATAGCCTTGTAACTGTTACTTGTTGTTTCCTTTCATTAAATAATTTCGACTCAAACCGTTGCAGTTTGCAACAATAAATATCTATTGTGTAATCCAATGTCCGGCGGGGTAAATGCTCGGGAAGTAGTTGTTTCAATAGATGTTTGTAAAACTTACAGTCCGGCGGGGTAAATGCTCGGGAAGTAGTTGTTTCAATAGATGTTTATAAAACTTACAGTCAGGCGGGGTAAATGCTCGGGAAGTAGTTGTTTCAATAGATGTTTGTAAAAATTACAGTCCGGCGGGGTAAATGCTCGGGAAGTAGTTGTTTCAATAGATGTTTGTAAAACTTACAGTCCGGCGGGGTAAATGCTCGGGAAGTAGTTGTTTCAATAGATATTTGTAAAAATTATAGTCCGGCGGGGTAAATGCTCGGGAAGTAGTTGTTTCAATAGATGTTTGTAAAACTTACAGTCCGGCGGTGTAAATGCTCGGGAAGTAGTTGTTTCAATAGATGTTTGTAAAACTTACAGTCCGGCGGGGTAAATGCTCGGGAAGTAGTTGTTTCAATAGATATTTGTAAAAATTATAGTCCGGGGGGGTAAATGCTCGGGAAGTAGTTGTTTCAATAGATGTTTGTAAAAATTACAGTCCGGCGGGGTAAATGCTCGGGAAGTAGTTGTTTCAATAGATGTTTGTAAAACTTACAGTCCGGCGGTGTAAATGCTCGGGAAGTAGTTGTTTCAATAGATGTTTGTAAAACTTACAGTCCGGCGGGGTAAATGCTCGGGAAGTAGTTGTTTCAATAGATGTTTGTAAAGCTTACAGTGTAAGTAAATTTTTGCAGTTGGAAAAATGGGATTGATCGAATTTTATTGATCATTGCCAGAAATTTTCCTTGTTTAATTTCATTGTCAACATTCATCAAGAGTGATTCATTCCTATACTCCTCTAACTTTTTGATGCCCTTTATGTAGTTTTTTTAGTTTTTTTTTCCCTGGAGCATCTTTTTCATCTCTACAAAATGAAAGTAGTCGGGCTAATTCTGGAGAGTACGCTGGGTGGGGAAGCAATTCAAAATACCATGCATTATTCACCATTTGCCTCTCTCAATATAGTCAAGGAATAAAATTCTATTTGTGTCCCAAAATCCGGATGCCATTATTTTTCCAGTCTACTTTTGAGCTTTTGGACGACTTTTACCGGCTACTGGCTACTCAGCTGATAATCTTTTTTGTTCAGACATCTAAAATTATAAAGACACTACTTTCTAATATCTTTAAGGTAAAAATGTCCACAAAATAGTTAAAAAAACGTAAAATAAAGTTGTGTAAAATAAACTTTTAAAACTATTTTGTGGACATTTTTCAATATTTTGGGGCGTACTGTTTAAAGGTTATGTTGCCATATATGTGTCAAACCGGGGACTTAATAAGTGACCTCTTATTTAATTCACACTTCTATTTATCGTAACTTAAATAAAACGATTTTGAAAATCATTAATAAATTATTTCCTCTTCAGCTACTGCGATATTTTGACTTACGTTACGTAAGTACTTTAAAACAACTACTTCTCGGGCCTGTACTCCGCCAGACATTAAATTACATAATGAACACTTGTTGTTGTATACCAATAAAACATTGCATAATTCAATAAACGATCCTCCACATCCAAGTTGCTCCCTCGGAAATCTTAGGATACTAGGGGAGCATCTAACAGCAACTTGGACGTTGAAAAGGTTCGATCGTTTGATTTGAGTGTAAATGATAGCTACGCAGTTTAACAAGGACTATAATATCGATGTACAGAATATGTATTTACGGTTTTTATATAAAAAAAAACTTGTTGCTCTGAAATGCTGGGTTTCAGTTTTGAAATTTGATTTTCGTGCGGTTTAAAGAATACTTTGTAGTCTTCTACGAAGCTTAGGTATTTATAGGTGTGGGAAAAGAGGACTGCGGTTAATTGTGATCATCGGAGATTATAGTTTGAAGTCTAATAGGCGTGGGTATTTGCCCGGGAAGTAGTTGTTTTAATGTGCATTTGTTTAACGTACTTACGTAGCGTAAGTCAAAAGTCACAGAGCTAAATGTGGAAATAATTTATTAATTATTTTCAAATCATTTTTATTTAAGATATTCTGGATGTTGTAGAAAATAATCCAGGGATAAGTACAAGGCACATTGCAATCTAATTTGAAATTTGACAAACAAAGGTTTTGGAAAACATTTAAACGCTTATTATCTGCAGAAAGTACAAAATCTACAAGAATGCGATTATCTATTAAGACTACAATTTTGTCAAAAGATTCGAGAAAATACAAGATTATTCATATGAATTTTATTTACTGATGAATCTCAACTTACTCGAGATGGAATTAACAATTGTCATAACAATCATCGATGCTCGGACGAAAATCCCCATGCCATGCAAGAATACAATTTCCAACATAGGTTTAATATTCATGTACGGTGCGGTATTCAAATTGATCAATTGTTTGGTACTTTTATATATTGGATGGCTGTCTTACTGGGGAAAGTTATTTACATTTTTTTGAAGACCATTTAAAGGAAATATTGGACGAAGTACCTTTGAATGTATCTTCCAGTGTGATGGTACGCCTCCTCATTATGCAAATATTCTAAGAAATTTTCTAAAAGCCATTTCGGCGATCGCTAGATTAGCAGAAGGGGCCACCGACATCACCAGATTTCATTCCCCTAGATTCTGTCCTTGGAGATGGATGAAGTCGTTAGTTTATGCTATCAAAGTGGACACAAGGGATGCACTACTTGATCATACTCTTAATGCTCCAGGGTTAATCATCATTTACTGATACTGGCTATCAGATCCATTTATAAATGTGCAAATAAGTGTATCGAAATGGGTGGTGGAGTTTTCGAAAATTTAATATGAATTAATGCTACTTTTTTTCTGCAATATAATGTTTTTTTTTTCCGATACGTTTTCCATTCCATGAGTTTTGCCTGAATTCTTGAAATTAGAAATTTGAAAGTTACTCCAATGCTTACTTTATTGAATAAAATATTAAGTTTAGAAATTCAAAATTTACGCAAATTTATTATAATTCATATTATTCAAAAAATATATTATACCAACCAAATATAAGTTTGAGGAAAATTACGCTATCTATATAAATACTGCTTTCTTTTTTATCTTTTTATATAAACGTGTGCATTACATATTTTATTCAAACCCTTGAAATGGCGCTTTCTTTTATTTTCTTGAATTTTCGACAAAAAAAAACGCGAAAGAAAGTAAGAATTACTAAAAATCAGTAGCAGTTGAGAAAAAGGTGCGAACTTTTAAAATCCATCCGTATTTTTATTAGCTTCATTTATTTATCATCTTTTCCTTGCGCTTAAACAACAGAAAGGAAACAAAAAGAAGAATAAATATTAGCTTTACTTATATACCATATCTTCTTTACGCTTAAACGGCTGAATGGAATAAAAAAAATATATTTTATTTAATCATTATTTTTGATTATTTTAAACTGTAGAAAAACGAAAAATAAATACCAGTTACAATATTTACTACATTTACAATTTATTAAATAAAACACTTTTTAGCTTTGTTTCTATAACTTGTTATTTTAGTTTGATAATGAAGCTCTATGCTTCGAAACTATAATCACTAAAATACAATAACAAGTTATACAAACAAAGTTAAAAAGTGTTTTATTTAATAAACTCAAAATGTATAACCAAGTGAAAGCCTTAACAATTAACAAAATACATTTACAATGATTAACTCAAATTTGTATATAAATTGGCTATCGACCAAAGGGCTTTCCGCCTTCAGCAATAGGCTGACTTTATATAATATACATTTATATAATATAATTATAAGTTTGTATGACGGTGTTAGTCTGTCCTGGGCTATCGACCTGAGGCCTTTCTGCCCTTCAGCAATATATTTTCCTTCAATTTTACAAATTGGCATTGTTCAAAATATCTCTGAAACAAATAAAAAAAATCGGAATATATGAGCTTCCGGGCATGTCTTTAAAATATTTCTATTTCCTTCCTTATTCCTTATTTTCTATTTTCCTTCCGAATCACCCTATATATACATATATATATATATATACAGAGAGCTTTTTTATCAGTATACATTTCCCCTATGTATACCTGCAAAATGCGCGAGTCAAATGCATAAATGTATGTGTGTTTAGTTGCCTATAACACACATCTGAATACACATATGTCAAATAGGCAACTAAACATACACACATTAATCGGTTCAATGCGTTTGACTCGTGTTTTTGCAGGTATACACTTCCCCTAATGTATACTGATAAAAAACCTCTCTGAATAGATATATATATATATATATATATATATAAGCGAAACGTTATAACTTTCTACAAATAATGTTATTAATTATTTAATTCACTTAAGATATTTTATAAGCAGAATACACTAAATTTTGCACATTTGAAAGTATTGGCGAAATGAATAGAAATAAAAAAATAACCGACGTGCTGAATCAAAAACCAAAGCCAAGTAAACGTTTCCACGTTCCACAAACAAATAATTAGATCTAAAGGTGTTTGGAGTAACCACAAAGAAAAGCAAATTCGTTTTGAAGTCATGCGTGCTTTGTTTTTTTTTTTTTTTGAAGAATTTATCATCAGCACTTACGATATTTGGAAATTCGGTGGTTCGCGGCCATCGTCTTCGCTGTTTATTGCCGAATGATCGCAAAAACGTTATCGCAACCATCAGAAATGAATCACTGGTAGGTGTGAACTGATAACGGGCGGACTTACCCAGGATTGATGAAACAAATCACTAAAACGCACTTAAAATTACGTCTCTCATGTATTATTTATACTGTACTTTTAAAATTTTATGCAAAATTCAAAATCATGTTTGCGGAAAAATAAATCGCGCGATTCCTGTGATTTATGAACCGTCGGTTCTCAGTTTCAAACTGGTACTGAATGTTCTCCCACCAATTACGGTGCAGAGAACAAGCGCAGACATTTCGACTCGGGTGAAAAAATATATAATTAGTTTTTTTTTTTTTCGTGTTTTGTTGATGTAATTAATGAAAGTCGGCTTAATAAGTTTAAAGGTATCTATAGGTCAATGCCAATGTGATTTATTTAAATAATCTCTGATGTTGCGGGAGTGAAAGTATTGCTTGTACATTTTGTCATAACGGATTAATTACAGCAAATTATTTTTATTTTTTAAAGAATTTATTTGCCTCATAATTTACACAACATATACAACTAATAATACACAATATCATGAAATAAACAGATTAATAAATTTAAAAGGCAGAAAACCTATGGTCGATAACCATTTAACAATTAATTAATTTTTGCGAAATATACATAATCAATGTTTGTTATGTTATTGTACACTAAATTGGTAATATATATATATATATATACATTAATTTAATATATATATATATATATAATGGTTCACCCATGGAACCACTGAAGATGGCAACCCCAGTTGTTAGCAAAAAGTTTTGATTAAACTCCGACAGACCGCTGCCGGAAATCAATAATTCGAAATCATTTCTTTTGCATCTGTGACATTTTGATTTACATAACATAAAACAAAATGCCACATTTTTACTTACCTAACGTAAGTCAAAATAGCACAGATCTAAAAGAAGAAATGAATTATTCATTACTTTCAAATTCGTTTTATTTAAATAGCTGTGACCAAGTGAATGAATTCTCTTATCTATTAATAAAAAAAACTTTACAACGAATGATAAATAATATATAAAACAAGTGAATTAATTACAATAAATAATATTAATTATTGGAAAAAAAAATGACAGAAAGGAAGTATAAAATAAGGTAAGTAAGGTATAAAAATGTAATTAATGCAAGTATAAGATTAATTAGGCGAAGAACACCAATTATGTCATAGGTTTTGTTGCTCTGTTACTCAACCACTAATTAAATTTTGTAATTGAAAATACTAAAATAAATGCCTCCCCCTAGAACGTTTAAACCGTCTTTGCATTACGGGAAATCCCAACATCCCTCAAAAATTCAAACATCCTCAATTCACAATTCATGAATTAATATCGTCACTAAAAATGACTGACATACGAGATAAAGGACTGCCGACTAAAAGATTAATTAAAATTTCGAGTACAGAATCTTTTCATTAAAGGCTTGAATGCTAAAATGCCTTTCGTTTGGGTTAATGTTTAGAAAAATAAAAGCATTTTATTATACATATCTTACGATGTATGTTACACTCGATAAATCTAAAATATTTTTTTATTAACAACAAAAAAAGTATATCAAAATATAAAACATATTAATTAGAAACTGTAATCCAATGTCCGGCGGGGTAAATGCTCTGGAAGTAGTTGTTTTAATAGATGTTTGTAAAACTTACAGTGTAAGTAATTTTGCAGTTGGATTGATCGAATTTTATTGATCATTGCCAGAAAGTTTCCTTATTTAATTTCATTGTTAATTCGAAAAGAAACATAATTTGAACCATGTGGAAAATACCTCCCCTCCCATAAATGAAAGATTATTTTTGTTATTATACCTAGTTTTGCATTAAATCTGCATTGATGTAATCAAATTAATTTTTACAGTATTTTAAAAACTTTAAATTGCCAGAAAAAAAGGGTGCTATAAAATGGTGTGAAACTGGATTTTTTTAGTTAGTTAATCTTGTAATATATGCAATTAATTAAATTATTCCCCAATTTTTTTTACATAAAAATAGGCGAGCTTTATCTGGCAATTTAAAGTGCCAATTCAAGCGTTTTTTAATAGATGGCATAATTAATTTAATTAAGTTCGTGATGAATTGGGAAATGAAATTTCGTGATGTGTCTATGAAATACTACCTTCCACTTCCTAAAAATGTCCCAATTATTTTAATTTAACTAATAGACACTTTCCAACCTTCATTTATATTCGCGCATTATTATCATAGACACAAAACAATCTATAAAATGGTTTGAAACTGGATTTTTTTTAGTTAGTTAATCTTGTAATATATGCAATTAATTAAATTATTCCCCATTTTTTTTTAAATAAAAATAGGCGAGCTTAAATACTAATGTAAACAGTTAAAATGGATTAAACATACTGAATTCGAAATTAAAGGCACTTATTTTTTTTATTTTTCAACTGGTTTCAACTTATCGTCATTGATAATGAAATAAATGTACAGAAAAAAAATGTAAAGGTTAAAATATACAATCAGGTAGTAATGGCAGTGAGGATGAGATGTCTTCGCACTCATTAACCACGTTTTTTCAAGTTTAATGGCCTTATGGATTTCCAAACCTTCTCTAAAATTTAAATCCTGTCTTTTGAATTAATTTCTCACTTAACCCGTGGCGAAACATATTTAATTAATTAATTAATCAAAGTTTATTAAATCCTGTCCTTTACTACCTGAATGTAAGATTGTAAAATCTTTCGGATTAAAAAAATGATTGAGTTCGATGCAATGTTTTGAAAAGCCTGTTGATTGTTTATTATTCAGTATTGATTTTTATGTTCATCTAACCGTATTTCAAAACTTCTACCGGTTTGACCTATATAGCACCTATAAATACCTATAAAGTAGTTAGTTAGAGTATTTCATGAAGTGATCAATGAGAACCAAATCAAATTTGGATTAAACATATTTAACCATTTTAATTTGCTATAAATAATCTGGTTTACGAAATAGAACGACACGGGGATAACATTAAAGTAGAATTTGTATGGGCCAAGAGCTATTGTGAAAAAAAAATGGAAATAACAATATTGATCTATTAGCAATAACTGTTGATATAGACGATAAAGTCTTACTCCCAGCAACATATATTCTTCCCTTTATAAAACTAATTCTAAGAAACAGTGGGAACGCTACTAAAGTCAAATACCCGTTATACACTCTAGTCTCCCTAATTCCTCCCCCCATATATTTAATGGCTTCTCCCGTCATTCCTTTGTTTTCGTAACAAGAGTACATTTTCAATTGTGATATAAAATAAAGAAAACATTTAACTTTTTTTATGGTTTAAAAAAGTTATGTATACTTAAAATGCTTACATTTTTTGTAGTATAAAAAAGCTACAAAAGGCTGTGTTTTATTTACATCATCATAGCTTATAACACATTTTTTCTTAAATATTAAACACATTCTTTATTCCAGATAAATATAATATTTTATAAAAGTTATGTATACTTAAAATGCTTACATTTTTTGTAGTATAAAAAAACTAAGTGTTTTATTTACATCATCATAGCTTATAACACATTTTTTTCTTAAATATTAAACACATTCTTTATCCCAGATAAATATAATATTTTATGAACTGGTGTTGGTTCGTAAACATGTTGTTAGGTGAGGTGTTTATGATAATATTTTTTTATGTATACAACTTTTTACGCCATTCTTAAAAAATAAAATTTGTTAATAATAATTTGTGTACCAATTAATGACATTTTTCCACAAAACATTTTTAACAAGATTTGTTAATATTAATGAAATGTTAATATAATGTAAATATTTCTAAAAATACCTCAATCATAGAGTTATTTTTGTAAATGGTGATTGTGCATTAAAATTATCTATCTTTGCTGTATTTTACACATCTTTCAGTATTAGACCGAATATTCAAATATTGTAACTTAGCTTTTAGAGACGTAATAGAATGCTTGTCAGTGTTATATACAAGTTGTACGTGCTGCTAAAAGCACAGTAGCAGCTAAAAGGAAATTGAATAAAATCGTGGTCAAAATATTATAAAGCCTATACAAAAAGATGTTTTTTAATAAACAATTTTACTCTATATTGTGAAAGTTATATTCACTATTTTAATATATTAAAAACTACAGGGAGGCTTAGTTTTTGCGACGAATCAGTTAAGAATAAAATATTTCATAAAATGTTAAGGATTTTATTTAGCGAACTGGTGATGGTCATTTTGGTCTTTTGAACCTCGCCAGACCAGTGTGTTCCATGTGCAATGTTTTGTATTTCGTTTCCAGTTCTCATAAACAGGACAAGTTCGCCTTATTTTAGTAGACGAAATAACGATTTAGGGTCGTCTAACTTGTAGACCCAAATTGTCGACGACTTGCAATTATGCAATAGATGGCCTTTGTTATGTCGTTCCAAATATTTAAATAATTAATTGAACTATATTGAAAAAAAAAACATTGTTGTTGCTAAAATAACTTGTCTACATAGGACCTAGAATTGTAGGGTTGTAGCTCTTTAAAACTTAGCAATTTTCATACTTGTCTAATTACATTAAGAATTAGTAAAATCTGTATTTATTTGATTTTGTAATTTTTATTATTTATTAATATTGTGTATTCTACAGCATAATAATATTGTGTATGCTGTAGGATACACAATATTAATAAAAAATAGCAAAACATTGTTGTTGCTAAAATAACTTTTATTACTTCTACATAGGACCAAGAATTTCAGGGTTGTAGCTATTTAAAACTTAGCAATTTTCATACTTGTCTAATTACAATAAAAAATAGTAAAATATGTATTTATTTGATTTTGTAATTTTTATTATTTATTAATATTGTTTATTCTACAGCATAATAATATTGTGCATGCTGTAGAATACACAATATTAATAAAAAATAGCAAAACATTGTTGTTGCTAAAATAACTTTTATTACTTCTACATAGGACCTAGAATTGTAGGGTTGTAGCTCTTTAAAACTGAGCAATTTTCATACTTGTTTAATTACAATAAAAATTAGTAAAATCTGTATTTATTTAATTTGTAATTTTTATTATTTATTAATATTGTATATTCTGTAGAATACACAATATTAATAAATAATACAAATTACAAAATCAAATAAATGCAGATTTTATATATGTTTATTGGCTATCAACCACTTATTTTCAAATAACAAACCTATGTGGTTAAAATGTTAGTCATGGAAATAAATCATTGCAAGCCATTATTGATCACTCTGTTTTTATGATGTAAATGACTACAATATTAAACAAAAATTTTTATCCAGTTTTAAGTCGAACAATATACATTTAGTTCTTTCTAAAATTGTGCGATTTGTCCGTTCAGCTACGCCATTTTGTTGAGGTATATAAAGATTTCATTTTTGATGAATAATGCTATTGTTTTGCAAAATTCGTTATTGCAGCATTATTTCCCATTATCAGTACGTAAAAGTACATTTCGTTTTTAACTAACTGTTTAAATCCTTTGAACGTGTTACATATATCACTTTGTATATTTCAAGAAATAAACAAATATTTAACCTTTTTATTGCTGTTCAAAAGTTGCAATAATATGTAATAGTGAACATTACTATTATATATATAAATTTTATATTTAACATTTATTTGTTTGCTTCAAAATGTATTGAATCTTATACAACATTTGTGATTATTATTATTGTATATATTTTTCTATTTTATTTTTATATTTAACATTTATTTTTTTGCTTCAAAATGTATTGAATCTTATACAACATTTGTGACTATTACTATTATATGTATTTTTCTATTTTAATTTTATATTTAAAATTTATTTTTTGCTTCAAAATGTATTGAATCTTATACAACATTTGTGACTATTACTATTATATGTATTTTTCTATTTTAATTTTATATTTAAAATTTATTTTTTGCTTCAAAATGTATTGAATCTTATACAACATTTGTGTGACTATTACTATTATCTATATTTTTGTATTTTAATTTTATATTTAACATTTATTTTTTTGCTTTAAAATGTATTGAACCTTATGCAACATTTTCAACCAAGCAGCGTAACAGTAACATACAGTAAAACCTAGACGCAATCTACAAATAAACAACAGGCCATCAACGGCGGCATTCAAACCGAATTACCTTTGATACCTTTCCCCACCTCACCTTGAGAATACTCGCGGACGAGATTGTCTGTAAATGTTTATACAATTTAAAAATCAGTCAGCTGTCGGTAGACCGCGAGTGTACTGGCACGCGTGCGAACAATAAACACGTTTTTTTTTTACTTTCCGTTCGTTCATTTTTGGCTCTATTTTGACCGACTTGTGTGGATTACTGACGATTTCTCACGATGGCACCTAAACTCAAATTAGACGACGACCAACAATTTGCATTAATGAAGGTGAGTCGATTAATTTATGCTAATTGCTTAATTTAAGGAAGTAGTTACATCTATTTTTTATATAAAATAGGTGTGCTTGATTGAAAGTGGATTAGGAATGCCCAAAAATTGTTTCAGTGAAACTATACTTACTGGCGAAATAATTTACAAAATTGTTCTTTAATTTTTATTTACACATCTTATTTGAGTAACGAGACTTTTTCTATTTGCTTGCCAACATTATTTCTTCAATAAAAAAATTCAAACCACTCTAGAGGAGAATTGTTCTCGATCATATTGTATGAAAATAACAAAATATTTTACAAATTAAAATCTGGAAATTATTTTTTTTTTCCAATCGAACTTATGATTTTGAATAATGAAAATAATAGACGTTTTTCTACACTGGCCATTTACAAATAATCATATATTTTATAATGTTAATAAATAATTATCTTTTTTTTTCATTATTTTCGTTTTCCAAAATGAAGAAATTCTACCACGAACTTACCAGCACTACTGAAATATAAGAGAACTTGTGTAATTAAAGTTCTCTTACATTTTAGTAGTAGCGGTAAACAAATATTTTTTTTTTTAAATATGCATAACTCAAGCACGCCTACAATTTCTTAAAGATACTCTGGAGAAAGTTATTTTCTCACGTTTCTTAGTACAAACATTTTTGCAAAAAAATGTAAAATTTTCCACGTCGTAAAACATAATAGCAAATATCAGCAAAGTACGCTAATGAATAAAAATATACTCGTAAAATATTTAACTAGGAATATCCAATCAAACTTTATGTTTAACAAATTCTATTGACACTATTATGCGTAGTTATTTCATATTGGTCTAGTGAAAATATTTATATGCCGCTTGTGTGTCTATAAAAACTAGGTAACACACTTTTGCTTTTTGTCTTTTACTTATGTATTTACGGATCGTTTATATAATCAAAGTAATTCAAAATATTATTTAAAATATATAAGTACCAAAGTGGTGAAATTTGATTCACAGTTTTAGAGTCATATGACAATCTGTTGACAAAATTTCAACCTTAAATCCCCATATTTTTTTTTCAGAGTTATAAATATTTTATTATATATATATATATATATATATATTTATTTATTTATTTATGATATATATATCATCAATTTTAAATGGGACTCTGTACCCAACTTGTCAATTATAGGAGGATGAAATCTATTTTTGTCTCACTACTAGAATGTTGCGTCAAATTTTCAACGCACTACTGCTAATTTTAACTAAATTTTGATTTTTTCTCCTTCAAATGGGTAATTTGAATTGTCGTTTTTTGTCGAGCTGTGAAATTTTTTCAATAACTACCAAATGGATGAAATTTGATAGACAGTTTTAGAGTCATCTGTTCACAAAATTTCAACCTAAGTCCCCATTTTTTTTCCGAGTTATAAATATTTTATTATATATATATATTATCTATTTTAAATTGGTCTCCGTACCCAAATTATCAATTATAGGGGGATGAAATCTATTTTTGTCTCACTACTAGAATGTTGCGTCAAATTTTCAACACACTACTCCTAATTTTAACTAAATTCTGATTTTTTTTTCTCCTTCAAATAAATAATTTCAATTGTTTTTAGGTGTGATTTTTTTTTAAAATAACTACCAAATGGATGAAATTTGGCTAGAAAGTTTCATCCTCCCAACCAAATTTTTGCTCTACTTACACATTTTTCTTCTTTTCCCCAGGTATTTTAAATCGGGAATCGATTTGAATTTTTCTGTTGGTTTCTTAAATTCCACTTATTACCGGAATACTGTGTCTAATTTTCAACCCTCTAAGCCTACTTTGTTCCAAATTCTGAATTGTTTTCTCTTTCAGTTAATCTTAAAATAACGTTTATTTTTTATTGAAGTCATAAATGTATTTTGTATTAATACGAGAGTGATGGAAGCTTACAGTTTTAGACCCACGAGTACAATCTGGTGGCAAAATTTCAATCCTCGGGAAAAATCTTGAGATACTAATATTTTAAAATTTGCCATGTATTTGGACCCGTTCAAAATACATGGCAAATTTAACACATTAAAGGATTGAAATTGACCCATTTAAAATACTTGTCAAATTTTAAAATAGTAATATCTCGGGATTTTTCCTGAGGATTGAAATTTTGCCACCAGATTGTACTCGTGGGTCTAAAACTGTAAGCTTCCATCACTCTCGTATAAACACAAAATAAATTTATGGCTTCAATAAAAAATTAACGTTATTTTAAGATTAACCGAAAGAGAAAACAAATTTTTCCAATTGCCCATTGAAGTTAATCTCTATTACTAATATTTATTTTATTACAAATTTGGATTTCTATACTTATCTTTGACTGTTGACCAAATATTATTAATGATGATGAGCCATTGTACCGGGTGTCCAAATAAGAAAGTTCACCGGCTACATCGCTGGAACTAAGAGTCCTAGAGGTTTAAAATAAAAAAAGCTCTTAATGAAACTGATAGAAAAACTGGTGGAAATAATTTTCAAGTTCGTAACACTTCCGCTAGGAGACGTAATGAATAGTCACAAATATAAAACTGAGATTATCTCAAAAAAAAGTTAATATAGGTATTCTTAAACTACACTTTTTGAAACCACGATGAGTTTATGAAACAAAGACGGTATACTTTTTTGTCTATAATACTATATTTATTTATTTATTTACGGATTTCTCCTTTTTCAAAATTACAACAAAAAAATTTAATAACACATACAATATAAATAATTACAGTTAGTAGAACATTACAACACTAAAAACAGAGAGAAAAAATACAAAAATGCTATAAGTGACTAATATTGGTGAGATCAATATTAATTTTTCTCATGATGTTATTTGTTTTGATAATAAAATTTATCAAAAATTATAATTAATTAATAAATAAATAAATGTAATTGATCGTAAAAACTTGATTGCGCCTCCTTACTAATAGTATAGAATTATTAAATGATTGACATTACTTCATAAATAGTTGAAGATAGATTTAGGATATACTCGAAAAATGACTTGACTTCTCTAAGGAATCTAAATATGTAATAATATATAGGACTTTGAAAATGTTCATCCGTGTGCCGAGACAAAACAATCATAAAACGTTTATTTTGAAACATGTCACTTTTGTATTCTCAAAATATCTTAATAAGGTCCTTAGCAAGCAAATCGGATTGATCTGGGATAGTTCATACAGATAGGTGTTGGAAGGGTTGTGAAATGGGTTAAGGGGGTGTCTGATTTTATTCAATGCTCTTAGACTAAAATAAGACACCCCCTTAACCCAATTTTCTAATTTTAGTCAATGCTCTTAGACTAAAATAATATACCCTCTTAACCCATATCACAACCTTTACAACACCCTCCCAAATCCATCCGATTCAACACCGTCTTAACTGAAAAAATTGCCTTCAGTCCTTTCTGTGGATTGTGGAAAATTGTTTTTATTTAATTTAAAATGAATTATTTTATTAATATAAGCCAAAAGCATACACTGATTAACACACTTTGTTCACTTCACTGATAACATCTCAATAACGCGACTTAATATTGAAAACTTGATAACTAAAAAATATTTATAAAAAGTATTATTTTGTTATCAGTATATCGTTACATAATAACAATACAGATTAGATTTAATCTATTTGTTTTGTATTTTTTTTTTTTTGATAAGGTGTTAAATAAACTTAGATAAAATATTCGATATCTTTAAATTGCTTCAAATAAATTACAATTTATTGAAAGCACGATTTCTTTTCAAAGTCCAATTATTCAATTCGTTGTTAAAATATCTTATAAATATTATATACATGTGTGTGTTTACACATTTTATTCAGGCTATACGGATACAAAACAAAAAATTGCAATACATGTAGGGTTTACAGTGAGAATAATGAATAAAAAATAAATTAATAAATTAAATTAAATAAAAGAATTTGAAAATAATTAATTAATTATTTTCTCTTTTGCTACTGTGACATTATGACTTATGTTACATAAGTAATTTAACAGCAAATGTCTATTATTAGACTTTGTTATATATTGTTGGATAACAATAACAATTGTATAATGCAACAATTTTTGAATCGAAAATATTTAATGGAAAAAACAAAACAAACAAAAAAATAAAAAATAAAAGTTACGTAATTTAAAGCTATATGCAGACACGTGTTTCGGGATTTGATCCCTCGTCAGTACAGCTACGCCTTACGTAACTGCAAAGTTGTTAATTAAATTAATTAAAAATTAAAAAATTAATTAATTAAAAACGCACTGTCACCTCTGAGATTCTCGATGTAAGTGAACGCAGAGGTCATATCTGGACAGGCAAAAAATATATTTACAATATGAATAGATGGATTAGTAGTCTGCCATGGGCTATCGATCAGAGGTCTATCCGTCCTGTCGTGAATTTATGGTGATTTGCAAATAAAATCCGTGCTAGCTAGCTGAACTGTCATGTATGTTACTGATGAACCGATGAATTGTGACTGAAGGGTGAAAATAAATATTATAAAATGTGAACATATGGTGTGCTTAATGAAATATTTATATCATTTTATGAAAATTTAAAAAAAAATAGAAAATTATAGGGTGCTATTTAAAAAATACCATTAAATTATTATCGAATCCATAAAAATGAATTAATGATAACATAAAAATCAAATACAAATAAACCACTACTTGTAAATCATTGAAAATGTTCACATCGTGATCCAAATATAGATCTGGTATTAAAATTTAAAAAAAGTGAAGATAAGTATACAAGTGTTTCTTTATATTTAATACAAATAGATTTTTTTTAATTTATTTGAAGATAGGAATAAACCGGTTCCATTTTGTTTTCACAATGAACTGTTTGGGATTGATAAATAAATATTTTGATGCGTATTATTTTTATTTTGTATTTTGTCGTAATTTGTGATTAGTAATTTGCCTTTTTTTATACATATGTTTTGTAATCTTTTTAGAGCGTCACACTTTTCTTATAAAATTTTTAATATGTAATTATAATTTGGAAATGGAGATTCCGTTAATAAAGTATATTGAAATTGAAAATGTAAAAAAAAATTGAATTCAAATTTTCATAATTCAACTTATTAATCAAATTTTCTTCTTAGGTCTTCTGAAATTTAAATGAAATTTCCTAAAATTCCTTTAAAAATGGAGTAATTGCAAAACATGATTATTCTTCCATCTGGTATTTCCTGGAACAGTAATGGTAATTTAATTGTATCGGGGAAGTCGTTTAAATGATTAATACAGTTATGTCGATGACAAATTATAAAAAAAAATAAAATAATTTCGTTTCAATTGACCACTGACGACAAACCAATGTAATTGCTTCTATTAAGGTTATTAATTGAAATCAACAAGAAAGAAATTTGCATTTTAAGTGTCACAATTAATCATTTTGTGGAATTTAAAATAATTAAAATAATAATTGTCTGTGGAAAAATAATGATAAACAACTGAAATTAATTCAACGACAAACTCTCCCAGACGAACTTGTCAAAAAACTGAAATCTCTATTTGTTGACTCATTTTATGTAGACACTCATGTAAGCTTTTCTGGTAAGAGAATAGTAATAATTAAAAACATTAAATAAAAATGTCGCAAAATTGTCTTTCCGCGCATTACACACATCATCCAAAATACTGTTCGTTTCATTTGGATATTATAATAAATCATTTCAATTTACAGGAATTGCTATGATTTTACCATTAATACAGTTAATACCTTTAAGGCCCCGTATCCTATTTATATCACAGGTCTTGTTTTTGTAATTATATTTAAAAAAATCGTGATGTGTCCATCATGGTACTTTCCCCGGTGAATACGGTCAAATAAGTTTCTGATTGAAAATTTAATAGGAAAGCAAAATGATTAATAGAAAAAATTGATTGTTGTCTTTCAAAGTTAAAACCGAGTATTTAGAAGAATATTATAATTAAGTGTGTTATTTCTTACCTTACAATGTGTTAAAATCATTTCTCCACACTCTTCTTCATTTTTTCAAACTTTGCGAATGTGCTGAATACGACGACACTTTGCCTTTTTATTTGTCATTAAAATAATTATTTCAATAATTAAAATCTCTAAGGGAATTTATGAGGTAAACGGAAAGTAAAAAACAGCATTGTATATTATTAATGTAATTAATTTAATTTAACATTTAACCTTAATGTAATTTATATAATTAATGTAATTTGCAACAACTTTAATCGACTCCCACCAAATTGTGATCTATTTTACCATACTTTGAAATCTTAACTAATGTTTTGTAAGTAGTTATATAGCTTTCTAATTTTAATGTATTTTAGTATCTAAGCTTTATCTAAACAACTGATTTCCTGTTGAGCAATAAATTTTATTATTATTTTACTCTAACTAACGTTTGACAAAAAAACGTTTATTATTACTTTTTAAAAGTTGGGCAACATTTTAATAATATTCCTTAATTTTAGCTACTTAAAATAAAAAAAAATAGTAATACTCGATTACTAGAATTATACAATTTTGTTCAACACTAATGAACTACCGATGTTTCAATTTTAGAAATATAATAAAAAAGCATTATTAAATTATTTAATCCTCGCCCTTTTATTAATCATATCAATTATAAATCTTTCTTTTCGAATAATTATAACTACCTCATAAAATACGATCTCATAACAAAGCGCTATAATTCATAATTGGTAATTAGTTAAAGTGGACGCTAATTGGAATTTCCGCCGAAACTATGCGGCCAGAATATCATTCCAAGTGTGAAACCGTAAGACGAAAATGTTTGAGAATTATAAATGAACGCAAAAAATGTAGAAACTACGGTCTTCATTACAGTTAGAACAATGCTGATAAATATTTCATTCGGGTGAAATCATTGCTATTATTTAATTTTAACAGCCAATTAAAAATTTATAGGGAATTAAAATGGAAGAGTTTGAAATGTTCGAATATTAAGAATTAATAATGATTAAAATAATTAGGACACTCTAAATAAAGTAATTCTCTGCAATTATTATAATTATTAGGCCGAAAGACCTCCAGTCGATAGCCGTTTCTCTTAAGAATATATATTTCTTTTAAATTGTTTCATGTATTGTATATTAAATTAAATGAGTAAAAAGGGACATCGATTATATATATATATATATATATATATATATATATATATATATATATATATTAAATGAGTATGTATTCTTTTGGAATAAAGATGTTTGTATATTGTTAGATCCACCCAAATATATAGAACTATTGTATTATATTTTTATTAATTGTAAAATGCTACGCAAGCATTAGATAGATATAAAAGACAATGAGACGCCGATCTAGCTGAGTCTAATTGTAACACACAACCGAGTCGCATCTCTCGCACTGTTATAACGTGTAATCTGTTATAATTATTAAGTAATTAATAAAGTAAGTGTAAATTAAAATCTATCGATTTTAAAGTTAAATAAACCCCTAAATTAAAATCAACATAAATTCGGCTGGGATCCGAATCGAATAAAATCACCCTGGTGTCAGAAGTATAAATATCATCTATAGTGTTGTGTTAAATAAAAATAAATATAAAAAAACCGGGACGCAACAATATATATAATTAATATTATTATTGCCGAATGTGTAAGACTTGCAGGTAATACCTATATATCTAGGCACAATCAAAATTAAAAAAGTTAACATTTAAAAACCACTTCTTTAACACAGTGGTAGGCCCTGAAGTGTGCCGGTTTCACTTTTCGTTCAAGGCTAATCTAATTACATTTCTTCTCCGCAAATGCCGAATTCCAATTTCAAAAAAAAAAATGTAAAGTAAAAATTCAAGGCTTGAAAAGAACAGGTTTTATATTAATTGGCATGTTTATTTACATTAAAACAAAAACTTATAATAAGCAAATTAATTAATTATCAAACTTAGATATAATTTTTAATATCCACTTGAAGTTTCTCACAATTATTGATTGAGTTTATTTCAGGTACAATTTTCATGTCATTTAATATATGGAAAACTTTATTTAAAGTTATTTAAAATTTAATTAACATCACTGATTAAATAATTAGTGATGTCGTTAATTAAAATTAGTAAAATAAGGAATAATATCTTCCCACATTGAACAAATATCTCCTTAATAAATTCTGTATTCATCGAAATACAAACGTCCTTCCCAAATATACACACGCTAGTCTCACCATTCATCAGTACGAATCAACACAGTTCGGCTAGCTAGCACAGATGTTTTTAATCAATTAAAATTTATTCAATAAACGAAATCATTTTTTCTCTATTTCCTATCCTGTGGCACACTAGATCTAACCTGTGGACATGAATCTTCCGACTTTGACATTTTGTATATGAGTTGTAAATAACCGAAACCAGTTTAAAATACACGCACAAAAACCAGAAGACCTCATTTTTGAAAGTAAAATTGAATGATTCACTTAGTCCAACGCTTTTGTGTAGTCAGAAGAAGAATAAATGAATGGACGATTTAAAAAAAAAAATATTTCCACATTTATTCCACTTTAATTCCAAAAATAATTATTTTTAAATCGATTTTCTTCTGTTAATTTTAGAATTATTTTTAAATCGATTTTCTTCTGTTAATTTTAGAATTCTTTTTAAATCGATTTTTCTCTATTAATTTTAGAATTATTTTTAAATCGATTTTTCTCTATTAATTTTAGAATTATTTTTTAAATCGATTTTTTTCTATTACTACCCACAGTATAATTAAATGATTCAATACAATTAACAACACCATTCGTACTTGTTTGCAGTCATTGAATAATTGGTCACGTATGTATATTCAATTGAATGTCGCAAAATAAAACCATTAATCATTAATTTGTTTATGCTGTAATGGCGGCTTGAAAAGGAGAAAAGAATCAGACAATTTTCCTCGTGGAGTAATAATAATTATGCGCGCGATGAACGTGAAATGAATTTTAATTTGAACACCCAGTTTCTTTATAATGTTACGAAATAACAAATTAATAACAAGCAATAATGCGATCAAAATTTGAAGTAAGTGGGTTACGAAAAAATGAATATTTTAAATCGTGCACAAATCACTTTTAAAGACTTAAAAAAATGGTTTAGAAGTCTGTAAGTGTTTACTGTCAGAAACGAAAGTGATCAAAATTTGAAGTAAGTGAGTTACGAAAAAAATAAATATTTTAAATCGTGCACAAATCACGTTTAAAGGCTTAAAAATGGTTTAGAAGTCTGTAAGTGTTTACTGTCAGACACAAAAGTGATCAAAATTTGAAGTAAGTGAGTTACGAAAAAATGAGTATTTTAAATCGTACACAAATCACTTTTAAAGGCTTAAAAAAATGGTTTAGAAGTCTGTAAGTGTTTACTGTCAGACACAAAAGTGATTAAAATTTGAAGTAAGTGAGTTACGAAAAAAATAAATATTTTAAATCGTGCACAAATCACGTTTAAAGGCTTAAAAAATAATTTAGAAGTCTGTAAGTGTTTACTGTCAAACACAAAAGTGATTAAAACTTGAAGTAAGTGAGTTATGAAAAAATGAATATTTTAAATCGTGCACAAATCACGTTTAAATGCTTTAAAAAAATAGTTTAAAAGTCTGTAAGTGTTTACTGTCAGACACAAGAGTGATCAAAATTTGTAGTAAGTGAGTTACGAAAAAAATGAATATTTTAAATCGTGCACAAATCACTTTTAAAGGCTTAAAAAAATGGTTTAGAAGTCTGTAAGTGTTTAGTGTCAGACACAAAAGTGATCAAAATGTGAAGGGGGTACCGCAAGTACACCTCAAGGGTGTCAATATTTTTTTTAAATAATTAAATTCATTTAAAAATAAATAATTAAAAACTATGTTTTTTATGTTCCTACTTTATTTACTTTTTATTAATTTATTTATCAATCTTACATTTTGGGATTGCATTACGTAGCCAAGGTTTGTAGGCGTTACAGCCTATGCCGATGATCTTACTATCCTGGTAAGCGGTAAACACGAGGATGTAATTTGCGACATAAACTGCTCTCAACATACTAACGAAATGGTGTGAGGATCACTCCGATCAAAACGGAGATGGTCCTCTTCGCTAGGAAAAGAAAGGTGAAACACAAAGCATCAATGTTATTGAATACGATGGTGCAATTCATCGAGGATGTGAAATATCTAGGAGTCACCCTCCATAATAAACTAAATTCAATTCAATGTTAATAGAGCAAGCACTAAGAGCTTTCTGGCAGTGCCGTATGCTGTGGGGAAGGCATGGGGTCTTAATCAAAATGTCCATGCTAACTTATGGCGCAGTGGTCTGGTGGCCCAGAACAAAACTTAGCACTGCAACCCAAACAATGGCGATGGAAGTTATGCTATGCCTCCCACCACTGGAGGAAAGTCACAGCAGCTATACTCCACCTTAAGAGCAGTGGTGTTTGGTGGCTCAGAACAAAACTTAGCACCACAACAGAAACAATGGCGATGGAAGTTATGCTGTGCCTCCCACCACTGGATCTCCATCTGTAAAGGGAGGCCGCAGCAGCTATATTCCATCTTAAAAGCAATGGTATCTGGTGGCTCAGAACAAAACTTAGCACCACAACCCAAACAATGGCGATGGAAGTTATGCTATGCCTCCCACCACTGGAGGAAAGTCACAGCAGCTATACTTCACCTTAAGAGCCGTGGTGTTTGGTGGCTCAGAACAAAACTTAGCACCACAACCCAAACAATGGCGATGGAAGTTATGCTGTGCCTCCCACCACTGGATCTCCATCTGTAAAGGGAGGCCGCAGCAGCTATATTCCATCTTAAAAGCAATGGTATCTGGTGGCTCAGAACAAAACTTAGCACTACAACCCAAACAATGGCTTCAGGAGTTTGATACACCACATCATCATACATAAGTTCTGCAGGAATTCTAGAAGGGTTAGATTTTTTTGAATTAATATACGACCAAAACTGTTTAGAATCGCTAATAAGCTGTGATTCAATGTTTATGATATAGTCATTATGTGCAACATTAATTTTTTTTCTATGAGAGATCTAAGTTTCTTGAATTCGGCTTCAAGCGTCACTACTGGATCTCCATGTGTAAAGGAAGGCTACTGCAGCTATACTCCACCTCAAAAGCAGTGGTGGTGTGATGGAATAGAGGAAACCGAGGTCATCTCTGGAAGTATGTTTGTAGAGACATACCTCAACTTGAGGCAGGTACTGATACTAGTGCTCCAACTTATATGGCGGGCGCACCCTACTTTAACACCACCGAAAGCACATGAGGGAGTCTGCCATTAGAATATACACCAACGGATCTCTGAAAGAAGAAGGTTCAGGCTTCGAAATTTTCTCGAGGACCCTGAATATACCAATGGGTACAACCATCGAGCAACTAGAGCTGATGGGTATAAAATACGAGGCTGAAACCATAACTCAACACGGTGTAACAAATAAATGTCTACTAATCCTCACGGACACTAGAATGGCTCTACAATCTCGAAGAAAGAATTATAGTTGCTCGGAGACAGAGTGCCTTTAGGGAAAGCTTCGATACACAACAAATTCGAGGCTTCCTGGATGAAAGAGCACAGTAATGACAATGGAAACAGGAAGGCTGACGAATTAATTGATGCCGCGGCCAAAACAACTATTCACATACCGGACACGCTGATGCCTCCGCCTTTAAGGCTTCTATATAAAATGCTACATGCCAATACTCTAAAGAAATTTAGAAGTACATGGGATGAAACAACAGGCTGTAGATGGAAGATCCTGCAACTGTTCAGGGTAAATCTAAACCGCTATCCTGACAGACTGAATCCCTATAGACTGGGAACTACAGAATCGTCAGATTGCAAAGCGTGCTGTTTGGAAGACGAAACTGCTGAGCATGTGCTACGATACTGCCTAGCTTTCAAGTCTAGCAGAAAGTATGGATCTTCTGCCCTATAGAGTGAGGAATGGCCAGATATGGCAACAATTAGAAATCTACCGATTTCGACACTCCTAGTCTTTCTTGATGAGGGCTGGCAGTGCTGAGGACAATTAGGGATCTACTGATCTCGACACTCCTAGTCTTTCTCAATGAGGGCTGGCAGTGCTGAGGAGGAGGTATTCGGTTATCCCAAAATAATAATAAATAATAACTTTTAACCTATTAGACTTTTAAATTAAATTATTTTGTGTACCGTCCTTATACAATTTTTTTAATATGTTTTTCCTAGACACTAAGTTTTATTCAATTAGATTTTATATTAAATTATTCTGTGCACTATCCTTTATACAACCTCTTAATATGTTTTTCTCCTAGATACTAAGTTTTATCTTTTGTTTTGTATTGTTACCTAAACGTGTAAAATACCATTAACTCGATGTACATTATTTTTATATGCTAGATGATAAGTTTTTATTCTATATGTCTTACTAAATTACTTAAGATATTTTGTTTAATAACCATCGCAACTAAATGACTCACCCATGAATGTTCTGTACTTATTCTTCTTGGAAATAAATAAATGAATAAATTAAAAAAAGGGAAAGCATTAGGGGATGCGTTAGTGTTTGTGCACACATTCCACTAAACCATAACCGTAAGAAAGGGAGGGTAATATTGAAACTACAATCATCTTGTCCTATATACACTCCCTTACAATTATTACATGTAATTTTGTACATTCCCAATCTGTGAGTGTTTTTTCATTTTTGTTTTTACATTAAAAAAATTGTTGACGATGCCACTTGAAATTAAGCAAAAGATGGCGCTTGCGTCGTCTTTAATTTATTATGATTAAAAAAGGCAATTTTTATGTTATGTTTTTCCAAAATATTTTCTTCGATTTACTTATTTAAAAAAAATGACAACTACTAGTGCAAATTAGGATGTGACTCATAATTCTCCGTTACATTAAAATGTATTCAAATTATGCACGAGAATCTACATACATAAATATTTAGCGTCTCGTCGTGCTTTCTTGTTGTTACATCAAATTGAAAAACAATGCAATAACAATCTGTAATCTCCATACGCGTTTGAGCAACTCGACACTCGGATAAAAAAATTGGAAAGTGTTTAAAGTCAGAATGCAAACGCGCCGCAATTGCGACAATTATCCTTGTGCTCAAATTGTCTCCGCAATAGTAATTGGCCATTTTTGCTCGTTTTAAATGGTACCTAATGACGAACGGATGTCTCTTGGACGACGCATCGCTATAATTCCTTTATTTGTACACACTTTCACATCTCTGCACTAATTATTGCGTTGATTGTCAAAATATATGGTGGCTGGAATAGTAAATAGAGATGGGCAAAGTCGATCTTTTTTGTTATTGCAAAATTAAAAATATGGCAATTTTATTAATGCAACATGTCCTATTAAAATTAGTAACTGTTCCCCATTTATTAAAAAACACGAATTTATCGTTTTTGGTTGATTTTATTTATTTATTTAATAAATTATACCTTAACATTAATAAATGTTTGTGCATTCAATTCTTTATGGGTAAATTTTTACCATTTGTTAATTCGGTGAATGGTGAGAATTTGTCTGTAGTTAAATACATTCGCGATCTTAGTGTTACTTTTGATAACCAACTTACTTTTGCATAGAGATACTGTACTTCGACACCCAATATGGGTAAAAGAGGATAAGATTAAGAAAGAAAGAAAGATATACTGTATGTCGCAAATCATTGTAGTTATTAGGTTTTATAAATAGATTTGGTGGATATTTCTTCGTTGAGACCAGAAAGCTATTATATTGTTCTCTAGTTAGATCGCAACTAGTATATGCATTATGGATTTAGTCGCCATTCTATGCCAATTACGCACAACACTAATATTAATATAAACATATATATCTTTATTGAGACAATAGATAATACAAAACTATATTACAATACAAGTAGGTGATAGTCTGTCTGGGCTATCTTTCGGCCCCATCATGACTTCAGGATGAAGAAAAGAAAAAATCCATGCTAGCTAGCTGAACTGTCCTGTTTCACACAAATAAATTGATGAATGATGAATTTAGGAAGGATATTAGGGTTACGATTTTAAGACCCATATTGACGTATGCGGCAGAAACATTAGTCCAAAAATAATCTGAAATAATCATAAAAATTGCAAATTTTATTTTACCGTGAATTATTTATTCCCTGTTAATGCAAAACACAACTTAACGATTACTATTTCTTTTTTAAATTATTACTCTTTTTAATGTTATACACGGGCTATAAATGTTTCGTTTTATGCATCCGAGAACTTTATAGGAAATAACATTCTGCTCCAACGATAAACATTTTTGAAAGTTTTGGTTCCTACTGTTACGCGCGTTTGTTATGCATTTATGTGTGTATTCTTTGATTTTACAACATGCAGGAGGCGTTCGCTTACGATTTCACGGTTGTGGTTTTTGATTTAATGAAGAGCGTGTTGAATCAAATACCACAGCCATTATATGCACTATCCTTTACGGTAATTGTTACGTCGCTTAATTATTGGGTAAACACACTTTTATTTCGCTGCGTAACATGAATGCCGAGACTATTGCATTTCAATTATTAAATGCACTTGTGATTGTTAAGTATAATGATTTGTTTTAATAATTAATGAATTAATGTAAAACAGGGAGATGATTTATATATATAATATGATCGAGAAGTTTTCTTCTCTGGAATGCTTGATTCTTTTTCTTTATTATACATTTTCTTGGCATCAGTGAATAAAAACAAATAAAACGTCACATTTATCATTATTTGTAAAACCAAATTCTTCAATTTTATAAAATAACCAAAAGTAACCAAAACAGTTTATTTGTGACTAGTTTCGACCTATACTGTCATTATTAATAAAAAAATGACAAACTTCTTTCCTAAATATACCAAATCAGGTAAATGTTTGCAGATAGCCTTATATTACGTAACGTTAGTTGTGTTGTTTTTGCATTAAATTTTTCTCGGATCAAAATTTTTTGCATTATGCAATATCTTATTGATACAACAGCAGCAATGTCCGGCTGGGCATTTGCCCGGGAAGTAGTTGTTTTAATGTGCATTTGTTTAAAGTACTTACGTAAGTCAAAATGTCACACAGCTAAATATGGAAATAATTTATTAATTATTTTCAAATCATTTCTATTTAATTTAAGTGAGACATTTTCTATGAAGAAAACAGAGTTATATATATAATATTCTTCACAATTTTTTTTTAAATTAAAATGGTTGATTTTAATTTAAAAAATCTATAGTTGAGGCTGTTACTTAATGAAACTCCATTATAACTATTTTTTCAAGTAAAATACTGGAATGTTTTTTAAGTTTCACAGATTTATTGTAGCAGTGTTTTCTATAATAAATCTGTGAAATTTAAAAAAAACAATCCAGTGCTTTATTTGTAAAATTAATCATAATTTAACATTCAACGAAATCCCTTGCTTTTTGTTTATTTATTTATTACCGGCGCATACCAAATGTCCCATTCAATGCCGCAACGCTTATTTGAATTAATGCAGAAAAAAACAGTTACGACTTTCTAATTGCCTAATAATTGTGCGAGTCTGTATCACAACCGTTTTCGGTCAACGTTCTATTTCGAGCATTTTCTATTAATTTCCATTGCAAAAATATATAAACAAATATCTGTTTTCTTTTTTTTTTCGTTGTGCAATTTTTAGATAAACTCGAAGTAAAAGGAAAAGTATTAAAATTGCAATTAAATTAAATCCAACTATTCGAGAATTTTTGAAAACTTTAATTCCCTTGAGATTTTACTAATAACTCGAAACCATTCGGTAGTTTAAAAATATTCATTTTAACTTTATTTTACGGAATTTTCCATTATAATTGATTAAGCAAGGATGACGACGTATCGGGTAAGGGGCGGCACACCATTTTATAGATATGCACTACTGTTTTTGTGCTTATTCCCTTTTACTTATAGGTAAATTCGTTTTATTTAATTTAAAATGTATTTTTAAATATATATATATATATTTAATAAATACACCTTTGTTTTCACTTAAAAAAAACTTCCTACTAGTTTCGGCTTCTCGCCATAATCATGGATAGGTATATTGGGCAAACGTGTATAAATTTAAGAACACGATTAGAAGAGCATATAAAAAATAATTATTAACTGGATTAGCAAAACATTGCATAGAAAATGTCCTTGTTCTAAGAATCTAAGAGAAGGATTAGAGATTAAAAGAGCATTCCACGGAAAAAATCCCATCGTTAAAATCATGGAAGACGTCTCGAATTCAACCATAGCTGCCACCCTGATTACCTATAATTTCAATAATTACAACTGTATATAAATAAATGTTTTAACATTTTATACTCATTCTTTGATAATGGCAAGAAGCCGAAACTAGTCGAAAGAAAATACATTTTTAAGTGAAACCAACCAAGTATGTAAAATAATTTAAAGAAAAGACACTTGGTATTGTTTCACAAATTAGACTTATTCCGACTAGTTTCGGTTTATTAGACCATTTTCTTTAAATTATTTTACATAGTGTAATATGTTTCACCAAGTGCCAGATAAGAAATTAATCCAAGAAATCAACCAAGTATGTTTATTAAATTATTACCTATATTTGATATCAAGTAATAAGTAAGAAACTAATTACATATAAAAAAATGTATATATAGAAAATCTTTATTTCTGAGAAATACATTAAATTACATTGCAATATTTAAAACATTACAATCATAAACATCTAGTTAAGCCTCAGAAAATGGCTATCGACCATCGGTCTTTCTGCCAATTTTTTTTTATTTTATGTTATTGGTAGATTTTTAATAATATATCACATCGTTTTATAAATTTATCATATTTATTACTCATCAATTTCTCACACCCATTCAAGTTTCCTAGCATGCAGTTTACTTCGTTTTTTCCATTATTTTAGCATGTGATCACAAATTGCATAAAAAAGAACTATCGAAGGTGAAACCGAAGTCAGTTCGGTTCCTTTCACCCGAAAAAGAAACCATCGGTACAGAAGAGAAACGCACTTAATTAGCAATGCTTCCTTCCAAAGAAATTCAATTGCTCAATTTCGTTAATTCTTCACGTGTTCATAATTGCTCAATAAAATTTTCAAACAAAAAAAAACGTGTATTATAATTTAACGTGTTAAAAGGAATACATTTCAATTATTTCTCTTTATTATACATATTGTAATTAAATTAGTATTTTATTTTTAAGCATTGTTTCAATTGATATTTGTTTTAAAGTGCTTACGTAATTTAAGTTAAAATGTCGTAATAGCTAAAAAAGGAATTATTTTCATTTGTTTTATTTAATGTATTAAAATAACTGTGACAAAGTGAATGAACACTCTTTTCTATTTATAATTAATTTAATCTTCTTTATATTGGTTGTTGGTTGTGTAGAGTTTAATTATTTAAATAAAAATAATATTTATTTATTTATTTACGGAAAATTCACCATTTTACAAAAATTGTAACAATTTTTTACTAAAAGTAGTAAATAGGCTATTACATATAATATAAATATAAATAATTCAAACAATAATGTATAAATACATAAATAAGACAGCGTGTACAAGTAATGACAATATTTGATAAAGTTTAAAGAAATGCAGTCGCAATACATTAAAAACCAATAATCAATAGTTGTTCTTTCTCCTACTTATTTTTTATTGAACTAATTAATTAATTTATTCTTGAAATCTGCGGTGTCGCATCATTCGAGTAACTTGTTAGAGGAAAGCACTTCGTTTGTTAATGTAAATTATATTGTTGGAAATAGCAAAGAAAGATACATATGATAAAAACTCATTATTTGGTTAATCAGTAATGCAATTAAGAAAAACCTTGAACGTGAATTTTATGTTTTCTAATGATGATTATTACAATATTTATAGAATTGTAATTTAAAATGTCTACGTCTGAAAAGTTGTTTACGTTTTTTAAAAATTATTTATTAAATTTTAATTTATTATAATATTATTTAAAAAAAAAATACTTCGCGTTTTATATCAAAACAGCAAAAATGTATATAGGAATATGCAAGGGCGATCGGAGAGAGGACTTCTCTCTCTAATTATAGGAATATATACAGAAAATCGTTGTTACTGAGAGTTATATTAAATTAGTTCATAATATTTATTATTTTACAATCATTAATCGATGACAATCGTCAGCGTATAATAAAGGGTGCAAGAAAGGGTTAAGGAGTTTAGCATTGGGGTTGTAAAAATAAGCACGAAATTCAACCTTGAATGTATTTCTGGAGTTACGTTAAATTATCAAAACTTCTTTAGATTTCAAATTCCTCTTAATAGTGTAAAATATTCATCCATTAGTCTAATATACTGATACAAAATTTCATTTTTTTTTCATTCACACAATTGAAAGTTATGATTTTTTTTTTTCGAAACGTCAATTTTTCCAAAAATCTTTAAATATTTCAAAAATTTTTAGGTTTAGGCATATGAACATATTATGAAAGTTAACTTTATTTTTTATGTAGAATCTGAAAAATTTTTGTATTCCATTAGAAAAAATATAACTATGATACGCCATGCTTTTATGGGACACCCTGTATATTTGAAACTATTTTTAAAATGTGGTCCTAATAGACCTACATATGCCTGCGAAAAAAACATTTAGCCGTAAAGCTACTCGGCGCGCGCGTAAATAATAATAATGACCCAAGAACGGAACCTTGCGGAACACCCTATTTAATGTTGATAAAGCTTGACCAATTATTGTCCACTGCTACGCACTGCTTTCTTCCTCGGAGATAAGATTTTAGTGCCATTATTTATTTATTTATTTATTTATTACCCGACAGATACAGCACATCCAATAAAAGGGTAACATCAGTTTAACAATAATACAACATTGGTATATATTAGATAAACAAAATAATAACACAAACAAATATAATAAAACCTTCCAAATCAATCTAATTTAGTATATTTTCAAGGACGTCAAAGTTAAGAGTACCGAAGGCCTTGCTATAATCCGACAATATTAACAAGGTAGCTTCTCTTCGAGTAGTTGTTGATATATCATTTGTGATTTTAATCAAGGCCGTTTCACAACTATACGAAAACCATATTGCATTTTAAGAATTATATTATTCTCTATGATCTAAGAAATTAATTGTGCTTTGATATATTTTTTTAGTACCTTAGATAAGGTGGGAAGAATACTAATGAGTTTTAGGTTTACATAATGGTTATTCATTTTTGCAATCGGCTTAACGACTGCAAATTAAAAAATAGGAATAAATGACTACAATAATAAATAAAAAATACAATAAAATTAAACAAGGAAAATGTCTGGCAATGATTAATAAAATTCGAAGTGAAAAATTTACTTACACTGTAATTTTTTGACAAACTTTCTATTGAAACAACTACTTCCCGAGCGGGGTATATGCTCGGAAATTGGATTACATAATAGATATTTGTTGTTTCATAGCAGTACTACTGTGCGTTGCAGTTTGCGTGGAAAATATTTAATGAAAAAATATTTACAATGATATTAAACAAGGAAAATTTCTGGCAATGATCAATAAAATTCGATCAATCCCTTTTTCCAACTGCAAAAAAATACTTACACTGTAAGTTTTACAAATATCTATTGAAACAACTACTTCCCGAGCATTTACCCCGCCGGATATTTGTTGTTGCATAGCAGCACTACTGCGAATTGCAACGGTTTGAGTCGAAATTATTTAATGAAAGGAAACAACAAATAATAGTTGCAAGGCTATCTGTAGACACGTGTTTCGGGATTTAATCCCTCATTAGTACAGTTCTTCCCTGTAACCCTTAATTGTTAAAAACATTTTAAGTACCGTCTTCACCGGGATCTTAGATGAAAATAATCGCGCGTGCAATATACGGATTTAACGATTCGAAAAAAAGTGTTTATCGAATTTTGCTGATCATTACCAGAAATTTTCCTTGTTTAATTTCATCGTAATTTAAATAACTGCAATCATCTCTGTTTTAAATCTGTACTCCGAAAAGACTCCGAGATTTCGAACTCCTTACTCCAATATTCCGGCCTGTAATTTAAATAACTGCAATCATCTCTGTTTTAAATCTGTACTCCGAATAGACTCCGAGATTTCGAACTCCCCACTCCAATATTCCGGCCTTTTTAGAAGGTTCTGACTGAACACGATCTATTATTGCTACTAAAAAGTCACTATGAACAAGTAAGTCAATGAGAACAATTACAAACAAATAACATTAATTTATTTGTACTTTTGCAATATAAAGATTTACTAAACATATCAAGCATCTTCTTCAGTCCTATCTTCGTCTTCTTCATCTTCAGAATCAACAGGTGGCTTCCCTCTTGTAATTAGATGGAATGTCTCCGCTTCTAAGGCCAATCTCCTAATATTGGCCAAACAACCAGCGCATGCTTGTTGTAGTTCAGTGTCTTCTGAAGCCACCGAACGTAGTAGGAATGGTACAACTCCGCATTCGTGCATTGTTATACAGTTGAATGAATTTTGCGACAGGTGGTAGAGTGCCACTGCCGTGTTCCTGTGAGTGTTCGTGTCATTCGATGCCATGTAACCGACTAAATGTGTTATTGCGCCCAGTCTGAAAGATCATTAGAGCTGAATTATTTTGAGTAATCAATTATCAAGATAATGGCAATGTGCCGAAATTAGTCGAAAATAAAAAAAAATGCGTGTAAAACAAACCAAGTGAAACTTACTTAACAATTCCTAATATTACTAAAATGTTTTACCAAGTGATTAATGAGAATCAAATTGCAAATATATAAAATTCCCCTATGAGTAAGTAGACAATGATAAGGATTTTGAGCGACGTTTGCAGTTTATGAGCTATCACTCACGTCGCTCAACACCCTTATCATTGTCTACTTACTCGTAGGGGAATATTATATATTATAATATTATATATTATCTATAAGAATGATCTTATAAGAAGTGTTTGATGTCAGGATTAATAGCAATAACAAGCACCGATGAAAAATTCTCACTTACCTTCCGAACTTTTTACAGTTTGATCCCCAAGCACAACAATAAGCTATCGCCCTCGCCAAATGTTCCCTCAAATTTTTATCTTCCGTTGTGACCAAGTCAACCAACATGGGAACAACTCCGTGATCTGTAATCACGCCCAAATTCTCACGATCTTGAGCAACTTCCGCGATGGCCGCACAAACGCAAGATAAAACTTCGTTATTTTTCGACTTTAGTAAATGGACAATCAGTTCTAGGCCGCCGACAAAACTGCGCACCATTTCACCTGAATCCGTTGCAAATTTTATGCAAGTCACCAATGACCACGCTGCATTAGCTTGTACCTACAATTTAACAATTCTGTTATTAGATATCATCTAGGCGAGGTAAGTTATCAGAAGATTGCAATAATTAACAAGAGGAATATGTGTTTAAGCAAATTGAATTAATGTAGGTTTAATCTTCTGTAAGTTAGAAAATTAAACCTACTTTAATTAAATTTACTTAATCACATATTATTGTTTTGATTAAAAAAAACAGATTATGACCACATCGGCAACTGAGTATAGCTACTTGTTACTCGTTTTATTTTCTGGCAGACATCTTTATGAAGTACTGCCTAAAAACAAATCCGGTTGTTTTAGAATCACCACTGCTATGTATTTACCTTATGATTCTAACTTAATCTATTTGTTTAACGATCATTAATGAGGTTTGTAGGGCGCTTCGACGGCAAAGGTCATTCGCGCGATCATTAATGAGAAAAAAATTATTTTAATTGTAAAATATCACATTAGACTCCGTCCATATATTAATAGGTCCATGATGTATACATATATATCTTCATCTAACACGAATTATTATTTTTGTCGCTTGCTCTCATCCATTAGCGCAGAATCTCTTGCGTATATCATGAAACGCATGCGCACCGTAACAGGGCTGGTGTTATCGAATAATGTGCACGTAAAATGTAACATTGTCATTTTTTTAGTCTTTGATTAAAATCAGTGGCGTAACTATAATGGCGCCACAGCCCGCACAACGGGGAGGCCCCTAGAAAGCCAAAGAACCCATTTGGAGCGGCACAAAAAATATGCAGCCGCCATAAATTATTTATGAATGCCTAAGGCCTCGTGAATCGGAAAGCCTTAAAACTCAGGTCTTAAAAGAACAAAACGGAAATGTTTTTATTTAATGTAGACGCAACTCGTCCACGTAATCTTAACGCCGTAATCGATATTCAGCGCTTTGGGGTCCTAATAGTTATTTTACGGGGGCACGAAAGGTAGTTACGCCTCTGATTAAAATCAATAATTTTTTATTTGCACAAACTTGTAATAAAAATAATACTTAAAAATATATTACTTTTGGAGAAATATTCTTCAATAATGACCAAATCAGCCGCACACCGTCCAATTCTTCGATGATACTCATTGAATCTGGATCCTTGGCGCATTCTCTCAAAACCATCGGAACATTCTCTAGCAACGGAGGGAACGTGTAATTTAACAAATTAACAACCAAAGGTATTCCACCAGCTTTTCTCAATACGTCCCGGTTCTCTTCGAACTTTACAAACTGCGAGAGAGCGCCGACTGTGTTTGATAACACCTCTTCTTTCTCGTCCACATTCTCGAGTAGACGTACTAATGTCTGTAAATATAAATAAATATTAATATCTGTTGCAATCTGTTGTATTATTATTATTGTTGCTTTTTTTATATTGTATTTTTATACACTTTGGGAATTACAAATAAAGATTATTATTATATATAATGTCGTGGGCACCGCTGCATTAGCCCCCTGGATTTTATCGCTAATTTTTTTCCTAGGTACATATATTTTTTTTTAAGTACTCCAAGAAGAGAATGTCCGGTGAAAATGCTGGCCAGTCCAAAACAGTAATGTTATATCCAGCAAGACATGCTTTTCTTTACCTTCTTTAATGTACTGAGTCGTTATCTTGCGGAAATATCAATTCAGGTTCTTCAAACCAAATGTATTCAATATTTTTGATTTTCACAATATTATTGGGTAGTTAATGGTTTTAATATTTAAACATTGGTAGTTCATGCTGTATAAAATAAATATGACTAGATTATTAAAAATCAATCAATAAAACAACTACACACGATTAGATTGACCAAGTTTCGGGTTATTAGCCTATTTTCAAGAGAATTTAAAATTTAATAATATTATTAATTGGGTAGATTATCAGGCATTTTTTTGTTTAAGGTATATGGGTGGGATTTGGGTGGATTCATAAAGGTATTCATTTGAGTGAATTGAATTTGGTACCAATTTTTGATTTTGTTATATGCATTAAAAAAAAACATACTTCAACTGTACGGAGTTGATTAAACCTTTCAACATTTTCTGAACTTATCGCACATTTCCAAATGGCTCCAGTGACAGCTGCCAATAAGAATTTGTCATCTCTGCATTTAGGATCTTTTGCCATAGACACGAGCGGATCCAAACCTCCAGCTTGTCTTACCATGTCCCTCGTCACCGCATCTTCCGCGCATTTAAATATGATTTCTGCGCAGTATCTTCTTAGCTGTGGTTCAGCCTAAAACATATTTGATTAACATTTTCAACAAATGAATAAATTTGTTTTTCTCATGATTAAATTAGTATATCGAATATGTTAGAAGAAATTGAGTTGTACAAAAAATATATTAAACCTTTAAATTTAGATTTAACTCACTTAAACAACAAGTTATTAAAATCAATTGAACAAAAAATATATTAAACCTTTAAATTTCGATTAATAAATAATTCTGAGTTTCTCATTATTAATTTAGTAACATTTCATGTTTAACACAAAATAAAGCCAAATAAATAATAGCTCTTTATGTGTCTGTATCTTGGGTAAAAATATGAAATATACTAAATTTGTTATGAGAATAATGAATAATTAAAAAAAATGAAAAATTGTTATATTTAAAGTAAACTTCATATTTTAACTTATTAAATACAAAAGTCACTTAGATTGTAACGATATAGAATTACGTGCATGCTAAATATAAGAATGATAATCCATGTTATGAATGTAATTTCATTTATTTATTTATTTACGGAAAACTCATTTATACAAAGCAGATAACATGTGTGTACAATGGAAGATTAAAAATAAATATACAATTATTAAATATAACCTAAACTATAATATAATAATAAGTGGTGGTACAAAATAGAATTTCAAAACAAAGAATTTAAAGTAAATGTAAATAAATAAAATTTCAAGCCAAAGTATTTGAAGCACAGGTAATTTGATTTACATAATATATAAAAAATCTTCAAGTCAATGACTTTTATGTAGCACTCACACAATAATAATTCTTTTGTGTGAGTGGTACTCATACTAGAAAAAAGTAAAGAATGATTATGTTTACGTTAATCTACAAAATAAATAAAACAAGAAAATTCAAGTAATTCAATGATTATAGTAAAAATCGATTATTTCAATAATCGAATACGAAATAATCGAATGTTAATTTTATATGATTCCAAACTCAAACATAATTATTATATTTATAATTTCTGTAACTATTTCAGGCATTTTGAAAATAAACTTTCATAGTTCTTAAATAAATCGATTCTTGACATAATTGATTTTCTCCAAAACTAGTTAATAGAATTAATGAAATGATTCACTTCACTGTTTAGACTGTTTAGAAGTGAAAAGTAAAATTGATTTGTTAAATTTATTACCATTGTATTATTTAAATGTTCTTATTTTTTTAAAGAAATCGATTCTTACTTCATTTCTAAACAGTCGCATTGTTTCATTAATTCTATATAAATATAATTAAACAATTATTATTTATATTTATTTTATTTTCTATATTTCATTATTCTGCCACAATTGTTGTTCTACTCATTAATTTAGTTAAATAAAAAGGTGATAATCTACGGCAGCGGTAACTTGGGGAGATTGAGTGGAAAACATGCAAGTAATACCTGATTGGATAAATGTGTTACAATGTTCTTGATCATCCCTTCAGTTTGTATAGCTAACTGATAACTTGGGTCGTGAGCACATTGAGCTATGACACCAACAGATGGTATTATTACATCCATGTGGACACATCTGGCAAAAAGAAACATATTATTAAAAATTAACATTGTAAGGAGATCAATGAGACGAGTTATAATTCAAAACTTGTGTTGTATTTTTACATTATGAATATATTCGTTTAGGGAAACATAATAAAATTCAAAGCGTGTTAGTTTTTTAATGTGCAAATATTAGATTATCAACAAGTTCAAATTGTGTATGTGTGTGTGTGTTTTTAGAGAGAGAGGGATAGAAGTAAATTTTACATTTCAATGCTATATAAATTTTACAGTTCTCTAACATTTTTTAAAAGTATAATTAGATAGCTGAGTTAAAAATAGAGTAACTAAGTTGTTGACACTTTATTAACATGTCAATGTATTGTAAAATAAAATAAAACTGTTATAAAAAGCTGTCCATAATTACGGAGTATATAAGGGTATGGGCCCAGGCTACCCATAAGACGCATCCGGAGTAACACAAAGTAAAAAGTAAAAGTAAAAATATATTGGGATAAAATGGCGAACACCGCTGAATTAGCATGAATTGAAAAATTAAGAGAGAGACTAGAAATTACAATACATAGAGATGTTATTTTTTTAAAAATACAAAGATCGATACCATAAAGGCAAAAACAAAAGTACAGTATAAAGAAAAAGATGTTGAAAATGTTGAGAATGAAAAATCAGAAGAAACAAAAGTTGACGTGAGATTAGAAAACCAGTTAAATTCAAAGACTATGCATTATTGACGTATAAAGTAGCAATGAATTCTGAAGAAAAAGAAAAGTAGTCGAAGGCATTACAAGACAAAAAAATTCTCTGGAGAAAAATATTATTATTTTTCAGTTCAAAACCACTTAATTTCTGCCAATAACTAAGTTCAAATTTTGTTTTTTTTTTTTTTCAGAGAGAAAGAGAGAAGTTGGCTAGATGCATGTTTTAGTTCAAAACCACTTAATTTCTACCAATGTGACATTAAAAATCTTGTTAATCATGTGAAAAAAGATTATAAACTGCAAAGCAAAATATATTATTAGTTAACAAGTTCATTGTCTTGAGAAAAATAAAATTAAAAAAAAATAATCAAATATTGCATAATTCCATTAAACGATCAACAAATTATAAAATAACGTTTAGGTTCTTAGCTTGATTAAATCAGGCAGAAGTTACATTTGAAAACCGGACGGAAATTATTTTGAATTAAATTCTCACTTATCCCGTGGAGAAACATCTTTTATGTAATAATTATGAAGTATTTTATTTAATACACTTGGTTGTTCGTTTGCCTAGATTTCATTGTCAATCTTCTCAATTTTATATCGGCATGTTTGTACTTTTAATGTAATTAGTTTCTTGAAAATGACCACTCATCGAAACTAGTCGGAACGCAAATATAAAATTTAGTGAAACGAATAACCAAGTGTATTAATAAAAATTATTAATAAATTATAATTAATCTGAATTTAGTCAAAATTACAGGAATATTCATAAAATTGTATTTGAAGTACACGTAGATTTTTTTAAACTTGGTAATAATTTCGCAAATTATTTTATTGTTCAACATGTTAACCTTCATAATATTGACAAGATCTTAAAATACACTTAAAATTGGATCATTGAATGAAGCGATAATTGTCTGTATCGAGACGAGCGCAAAGATTACGAATTTTAATATCATTGATAGATATGAAAAATATTTCAAAATATTGGAAAATAATAATAAATATGAATAAATCATTAAAAACCTATAACATATAATAACCGAAAACTGGTCGAGATTTGAAGTTATTCAATTTATTCTGTCTTCATTTAATCATTGTAATATTAACTACCGATGTTAAAAAAATAGAAATATTAATCATAAATAAAGTAATACTTATACATTATAATCTAATATTAATTTATTCAGAGAAAAAAAAAACAGTTACATGTTTTTTTTTTTAATTAGCTGATAGATAAAAATCAATAATTTAAATTTATTTTAAAAAAATGTTAACTATATTAATTGATTATAAATCTATTTCCATTTACATATTTTAATAAAAACATTATTAGTTATTTGTTGTTATATTTTGCATAAGTTTTTAATGAAGAAATATATTTTCAAAAAAGCTGAGAGATCTGCGACCAATACCCGATTCATATTTTGATTTCAAAATATAATTCAGTGAATGATTTTGAATTTTACCCTCGGTAACTCAGTGAAGAAGGTTAGTCGAATACAGTATTTCGGTCTTTCGGAGCTCGTCAGACCAGTGTGTTCCATGTGCAATACCTTGATGAAGGCGACTGAAGCGATCTTGTATTGTGGATGAAACAAAGATTCTCGCAAGTATAATTTATTTAGAACTTGATAACAGAAATCTAAATTAATTTACTTACTATTATAGGACGGTACAAGCATTTACAGACGCCTAAATTACTTACCGAGACGTTTTTCATTAGCAACCAGTAACCTTACTGTTTTTGGTAAACAATCAAATAGAGCTAAGTCGCACAAAAATTATTTTACATATCCTTGCAATGACATTTCTTACCCCAAAAGTCTGGCTATCAACGTAATAATCCCACTTTTCATCATATCCCTGATATTTTTAGCACTAGCTGCGGTACTCCAAAGCGCTCTGGCCGCGGCCTTAACGACAGTCACAGCCTCCTTACTATCAACACTCAAATCCTCCATGGGAGTAAACAACAAATTCTCGCTAATATCCAGAAGATCTACCAGTTTCGCAATACCGGCATATTTACGAATATGTTTTCTGGCCTTTCTAATCTGAGCCAAATTATAGAGGGTTTCACCCACGAGAATTTGCAAATCCTTCGCCGGTATCGTGAGGTTTTTCAGTAAAAGCTTAACACCTCCGAGATCGGTGATTTTCCTACGGATTTCCGGGTTTTGGGAGAGTTCCGTGAGGACGCTCAAAGCGCCTAGTTTACAACGGATATCTTCCGTTTCCAAGAGGTTCACCAAGATTTCCAAACCACCGATGTCCTATTTTTAAAATAATCATATTTACTAATTAAAAACTGTATTTTTAATTAGTTTAAGCCAAATACATGTAAACATCTCAAGTCAGCAAGGAATATTATTAAAGATACAGAAATAATAAAATAAACTTTAGTAATATTAAATTTTCTAAATTATGAAGAGTTATAAATGCATTGCATCATTAATGACTAAGTTAAATTACGAACATACCCGACAATGACTTCTGACTAAGACAGTTCATTTTTGTTTTGCGACGAGGACATAAATATAAAAAAAACAGGCTGAGAGACCACTGGTCTATAGCCAATTAACAGATATAAATTATACTGTAACGAAAGAAGAAACTCTCGAACGTTCCTCAGAGCGCGCGACGGTAAACGCGGCGTCATCGAAAGTTCCGGAAAGTTCGAAAAACATGCACGCTACATAAGCGAGCGCTAGTAGCGCTGCAGTCAGTCTATCATGAATGTATCAAAAGTTCCGGAAAGTTCGAGAAACAAGCTCGCTACATTAGCGACGCTGCAGTCAGTCTATCACGAATATCCGAGTGCTCAACATCGCGTTATAAATAAATAGTGTCAGTGTGGTGTAAATAAATATATTAAGTGTACTCTAAATAAATAAATAAAGATTGTTTTACTTATTTCTGAGTCTGATTAAACCCGATTTCGTAACAATACATTTGATAAAATGTTCAGCCACCATTTCATCTAGCGTATGGATAACTTGTGATGGGCATTTCGGTTTTTCAAACCTCATCAAGATAGTGCGTTCCATGTGAATACATTTGATTTTGTAATGTTTATTATTTATTTTGTAAAAATCTGTATAACAAAGATTATTTTTATTAATATTATTTTTTTATTTATTTTAAAGGGAGGTTCTAGAGCTGAGGCCTAAAACTAAATCATTCGAACTCGTATAATTATTTTGAAATGCGGTTTTGTTAGTTGTATTGGCCTTACAATGAACTATAAATTTCCAGTTTTTAGAGACAAAAAACACATTCAAAATGGAGATTCTAGTTTCCAACCGCACACCGTGTTTAAGCAAGGCGTTCCTCAGTCCTTTAGTGGATATTGTTTTTCCTAAAATTCCTAAACAAATTCTATTTCGAATTTTGGAAAAAAAGACAAACGGCAAGGCCCTACAAATTCAATTTACTAAGTTAATTGATTTTTTTTTCTATTTCTGATACTCTGAGAGGGGGCAGAATTAAACAGGGCGCGTTGGAAACTAGAGGCGTCATTTTGGATGTAATTTTTTTTTAACTAAAAAATTATAGTCCATTATATGGCTAATAATACTGACAAAATCGCATTTCAAAATAATTGTAATATATATAATATGATTTCGGTTGGAAAAAAGAGGCGTCATTTTGGATGTGATTTTTTTTAAACTAAAAAATTATAGTCCATTGTATGGCTAATAATACTGACAAAATCGCGTTTCAAAATAATTATTCGACTTAGAGAAAAAAAAATCCCAAAGTTGACCCATTTTCAGGCGTTCCAAACCTCCCCTTAAGTCACGTACTTATAAACATCTTAAGCCAACAAGAAATGTTGAAGATATCCTATGAAATCAGATCTTATTATTATAACGTATATAAATTTAAAACATACTTTACCAAAATAGCAGTTTGATTAACAATATTAGTCAAATCATGGTCCTTTAAGCAACACAACGCCACAACAGTCGCCGTTTGGTTTCCAGACTTCACATACTTCACCAGTTTTTGTATGTGCCAGTATTCCGGCGGCAGATCCGTTTTGGGCATCGGAATTTTCTCATCCTCGGATGACGATCTACGGGATGTGAACATAAGGCAAACATCGTTTTAATTCAAAATCACTTCCCACCCTCCCACCGAAGAATCTTCATTGTCCGAAATTTCTTCGACGATCACTTCTCTTGGGCCGATTTCTACGTCGAGTTGATCGTGCTGCATCTTTATATTCGTTGGCTTTCCTTAGTCGAAATAAAATTACTGTAAAATAGATAACGTTAAATTGACAGATAAATACGATATTTAATTGACATTTTAATGGTTTAAATAAAAATGATTTGAAAATAATTAATAAATTATTAATTTTTATTTAATTTATTTAAATAATTATGACCAAATGTATAAATATTATTTTCTATTGAGATTTTATGTTTTCAGAATTATAGTTTAGACAATAATAGAAAAAAGGGGATTTATTAATTATTATTTAAATATATTAAATAAAAAGAATAATCTCGACACCCAATACGGGTAAAAGAGGATAAGATTAAGAAAGAAAGAAATGCAAAGATTTTGAAAATAATAAATTATTTCCTATATAGCTACTGTGTCAAATTATCACAGTCAAATAGTCACAGTAGCTAAAGAGGAAATAATTTATTAATTATTTTTAACTAACTAACCATCTTTATTCAAATGTGTATATGTATATACAATAATATATAAAAATTAGAATTATATGTTGTAAATGAATCGGCTATCGACCGGAGCCAAATCTTTTTTATTTAATTTAGTTTAGACAAATTCTATATGTATTTATGAATTAATCAAAGACAATTTATTATATAGCTTTTTCAATCTAACCAATTTTAAAACAATATTAGAAATTCATATTTATTATAAGTGTGATACATTTATGACATCATTGTGAATTTGTGGGAGTATTAAATTTCAGAAAATGATTAAAATGTATATTTAATAAAATGTTCAGCCATCATTCATTTAGCGGATAAATGGTGATGGCCATTTCGGTTGAACATTTTATTAAATGAATTTCGTTTCCTATTCTCATAAACATGACAAGTTCGCCTTCCTTTAGTGAACGAACCAGCGGTTCTTAGTCGTCTACCTTGTAAAACCAAATCGTTAATAATGCCACATGAAATTAGGCACGCGCTTACGTTATCTTCATAAAATTTGTATTTTTATGAACAGACGACTAACATTTATTTGAGAGTAATCAGTTTTAAATTAAGTCTATTTGTAAAAATCCATTTTCCGGCCCTGAGACTACTCTGCTATACCGATCACCCAAATCAAACTCTATCACATTCAACTTGCCGAAAGACTTTCTTTAAGAACTCTCTCCAAATTTATACATTCCATCAACAATGCTGGTTCGTTGGTTCAAGTGGAATTGAATTGGGAGAAATAATTCATTTAAAATGCTAAATAAATCGTATTTTCATTTTTAAACATTTATTCTTATGCAGAGTTATCCACGACGTTTTTCCACAACTTACGGGGTGATAGTATAATAATTTTTAATATACAAATAGTTGATTCAATAACAAAAAAATAATCATAATAACACGGGTTTTATTGTATATATAAAAGAATATCACCTCACACTGAGAAGTAGAGAGGAACATATAACGATGTTATATAAGACTAAATAAATAAAAATAAAAGAATATACAATTTAATTTAGTTCAAACGCAATTTATTTTTGAAGTTCTTCGCTTTTCAATACCAGTACAAGCTAGCTCATTATCATTGAAATTACAACCGCATAGAAAGCATGTCTTTATTTTTAACATGAACACCAATGATATGGAATACAATTTACAACGGTGTTGTTATCTTTAAATGTAAGGTACTTTTATTTAAATATGTATACTAAATAAAATTTATGGCAACAAATTGCAATAAAATTGTTAAAAAAAAAAAACTTTCTTATGCGGGGTTATTGGCATCGTTTTTACAACACTGGCCCGATTATATGTTATACCGGGTGTCCACTGTTAAAACTGAACATAGGATCTTTCGTGGCCAAATTTAGATTTTGATTACAGGATCTTGTATTAATAATGAATACAATATTGTTATTTGAGTGTGAGCCATACTATAGTTAAATGGAAACTCCTACTCTTTTTGTTTTCCTTCGACAATTGGCAATCTCTTCATTCTTTTTTAATTCATATTGAATAATATTGATATTTTAAAACACGTTTGAACTTTGTTTTGTATCAATTGTATAACTGTAATGGCGTTAGAGCCCGTATCTGAAGCGACAAAAAATTATTATTTATTTATTAATGCCTAATTCGGCCTCGCGAATCATAGGGTCTCAAAACTAAAGTCTTAAAACTGCTAAGACAAAACGCAAAGGTTGGTGTTTATGAGTGTTTATTTTTTTATTTTATTATTTTTTTTTTTTTTTGGGATGGGGGGGGCAGGGGGTTGTTGTTGTGGAGCCGCCATAAATTATTTATAAATGCCTAATTCGGCCTCGCGAATCAGAGGGCCTCAAAACTAAAGTATTAAAACTACTTAGACAAAACGCAAATGTTTGTTTTTCTTAAACTCTCAGAAATCAGAGGATCTCAAAACTAAAGTCTTAAAACTGCTAAGACAAAACGCAACTTTTGTTTTTTTTTTTAAATTAATTAAATATAAAGTGGAAAAGAAGCATCTCTGATGGGATATGAACCCATGTCCCCTGATTGTTCAAATCACAACAGATATGTTTATTTTTCACTTTATATTTAATTAATTTAAATTATACCTTAATGTTGTATATTGTAGAGATTACAGTTATTAACACTTTTTTATTGAAAGTTTACAAACGTTAATTAATTAATGGATTAAATTTTAATTTTTGTTCGTTTGTCAATTATCAAGTATTTTCCTATTTTCCATAGATTAAAATTTCTACAATTCATATTATTTAAAAGGAATATCAATTTAATTTAAAGAGGTGTTAAATGTGTATTCATTCATACGTCCATTGATATATCATCGTATTTGTATTAAGTTAAGCATTGATACAGCTGCCGCTTAAATAGACTGCAAGTCACACCAACAAAATCAATTATTACACTGACTGGAGACACGCAACAAGGGACGATGCTGCTCATAAGTACTTCTATGATATACTTGCATGTTTCTTATAGTCGTATATTGATAATATTCCATTAAAGAACCCACCCTTGCCGTTCTTGACACCATGCAAGTCTGGTAGGTGTTAATGGAAGCCGAATATAAGGTTGGTATGAATGAATTCAATGGTTGAGGCTATCACTTGATGTAACTGCATATTCACAATTAAATAAAAGCACAATAGTATTTTAGTTTCACGGTTATTTTATTGCAGAAACACTGCTATAATTTATCAGTGACATCATCAGGCAGATAATTAATGGTTTTTACAAAAAATAAAAACCGTTATTATATATAATTATAAGTAAAAGAAATGGGGGCATCGGTTGAAACAGCACAGTTTATAAAAAAAATACAGATAAATATTCTTAATTATGAAATAGGTAAAAATAATATTTAGTGAAAGAACATTATAAACTAAGTAGAGGGGATTTATCTATATCTAATTGATCATTCAAGAGCACACCTTTAGATTTAAGTTTATTTATTTCAAATTGACACCCCTACACCACCATTATGGTAGATGGGAATTTTAGATTATATATATATATCTTTGAAGTTGTTTTAAGTTGATAAGTTGTAGGCCTTTATTGTATGTGTAGAGTATCTTAAATTTTTACCATTAACTTTACAAATATAATTAGAGAACATCCTCTTTACACCATTCATAATGCATGACTGCAAATGTGTGAATCATCTTTGTTTCATTTTATTTAACCATTCATAATATAATCACACATAAATAATTAACTGAACTAACGTTCCTCTACCCTAAACAACATTGCTGTAGCCGAACGATCCGCTCTTCGTATCCTCATCGTAACCTTCATAACCCATTCAACACACTCCTATATGACAAAACTAAAATAATCCCAATTTCCCAACGACTAACACAAATAGCCCAAAACTTTTCCATCAATCCTACAATCAGAGACATTGCGAACCCAATATATATTCCTGAAAATAAACCCTAAAATTCCTTCCAAATATCCATAATCCACTATACATGAATTCATCTCATTTCAACGACTGACAGACTAACGACATAAAACATGGACTGCTAGCTGAAAGACCTACGGTCCACCATTAATTAATCATAAATATATTAGATTGTACCGTATATTGAATTAATGCCACAATAAAGATAATTGGCATACTAGACAAAGAAAGTCCTCGTTATTTGTCTCGTATCTCAGTTAATCGGCTGAAAGATCAATTATCGATAGCCATTTTGTAAATTAATATGTAAAGTTTTGTAAACGTAATATAACTGTGAATATCGCAATAAAAATAATTATGTATGTTATGTATAATAAATGGAAGACGACGCAAGCGCCATCTTATGCCTAATTTATTAAATATGTGATGTATACTTAGGTTACGTCCATCTGAAACTCTCAATAATTTAAAGACTAATATATTTCTCTTTAATTCCAGTTTAAAAGAAACGTACGTGATCTTCTACAACCAAGTTATAATGACATGTATTTGGTGAGATGGCTTAGGGGTAAGTAACAATCTAAAATAAAAATGAATGTTCAGTTACTTAAAACTAACACTCGATGACATTTATAATTTCCTATTATTACAGCCAGAAATTGGGATGTTGAAGCTGCTGAGAAAATGTTTAAAGCGGTAATTATTTTTTTAACTTAATTATTATTACTTGTATTTATATTATCCCAACACCCGAAAGGGTGCAATGGGAATATTAATTATATGAGCCACGAATAACGTTCATTAAAAAGGAAAAATTATAAAAAGATGTACATTATACGGTTGAATGCGATCTCTTCATGGAAAATATTTTTATTTTTATCCGGTTGTACCGGAAATGGCTACCAAATTTGTTATTTTAAATGAAACACCCTATATAATATAATTTTTTTATTTCCCGTTCAATTGCCTACCCACTCATATCGATTATATCCACATAACTCTTGCAGTTTTTAAGTTAAAAATTTATTTGTCAAAAATTAACCTCAAATAGACGTTTTGAAAAATACCTATTTCTTCTAGTAGGAACAGTATAGATAGACGAGCGGTATCTTGTAGGAAAAAATACTGATAATGAAAAAATGCGATCATTCCAACTGCAAAAACAGTGTTTTTTTTAACGAGGAAAAATTACTTCGATCATTTTTGGTGGAAATTTATTCATTTTTTATTATTTAATATTTTAGTCGATGGAATGGAGGAAAAAATGGGAAGTCGATGGTGCTTTAAAAGAATGGGTGCCACCAGAAGTCCTTCCAAAATACGTTCCTAGCGGGATTAGCGGTTTTGACAGAGACGGTTGTCCGGGTATAATTATAAATCTTTTTCAAACTTTTAGAAGCATACATTTTTATTTATGATTCCAGTATACATAGTTCCTATCAAAGGTTTGGATATTATCGGTATATTGCATTCGGTTTCACAACAAGATTTGATCAAATACACGATTAGTATAATTGAAATGATCATTGGGGAAACTATGAAGAACGATAATATGCAGTGCGTATTGATTTTCGATTTAGAAGAATTCGCTTTGAGGCCATATGCTTATAGACCAGGTATGAACTTTATATTTATTTTTTTATGAAGGATTCACCTCACACTGAGAAGTAGAGAGGAACATATAACGATGTTATATAAGACTAAATAAATAAATTATAAAGGATGCATGTTTCTCATTAATCAAATATTTATGATTATTGGACTAATAACACAACCAGCCTTAAATGGTATAAGTGAGTCTGCTGTTGCCACTACAACCTAACCTATGATTGTTACCATTGCGCATTTTTTTCAGAATTGGGAATATATTTGAATATTTAAAAAATCTATAAATAGAAAATGACAGTTTAAATAAGGCAGTTAATTGTTTCACAAAGACATATTTCTTTCTTTCTTTCTTAATCTTATCCTCTTTTACCCGTATTGGGTGTCGAGGAAAGACATATTTACAATAATTAAATAAATAAAATACGAATGTATTTTGTGGTAAATATTTCGTATATTGAAAAAAAAAATGTGAGCGATGAAAATATTTGTTTTATAATTTTAAAGATTATCCAAGACAAAACATACCATGACACGTGGAATACAGTGTTTATTTAAATTAGTAACAAATAATGTTTATTTTTTAGCAACTGAAGTGGTGATCTCTTTGCTACAAATCTACGAAGCGAATTATCCTGAAATCCTGAAAGTCTGCTACGTCGTTAACAGTACTTACAACCCCCCATCCGTTTTTGTTCAATTGATAACATATAAATTTTAGCACCGCGCGTTTTCTCGATTGCCTTCAACGTCATTAAACGGTTCCTGAATGACTACACCATCAACAAAATCAAAATCTTCAAGAGCGATCCCAAAAAATGGCAGCAGGCTGTCAAAGAATACGTGGACGATGATCAGCTACCGAAGCATTACGGCGGTACAATGGTTGATCCTGATGGTGACCCCAAGTGTCCATCTAAAGTAAGTCGAAATGTTTTTTATATTTTCTAATAATAATAATCTCTTCCTGAGGAATTTTTTAAAGCGGAAATTATAATTTTTTAACTTTAAAATAATTGTTCAATAAATTGACTTTGTGTTACTTTGGATTACTGCTTACTTAACAAAACGGACATAATTAAGGATATTCCGTAAGAAAAGTGATCAATTTAACAAATACTTTATCGAATTAAGTCACAATCTAAGTACACATGTGAAATATAAAACCCGAAATGTCCATCTAATGTAACTTATATTTCTTAATCTGAAGATTTCACATCATACGAATTTACCTTCTTTAAATTTATGTCCATACGTTTTAATTCTTCCATCTGTCAATTTCCTCCCTTCGATAACCCCTTAAGGGTGCTGTTTAGACGAAAGAGATAGCTATATAAATATTGCCAATCACTATTTCGAGTTAGATTGCTGTTGTGATCAATGAACAATATTGTTTTATACATTAAAGTAATCTTAAAATAAGCAGGAATTTCATCAGATGAAATTAAATATTATTTTAATGTTTAGTTTGTGTGAAAAACAATATGAATTGATGAAATTTATAGCAAAATTCAAATTATATTTTTGCTAATAAAAACTTGTGCACTGAAAATTTAAAGAATTTCCTGCATTCAAATAAATTAGCAGACATGACCTATTAATTTTATTATATCTTACAATTTTCTTTTCTAACTTGAACTAGTAAATTGACGTAATAAACGAAAATTAACGATTTATTTTTTATTTAGACTGATACTTTATACTTGGTAGTTAAAAAATGTAAATATATAATCATTTTAAGACATTTTTAGCCAAAATGAAGTCCTCTGGAGTTATTTTGATTTTTGGCCGAAATTCCACTTTTTTCCTTACGATTTTTTAAAATTTCGGCAAAAAAAGTTTCTCTTCAAAAAATCTGTAAAGATGCTCAAAGATCCTTTATAATAATGGAGAGAACGTAGACCCAAAATATATTAATTTTAATTCATTCAAACAATTAAAATGAATGCAATTATCAAAATCGCAATTATCAAAATTTGCATTATTCAATGATACAGAAACATAAAAAGCGCTGTTACAAATATTTCAATTATATTTGCAACAGCGCTTTTCGTTTTGACTCATCACATTAGAGACAGATCTTAACAAAATCAAACAACAAATACTATAGTCGTATTCACAGTATTCGTAAATTGTTTGAAGACTTTAAATTTCTGGATTTCATTCAAAAATCATTGATTTCCACTAAGAATTGCACACTTTCATCTTCTACATAAATGAAAGTAATAAACAATGGATAATTTAATGCCGATCTGTGAAGTAATTTCCGGATGCTTTCTAGCGTGAAAAATATTTTATTCGGTCGTTTTTGTCACGTGATTATTTCGTTGCAGGAAAATCTGAATCTAGTAGCGGTAGCAAGTGCCGTTCAAGTCATATTCCTTTTTATTTTGCTTTCAAAATACAATTACCGCAACTCGCCGCACTTTCCCCCATTATTTATATATCGTTTGTGTGTATCAAATAGCTATGCACTTTCATTGCTTCTAATCACTTTACCTTCCACAATGACAAGTAGAAAAAAAAAGTGTTATAAATTAAGGAAATTGCGAAGGAATTAAGTGCGCGTAATTATAATAGAAAAAAATGTATTTTCCTGGTGGTATATATTTGTGATGGTTTTATTTATAGGGGTTTGTGATATATTAGATAAAATAATTTATTAAAATTCCTCATGAAAAAAATTTATATATACATATATAATCTTAATTGACAGACGTAATGCTTCTGTTTTGCATCTTATACACTCTTCCTTTACATCTCGTATTACCCCTAACTGTAACATTCTGCAATACGTAAATGATGTATTGTATTGCTCGGGTAACAATGTTTAATCATTTTATAATAGGATAAACAAAGCTTTGGTTATGTTATCTTATTGCCTAAATGCTCATGGATTTCTTTATCTTCTTCTAAATCTAAAAATATTATTTTTATTAAAAAAACTTCCATATTTTGAAAGTAATTACAAAATTATTAATAACTGAGGCTTCAACTTTGTTATACATTGTTTATCAATTTAATAAAACACTTTAAACTTTGTTTGTATAACACTAAATTAGTGTTAGATTTTGAACACACTTCATATAATTCAACTAATTTGGTTTATACATTAGTTATTGTTTTGTTAGAAAATATAACCATGGATATAATTTAATATATTCTTTTAGGTAAAAGTAGGTGGAAAAGTTCCAAAGTCATATTACAAGAAAAACAACGTGAACGCACCTTTGGACGGTGAGCCAATACAAACTACCGTGAAAAAAGGTTCCAAAATTACCTTAGATTTCATTGTCGCCGAGGAGGGATGTTACTTAAAGTAAGTTCCACTTTCAAATAATTTACACTTACTTATCGTAATGCATCTAATATGTGTTTCTTTCTTTCATAGATGGGAATTCAACACGGACGGTCATGATATCAAATTCGGCATCAACTGTAAGGACGAGGAAGGAAACATTACGCCAGCTGTAGAAGCCAAGCGTGTCTCGTCGCAACACGAGGAGCAATCTGGCGTCATACCGTGCCAAGCACCAGCAACATGTTAGTATGCTATTGATTATTAATAGAAACCACGAAAAATGTCGAGATTCCATCAAGAATCAAGATTTTGTGTATTTAGTTCAAATTTATATATATATATCAATAAATTCGGATTAAGAAAGTGGTGAAGTACTCAAGATGCCACATCTTAATCACTTCAAGATGCCATACAATATGGCGGAATATTTAAATTAATGTTGGATATATAGAAATCTACAACAACTCCAACAATGTTCCCATTTATTGTCTTTTTCTTTTATGTATGTCAATAGCATAGATATTAATATATACTAGATGACTAACTCCAAATAAATAGCCCAAAGCAAAAGTGATGAATCAGTTTCAAGTGAAAAATTTAAAAAAAATAAACAACACTATTTTTTTTATTAATGTTTCATCGAAATGAAAAAAAAAAAACGTTTAATGTTGAAACAGCATTGCTAAAACGTTTTTATTTGTTTATTTTTTTTTAATGAGTCATTAAATATTTTTTTTGGGGGGGGGGGATGGTTGTAACCCCTAACTAAATTTATAAATCCTAACCTCCTCATAAGTAGCTCAATCAAAAAAGCAAAGGAACTCTTTATATGAACCACTCAAACTATCTCTACTATATCACCAATAATCTACAACCTAGTAAGGCACATTCCTTACTAGGTTGTAGATTATTGGTTAAACTCAATAAGTTAAAATTTGAAAAATGTCTTTTATCACCTTTTAGCATAAATAGTGTTAAAGTCCCTCTTTTTCCTCAATTTTATAAATAATTGAATAACTTAATTTATTTTCTTAATGTTGAATTTTTATATGAATTTATACTAATTTTGTTGTTGTTTTGTTTCAGATACTGTCATATTTGACAACAGCTACAGCTTATTTAAAAGCAAAAAACTTACTTATTCCATTCAAGTGACTGAACCACTATCTAGTCTACAAGTTACCACGCTACCCAAAGAAGAAAACCACAATGATTAATAATTAAAAACAAAAATAATTGTAATAATAATAACTGTATTTCCAAGATTAGTTAAAGAAGAAGTATTTTAAATTTATGAAAATATGACAGCAGTAGTTTATATTTGGCGCCAAAATTTTTGCAACTTTATAGTTTTGTGTAATTGGTCATTTCTAATTGAAACAACCAATCGGTGAGTCTGTTAACCTAAGATCATTAAAATTGATAGAAAACAGCTGTTTTTTTTACATTTTGTCAATAACTACATTGATTGGTTTGATTTCCAAATTCCTTTATGGTTAGCTAAAGTGAATCCAACTTTATAAATATAAATATTTTATTTTCTGTTATAAATGTGTTAATGATAATTGTTATTTCGTATCTTATAATATTGAAATATGTTTATCCCTTCATGATTAGCTAAACGGAATCCAACTTTATAAATAAATATTTTATGTTCTGTTATAAATGTGTTAATGTAATTGTTATTTCGTATCTTGTAACATTTAAATATGTATATGTTTCTGATTACATATTATTAAGTACTTTCATATCAACAAAAACAGTCATTTTGTGTATTACTTTTTTGTGTGTGATATTTCTAAAGCGAAACCTGGAAACCAAATGTTTCTTGTCCAGAAATATTCCAAATATCTAAAAAGCTGGTCCAAAACTTGCCATAAATGTTAATCCGTGACTGAGCCGAGCGTTCGGACTTGTCCCTTCTACCACACCCAAAAAATCCTAGAGGTTTTCATCACCAGATCCCTTGTCGTGTTTTCTCACATTAAAAAAACATCTGTCCCCTTATTAAAACCCCTCTCCAATTATTCTTGACCAGATTTTCCTATCCCCACACATTTCCTCTTAAATAAAAATATTCTTCTTCAGAACAACACGTCAGCAATATTGTTGTTTCGGTTGTACCACATTTTCAACTCAATATTTTAACTTATACTTTTTCTTCCTTGTTTTATTTTTTTAGCATAATTAATCAGTTATTAAATAAATCATTTTGTTTAATTTTCTGGTATCAATAATTTTTTAGAATAATCGCTGGACCCGCATAATTTACATTAATAATATTCTTGAAATTATTTTGTGATTATCAATAAAAAAACATAATTTACTTTAGCATAAAAAATATTATAATTATTACTCATTTCATTCATTTGTTAATAAATCACACTTATTATTCAATCATCATCTGTGAACAGCATTTGAACCAATTCTTCTTTTTCGCACTGGTCGCCTTCTAGCTTCTGCGGACACTTCCACCTCAATAAAGTCGGTAAAACCATTAATTTAGTCGACGGGTCGGTTCTGAAGGGGCACTTGAAGTCTTTCCAGCTGTGAAAAATGAGTACGGTTTTAAATAATGTTTCACTGTATTTACTCTATACAAAAATAAGTGTTTTCAAAGAGAAAGTATTAATTGTGAAGGTGTTTGCTTTCTTATATATCGCAATTCACAATAATAAAGCACTTTTTTGCATAACTGAATTTTTTACTTTGCATAACTTTTTAGTAAAAGTTATACTTTGTAGAACTGAACTTTTTATTGGTAAATTAAATTAAATTAAATTAAATTAAATTAAATTGATATTCCTTCTTAAATTATGTTTATATCTATGAATTCTAAAAAAAAGTTAAAAAAGAAGTTCAAATTTACAAATAACTGCAAATGTGTGAATCATCTTTGTTTCATTTTATTTAATTTAATACAAATAAGTGTTTGTTCAATTATACAAAGTAAAAAAATTATTGATTATAAAGAGTTGTTAATAATATTGTACATACGTTGGTCTGTCACCGACTTCGACATAAACAAAATGGGAATCAGCTTGTAGTTGATCGATCAATTTTTCTACCACCGGCCATGCTGAAATAATTATAAACATGAGTGAATTAATTTTATTGTTATATGTGCATTGTTTTTCTTTTTATTGCAAAACAAAGACTTGTTGATAGAAAAGATTATTTTAGACCGTTTTTATATCCTCCCCAAAATTCCAGAGTATAATATTAATGAAAACAGTTAACATTTAGTTAATTAATTAGCATATATTATCATTAACATCAAACAGGAATATATATCTGTCCCTTCTCAATTCTGGTCATCTAGATTTAAAAAAAAATGTGTATAAAAATTTACTAACATCCAAGTATTTTCCCCATAATCCTCGAAATTCCTTTTTTCTGTATTTTAGGTATCCAGAAAAATAATAAAAGCCTTTACTAATTAAGCAAATTATGGATCTTGCAAATCAAAAATGCAATTTAATAAAATCATATAAATATTTTCAAATGTTGAATCTGATAAAATCAAAGTGCATTTTTAAATACACATAATATATGTCTTATTCTATGTTGTTGTATAGCATATTGCTAAATATTGAAAAACTCTATTATTTTCAATTTTCTGAGTAGATATTTAAAGTGCATTTTGAAACATCTCTATAAATTTATTAATAAAAATATATGAATCTATTTTTTTCAACAGTAATCATTAAAGCTAGCTTTAGTGAAATATTCACAAATAACAATAATTCTCAATAGCTACTATTTTTCTGCTACGACTTTGAAAAATAAATAAATAACAATACACATAACCTTACCTCTAACACAATCATCACACCAACTTTCACCATTGGGCAATTTCGTGCCAGAAAACCAGACGTGGACGAGATCGTTAGGTTTAAACTGCTTCATGTATTCAATAAAATTTTCGTAGCCCATAACATGATGATGTTGAACCATTTTTACAATCTCCAATAGTAAAATTAAACGAGAGAATCAGCCGGAAACGCCCCTCAAACACAACACGTCCACAAATAATTAATTGGAAGCAATTGCGGGTTTAAAAATCGACCTTAAGTATTTATTTACTTAAAAAGCATGATAAAAGTATTTAAAGTGGGCAGATAATCCGAAGTAAAATATTTAATCAATGTGGATATGACTCAAATGGATTATCAAAGGTTATGTAGTTACAAAAAATGATTTTTCATTAATTAATTATATTGAAGCAATTTCTCTAAAATAAGTACATTACAAGTTCTAATAAAAGTTGCATTTTTGTTTTGCATAAGATTCTACAATTATGAAATAATTTACACTTTATTCAGTAATAAATATTCAATTTATTTATGGCACTTTACTGTTTATTGGTGCATAATTTATTTTATTCCATTGTATAAATATCTTACAAAATTACTAAAAATGAACAATGATGAAATTTAGCATTTTTTAGCTTTTTTTTTTTCAGTGAGTAGTCGCAAAATTTGAAACACCCGCCCATGAACGCCATCTAATGCCTAATATAAGCAACATATTTTACGTTGGTAGTACTTAACACTTTGTCCATAGATAAATATTTCTCTATGGAATTTTAATTCATTAATTGTAATATTTACCACGCAATTAAATTCAAATAATATTCAGTGAAACACTACAAACAATACTAATTAAAAATTGAGTTTTCGATTTAGATCAAATAAATATAGAAATTATAAAATGAATGTAATTTGAGTTGCATATATTATATGCCTTCTGAATCATAGATTATTAATTCTAAAGAGAATGAATGAACTTATTTTCAATTAAAAATAAAAATTTCACTGTATATACATTAATGTTGCTGGCTCGAGAACTAACTCCATATTAGTATCCGTGGCTGAGGCTTTGAAAATGTTATTAAAAACGCAATATATTATTTATATATTTATTCTGTTTATATTTCATAAATTCATAACTAAAGTATCAAAGTCATGTACCATAATTACTTGTATTTAAGTTATTTTGTATCCAAAGAGTTCATTAACTTAACACATAAATAAAATTTAATCAATATACCTATTATTTTGAATTTATAAATATTAGCGATCACGAGCACCATCTATATTTTCATATTTAAACTAAAATAAATAAATAATTCAAATAAAAAATGGATTTATTGAATTAAATAACTAAAGATTAAGTAAAAGTGTTAATTACTTAACACAATTATCATTAGTATTCAATATTTCGTTTACATATATCCATTACATATTGGAAATAAAACAATTTTGAAAAATGATTATTTGTCTAAAGAAATTAAACGCAGATAAATTGTTTATTTTCAAATACAACATAAAGAAAAGGTTTCAATTGCATTTTATTTGTGTTTATTTGACAAACACATTAATACCTTTCGAAATAGGACGTTTTGTTAATCAATAAATAATTTACTTGTATATATCCTAAATATATAATAGACAAGGAGATTCAATTAATATACATATTTATGTTTCGCAAAGTGATTATTGGGAATGAAAAAGGAAATATCACGTAATAATTTGATTGAGAAAAAGAGAAATATGTTTAGTAGAAATTTATAGAAAACTGTATCCAGGGTTACAGATTTCTGTATCAATTAATTAAAAAAAATATTATTACTCATATTATTATTATTCTGTAAGGGAAATGTTAATTTTAACGTGTACGTTATTTTTTATCATCACTGTCTAAGCAGTTTTTTTTTAATTGATATATATACAAAGAATGTGAATTATATCAATAACGTAAACGTTACACTAACATTTAACGTATGGAATAGCCCCTATAAATAACAACATAGTTAATAAAAATGTAAAAGGCATTAATCTGTGATTTGTTTGTATACATAGATGTGCTAGTTGAAAAAAAAAATGATTAGAAAAAATATAAATGTAGAAATGTATTCTCATTGTTTTAATAATCTAAGTTTTAGAACTATAGATGTTATTTCTATATAATCTATATCTATGTTCAAAAGGTATGTTGTATATGCAACTTAAATTACATGTTACATGTTATAATTTCTATAATTATTTGTTTTGCGGTTTTAATTTTACTTTTAATCAGTAAATGATTATAAATATTTTTATATCTGTAAGAATGTAAAGGAAATAATAAATTAATGTCCATTCACAATCACCCGGGAACGGGAACAGATCGTACATAAACAAATCCGTAAGGTTCGTTCCAGGGCGATTGAGAATCGATACACGTAAATCCTATTAATCGAATCTTCTTTTCCGTTTCCGTTCATAGGTTATTGTAAATCGGTAAAATTGATTTGAAAATATTACAGTATGAACTTAGCAACATTTAAATTTGCAGCTCTTTAAAAATCAAAATAGCCAACATAACAAAAGACACTTTTTGAATTTATTATACAAAACTTGTTTAATTTTAAATATTAATGCGGACTTATTAATAGGGATATTAATTTAATATTCTTTATTGTATATGTGCTATAATTTTATTCGTACTTTTAAATTATTTCTATTATTTATTAATCTTGTATTGGTAGGAATGTGAAAAAAAGGGGGCTCGAATAAATGACGTCTGTCAGTGGCGCGCATGTTTGGGGCGATCGATCACCGACTCGATTCGTAGATAATTCGTCTGTTTGTGCGAAGAAGGTGAAATCGTCGGGCGCCGCTCCCCCCATCGTCGCTCACCGCGCGCTAATGACAACAAATTGCCCCAGAGAGGCGGAACCCCGGTCACTGTGACGGCCCCACTGGCGACGCTCAGATGGAGCTCTTCCGGACGGACGACTTTTACATCTTCGTCAAAGACGAGCATTCCCTATGGTGGGACAGGCAAACGGGGGCCTTCATCCCCAAAACTGGTAAGGTTTCATCCACACACAAACACACACGAATGTAATTGTGAAAATAGAATGAACTGGAGATAGAGGCAAACAGAGTAAATTGTTTTGTTATTGTTTCCTCAAATACGAGCATTCCCTTTTGTTGGGACAGGCAAATGGGGATCTTCATCACCAAAACTTGTAAGGTTTCATCTGTGCACACACAAATGTAATTGTGAAAACAGAATTAACTGGAAATTGAGGTAAGCAGAGTGAATTGTTTTGTTATTGTTTCGTCAAAGATGAGTATTGCCTATGGAGGGAAATGCAAACGGAGGCTTTCATTCCTAAGCCTGGTAAGGTTCCATCCAAATACACATACGAATCTAATTGCAAAAAACGAAATGAACTGGAGATGGAGGTAAACAGAGTAAATCGTTTTGTTATTGTTTGGATTCAGATCTAATTTTGTGTGTATATTTTTCGGTAAGTTAATGTTTTGAAAAGAAAATTTATTTTTAGTCTACAAAAACAATCTTTTACGATTTCATACAATCTATTTTATAGAAAATTCTCAGACAATTGTTTTGATGTATCTTCATCGGGTAGACAATAATTCTTTCTTTCTTAATCTTATCCTCTTTTACCCGTATTAGGTGTTGAGGAGGCAATAATTCTACAAAATGAAAAACAAAGAGGCTTAAGCTTTACTTTACGGATTATTCTCAAATTAAACAAGTGACATAATTGTAGATCACAATTGTATTTTATATAAAAAAAATGGCTAATTAATCATTTACATTTAAATGGAATGATTGAATTACAAATCATAATTCCATTACAAAACCATCTAAATTATTGTAACATGTTTTCATTATACTCGTATCCTTTATGTCATGGGCTAATCATTCAACCGCAACAAATCTTTATTTCAGTAGGTTAAACATCAAAACTTTCACATACAGGAGTAATAATTATAAACTATAGTAATTACATGGTTGTTTGAAATTATAAATACGGCACAGGTTCATTAATATGAAATTACAGTATTTATGCATAAAAGTCTTGATTTAGCAAATCAAGAACGTATTAAGATTGCTTTAGTCTGTAATGATTATTACTTTCTGGCATACTTTGTAGAACTATAATTATATAACTGCATTTTTTTATGTTGGCCTTGAAACACTAGGCTGTTATAATAATAATATACAGGGTGTCTCCTAAAAAAATGCCGTAGGTCATTACTTTATTTATTGACCAATATGAAAAAACAATGAAAATGGCTCCACAAGATCTTTGTAGATTTGGTGGATTAATGTTTTTTTCTTTATTTTTTTTAAATCAGTCAATAAATAAAGAAATAATAATAAAATAAATTATTAATTATAATTTAATTAAAAATTTAATTTTAAATTAATATATATATATATATATATTAATTTTCTTTTAAAGGATGGGATTTAACTGACGCCGACGATCCCCGCTGTTTGGGCACGTGTCACGGCCTCATCGGCAAAGTGGAACACCCCTCAGTGTTCAACCCGCGAGTCCTCATAATCAAGGAGTGCACCCACGTGGGCAAAATCCACGGAGATCAGGACGTTTACAAAATCAAGCAAATCGCCTTCCTCCAGCTCGGCTCCGAAAACACGGAACTCAACTTGCAACCGTGCCCCAAGCACCGATCGGCCGCGCCCACGCCCAAGAAAAACAACCCGTTCGTGGACCTGCAGAAGAATGCGGCCTTTTCGAAAACACTGGGCACCCTGAAGAGTGCCGGAAACGCGATAAAGTCGACCACGCAGCAAGCAGCGGCTATGGCGGTCGGTTCCCCGCTGAAGAAAGACGCGAAGGATAAGGAAAAATTCGAGAGGCAAATCCTGGAAGAGTTCAGTAAAATCTTCAATGACACCAATTCGTTTTATTTCTCGTTAACTTGCGATATCACAAGTTCACTCCAGCAGTTGTGCAACCTGGAGAAGAAGAAAGAGATAAATCCTAGTGCGCTATGGAAAACCGTAGACGATCGTTTTTTCTGGAATAAGCACATGCTCAAGCAGCTTATTGATCTCAATGTAAGTGATGTTTATTTATTTATTAACTGTGGGACTGAAAATAATAAGTCCATTACTTTCAGTTCTACATTTCTTGGTCGATTGAAAATGCTATATGTGGTATTGATTGTTGCTTGAAATATTAATGAACAGGTGATGTTATTCATTGACATCCAATTAAAATTTACAATTTCATAAATATAAAGTCTTTCCAAATGAAATTGTATATTTTAAAGTGTTTCGTAGGGACGGATATTTTACTTTTTTTTTCAATTAATTAAACCCCTCGCACAACACAAAAAAATTAAATGTAAATAAATAAATCTTACAATTTATCAATAGTATAATAATAAGTAAAATAAGAAAGAAAAAGAATATTAAATTGTAACCATCAATCTTTTTTCTTACTCTATGATGTATTTCTAAATAATAGCTTTTAATATCATTTTTTCTCCTGAATTTTGGATTTCTCTGAATTTTTGTTCAGGTGTCACATGGGGTATCTTTCATTCTTAACCAGTGGCTTGGATAGGGGTACAGTTAGGGCGTTATTATGACCCGAAGAATTTTTCCGGACTTAACAGAATTATTGTAGATTATCTGAAAGATTAATTTTTATATCGAAGCAAAATGAAATGCACAGGGAACCCTTATCAGATTGAATCGTGAATTAAAAATTAATCAGAAACATTGTAACAGCATGACCCATTATACACAAAAATTTATTTCGATAAAAAATTATAAAGTTTGAAATATAGAAAAAATAAAAGCATTCTAGAAAATTTTTTTTTTTATTATCAGGTTCAATATCAATAATTTATATTTTAAATTTATTAGAATCCCCTCTGCGATCCCTGGATAATGCCAATAATTCAAGGCTACATACAAATAGAAGAGTGCAAGGTGGAACTGGAGCAAGACATAAAGGGGGTTTCAGTCAGTCCGAAATATGAAATTTTTAAATTGGCAATCATTTCTAGGAGAAGTCGGTTTCGTGCAGGGACAAGGTATGCTATAAAATAAAGCGCTAATAAAATGTAATGCAAGTAATTCAAACTTTTAAACAAAAAACACATCACACTGAGAAGTAGAGAGGAACATATAACGATGTTATATAAGACTAAATAAAAATAAACAAGAAATTCTTATAAAATTATTCGTAATTATGGAATTAGACAAAAAGGACATTTTATTTTGGAAACATTACATAATAATTATGTACAGGGTGTCACCCCTTATAAAATCTGAAGTATTACGTGCGAATGACCAAAGATGTCGAAGCGCCCAATAAAATCTAGTTTATCACTTAATTTTAAAATCTTTATCTCTTAATCTTGACTTTATTAGCCTCTTTGTTGTCTGATTTTGATTTTAAAGACAGTGTAAATCAGACAATTAAAGTGACTTTTATCTTTAATTGTCTCATTTTGACATTTAAAGTCAATTAACCACGTTTGTTTAATTTTTGAATCAGATATAAAAGAAGGGGTGTTGATGAAAACGGTGAATGTGCAAATTACGTGGAGACCGAACAGATTGTTTCATATCAACACCATGAGGTTTCGTTTGTACAAGTGAGAGGATCGGTTCCAGTTTATTGGTCACAGCCTGGATATAAATACAGACCACCACCGAGGATTGATAAAGGTAAGCAGAATAATGACAATATAAATGTAATAATAATTTAATGTCTTTATTCATGTCAATAATTATTTACAAAATCATATTCTGAAATTAAAATATGAATCAGCTATCGACCAAAGGTCTTTCAGCTTGTAATAATAATTTATTACAATGAAAAAGAAGCATTGTTTCTGACAGACAAAAGGGGATAAGATTTCTGGATGGCCAAAAAAAGAAAAGGGAATCTGACCTTCGTGCAGGAGATGCCTTCATGGATCGTCGTTGATTTTAGAGGGAGGTTGAGACACTCTAGGGCTCACTTGAGCATTCTGTCATCAGACAGTTTCATACGCATGCATGACTTATGACTTGTTTCATCAATGGTCAAGCAAGGATTGATGGGAAAAATTATGCATTGCAAATTATAAGAGGACTTGTTTACCAACCAAATTCGTAAAACATACCAAACATATTTTTTATAAGCCTCCAGAAGTGCACCTATATTTTTTTTAATAAAAGCTAATTGTTTGCTGCAAACAGTTGCAGTTCTGTTTCACCAGTAGGGGATTTTAGTAAACGAATATTAAGGTGTTGGTAATAGCGATGGGCAAAATCTATTTATTTCAAAACCACAAAGAATAAAGAAAATTTAATTTGAAAATGTTTAATACATTTTTATAAAATTGGATCTGTTACCTAATTCCTATGTGGCATCTTCAACGAATGCGGGTTCTTTAAGACAAACAAACATTGCCTCCTTTTTTATAGTTAATGAATATTTAAAAAATTTACATCAACCTATTAAAGCCCAGCTGGATATAAATTATTGTAAACAATAAAGTTATCAATAAAAATTGTATTTATAATATTTATATGAAATATAGTAGTGTGTTTTATATACAGTAAAATTGAATAATTAGATTATTTTAGTACTTTTTTATAGCATCTAGAAATTTTAGTTAATACACATAATAAGGTTTATTTCTTAATTTCCCAAAACAATTGCTATAGGCGTTAATAGGTTAAGTGTGTTAATAAATTAAAAATATTTAAACTCTATTAATAGATGAAGCGGAAACCAAAACAGCATTTGAGACCCACTTCAACAAAGAAATTTCCAAATATGGCCCTGTCTGCGTCATCAACCTGGTCGATCAAACCGGCAAAGAAAAAATTGTCTGGGATGCTTATTCCCATCACATATTCGAATTCAACAGTCCTCATGTCACATACGTAACATTCGATTTCCACGAATATTGGTGAGGGATTATCGAATTTAAGAAAAAAGTAATTGCTTCTTAAATGTTTTTGTTTTGTTTGTTTCAGTCGAGGAATGCATTTTGAAAACGTTTCGATTTTGATAAATAGCATCGCCGATATTATCAAGGACATGAATTACTGCTGGCGTGACAGACAAGGACATATCTGTTCACAGCTGGGGGTTTTTAGAGTTAATTGCATTGACTGTTTGGATCGCACTAATGTCGTACAAGTTAGTAAATATTTACAAAAAATAATTATTTAATTACTTGAATAACATTGATTCTATTCTGGTAATACAGAAAATCTCTTACCATAAGAAATTATGTCTGTTCTTGTGAACACAAATAAGTTCTGTTAATACGAAGACTTCATGTAAGTCTATAGTAGTGGTTGCCAAAGTTGACTTCGACCCTCCTAACAAAAGATTCCCTAGTGCAGTGTCTTGAAACTGAAACTACTTAATGCTGTCTTATTTATTCTAATCGAATTAAAATAAATATTTTTTATAAGTGTTATTTTTTTAATTCATGTATACAGTGACAAGGGCCTACTCAATATCACCCATAGTTTGGGAAAGAATATTTTAAATTCAATAAAAATAATTTGAAAACTAATTAATTATTATTTAATAATTTTCTATTTCAAAGTTGTAACTCGAGCAAATTCGTGGTGCAAAAAGAATGAAAAAAAAAATCAAGTTTTGATTTTTGCACCCCAATTACAATTATAAATTCCTCGCAGAATGGTTTACATAACTTTATTCCTTTGTGTTTAGACAGCTTTAGCGAAATCGGTGATGGAAATTCAATTTTGCAAATTGGGCTTGATTTCCCCCGAAGGCGCGATTCCAGATTCTATTAAAAGCAAATTCCAGCTGCTGTGGGCCAACAATGGAGACACCATAAGTAAACAGTATGCTGGAACCAATGCTTTAAAGGTAATTAATTTTAATAATCAAAGGAGGTAACAGTCCGTTGTACATTTACTTGTAAACAACAAAACCTATAATTAAATAATTGGAAAGACGGCACAAGCGCCATCTATTGCCTGATAAATATTTTATAAAATATAATTTAATAATTAAAAAAATGTTGTAACTTGATCTCAGTAATTTAAAATGGTCATGGCAAAACCTATAATTTAATAATTGGAAAGACAGTGCAAGTATTGCTAAATGAATATTTTATATATATATATTATTATTTTTTTAACTTGAACGCATTACACAAAAGTTAATTAATTGTTAAATTACTATCGACCAAAGGTCTTTCTGCCTATAATTTTTATTAAGATGGAACTTTAATGAACGCACATATTTTTCAAGGGAGACTACACGAGGACCGGTGAACGTAAATTCACTGGCATCATGAAGGACGGCATGAATTCGGCAAACAGGTAAGCCCTTTTCGACAGTTAGCAAAGCCTTAGTATAGTGCAATATCCCCTCATCCCCCTTAGATTCTACCGGAATCACTTTACGGATAACCTGCGGCAGTGCTGCTTAGACCTGGCGCAGGGTAACCGCGTTACTGTAGACGACCTACAGGACATCTGGTCCCATCTGAGCACGGTTGGCAATATAGCCGGGGAACTGGTGCCGTTGGCTCCACCCCAGTACATACCTCATTTGGCTCTCGCACAAGAATTTGAACTCGTCAATGCGCTTTATTACATGTATAGGTCAGTCGGCGACAGGAAGCTCAAAATACACAGATTCTGATCCTTAAGTATCTTTTGTGTTTTTGTTTATATATATATTTTTTACTATTTTCAATTAAATATTTATTTTTTGATAATTTTTGGTTTTTCTTTGTTTTGGTTTTAATCACAAACAGCACGTGAGTGGATTTTTTTATACATGAACTGAAAACTGGAAATAAAATAGAATTTGTTTTTTTCTTTTTTTTTTAGATACTACTTAAGCCGGTTTAAAGATACCACAAGGCAGGGAACTATTGATTTGATGTTGGGTATGTTTATTTTTTAAGTAGTGATTATTAATAGTAAGCTATAAGAAGTAAAGTAAAATTCTCCATATTTTTCAAACCTTTCTCATTCTATCAGACATGGTGTATACTTCTGTTTACTAAATAATATTCTATAACAACACAAACTTACAGGTAATTACATAAGCGATGAGATGTTCAGCGATGCCCGAGCCGCAAACTTCGAGGAGGACAGCGTGGCCACAGCCGAACACGTCAAACTCCTCATCGAAGACTGTAAAAAAATGCTGATCAACAGTCCCGAACTCGTGTTGGGCTCTTGGGGATTAATAAACGCTGATCCATCGACGGGTGATCCCAGTGAAACGGAAATGGACGCCATTTTGATACTCACCAAAGATTCCTACTTTGTCGCAGATTACGACGATCAAGTCGACAAGGTCACCAAATACCAAAGGGTTTTCCTCAGTGATATTGTTTTGCTCGAAAGCGGGGTTCCAGAGGGAGGGTTGTTCAAAACGAACAAGCAGCATTATTGCATTAGGATTAATTACCGTGTCAATAATCTCGCCGGGTATTACCATATGTTCAGGTCGACGAATTTGAGGTTCTTCAATAATATGGCTGTTGTTGTTAAGAATGAAGAAGAGGAAATAGGTAAGAAATAGTTTTTTTTTTTTTTTTTTTTAAATAAACATAACATTAAAAGTTATAATTCAATTATATTGTACAGAGAAACTTCAAATAATTGTCAAACAACAAGGCAACCACAGTCAAGTAGCTCTTTTTCTTTCCAACAAAACTATTTCCCTTTCATTCAACAGCGTTTCCGCATTCCAGGTGGCGCTGTGCAAAGGAAAATAATTTATAGGAATTTCTTCCTCTTTAAAGAGATGCTTTCATTACCGCAAGCTTAAAATGTATAAAAAAAATATTTTGCATATTAATTTTAGAATATTTAATGATGTATAGTTGGTAATAAATATAGGCTAACTACAAACTTAAAATGAATAAACTTTAACTATCATTGTAATATTTTGTATTTCTTGATGATTCTTTGAGGAAAATATAAAATTCTAATCGGATATTTGCTAACTCTTTCCAGAATCCTTGAAGTCGATCTGTGAGGCCTTATTAGTGGCATTGGACATCTCCGGGCAGCCAGCAGTGCCGTACGTGCAGGGCCAGCGGCTGGACAGGAGAAAGTCAAAGGTAGTAGAAAGTGGCAACTCGAATGTCTACTTGGACATTGTCGGTCTTCCACATTTAACCAGAAATGTTTCCGAGTCACAGCTTTTAGCCTTAAAGCATGCAGGTAACTAAAATCACTAATCCCGCTTACTTACATGATTTCTAAACCCGAAGCCCCCACCCACTTCTCTCGGCCTGAAGACTAAATTACCTCCCATTGTTTAATTTCTACTAAATGGATTATCGTATCATGTTGAGTTGGTTATATATATGGTAAATAATGCAATTCATATTACATTAATTACACAGCAAATAATGAAAAGTTAAAACCAGTGGCGTAACTATAATGGAGCTAGAGCCAGCATAAATGCGTGTTGGGGCAAAAAAATTTGGAGCCTCCATAAATTGTTTATGAATACCTAAGGCCTCGCGAAAACTCAAGTCTTAAATATACTTAGACAAAACACAAATGTTTATTTTTCTTTAAATGAAATTTCCTTGCTACCTATTTACCCATGTAGGTGCAACTCGTTCATGTAAACTTAACGCCGTAGTCGACAGATAACGCCTTGGGGCCTTAATAATTATTTTGCGGGGAGCCTACGGAAGGTAGTTACGCCTCTGGTTAAAATGTTGGGATTTTGTGATATTCATAATATAGCACATGCATTTTTAAACTGAAATATAAAAATACACACAGGAAAATAATCATCAAACAATTTTCTCAATAAATACTTAACAAAATATTTATAGTAAATGTTACGATTAAATAAATTTCAAAAATTAAATAATTTTTGTCATTTTAAAACTAAATACTAAAAAAAATTTATTTAAAATTTTCATGTGACTGAAAACACCCGTTTATTGTATAATATTCTTTGATTCCTTGAATTGGCATTGATGATTTTAAAAGACAGTTTAACAATGACAATCAACGATGAAATAATTTGCAAAAAAAGACAAGGACAAAAAATTTAAAAGATACCAATGGTCGATAATCAATTGATAAGAAATCTTCACATTTTTAAAATATATTTATTGTTCTCCTTATTGACAACTCAAAAAAAAAACTTGTCAATAATGATATATTTTATTTTTATTCTGTGATGTCAGCGCATGCTGATAGTGAAAATTATTATTTTCAATGTTAATAAAAAAATTAATTATATTTAAAAAAAAAATTGGATCTGCTTATTCAAATATCAATATCTTACAAAGTCGCATCTATACGTTATTTTATGTCATATTTGACAGCTTAGAAGGGAAGTAATATTCCAATTTATTTGCAAACGTTCCAAAGTTTATTGAAAGGAATAACATTACTATGTAATGTTACATGATTCATTTTGATTATTTTCAGGAAGTAAAGCCTTATCAAACATGACCCAACAGTTCTCCCGCTTAAACAAACTAGGCTCGAGCCTGAAACCGAAAAAACGTACACCAAAGTTCACCATTGGCCGTATCAAGAACGAGAGCTCCAGCGAATCGGAGGACGAGTACGAAACGTCGATATTTCAGCCAGACACATCCGCCGAGAGCGGCACTTCAATGCACTTTGATTCAGGCGGCTCTGAACGTAACGACTCCTCCTATATAGAACAAGGCATCGAACTCACAGAGGATTCTCTGATGTCTGAAACATTTCTCCCCAGTGTGGGAATCGTGATGGGCGCAAAAAATGATATGGGGGAGTTGCAGGAGAACACACTGGAAGCTAAAGAGAATATTTTAAGTCCTGAAAACACATCGCATGTTGATAACGAGCAGTTGAGTAGTGTTATTGATAACGTTTCGATTCAAAATGCGACGACGCCCGAGATACAAATAAACTCGAATGTTTTTGACGGTTGTGATGCTCGGTTACAGCCACCGACTACTCTAATGTTAGATAAGAAATACTCGCTTTCCTCGGGGGAGATGCACAATAATCAAAGCACAAGCGCGACGCCGTGTCGGGAGGTTTACCAAGGGGACGGATCTTCTAATATATCACAATCCCAAAGTGAATCCGCTTTAAAAAACAAGCTAGTTAACCTAACGAGCCCTGTTGCCATCGCAACGAAAGGATTAGTAATGTCCCCTTTGAGTAAAATCGCTAAAGGAGTCCAGAACCTAGGCGCAAATTTGGATCCAAGAAAAATAAACGCTGGCACGGTTAGGAGCATTAGCGAGAAGGAGTATGAGGAGCACAGGAAGCTTCAGGAGAAATGGAGGGGGTGCAAGAGCCGGCTTATCGCTCTGTAAAATTAGTGTGGTAAAAAAGCAAAATAGCACAAGAAAGCATAACACCACTGATTTTATCAATTTCTACCTCTTTTGTTTTGTACAAACGGTTTTTGTTTTTAGTTACCTTCAGTATTTGCGTATGTAATTAATTGATAAAAACAAGCGAAGAACAATGTATTATATTCGAGGGCATTCCATTTTAGATCATCGTAGCCTAGGCAGAGTAACGTAAAACAGAGGAAAGCTTTAATATATCTCCCAAAAAAAAAGCACTATTGCTTTTTAGAAACTGAATGTGATATATCTTTTTGTTGTTGGTTAAGATAGTTAAGTTTAGGAGGTGAGTAGGAAAATAATTTCTCCAGGGATGTCATATACATGGATTTATATTTCTTATTTTCTATACAGAGATTATACTGGGTGTGGATGTTATCAGGTATATGCAAGGATTTTACATGTAGAAACAATTTTTTGCAAATTCGTGATTCCCTGTTTATTTTAGAGAAAAAGTAAAAGAATTAAAATGTGTTCAGAATTGATCATCATTTAGATTTTTAAATCTGCACGGGACATTTGCAAAAAATTGTTTTTTGTTTAATTTTGGAATCGATGTATAAATAATAAATTAAATGTAATTAAATTTGCAAATTATATCATAATTAAATTATATTAGCCAAGACTTTGATATAAAAGATGCATTTAAAATAAATGTCACTTTTGACATATTTCTATGATTGCAATTTTTTTTAATCATGGCTGATGTAATTTAAACACTTGATATTTAGTAAATACAATCAAAATTAAATATTTATTAATTATACATCGATTTAAAAAGCTAACAAAGTATTGGTTTTTATCGATTTTTAAATTCTTAACTGATTGAATTGAAATCTTTCTCTAAATGAAGTGGGAAGCAGGAATTTGCATAAAATTCCTTTAACATGTAAAATCCCAATGTATACCAGGTCGTGTCAACACCCTGTATATTTTAAATTAATTCAAAACATGACAAAATAAATTAAATTTACATTTTTAAAATGATCAGTATAGGTATAATGATTTTTTTATATTGGAGATTTGTTGTCCAACAATTTTATCTATAATACATTTTGATAAGTTAAATAAAGCATCTATTGCTTAATTTTTAAGTGAAATGGTCTTCACCAGTTTTCCAAACCCTATATTGGTCACCCACTAATATCTAGTGTTTGGAAAACTATATTAAAGAATTTTCTGTAGGTATACTAATTGTTAAGACTATTACATCATTATACTTTCGTTATTCAAAATGTGTAATTACAAATCGTATACAAGGAAAAAATAAGTATGTTAAATATATTTATTATTATATATACACCAAGTGAAATGAAATTAATAATATTGATTTTTGAAAATAATTCATAAAAAGTATTTAATTATTAAGTATTATATTTGTTGTCGGACACTAATTTTAGAAGCAATTACATCCTTGGGTACCCATTACATGACATTCCTGGATTTATCTCTTTAGCTTACATGTGATGCTTTTATTTTTTTGTATAGTCTCTTTATACTACTTAAACATTTGCATTTTAAATCGGATTAGTTTTAATATCAGATGATAATTGTACAATATTATATTATATATCTATGTCGAAAATATATATATAAAGGTTACATTGTGTATGTAACACTCTTACTTCCAATATAATTACGTTTTTGTTTTCAGATATATCATCTAATATGTGCTGATGCTAACTGTAAGTTCAGATGTGAGTATGAAGCAATTGGATTTTTTTTTAATAATAAATTGCATTAATTTAAAAAAAGCAGTCATGCATGCAAGGTTTCATGTAAAACAAGCAAGCTTCAGGTTTCTGACTTAAAAAAATAATTGATGAGGCTCATAAATTTTAAACTTCTTTTATTAATATCTCTTTTTTTTTATTTGGAGTTATTATTGTTACTGAAATATTTTACACCACAAGATAAATGAGGAATCAATTATATATTAAATTTTATTAAATATTCCTCAATGATTTTGTTAAATATAAATTAATTCCAAAAAATGATTTTATTGATCTAAAATGCTTGAAACTCGCTTCTGAACATATTTATTTAATGTAATATTATATATATTATAATGTGTACTAAATGTAACATAACAAGTCAACAACTCTGTTTCACATAAACTCAAAAACGTCATAAAATTATTTTCAATGTCTTTTGCATTAAAACCTCTTTTAGGAAGTAATATTTCTAATACTGAAATTAAAAATACTTTCTAATACTCAATATGCACATTATATTTTATATATTATAGATGAAACAATAAATATATAATTTATTGTAATTCATTTTTAAAAATTATAAATATAATAATTAACTATGCATTATATAGTAAGTATTAAAAGTATTAGAAAATTTCTGGAAAAAATTAAATGTATAGTGTTTTCATACTTTAAATTAATTGTATAATAAAACTTTATAAATATTATAACAAAGAGCATTTTATATAAATATATCCATAATTAAATTATTCTTCCCTGTTTATAAAATTGTTGATATGTTATGTTAGTTTGTACACTCCATGTATTTATTATTTATGTTTCGCTTTTAATATTTTATTTATGATAGTTTTAATTTACCTTTAAGTATTTTGTAAAAATTCGGAAAACTTGTAATGTCTTTTTAGAAGCGTCGTTGCGATTCATTTACTTGGTTGCGTTTGTTGGACGGGACCAACTAAGTGGACAGTTGCAGGCTATCGAAAGAACGGACAAAAATGTTTACAATAATTCAAAACACCATAATGTTTTGTCGGATTAAATTTGAAAGTCATCAATAGTGATGAAAAAAATTGAAAGCAAAAGTGATTTTAAAAATTATATTGTTGATAGTGTTGAGCAAATGCAGAGCTGTGCTGCTCATTTACAACGCTAGTTATATTTAAACGGAAACGGTTTGTATCTATAAAGTAAGGGCTTTTCCCGGGCAATTGTGAATCGATTTACGATTCATCTTTCTTGTTTTCATTGCGTTCTCATTGCCAGACTATTTTGAATTACCACGTATTTACAGAAGTAAACAGTTTTCTTTTATTATTATTATAAACTTTCTTCTTGTACCCTTTTGGGTGTTTTTATTAATACAAATTGTTTATGATTTGTAAGTTAAAAAAATTTCATCTTGTTACGTCTATAAAAAATCAAATAATGTAATGATTTTATCTTAATAAGCGTACAAAAAATTATATAAAATGATGGCTTTTAAATTTAAACTTGCGATACCTTGTTATCACTCACATTGCATTTCTGTACATAATTGAGTGATTAAAAGTGATTAGTCCAAACGGGAAGAGGATCAGCGCATAAAAATGTCAATTATCCAAAAAAATCCTCTAAACTATTTTAGATTAGTCGCCTTTTTGTTGTCGATATTTCCTTTTTTAGGAGCCGTAGCTTAGGGCCAGCCGATGATGATTTTTTACAATAGTTATTGTTGCAAATGATGTGTTATAGTTGATTATTGTATACACAATAAATTTATGCATACAACGAAATGAAGTTTTTTGTAATTCGTGCTTCAGTTTTACATGAAATAAATTGATATCTAATCTTGGTTACAAAGATCACAACATTTAAATTTGTGTACTGTGATTGGATATGAATGTGGCAATAGTTGTCCATTTAAGCCATTGTTGTCTCGAGTGAAAAATTTAAAATATTCTATTTTTTCAAGTTTTTGATCATCTAATGGGGGGGAAAGTAAATTTTAACGTGTACATTATTTTTTATCATCACAGTCTAAGCAGTTCATTCAATAGAAATAGAAATGGTAAGAAATGAATTCAAAATGTTAACGATGCTAATCGTGAACTGGAACTGATATATGTATAATATTAAAAAGAATCGCTTTTAGTTATTCAATAGTTTGTCTACGAACCTAACTTTAATTTTTTTTTAAAGGTTTGAAACTTTGGAAATAGTTGTTCACTGAACCACTGTATGGCGCTGCGCGCGTTTTCCGATTATAGGCAATTCAATTAGCATCAGGTTAACCAACATAATTTTCTTCATAGAGTTAGATAAAATTTACATCTATGATTAATTTTCGACCGTTGCGCCTCTATTAGAAATCAGGGTTATTACAAACAACAAATTACATAATTTTTTACTTAAAATGGAATAATACCGCTCTAAAATATAATCGATTATATAACCTCACTTTTTCACGTTGAAATGTAAATACATATTTATATAAATTAAAAATTACATTTTCAATAATAATGGCTCAAATGTGGAATAAACGGAATTTACCCCTACCCGCCAGGAGTGACTGCAGAATCGACGATCGAAAATTAGGTATTTCATTCTCTTAAAAATGTTTCGCTTATTTTCAATTAGAATTGTATCATATTTTAAATTATACGAATAATTGCATGCATCGCTAAAGGATTCCGAAATAATTTGTATTCTCTCTCCATTAAACATGTGATACCAAACCATGTTGTAAGTGTGATAATAACCTATCTATTTAGATATTAGCTACGTTCACCGGGGGAACTAACCGAACTTGTAAATTCTGCTATATTCTTCAGTTAGTAGCAAATAACTGTAGAAAACAACATAATTCATACGTTCAGTTACTTAACTGTACCCACTCATATAGAATATTATTATTAGTTTACGAAAGTTTATAACGATCAACAATTGTATTGTTATAATTTTTGATGCGGGGGAATTAAGTGATAAAGTAAAAATATATCAAAACAACAATTTATATTCACCATAAATAATAAATGCTAAACTCCGAATATAATTTCTTACAATAAAAAATTCAAAAACATTGTATTAATTACAGATCTGAAATTCTACCAAAGATGTCTATGCGATGCGATGTACGCCTTGGAGCACCCGCATCTGCAGGCCGAAGCGGCTTTACTCTCGCGTTGCATCTACCGGATGAAAACAAAATTCCGCAATGATAAAGGTGTGAAAGAACTTCAGAAAATCAACACTGGATTACGCCGATATCTCACCCTCGATCTCCCACGCTCGCTCGAACGTTTTTTGAATACGTTGCCGGCGAAAAAAACCAAAGGTGTCGTGTACCCGACATTAGGTAATCTTGACTACCTCCTCACACGATTACAAGGCACTGTTAAATTGCTTTCGCGGATAGCCGAGTGTGCGAAATACAGCGTGCATTATATGAATAACAGGATTTCGATTGGGCATTTTTGGAATGTGGCCTGCATCGTGGTGGGAATGGCGGCGAGGGTGTTTGCGTTGATGAAAAGTGCTGTTAAAATTTGCTGTAACTTGTATAATGATTTGTTTGGGTTGAGGGGATTTTTAAAAGGGGTTTCGGGTTACGAGGATGAAGAACACAAGTTGCCCGAGGATTTGAAGGAATGGTTGGATGACGATTGGCTGTTTGAGGAGGTTATCGTTGAAGATGTTAATGAAAATTTGCTGCGATTGAAGAAAACTGAGTTGAATGATGTGGAGTTTTGCGATGAATATGTTGAAATTGATGATGACATCGACTTGGTCGACGAATATATTGATATGACTAGGAAATATAAAAACAAAGTTGCAGATTCGAATCTTTGTGACATAACAATCGATAAAGAACTGATACCTGAGGATAAATCTGAAATAACTAATTTTAATAAGATAAATAAAAAAATAATGAAACACACTGAAAATGATTTTTACTCAGAAAATGGAAATATATGTAATCATAAATCAATTAAAAGTAATAAAAATAACTCGAAAAATATTGAATTTGAAGAGGATATTGGTGAAATAATTGTTAGAAATGAAGATCAATCCATTGGAGAAGAGGAGGTTGATACAAGTGACGAAGATATTGGTGAAATAATTAGTAGAGATGAAGATCCATCTATTGAAAATAGTGGAGATACAAGTGAAGAAGATATTGGAGAGCCTGTTGAAAACGAGGCTGTTAATGAACCTATTGAAAGCGAAGAAGATATTGATGAAACAATTGAAAATGATACAAATGAGGAAGACATTGGTCAATCTACTGATAGTGATAACAATACTCAGGAAGATTTTGATGAGCCTATTGGAAATGTTTATGATACTTGTGAAGAAGATATCGATGAGCCTATTGGAAATGATTGTGAAGATTTTGATGAGTCTATTGGAAATGACGATACTTGTGAAAAAGATATCGATGAGCCTACAGGCAATGATGATGACACTTGCAATGAAGATATTGATGAGTCTATAGGAAATGACGATGATGAAGATATTGATGAGCCTAATGAAAATGATCATACTGATACTCAGGATGATTTTGGTGAAATATTTATAAGGAATGATGGTATGGAAAAATTTGAGAAAAAATACTCAAAGAAAAGAAAAATGAAATCAAATGACGAAAATGTACCTAAGAAAAAATTTAAACCTAGTGGGAATAAAATAAACAAAGATAATATTAAAAGCAAAAAGAAACCAAATCGAGAAGAACAATCTGGAGAGAAGCAAAAAATAGCATTATCTCATAATTTTAATGAAATCAACAAAAGGGTAATTAAAAACATAAATCAACATAGCGTTCATAATCATAAAATAAAGAAGACCACCATTAAAGATGACATCAATGTTCATAATACAAATGAAGATAGAGTAAATGCTGATCAAATAAAGAAAGTAAGTAATACAAATGGTAATAATTTACATAAAGGAATTAATAATAAAAGAAAAAATAATAACATACAGAAACTAGAAAATATTGACTCAGTAAATACCTGTGATTTAAATAAGAATGGAAATAGAATTATTAGTAAATCAAATGAAGATGTAAATAGTAATTGTCGAGAATTAAAGAAAATTAAAAATAAATTAAAAAATAATTTAACAAAGAAAAATAAAGACGGAATTAAAATCAATATAAAGGATACAAATAATTTTAATGAAAACGCTGTCTTAGCATCACTCAATAAAAAAATTGAACTGAAAGGTAATAAAACTCCATCCACAAATGTAATTACCAAAAATGGGGGTGCTAAAAAAAGTAAATTAAAAACACAGAAAACGAGTGTGATGGAAAATGTAAGTGAAGATAACCTGAATGTATTACTGGAGAATGGAAAAATATTCAAGAAAAACAAAAACTCCAATGTATCTTCGGAAAATAAAAAAGAATCCAAGAAAAACACGAAGTCGAATGTATCTTCAGAGAAATTGAAGAAAAACAAGAACTTGAATGTATTAACAGAGAATGTAAAAAAATCGAAGAAACACACAAATTCTCAAAACAGTGAATGCGCATCCAAAAGTAAAATTATTGAAAATAAAAGGGGTTCTTCAGCAGTTCCCGAAGCCGCATCTTCTCGGAGTATTATAAATTCGATACATACAATTTCCGAACTGAAATTGTTTGTCAAAAAAGAAAATAAATTGCGAGGTCTCGATTTGAAAAAGTGCAAATTGAAACATTTGAATAAAATGCAATGGAATATGTTGAGCAATTTGGTAAATGGTTTCGTTAATAAAGCCAAGAAAAATGAAAAGAAGTCGGGTAAGTTCTTAGAAAAAGGAAAGGAAGCATTGTTAATGAATTTATAATAAATACATCTGAAAACACTTTGTATAACTAAAATCAACCTTGATTGGGATAACAAACAAAATATCTTTCAGGATAGGTGTAAAAATATTAGTTTTGGTTAAAAAAAAACAATTTATTTTATGAAAGTGAATTTTTGTAAAATGATATTTTATAGTGTTATGTAAATATGTATATTAAAATTTTAATTATATTTTTTTATAAAAGAAAAGAATTATTTCAAAACATCATAATTTTTTAATTCCTTCTAATTTCCATTTATTTATAACCTTTCCTGCTTACTGCAAGATTCTTCTGCTTTTGCACTTTTTCAGAGCACCCTGTCAAATTCATTTTCAGCTTACATAAAAATGTGCACTTTACTGAATGCAAAAGAACGACACTGACTCATGGAGTGAGTGCATCAGTTCCAGTACAATAAGGAGAACAATTTTTGCCTCTCTACTTCTCAGTGTAAGGTGGATTTCAATATGTTTTCCAAACAAAAACTTTTTTTGTTTGTAGGATATTTCAGGATAAATAAGTATGTGAATTACAAATATTCTTATAAAGGCACGAAAATAAAACAAACAACTTCTTTGGAAATCATATATTAACATTTAAATTAATAAAGAAGCCATTTAAATTTAAAAAAAAAAAACTAACCTTCCAATATGAAACCGATTACTTTTTAAAATTGTTTATGACCGGGACACTTAAATGAAAGAAAAGCATTACAAAAAGCGTAAAACGCGCCGAGGCTGCAACTTGTAAAATAATAGTATGATCAACGATGATATATTTATATAGTTATTATTACTGTTTATGAGTGTGTGTTTGTGTAGTTATGTAGTAGTCTAGGCAGAGTCGTGAATGCCCAATCTGAAGATGTCGTGTTGCACGAAAAATGAGTTTCCTAGGGGTTTCAAAACAAAAACGTGTGAATACGCATGTGGTGGATCTTCATCAGCCTGTAAAAATAATTTTATTGTATTAATCATCTATCATCTTAATGATTCTTAAATACTATGTTGTCAATTACAGTATGATTGAAAACTATTCTCCTCACAGTTTTTCTTTAATTTGTAACTAGCAGAGAGAGAAAGGCTACTTTTAGTGTTAAAAAAAAATAGAGTACCCAATACGGGTAAAAAAGGATAAGATTAAGAAAGAAAGAACATAGTAGTCATTTTCATTGAATTCACTGAAGAGATTAAAACTGAATACAGAATAAATTATGCTAGAAAATCGTCCTGTTAACCTATCTTAAGTATAGTATTGTTGAATTAGGACTAATAATTATTTAAAGAATCGACAGTTGACAAAACAAAAACGATTTACTCTAGAGAAGAAAAATTTTCAATCATATGCTAATTTTTGGATCAATGCAAATGAAAAAAAAATATTAAGTAGAATGGTGGGTGGTGGAAAGGGCATAAAATTACCTAAGCAAATAAATGGAAGAAAAATAAAAAAGAATTAAAATCACAATTACACGGTTATTCAGTTAATCACATTGCATGATAAAAAAAATGCTTTTAACACAAATTATATTAATCTCATTTGTTAAATTTAAATTATTGGTTTTTGTAAACACAATTCCAATTAAGTTTTTTAATTATATTGCAATATGTACAAGTCATGCATAGAATAACAAATCCATGGAATTCCTAATAATTATACTATAAATAAATCAATGGAGTGTTATTTTAATATTGAAAATTCAAAACCATGAAGGTATGAAAATTATAAAATTTTAAACTTGAATCTTCTGGCTCTGTTTAGTTGCTTTTTAGTATACTGTTGACTCACTTGAATCTTCATTCATACAGACGAGCAACCAATTAAACTGTGGGTTGATTAAAACTGCAGATTTTTAATCAATCGAGAGTTTAATTGGGCAATATGCAAGGGCTATTACTAATTATTCAAGCAAAATTATAAAATAATTAGTAATTTGGCCATATTTTATTTTATTGGTCAATTTTTGTACACTTACACTGGCAATAAATGTTATTATTTTAATATTTTATAAACAAATAGTGTTTCACTGGAGACATTTTTGTGGGACATCGGTATCCGCCGCTGTTTTTCCGGCAATCTATATCAGAATTATAAAAAATAATAGAAAGCCACATCCATTACTAGTAGGTGGTAATATAAAAAAACAGTTTGGCCTAGGGGAAAGATTTCTCCAAACAGCCATGGCGCATAACCTGTTAAGTTTCACAAAAATTATTGTAGATATGATTAATCATCTGCCTGATGATGCCACTATGTTGGCGAAACAATTGTAGCAGTGTCTCTACAATAAATTTTGTGAAACTTAAAAAACTGTTGTTTTATTTAAAAATAGTGTATAATGTTAAAATATATTTTTCTGGTATTCCACCCTGAATTATTTTCTTTTTTTTTTCACAGAAATTACATTTTTCAAATTCTCTAGTTAGAAAATGGCTTATTTATATTTCTTGGCTGATCGTAATCAACTCCTAAAAATTTCAACAACTTAGATATCGAATAATACATATTGCATACAATGTGCACACTTATTCTAGTGTTATTTTTTATTATTAAAGCAATAAAAAAAAACGTTTAGTATTGCATTAATTTAAATAAGACTTTTAAAAAAAAGTTATCAAAATAAAAAAAAATAGGATAAAAGAAAAGCATACTAGAGAATGTATAAACCACTTTTTATACATACTGATCGTGGGGACGCTAAATAGTATCGTGAAGCACTAGACGGAAGGTGTCGTGCTGAACGAAAAAGCTCCCTTCGATGGGTTTCAACACGAAAGTTTGACAATACGCGTGCGGGATGTCCTCATCCGTCTAACAACATCCAACACTTAATATTGATGTACCGTCAGAGGACATTTACACATTAAAAGCTGATTTACACAATTCTATGACAAGATTTTAAATTTTAATAATACTACACTACCCGACGCCCTAAAAGACAAGAAGGGATAGCAGAAGAATAATACTACGTAAATGTTTTATTTTGCTATGAAAATATGAAAAAAAAGATTGATATTCTTCTCGATATATTAATAAGAGAATGTATTTATCAGCTTCGCTATATATAAAAAGTTCTTATTTTAGAATTGTTCAAAGATCAAGCAGTTTTAATTTGGATTTTCAAATTTATTTGCCCTTACATATAGTTCTTTCATTTGCTTAAGTGACCTTGAGGATTTTGCCCTTTGTACCACACATGTTTATCGCCACAGCTAAACTTTCATCAAAATATTCTTTATTCTTAATAATAATTATGCTAATTTATGACAACATCATATTATTGAAAAGTAATTATTTTCATGTTTTCCGGAAAATATAATTATCTTCTGTATTGAACTTATATCAATACTTATACATATTGTTGATTATAAATATTGTTATAGGGACTATAAAAAGTTAATGTATGTTTAAATAAATATTTCGGGGTATTCCTGTGATATTAAATTCAACATATATGTTATTTATAACCTCATAATCTAAGGGATCATGTCAATTACAAAACTCGCATCGACTGTAACGATAATTATAAAATAATGTGTACGTTAAATTTAACATTTCACATATGGAATAGCCCCGATTATGTTGTAATTTTGACTATTTAGATAAATAATTATTATTAATAATATTATTAATTAATTAATAATAAATGTTTGTACATTTTTAATAGCATAAGAAAAATCTGTCATATTTGTTGTGAAAACCAGCTTTAAAACAATAAAGTAACTACGACTTACTTGCAACCTCCCTAGTACATTTATAAGCACCCCTCCATCGTACATCGGCTGCGAATCAACAGCTGTAATTACCCTATTAATCTTTTGGAAAGCGAGGCTCTGTGAAGAAACACACAACGAAAATTAAACCAAACCAACTCGATAGACCGCCCGCAATCGCCATACTCACTGTCAACTTTTCCATTATTTTAACGGAGCCCTGCAGTTGCGTGCCCTCGAACGTCATAAACGAGCTGTCTACCTGTAGAGCAAACGGGGTGTGCTTTTAGTATTTGCACCACCTTGCGGGTATTTTTAAGCCATTCTTGTAGGTACTCACATTGTACATATTAACTAAGTTGGGCCTCTGCAGCGGATCGTCGAACATCGCGTAGTACTGCTGCACGAAACCCTTGCCTATGGCTTCGTACTGTGGGTTCAGATTGATGGCCATCGTGTGAAATTGCAATAAAAAAACTAAAATAAAGACAACCGAGCGTCCACGGTTCCTTTTTCTTTTCTGCTAACCCTCAAAATGTGTCGCAGCCACAGACGATACGCTGAATTGGCGGTTGCCAACTGTTTCATAGATAAGGCATGCGCGGGAAATTGGGAACAAAAGAATGGAGTTTGTTGATGTTAGGTTGGTACTACTTTTGCGGGATTTATTTATTTAACTTTTTTATAAATAGATGTATATTCAGAGGCGACTCAAGGGATTACTTCTTGTGAGGCTCTACGATCAAGGTATGAAAAATCGTATTACTCATTTGTATTAACAACGTGTCATAACTAATGACGTAGACTCCTCCATAAGTTAACCTGCGTGCCGCCACTGGAATAAATACACATATTTATCTATGATTTAATATGCTTACATTTTTATACACAAATTCATAAAAACTAAACAGTTTAAAAAAATGTGCTCGGTTGCTTCTAAATAGTAGATGTATTAGTTTGTTTATTATAATAATGGAAATTTATTTGCTTAAGAAAATCTAAACAAATATCTATTCACAAAGCAAATATTGCTAACATTATAGTCGGGGATGTCCTCTTCGTGGGGTAGGGAATTAGTCGGGCTGTATCTAGTTAAAACATTAATAATCACTAACATAACAATTTCATGTAACCTTTGAGATTCCGAATGAAACGCTGAATCGATTTCTCTCTCTATCAACCGTTGTATAGAATTGCTCTAACTTCGTTTAAAGTCGCAATTAGATGTGATGTTTAGGTTTTCAATGGATTTGATCGACTAATTTAATTCACATCTATGATTCAACAACATGAATATAGCTCTTTCAGAACCTCATAAATGTTACCAATATAAAACATATTTGCTTTTCCCGGCGTTAGATTGCGCGCATAGGCGGGTAATTCGAAAATTAGCGCCTAAAATCTATTTGGATTCCATTTATGTGTAGTCGGGGATGGCCCCTTTGTGGGGTTGGAAATTAAACGGACTATATATGTTTAAAACTTTAATTATCGCTTACAACAATGCAACATGAACATAGCTCTCTTAATATTTCTTAAGTATAGCCAACATAAAATACATTTCCTGACTTCTTACTGTTAATAGAAATAATATAAAATTTAAAAAATCAAATAAACAATCTACTGAGCCTCATTTTAGTAATGTTTCATTAACATGAAAATAACGTTTAATGTTGTTAAAACGATATATATTTTTTTAATAAGTCATTAAAATTTCGAGTGGAGGGGGTTATAATCCCCTACGCCCCGCCATCTACGCCGCTGATTTTGGTTGTACGTTTCGATGGCGTATGAAATATATTATTTAAATATGAATATCTGAATTACCACCGAAAAGTGCGTATTTCAAGAATACGGGCCCTTGTTGTAGAATTATGAGTTACTGTAATTTATAAAAAATAGTTGTATATTTATTAGTATTAATAAATATGGTGCATGGTTTTAAATAATTTTATTTGCATTGCAATTGTCTATAATGCCTTTATAATCTTGTAGTTTTCCATAAAAACTATTATTTAAAAACGCCGCTAAATATACCAAGTATACTTTCGTGTTCTCAGCCATAGATGGCGCTACAAAAAGTATTATATATGGTTATATGGCCGTTTCTTGTCTATTATGGGTTGTTGTGTGTGCATTATATTCTTAAGATCTGTAATTAATAAGTTATTTAATTATGAAATTATATTTATATTAAAAGATACTTACAGACATTGTTATGTGTTAATACGTTAAGAATGGTACTCATTTTGTATCTGGGGATATAGCTCAGTGGTAGAGCATTCGACTGCAGATCGAGAGGTCCCCGGTTCAAACCCGGGTGTCCCCTAACTGTTTTGTTTAAATTGCTTATTAAAATGAAAAATCATATTTTTAACCGGTGGAATAATTCAAACTTTTTCGAAATAATTGAACGCTTTTTAATATCCATTTAATTATTTTAGGATTTGCTGCCAGCAAGTTTTTTTTTGTAAAATGTCAAAAAAAGTTTTCTCTTTTTTAAGTTTTATAAAACTACTAAGAATATGCTTATTTAATTCATTTTTTTTAAACGAAATTATGGGTTTAAAGTAGGTACTCACTGTCAATAATTGGTGACTGACACACCCTCAATGGAATACTTCAGTGTCATTCACCGGTCAATGTGTTAATGGTTTTCCACCTTGTATCATTTATACAGGATGTGCAATAAGTGTGAATATCTTCGAAAAAAAGTCACTGCAGTTTTTATTAAGGTTATAGCTTGCGGTTCAGAATGAGACATCCTCGATAATTTTGTTGGGGAAGAAAAAATGGTCAATTAAAGAATTGAAAAAAATCGATGAATAAAATATCAGGAATTTTTTTCTCAAACGAAATTTAATAATTAATGAAAATGAGCAAATTCACAGGTACATTAAAAACAAATATAAATTAGAAAATGCGTGCACTGAAAGAGGTCTTCTTTTACGGTGTCATCTTTTTGGAGCGTCCGTTTTTTATGCCGAGCCCCCGCAGCGTTTTCATGGCCATCGCTTTGTTGAAATGACGCTGCGTCTTCACCTCTTGGTACTCACTATCTGCAATTGTGTCGACTGACGATAATATCACGAGTAAAACACCTAAAACCTGAAGAAAACATATTTTGTTTTATTATTATGTTCTCATTGGGCACTTGGTGAAACTTGTAAATCAATGTCATAATTAATTGTTATTAATTAATATCAAATTTCTTTTCCTACTTAATAAATATGTATGTAATATTTTTTCCAAATGAAAAAACATTGATAAGTGGGTGACCTGTCCAGTGGTGTATCACAAGAAAGTGGGGTAGGGGGAGTAGCAAATTTTCAATTAAAATATATCTAACATCATTATTATCAATATTATTAAATCATGATTTTAACTTAATATTGTTTTGTTGTTATTTTAATATGTGTTATATTATTATCTAATCCTAAGAAAAAAAAGTATGTCAACTTACTAAGCATATAATAATGACGAGAGTGTATATATGTATAGTATCGGCAGGCATGTTCTCCATTTCGCGGAGGGCGATCTGCGCAGGCTCGAAACCCGGCTTGAGCTCGAGCGTGTGCCTCAGGTGGATGGACGCCTCTTGGTAGTGGCCGTACGCCTTGAAAATCTCACCGAGCGTGAAGTACTGCTGCCAGGCGCCCTTATCGGGGGGCTGCACCTCCAGCGACCGTCTGGTCAGATAGATGGCGTCGTCCAGGTATTGGAGAGTAAACAGGACACGGGCCAAGTTCAGCAGGACTTCAGCGTTATGAGGGGAGACGGCGAGGGCTCGCCTGAAACACTCGATCGCCCTTTGTGTGTCTCCCTTGATGCGCCAAAAGTTTCCTATCTGGTTGTACAATTGGACAGACTTTGGTTTCTAAAATTTTAATAATGCACTATTTAATTGAAGAAAGAATATTTTTAACAAGCAAACTAATGTAATGAATTTTAACTCTTGGTAGCCCTGTACATGGATTTTATATAATAATTTCAAGTTTATAATTTGATCCTACTTAAATCAGAGTTATTATTAGTAGATTTATAAAGTTTTAATACTTTTTCTCCTTCTTCTGTTATCCCTTGTTGCCCCTTTAAGCGTCAGGTTAATACTTTTTAATAATTAAATTATAAAAGAGCATTGGAAAATGTTTAATAAACATCAATTTTCATAATAATAGAAGAGTTCGATAGACATTTCATAATATTGTAAATAATTCATAAAAAATAATTTAAAGACAAAATAATTAATTTTTATTAATTAATATCAAATTTCTTTTCCTTTTTCACAACTGTTTTTAAAATTACATATTACCATTACAGCCACAAAGCCATTTTCAAAGTTTTCATACCTCCTTTTTGGCTTTTTTTAGTCTTCTTTCCAGAGCGTCAACGTCCAGTTCCCCTTTGCCCGTCTTTTTCGATTTGGCGAAAATAAGCGCCGCCTGTGGTTCTGGAACGTTCGGATGGCGGTTTCGATTGAGCACCCCGACTAAATGATCATAATAGGTAAAATTAACAGGCTTGCCGCAATCTAAAACATCATCGGAATCGACCATTGTTCCTTTATTAACCAGTTTCGAGGAATTATTTGCAAAATTACTCCTAAAAATTAAATTTGTTATTCACAACAAAGTGTAAAAGAGGATTGTGGTGAAAACATAAAAATCAATTCAATTCATGCTCTATGTATTATTAAGTTTTGTTATTTGCGGGTTACAAAATGAAATAGAAATTTAATTTAGTTTTTTTGCCTCAAATTTATTATTATACCATACGATCGAGAACTTTTCCCCACTAGAGTTCTTTGATATTTTTCTTTATTTCACATTTTGTGAAAGATCCCCATTGAGAATAGAGAAAAACGTCATCCTGTTTATATAATCATTTAAATTATTACAAGTCTTTTGGAGATATTTTTAATTATTCAATTATATCAATCAATTAATCAAACTCTGCTCTACCTATTGGGGTGTATGGCAAATTATTGAATTATAAAAATATCAATTATATTAATTGTTATGGCATATTATAATTTTATTATTTATAAAACATAAACACAGGTTTTGAAATAATATTTTTGTTATTGGTTATTTACAAATTAAAAAAAGAAAATACTTATTAAATACTCTAATTAGCTGTTATAAAGTAATAATTTCAAATAAAAACAGAACAAACTTTAAATAACAAATTCTTGACAAAAGTAGGTTACCTTTCGGATAAAGTCTTTGCGTGTATATTATTGCAATCGGTGCAATAGTTTTCATTGTTGCGCTTCATCCATGCGTTGCCATCGTGTAGAGTGGAAGCTATGATATTGAACACATCCTCGTCCTGTCCGGTGAAGCCAGGATGAAATGGACTAGATTCGATTATCCTCGTCTCGTCGGCATTCAACTTCCACAGAGTCGAAGTGCGCGAGTTTGTGAAGATCACCTCGCAGCAGGCCAGATAGGCGAACAGGAGACACACGTTGTTCACCGTGGCCCCCATTGTGTTTACTTTGGCGCGCGCGGTGGTCCCCTTTTGTTTTTGTTGTCGCTCTATTTTTGTTAGGTTATTGCGTAAGTGGGGGTCGCTTTTTTGAAATGAGCGGCCCCATTTTTGTTGTTTTGGTGTTGACCGTCAGCTGATTTCGGATATTTTGCGGTTTTTCGTTTATCAGCTGGAAATTTCGATTAGTTTATAACGGATTGGTGTATATATATACGCGTCGGTGTAGAGAACGTTCTATATAATGAAAATGGGGTTGATTTTAACACAGGGTGGAGATGTTGGTAACCCTGTACATGAATTTTATCATAGATATAAACAATAACATCAATGAATTTTATATGCATTCTAGTTTGTAATTTCATCTTAAATAAATCAGTGTTATTAAAAATATAAAACATAAAAAGTATAAATATTCGGAGCGATTCTATAACAAAAATGTTAAGTTTAACGTTATATGTTAAGTGTACGTTATATTTTGTAATAGATGTATATACATAGATGTGAATATATTTAATAACATACACGTTAAACCATAGAAAATTATTGGTTAAAAAGTTAACGTTAAAACGTTAAACATAAAATTGTCTGTACGGAATAGCCTCAATTAATTAAATAATATAATAAAGTCTATTAGACAGAAATACCTTTGGTCTATAGCCCAGACTGATGAATTCCTACATGTATTATAATTATTTTTTTTAATTATTTTGTATTATTCGTATAGTCTGAATAAAGATGTAGGTATATATAAAGTTCATTATGAGAAAAATATAATTCACGTCTTACAAAAAAAATACACTATCTACGATTTTAATAATAATACTAACCCGCTAGAGGGCGCAAGTAAAAATGTTTTGTTAAGTCATCACGAGGTGGCGCTATTTTTAATAGATGTCCAATTAGATAGATTTTCTGAATTTTAGTTTTTCAATTTTCAAATTTATTAAATTCAAAATAGATTTATATACAATCACAATTTGAAATCATATTTATTGTTATTGTTGGTCTCTTATTTGCTAAATTGTTGTATCAAATGGTTAACCTTTTAAGTACAAATACTTGTTTCTTTCATTCCATTTAGTTTTTATAGTTGATAGATAGATTTGGAAATTGATAAATTATATAAGACAAATATGGGCAGAAGCAAAAGGACTATTATGGATTGTTTATATATTAATAATCCAAAATCCCTATCTACTATAATGGTGGTGTAAAGCTAAGTTATCTTATTTAATTATTTATATGTACGAATTTTACCCATTCGTTATTGTTTCTTGCTAGTCCTTTTGCTTCTCCTCATATTTTTCCTCATTTGTTTAGAATATCCTTATCTTATGGTCTTCCGTTGGTTTTTCTTTTCCCTTTTTGCTTGCCATATTTTTGTATTATTAATATATAAATAATCCATAATCCCCATTTACTGTAATGGTGGTGTAAAGGTAAATTATCTTATTTAATTATTCATATGTATGCATATAATTAAAACATTTTTATTTATAATTTTAAAGGTATTTGTTTTGTGTTTTCAGCACAGTTAGCAGAAATAAATTATTATAAAGACAATTGAAATAATTATAAATGTTTTATTTTTGTTTTTCCAAAACGAACTACAATAATATTTTATTTTTAATGCCCTATCAATACCAAGATTTACTAAATTGTTACACACAATGAATCAGACTTAAATGGTAGGAATAATAAGTTACATTTTGTAGACACTTGTTTTACAATTTAGTTACATATTTTTTTATAGTAGAGTATTCACTCTTTTGGTCATAGATATTTAAAATAAATTAAATAAAAAGAATTTGAAAATAATTAATTATTATTCAATTATTTTTTCTTTTTATCTGCCTGATGATGCCACGCGTTGGTGAAAATATTGTAGCAGCGTCTTTACAATAAATTTTATGAAACTAAAAAAAAACTTATTGTTTCATTTATAAAATTATTTTTATTTAAATTATTGCAATTTTAATCTTTTTCGATTCCCTTTATCCAGAACGAATTTAATTTCTACAAGAGTATTTGTTCTATACTTATTATGGATATTTTTTTATCGAACACACAGAATATTTAAGTTAATAAAAATATTACGCGTTTTTTTTTTTCAAAGGCTACATAACTATTTACAATATCAAAAAAATGTGCGTGTTTATTTTTTTAAGGTTATATATATACAGTATTTTTCAAGTGAAATTAAATTCAATAAATTAACTTTAAACATTATTTCTATATTCATGAAATATTTATTTTTTCAAAGTACACTATATGAGCCGTTTGAGTTCACGTAATTTTTTTAATATATAATACTGTATTTTTTACAACAATAAATAAGAGTATGAATGTTATTGATCACTTCCTTATTTAATGAAAGTAGCTCTGAACAATCAAGATTTGTTCACTTAAGTTACTAAAATTTAACTAAAGATGAAAATTAATATTATTTGTTTGAAGGCATAACAATAAAAAAAATTGTGTGTAATTCGCACAGTTTTTCATTCGGTGAGGTGGTATGATTCGAATCAGACGCAATTATTCTTCTTTGTTGATTCCTTTTACGACGAATATTCCAAATATTACGCTGCCAAACTGAAAATATAAAATATAATTAAATTTCATTTTTCGTAATCATATTTCAGTTGGAAATCGAGAAATTTGTTTTAAAATAATTAATAAATAAATAAATAACTTAAGTGATATTGGACACATTTAACAATGGCACCAAAAAGTTGCAAAGTTCTAACATATCGTCCCTACATCAAGCCTGAACTTTGCTTCCTGAATTTTTTTTAGTTGGTAAAGTCCGACATATCTTATCATAATCTTCTCAATAAAGTTCTGGCGGGATTATGGAAGAGATAATATGATGCATTTTCAAAAAAACAAATCCCTATATTTTTTCTATATTAATCGTTCCGAAAATTTCGTGTTAAATGAGTTCGAGTTTGAGATTGTTCATGCCTTAAATTTTTGTCTATAATAATTTCGGAAATTTAAAGCATAAATAAATCGCTTTTATATATATGTGATAAATCAGATGGAATCGCAGATTTTAGTCTCGATTATAACCAGATAGAGTAAAATATTTGATTATTTATTTTTATTATCACTACCATTTTAATGCATAAATATTAAACACTAAAAAAGGTAATATTTTTTTATGGAAATGGAAAGGATAAACAATTTAAAATAATATATTTGCACTATTTTGAAATCAATAAAATATATTACCATCGCAAATAGAAGAAATGAGGCGGCCACGTAAAATAGGGTGGCTTTAGTGTGCAAAGTTTCCATTAACTTTACTTCGCATCCAATTGTGCTCATGTAATTTTTATCGCCGGCTTGCGTCGAACAAAACGCGTTCTTCTCGTCATTATTTTTTTCTGGCGTTGTTCTGCAACAGCTATACGGCGGCGAAGTTCCCCAATCTTTGATTCCCTTTATTCCACAACATTCATACTGGAAAATAATTCAATTATAAATTCTCACCTCACGTAAAATAAGTATTGAATTTGTGATTTTTTCTTGTAGTGCTTTTATAAATAAAAAAGTACTTACAGTTGATTGTAAATGGTCCCAATATTTCTTCTCTGCAGAATTCTTTGAGTACACTTTAAAAGATCCATCTTCTAAGTTTTCGACTGGCAAATTACTGTGATACATACAAGCCACCACAATTACTAATGCCAGTAATATTATCAATATCACCGCCATCTCTAAAATGAACTAACACAGAAAAATATAAATAGATATACGAAAACAATCACCAAGTTTAATAAATTTTGTTAATTTTTCACTTAACACTTGTTTTTTTTTTCGAAGATTCAAAAATTCAGAATTTAACACTTGGTTTATTTCAGACATGCGAAAACAATCAGCAAGTTTAATAAATTTTGTTAATTTCTCACTTGTTTTTTTTTCGAAGATTTAAGAATTCAGAATTTAATACTTGGTTTATTTCACGTAACAATTTTAATATAAAACGCTTGATTTATTTCATTTAATATTAAGTGAAACAAACCAAGTATATTATTCTGCATTTTAGCAAGTTTAAATTGATGTAGCATCATTTAGCGTTTAGATGAATGGCGAAGGCAGGTCTTTCGGGATTTCATCTGACCGGCGTATTCTAAGTGAAATGCTTGATAAAGACTGAATTATAAGTATGTAACTTATTAGATAGTTGAAATTATAAGTAGTATTTATTAAGATAAAAATCGTAGTCTTAAATCAATTTAAACTTGATTTTCTGTTTTAACAGAAAAATAAACCATCCAAAAAATCAAAAAAATCCAAAAAAAAAAAGACTTTAATGGATGAATAGCAGTTTCGTTTATCTATATTGTAGACTCAAATTGTTGATGATATTATTCTAAATTAGGCGAAAGATGGCTATTTACAAAGTTTATAAACGGTTCAAGTTTATTTTATTTGTAGTTTTTTATACAACTTACCATTATCAATAAGCATCTCTTTTCTCTGATGCTGCTGTACAAGCCTTGTAAGCCCAAAAGTAGAAATATTACTCCAATGACTATGGTTACTATCGCCGCTGCTTCTTTGTCTTTCATATCAGCCGAATTCACAACGATGCTCCCACCAATAACAGCTAATAAACTAACAGCCTAAAATGCAATAATCACAAATCATATAATATTGTATAGTTGAGGCTTTTATTTGTTGAAACTGCATTCTTGCTTAGATTATGTAAAACACGTGTATGGTTTAAAAATTATTTTAATTTTTATTATCACGTAATAAATATTTCGCCACACAGTAGCATCTCAAGGTGAAGATGTTAATGATTACAAATCCTATAAATTTGAAAAAAAAAAAATAGTGTGTTAATATTTCCAATAAGAATGAAAAGTTGTAAAAAGTATATGTAATTGTATTGAAATAATTGCAGAAATGTAAATTTATTAGTATTTTAAGACAATTTAAGATCTATTTATTTATAAATACATATATTATTAATTAAGTTCTCTTTATAAAAACCGACAGCTTTAAAAATCTCTGTACATTCCTCCCTGAAGATGACCAACGGTCGAAACTAGTCGGAGAGATAAAATATAAATAGTGAAACAAACCAAGAGTTTTATTTAAAATAATATATATATATATCGATATAAATACATATATCTGTCGATAAATATATATATATATATATATGTAATATAAATATTGTTCGATTAAAAAATATGTAAATATTTTATATATAGAAAATCTTTATTTCTGAGAAATACGTTAAATTACATTACAATATTTACATTACAATCATAAACCTCTAGTTAAGCCTCAGAAAATGGCTATCGACCATCGGTCTTTCTGCCTGTAAATCTTTTATTTTTACAGGTTTTTTGAAATCCTTTTAATGGACTTATCATACATTTCTTAAGTGATTAAAACAAAAATTCGATTGCAAGTAGCGCCGATTTTCGGATTTTCTTTTACCAAAATCCACTTACATGGAAATATTCAAATTTTGATGAAAAAATCTGAAAAGACTTTTTAATTTAATTTTAATTTTATTTACGGAATTCACCATTTTACAATTAATGTTTACAACTAAAACAATATAAATTTTATATAATCAGAATGAATTATAAACGAGGTAACAAATGATGATGTTTAAATGAACGCGGAACATTTATTTTTACAGAAAAACATCCTTTCCATTTCTTTAAGAGAAAATTTAAGAGCTAAGTCAAATTTACATAGGATTCTATTGAAACCGCGCCGATTGAGATTTCAGAACGTGAAACCGAGTATTCTAAGATATTGGATTTGCAACGGATTATAATAATAATAATATTTATTTTCCTTCGAGTACATAAATTTCACATTTATATAATAAGTAACAATAATTATTTACTTCTCTGTGCAGAAAAGGAAAACAAGACACGATTCCTCTATGAATTACTCCACTTTATCTTCTATAAATATTCGGTGTGCTCTTCAGTATTTAAATGATTTATCATACATTTCTTAAGTATAATATAGTAATATTTTATTCCTTTCTTCACTTTTTTTTATTTTATTACTATATGTACATTTCAAGCACAACGTGCTCTTTATCAATAGCTTTTATGTAAAATTGATAAATAAATAAATGACACGTAAACAAAATTGAATATAAAAATGTGATGTATTATTAAAAAATCAGGTAAAGGTAATTCATTAAATTAAATCAATTAATTTTAATAAATTGTTATTTAACGGAGTTAAGTCATAATTCAAAAGTTTACTAGAATTTTTATTCATCCCAATTGCTTCTAACATACTTAGTTTTGAGAATTTGACATTTTTAAAATGTTTAAATTGTTTAAAGAAAATGTATGTCCGAATGTTATTATGTGGTTTGTGGTTAGCAATTGCGGATTTTTCTCTGTTATTTATTTTTGAATAATATATGTGTTCTTTGTATCTTGTTGTTAAGTTTCTTTTTGTTTGTCTAATGTATAATTTATCACAGTTACAGCATTGTGCTGAATAAATGCCACTTTTTTCTAAATCATTAATTTTGTTAAATGTATTTCCTAATAAAAATTTTGTTTTAGTTTTAGAATAAAATGCTGGTGTTAGGTTAAATTTTTTAAATAATTTAATTAACCTATAATTTAATTTAGATTCATGAATAATTTTAACAATTTTTTTATTTGTATTTATTTCATTGATTTTTTTCTAATTTTGAAGTATGATTAATTAAATGAAATAAATATGAATAAATTATTAAAAATCAACCAATAAAACACAGATTAGATTGAATAACTTTAAATTCTCGACTAGTTTCGGGTTATTAGCCCATTAAAAAAAACAAATTTAAATTCTCTTGAAAATGGGCTAATAACCTGAAACTAGTCGAGAATTTAAAGTTATTCAATCTAATCTGTGTTTTATTGGTTAATTTTAAATAATTTATTCATATTTATTTCATACAATATGAACTACCAATGTCTAAATATTAAAACCATTAATTAAATATTTCCTTTTTTGTTTGTTAATTAATTTATTCATTATTTCTTAAATGATCAGAAAAAATAAATAGTTTTAAAAATTATTATTCATTTTTGTGGGTGCGTCGGGATATTTATAAAAATATTGCTGGACACATTTTCAATTAGACATGAATATAGGTTATAGTTTTATAATGATTATAAAGATATTAATTGACTATTGCGTTTACTTTTCTTAATTTATTTTTGAGATCATTTTGTGTTTTTAATAAGATATTTGTTAGCTTGCAAGATGGATCAATTAAAAACAAACTTTCGTCGTTTCAATTTGCCCATACTCAAAAATTTACAATTAAAAATAGATTTTTTTATTAATATTGCACCAGATTTCTTCAATTTCATAAATTTTATAAAGAGACTGGATTATTTGTAGTTGACAATAATCACTATCTCTATACACTTTATTTGCTTGTGAATCAGTAGGGGTCGCACTCTGCTATAAATTTGTTTCAATTTGTTATCAAATTTAAAGCGCAGAGGTTCATAATCTGTACTAAATTATTTTCAAATTTTTTGCGTAATCGCATACGAGTAATTTTCCATGAAATTTTATATTCATGTAAATTCGTGAAAACACCAAAGTGGGAAATCAATAAATTATTCCAAGAAGCTATATAATAAATGAATTCTTTCAAGTGGCTATTTTTGTTAAAAACATTGCAAACTATGTATATCCCAACTATTAAAAATACATTAAGGAATGTCAAAGTACTTCCGTATTATCATTTCGATTCAAATATCGATTTGCATTTCGTGTCACCAGTGCATAATTATTATTAATGTAAAAGTGTGTCCCGTAATGGACGTGTATCCAGAAATGTACATCGGGATAATTGTAATTGCGTTAACGGTCGTCGCTGCGACCTATTTATGGATAATAAAACGAAATCGCCTTTCTTTTATTGACGTGAACGTATTGTGACGTGTTTATTGTTGATTCAAATTTAAGTTTTCAATTTATGTGTATTTCTTATATACAGGGTTATCATAAAGTAAGGGATATATTTCAATGCATTATACATTTTTCAAGAAATTAAACTAAAAACAGGTTGTTGAACATTTTATTAAATGAATTTCGTTTCCTGTTTGCATAAACAGGATCAGTTCTCCTTCCTTTAGTGGATGAAACAATGATTCTCGAGTCTACAAGGTAGACAACACCTTGTAGACTCGAATCGTTGAGGATGCCACTTGAAATTAGGCAAAAAAATGGCACTTGCGTCGTCTTTCATTTATTGTAAAAACAAGGGGTAAAAGAAAATTTTAATTCCTTAAATTATGGAATTTCTTATGTCCATCATTCGTTACCGTAAATAGACTTATTATTATTATTATATATAATTGTATAATGTTTGCATGAAAACAATAATAAAAATGTTTATTATTATCATTTAGTGAAAAAAAAGTAACTCAAAGTATGCATCTCTGATGAAATAATATTTTTAAAAATTGACTTCTGAGAATATTCAATTTATCATTAATTTTTTAGGACGCAATTATATTATTGTTATCGCGTGTTATATATTTTGTTGTTTTTACACAAATAGTTATAAAATGTTTTTCCATTAGCCGATTATAAATATAAAAATAGCTTTATTAATGAATTCACAGTAATATATTTATATATTAATTGTATAATACATAATTAATGTACAATTCATAAATTAATTTTAACTAACGACCAAAGGTTTTAGTCGCTTAATTATGTTAAAAGGATTATCTAAAATATTAAAAATGGTGGAAGCGCCGGGTTCGCCCAGATTTACGAATTAAACAACCGGCATTATTAATGGTGAATGCGCCGGGATCGATTAAATTTCTATTGCAAATTTAGAAGTTAGAATTAATTACATACATGTTAAAAGGATTATCTAAAAATATTAAAAATGGTGGAAGCGCCAGGTTACTGGTGGAATTACGCCCAGATTTAAGAATTAAACAACCGGCATTATTAATGGTGAATGCGCCGGGATCGATTAAATTTCTATTGCAAATTTTGAAGTTACAATTAGTTACATACATGTTGGCATGCTTGATATTTATGTTTGATAAAACACACATAAATTATCATATTAGTATTTAATTTCTCGTGTTTTTTTTTCATTCAAATTATAATTTTTGAAAACAATAATTTAATCATATTTCCCCTATGAATTATAATAAATATTTAATATAAACAATTTATTCCTACAGCAACAAACACATTACCTCAATACAATTTCTTATAACAAAAAATTACGAAGTTCGTTGTACTTCTCTTTTATTTACATGCATTCAATGACAAAATAGTTAAAGGTAATTCTGGAATATATGTCTCAACCGCAAATTTGTTTGTAAAGACAATAATGCTGTGGATACGGAAAACAAAAAATCGAGCTTGTGATTTTACGAACATATCGACTCTATGGTGTTATATTTACTTGAAGGGTTGTTAACACAACGAGGTCGATATTTAGCGGACTCATTAAGCCTTTCGTGGTACCTCTTTGTACCGTGTGTGTACATATGCGTAAATTGATCAGGAATCAATAAGTGTTTCAAGTTGAGTGTATTTTTGTGTTTGGGTTATTATGGTGTAATTCTTTTAATTGGTTTTAACTAGAATTGAATTAATAACTGATTACTGGTTGATATCCCTATTTTAGTAAGTCTACGCGTCCAAGTAAATTCAGAATAATACATTGTGGAATTCTTAATTTTCCAATTTTTATAGGTGTAAGTCAACAATCAATAACTCAATTTTTATTATTTTTAATTTATTGTTCCATTATATTTCTTTTTATTCAACTTAAAAATAATTTAAAATAAATAAATATTAATTACTGGATAGAATGGTGAAAATTGCGAAATACTGGATAGAAAGACCGACATACTACTAATACAATTGTATATATTGTTATTATATATATATATATATATATATATAGTGGCTATCACCCCTTGTAGGGGTTACGCCGCTCCTGTTGGAGCTTTCTAGATCATTATTTATGGGGCTGATCATTCCCCTATGTTATTATGTAAAACAGTAAAATAATATAAACACCTAATTATAAATTTTGTAAATTTTTGTTATCATATTGTGTGAATAAAAATGTTTGTATATTAATTACTTACACTTATTATACAGCAGCAAATTATGAAGCAAAATTTTGCAAACCCCATGTTTTAATTATTTCCAAGTCCTGTTTTGTAAATAAAATTGAACTTCTTCCCACTTCGTGCCTCCCACTTGATCCTTGAAAATAACACAAAATAGAGTCTCATTTAATAAAACTAGAAATTAAAACCTAAACTAAAAAAACAGTTTTATTTTTCCTCTAATAAAACACATTTTATCTATATTTTCAAAATTTTTAAATCTGCTAAATATTTATTTATTTACGTGAAAATGTTACCTTGACTAAAACGATGACGCAGCTTTCTCGCCTTCCGAAGAATCTTATTAAAACTTTCCACGATTGTATTACGATTACATAAATTCGAACAAAGCTCCTTCTTACAGATTCTCTTAAAACTGATGATATATTACTTCTGGAAAAAAAAATACGTATTCTTGCAAATCCTCTTCAGTTTGTCGGCGTTGCTGAAAACTTTCAAAACAATTTCGACCGAAGCTCAAACGTACAAAATAACGGACTCGACCGGAAGGAAGAGCTTCACGAAATGGACTGAATCAGATTATTGGTTTTCGGATTCTTTGTAGCGGTGACAAATTGTTGTTATGGACAGGCATTTACTGCGCATTCTATTTTCATCTAACTAATATTTATATTTCCTAGAATATTGTGTATAAATAAATATATTGTGCAATATGAGTATACATTTTGTCAATCAATAGAATTTTTGTTGTTGTGGATAGAACACTTTCTCACTACGCTTAATAATAATTTATTAGTGTTCATAATACACTTACACATGTCAAATCTATTTAATTTAGTTTAAAGATGATTATATAAAAAATAAAAAAAAAACAACATGTTACAAATATCACTTTTGATTTATTAAATATAAATAAACGATTGTTTTATAAACATACAAATTTAACACATTTAAGTACCTTAAAGCTAAGAAAGTCTTAAATTTAAAAAATATGAACAACAACTTTATGTGCGAAATGCATTTTCTAATACTTAATAGTACAAATATACACGTTTTTAAATCTATCTACATATATAAATACAAATGTATAAGTACGAGTATCAAAAGAAAACGTTAAAAAAGTGAATTATTACTTTTTTTAAATACAGTCCTGAGATTTTGATTGTACCACTTTGTGGAGATTGAGAAAAATATGCGCAAAAATAAATGGCATTAAAACATGCTATTCATTCATTTATTTTAAATAGATTTTACACTCTATAAGAAACGGTATTATTGTGCTTTTAATAGATTTAGTAAAACTCTATATTTACGTCTATGATTCTTTGGTTTTTAGTCAGTTTAATTTGGCTAACATATGTTGAAATAATTTGAACCATCACCAGTTATCCATAAGCTACATCAACGGTGGTTGAATATTTATTAATGGAAACAATTTAATCGACGATGTCATAATAACTTAGCTTTTAGTTTTAAACCATTTTAGTGTAAATAAAATAAATAACAAAATCTTGTAAAAATACAAAAAAAAGGATAAAATAAAGATGTATCAAAGATGGGGCTATTCGGGTTAAATTTAAACCTCACAATTCAAGAATATAAATCAATTAGAAAACTCGCTTAGATTATAACGATAAAAAATAACGTGCACGCTAAATTTAACATTTCACGTACGGAATAGCCCCGTTATAAATGATACATTCGGGGCTATTCGGGTTAAATTTAACGTACACGTTACTATTAACCTCACAATTTGAGAATATAAATCAATAAGAAAACTCGCTTAGATTGTAACGATAAAAATAACGTGCACGCTAAATTATACGTTCGGAATAGCCCCGTTATCGATACATTCGGGCCTATTCGGGTCAAAATTAACGTACATAGTATTTTTAACCTCAAAATTTAAGATAACATACAATAAAAACAAAGATTCAATTTAAATTGTCGACTAACTAGAAAACTTGCTTAGATTGTTACGATATAACATAACCTCAATTATTGTTAATTTTTCCTTTGTAATTAGGCTTTGCCTGTGGGAAATAAATAAATAAATAAAAAATAATGTGCACTCTAAATTTAACATTTCACGTATAACCTCGATTAATGTTAAATATTAGAGTAATTTCATTTAGTGGGTTTATATTATTTTTTATTTTATTTTTATAAAAGTAGTTCTTTTACGTTAATATGATTAAATATTTTTTATTGGTAGATATTTAAACATGTATTCATATTTATTATTAAAGTTTTTTTCAAATTAGAATAAAATGAATTTCAAACAATCATCTTCCCTTTAGCTACTGTGACATTTTGACTTACGTGTCACAGTAACTAACCGTTAAGAAGTTAGCCACGGGTTTTGCAGCCCGGCGCATCCACCATGTTTTTTGTAAATAAATCTTATTTTTTCTTACAAAGTATTAAATCAGCAAGATTCAGATTACGGATCCAAAATTATTTTTTCAGCTTTCAGTAAAAATGTTTACTTCTTGAATCTTTGAAGCGTTTATTAGTATAAAGAAAACACTTAGTAACTTTTTTATACCACTTAAACAGTTTTTTTTATTTTTATTATTATTATTTTTTTAATCTTTTTCCTTTCTACCGTTAGGTGTAAGGAGCAGTTTTTTTATACTACTTTTTAAGTGGTATAAAAAGTTACTGTGTTTTTTATCAAAAAAAAAAGATTACGCCGTGGCTATTGTTATTATTATTAATTAAGCATTGTTAATAATAATCAATGCTTAATTTTTCGAAATTTTATTGCTTCAATGGTTAATATTGAAACAATAAAATCGAAAATCCGGCAAATTGGTATTATGAATTTATCAAAAATTGATTAATCTAAGCGTTTTTTTAACTTCGTTTTTTTTTTAATAAAAACAAGTTTATTTTATGCAATAAAATATTTCTATTCTTATTTAATCTATTGTTTCCATAAATCATAATCTGTAAAAATATTTGAGTTTATTTAAAAATAAATAAAACAATGTTTATATTGAAATAAAATAAATATAAATTAAAATGTATTTTTTTGTGTGGAAATATTTTAAAAACAATGTTCAACAGATTAATTGCTGAAAACTATATGGAGTTTTATCAATTTACATATTTATTTGAACCCTTCAAATTTAATGGAAAACCTTATTTTGAAATTTCTTATTTATATTATTACAAAAAAAAACTCATTTAATTTAATCTCGTCGAAAATAATAATATGAATTCAAAATATTAGGAAATTACATAAAATATTTAAACTGTTTAAATATTTACAGCGGCAACAGCACGTTTCGTGCGTATATTCGTTATTTGCATAACAGTAAACAATTTAAATTGAGCAATTCATATGCTCGATTTCCATTTAATCACCATTATTTTCACGCGACTGTTACTAAACGCTAAACTTTTGCTCTCGGGTATTTACTGATTTTTTTTTTTCAAAATTGACATGCTGTTATTAAATGAATAAATATCGATTTTTAGTATGAGAATAATTAAGTGAAATTATATACAAAAAAATGGATGGAACTGAAAAGTATTTACTAAGTGATGATTAAAAATCAATTATTTTATGTAATGTGTGTAATTATTTAATATTTTTATCAAACTGGAACAGAAAGTTATTAACTGAGTGATTTTTTTTAAATCTTGTATTATTATTGTAATTGTATTTTTTGTTAAAGAATTATTTTTAATCATCATTTATTTGAAATATTTAATACAATGTTTAACCAGGATTCAGCGAATGGATAATTGGTGATGGCCATTTCGGTCTTCTTCAAGGCATTGCACATGGTCTGACGAGGTCCGAATGACCGAAATGGCCATCACCAGTTATTCATTCGCTGGATGAATCCTGGTTGAACATTGTATTAAAAATTTCAAATAAATGATGATTAAAAATAATTCTTTTTAAAAAAATACAATTACAATAATAATTTTCTGTTCCAGTTTGATTTTCAAATAAATGATAATTAAAAATAATTCTTTAACAAAAAAAAATAATTATTTGTAATAATGGAATTTTGTCTTACATAACGAACGCATTTAAGAAAAAAATGGAGTAGCTAAAGAGAAAATAATCCATTATTTGTAAATAAAACAACCGTTTTTTTTAAGTTTCACACAATTTATTGTAGACTCTGCTACAATTGATTCGACAACGCAAATGATAATTATCTGCCTGATGATGCAACCGTGTTGGCGAAACAATTGTAGCAGTGTCTACAATAAATTTGATTAATTAATCATCTTGATGTCACTGTGCAGAGATTTCTACGAGATTTCTACAAAAGAGGATTAATTAATCATCTGCTGATGATGCCATGATGATGTTATTATTATTATTATTATCTTTATTTACGGAATTCACGTATGTTACAAATGTAAGAAAACACAATTAGCTATACATAAATGAGTAGCTCATACTCATTGTTGGCGAAACAATTGTAGAAGTTCTTGGATCTTGGAGGCGTTCACTTCGTGGTACTTTTTTTATTATCTAATAAAAGTGGTGTAAAAAAGTTAAGTGTTTTCTTTATATCAAAATTGTAGAAGTTTCTCTACAATAAATTTGATTAATCAATAGTCTACTTGATGTTGCCACTGTGTTCGCGAAACAATTGTTGCAGCATTTCTACAAAAAAGATTAATTAATCATCTGCTGATAATGCCATCATTTTGGCGAAACAATTGTAGCAGTATTTCTACAATAAATTTGATTAATTTGATGATGCCACTGTATTGGCGAAACCATTTTATGAAACTTAAAAAAAAACGATCGATTCGAGAAAATAATTATTTATTTTTTTATTAACTAATTATTTTCGAATTTGTTTTGAATAACTGTGTCCAAATGAATAAAAATCTTTTCTATTAAGACTAATTAAAGAAATCATTAACAGCCTTATTTGTTGAGTAAGCTAAGAAAGTCTTTAAGAGTATTCGAAACAAGTTTTCATTGAACACAAAATAATCACTTTTGATAGTTCTATGCATCGAATTAATAAAAATATTAATAAAATAAAAATAAAATATTCGCTATATATTGTATTTTTATTTTTTGAATTAATTTCTCACTTATCCCGTGGTGATTTTTTTTATGTATTTTAATAAAGACACTTGCTGAAACGAATAACCAAGTCTCTTAATTAAAACACATCCTAATTATTTTATTTTTAAGTAAAATAAAAGCATCTTCTCAGAATATAAAAATCCTTAATAATCCTTCCTAAAATAGCGCGTCGAGTTCAAAGTTGAGATCACAGATGTATTTTTATTGGCTTGTAGGTTAAAAAATATCAAAGTCCCCGTCGTAGCGAGGAAAGCGAGGGTTGATACGCTAATTACGGCCCAGTGGACGCTCCGGCTTTTGCAATTCGTGTTGTAAAGCATCAAGCCCATCAGAAATCCGAAGAGAGCGCCGAAGACGTGGGCTCCGATTGATATATTCGGCAGTCCATCTCTGTAATGATGTATCACAACGAATATGGCGTCTGAGATGATTAATAAGATTATGCTCAAGAGCTTCCTGATTTTATATTTCATGTCTGAGAAATTCTGAAATAAAAAATATCAAAAAATAATTCTGCGCGTGTCATTCTTTATTAGACGTTCTTCTTAAAGTCTCCCATCCTAACCTTACCAACATTTTTACATTCATTCTTCTATTTATTTGTTATTATTTACTAATTTTACGATCACTCCCTCATACTCTCTCCTAAATGTATCCATGTATCCTTCTTTGCTCGTACAAAACACACAGTTACCATATCTTTTTGCCAATATTTCCAAACTTTCTCTCCAGAACCACTTCTAGCCCTTGCCAAAGTATCGAAAAGAATCGCTCTATCTTCCACCTACCTACCTTAATACATACATAAGATTTCCACACTTTCTTTACCAACCTCTCGTCTTTCAACACTCAATGCTTTAACATTCAAGAGTTCGATAAATACGTAAACATCGACGTAGACCAGATTGGATGACAAACAACTTAATGATGCTAATGGAGGAAAGGGATAGACTTTTTAGAGCATTTAAAAAATCGACAGGATCTGATCAAGAGAAAATTCATTTACAAGACGATATAAGAAACAACGAAACATAGTAACAGACAGCATTAGAAAAGCGAAACAATCTTACTATTCACAAAAATTCGCTGAACTCAAATATGACATGAAGAAAACGTGACAGACTATTAACGAAGTACTGGGAAGACCAAAGGAACTCGACATCGAATATACAAAATTATCAAATAAATTCGGCACAGATATAGGAACTCTTATACAACTTTTTACCGAAACTTATGAAGATCAAAGCAAGCATCACGTAAATGTCAAGTAAAATTACAAGAGATAAAAATTGACAGACAAACACAATCTATATTTATACCGCCAATTACAGTACATGAGATCAAGAAAATTATAACGAAGTTTCCCAAAAACAACCCCCCTGGATATGAGGGAATTAGAACAAATGTCATCTATTAAGTTGTGAAGGTCACAACTTAATAGATGACATTGCCAAACCAATCTCTATAATGATAAACATGACACTGGAAAGTGTAGAAATCCCAGCTTGCCTAAAGAAAGCTTTAGTTAGGTCTATATATAAAACAGAATGAGCGCAAACACTACAGACCAATCTCCATCTTGCCTTCCATATCCAAAGTCATGGAAAAATACATCGACGAAGCCCTGACAAGTTACTTAGACAAACATGACATTATAGACAAGAGACAGTTTGCGTATCAACAGCAGAAAGGGACAATTCAGCTATTGGAGGAGTTTACGAACTTAGTTAATACCAAATTAGATCAAAATATGCACGTCATGTGTCTGTTCGTGGACTTCTCCAAGGCATTCGACAAAGTTAATAGGATACAACTACTGAAGAAAAAATATCATACAGTTATGCATTCCTCGGAACCTGACATCACTTCTAAATTCATTCATCCCACATCAACAATTCATCACATCAAATTTACCTTACCAAGACATAGTTAGTGATCATTACAATATAAACAGTGATATGAACAAGGCAAAGACAGGCTGAACAACCTCTGGTCGATAGCCGTTTCCCTGAAGTGCATGGTATATATACATATATATATATATATATTGTTGTTTTTAAATATGCTGTATAAAATATGTTTGTTATTTTTGGGATTAAAGATATTTATATATATAAATTATTATTATTACCCTCAAATTATTTTTCCTACCTCTTACACACAATACACCACGCCTTCCTTGCATTGCCTCGTAACAATTTCACATGCTCTACATATCCACCTGTATACTTATATACAGAGAGCTTTTTTTATCAGTATACATTTCCCCTATGTATTCATGCAAAATACGCGAGTCAACACATTGCTGTATGTGTGTTTAGTTGCCTATAACACGCAACTAAACATACATATGCCAATTAAATCAATCGTGCTAGACTTCAAATTATATTCAATGCGTTTGACTCCCGTTTTTTGCAGGTATACACTTCCTCTAATGTATATCGAAAAAAAACCTCTCTGTATATATATTATCATATAACCCTTATACCCTTTCGAGTATCGGATCACCTGTATACTTACTAATATTATATTTGATAATATAGATGTCAACAGCGCGTAAACTCCGGCTGAAGCACCGACCAGAAGCTCCGGCCGCAGATATGCTGCCCCTAAAGCTCCTCCTATACCTCCGGTTAGGTAGATCGTCAACACTCTCCACCAGCCTTGACTTTTCTCCAGGAACATTGCGAACAGACACTGAAGTGCTACGTTTATGGATAAGTGCTGCCAGCTGTCGTGGATGAGCATGTACGAGATGAATCTCCAGAGGTTGTATTGCTTGTTGGGGTCGAAACGCAGCTTTGCTTGAAGGTCTGAGGTTGTTTCAAAAAATAAAATCATCTGAAAGAAATATTGCTTTTGTTAGTTTTATTTTATACATATAGTATTAATATCATTATTTCTTTAGAGATTATTGTATAAATAACACCCCAATATACCCAGATAGTTCCTGTAAATATATTGGAATAAATCAAATTGTTCGCATTTCGATAAACTTTCAAGCGAACAATTTGATTTATTCACTTGTTTTTATTGTAATCCATCTTGTAGAACCCTATCGGACCACGTGTTTAATTTTTTACCTAATTATTTTTTTTACATATTAAAATAAAAATACTGCTTGATAAACGAACCCTCCCAGCAAACAAAGTGTATGTATCAATTTTCTTCCCCCATTTTCCGACATCTATATCAAACTGAGAGAATACATCAATAATCCCTGACTTTCGTAAATCACCAGCTATTATTTTTACGAGGGGAAAAAGACGATTATTTTTATGCAGCTTTCATGTCATTTGGGGTATCGATTCCGTTCACTCACCTGCAGCAGTGAAACCACTATGATGACAAAAGGAAAGTGTTGCTGGAAGTACTTTATGAACTTATCCTCGTCGTCCTGGGGAGCGTAATATTGGCCGACTGGAAATTGAACGTTCACAGATCCGGGCGTCGTCACTGGACTTATCAGCGTCTTGTCCTCCAGATCCGTTTCACGGGTCATCCTGGATTGTTAATTGACGGTGTTTCTGAAATAATATTTTTTTCATTGACGTAAGTCTATTAAACGGAACTCAACTGCAAAGACTTTCCGAAATTAAAGATCTTGGTATGATCTTTGATTCAAAATTGACATTTAATGAGCATTCACATTTAATTCATTATTTCGTGTTCCTTGTTTTTATAAACAAGACAAGTTCGCCTTCCTTTAGTGGACGAAACAATGATTCTCGGTCGTCTACCTTGTAGACCCAAATCGTTAACGATGCCACTTGAAATTAGGCAAAAGGTGGCGCTTGCGTCGTCTTTAATTTATTATGATTTAATGAGCATGTTGAGACTGCTACCGTTTACTAGGTTTCATTCTACGCAATTGTAAAGTATTTACTGACATTAAAGCGCTAAGCTTATTATTTCGTAATTTTATTATAGGTAAATTATCATATTGTAACGAAAGTGAACGAAGCAACTGGAAAGAACACTCTGGAATGTTCCATCGAGCGCGCGATTGTAAACGTGACGTCATAAAAAGTTCTGGAAAATTTGAGAACGCCATATAAACCAGCGCTAGCGTTAAGTGTACTCTAAATAAATAAATCGACATTCTTTTACTTACACAGAAACATCTTTATTTCTGAGATTGGAATATACAATTACAATACAATATCTAACAATACACTAACGTTCACAATATATTTCTGGATAAAAATGTTTGTGTGTGTTTTCAGGTAATTAAAATAATTTTTTTATTTTTTTTAGCTTTAAATTTCAAAATTACATAGTTAAATTATGAAATTATATCTACACAATCTTCATTAACAAACACAAACACAATACAATAACATAAAATGTAACAATATATATATATTATTAACTTAATTGATGACGCTTTGATGAGTTTTTTCTTTAAATTCATATTTGCTGACATTCTAAGGTTTTTAAAAATTAAACACACTTTCAAAATACTGACTGACGTTAGCAAACATCCCTCTTAGTAAAATTGATTTTGATAAGGAATTATTATTATTATTATCTTTATTTACGGAATTCACCTATTTTACATATGTAATACAACATAATTAGCTATACATAAACATTGCTTACAATTAATGCCGTTGCGATTAATAAACAATGGGTATACAGAAAATTTAATTGATACGATGCTCAAAAAGAAAAAAAATACAAACAATTAAGAAAATGCTTTTATAGTGTGCCTCCAGATAAAATTAATACCTTTGAACAAAATAACCGTTTCGCCTGATTTTTTTTATTTAGCAGTCTTTTATATATATATATATATAATCTAAAATCCCCATCTACTATAATGGTGGTGTAGGGGTGATTTAGCAATCTTTTACATAATTTAAACGCAACAGAAGTATTTTGATCCCACTTAAACATTGAGATTTATAATTACATGCGATTATTTGTCAAAATTGGAAAGTAGTAATAAAACTTAAAAATTCTATAAATATACATTAAAAGAATTATAATATTTTTTATTAATGTTCACTGATAAAACGATATTTATTGAAGTTTTGGGAGTATTTTATGTTTTGTTTTAAATGAATAATTGCAAGGAACGTATCGCGAACTACTAATTATCAACAATTAACAACGCACAAATGTAATTCAATTACACCGTTAAAGTTAAACGATGTTTATGGATTATCTCATCGGTAAATTGGACTAAACTGCATTATTTTTTCAGTTCCAATTAAAACGATCCACTGTTCATGAAAAGTTCATGTACGGATAACTACCAATTCCAGTTAATGATCTTTTTTGTAAAATTTATATATATTTTTTTAATTATTGGATAAATAGAAAAGAGTATTCATTCTCTTGGTCACAGTTATTTAAATAAATTAAATAAAAATGATTTGAAAATAATTAATAAATTATTTCCAACGTAACGTAAGTCAAAAGTCACAGAGCTAAATGTGGAAATAATTTAATAATTATTTTTAAATCATTTTTACATACATAAACATCTTTATTTCTGAGATTGGAATATACAATTACAATAAAATATCTAACAATACACTAACGTTCACAATATATTTCAAACTCTGAAACTGGCTATCGACCAGTGGTCTTTCAGCCGATCATTTTTATTTAATTTAATTGGATAATATGAATACTTTTTATTTATCATAATAAATTGAAGACGACGTAAGCGCCATCTTTTGCATAATTTCAAGTGGCATACTTGAAAAGATTCTGATGAGGTTCGAAAAACCGAAATGGCCATCACTAGTTATTCATACGCTAGATGAATGCTGGCTGAATATTTAATTAAATGTGACTTTTTATTTATTTTTAATTAAATGAAAAGTATAGTGAAACAAAACCAAGTGTTTAATTTAAAAGTTTTTTTTTTAAATTAGTTAAAATGTGATCAATGAGAACCAAATTGGAATTATAATATGAATGCTTTGAAGTCCATAAAAATATATTTTAACTGATAAGTAACATTAACATGTTATATATCAATGAAAAGGAGAAAAATAATCAATTTATTAATAGCACAGCCAACTATGAATTCTATTTAAAAAATATAACTTAGTTCTGTATCTCTTTTATTAGTAAAGATAGAAACAAATCTGTAAATTGTTTTCGATTCTTTTCGAAAAAGTACCTGAAGAACAATGAACGATTAGAACCTTCATTGTTCTTGAGATATTAATAAAAAAAACAATTTTTGGCTATAACTTAAAAACAAAAGACAATAGCTAATAATAGAAAAAGGATTTATTCACTTTATCACAGTTATTTAAATTAATTAATACAATAATAATTAAAACAACTACTTTTCGGGCAAATGCCCCGCCAAACATTGAATTACATAATGTACACCTGCTGCTGCACATATTGCATCATGCAACAAATTTGTGATCCGAGAAAAATTTAATGCAAAGAGCAAAAAAAAAAAGAATTTGAAAATAATTAATAAATAGGCTATACTTCGCCTAATTTCATGTGGCAACGTCAACTATTGAGTTTACAAGGTGAAATTAGGCGAAAGATGGCGCTTGCGTCGTCTTTAATTTATTGTGATTAATCATAGGCTATATTTCGCCTAATTTCAAGTGGCATCGTCAACGATTCGAGTCTACAAGGTGAAATTAGGCGAAAGATGGAGGTTGCGTCGTCTTTCATTTATTATGATTAATCATAGGCTATACTTCGCCTAATTTCAAGTGGCATCGTCAACGATTCGAGTCTACAAGGTGAAATTAGGCGAAAGATGGCGCTTGCGTCGTCTTTAATTTATTATGATTAATCATAGGCTATATTTCGCTTAATTTCATGTAGCATCGTCAACTATTCGAGTCTACAAGTTGAAATTAGGCGAAAGATTGGGCTTGCGTCGTCTTTAATTTATTGTGATTAATCATAGGCTATACTTCGCCTAATTTCATGTGGCATCGACAACTATTCGAGTCTACAAGGTGAAATTAGGCGAAAGATGGCGTTTGCGTCGTCTTTAATATATTATAATTAATCATAGGCTATATTTCGCCTAATTTCATGTGGCATCGTCAACTATTCGAGTCTACGAAGTGAAATTAGGCGAAAGATGGCGCTTGCATCGTTTTTAATTTATTATGATTAATATATTCATTCTTATAAAAGTACCAAAACAATGATTTATTTCTGTTAACAATTAAGTGCCTTAATAATGACCTAATAGTTATAACGACCAGACCTATAATTGGATTAGAGATTATTTTACTGAGAACTATTGTGAAACAAAATTTAAATTTTAAGTTTTATTTGACGTTTTAATATGTCACTAATAAAAAATAAATGAAATATATATTAAACTATAAAGCAAATTAATTTATGTATAAAAGCTCGTTTACAAAATAACGTGTTATTTTAAATTCACACTCACATTTAACGTTTTATTTCTCCTTGTTTTTGCAAGTTGTGTTCTTTTACGATACTTTTACGGCGTCCGTTTCGATTTATCGGTAGCGGATTTAGGCTCTTGTACATATTATTTTCGCGCGCGGAAATGTCTTCAGCACGTGCTGCCGGACTTTAAGAGACTCATTAAAGTTTATTTTGATCTTCGCCTCTAAAATTAAAATCGCCCGACTGAGTCGGCGTCCTCAACACATGCACAAAATTTACATACACGGATGCTAGAGCTGCAGCAACAACAATTACCATGTGTTTTCATTTCGAATGAAAATATACACAAATTAATCTTTATTATTTCCGAGAATGAAAAAAAGTAATGGAAAATGTTTTTCTTTATTTTTTTTTCATTATTTCTTCATTTTTTTGTAACGTATAATGGTGTTTGAGAGGTACATTACACTTTCTTCCTCTCTTTCTTTCTTTTTTTTTTCTTTTTTTCTTTCTATCTTTTTTCTTTCTTTCTTTCTTACTTTCTTTCTTTCTTTCTTTCATTCTCTCATTCTTTCATTCATACTTTCTTTCTGTCTTCCTTTCTTTCTTTCTTTCTTTCTTTCTTTCTTTCTTTCTTTCTGTCTTTCTTTCTTTCTTTCTTTCTTTCTTTCTTTCTTCCTTTATTTCTTACTTCCTTTTTTCTTACGTTATTCTTTTTTCTTTCTTTCTTTCTTTATTTCTTTCTTTATTTCTTTCTTTCTTCCTTTCTTTCTTTCTTTCTTTCTTTCTTTCTTCCTTTCTTTCATTCTCTCTTTCTTCTTCTTTTGTTCTTCTTCTTTACTTCCTTCTTTCTTTCAAAAACGTGTAGAGACATTATAAAACAAATATTTAATTTAAAACGCTGGATTAACAAAGAAACGTTGTACTAAAGATTCGAAACATTTTGTACTTAAGTTTATCATGAACTGTTTCAATTAGACCTCATGGGAACTTACATAGACAGCACTTATTCTGGTTTTCCTAACGTACGAATTTTGTTAGAATTAAATCTATACTTACTTTGATTCACGAAAAGACATCTGGTACATGTATTGTAATTATTTATTTTATATTGTTTTGCATTAATTTCATATATTGTGTAACGTGAAGTGATGTAACTTGAATAAAAACACTTAGTTAATTCCTTACTTCACAATTTGTTTTGTATTGTCTGTGTTTCCTTACACAAAAAAGGATTAAATATTATATTGTTAAGAAATCAGGTTTAATCAGACTCGGAAATAAGTAACACACTGTCGATTTATATATTTACAATGCACTTAACACATTTAATAACATCATACTGTCACTATTTATTTATAACGCGATTTGAGCATTCGGACGTTCGTGATAGACTGCAGCGCCACTAGCGCTCGTTTATATAGCGTGCTTGTTTCTCGAACTTTCCGGAACTTTCGATGACGCCGCGTTTAACGTCGCGTGCTCTCTGGAACATTCCAGAGTGATGTTTCCAGTTTCTACTTCCACTTTCGTTACAATATATATATATATATATATATATTAACACTTTCAGTTTTTTTCTGTGTAGTATGTATATATAAAATGTGATAAATAATTTTCAACAATTATCAATTTCGTCAATTAAAAACAATATGTGGTTTTATACTTTAAATTAGGAGTTTCAACACTTTGTTTTTCATAATGGCGAGATAAACTTGACAAACATTTAGGATAAAAGAGATTACTACATAACAATAGTATGTATTGGTTCAGAGAAATTCATAATAATTATAATAATTCATAATTTATTGGTGCCATACAGTAAAGTTTACACAAGTCAAAATGATTTTGTTTTCTATTCACATTCCTTGAATTTTTCATTTCGCCAGATACGTAAACTTCCGCTTCGAGTTTATGGATTCAATTCTAATGTTAATGCATCAATTTGAAAAAGCGATAAAGATGGCCATTCGCAGTATCTTATGCGTTTATGCGCAAATATAACCGACTTAGTCATTAAGTGGGCCTATAGATAGATACAATTTCTAATGGGTCGAAATGCTACAGCTCGCACACGCAGAGCTGGAATTCTTGGCCGTGATTTCACAACGTTTTCACGCGTATTTAATAACAAACATAATTATTTTAAGTTGGTTTAAAAATTGCAACTTATAATTATGTTATAAAATATGCAGTGAAAATATGGAATATAAAATTTGTAAATTAAAAAAAGTCCTCTATTGGGCACTCCCTGATGTATTTTAAAAAAATGACACTCAATTAAATATGTGCGCGTTTCTGTAATGTATTTTCAACCATCACAATAGCTATATGTGAAAATAATTTATTAATTATTTTCAAATCATTTTTATTTAATTTATTTAAATAACTGTGACCAGGTGAATGAACACTCTTTTCTATTCATCACAATAGTGTTAAGCGATAATACAACCCAAAAAATGCAGACCCATACAACTTAACCTACAATTTGGTTTAAAATGTTGTCGAGTTTTATTGACTTCAGACAAATTGACACCCTGAAGAAGGGACAAATTATAGTCCCGAAAGCTTGATTTATGCAATAAAAGTTTGAGAGAAATTTAATTCTTGTTTTTTTAATCGCTTGCCCCGTGAGGAGTCCTTTCTCCGATCGTCCTTATGTTTTAAAAAAATATACATAATCTTAATTAACAACCGTAATACAATATCTACATATAACATAGATGAATGTATATTATAAAAGTCTGCAGTTGGCTATCGACTAATGGTCTTTCCGTTTGAATTTTGTATTCTCTTCTTTGACAAAATATACGGATAAAAAGTAATGATCGTTAACAGTTTAACGTCCTGTCAGATATGTACGTTAATTAACTGTCGAATTAATTATATATATCAAATATTCCGATTTTTACAATATCTGAAATTATTAAATAAAAAAGTGCTTTTAAATTTTGTTTTCCGAATGAAATAATCGATGCGAAAACGTTGAGAATGTTGCAGAAGGCTTTCGGGGACTGAGCTTTATCAAAAACATCAACATTTGATTGGTATAAAATGTTCAAAGAATTCAGACGCGTTGAAGACGAAGAGCATCCCGCGCGATCATCTACATCAACTGATGAGAAATAGGTCAGCCAATTCAAGGAAAGGGTGCTTACAAACCGTCGATTAACAATAAGAGTCCTTGCCGATGATGCTGGCATATCAAGGATCAGCAAATTTTTATTTCGAATATTTTGGATTAGTATCGAAAACACTCAATTAAAAAACGATAAATATCGTTCTACAACCACTCGGTTTATTTCAAACCAAGTGATTTTAATTTTACATTATTTACCTTGCATTCAGGCAATAAGTTAAACGTATTAAATCTAAAGGAAGGATTGGAGATTAACAGAGATTTAATAAAAATGGGGAAAAATATCGTAAACGACAACGAAGAGATTTGGAATTCCCCAATACTGACTTCTCTTATTACCTGAAATTAAAATATTTGTATATATACCTAGATAATAATTTTTTCTGTACATTCCTTTGAAAATGATCTAATAAACGGAAACTAGTCGGAATAAGTCTAAATTTGTGAAACAATACCAAGTGTCTTTTCTTTAAATTATTTTACATAGTGTAATATGTTTCACAAAGTGCCAGATGAGAAATTAATTCAAGAAATTATTTACCTTTTAATATTCAAAATGTTTCACCAAGTGATAAAGTTATTCAAGAAATATCTCTTAATAATACTGTAAAGCGAAACTAGTCGAATAGACAAACTAAAATACAAGATAAATAAGTAAAATAAACCTGTAATTATGTTCATGACATGAACTTTATTATTATTTTTTTTTTATTTTAATTTAACATAATTTAACATAATTTCAATTTCAGTTAGTTTTTTTATTTTAATTTAACATAATTTCAATTAATTCGGTTAAATTTAGGAATTTGCTCAATTCATCGCAATATAAATTTAAATTAGAAAATGTGCCGTAATAATTGAACCATAATTTTATTATAATAAAAATAAAATTATGGTTCAATAATTTTATTATAATAAAAATAAAATTACGGTTCAATAAAAAAAAAAACAATTTTGTGTCTAATTAAAAGAAAACGAGAGTGTAAAAGTGTACGTGTCATGCATTGTTAGGAGGGGGTAGATTTAATCAAGAGTCCTCACGACAGGTCTTTCCGCCATAATTGGATTCTTTTCCGGATACACACTATTTCCCCACTAATTGCATGTAAACGGAATACCGCCAGGTTTAATCAAATTGATTTGATCTTTCAATCACGCAATATTGTTACCTACAACAATACATTTAAACGAAAATTAAGAATCGATTACAGGATACGAATAATTTTACTTAAAAAAAATCCGTTGGTTGGATACCTGGAATTTTTGTATCGCTTATATTAATAAATGATTGTATAAAGTAATTATACAGCTAACACGCAAATACTAATGTGTTGTTACCTACGGATTAACTTGCGTCCTCGTCCTGGAAGTATTTTTTTATGTTTATGTTCTAATTCCTCGCATTTCATAAAAGATGAGAGTGTTTCATTAATGTAATTATTATATATACTGGTGTGAGTTTCGTGAAGATTAATGGATTATTTATATATACAGAGAGGTTTTTTTATCAGTATACATTATGGGAAGTGTATACCTGCAAAAAAAATCAAGTCAAACGCATTGAACCGATTAATGTGTGTATGTTTAGTTGCCTATAACACACAACTAAACTTCAAATTGTGTGAAATATTTGATATACAAATGAAGAAAAAATCGAAGACATTTTTTCAATGAATCCAAAGTGGACGAATACCTCCGTTAGGATGATTCTAAAAATAATTAAACTAAAACATTTTCTTTGTAAGGTTGTATGTTTCGTTCTCTTTATTCTATTTTAAAAACGCAACAAAATAAATCATGACTAATACTGCATGCATTACCGTCACAAGCAATTTCCTTTTTTATCAAAAATACGTCACTTATTATTATGGAGAAATTACAGGTAAAAAAATATTAAGAGATTTTATTAAGACAATTTGATGGAAAAGTAACAGTGAAGAACAATAAGCTTGAAATAAATAATTAGAATAAGTGCTAGAAATGACCACCAGAAACTGCAAGACAGTAACTCAAACGATTGCGAAAATTCTTCCACATTGTGCATTTCGATATTGTCATAAACAGAAATAGAAAATTGTTTAATTGTTTTTTGAATTATCCTAGTTGAAGGAATCGATCTTTCGGGTTGCGTATTATAGGCAACTCAACACACATACATCAATGCGTTTGACTTGGGTATTTTACATGTATACATAGGGGATATTTATACAGTTAAAATAGTGGCTCTATCCCTTGTAGAGGCTGTGCAGCTCCTTTTGGAGCTTTCTAAATCCAACTTCTTGAGATTGACTTCTCTGTCTATATCCGTGTGCTTGTGTGTGGATTTAATAAATATAAATAATAATTGTGAAATTAACACTTATAACGAATTCGAAGCCTCCACAATACATAATTTACTGCAAACTTTTCTTCACAACATTTGTTTTATTCCAAATGACATTTCGAACACGATGTGTTCATTCTTAATGGAGAAACAGTTGCAAACAAGTTTGCAATGTTACTAACTTGCTTGTTCTAAATTGTTGTTAAAAATTTGTCGGTTCGAAATTATTGTGTTTGTTCGAAATGTCATTTGGAATAAAATAAATATCGTGAAGAAAAGTTTGCAGTAAATTCCGTATTGTGGAGGCTTTGATTTCGTTATACGTGTTAATTTCACAATTATTATTTGTATAACCAAAGAGGATGAAATACTAGTTACTCTATGGTACAACACTTGTTTATTTTGTGCATGTTTGATAATGATAAGTTAAATTTGTCGAAACTGCAGTCGCATAAGATAAAAAAGTAATAAGTGTTTTATTGCAAAAGTTAACTGTGTTTTTATTTATTAAGTGTAATTGTTATTCTTAAAAAAATATACAGGGTGTTTCAAAATCGAGTTTCGCAATGTGGATCTCGCTTATTATAATAGAGCTTGGAGCTCTTAAAGTAGTTGTTTTATTGAAATAGGATGGGTAAGGATTATATATTTCGTGTACGTAAATATTGTAACGAAAGTGAAAGAAGAAACTGGAAACATCACTCTAGAATGTTCTAAAGAGCGCGCGACGGTAAACGCGGCGTCATCGAAAGTTCCGGAATGTTCGAGAAACAAGCACGCTATATAAGCGCGCGCGTTAGCGGCGCTGGGATCAGTCAGTATGAGTCAGTCTATCACAACTCAACGTCGTTATAAATAAATAGTGACAACATGTTGTAAATAAATGTGTTAAGTTTAGTGTAAATAAATAAATAGACATTGTTTTACTTATTTCAGGGTCTGATTAAACCCAATTTCGTACACAATATAATATAATATAATATAATATAATATAATATAATATAATATAATATAATATAATATAATATAATATAATATAATATAATATAATATAATATAATATAATATAATATAATATAATATAATATAATATAATATAATATAATAATAATAATCTTTATTTCCAACGGTACAACCAATTACAGGAAAATAATATAAATAAGTATATTTATATATATATAAAAAACGAGTATCACAAATGATTACAAATATTATATTTGTAATCATTTGGGATAGGGGATAGGAGAGAATCTTGTGGAAGACTTTGCTCAGGGATGAATGTGGAGCAAAATGAATTGTGGAATTTGATCTGTTAAAAAAATATTGTCTGGGAGATTTAGTAGGTGGGCGGGGATATTAAGTGAATTAATTTGTAGAGCAGGCCTTGATGCCAAACCGAATCGAACGCTTTTTCGATGACTAAAAGTAGTATGGCAGATTTTTTGGCCTTCAAGGTGAGCTGTGTGACAGTTTGAGCTTGGGATGGAGAGGAAGAGAGCGAATAAAGGTGTTTGTACATATACAAGCGAAAAGGAAATATCTCTTGTTGATTTTTTCCTTGCTGACAGTTTGCCCCGGTGGAGGAATTCATAAGTGAAGCGCCGGGGCAAACTGTCAGCAAGGAAAAAATCGGCAAGAAATATCCAGGCGAGTAGATAGAAATAATTTTCGGCGAGGGGAGGAGGGGGGTTGGGATGCGGTTATGACTTCTTACTATTAATAATTTAATACAAAGGAAATAATATTTAAAACAAAAATAAACCTCACTGAGCACACATTTTAGATTTTTTTTAATTTAAAAACTAAAAAGTGAAAACATCATTTTTTTTCAAAAATTAATTTAATTTTCAAAAGGATATTTAATCTATATCAAATATACAATATTGCACGTGGAAAGCCTTTTTCTTAAATATTTATATTTAATACATTCATACTCAACACTGGCTAATGCCGGTAAATGAGTGTCGATTATGAATGAATGAAAATATATTATCTGTTTTCTCGTTAAGGTTGCGGTTTAGTAGAAAGCGATAGATATATAGTAAAATGGAAATAATCGTTTAAAAAAAGAGCCTACCTTTTGGATTTAATAACATGAATATGTATTTACATTTGTTATCTACCAAGTATAAAATATCAGTCTAAATAAAAAATAAATCGTTAATTTTCGTGTATTACGTCAATTTACTAGTTCAAGTTAGAAAAGAAAATTTTAAGATATAATCAAATTAATAGGTCATGCCTGTTAAGTTATTTTAATGCAGAATTTAGTGAAATTCTTTAAATTTTCATTGTACATTTTTTTATTAACAAAAATATAATGTGAAATTTGCTAAAAATTTGATCAACTTTCATTGTTTTTCATAATTGATTTTCACACAAACTAAACATTAAAATAATTTTTAATTCATTTGATGAAATTCCAGCTTATTTTAAGATTAATTTAATGTATAATAAAGTATTGTTCATTGATCACAACAGCAATCTAACTCGAATTAGTGATTGCCAATATTTTATAGCTATCTCTTTTGTCTAAACCGCACCCTTAATCCTACTAAATAGTCAATGAGAACAATTTTAGTTCGACGCCATCATTTTCATCGTGCACCTAGTAGTTCAGACCTTTGTCGATAGTTTGGAATTATTATCTTTGTCTTGGTTGTGAAATGCGCAAAAGGGGTGGTTTATTTATACTATTATCAATTTAATGTGTACAACTTATTGTAATAGTTAAAAATATATGTAATATTTATTAGGCGTGAAATCACAGCCTTAATGTATAATAATACCATTTTATACACTCAAAGATTAAACTGTTTATTAATAATCGAAAGTTTTTTATAAAATATACTTTTATTTCTAAAGTATCGGATTTCAACATAAACGCTTCGCCGTGTTTTAAAGCAATCTGCATCATTTCAGGTCAATTACATTTATTCCGTCACAATGATCACGCGATCGATCACGCAACACGCAGATTTTACGGACATTGCTGATCTACCGCGTTTTTCAATCAAGGACAGGTGAACGCAGGAATAACACGTGGAAAAAAAGTACAAACAAAAACTCTAAAAAAGATACCGTCATTTCGACCATGAAATCGCTTATTATTACAATGACAATTTTGTTTTTCTCTTATACATCTTCCACTATGTGTAATCCAGTGCCATTAATGGAAACCGTAGTAAACAAGTGAACGTCATTCATTGTATCCATGACTTTTTTTAAAATCAGAATTAACATATTTTTCAATTTAATTGAGAATGTCATTAATATTATTATTTTTTTAAACTAAGATATACAGTATTTGATGCAAGAGTGGCAATTCTTTTAACAATTTTAGATACTTCTTTGTGGGAATTCTTCAAGGATAGGAGATTACATTTATGAGCTATCGCTTGGTGAATGATTTTGGTTGCTGTCAATATTGTCACGAAATCGGGTTTAATCAGACTCGGAAATAAGTAAAACAATGTATTTATTTATTTACAACACACTTAACACATCCAATAACATCACACTATCACTATTTATTTATTTATAAGGAGATGTTGAGCACTCGGATATTCGTGATAGACTGACTGCCTGCAGCGCCACTAGCGCGCGCTTATATAGCGTGTATGTTTCTGGAACTTTCCGGAACTTTCAAAAACGCCGCGTTTACCGTCGCGCGCTCTGTGGAACATTCCAGAGTGATCTTTCCAGTTTCTTCTTTCACTTTACAATATTTTACAGCCACCAATAAGATGGTTAGTTGCTGAGCGATGATGTTGGCCCTTACGTTATCAACTACTCAAGATGGTTAGTTATTTCGGATATTTGCGGCATTTTGATCATTTGAATCCTTTATTATATATTTTAAATAAATACTGGTAGAGATCACTTGCTCTTGGATAGCTAGAATGAAACCTTCTATTTCAGGAAGACGTTATCCTGCTCGTTTCCAACTGTATATGTGTTCTTCATTTTTATCGTTCTTGTTAACTCTAGAATGTTTGCCATGACCTTTTTCCCGAGTCCATTGTTCGATTAGTTGATTTTGATTGTACGTATCAGTGTTATATGGTATTTCGCTCACTAAAATTTAATGGAATTACATGGTTTTCTGCTTGTACTATAGCTTTGTGTATGTGAGTATTTTTAAAAAAATCCCTTAGTGTTTTTATTTGGTTGTTGTGAAGTTGGTGAATATTTATCATACCTCTACCTCCATCTCGGCGCTTAATTGTTAGCCGTTCTTTGCATTAGTTTGAATACTTAGTAAGGCAGGAAAGTGTTAATATGTAAATCTTCGAGATCTGTATATGTCCAGCATATGATTCCAAATGAGTATGTAAGGAGCTATTTAAATAGATTAAATAAAAATGATTTGAAAATAATTAATAAATTATTTCCACATTTAGCTCTGTGACTTTTGACTTACGTTACGTAAGTACGTTAAACAAATGTACATTAACATCTTTAAATTATGTAAGACATAGCTGTATTTGCCCGGAAAGTAGTTGTTTTAATGTGCATTTGTTTAACGTACTTACGTAACGTAAGTCAAAAGTCACAGAGCTAAATGTGAATAAAAAAAATAATTTATTAATTATTTTCAAATCATTTTTATTTAATATAAAAAAATGTTAGTCTATCTTTAATATTCTTGTGTTAGATGTTTCTTAATTGCTGTGTGATCAATTCTGGTATTCTTTCAAAAACTTAAATATTTATAGGTTTTGTTTATTTCCATCGTTTTCATTGTTAAGTGTTTCTGGATCTATATTGCTTTATAATTTTCCATTTTTCTATATGGAGTGTCTTACATTTGCTTCGTCCAAATTCCATTCTTATACCAGTGGAAAGTTCTTCAGTTATCCTGAGCAATGCTTTCACTATAGTTTTATTAGGTGCACATATTTTGATATCGTCCATATAGAGCAGGTGGTTAATTACTGTATTGTGGCACTTTTATTATATTTCTTCTATTTAAGGCATTAATAACAATCTAAATGTTATAAGCAAAGTTTGATATTAAAACGGATAAATAAACATAATATACAAAATGTCAAGAATTCAAAATGAAAATGAATGTACGAACGAATATAATATAAATATGGAATTAAATTGTATTAATAAAGGAAAACATTTCTCGATAGATTGAAAAAAAAAAATAAACAGCAGACAAATAATAACTTGTTAAAAATTCTATAAATGATTATTTTACTCCTATCCCGAAAGATATTCTCATTTTGTTTGTTGTTCCAATCAGGTTGATTGTTTCCACTTTTGTCTCTTTTTACCTGAACCACTTCGGACTTTCCTTCCCTTATTAATTCTATAATAATTTAAAAAAAGGTGTAAAAGACGGAATTATTATTATTTTATTGTACCATATGATCGAAAACTTTTCTCCTATTAAGTGGTTTGAATTTATTAATTAAAAAAATGATGTTGGCAATAAAAGTAAGCACACGCTATAGGTTATGTTATTCTAACAAATAGAATAAATAATGGCACGTGATGTTTTATTTGTTTTTTATCACTGTTGAAAACAAAATACAAAATAAAGAAAAAAAAAAATAAAGCACTCTGAATGAGAAAACTTCTCGGTCATATGGTATATAATTGTAGTTGACTTGTGGTTTTCGCTTTAAAATTCCCAGGGGTTGTGTTTGTTTTCGACACGCGAATTGTGGGCGCACAAACATAAAAGGGCGATGCAATCTTATTCCATCGAGGGTGGGATTTATTATGTGGCATTTAAATAATTTATCCGTTAGGGAAACGGACGGACGTATAATTACATAATGGCTTGGAGGGGTCCGCTATGAAGTTCATTTCCGGAAATGAAAATGATCTTTTAACACATTTTCAGAATTACATTACAAAAAAAGAAAAATGTATGGCATTAATGGCAAATTAAAAGTATTCAACTATAAAGGTAATAAAATACATCACAATTTTGTTGATATAATCTTTGGCGTACCGTTCAATTCTTCAGCTTTTGTTTTAATAACATTAATTTCCAAATAAATATTTTGTTTGTATGCCTTTGATCAAATCCTTATTTTAATTAATAGAAAATAGTATTCATTCACTTGGTCACAGTTACAAACAAAAATATTTATTCAAACAGCAGAATTACAATTCTTTACAAATATTTATATTTACAATACATACTGAAGAGTTAGTAGTCTGTCATGGGCTATCGACCGGAGGTCTTTCTGCCCTGGTCACAGTTATTTAAATAAATTAAATAAAAAGAATTAATAAATTATTTCTAATGTTTTTTAATCATTTATTTACGGATTCACCATTTCTACATTCAAAATATGTTTACATATATTGAGCATACATTTAGCTCTGTAACATTTTGACTTACGTTACGCAAGTACTTTAGACAAATGTACATTAAAAAAGCTACTTCTCCGGGAAATATCCCGCCAGACATTGAATTACATAATGTACACCTGCTATTGCATATTAATAAGTTATGTTTAATGTTTACGTTATTAATTTAATTCACATTCTATATATCTATATATATATATAGATATGATAAAAAATAACGTTAAACGTAACATTTCCCTTATAGAATAGCCACGATTAAATTGATTCTACGAAATATAGCTTAATTTTTTTTATTACCATTATGAAGCAATACGGTTTGCTTGCTGTGAAAAGTAAAGAAACATACGACACGATGCCTGTTCTAATTAAACTGATATAATATGAACAGCATAACTGGAAAATATATGGAGACCTAAAGGTGGTTGGGTTTTTATTGGGTTTACAAAGCGGATATATCAAGTATGCCTGTTTTATGGGAGAGAACTAACTACATAAAAAGTATAGACTGCTCTGAATGAATTTATTTCAGGAGAAATAAATGTTAAAGAAACATCTTTGGTAGATAATTTTGCCCCCATTTTTTTATAAGAAAGTATAATTCTATTTTCTTTATCCCTAACGCGTTTTTCATTTCTGACGTAATAAAAAATGTTTCAAAAGAATATTTCGTGTACTAACAGAAAACAATTAAGGTAATTAAATAATATCTAAAGAATTATAAAGTAAGTTTTTTTTAAAAAAATTCTGAATATGCAAAATATTTATAATTCTTGTGATTGATTAAATTCTTACTATGATATTTATAATATATATAAATGTGATAGTAAAAATATTATAAATATGGCAGTAAGGATAAATGTAAAAAATGGGGGCAAAAGGATCTATGGTCGATAGCCCTTATTTAAGAAAACATTATGAAAATATTTATTTTCTATATTATCTTGTTAATCGTTGAGGCTTCTACTTTGTTATACATTGTAATTCAATTTTAATAAATGAAACACTTTTTTACTTTGTTTGTATAACTCGGAATCCGAGTAAAAAAGTGGTTCATTTATTTCTATATTATGTTAGATTATATACAATACATTTTTTTCTCAGATAATAAAGATTTAGTAGTATCAAAAATAAATATAGATAGTACGGCTTCATAACATAATATTATAGTTTTGTGTAAATCGTCACTTAATTAGGATTACTTAATATTATAAATTAAATAAAAATAATTAGAAAAATTAAATTATTTTCTCTTTAGCTACTGTGATATAATGACTTGTGTTACATAAGATTTTTTTTCTATTATTTATTATTATTATTGTATGTCCCTTATCTATAACAAGTGTAGAAATGCAAATATAATTTTCGACGATATATATAAGTATTCTGTTATTAATTTGAACTATTTTTTACTAATAATGATATAAAATTAAAATACTTGTTTTTTCTTATGCTTCACAGATTATAAAAAAACAAGTGTTTTAATTTTATATCATAATTAATTAAAAATGTTTCACCATAGGCTAAGTGAGGAATTTATTCAGAATATTTTTTACTATATGTATAATTTTATTTTATTGTGTTATTTTAGCGGTTTTTCTTAATGTAAACTAATTAAAATAATATTAAAAAATATTCTAAATAAATTCCTCACTTAGCCTGTGGTGAAACATTTTTAATTAATAATGATATAAAATTAAAACACTACAGTTACTTAATATATAAGTAACTTTAAAAATTCTTTATTTGTCCTGTAATTTTCTTGTAAAGGGTGTTCGGCAATATAGTTATTATTATTGTACGTATTTATTGTTTTAATTATGTTATTTATTTTTTTAATTTTTAAAACAAAATAACAATAAATAAATCTGGTATTACCTTAATTTAGTGTTTAATATCATGATCCCATACAGAAAGTATATCCTTATCAACCCCGCACACGCACGAACTTCTTTTTAAAGAATTAAAAGATTTTTTTAAAAGACGCTCGTAAAATCAACCCCCCGTCGCGCAATAATAAAGAAAATATCACCGATTCATGTCACAGACAATCGCCCCGTTATCACACACCCCCTTGGATGTTGTTTGTTTGTGTTTCTCTATGATAATAACAAGGCCGGTGATAACGCTCGCGCTGCCGCCCCCCGACAAACGCCAGGCGCGTCGCCATGGAGACAGCGTGTCGTTCCGGGGGCGGATTCTTTCGAGGATGTCGATCCCCGAAAAACCTTTCCCCCCTCGTGAGTTCTTCTGCTCAAGACGCTCGGGTTGATATCGAACCGGCCGTTATGAGTGTCGGAATTTGGGTTAAATTTACCTTTATTTCACGCCCGGGATGGATTTTTTTACCTTTTCAGGTTCATCGTTGGGGGATGACAAGTTCAAAGGCCGGTCTGTCTGGGTGGTTGCTATATACGGCTGTCTGGACGCGTTCATCCCTAATTTAGCTGGTTGTTTGTATTAATTGCTGTTGGGGTGGAAAATTGCGATGTTGGGTGATTTTCATTTTCATGTACAATATAATGGGAATAAATTAAATAACTGCGACCATGTGAATAAATCCTTTTTTCTAATAATATGAAAAGGATTTATTCAGTTGGTCGCAGTTATTTAAATAAATTAAATAAAAGAATTTGAAAATAATTAATATAAAACATAAATAAATAATAGTAATAAGAAATAAAATATACAAATGAAATTAACATAAAGCGACAAATTGACGAAAAGTTATCATAAAATAAATCGCAGGTTGAATTTATTTCCATTGAATACGTTACGCATAATATTTATATGTGATTTTAAGCCTCTATTGAAATTGTTGATTTATTTCTGCTATTGAAAGAAGGAGTATAAAAATTAATCTGTTTCAAAATATCGAAACAATTAATATGGTTGTGAATTAATTTACGTAAAATATGAAACACATGATTTATTTCGTCTTTGTTCAAGTGGTTCAATATTAAATTGACTAAGCAATAAATCATGGTCATAACCATTTACTGGATAATTACCAGAATTTATAAAATACAGAAAAATTGCAAATTTACGTTGAACACGTTCAATTAAATTAATTTGTTGTTGGGTTTGGGGATACCAGATCAGTGATGCATACTCCAACTTTGACCGCTCATAAAATATTAATCAATAATTGAAAAATGTTATAAATCTAAGTATGACCATAGAGTAAGGAAAACATAGAGAGGCAACAAAAAGGGATTTTAGCGTAAGGCTCTCGACGTATTTTTTTAATCGAGAGCTGAGATGTCGCGGAGACTCTACGAACCGTTATGAACTGCTTGCAATAAAATTCAGTAAGTATATATATATATATATATATATATAAATATTTTAACCGTATATATGTATATTATATATATATATTATATATATATATATATATTATATATATATATATATATCATTGCATATATATATATATATATATATATTCAATGACCATTTCTACCCCTATGGGTAGAAATTATATACTGAATTTTATTACAGTATCGCGAGCGCTGCTCTGCACTCACAAGGACATTTAATAATAAGAACATGTAGCGATTCGTAGATTCTCCGCGATATCTCCGATTTTTTTAAAAATGTGTTTTTTCGATAGATAGAAAAAAACGGTTAAATGAAATAAACAAACATACAACGTTTGTCTATTTCATTTAGCTTTTTATAACAGTGGTTAGATCTGAAAAGCTTTTGGTCACAATGAAAACTCATTAGGTGCAACTTTACATCAATAATTTCTTTCAATAACTTCTTGTTGTGGCGTGTTTTTTTCTTAAGACAATTGTTAACATACTGATTAAAATTATTGATAACAATCATAAAAATAAGTAATTCAATCGCCGCTAGGTGGCGCCCAGTTAAAAAGTATATAATTTTCCAATTTGCTTAGGAATTTCAAATGAAATGATATATTTTTCTTAGTTTCAATGGAAAGAGGGTTAAATGTAAGAAATTTAGTGAAAACCGCAAGCCAATACCTTCATTCTATCACAAGTTATAAATTAAAGAATATTTCAAATTAATAATTTCAAATGCCATTTGAAAACTTTTTGTGATTTTCACTAAATGTCTTACTTTTTAACCCAGTTTCTTTTAAGATTTAGAAATATATATATATATATATATATATATAGAGAGAGAGAGAGAGAGAGCTTTATTTATCAGTATACATTTCTCCGCAAAATACGTGAGTTAAATGCATTAATGTATGTGTGTTTAGTTGCCTATAATACGCAACTGAACACACATTTGCCAAATAGTCAACTAAACATACACACATTAATCGGTTCAATGTGATTAACTCGCGTTTTTTTGCAGGTAATGTATACTGATAAAGAAACCTCTCTGTATATTATTTTAAAATTAAAAAGTCATCGAAATAAATTTATAATTATCGCTAAAGTTATTGAAAACATTTTTTCACCACTGAGCTGTTACATTAGATAATCTGCACTGAATGTTAAAATCAGATTACCCGCTGCGTATAAATAGGGAAAACTCTTCTCGTCTGGAAAGTATAATCCTGTTAGTAAACGTGTAAATGCTGGAGGTATTTCCGGACACGGTGGCCCGATTTGTCAAAAATAATTGTGCCATGGATAACACCACAAACACGCCGACAGAAAACAGCGCGCAAACTGTCAAACAATAGATAAATCTTCTAATTCTCTTCCCATTTTTTTGTCATAAGACAAAATAGTTTTCTTGTTTATATTAAGAACAATATTATTAAAAAAAATCTTCGAATAATTAGAATAATCTAATTATTCAAAGATTTCGATTTCGAATAATTAGAATAATCTAATTATTCGAAGATTTTTTAATCATATTGTTCTTAATATAAACAAGAAAAATATTTTTTTTGTTTACATTATACACGCTACTTGATTATGTCTTATCAGATAATTGCCGATAGCGCAATTGTCACGGTCGGGAAGTTATCGGTGTTTTTAGCAAAAATGCCATTTATTCAATAAACCAGTTTGTAATTTTTATTGGTTGTTAAGGATATTTAAAAACAAAACAACAAATTTATTCACGTTTATATCCGCTTTTTTAAACAATGTGAAATATGCAAATTATTTGAAGACAACAAAAACAGTTTTTTTTTATTATATGGTGTGATTTTTATTATCGTTATTCTATGAAATATGCAAAAATGTGATTCGTATTTGTGTTACTCTTGACAAAAGATATTTCAGACATATTTTATTCAGAAACTTATATTTAGTGAAGGAAAATTATAGTATAATAATTGTAGTATATATATACATCTTTATTCAGAGAATAACTTTATATAATATACAGTTATATTACAATTATAAGTTTGTATGAAAGTATTAGTCTGTCCTGTGCTATCGACCTGAGGTCTTTCTGCCCTGTCATGAATTTATGGTGATACGAATTTAGAAATATCTGTGCTAGCTAGCTGAACTAGGTCTTGACAAACTTGCATAATCTTAGGTTCGTACTGATAAATTGATGAATGGTGAGACTAGGGTGTGAATATCTGGGAAGGATGTTTGGATTTCGAGGAATGCAGAATTTATAGAGAAGGAATAATTGTAGTATTTGAATACATTTTCCCGCTTTTTATTTATATTATTATTATTATTGTATATGTGCGTCAATTTGGGGTGCGCAGGTGCAATGTATTTGAAGAATCAGTATTAAATTAATATTTGTTTCCAGCAGTTGTGTTTTATTAAAAAAATTATGATAATTATATTGTTTAATAATTTAATATATTGTACTGAAAGTGATAGAAGCAACTGGAACGAACACTCTGGAATTTTCGCGGAGTGCGCATCGGTAAACGTGGCGTCATGAAAAGTTCTGGAAAATTCGAGAAACAAGCACGCTATATAAGCGCGTTAGCGGCGAGATCAATCACGAACCTCCGAGTGCTCAAAATTAAAATAAATAGTGACAGTGTGATGTAAATAAATGTGTTAAGTGTATTTTAAATAAATAAATAGGCATTGTTTTATTTATTCCCGAGACTGATTAAACTAAATTTCGTAACAATATTGTTTTATATAATTAATAGTATTAATATTGAAACATTTGTAGTTCATATTGTATAAAATAAATATGAATAAATTATCAAAAATCAACCAATAAAACAAACACAAATTAGATTGAATAACTTTATATTCTTATTATTCTTTCAGCCTGTCTTGTCTGTCTCTTTGTGAATTATATGATTTTTTCATATTGTTTATTATTTCTAAGCATTTCACCAAAATATAAGTTGGAAAGTGATCGATCCAATATTTATTGTTGTATTTGATGGAAATACAGTTCAATAATAAATAAACAAAATTAATTATAATCAAAAGTAATACATAAAACATTTTCAAAATTTCAAATGGAAATTTAAAAATACTAACATAGTTTAAAAATTATGTCAGGTCAAGAAGAACCTAAGGTCGTTACATATTAATAAACACAATAAACTAATTTCCCAACAGAAAAAAAAAATAATTTTAATATTTAAACATTGGTAGTTCATATTGTAATAATAATTAAGAACAGAATATTAAAAATCTACCAATTGAATAAATTTAAACAAAGATTAAATTGAATAACTAAATTCTTGATTTATCAAGAGAGAATTCTCTTGAAAAATGACTGACAACCCGAAACTAGTCGATAGTTCAAAGTTATTCAATTTAATCTTTGTTTTTATTTATTCAATTGGCAGATTTTTAATAACATTAATTTTAATTCTGATAACCCAAAACTAGTGGAGAGTTTAAAGTTATTCAATTTAAGTTGTGTTTTTAGATTTTGGTAGATTTTTAATAATCTATTCATATTTATTATTAGCATTTTGTTTGTGTAAATTTTAGTAATTAGTAGCAAGATAAAAATAATTAAAAAAACTTACCGTCATGAAGTCACAGACAGCAAATAATTACGTTAATTAGTCCAGCTGGAATAAATCAAATCGCGCGTCCGAACATAGCTGATTCAACCGGCAGACTGGACTGCGCGCTCGACACGTTTTGCGTCAATTTTGCAACTCGAACTTGTCGGTGCTTGTCTCCCGCCTTTTCTATGACGTCATTAAAAGTTATTTTATCTACATAGAAAATATCTCGACTGTCTTGTTCCTCAATGAAAAAAAAAAATGCAAATCATTTGATTATTGATTAAATAAAAATAATTTGAAATCAATTAATAAATCTTTAGCTACTGTGACATTTTAACTTATCTTACATAAGTACTTTAACAAATGTCCAATAATAGACATTTGCTGTTGCATAACAATAACATATTGTATAATACAATATTTTTTAATCGAAAATATTTAATGCAAAAAACAAAACAAAAAATACATAATATAAGACTATCTGCAGACACGTGTTTCGGTGCTTTGTGTCTCATCAGTACAGCTGTGCTTTATATAATTAGAGGTCTTTTCGCCTATTTCTTATATTTTTCATTGTTTTTACTCTTGTGCATGGATATAAACAGAACATTTATCATTATAAGAAATTTTTAATAACTGATTTATGAGCTTTTAATACATGAATTCTACAAACAAATAATTATTAAAAAAAAGCTCTTAGAATTAAAAAATGTCATAACATACAGTGTGTTCCACTTGAAAAGGGGAAGTTCACCGTTTTTTATTTCAAAAAGTATTAAGTCAACTCTCCACCTGGTTTCACGAAAATTAGCTCGAAATAAATAAATCAAAAACTTTATATTTACGTTTTCACTCGAAACAATGTAACCAAAATCTAAATTCACAGTTAAAAATAGATGAGCATCTTGTATCTTCCAATAATTCTATAAATTTTTAGGTGTAATCATAGATGAGCTTCTTGACTGGGCAAACCGTTGTGCTTAAATAATAACAAACATTTCAAAATCCTGTTTCAATATAAAATCGTTCAAACCTTATCTTACAATTTAACAAATTAAATTACTATATTTTGCAACAATCGAATCACGATTTGTATTATTTACCTAGAATTAGGAACGAATTTTGGTTCCTCAGTCTAGGTAAATTAATATGTTGGTATGCTGCGGTTGTTGTAGTACTGCCTAACTGGGCTAGGGACCGAATCAAGTGGTCGATGTCTTTTGTGGCAAGCGGTCTCAGGCCTGTTAAACACAGATGCGCAATTGGACCTTAGTGGCTGTAGCAATGGCTGAAGTGTTGTTCCAATGCTATCCCATACATGTTCTATTGGTGATAAATCAGGGGATCTTGCAAGCCAATCTAAAATCTCTACGCCAGAATTTTGTATAAAGTCCTTGGTTTGATGAGTCTTGCTGTAAAATTACGTTTGGGATAGTTTCAGTGTATGGTATTGCAACAGGTTGTAGAACTTCAGCGATGTACCATTTTGCTGTTAAACTAACTCTAATTAACAACAGGGGGGGGACCTACTTCCAAGACATATAGCTCCCCATACCTTGATTTCAGGGGTATTGGTTGTGTGAGGTTATAAGGCAAACTCTACATTTTGCCTTTCTGCGTCCATCATAGGCTCCTAAACATAATCTGGACGCATCACTAAATCAAAGAAGTTTTCACTCTATATCCCAGTTGAATCTGGATAGCATCCAAAACGGATGGAATGCATAAAGGCCAATGGCAAGAACGCTTCGATTAACTGTTTGCCTAGAAACCACACGTACTGTTGCTGCAACAAAGGAATCTCGAACTTATCACAAGCAGTTTTAGGTACCATTCTTGACAAACTTGTATAATCCTAGGCCTATCAGAACGTCTCTGTCGCTGATAGTAATTTTCTTCAAACCATCTTCTCCATACTCACATTACAGTTGAGGGTGTTATTTTGAGTATGCCCTCAACGTGTAGCGTGCCCCATTCATAGCAACAATGCGATCTTTTTGAAAATGACATAATTGATGAAGTCGAAAATTCTAGGCACTTTTTTAAATATACTGAAGAGCTCAGAAAGGATCAGAGTACAACAGGTGACTGCTTAGTAACATTATTAAGTTTGCTTTATTTTTCAGATAAGTATAAAAAACAATAATTTGAGATAAAGCAGTAAAACGTCATCTTTTTTTTTTTCTTTCCTAAGCTAATAAAATGTGATTATTTATTGCTGTATTAAACCACATATAAGGGGTGTTGCAATACTTTTAAGCTCCAGTATATATATATATATATATATATGTGTGTGTGTGTTTGTGTGTGTATATTTATATTTGAAAAGAAGTATTAATAAATTACTATAATTATTTAGTAAAAAAATAAACTTTACAGGTCATGGCGACATCTGTGATTTATTTCTTTATACAGAATTTAATGCTGCATGTAAATTGAATTGCCTATAAGAACACTTTGACAATGCCATTTTATTTCAAAAACACAAGACTGAATTTAAACTTGGTTTAAAAAATATAAATAAAACACTTGGTTATTGTTTCGGTGTTTTAAAAAATGTTTCTCCAAGTGTTGGATGAGTCTATAATTAAAAGTCCATTTTATTTCTATAAAATCTCAATTAATTTTTTAAGAAACGTTTTTACATAAAATATTCCACTTTGTTTTTAAAGTAGTACCTTTTAATTATTGAAATATATCTATAGAATAATATTTTTTTATTTACATACATTATATATTTTATAATTTAATATATAATATAAATTTTACAAAGTAACAAGTATAGAATTAATAAAATGGCAACAATTTTATATATAAACAGGTTTTTTAGTTGAGCTAAAATGTCTGTTAAATTAGCAAAGTAGTTGTTTTTAGCTTTTACAAATATTTTATATATTATATACTTATAATTTTATATTTTATTTATTTTACAATTAATTTTAGTTTTCCGTTTTACGTAAATTCTAATAGAGAAAACTAAATGGAATGCATGAAACTTGTACTTAAAATGTTGACCATTGGACATAACAATTTAGCAAATAAGTGGCCAACAATAGATGTGATTTAAAATTGTGATTATATGTAAATATATTTTGAATTGAATAAATTTGAATTTGTTTACTCATTGGTCTATGGTAAAGCAGTATTAAATCATAAAATTATTATTTTCAATATTGAGTACAAAATTAGTCATTCTAATAATTAATAAATAAATTCAATCTATTTGAATTATGTATAATAGACATTAACTAAATGTGGACTATACTAATTTAAGTCCACATTTAATTAATGTAACGAAAATCGGGCGTTCGGGAACTCAACGAGTTCCCGTCATAAATGCACAAACTATTGTTATTCAGGGCATAAACAATATTGTGTCTATAATTATTATAAACAATGTGTCAATATTTATAATATATTGTATCTATATTGTACACAGTTTGAATATTTATTTATTTTATTCTGTATTTCGACATTATTGTGTCTAGATTGAATTTTATTATTGTATCATTCTTCGCATTCAATATTGTGTCTATACTGTAAGCACTTTGAATAACAGTTTCAACGTATATACAAGATATAAATATTGATACACTATTGCTACAAGATATATTTCTACTAGGGATATTATCAACAATAAAGTTCAAATTGATTTATTATATATATATATTTGCTTGTAAACGTGATTTCACAACAATGCTTTAAACAATTAAAAATTATACATAAATTATAATAAATAAATATGTATAATGTTTTTTGTTTATTCATTCATGAATATTAAATATTATTACCACGGAATATTTGAGTTCCGTAACAATGGAATTTATTTCGTTTTCTCTAATAATGTCTTATTGTGTACGTTTATATTTTATTGGGGATTTATTTAGAGCCAACTATTGAAATTATGGGATTACTGAAATAAAGCCACAGATTTTATAAATCCTGCCACAGTCGTAGCCAGGAAAGGTGGTAGTTTTTGGGGATTACACCACACCTATAAATCCAGGTAAATTAAGTGTTTTCAAACACCTGATGGGAGCGAATGAGACTTTCTTAATTTGCATATTTTTGACCTGCACTGCTTCCTAATTTTGTACTTACACCACGCCCTCAATTTATTTAAAGACCGTTCAATTGCTATTTTATAATTGATTTCAAAAAGTCAACTATTTACAGAGATTATTATAAAAAGGTTTGGAACTTTAATGTTTTACAAATTTATTTATGCCAGTTACAACTGCTCTAAAAAAAAAGCACTAATCAATGGTCTTAATTTTAAATTTTATAAAAAAAGAAGTCGCTTCACTAAGCAAAATGGCGATACAGCTCTGCCTTACATAACTTAAATGTGGAAATAATTTATTAATTATTTTCAAATCATTTTTATTTAATTTATTTAGATAGGTAGATAGCCTATGACAGACTACTAACCCATCAATATGTATTGTAAATATAAATGTTTGTAAAGAATTTTAATTCTGCTGTCTGAATTAACATGTTTGTATAAAACTGTGACCAAGTGAGTAAATTATTTATTTATTTAATCCTTTGCCTATCTACCTTTCGGTGTAAGGCTTACCAAGTGAGTAAATACTCTTTTTTAATTATTAATTTCTTTGTGATGCTTTTGTAATCTACTAAAATGGAAATAATATCCAATTTAATTCTAATAATCTGCAAGTATTATTATTGTGAATTACTGTCACATTAAAAATTATGCCTTTTGACAGTACTTGTCAATAACATCGTGAAAATGTAGACGAAATAATATTATGACATTAAAACTAATATTCCTAAATTCTTGTGAATACGTTAAATTATTTATACTGAAATGGAGGAACAAGTTCCGCAAGAGAATAACATTCACCGGTAAGTACAAGTTTAATGGAGCTTTTTGATTCAGACTGCGCAATTTTTCAACGGGGGAAACAATCGAAATAATGATTTAAAATACGATTTTTTTTAGAAATACATTGTTTTTACAATGCATAATTGGTAGACTCGCCTTTTTCAAGTGGAACACCAAGAGATATTATTTGGATTTTTTTTGTAGAATTCATAATTTGATTATTGAAGCTTTTAATCTAATAATACACTATTTGTAAATAAAACAACAGTTTTTTAAGTTTCACAAAATTTCGGTGAAAATGGCGTCGGTGAAATTTTACTGGTTGTACGGTTACACTAAAACGCGTGAAATTATTTATTTATCGGCTGAAAGACCAATGGTCGATAGCCATTTAGTTTATATTAAATCAAATATTGTATTATAGCTAATTGTATCAAAGCCTCAATAAAGATGTTATATATATATATATATATACCATATATATATATATACCATATATATATATATATATATATAATTTCCTTTTACACAAATCTACAAAGATCAATTACGCATATAAATCTAAACAAAACATACAATAAAATAATAGAACAACCAAAAAGTATAAGCAGAGCAAGATAGTCTAACGAATAAATAAACATAATTTATGATATGGTTGATGTTTCGCTGGTGAAACGATTCAATTATTTATATATTGTGAATCATTGCGCCGAAACTATGAGCCCCAGATAATTATGCAATTGGTCGATTATGTTTGAATAATAATAATAACAATAATAATTGTTTATTGACCTTTAGACATCACAGATATATGCAGAGAATAAAATATGTAAAGTAAGAGGGTCAAAAGGAATTTGTTCAGGTGAAATCCTGTGAAGGGTTTCTCTGATCTTCCACAAATTCCTAAGTGTAGTGAATGAGATCTGTTAGTAAAATTAAATAAACGTAAATTAGTAAATATATTTAGGTAAGAAAAGGGAATTAATAAACAATGTTTAAATTTAGAAATATTATATTTATATCATTATACAGAGAGATTTTTTTATAAGTATACATTAGGGGAAGTATATACCTGCAAAAAATGCGAGCCAACCGCATTGAATTATTAATGTGTGTATGTTTAGTTGACTATTTGGCATATGTGTGTTCAGTTGCGTGTTCTAGGCAACTAAACACACATACATTAATGCATTTGGCTCGCGTATTTTGCAGGTATACATAGGGGAAATGTATAATGATAAAAAAAGCTCTCCGTATATATATATATATATATATATATATATATTATTATTAAATAAACATTTGCAATCTTTAGCTGTATATTAATAGAACTAATTTTAATCAAAATATTTCAAAAATAGTACTAATTTCTAGTCACGTTTTTATTATATCAATGGCCTCGTGAGTGTTAATGAAGAACCGTACATTTTTTTTACTTAAATTTTCTACTTGAAATTAATTAATGAACCACTTTACCTGAAGATTATCACACCTTTTCTGACCACCTTGTATTTAATAAAAAAATAAAATTTAAGTCTATACAATTGATATAAAATTTTTTGATGTCGATATATATCCTATAATTACGCATTATTCCAATAAACTTGTTATTTTTCACAATTTAATTTTTAAATATTGGATGTTGAATATTTTTTTAATTTCAGACAACGGTGCATCGACCCTGATTATAAATTAAATAAATTGTTTGCAATGGACCAAGAACTATGCTACGCAAAATTGATGATATTTATCACTTACCCTCAATTTTGCATAGCCCGAAAGTTTGTTGCTCTTTCTTGCGTCGGGCAGTTGCCTAAATGCAATAAAAAGACATGAGGCCCAAACAAAATTTAGTGTAATTATTAGTGTTGGGCAAAATTGAGTGAATTTAGTAGTAATTTAACTGTATTCGGGGAGTCCAGGAAATCTTCTATGGAATGGTGAAAATACGAAAAAATATTTAATAGAAACCCATGTGGTTTTAGTAGTAACATTTTAACTTATGTTGCATAAGTACTTTACAAAAATGGTCATTACTGGACGTTTGCTGCAGTATAACAATAACATATTGTATAATGCAACAATTTTTGAATCGAAAAAAGTTTAATGCAAAAAACGAAAAAACTTGTCGCAGGTTAAAAGGTCATACTACATCACGCTGGATGAAGCAGAACCAGAAAGTCACTGTAAAACGAAAATCTTGCTGAAGGTTAGTGTTTGTTTTTCTGAGATGAAACCAGCCTTGAGATGAAACAAGCCTTCTGTTGTTTAATCACAAATTTATAAGAAGAAGGCATCTGAGTTGGTGGGATATCTGCAATGAATGAAAGACATTAGAATAGCGAAGAAAGTATGGCAGGCACGGACAAAAACAAAAAGAAAACAGGGACGACAAAGAAAAACGTGGAACGAAGGGATAGCCAACATACTGAAGGAAAAATGATTAACAATAGAAGAAGCCAAGAAGACAGCAATGGATAAGAAATAATGGAGAAAAATAGTTTACGACATATATATAAATATATGAAGAAGGCATCTGAATTGGTGGGGACATCTGTAAGGAATGAAAGACAATAGAATAGCGAAGAAAGTATGGCAGGCACGGACAAAAACAAAAAGAGAACAGAGACGACCAAGAAAAACGTGGAACGAAGGGATAGTCAACATACTGATGGAAACATTAATAATAATAGAAGAAGCCAAGAAGACAGCAATGGATAAGAAAAAAAGGACACACAGCCATAGACAAAACATTCATTAGATAAATATACCCGACACTCGAAAGGGTGTAAGGGTTATAAGATAATATATACATATAGACAAATTGAATTACTAATTTTACAAATACAATAAAGCAGTTTTCAAAGACATATACCATAATTTAGGACAGAGGGAGTAATTTATTTTATGAAAGTACAATTAGTAAATTTAATAAAAAAATATATTAGTATATGGATTTTTTTATTAATTATAAATAAATTTCATAGGGGATTTGTCAAACTAATTAATTAATTGTGTCTTTGTGTTATTTTTTTTTTATATTTTACTGGAAAATCTAAGCACTAATGATTTAATTAATTCCCACGGAATATGTCAGAATGTTTATTTAAATTGCGCTCAAAATTCAATTCATACTATCTTTAAACGAAACGCTCGCTCTACATTCGTTAATCACATATTTATTCATGCTATCGTTGACACTGATTATAATTTAGTATACAAAAAATCCTTGTTGAAAAAGGACATTATGTGCTGGTCGTCGGGAGTGTGCATTCGTTTCCCTCGTCGGCCGCAGAAACGATCAAATCGATCGGACTTGGGCGCAGTCGCGCTCCTCAATAGTGTATAGTGAATAGTCCGGGCGTGCGAGCGGAGGGCCCCTCTCCACAACACACACACACGCACACATCAAATCCCTTGTTTACATGGGGAAAATCATATGAGGACTATTCAGTTCCGTTGCCTCGGGGGTGTATTGTGGTGCTTTAAATCCAGTGGATGTAGAATTAGTGATTTTTCGTAAGGAAAAAAAAATGGGGTTTGCAGTTTGAGCGGAGTATGTTTATGAGGCTGTATGTAAGTTTGAAGAAGATGGGGAATACGATAGCTGGTGATTCGAAATCGGGGAAGCCGGAAAAGAGGAAGAAGAACAAGGGGAAGAAGGGCAAGTACGAGGAACCGCAGTTTACTGATATAGGGGAGGAAGCGCAGGCGCAGGTTCCGGTTCCTCAGGATTTGAAGATCCCGTTGTTGGTGCAGGATAACACCGCAACAGGTGGAAGGGTTGAAGTGATTGATACCCCGGTGCGGACGCCTGAGGAGTTATGGAAGAAACCGGAAATCGTGGAAACGGTGATTTCACCACAGGGAAACGAGTCCAGCTCGGAGTCTCATTTCACGGACCCCTTGACCCCGGTCGAGTTTTCCGCGGAAATCAACGAGTGCTACTACAGCCAAGAAAGCGTGCTGGGAACCCCGATGTCGGCAAATGGTACCGCCATCAAATCCGATTTGACCCTCCACAACCTCCCGCTGAACAATTTCAAACTCAACGAATACAAACAACGCAGGGAGGAGCTGAACCAGAAGCTGAGCAAACTTAGCGTCTCCGAGACCAGCCAGATCAGCTTAGATTCCGAGTCCAACGAGAAAGATGCTCGTGACGCAGACGAGGGTAGGGATCGCCCGGCCGACGATCACTTTGCCGACAGTGGGTTTAGCTCCAAGTCCGCAGAAATGTCCGATGAGTCTCCGCAACACGTTACTCTCGTTTCCAAAAGGCTATCAGAGATCAGTTTGCCGGCGATCGGTGAGTACTCTTCATTCTTCTTTCCGATTGTTTTTTCCTTTAAATATTGTTGAACCCGTGCGGGAAAATGCCGGAAACACGTGCGCGTTAGCCATGACTTAACCCGTACCGGCGCAACTCGGCCTCTCCGGATCCCACGATAACAAGAAGTGTCCGCGGAGTCTGCAAACCGTGACGGGTTATTTGCCTGTGTAACTTCCTGTGAAGTAATTTATAATTACATTTTTTACACGCATAATTATATAAAAAGCTTTTTTTTATAAACAATTTCTAAAATTGCAATTAGTGTTTAATTGACAATACAAATAATTTAAAAATCACCATGTAAATATACATGTAGTATAGCAATAAAATAAAGAAATTAAGAAAGAAATATAATATAAGTATTCTTTCTTTCTTTCTTTCTTAATCTTATCCTATTTTACTAGTATTGGGTGTCAAGGTTTAATATAAATATTACTAACATGTAAAAACTTAATCACAGAACATTCAGATTTTTACATTATTATTTACACCCCTACACCACCATTATGGTAGATGGGGATTTTAGATTATATATATATATATATATACATTATTATTCAACAATAAATAAAAAAAAAAAACTTCATACAATACACAAAGTAATTCAATTTGGAGTTTCTCATATTTCGGTACTGTCATCAAAAATATGATTTCGTAACAAAAATCACGATTGTTGTGTTTGAAGCAGTGTTGGGTCCGTTCGAATGATAATTATTCAATGACCGGATTATTGTTTGGGTTGTGTTTCCGAATGGTGTCACGGAATATATAAAATTTTGAAAATGGAATCTTGGGTAAACGTGTGTGAAATGAACGAATCCGAAGTCAAAATCTGTAGGAAACTTACCGTTTGGTCACAATTCGCATTTAAAGTCCCATTTTTGAGGTTATAATTGATACGATTTTCGACTAAATAAGCATATTGCGAGTGTAAATCGTACACTTGATGAAATAATCTTCTAATTTATGACGAAAGTTAACAAATTTGTTGCGTTTTTTTCATTTACTCAGCCAAAATCACGATTTTAATTTTACAAAGAAAGTGACGTTTATGTAAAAAAATCAATATATATTTTAGATCCATTTGTAAATAATAGATATTTTAATATATGATATCAAAAATAGATGGCGCCACCGCTCCACTAAATCGAATGTATTTTGTACAATGTAATAAAAAAATAATACAGAATTATTTATCAACTATTATAAATAATACATACATATTTAATTAATGATTTTTTAATGAAAATATTGGATAGATTGGTACAACTTACGATCTTTTGCACGATTTGTCAGAATTCTTTCCAAACATGTTTGCACACTCACCTAACCTAAACTAACCTAACCTAACCTAAACTAATCTAAACTAACCTAAACTAATCTAATCTAAACTAACCTAACATAACATAACCTAACCTAACCTAACCTAACCTAACCTAACCTAACCTAAACTAATCTAAACTAACCTAAACTAATCTAAACTAACCTAACCTAAGTCGACAAAACCTTAACCTAACCTAACCTAACATAACCTAACCTAACCTAACCTAACCTAAACTAAACTAATCTAAACTAACCTAAACTAATCTAAACTAACCTAAACTAACCTAACCTAACCTAAGTCGACAAAACCTTAAGTAACGTTGCTCTTGATATTTTCATTCGGTTGGCAGCACTGTCTTCTTGATAATAAAGCGTAGAGAATCATAGACATCAACTTTTATTCCGCGAATACGTTACTTACGCTTTATTTGCGGATTGTAAAATTGGGCCGTAATATGTTATTTTTGGTATAATTATTTATATTACTTTGAATATTAGGTATGGTATAAATAAACCCCAGTATTGGAGCAACCCTTTAGCGGGTGATTTATCGCAAGTCGTGAAACACAATCTAGTTGTTAATGGATTTTATATTAGTTAAGTTCACAATAACGTAACAAACATTAATTATGTATATCACACAAAAATTAAATAATTGTTAAATATTTTATATTATTTTGTTAAATGAAGAATTTCCGGGCAGAAAGACCGTTGGTCGATAGCCCAGACAGACTAACACAAAAAATTATATAGAAATTAAATATAAATGTATAATATAAAAGTAATAGTAATTCTCTGAATGAAGATGTTCTATATATAATGAATTTCCGTTAATATAGTTTTTATTATTATTAATAATAATAATTGTAAATGGACTTCCGTAAATAAATAAATATTCTAGTGGTGGTGTAGGATTTATAAAGTGCCTTATAATTATCACTACACTTAACGAGTGCTCATTGCTCATTTGTTTGTTTCACTAACCAACCGAGGAAATTACGATTACTTTCCTATGATATCATTCGGTAAACACTCTCTTAATTTGTATTCCGATTAATTTGTATTCTGTTTACAAAGTATTTCATTCATCTCAATAGCACGTCTACATCAAACATTCCGAACAGCACGAACTATTTTTTTTTTCATGACCGGCGAGAGTAATTAATTACATCAGAAAGTTTACGCAGTCATAGCCAGTCACTATCTTATCAGACAGGGTCTGGTAAATGGATCAAGGTATATCGTTAAGTAAGTAATTTTTGTTTTGATTTGGGTTCGTACGGTTTTCGGTTATTTTTGTTGTTTTGTTTCATTTTATCAGCAGCCACCGCTTGCAATAATTTAAATATTCAATTTCTTTCCGGGAATGGTTATTTATTCAAGAGCACGGAATGTTTCGAGAATTGTTTTGAAAAAAAAAAAATAGTGTAAATTAATTAATACACAGTTTCAAGTTTTTTTGTTTAAAGGTAAGTATTCAGAAAAGTCAAATATATTTTAGTAATACATACAATCGTTTTATCTCGATATAGGTTCTTCGATTGTAAGTATGCTTTATAATAATAATATTTATTTTATAATAATAAAAACCATATGGCGGAAAGATCAACGGTCGATAGCCAATTGGCTGAAGAATTTATTTTTATGTTAGTTATTTATTGTAATAAATACAATAAATTATTATTATTACTTTGTTAAAAATAATCTGCCAATAAAGATTTATATATATATATATATATATATCATAATGTGCAATAGGCCAGATATCACATTCCAAGACAAAACACACAAAATCACATACATTATTGATATTGCCATACCGGTAGACAACAACACTACCAAAAAATACATTGAGAAAATTGAAAAATATACAGAGCTGGCCATGGAAATTGAAAGAATATGGAAACAAGACTATACACATATTCTACCATTTATTATATCCACCACCGGTATTACCCACAAAGAATTTAAACGAAATCTAAAAAACTACACATAGAACCATTTATACACAACAACATTCAAAAGGCAATCATTCTCAAAACCTGCAGTATTACACGGAAATTCTTATGACTTGGTATATCCCGTCAGCAAGGAAGATACCGGTTGATTAATCACCGAGATAATAATAATAACAGAGCAAATATCTACCTAGAATTACACAAATTTGTCATTCTGAGCATCTGCACTATAACAAGAATGTTTCTAAATAGTGACTTAATATAAATCGACTGACAGGATTTTATCTAATGTACAGATACGTGTACATTGGATAAAATGCAAATAAAACAATGGTTTAATTTAATTTAACATTTAATTTGTGTAAGGCAGAGCTATACTGACGAGGCATAGATCCCGAAACACGTGTCTGCAGTTGACCTTATATTAAGTAGCTTTCTTTTTTGTTTTTTACATTGACTTTTTCAAACATTTGTTGCATGAAGCAATATTTTATTGTACAGATACGTGTACATTGGATAAAATCCTGTCAGTTATTTAACTCACCGCGAAAAGCGAGATAAAATCACATAATAATAATAATTAAAATAAAACAAAGGTAATTCACACTTTTTCGGTTATTTAAATTAGAATGAAATTGACAAGAAAGCATTGATCATTGATATTGAATGCGCTTTAACACATAACCTATCAAAAACGGAGATTAAGAAATGTTCGAAATATGAAAAACATTTGAAAACTTCAAATTATCGAAATAATCCCATATTATAATTTCTGTTGGTACCCTTACCAATTTTTGCAAAAAATAATTTATTAATTATTTTCAAATCATTTTTATTTAATATAATTAAAAAAAATATTTCCACATATACCTCTGTGACATTTTGACTTACTTTACGTAAGTACGTTAAACAAATGCACATTAAAACAACTGCTTCCCGGGCAAATACCCCGCCGGACATTGAATTACATAATGTACACCTGCTGTTACATATCAATAAAATATTACTTCATGCAACAAATTTTTGATTCGGGAAAAATTCAATGTAAAAAACAAAAAAGAAAGCTACTTAATGTAAGGCCAACTGCAGACACGTGTTTCGGGATCTATGTCTCGTCAGTACAGCTCTGCCTTACAAAATTTAAAGATGTTAAATTAAATTAAATCATTATTTATTTGCACTCAGAAATCGAAGAATTATAATCAACTGTGAATTAAATAAACAACCGAAACAATGGACACTTAACAGGAGGTAATGAATGGGTAATTGCACCTAAATTGATTTTTGTGGCGGTTTCGAGTAAATCGGGTAATTATTCTTGACCTTGAGTACGAGAAGCATTGACGCATTTACGTATCGCCTAATTAATTTCACGGCGTCGAGGTTTAATTAACACCTGAAAGACTCGAGTTTAATTAATTAGGAGATAAAAAGGACGTACTCTGTTATTTTACGTTAATTCCCTGTGGGAAATATCAAACCTTTCTTTTTAATTCTGTTTGCATAATAATAACAAATCGGCGTAACGTTGAATTATAAAATTTTAAAAATAGAAAAAGGGGATTTATTCACTTGATCATAACTATGATAAAATACATTAAATACATTAAATAAAAAGAATTTGAAGATAATTAATAAATTATTTCCTCTTTAGCTACTGTGACAAATTGACTTATGTTATAGTACTTATTACTATAATATTAATTTATTAATTATCTTCAAATTCTTTTTATTTAATGTATAAAGTTTTAAATTTATTAAAATTTATAATTCAACGTGTATAATAATTTGTGACGGAAAAACCGTTGGTCGATAGCCAATTTATTGAACTGCCTTGATAATGCTATGCATTTATTGTTATGTTCATTAGTAAACTTACATGTTCTGTAAATAAAGATTGTTTCTATTCCATAAGAAAGTTTTCGCTAACCTGTTGTTGCTGATTGGCATATTTTCGAATTGGGATTTACCATTTTCTTTGTATTTTCCAGAACCAGTGCAACAACATCACCACGAATATAGGCGGTCGGTGTCAGCATCGCTCACATCACCGACGGAAGATGGAGGAGGGGGAGGTTCGGAGGTCCTCAAAAAAGTGGAATCCTTGACGCTGGTCGGTCTCGAATCCAGGGTCTCCAAGCCAAAATTTGTTCCCGAGAAATTGGATTTTAAGCTTTACGAAAAATTTGAAGGTTGGTAATAGAACTTTCTTCCTTTCTACGGAGTTTCATTAAAAATAAGTGTTCCTAAATTTCTGAAATTAAAAATGTTCGGAAAGTAAGGATGAATATTAAAATGCAAATATACAAATATAATTAATGGTTTTAATATTTAGACATTGGTAGTTCATATTGTATGAAGTAAATATGAATAAAATATTAAAAATCAACCAATAAAAAAACAGATTAGATTGAATAACTTTAAATGCTCGACTAGTTTCGGGTATATTAGCCCATTTTGAAGAGAATTTAAACTAGTCGAGAATTTAAAGTTATTCAATCTAATCTATATTTTATTGGTTGATTTTTAATATTTTATTCATATTTATTTCATACAAATATACAAAATTTATTGAAAATATACATTTCTTTTATAAACATATTATGATTCATAAGCATGAAGGCATTGCACATGGAAGACACTAGTCTGATGAGGTTCGAAAAACCGAAATAGCCATCATTCCATACGTTAGATATATGGTGGCTGAACATTTCATTAAATATTATGATTCATTCATTTATTTAACAATTTCAATATAAACATAGCGCATCCCTTCGATATCATAAAGATTGAATGTTGATATTATACATTCTGAAAAACGCCTTTAACTATTTTGGCATTTTTTTTTTGTAAGGTATGTTTGTCTTCATATAGAAACATTTTTTTTCCGAAAAGTTTCTTTTTTTCAGTAAAAATAAAAAACCCTAATATAATAAATATATTAGGGCAGAAAGACCTCTGGTCGAGAGCTCAGACAGACTAACACCTACATTATTGTAATTATTTATGTTATATTGTTAAAATTATCTGTATTGTCTGAATAAAAAAGTGTGTATATAATATATAACGATGTTATATAAGACTAAATAAAATAAATATAATATAAACAAGGCGTCCCGTTAATGTTGGGAACATTAATGTTATTTTCTCTTAGAAAATAAATGTGTCCAGAATGCCTTGGGTATATACGTAATGATTCAATAACTAAATTTATAGCAATTATTAATTGTAATAATTACATTAATTACTAATAAGTCACATTTTTTACGTTTTCCGGGTAAATAGATTCGCATTTTACCAAATAAACAGAAGGGATTAATTATAATATTATTTTTTTACGACTAAACTGTGCAAATTTTCGAAATTTATAAAGTGACAAAAAAACACTCCAAATTGAACATTCATTCAAATAATATTCTTTCGAGTGATGGTACTCATGTTAACTCAAATAAAGTGTTATACTATCATATTAAGGGTGCGGTTTGGACGAAAGAGATAGCTATATAAATATTGGCAATCACTAATTCTAGTTAGATAGCTGTTGTGATCAATGAACAATATTGTATTATACATTAAAGTATAATAAAATAAGCAGGAATTTCATCAGATGAATTAAAATTATTTTTAATGTTTAGTTTGTGTGAAAAACAATTATAAAAAACAATGAAAATTGATCAAATTTATAGCAAATATCAAATTATATTTTTGCTAATAAAAACTTGCGCAATGAAAATTTAAAGGTATTCACTAAATTCTGCATTAAAATAACTTAGCAGACATAACCTATTAATTTCATTATATCTTACAATTTTCTTTTCTAACTTGAACTAGTAAATTAACGTAATACACGAAAATTAACGATTTATTTTTTATTTAGATTGATACTTCATACTTGGTTGATAAAAAAATGTAAATACATATTCATATTATTAAATCCGAAAGAATTTCTCTTTTTTCGAACAATTATTTCAATTTTACAATATAGCTATCTCTTTCTACTAAACCGCAACCTTAAACCATTGTAAATTTCATTCAAATCGAATAAAGCATTCAATTGTTATTAATAAAATAAATAATATTTCGTTTAAGTTTTAAGATGAATTCTGGCTTAACGGTTAACTTATGTATGTAGATAAGTTTGGTTGAATCGTCATATTTTGGACCCAGGAACGACGTGAGGTTAAGCCATTTTCCAACATTAACGGGACACCCTGTAAAAATATATTGTTTAGAAACTATGGAAGAATTAGCTAACTTTCTAAACTAAGCATCTTTTATTTGCCATTGGTTTTAAAAATATAACCATAATAGAAGAAAACTTCGCGTGCTCACCAACAAATATCTTCGATAACTATAATAATTCTATAGTAGGTTGTGAAGTGTAAAGGTTGCGTTTATTTTAAAATTCAAATATCTAATATACAGGGTGTTTCTAAAAAGATTTGAATTATTGTACCCACAAATATTTAAAAAGATATTCATAATCAATTGCAAAATATCCTGTGGTAAAATATTTTTGTTCTACAAAAATAAAAATGGTGATATATCCATCATGGTACTTTCCCCGGTGAATACGGTCAAATAAGTTTCTGATTGAAATTTTAATAGGAAAGCACAATGATTAAAGAAACAATTAAATTGATTGTTGTCTTTCAAAGTTAAAACCGAGTATTTAGAAGAATATTATAATTAAGTGTGTTATTTCTTACCTTACAATGTGTTAAAATAATTTCTTCACACTCTTCTTCATTTTTTCAAGCTTTGCGAATGTGCTGAATATGACGGCACTTTGACGTTTTATTTGTCATTAAAATAATTATTTCAATTATTAAAATCTCTAAGGGAATTTATCAGGTAAACGAAATTCTTCCGCTTATAAAATGAAAACCGGAGGTCCTACAATAAAAGTTTTATAACAGAAATTATTTATTTTCCAAGATCTAAAACTTTTATTTGAAACATTTTTCTATCCGAATTAAGAAATGAAAAATTGCTAAGAGTAAAGTTGTACTTAATGAGATTTGATTCTAACCAAAAGCTTTTCAGATCATTCCACTGTTATATAAAGCTTAGATATATAGAAGATATAGCTTAATTGTAAAATATGTGTAATTGTTATTTTATACATATTCTTTTAAATAAAGATATTTGTATATATATAAAAAAAATGAAAAAAAAAAAACAGGCGTTAAGACTATTTTATACTAGTAAATATCTTTATTATCATACATTCGTACAATAGTTTAAAATAATACATTAAGTAGTACATTTTTATTATGATTAGTGGCTACCGGTCTGTAGTCTTTCTGCTGACTATTTTATATTTTAATTTTATTATATTCCCTTCTATTTACATTTATCCATTTGTTTATGTTTTTTTTTCTTTCATTTATATTGATGCTCTGGGCATCGACCTCCTTTATCGTTCGGAATTTTGAACTTGAATAGGTTTTTCGCTTTTTTGTCCGAATGGCATTTTTGCAGCATTCTGATTTATATTTAAACTTGATGAATAATTTACTCCCTCTCTTGATGGATAAACTAAATTAGCGAATTTATTTACTTGCAGAATTCTTGTTAGTGATTAGGAAAAAAGCCTCTTTGTTGCTTTTTAGTGTATGTAATTCAGAGGTTAGTTTATTAAAACCATCATGTTGTATTGTTAAATTTCTGTATTGAAATTAAAACTTGAAGTAAGCGTGATGGCTGTTGTTTTGTTTATTCAATTTAATAATTTCCTTCTGTAGTGAAATTAAAACTTAAAGTAAGCAGTTCTGGATACCACATTTTTCATATTTAGAACACGCATGTAAGTCAAATCTTAAGTTTAATGATATTGATTATCACAAATTTTATAATTGAATATTATCTTAACTTGTAGAGCTTCATCGCTTAGAATTTGGTGAAATATTTTGAATATAAGTATAATAAAGAAAATTTGATTAGAGAAAAGATTTATTTATTCACTTGCTCTTTATTATTTAAATAAATTCTAGTAATATGTATGTATAGTGGATTGTAGTACAAAAATAAATTATTGCAACAACTAGAAAACAAATAATTGGTGTCTCTAGATGATGTGTGATGGTGTATTGTAATCTTTATTCAAACTATACAAATAATACAAAATAATGTAACAAATAATTACAATACATCATCTAAAGACACCAATTATTTGTTTTCTTGTGGTTGCAATAATTTCTTTATTTTTGTACTACAATCTACTATACATACAAATTATTATAATTTATTTAAATAACAAAGAGCAAGTAAATAAATACTCTTTTCTCTAATTATTTTTTTTTTATTATACTTATATTTAAAATGTTTCACTAAATTCTAAGCGATGAAGCTCTACAAGTTATGATAATATATATATATATATATAATACTGTGGCTGAAAGATCACAGGTCGATAGCCAATTAATAGATATTCCTTATATATATAATCGTAACTCGCGTAGACTGGAAAATTCTGTCTGTTTTTATAGACATCCACGGGATAAATTTTTTATTTTATTTTTCCAACTGCCAGAGTATAGTACTTTTTGAGTATTAAGGACGCGTTGCATTCTGGTCACGATTTAACAACAATAAGTATTAAAAAAAAAAACGATATTTCGTTTGGAAAACGGTTTTCGGCTGCTAGTAATTATGTATTTGACATTATAACAATTTTGTATATTTTACTGTATATATCTGTTAATAAAGATTATATTATATTAAAATACTGAAAATTATCGTCGCGAGTAGCGCATATCAAAATGCGTTTTGTGCACTCCTATTATTCGATTTATTTCCTGAATTTGGAAAGTTTTCTCTAATTCAGACTGATCCAGTGCGTTCCACTAGTGTCTATATTGACATGGTCTTGTGATTTCGTTGAATCAAGCTCAGCAGCGCATAAATCCTTCAAATGGGGCCTTTTTAGAATAAAAGTGCAGCGGACCGTCAGTGTTGTGCGCGTAATTTTCGCGAGGCAGTCGTTTTAGATTTAAGAGAGAGATTTTAAAATCACAGAAATTATGTGTGTAAAAAAGTGTGTAGACGTAAAACTTCTGAATTAATTATTATCAATTATTGAGAACTCGGTCAAATATTTTTAAAGCAAGAGATATTACTAATGAAATGTACTTATCTCGGGTGCATGGATGTTTGTGTTCTCCTTCATCATTTTTAAAATTTTGTGGCAGATTGGAAATATCTCCGCCTGTTTTAATTTCAACCCGGCGTTGAACTGAAAATGATAAATTAAATAAAACTCTTTTAATTTTGTTTGTATAACTTGTAATTTAGTTACGAAGCATAGAGCGTCATTATCAAACTTTTAGTTTCTATGCTTCACTAAAATAACATGTTAATTGTTAAGGCTTACGGTCGATAGTTATAAATAATAATGTAATGTTTTGTAAACTTAACGTAACTGCAAATATCACAATAAACATGTATTTATAATTTACGAAAAAAAAAGTATTGTTTAATTTTTTTTAAAGAATTAAACACTATGTTTTTTTTACCACAAAAACATAGTAAGTGTTTATTCATTAATTAATCATGTAGTTATGGTCACAACCATCATGATGATTGCATTTAATTTATTATTTATCAATTATACATCGATTCTAAAATTGAACAAAGCGTTATTTTAGACAGATTTTGAAATTCTGAACTCATTACAATTCTTTCAGTTTTTCTCTAAAATGAACAGGGGAGCAAGGGTTTGTCAAAAAAATGTTTTTACATGTAAAATCCATATGGTCAAATGAACACCCGATATATAAACGTTGTAAACATGCCATATACTACTAAACATCATTCATGTAACATTTATACATACTTTAGATAATTATTTATAATGTATTTGTAGATTTATATTCACATATATCACATGAAATGGCTAACGACCGAAGGTCTTTCCGCCTGTCTATGTCTAGTTCTTGTCATTGCTTATTTAATTTTCATGATTACTACCCTCATTGTCAAAGTCCGCATTATTTGATGAAATGAAATGATAAATTGTCGATGAAGGTTTTTTTTATATTTTAGAAGGATATTTGGATTTCGGGGGAACAAGCCATATATTTGTCTGAATAAAGTTGTTTGTATAAATAAATAACAACATAAAGTTATGAATTACAAGTAATCAACAACCGAAAAACGTTGGCTTAATATCTTAAGTAAACACATTAAAAACATACGGATAAACAATTACCTTCAATTATCGATTTCAAATTAACTTTAATCGATATTTAAATATAATTGTTTATACCCTTTTTAATTACAAACATGTTTTTATACTTATCAGCATTTAAAAATTGAAAATAAAAACTTGTTTACTACGAAGATCTTTCTAGAATTTTAAGAAGGAACGGCAATAAGATTAGGGATCCGCAATAAATTTAGTTGGTTGCTTATTATTATGGCACATCTCGCGCCAGTGGGTGGTCTCGCCTTAATCTTCTAAGGGAGTTAAATCCTCCCTACCTACGCTAATCCATTGTGGGACTTTTGCTTATATAAAATTTTCCGTTTCAATATTTGCTTCAGTTCGTTTTTTCTTGCCACGCGGTGTACGAGTATTTGGATACTTTTATTCTTGTTAAGTTTGTGTTTTTAATTTCTGTAAGTATTTTGCTATTTTTTTTATTCTAGTATGAATTTTTAAAGTTTTGCAAAATTATTCCTCTCTCTCTCTCTCTCTTTCTGTATGTATAAAAGATTTGGAGAAGTCAGATGAAATTTAAATATAATTAAAATAAATTATAAATCACGAATTAACTCAGTATTATTTTCCATGTAACTGGAATGTGCACTTCATAAATGAATGACACTGTTAGTTTTTTGAAAAAAATAATTATTAAATTGTATCTTAATAAATATACAGGTTGTTCTAAATTAAGTACACGCCATTGCTAACTTTATTATTAATTGAGCTAGAATCTGTTAAATTAATAAATTTAAAACGACGCAATTATAAAAACAAAAGAGCATCGCATTATTTACAAAAAAACATTTATTTTAACTGGAACACGCTATATATTATATCACCGTTCGTTGGAGAAACGTATTTTTAACAAAATAAGTTGAAATAAGGCAGAAAGACCCCGGGTCGATAGCCATTTGACAATGACAGTTACATAACAAATTGAAATAATTCTGTAAATATTGTAAACACACATTCTACACATTGTAAAATGTAACGTTATTGGTCAATAAAGATGTTAAATGTTGAAATAAACCAATACACCAAAAAAATCACAAATAAAGAAGTTATTTGCGTTTTAATGTTCTATTTTTAATAATATCAAGTTACCAACAAAACAAAACAGTAACAAATAATTATAACAGTTTTTTTTACCGACAGGCAGTTGACCGAACATAAACTAGTTCTAGTTTAATCGTTGTTTATTGAAGTATAGAATCGAAAAATAAAATATTTTCATTTGAAAAATAATAATAATACATTAATGACAGACGCAATAATTGGAAACATACGATATATGCCCGGGAAGTAGTTGTTTCAATGGATATTTGTATTTTTGTATACTAACTTTGTAAGTACTTAATTGCAGAGGGAATGGAAAGAAAGTATTAAGTAATTAATTATTTTCTTAATAAAATAAAATAAATTAAAGACGACGCAAGCGCCACCTTTTTTGCCTAATTTCAAGTGGCATCGTCAACGATTTGGGTCTACAAGGAAGACGACCGAGAATCATTGTTTCGTCCACTAAAAATGTACTGAATCTTAATAATGAGACATTTGAAGATATATCGAATCGGTTACAATATAAAAATTACAAATAAAATTTGAAATTCATACAAGTTACTACTGAATTAAAAAATATTTTTAAAATTACTGATCACTGAGGCTTCTACTTCGTTATACATTGCGTAAGATTATAATAAAACATTTTTTAACTTTGTATAACAGAATTTTATATTTTGTGACTATAGTTTCAACAATTTACACTTGTCATTAGTTTGATAATGATTATCAAACTAATGACAAGTGTATATTTAGTGACTATAGTTTCAACAATTTAGACTTGTCATTAGTTTGATAATGATTATCAAACTAATGACAAGTGTAAATTGTTGAAACTATAGTCACTAAATATAAAATTCTCTTATACAAACAAAGTTAAAAAAGTGTTTTATTATAATATATTTTAAAACAATAAATTAAATACGAATGATTTGGAAATAATTAATAAATTATTTCCACATTTAGCTCTGTGGCATCTTGACTTACATTACGCAAGTACTTTAGACAAACGCACATTAAAACAACTACTCCGCCAGCAAATACTCCGCCAGACATTGAATTACATAATGTACACCTGCTGTTGCATATCAATAACATATTGCACCATGCAACAAATTTTTGATCCGAGAAAAATTCAATGTAAAAAACAAAAAAGAATGCTACTTAATATAAGGCTGCAGACACATGTTTCGGGATCTATCCCTCGTCAGTACAGCTCTGCCTTGCATAATTTAAAGATGATAAATTTAATGAACCATATTCATTCAAATTAAATCAATTATATATTTATTTTCCTTCATATTTTCAAAATCCATTAATCTTCCATAATCCACGCTTCCAGACTTTATATTCATTCTTCCTCCGTATTTTCTAGATCCATTAATCTTCCATAATCGCATCCATTTGATCTTCATTTTTTTTTTTTCATTTTCTGTCATCATCTCCACTATTTTCCACTCGACGAACACACAATGTTCAGAACCGCAACGAAACGGAAGCCAAACTAACGCGCATCTCTCAACTGTAACAACGACACTCGCAACCAATTCCTGAATAAATTTTCTGAGAAAATTTCAAAACTTCCCGGCCATCATCTCGCTTTCTAAACCCAAACTCCCAACCGAATTGGAAAAGAAAGCAGCCAATCCGTCACGGTGCGCCGTTGCATGCGCGAAATTTCCAGGAAGCTTCCTTAATTCGACACATGTGTGCACCCACATCTGTAAACGCAGTGAAATCGAATAATATTGCAAATCGATTGCATAATTCATACGTCTTTCCACTTTTGAGAACATGAAGTATTCCTCCTTCCTTCCTTTGTAACGACCATCTCCTTTTTTTTGCTGTGGAGGAATATTGTATAATTTAGAGCTGTTTGTAAGGGGGAGATGAGTTGTAAAATATCTTTTTTCCAGGTTACATGCTCATAAATTGGTACCTGAGTGAGTTCAGGGAGGAATATTTGAATCACGGCGAGAGTTATCATGATCTGAAAGTGTTGGCGATACAGTTTTGTACGCATCTGCTGGCTGCTGGAGTATTGAGGCAGATTCCCGACAAGGACGTGCCTATGTATAATATTTTTAAGGTAAGGGCATAACTTAAAAACTCTTAGTTTGATAATGACAAGTTAAAGTTGTCGAAACTATAGTCACATTAAAAAACCTCAGTTATACAAACAAAGTTTAAGTGTTTTTATTTACTTAAAAAAAATGTATACACAGTGCTTTAAAATTGCATTTCCCTTTATGTCAAATGCTTTTTCCATTTAAATTATTTTAAATATATTTTTTTATACATATAATAGGAATTGACAAGAGTTACTGTTAGGCAGTGGGCGCCGTCACAGCATTTATGTTTACACATACAGGATTAGGCCCGTGGAAGGTTTATACTAAAGTAATGAGGTGTTGATATTTAAGACATAATGTTCAATTATATTTTGAAGTAATTGTTTTTAAACTGTTTGTAGACATAATGTAGTAATATTTAAAAAAAAAAAATAATTGTCTAGTTTACTTTAAATTAAATTATTTTTAATTTATTACAGCCAGATTTGATGTATTATTGGGCACACTCAGAAGCGCCAGCTCCGGTCCCGGACACTCCCGGAAAATTGAGCCAGCTCTCCTGGCCGCCCGTGTCCCCCTGTGAACTTCCGGAAGTGTTCTCGCCCACGTACAACGACCCAATGTCGCCGAAAACGCCGGAGCCGTACGCGGAACGGCCGAAAGAGCTCAAGCCGGCCGCCAAGGAGGCCGACATGCACTTACTGGAAGAGGAGATCAAGCGGCTCAAGCAGGAAGTGGAGAAATACAAAACCCTAATCGAAATACAAACGCTCACGGCGAACGCCGTCAAAGATTTTTCTTCTCCGGTCGACGAAGATAAGGAGATTATCTGTGATAGTAGGACCAATGACAATAATAATAAGCTCAAAGAAAATGGTGATGGTGCGAATGATGGTGTGTGTAGAATGTGTGGTTTGAAGTTGAGTTCCGAGGTGGAAGTTATGAGGGACTGTACGCCGATCTCGAGGAAGAAAGTGTTGTCTTCGACGCCCAATACGCTGGAGAAGATGTTACCGGGGAAGTTGATGTCGTCGCCTATTGATAATGTGCGGAAGACACTGGATTTTTCTGATATTCCGTCGCCCTCGTTGATGTTAAGCCCGCAGAAGCAATTGAGTGAGCTTGAACTGTTGCACAATGAGTCGGTTGATGTTCCTGAGGTACCTTCGGTTTGCGTTAAGGAGGAAGACGAGAGGCGGTCTCTTTCGATGAGTAATGGTGTAAAATCACCTTCGCCCACAAAAGCTGCTGTGATAATACCTGCATCTACACCAACGAAGGGTTCGAGTGAATGTGCAAGAAAAGAAGAGCTTATGCGTATGGAACCAATTTTAGTTAATGGAAATTGCACGGATAAAATTAGTGGAACGGAAGTATCTCTTCCACCTATGCCAGATAAGCGTGTAGCTATTTCGCCTACAAAGCCAAATACAATTTCAATGGCGGAAACCTGTAAATCTCCACCATCACCAATACCGGGAATAAGTGAAGTAGCTGCTGTGGCGAAATCTCCACCACAAACGTTACCAGGTGTATGCGGACCTCCACCGCCTCCAATGCCGGGCATGGCTCCTCCACCACCTCCAATGCCTGATGTCAGAGGACTTTCATCTCCTCTAATGGCTGGTAATGAGGCTCCTCCTCCACCACCACCAATGCCTGATATGGCAGGAGTGTTTGGAATGACAGGAGGACCACCACCACCACCTCCAATGCCAGGAATGATGGAAGGACCACCTCCACCACCGATGCCTGGAATGGTTGGTCCACCTCCTCCTCCAATGCCTAGTATGGCAGGACCTCCGCCACCTCCGATGCCTGGAATAATGGGAGGACCACCACCACCTCCGATGCCTGGAATGGTAGGGCCGCCGCCACCTCCAATGCCCGGAATGATGGGAGGACCACCACCACCTCCTATGCCTGGTATGGGAGGCCCACCACCTCCTCCCATGCCTGGTATGGGAGGCCCACCACCACCTCCGATGCCGGGTATGGGAGGCCCACCACCACCTCCGATGCCTGGAATGGGAGGCCCACCACCACCTCCCATGCCCGGAATGATGGGAGGACCACCACCACCTCCTATGCCTGGTATGGGAGGCCCACCACCTCCTCCGATGCCTGGTATGGGAGGCCCACCACCACCTCCCATGCCTGGAATGGGTGGTCCTCCACCACCACCGCCAGTAGCTGGCCCAGCACCTTTACCGCCGCCACCAGCTGGCGGATGGAACGCGAATAGAGCCGGTGAGTGCACCCACTACCCTAAACATCCTCATCAACTCACTCATATCAAACGCATGCGACAACCCTATATCTGAAGACCCTTCCTAAAACAGGGAATGGCAATTATTACAATAACGTATTACGCAAGATACATACAACATGTTTATGAAGCTCCTATAACTTAAAAACCATAGTTTTCATAAAAAAGTACCTCAAATGTAACTTCTAAATTAATTTTTCAAAGCTAAAATTACTTCTTTAATAGGAATCCAATGTTTTTTTTAATTTGCATTACGTGTATTACTATATCCACAAAATGGATAAAATATTCCACTTTGTTGCTCGTATTCACTCAGGAGATGATGTAGAAGTGAAAATGATAAAGTTAAATTGAAATATTCCATTTCGAATCAACGAAGTGGAAATATTCCACTATGCTGCTTCAATCTAATATTCTAATATTTCCAGGCCGTTACTTCAAACTAGATAATTTCCATTATATTGCTTCAATCTAACTTTATCATTTTCACTTCTACATCATCTCCTGAGTATTCATTCCTTAACCTCAATGTTTTAAAGAATATTCGTAGAGACTTTAGTGGGGACCACTTTTAGCTGCTTATATGATAATTGAAGAAATTGTGTCCAAAGTGTGGCTGTGAAGCTAGCGATATTTTTGTTGTAGTCCCGGCGCCTTCGCCATTAGTGATATAGTAATTTTTACACCATTTAGCACTATTTATATTAAAAAATTGGAATCATTAAACACGACGATTGCTTTGTCAGTCATCGTTGACTGACACTGAAGTATTCCAATGGGGCCGCGTCAGTCACCGATGACTGACAGTGAGTACCTACTTAAAACCCGTAATTTCATCTAAAAAATGCATCAAAATGGATTAAATAAGCATATTCTTACTCATCTTTCTTTCTTTCTTAATCTTATCCTCTTTTACCCGTATTGGGTGTCGAGGTCTTGCTCATCTTACAAAATACAATTAAAAAGCAAAGAAAACTTTTTGGTGGCTGAATTGGATTTTGACTCCAACTAGCTTCGGGTAAATCCTAGATTACGGGATACGCTCAAAATTTGATTTAAATAATAATTAGTGACCATTATAAACACTAAATCAGGTAAAATTAAAGCGCAGGGATAAAGTTTTATTACTGTATTCTTAAAATTTATAATTAAAAAATTACAATTTTTGACGTTTAAGATAGAAAGCGTGAATTAAAAAGCGTTATTCCACAAAAACAGGGTGATCTAAATTAGGTAAATAAAAGGTTCGTATATTATTAATTTTTAGACGGATAAATTTATATTTTCTGAACATTTTTTAAAAACATGATATTTTTTTTCTGTTCTCATCTTTAAAAAATGTAATAATTAGTAAACTAGTCGGAACACAAATATAAATATTTAGTGAAACGAACAACCAAGTGTATTAATTAAAATACTTCATAATTATTACATCAAAAAATGTTTCACCACGTGATAAGTGAGAATTTAATTCAAAATATTTAAAAAATGTATCTACTTGAAACGAAATAATAATAATAATAATTTATTTCCTTGGATTTAAATTATTAATTTGTTTGTATACTCTGTTCACATTTTATCCAGGCGAAGTTGACCTTGTTAGGGTGATATTTTTGTTGATAATTAAGAAATTAATCAAGTTTTTGAAAACTATTTTTTTATATGTGTTGAAATGCGGCTATTTCTGAACAATTTTTACATGTAAACAAATATTTTTTTTTAAAATTGCAGCATACTTAATCTAAAAATTTGTATTAGGTTTAGGATTATGTATGCTGCAAGCTTTAAAAAATCTCCGTTTGCACGTAAAAAATGTTCAGAAATAGTTTGCCGCGATTAAACACGTAGATTTTTAATTTTAGACTTTAGACTTATTTTAGAATTAAATATATTATCAATTAATTCGTGTTCAATTGTGATAACAATTCTTTTGGATTGGATATCACTTTTATTTATAGGTTTTGTTTTATTTATTTCAAAACTGTTAATTGTTTATGAATTAGTAAGCTATTAGCAACATAACATTGCAAAAATAACGAATCTAAAGTGCGGGCAACTTTTAGATTTTCAACTTTGAAAGAAAAACAGTCTTCGTTTAGAATCCGTGGCTAGAGAAAAAAAAATCATAAAAAATAAATAGACGAGTTCTCTCAAAACTGTTGATTGTTTATGAATTAGTAAGCTATAGCAACATAATAATGCAAAAATAACGAATCTAAAGTGCGGACAACTTTGTAATTTTCAACTTTGAAACCTTACACTTTTATGTGTACATATACTGATTGATAAAATATATTTAACGATGTCATAAATAAAATTGCTAATACATTGCAAGTTAAATCATTAAATATTTGCTGTTAATCGTGCATTACATTAAATAATTGAAATTCTTTTGGTCACGGTGGAAGCGCCGAGAAAATCCGTGGCCAAGTACAAGATTTTAGATATGTATTTATTTATTACAAGTAGGCCTAAATAAAAAATATGTATCTAACAATCTTGAACAGAGTATACATCCTTGGATTAAATTATTCATTTCTTTCGTTTCAAGTAAATACATTTTTTTTTTGAGGATGAGAACAGAAACAGATATGGTATTTTTATTAATAGCCCGGCGCATTCACCAAATATTAATATTTTAAATTAATTAAAACGCTTATTAACTTTGTATAATTGAAATTTATTTAGTGACTATAGTTTCGGCATTATTAACGCATAATTATCAAACTAACAGTGATTTACAACAACAATTAACAGATATATAATATTTATTAAAATGTTCAGCCAGCATTCATCTAGCGTATGAATAACAAGTGGTGGCCATTTCGGTTTTTCGAACCTCATCAGACTATTTTGACGATGCCACATAAAATTAGGCGAAAGATGGCGCTTGCGTCGTCTTTCATTTATTATAGGTATATAATATTTTTAAAATTGCAATTTTATCTTAAAAAAATAGTTTACACGTAAATATTGTTCAGAAATAATTTGCCGTATTTATTATGAAATGTCTTATAGCATTTTGAAAAATAATAGCTTTTGTTTAATTTAAGTAAGGATTATATTTATAGGATTTATATTTATATTTTGATAATAATAAAAAACGAACATAAAGTCTGTTTTTTTAATAAAAACTAAATTTAGGGTATGTTTTGTGCGAACAGCTGTAGGCCTGTTTCAACAGCATAAGATTTTTATCACTGAATTTTGAAAAATAATAGCTTTTGTTAAATTTAAGTAAGGATTATATTTACGAAAACATGATAATAATAAAAAAACGAACATAAAGTCTCTTTTTTTTTAATAAAACTAAATTTAGGGTGTGTTTTGTGCGAAAAGCTGTAGGCCTGTTTCAACAGCATACGATTTTTATCACTGAATTTTGAAAAATATTAGCTTTTGTTAAATTTAAGTAAGGATTGTATTTACGAAAACATGATAATAATAAAAAACTAACATAAAGTCTCTTTTTTTAATAAAAATAAATTTAGGGTGTGTTTTGTGCGAACAGCTGTGGGCCTGTTTCAACAGCATAAGATTTTTATCACTGAAATTTAAGAGGATAGCGTAAAGATCGTAACATGACAAACAAATTTAGAACTTTCTTAAAATTTAAACGCAAAAATTTGTCAAGATCTCTTTATCTTGACGAATTTTATAACAATACACGAATTTCTAAATTATTCATAATATAGGCGTTATATATTGTTTTAAGTTTCACTAAAAAACACTGATTCACTTTGTTTGAATAATCATGTAAATGGAAGACGACGCAAGCGCCATCTTTTAACTATTTTCATGTGGTATCGTCTACCACATACGCATAGATGAATGGTGGTTGAACATTTTATTAAATTATTTGTATAACTTTATATTTTATTTGTTAAAACTCCATTTTAATTGAAAAATTAACCACTCTTTGATTTAGGGTTTCAAAGAGTGTTGTATTTTTCAATTTTATTAGTTAAAAAAAAATAAAGTTATACACAGTGAATCAGTATGTTTATTAAAATATGAATTTCTTATTTAATGAGTCGTTTGTATAAAAAAAATGAATCAATTGAGTTACTTTCATATTTCCTTTCACATAACCAACTAATTAAAAGCACGAATTACATGATAACATTTGAATAGTATTGCCCTAACCTCAAATACACAGCTTGTATTACAAACACTAAATTCTTGAAACGTCAAATTTTAAAGGTTATAGTGCTTGCGTTCTGCAGACGCCACCGGTGCGAAGTGTTTAAATTCAGCTAATTTCTTCAGTTAATAGCAAATGACTATAAAATATAACGTAATTTTTAAGTTGATTTTTGTTTTGTTTTGTTTTGGAATACAACTTGTTTTTTTATTTGTTTCACTATTTTGATTTTATTACGTACTGACTAGCTGTTTTATTTATTTCCCTAAAATGTAAAGTTTATAATCACTAATATCTGAGTTTTTCGGTGAGACCGGTGGAGTCTGCTGGACGCAGGCATTAAAAGAAAATAGATTTTTTTATGTTCAAAAATTAATGTGAATTAAAAAAGAATCAAACCCTACACCTGAAAGGGTAGAAGGGGGATGTAAAAAAGAATCATCAACTTAAAATTAGTGTAGTGCGTTGATAAATTATGGTTTTAAAGCAATAGGAGGCTGCGTATTAACGTTAACAAATCACCAGAATTTGCCGATTTCAATTAATGAAAAGTAAAGTGCACGTTATTACGTTGCCATCCCCATCCGTGACTATAATGATGGTACTAATAAAAAACATTGTTAAAAGTTAGAGTGTGTCCACCTAAGTGTTAGGGCCCGATGAAGTCACTCACTAGGATCCGCCTCGACTTCACCGAATGTTAACATCTCGATTTATTGTAAATGTTCAGTTGTAGTTGAATGCACTATCCCCCTAAAACCTTGTTTCTAGTGGGTCCACCACCGTCCATGTTTCCAGGTGAGAATACACACACTTTTACCTTAACTATTCATTCTTTAAAATAAATAAATAATTCATTTACGACAAAATAATATCGGCATTAGTGAGTTTTGAAAGATTATTAGAATAATACAATTAGAAACGTATTAATACCAATTTTTGTATTTTTGTATTGTAATATCAAAAATTATATTCATCAAAGATGGCCAGTGTATATTACCATTGTTATCAATGCTTGAGTGATCTTAAAATTATTTTTATTTAATTTATTTTAAATAGCTGTGACTAAGTGAATATATTTTCTATTGTTAAAATTAATTTGCCCGGAAGTAGTTTTTTCAATAGATATTTGTTTTTTCTTAGTACTTCCTTCGTAAATCTGTAAATTGTAAATTAAAATAATGCACAGATTTGAGGGCTATTTTTGCCAAATATATCTTTTAATATCACAGTACTGAAAATTAGTAATTGTAAGATACTTTTATTTTTAAAGAATGAATATTTGCTGTTTGCGTTTTGTGTTTCAATTGTTATGCGTGCGCTTTTTATGAAATACGATCAACCGTCCCGCGCAAAGCTAGAAAGTATTTTCGAAGTGTTCGGTTGCAGTGCTGAGAAAACCAGCGGTGAATCCGGGAGCGGCGATGAAGCCACTGTACTGGACGAGAATCATAGTGCCCCTGAATTCCGCCCAGGACGACGCGACCGACTCCCCGGAACCCCTCTGGGCGCAATTGGACGAAATCAAGCTGGACAACATGTCGGAGTTCATGGATCTGTTCTCGCGGCAGGTGGTGAAGTGCAAACCGTCGAAGAAAAAGGTGGAGACGAAGCCGAAAAAGGAAGCGGTCAAGCTGCTGGATAGCAAGCGGTCGCAGAACGTCGGGATCCTCGCGCAGAGTCTGCACGTGGAATTTCACGAGATCGAGAACGCGATTTATAATTTTGATACGTCGGTGGTGAGTTTGGAGGCGCTGCAGCAAATCTATGAAGCGGTGAGTTTTTTTTTTCAAAATTATTTGTTTAAATAACGAAAAGTTTAGTAAAATCCTTAACTATTTCCATGAAGTTGAATGAAAATCACTATTTTTGTGTTGTATTGCTCACTGGTTAGTAAAAAAGTAGAATTAGGGAAGGGTAAAATCGATAATTTTTAATAAAAATCGATCTATGGTCGAAAAATTTACAAAAAAATGGATCCCTACAGCTCCGATCGAAAACGTCGATCCTTAAAGATCGAGTCAAAAACGTCAGTCCTTAAAGATCGAGTCGAAATGATCGATCCTTAAAGCTCTAATCGAAAACGCCGATCCTTAAAGATCTAGTTAAAAATTTCAATCCTTAAAGCTCGAACCGAAAACCGTTGATTCTTAAAGATCGAGTTAAAAAGATCGATCCTTAAAGCTCGGATCGAAAACGTCGGTCCTTAAAGAACTAGTCAAAAACACAGATTGAAAACTTCGATAGTTAAAGGTCGAAACGAAAAGATCGTTCCTTAAAGCTCGAATCGAAAACGCCGATCCTTAAAGACCGAGTCGAAACGATCAATGATTAAAGCATCCTTAAAGCTCGGACCGAAAACGTTAAAAATCGACGTTTTCGATTGATCCTTAAAGCTCGGAACGAAAATCTCTATTCTTAAAGATCGAGTTAAACATCGATCCTTAAGGCTTTGACCGAAAACGTCGATTCTTAAAGATCGAGTTAAAAGAATCGATCCTTAAAGCTCGGATCGAAAACGTTTATCCTTAAAGAACGAGTCAAAAACACAGATTGAAAACTTCGATAGTTAAAGGTCGAAACGAAAAGATCGTTCCTTAAAGCTCGAATCGAAAACGCCGATCCTTAAAGACCTAGTCGAAACGATCAATGATTAAAGCATCCTTAAAGCTCGGACCGAAAACGTCGATTTTTAAAGATTGATCCTTAAAACTAGGAACGAAAATCTCTTTAAGAATGATCGAGTTAAACATCGATCCTTAAAGCTCTGACCGAAAACGTCGATTCTTAAAGATCGAGTTAAAAGGATCGATCCTTAAAGCTCTGATCAAAAACGTCGATCCTTAAAGCTCGGGTAGAAAACGTCGATTCTCAAAGATCGATCCTTAGAGTTCGGATCGAAAACGTCGATTTTTAGAAATCAAGTTGGAATGATCGATCCTTAAATATTGAGCCAAAATGATCGAACTTTAAAGCCACACAATTTTTCCGGATCGTTTATTTCTAAATAAATATGTAATGTTTTGTAATCTCAATGTAACTGTAAATATCACAATAATGATGATTATGTATGTAGATATAAATTAAACATACAAACTGCACTGCACTGCAAAATTAACGCAAAATTCGAAATTTCGTTTAACAAATTAATTTTATTGTTTTTTTATTTTTTTTTTCTCCATTTTTTCCCGAAGTGGTTCCTAATAGCTACTTATTAAAACTAATTTGCTTATTTGTGAATAAAAAATGAGAAAATACACAACAAACTGCAATAATACAGGAAAAACCATAAAATTAATATTTTTAAACGAAATTTCGAATTTTGCGTTAATTTTGCGGGGCAGTGTATAAGATATTACAAAATAAAAACAAAAAATAATCATCTAATACAATTGAAAAAAATTGTAAATGTTAAGAAAAACAATATTCGTTATGAAATTAAAAACATACACTCTGGATAAAAAAAAACGAACAATACTGAAATATGTAAAAAAATATCGAGTTTATGTTTAATTAATTTCTCACTTAACCCGTGGTGAAACATTTTTGAATTAATTCAGGATGATTTAATTGAATCATCCTGAATTAAATATCGAGTTGATCGTCTAGCAAAAATGTGTGCATGTGTTGTATCTAAAGCGAAAACGGTTAAAAGTATGATTTAACATGAAATCCTTTAACTTTAAAATTAATTAGATAATCATAATAAGAATTTTATTGTCAAAAAACGGAAAAATTAAACATAGGATATATTCTTAATAGAACTTGAAAACAAGAAACAATTATATGAGACATTTGATGATATTCTTCTTGCACTTTACAGAGAGCCAATGAAGAGGAATTGGGCTTAATAAATGGTCACCTGGCGACACAGCCGGAAATACCACTGGATAAACCGGAACAGTTCCTGCACGACCTGTCGGAGATCTCCAATTTCGCGGAGAGAATTTCATGTTTTATGTTCACAGCGGAATTTGACGACTCGATTACAACGATTGAACACACTCTTTCAAATATAAAGACCACGTGTAAGGTATGTTACTTAATGACTCAATGATTAGATGAATAATTATTGAAAAATTAAACTAGATGTAGGGATTCCTCTCCTAACAGCCAAACAACGCTCCTTGATGGAAAAACATCCGCTTTATTTCTTCATATAACTTCTGGAACGCTACAACTTAAAATTGTAGTTTTACGTTTTTTTTTCCTTGAGTATTTTTTAAAACAAATTAATCTATAATTAATTTTCCCCTAGATAAATTATTTTTTTTAAACAATTTCTAATAATAACAAAGATTTATTATTAAAGTAAGAAATTACATAAAAAAATATGAATAGATTATTAAATATCAACCAATAAAACACAGATTAGATTGAATAAATTTAAATTCTCGACTAGTTTTTAATCAAATTCTTCAGAATTAAAGATTTGAGAACATCTGGTCCATTAATTGACGTTATTTTTTTTATTCAAATTCTCCAGAATTAAAAGTTTGCGAATTCAAATTCTTCATCTTCTTTCTTCATCAATTGACGTCATTTATAATTCAAATTCTTCAGAATTAATGATTTGCGAACATCTGGTCCATCGATTGGCATCATTTTTATATTCAAATTCTTCAGAATTAAAAATTGACGTCATTTTTTATATTCAAATTCTTAAGAATTAAAAAAAATGCGAACATCTGGTCTCAATTGACGTCATTTTTATATCCAAATTCTTCAGAATTAAAAATTTGCTCCATTAAAAACTCCGCCTTTTATTTTAGCTTTTAAAAATTTTGGAAACAAGACGAATAAGTTTGAGAGATTCTTCATTTATATAGAATGCTTTTACCAACCGTTTGATCAACCCAAGTTCGATGTAAAGTGACGGCATTAAAACTTTTTCTAATCTTACTAATGACGGATGTTTAATGTTCTCTACAGCAGGTGTTAACTGTTTTTTTTAATATGCCCATCTTTTCTGGTATAGTGTTTGGTTGTAGCACGACTGTCCCAAAACACATGAAACAGGACTGTTTTGTGTAACCATCATGAAGATTTTTTAAAAGTAAAAGCAATCATTTTAAAATCTCAACAGACTTGCCATTCATGTTTTTTTTTTTGTACTGAACTTTCTTTATTTTACATTTTCGTAAACTTCTTTCAAATAGGCCTAGTGACCAACAGGTTTTGGCAGATACACGTTTCCATAATGAAAGAGAACAGATTTTATACTTCGCGAAAACCTGTCTGTGAAAAAACCCTAATCCTGGGGATGATATTGAAAATCGGGAATGACATTGGAAATCGTTACAGAAACACAAATCTTTTTACAATGGAATTAAACGAGGAACATTTTCTGGCAATGATCGGTAAAATTCGATCAATCCCTTTTTTCCAACTGCAAAAATTACTTACACTGTACATTTTTGACGAACATCTATTGAAACAACTACTTTTCGTGCATGGGGTATATGCACGAAAAGTAGTAGCCGGTCATTGTATTACACAATAGATATTTGTATATTGCATAGTAGTAATACTGTGTGTTGCAACGGTTTGAGTCGAAAATATTTGATGAAAGGAAACCACAAATAATAATAATTTAGGCTGAAAGTCCTCCGGTCGACAGCCGATTCATCTACAGAATATAATTCTAATTTTTGTATATTATTGTACATACATATACACATTTGAATAAAGATGGTTAGTTAGTTAGTTAATAATAATAAATAAATAATTGCAAGGCTATCTGTAGACACGTGTTTCGGGATTAATCTCTCATCAGTAAGTCCTTAGTTATTAAAGAATTTTTACGTAACGTCTTCACCGGGATCTCAGATGAAAATGCCCGTTCATTTTAGGTGAAAACGCGTGAAATGTGCGAATTTATCTTTTAGATTTACTTGCATATTTTTCAAGTTGACTGGATGGATATGGTAATATAATAGCTACGTAATGTAGTAAAGGGCTACTAGATTACGCAGGAATTATCTAGTAAAGTGCGACGCACATTTAGTAAATATTTACAACTGTTTTGCATATATTTCTGTAATAAAAAATGTTAATAAAAATTAATTTATTTTCTTAATAGTTTTTAACAACAAGTGAATCGCTGAAAGAAGTAATGGCCATCATCCTTACACTGGGTAACTACATGAACGGCGGCAATATGGCCAGAGGACAAGCTGACGGTTTCGGCCTAGAAATCCTCTCAAAGTTGAAAGACGTGAAATCAAAAGACTCCCAGATTACATTGCTGCACTACATCGTCAGGACGTACGTGAAGAAGATCGAAAACCCGTTTATAGTGAACGTACAGCTTCCAGTTCCTGAACCGTTCGACATCGGACGTGCCGCTTCCGTTAATTTCGACGACGTCAACGCCGATTTGACGAAATTACAAAAAAAATTACAAGGTATGACGCAAATTTTCTTAAATATATTAATTAATTTATTAATCGCTGAAGCTTCTATTTCTACTTCATTTAATTGTGTATGATTAAGCAGAACACTTTTTTTACTTCGTATAATGAAGTTTTAAAAAATATCTAACTGTTGTGTGTTAAGACGTTCACTTCTTGGTACATTTTTAATACACTTGTAAGTAAAATATTTTCAACTATCTAGTAGTCATTATCAAACGTAAATAGTAAAAAGTATATTGCAATCAACACTGATGAATTCTTGTTAAAGTCTGTGAGAACCGTACGAAAAAAGTGATAGACAACGCCACCGTGGAAAACCTGCAGCCGTTCAAGGAAAAGATGAGCACCTTCCTGGAAACGGCCAAGAAACACCTGCAAGCGGAATTTGAAGACCTGGAAGAATGTAAGATGATATTCATAAAGACCATGAAGTTCTATCACTTCAAACCGAAATCAGGCACGCTGGAAACGTTCCCGCCCAACGACTTCTTCGAGTTGTGGCGGCAATTCTGCATAGACTTCAAAGATATTTGGAAGAAGGAATTTATACGCTTAGAACAAGAAAAGTGAGTTTTAAATTTCTTATTCTAATTATATATTAAATAAAATTTAAAAATAAGTAATAAATTATTTCCACATACTCTTTTCTATTTATATATTAAATGTTTAATGTAATCAATGTGTATTAAATTAAAAGTTTTCACCATAATTAATTTAAAATTAATATTGTTTATGTATTCTTTTTTTAGGATAAACGAGTTGAGGAAGAAAGAAAATGAAAGACTATCTGAGCATGTGACGATCAAAAAACGCGAGAACGGTCTTAAGGCGAAGATTGAGAGGATGAAGGCGAAACAAAAGAAAAAGGAGAAAGATTAGGACTCGCGAGTTTAGAGGAAGGGTCGTTGATCTTTCCCTAAGTATAAATTATATATAAGAGAGTACATATATATAAATATATTATTTGTTTTTAAAATGTATATTTAAACCCCTATTTTAAATTGTTATTTGTAGATATATAATTATTTTTACTTATAAATAAAAATGAAAATCTAAAAAAAAGGAATATTTAAAATGAATAAATTAATTTATGAAGAACTATTTATATTTTGTTATCTTTGTTCGATTAAAGAGAAATGTATTAATATATCGATATTACTGAAAATTGTGTGTATAACAATAAAATATTTATTTATACTATCATACGGTATGATCAAGAACTTTTTCCTCTAGAGAGCTTTTATTTTTTTCATTTCACATTTTGTTGGCACCAGTGAAAAAAACAAAACAAATAAAACGTCAAATGTTAATCATTTAAATTTATTAGAATAACATAACCTATAGAGTGTGGTTACTTTTGTTGCCAACATAATTTTTTTTATACATATATATAAAACACTAGAGAGAAATTTCTCGAGCATATGGTACAATTTAATGGGTGAGTAAATTTATATTCAGAATTTCACTACACCATTTTATTAAAAGGTTGATTCACAAACTAAAAAAGATGAATCTTGTTTTAAAATAAAACATCACACCACTAAATTCCTGAGATGTCAATTTTATAAATTAAAAGAACAAGATATACTTTTTGAAATATGCTTCATCAGTATTTCAAAAAGTATATCTTGTTCTTAAATAAAATTAAATGGGATACTTTTTTTAACTTTGTATAACAGAAATTTATATTTAAAGACCACGGGGTCTACAATTTATATGTACCGTTATTAAAATAAAAGGTGATAAGTGTGAATTATTAAAACGGTGGTTACTAAATATAAAGTTCTGTTATACGAAGTTTAAACTACTATTATTAGTAGTAATAATAATCCTTCCAATTCCTTTTATCGTGAAAACGAAAGCTATACCAAGCCTATGTATGGAGGTAAATTGTTAGTCACGGAGTTAATCCTAGTAGTAATAATATACTTTTGTTTAATTATACACAATGTACAAACGAAGCAATGATCAATAATTTATTAAGATGCAACGGCAAATATTTATTGTTTAATTCAATGTCCGGCGTGGGTATTAGCCCGAGAAGTAGATTTTTCAATAGACATTTGTATTGCAATGAAATTATAAATATCTATTGAAAAAACTATCTAGTTTAGTAGAACATGCAGCGACCCCAAATATTTATATTTTCATTGTACTTATATCGTAAGTCAATTAATGGCAGAGCAATAGAAAGAAAATAATTAATTGATTATTTTCAAATAATTTTTTTAATTCAATAAACTAATAAAGCACTAATAAAGTTGAATAAAAAAAGAATTTGAAAATAAAAATAAATAAAGGAAAATATTAATAAAATATATATATATATAAACAATACAATGATTAGAGTTTATTTTAGCTCTTACAATAATTATACTACAATACGCTGAAATTTACAACTTCATGTTGACTTCTTTAAAACCCCTCGAGGCATAATCAGCCCCAACGCACTTGTCAGACAATTTAGGGTAGCCCGGATCACCCTCAACGACAGCTACGCGGGATTGAGTTATGTACCAACCACCCTTCCTGGTCCAATCATTTTTGTTATATTTGAAGTAATAAGTAGCAATGTATGCAAATGTTATTCCCATTAAAATTTTCCCGCTAAAATACCTGAAATTAAATAATTTTATTAAATTATCATAAAAAATTCATTAATCAATAACTTAAATACAGTTTTTTTTTATTTAATTTCACTTCACCTTTTATTGTCTTGAAAACATTAAAAAAACAGACTACATTTAATTTGTTAGTTGATTTTTACAATCGATACATTTTGCACTTAGACCAGATTCACAATCGCACAGGGACAAAAACGGAAACCATTTTATATAGAAAATATCTAGTGTATAACAAAAATCGACGATGAAGTTGGCGTTGGAGGTCTCAAGTCATGTCTGTATTAAGATCACATGCGTGACTTGTCAACGTGACAACCAGTACTTTAAGCGTGCGCGTGTGATTTTAGTTCAGACATGACCATAGATTTCCAATGCCAACTTCGTCATCGATTTTTGTTATACGCACGATATAAAAGTATATATTTTTTTTAATATCACGAGCTAAGCTTCTTTTGCAATAGATATGTGTTCATAGAATGTGAAATTAATTAATAACATATACGTTGAACTTAACAGTAGAATGTGAAATTAATTAATAACATATATGTTAAACTTTCCGTATGGAATAGCCCCAATTGTAATAATAAATATGAATAGGTAATAGGTAGATTTTTAATAAATTTATTCATATTTATTATTTTTAATATAAAAATTACAAAATTCATAAAATAATATCCGCATTTCAGTTGTACTTAACTATAGAATTCTCCGACGTCTCATGGTTGTACTTCTATCATACGTTCCGCCGTGAAGCCTCAAGTTTGAAAACCAATACCAGGCTTGAGCCCACATTTTAAATCCCAGATTTCATATGAACCAAATGTACAATTTATTTCAAGAACAATAAGACCCCTAAAAGCCTACAATAACATACCTAAATCCAACCGCTTTACTTCCCAACATCGGTTCCACAACTTTCTGCAAGGAATCCAACGGCGCCCTGTAGATCCTGCGGAAAATATTGTACTGTTCTTTGTACAATTCGGGAACGAATTTCGGTTCACTGGACGACAGTTCCTGGTCCTTGAGCCACTGGGCACGGTACGCCCTATCAGCGTCACTCATTCCCAGGCATCGCTCCCTCTCGCGCATGAGGCGCCCCCCGATGCTCATGGGCTTGACGCCTCCCGTCTCCGATGCCTTCACCATCCTGCCTAAACCGCAACGAATCCTTATTCAAGAAATTACGTAAGTGTTTATTTTCTCACCCAGAAGTCGTTTTTAAATTTGAGGTTAATAGCTGACAGCTGACTTGTTACGTAACTAACTTCACTGATTTAGCAGGAGTTGACGTATAACCAACTGTTAAAAATTAAACAAATAGTAAATATGTATCTATGAATTTCTTGTAACGCTTAACTTCATGGGAAACACTTCAAATACCAACTGTTAGAAATTTAATAGAAATAATTAAGTGTTTATGAGCCTAGCTACAATTAACATAGATGAAAACACAATTAAATTCAAACTATTTAGATTTAACTTTCAATATATTAAAATTATTAATTATTTAACAAAGAAATTGTAAATAGTTCTTTTATTGCAATTAAATATATATTTACAACTCGTAAATCTGCACTTAATTGCCCATTTAATCATTTATCTCTTATAGTTTCAGAGATCCCCATAGAGAACACGAAAATAACCTGTAAATTCTGATTTAAGAGGTAAATGTAATTTTGCATAGAATATATAAGAAAAAAAATCACGATTTACAAAGAAAGATATTTAATTTTGATATACATTAAGAATCACTAACCCTAAAACAAAAAAAATTACTTCCACAACTTTTTGATGGACATATTCTTCTCGGAATCCTTCTGCATAACTTTGGCTACGGCCATTTCGAAATCCTCCTGGGTTACATGCACTCGACGTTCTCTTAATGCATACATACCGGCTTCAGTGCAAACACCCTAAATAAATGCACTTATTAATATAAATGACATAGAAGATTTTTTTTAACAAGCTATTCATCTTGCAATCAATAAAGGTGATGATTTTATACATTATTTTCCACAGCCAAGTCGGTTTTTCTCTATCTAGTCTGGAAAAAGGTTTTCTCTGTTAAAACCATCCAAACAGCATCACCCTGTACACAGTGATATAAATAAATATTGTAAATAATAATGTGTTTACATAATTAACTATAATTTATATCCATACATATCACTGGGTGTTAAGAGTTAAACTAATGCAGTTTTAAAAATTTTATCAAAATCCTACATCAAGAAATATGTATCCTATTCTCCTAAGAAACTATAAAAAAAATTCGCAATCAATAAATACCTTAACTTCAGCACCACTGGCACCAGGCATAAGCTCTGCAATCTTTCTCAAATTAATACCACGAGTCAAGTTCATCTTCCTCGAATGAATTTTCAAGATATCCAAGCGAGCTTCCTCGTTCGGTGGTGGGAATTCGATTTTCCTGTCAATACGTCCTGGACGCAACAAAGCAGGGTCGAGAATATCAATCCTGTTGGTTGCCATAATAACCTACAGAAAATAGGGTGTTAAAAAATTTCGTTATTCATAAATACAAGAGTATGGTTTCAATAGCTGTGACTAAGTGAATAAATTCTCTTTTTTATTATTCGTATAATCATTTACAAAATTATATTCTGAAATTGAAATATGAATCGATGACAATAATAATATTAATTCAAATCAGGCATCTATAAGGGAAATGTTAAGTTTAACGTGTACGTTATTTTTATCTTCATAATTTAAGCAGCCTTTTTAATAAATATATATTTACATATATATATAGTGGCTATACCCCTAAAGGGGTTGTGCCGCTCCTTACTGCAGCTCTCCAGATCATAATTGCAAGGTTGATCACTCCCCTCCCTTTCAATTTCCTAAACTTTCTTGCTAGATATATATATACATAGTGAATTTATTTAACAACGTAAACATTAAATTTATCATTTTCTGTACAGAATATCCCTGATTATTATTATTGAAAAATATTTAATCCAAACCTTGATATTCTTAGTTGCTTCAAATCCATCCAACTGATTCAACAACTCCAACATAGTCCTCTGCACTTCTGAATCTCCACCGGAGCCCGACTCAATCCTCGAAGAACCAATTGAATCGATTTCATCCATGAAGATAATAGACGGAGCATGTTCACGGGCCATAACGAAAAGCTCTCGGACCATTCTGGAGCCTTCACCGATGAATTTTTGCACAAGTTCAGAACCGGAGACACGGATGAATGTGCATTCGGTGTGATGAGCAACGGCCCTGGCCAATAATGTTTTTCCGGTTCCGGGTGGACCGTAAAGGAGCACACCTTTCGGTTGAGCGATGCCCAGAGCATCAAACAGTTCAGGATGTTTCACGGGAAGTTCAATGACTTCCTTTATTTCCTTGATTTGTTTGTCCAAGCCTCCTACCATTTCATAGGTGGAGTCTGGTACTTTTTCTACCATCATGAGGGAAACCAAAGGATCGACCTAAAATAGAAAAATTAAAATCATCATCATGAGTCATTTAATAATGACACATAATTATACTTTATTTGTGTATAGTAGATTTTAATAGCCTTAAACCTGAAAGGAGGAAACTGGATTTAAATCAATATGTGATTCCTTACTTTATTGGGTAAAATTTTATGCAGCGTGTAACTCTCATTCCTCAGAGCCACACGACAATTGGGAGTGACATCATTGATGTCGATATTTTTATCAATATCAACAACGAATTTGCCTTCTGGATGAACCTTTACAAGGACCTTCTTCTTATCCATCGGTTTTACGACCTCACCAACGTAGCTACCTTGCTCCTGTAGCAACATAAGTTCTTCACGTAACATTCTCACTGAAATTATATAAAAAAAAATAATCAACTTGATGAAATTCCATAAAACACTATTTGTAAATAAAACAACACTTTTTTAAGTTTCACAAAATTTATTGTAAAGACACTGCTACAATTGTTTATTTTTAATCATCTGCCTGATAATACCACTGTGTTGGCAATACAATTGTAGCCCCTACGATAAATTTTGTGAAACTTAAAAAAACTGTAATTTTATTTACAAATAGTGTAGAAATAAATAGTTACAACTTTCTGTAAAAAAATGTTTAGTTACATAATTTATTTCAAATAAAAATCAAACTAGGAATAAAGACTGAGAATCAATAGCCAATTGCAAAGATTACTTAAGAACATAATGTATTTATTAATTTCTTATAACAACATTAAAAATAATCTTTATTGACAGAAATTGTGCCAATAACGATTATTTCTCTACAACCATTTGTGAAATATAATTTTATACAATTGTACCATCTGCTCGATCATTTATTGTATATTAACAAAGAATATTATCAGAATAATTAACATTGTTGTATCCTTTCTTCACAGTGTGAAGAAATATATTCATGGATTCATGAATATACTCTTTACGAAACTCAAAAACATATATCAAGTGTTATCAGAGCCTACTAAATATATAAGCCAGAATGTTGAAGTGGAGAGGACTCCAAAATGCCTGCTCTTCTCACACACTGCCTATACAAGCAGGTTAAAATGTTATTTTATTCCACATACAGTTATGATAAATATTTCAATTTAATTTTAAAAAATTGATCACTTATGGTCATTAATTAATAAAATTATTTTTTTATTTATATGAAAATAAAATTCCAAATTACGTAAAGAAATTATTATAAATGGGAGATGTTTCTTGTGATTGAAACATCTTCCGCAAGCATAAGCCATTATTGAAAAACCCGGCCTTAAACATTACTTCTCATTTAGCTTACAAGGTAATATGAATAACAAAGAAATTAAATGCTTAATAAATATATACATTTTAAATAATCATTTATCTTTTTTGATTAATTTTCTACAAACCTTTAGCATTGAGTTCGTTCCTCTGAGCCTGCAGACGTCTCAGATTCTGGCTCTTCTCAGCAACGGTCAGCTGAAGTTCCTCGATTTTGGTAATGTAGTACGGGCGAAAACCCTCGCCCTTGGGGCCAGAATCCACATCCATCTAAAAGTTTGTAACAAATGTTAACAATTTCTCGTTTAAATACGCTATTTTTCGTTTGAAAAATATACCTTATTCGTGAGAGTCATTTCGGCAAAATCACTCCTCGACGAAAACAAAAATCACCCGATTCGACAGACGAATTTTGACAGAAACAGTTATGCTAACGTCAAGAAATTTAATGCAGAACATAGAAAATTATTTAATAGATTTAAATCTATTAATTTTCTATGAATACCTCACTTCAGCATAGATGTTTATACATCTATGTACTTCAGCTATTTCAGGATAGCCAATATTCTTAATTTCTTAGAAAATGGACTGATAAACCGAAGCGAATCGATAATTTAAAGTTATTTAATTCAATATTTTTATTAATTTTATTTAATAATTTATTGATATTTATTATTACGATATTAAATAATCCATAAATGTAATATAAAGATTGAATACTTCATATTTTTTCTTTAGGGTCAACATTTCCCGATAAATAAAGAAAATAGGCAAGAAAAATAGTTGCTTACTTTCCATAGATGTATATGTATAACATAGATATAGTATGTTATATACTGCATCTATGAATACATATCTATGTTATTTTCTTATCCCAGAATTGCCAATAATAATCAATTAATTAATGAATACTTCAATTTTGTTCTTTAGGGTTTTAAGTAAATAATAATAAATAGGGCAAAAAACATAGTTCGATAGCCCAGGTAAACTAAAACTAAATATCAATAATCACTTGTGCATATTTTATATTGTATCAAAAATTGTCTGAATTTAGATGTTATATATATATATTATTATTATTTCTGTTGTTCTTTTTATTTTTATTGTTTTAACAAATTTTTTGATATCAAATACTTACCACAAATAGATATAATTATAAACATGAAAAATGTTTACTATTTCATAAAATCCATAAAGAAAAAGAAATTTCGACTAGTTTATTTGCCGCTGTTGTGTTCTTTTTGCATTCTTTTCTGTAATATAAAATAAATAAAGTAAAAATATGTATAAAATAACACAAATAGTAGCCGTTAATGGTTAGATGAACACCAATTATTCATATTTATTATAATAGATGGCGCTATTGTGGAACGAAATTGTAGTTCGCTCTTGTATTAATAGATGGCGTCTAGAGTTCGAAATTTTTTAAAAAAGTTGATAGCATCACAGAGAAAATATATATTATACACTAATAGCATTAATTATGTTTAAATATATTTTCTTTCAATGTTTAAAACTATTCTAAATTAGTACTTAAATTAAAAGATGTTACATCATCTTAGAAGTCCTTTTTTGCGGCTTTGATATTAATTTTCCCAAATGCCAGGAACATTAATTCTTGAATTTTTACGGATTTTATTTCATTTATAAATCTCAGTTATACAAAGTTTAAAGTGTTTTCATTCAAGGTGAATATTCTTATTATTATTACCCTGGTAAGATTATTTTGCCAACTAGTGTCAAAACCAGGGATGTTTTTTTTTTGTATGTCAACGACGGTGTGCAAGACTCTACTGTATAGCAACAAGATTCTTGAAGCTGCCATTCTACCAGTTGGATGAATGTTTGAAGAAACTCAATGCTGCAATAAATTCATAAAAAATATCGGGTAAGTCATCTCAAATATTTCATACTTAATATCGTAAAATAATCAAAAAATTAAATAATCGTTTTTTTTATAAAAATAATAAAAAAATAATAGGTTAGGTTAATATTACATAAAAACAATTCTATTTGAATTTCAATAAATACTTCATCTTGCATTAAATCTTATCGATTACGCGAACCAGGTTTCTTTAATATACCTGGAAAACTAGACTGCATCAAATGTGACAATATCTGCTCGGTTCGAAGGGCGGAAGGTTTAAAGAGTAAACAGTGCGGTACTAATCGATCCAGCAATTAGTGTGTATTAAGGAAATTACAAGACGGAAGGATGAGGTAAGCTCTTATAGCAATTCGTGGAAACTACAGTTGCTTTAAAGTAATTGTTTGTTCAAGAACGACATTACATAATTTTTGAGAAGGGATTATTTATATAGAAATCATAAAATTATAATCAATACATTAATAATTATTATATTAATGTTTGATTGATTATAATTTCATGATTTCTATACAATTGATACTTTTCGTAAACACTGTAGTGATTTATATGCAAAAAATGGAAAATTGTTTAAAACACTATCCCCATAGTGAGACTCGCTTATTATAATCCATAATGGGTGGGTTAAACTTTTGCAGATTTTTATGCTGATTAATATTTCATTGGGAAAAGACTAAACAATGCAAGGTAAAAATTAATTACAAGGTGAACTAAATTGAAATGAACCCACCTTAAAAATCCCAATGTCTTCTAATGACGTCAAGAACCAAGGTATATTTAATTACAAGGTCGGCTAAACTGAAATTAGATAACCTTAAGATTAATCATAATAAATGAAAGACGTCACAAGCGCCATCTTTCTCCTAATTTCATGTGGCATCAAGGCATTGCACATGGAACACACTAGTCTGCTGAGGTTCGAAAAACCGAAATGGTCATCAATAGTTATCCATACGCTAGATGAATGCTGGCTTGTAATAACGTCAAGGTTCAAGGTACAGTTAATTAAAAGGTCGACTAAAATGAAATTAGGCAACTTAAAAATTTCGAAGATTTTGAAATGACGTCAATGTGATAATTTTCACATGACGTAAAAATTAAAGGTAAAATTAATTACAAGGTGAACTAAACTGAAATGATCCAACCTTAAAATACCTAATATCTTATCATGACGTCAAAGTTGAAGGTGGAGTTAATTAAAAGGTCTACTAAACTGAAATTGGACAATCCTAACATTTCGATGATATTGAAATGACGTCGATGTGACATTATTCACAATTGTAGCAGTGTCTATACAGATTCTAATTTTTATTTTATTTAAATATGCCATTCTTTATATTTTTATATACGTCTTATTTAATAGCATATTGTATTAAGTTTATACTTATTGCTCTGTAATTATTTTTTTTGCCTGTTGGGTAATTATATATAAGTTTATTATAAAACTGTTGTTTTATTTGAAGATAATGTCTTCATTTTTATGGTTTAGGCTGTTACTTGATGAAACTCCATTATAAGTAATTTTACAAGTAAAACACTAGATTGTTTTTTTTTCTATAATAAATCTGTGAAATCAATCTTACTTGTAAAATTAGTCTTATTTTTTAATGAAATAAAAATTGATATGGAGCCATTTTTTGTTTAACTAAGTGCGACATCAAGATAAAGTGATTGTATCGTTGAATGACTAATAGTCTTTTCACGATTATATCCATATATTATTTATATATATATAAATATCAACTACATAATAATAAATTACCATACAATCAATTCGGAACAAAGATAAAGTTTTAATTAAACGAAATCCCCTCGTCTACACCCACCCCAATTAATCTCATCCCTTTTTAATAACCCCCGACAAAATATAAATGACCCGCAATCACTAACCCCCGCCATGATTAACACTTTTGCCCTTAGGGTGACGGCGTGGATTATTAAAAAAAGGGCGACACCGGAATAAATCACGCCGCAATTACCCGTCGGTCGCGTCGCGTAAAAATCAGAGGATTCCTTTTATCAATTACGAAACTTTTTCGATTGATTCGTGTCTCCTTATCAGAGATTAGCTTCAGAGCGCTATCTGGACGAACAATTAGACGCGTCCGGGATTTTGGTTGTGCAATTAAAAGGGGATTTCGGTAAATCCGACGAGGAGACATGTCTGTGTTTACTTTGGATCGGGCGGTGTTTCTTTTATGTGTTTAGGTAGTTTGCTTGTGGGGGTGATTATGTAAGGGCGGGTCTATTAAATCGTTTACAGATGTGATGCTAGAATAAAAATATTACACGTTGGTTTACATTGATGTTGAGTAAATATTTTCTTTTTGTCATATTTTAAGTGTTTCGTAATGGTTACACTATTTTGTTTAATAAACATAATAACACAGATAAAAAAATGTATTTCTTTCTCTATGATAATATTGAAAGATAGATGTATTTATAATATATACGGATTACACACTTCACGATATATAAGTATATATTTACTGGGTTACACAACAATGTATTTAGTTTTAATTGCTATTTTCTATCTAGATAAATAAATAGGTGGATTCTTTTTAAAAACTTCAAAGAAAATCCAGAAATATATAAAAAAATATTTTAATTCTAAATGTAAAGTAATTTAGACCACTTCTCTAAATTATTAAAGTCATTAAACTTCAACGATTGGACCATTTGTTATATGTAATGTAAAAAGTCGTTGCAATACCAGTGCATAATATGTAACGAATAATCAATCTCAATTCTTCTATAAAAAAATACAAAAACATTAAGAAGATGCCGAACAGTAAGAACAAAATAAAATGATACCCCATATTTTATTTTGTTCTAATTTTTTTTAATGTTCAATTTATGGTAATCATAAATAAATAAAAAATATAATTATAATAGGAAAAGGATTTATTCACTTACTCACAGTTATTTCAATAAATTAAATAATTTTAGTTTTTAATTAATTTAATTAACAAATTTGCAATCATATAAGACACAGCTGAACTGATGAGGGATGAAATCCCGAAACACGTGTTTACAGCTTTATATTACATAATAATTTTGTTTTGTTTTTTGCATTAAATATTTTTGATTAAAAAATTGTTGCATTATACAATATGTTATTATTATACAACAACAAATGTCCATTATTGAACATTTCTTTAAAGTACTTATATAAAATAAGTCATAATGTCACAATATCTAAAGAGAAAATAATTTATTACTTTATTATTATCAAATGATTTTTGTTTAAAATATTAATTAAAGGGCAGAAAGATCTCTGGTCGATAGCCATTTAACAATTAATTAATTTTTGTGTGATATAAATAATCAATGTTTGTTACGTTATTGTAAACTTAATTGTTAATAAAGATTGTTATATATATATATAATTAAATAAAATATTAAGAATAAATTAATATAAAAGTTTCAGAGAATGTTGACGCTAATAGGAATTTATAGAGACCTTTTCTCGCTTACACAATAGGATAATTATAATATTTAACACCCCTAAATCACCCCGAAGTACATCCTTCACGACCCCACGACCTTACGAGGCTCCCTTCCAGTCGCCGCTTTGTCGCCGGCATTCGATCCCTTTTATAAAGCAGACGTCGCCCGCCTTGGGACGTTTCACGAATATTATTTCCCTTTTTTATTTTTTTATTTCTTCCAGAATTTCATATGAGGAATGTGAAAAGTGAAATTGATCAAGCTAACAATTTTAGGAGAAACTAACTAGTTGCAGATTGATTAAATTTTTTTTAAATAAAAAAATGTAGACGCATTACAAAGTTCTGATGCAAACTATTATGGGTTGATTTTTTTACCCCCTTATAATAATATTTTAGGGTAATAAAAATTGTCAAAAAGTGCAATTTTATGAGGAACCGATGTATGCTAAATTTCATTCTTCTAAATTGTTTCACAGTAGATATTTGAAATAAAAAAAATTTCCCCTTAACTTTAGAGGGCTGTAACTTGGAGATGAAGAGGTTTTGAAGAATATATATATATATACAAGGTGTACAGAAAATGAGTGAAAACTTTCAGGTAACTCAATTCATTAATTAATTTTTAATAAAAAAATCCAAATAAAAAAATGTTGTATGGTTCTTCATTGAGGCTCACGAGGTCTTCGGAATTTTAAATATGTGACTATAAATTAGTATTGTTTTTTAAATATTCTGTAAAAAATCAATAGCATTAACAATCAATTAGACACGTGTATAATTCCATTGATGTAAATGATTAATAAATGGGATATTTTTACAATTTTATAACTTCATCAGAAGCATTCTTTTAATGAAAATAGATCTGGCAACGACGCACGCTCGTTTGTAAAAGAAAAGGTGTATGCAACACCTCCAGAGGATGATGTAGCAGTTATAAACAGAATAAATGCACACTTGTTTGATCCAGCGTTGCCAAATGTATAGTTCTTTTAAGTGGCCCGTGAGGCTTAAGGAAGGACCGTGTGATTTATTTTCGTTAATGTTTTTATCTAAAAATTAGTCAAAGAGTCAGGCTACCTAAAGCTTTTCACACATTTTCTGTACACCTTGTACCCCTTAATTTTTACTGAAAAATCACCCTTTATATTTTTTCGCATCAATTTAGAAACACCATGTATATATATATTATTTCAAATGCACAGTTTAAAATAAAAAAAAAATAATTAAAATTAAAGAACGACATTGTTTTATCTATTTATTAATTCCAATTATTAATAAAATAAACCCTACAAATGATTAATATTAAATCAGAAATAAAATTAATTGAAAATTATCTCGACATAAAAATTTCAACATTAATTCTCATTTCGTTGAATCCGCGGCGAAAATTAAGGGCACTTAAAAACGGGCGAAATTAACGTTGGCGTCGAGGGAAAAGAGGAAACGTACAATTTCCAAGCCATTCTACATTCTTCGGAGAAATTTAGGTCTCGCAATTTGTCAAAGTGACGCAATTGCTTCATTTTTCCCTCTTCCACTTCTTCAGTGTGTGAGCGTGATTACATCAGCAATTTGAATAATTTAAATTATTGCTCTAATTCAATTAGAACAGATGCAATTTAACCACTTTGGGCTTTACAAAAGGATGAGTATGCAAATGTGCAATTGAAGCAACAATTCCAATTAGTTAATTAAAAAAAATCGGCAATTGGTGCAATTGATACGCATCAAAGTGATTTTTGTTGTTGTTGCATGTTAAGGATGAGTATGATTTTTGTCTATTGAACTAATAAATTATTTATTAATAAATTAATTAATAATAGAAAAGTGTATTTATTCACTTCGTCACAGTTCTTTAAATTAAATAAAAAATAATTTCAAAATAATTAATAAAGTATTTCGTTTTTAGCTATTATATATATATACAGAGCGCATTTTTTATCAGTATACATTTCCCCTATGTATACCTGCAAAATACGCGAGTCAAATGTATTAATGTATGTGTGTTTAGTTGCCTATAACACGCAACTAAAAACATATACCAAATAGTCAACTAAACATACACACATTAATCGGTTCAATGCGTTTGACTCGCATTTTTTGCAGGTATACACTTCCCTTAATGTATACTGATAAAAAAACCTCTCTGTATATATATATATATATATAATCGATGTCCCCTTTTACCAATTGGTGTCGGGTTTTTTTAGCTATTGTAATTATTTAAAAACTAATAACCATTAAAACAAGTACTTCTCGGGTTTGTAACGCTGCAAACATTGAATTTACATAATAAATAAATTCACTATTATTTAACAAAATATTCAACCACCATTAATCTAGCGTATGGATAACTAGTTGACGATGCCACATGAAATTAGTCAATAGATGGCGCTTGCGTTATCTCTCAATTATTATGATTCACTATTATTGTTATTTTAAATAAATAAATAATAAAGTGATTTTAGATTAAAAATAATCAATAATTGATCGTAAGTGATTCTTTTATCCGGATAAGAGGAGTTTTTTATAAAATATAATTATCTGAGAAAAATTCTTTGCACACATTTTATCGATTTTATGTGACAATCATAAGGGGATCATATAACAGAGTGATACTCTAATTTATGTCTTACATAGAAAGTTTATATGAAATAAATATGAATAAATTATCAACAATCAAACACAGATTAGATTGAATAACTTTAAATTCTCGACTAGTTTCGGGTTATTAGCCCATTTTCAAGAGAATTTAAAAATTTGAAAATGGGTTAAAAACCCGAAACTAGTCGAGAATTTAAAGTTATTCAATCTAATCTGTGTTTTATTGGTTGATTTTTAATATTTTATTCATAATTATTTCATACAATATGAACTACCAATGTTAAAACCATTAATTATATTAGAAAGTTTATAGTTAATCCTGAAAAAGGCTTCATGTTTTTTCAAATAAAACTAAATAATGGTTTGGTGTTGTCCAAAAGATAACTTATTATGATACACCGCAGGTAAAATAATTTATGTAGCAAATTGTGCAATACTACAAATATCGTTAAATACACATACAGTTGCGTTTTAATATATGTAACATCTTTATTCATAGAATTTATGATATAATTTTGTTTTATATTTACAATTACTTGCCTAGACAGACAAACAGAAAAACTGACTGTTTGTCAAGCCCAGGCTGACAAACAGTCAGTTTTTATTTTTTCCTAAGTCACTTACTTCACATTTTGATCACTTTTGTGTCTTACAGTAAATTACACTAAACACATACGGACTTCTAAACCATTTTTTAATGCTTTTAACGTGATTTGTGCATGATTTAAAATGTTCATTTTCTCGTAACTTACTTATTTCACATTTTGATCGCTTTTGTGTCTTACACTAAACACTTACACTCTTCTAAACCATTTTTTATGCCTTTAAATGTGATTTGTGCACTAACAATCTTTTGCCTTTGTATTTTATTTATTCTAAATAATATATTTAGTTTATTTTCATAAATTAAGATCTTCAACAATATGATTAAATCTTTCTTTCTTTCTTAATCTAATCCTCTTTTTACCCGTATTGGGTGTCGATTTTAGACAATATTATTAAATAAAAAGAATCTTACATTTTAAAATTATATCTTCATCCTTTCACAATATTGACCGTTATGAATGTTTTTTTTTTTGTGTGATTGCTTTCATTTTCTGAACTTTCTTTCCCAGCGTTTGATCAATTATGTTATTTTCGCGATTTTTTGCCAATTTGTCCGCAAGTAAGCTTCATCCTAACAATCATCCTCATTTCCTCATACTTCTGCTTTTAATGCGGATAATTTACTGTCTTGGTTTAATGGATGTCCATTTATTACCGACACAAACAACTGCTATTATTATTACAGCTATTTGCTATCCGCGAATAAAGCATCCTTTTCCTTGTTTTTTGATATATATGAGTGAACAAATGGAAATAGAAATATCATAAACTCTATAAAATACCACTGTCCAAACAATTCCCCATATTTAATTTTTAGCTTGAATTGACCCAGTTTTTTTAACCTCAAGTTTAATTTTGCCCATATTTAATATTAGTCGGCAACATAAAAATCCCTTTCGCTAAATGTAAATGTGGTGTACTCCAACTTCCTTTAACTTCCAAATGAAACACAATATTTTGAGATAGAACTTTATTAATCGCTGGTTAAATTAACCCTGTCCTCTGCGCTCATCGCGCTCCGTTTTATCTAATAAAAAAAAAACACAGGTACAAAAAAAGGCAATACAAAATCTATTTTAATGTTCTAATACACCACAGTAAATATCTAGGTTTCATTTTAGACACAAAACTAACTTTCTCAAAACCTGAAGGCTGTAGTGAAAAGTAGGGCGAAACTTCGTAGAACCCTAACGGCATATCCACTGAAACTTCCGCGTATATCTATAAAATGATATGTCGTCTCCTGCTCGAATTCTCTGCTATCCTTTACTGCAATTCTCACCCTTCCATTTTGCGTAACTTGGAAGTTGTGGAACGGTCAGCCCTAAGAATACTAAGGAAAATTCGGCACCATAATAATCCACTACACAATTCTCTCCTGTACCAGAAAATTAACATTACTCCTACCAAAAAGCGTTTTGAGATCATTTCCCTTAAGTTTGCCACAAATCTCCAAATGTTTACTTTATTTAAAGAATTATGTTTCGCCGGAATCAAAATTTCCCTCCAAAATATAAATCATCAACAATTTTTCATTTCATCTCGTCAAGTAATGCAAACTTTGAAAATGACGTTAGCAATTAGGTGTGTCTCTCAGGTGAGCATTTTCGGCAATATCTTCCCATTCCTGGATCATTCTCTTTGTGCAAACTTTAGTTGTTCCGCTATAGGATTATGGTCCAACAAATGGAGTTTTGGACTAATCGACCGTTTTGTTGCCTTGCATGCCATGGAATCCAAAGCAGTTTAACTCTTTTGTTTCTGGCCAGTTGGTTTAGGGGTAGTTTGCACTTCCAAAACTATTGATTTTATTGCCTTCAATGCAGCAAATGCATAACCTCCTTTTATTGCAGCCAATTTCTAAACATACGTGGGCGCATGTGTTCAAGGCCTCGATTTCCGCCTGAAATATTGATGGGGGCCGTCCCATAGCATTCGATAAATCGAATCAAGGGCCAGTGATACCGATTCCTATTCCATTCTCAGTTTTAGATCCGTTAGTGAACCAAACTATCGAGTAGCCTCGTAACTGCTTGATTTTATTTTCAACGCTATGATCCATGTGGATTTGGAGGCATCAATTTCTCTTGATTTGGTTGCTATATCTATGGATTCATACGAGGTGTTATCAAATGCACAGATTACATATAGAGCCACTTTGCTTGCAATGCTTTTCTCTATTATATCAGTTAGTTTGTATAGGGCATTTGTTGTTGATTTGCCTGCTTGATAGGCAAATTCATGTTTGTGAAGAGGAAACGATTGAAACAATATTTCTCTGTTGATGTTTTTATCAATGATCTTCTCCATCGATTTTAGGAGAAATGAGGTGAGGCTTATGGGGCGATATGACTTAGGCTCATCAGTTTGGCGTTTGCCAGCCTTCAATATAAATACTAGTGATGGGCAAAGTCGATCTTTTATTATTTCTAAATTCAGTATATTATAATTTTATGAATGTTACTTATTATAAAAATATCAAAAATAACTTCCCATTTATTAATAAACATAATTTTAAAGTTACTTTTTCGTTTTAAATACTTAAAATGACACATTTAGTAATACTCGATTACTAATATTATTCGATTTTGCCCAACACTAATAAATACTACCACCAACTCCCTCCATTGCTTGGGGATACACCCAAGAGAGTAGCTATTTAATAATGTATAAAAAAATCTTAAAATTCTAACATCACGTGAAACTACAGGGAGCTTTTTTTATCAGTAAACATTTCCTTATGGGAAATTCGACTTTTTCTTCATTTGTATACATTTTTGATCAAATATTTCACACAATTTGAAGTTTAGTATTTGACATGTATGTTTAGTTGTCTATAAAACAACATACATTAATCAGTTCAATGCGCTTAACTCACATTTTTTATCGGTAGCCGTAGGGTAAATGTTTACAGGTAATAAAAGCTCTCTGTATATTAATTTATGGATGAAAAGTTAAAATATTAAGAAAAACCTTATGTTACGGTTACGGTTTTGTGGGAGGTGCGCTCTTAGCACAGTCATACATAAGCCTCATTAGGCCCCTAATGCTGCTTCCCTTTAGGGTATCTGAACTATGTGTCAACACAGCCAGCCTCATCAAAATAGGCTAGCAGTGTCGATTCCTGATTTTCGCCATTTCTGGCCATTCCTCACCCAGTATGGCTTTTCTGCTGAAATTTAGCGCTGGGCAACATCCAAGGATATGCTCCGCGGTTTCGTCCTCCAAACAGCACCCTCTATAATCTGGTGATCACTAAACTATGGAGGTGTGCTGCAGCAGTCCGGTCAGAACAGTCGCGTTAAGAATTTATTTGTAAGAATGACATAATAATAAAATAACCCTCTAAACTATACATTCCATCAAATGCTCTCCTTTATAACATAACTCGTATAACATATATCGAACGTCGTATTAGCCACTTCTCACAAAAATGTTCATCCAATACATTCAACCAAGAAATCCTCAACCAGATATAAACCTCACGAAATCCTAATATCCCTCATAAATACAATTTCCCTAGCATACTATTGATCATGACATAAATAGACAGTAAATTCATTGACATAGACAAAAAATATATAAATCAAGGCAGAAAGGCCGCAGGTCGATAGCCGTTTTACGGAAAAATGTATTATTTGTATATATTTGTAAATATTGTCCTTATATATTTAATTGTAACTCGCGTAATAATCCAAGTAGGCTGGAAAATTATTCCTATCCTTATAGGCGGCCACGGGTTACATATTTTTTCATTTTTCTTTTTGCTAGAGTATAGTTTATAATAAAAAAGTAGGCAGAAAGAAAGACCGATGGTTTATGATTGTAATGTTGTAAATATTGTAATGTAATTTAATGTATCTCTCAGAAATAAAGATTTTCTATATATAAAAAAAGTAATAATACAATTACCAGGCGCATCCACCATTATTGCTGCAAAATATTAATCATCTTTATTGACAAATTTATACACCTATTGAGAAAAATACAATCCTATAGTAGAAAGACCTATGACCGATAGCCATTTAACTATTAATTAAATTTGTGCGATATATTTAATCAAATATTGATATGTTCTTTTAAACTTAATTGTTAATAACGATTAGATTGTTACATATAATCATTTTTTTATTTTATTTATACTGGTGTGGCTACCGACCATCGGTCTTTTAGTCAGACAGAAAGATATTATTCAAAGTCTAAATTGAATATAAATCGTGGAGCAAAATTTCTGAAATTTTTTAGAACAAAAAAGCATTACACACGAGAATTGAGTTTTTATGTTGTTGTAAAGCAACTTATCTCTTCTCTGACAAGATTTATTTTCAACGTAATATTCAGCAATTGCGAAAAAGTTTCGTGTAGATTTAGAAAATTAATGTATCCTTTTAGTCCATGCCATTACACTCCAAAACTTTATAGATAGATATATTTTCTATATTTTTCTCTTTTATCCTCTCCATCACGGGAGAACCTGCTTTTTCAACCAGCGAGGGGAAGATACTCTTTCTCTCTCTCTTTAGTCAGCATCCATCTGTTTTTTCATTATTCCATTTTCACAAGTCTTAACACACTAATCGCCTCCCTTTTTGCTTCTTTCCTCGCTCCTCCATTCTCCCCTTTGTTATTCGAAAATAAGTTGTAGCGTACAATTTATCGCAAGATTAAATTGTATACGGATTTCTTTCATTTGTCCAGTGATTCATGTGTTGCATCATAAACGCGGCTTATATGACGGAGATTGAAAAAAAAAAAGACGTGGATGAAAAAGTTCCCTCGTCTCGATCCCGTTGTTTCCGATTGAATGGACACGGAGCTTTAAAGTGCACAATTTGGTGCGATGAATCCGTGCGAAGGGGCGACTTCAAACAAATCGCCTCCTTTCAGCTCGCCGAGGAACAAATCTCTTTTTGTACGGATGAAAAGAACACGGAATCTTTTCAACACAATACCGACGCGAACGTCGCGTGTGTTTTTGCTTTCTCCCACGCGCGGCTGGCCCGGCGTAGATGATGTGATATTTCCTGGAGGGACAGAAGCGGGTGGGTGCTGTTATAGATTTGTGGTATAATCAGAAAGGACCGACTTCTCACATTTATTTTATACTTTTTAAATATGTATATATAATCAATAGTCCTTTATACCCGAAGGTGTAAGGAAACATTTTAAATATGTGTATTAAAAAATATACAGGGTTGGTAATATGAAAATAATTAATCGAGTTCGCGCATGACAATCGCGTCTTCAAAAGCGTCCTTTAACGATGAGACGGTGCGTTTTTAATTAATTTAATTAATCACTTTGCAATAATACTAGGTGGACCAAAAGAAATCACCCTATTGGAAGATGCTCTTATTTTTGCAAATGGCCGCCAATGTCAAATGTGTTTTGACATTTGTGGACTAGACAGATGTAGAATACAAGTGAACAAGCGATACACAATGCGTGTAACCTACGCCCAAGGCATCCTCAATCTCGAGGACCAAGTGGACGATTTTTTGACCAAAATCACAATGAGCGATGAGGCTCATTTCCACCTCAGCGGATACGTGAACAAGCAAAACTATCGCTTCTGGGGCTTCGAAAATCCACGAGTGATGCACGAGGAGCCATTACACCGGTAAATGTCAAAGAGGAGTCATCGCGCCATTTTTTTGAACGCCGCTGGTTAAACGACAAAGGTCGTGGACGGTGTGCGCTATAGGGACATGTTAACCGAGTTTTTTTCTGACGCAATTGAACGAATTAGGACATGTGGTTCCAACAGGACGGAGCAACGGCACACACTACGCGAGCCACAATGGATATTGTGAAGGCGGCGTTCCCGGATTGCCTCATCTCTCGTTTTGGCGATTTGCGCTGGCCCACAAGATCGCCCGATTTAACCGTTCCAGACTTTTTTGTGTGGTTTTTTGAAGTCCCGTGTATACGTGAACAAGCCCGGGACCCTGGAGGCCCTCAAGGACAACATTCGACACGTGTGCGAGAATCTGTCGCCGAAGTGACGAAAAATGCCATAAAACGAGTCCATCAATGGTGACGACGCCCATTTGGTCGATATCATCTTTTCGACTTGGCCAAAAATTCTAAAGGTTCAAATAAACATAATCAAAAAACAGAATCGAAGTTTTTCTTTAAGAAAAAAAAAAAGAGAGTCAAACAACATCGGATGACTTCTTTTGGCTCACCTTGTATAAGGCACAGCCGTACTGATGAGGGATGAAATCTCGAAACACGTATCTGGAGATAGCCTTATATTATGTATTTTGAATTAATTTCTCACTTAACCCGTGGTGAAACATATTTAATTAATAGATTTTGATTAAAACACTTGGTTTGTTTCACTGAAACAAAAGTCTATTATATTATGTAACTTTATTTTTTTTATTTTTTTTTTGCATTAAATATTTTCGATTCAAAAATTGTTGCATTATACAATATGTTATTGTTATGCAAATGCCCATTATTGGAGATTTGTTAAAGTACTTATGTAACGTAAGTCAAAATGTCACAGTAGCTAAAGGGAAAATATTTTTTTAATTAATTAATTTCAATTTTTTTTTATTTAATTTATTTCTAAAATCTCTTCAAATCAAATATCAGTAATGGATATCGAAAAAGCAATTTTGAGAATGTTGTGATTAATTTGGAAAACTATTATTTTATGCAGAGAAATGTCAAATGTAACAGTTAGGTTATGTTGTTTGCACAAATAGTTCGCATTTTCCCCAAGGCATGTCGCTGATCAAATCAAAATGCATTGCGCAATAATTTATCCCGCAGCGGTAAATGCCCATTATGTAAACCAATCTCCGGCGGGGTATTTGTTTTAGACTAGAAGTAGTTGTTTCAATAGATATTTATTTAAGTACACTCGAAATGTAGATATTTGGATGTCGTCTCCCGCATTCGTGAGGGGTTGTCGTAAATTCGTACAGAATTTACGCGAGTAGCTTTTACGTAATTGATTTTTATAGTTTATGAAGAGATGAGATAATTAATTTTTAATATTTTCATAATTAATATAAACAATTCTGGCTGAACGGCTTCCCAATTCCTACAAGAACATTGTTTATAGTTTAAATATTTTTTTTATTTTATTTTATTTATTTTATTCAACGGAGACACCTTTTTTACAAAAATATTGAAAAAACTTAAACTTAATATTAACAAAGACATATTCGATATACATAGACATTGACGAGCATTACAACTTAAATTTATTAGAAATCGATTCTACGCAGTAAAGATTGTCAAAAATTTAAAAAGTGTTAAACCACACTTGTAAGGAATAAAGATGATGAATATATATAAATAATACGTGAAATTAGGCACAAGATGGCGCTTGCATCATCTTCCATTTATTATGATAAATAATACTGTTGTGTCCTTTCTTCACGCTTTATTAAAAGTAACAAAACAATATAACTTACACTCCTAAGCATAACCACCCTTCAGTAATAATTCATCACTTATTTACATGATAGTTTAGCTAGCTAGCAAAGTTTTTATTTGCAAATCACCATAAATTCATGACAGGACAGAAAGAACTCTGGTCGATAGCCCATGACAGACTACTAATCCGTTTATATGTCATAATAAATTAAAGACGAGGCAAGCGCCATCTTTTGCCTAATTTCAAGTGGCATCGTCAACGATTTGGATCTACAAGGTAGACGACCGAGAATCATCTATATGTATTGTAAATTGTAAAGAATTGTAATTGTGCTGTCTGAATAAAGATGTTTGTATATACAGGGTGGACCATTTAATTAATTTAAAAATCTTTTACAAAAAAAGCAAATTAATGTAACGTACATTATTGGTGATTTTAGACGCACATGTTCGCGTCCAAATGCAACAACTTCTTTTCGCGATTACAACTCCATCTATCACTCTGACGTAAAAGTGAGCTGAGTGAATTCTTCTCATTTTTTAACAAGGAATCTGATTTTTTAATAAAAAGTAGGGGTTTCCATTAAAAACAAACAAAGTTGACCTCGATTTAGCGACAACAGCGCCATCTATGAAAAAAACAATATTATGTTATTATGGCCCCCTCTTCGATACAATATTTTTTTGTTTGGGTAATTTTTTTTAAAGTTTCTTGTTTCGGACATATTTTCTGAAAACACATTAAATGGTCCACCCTGTATATAATTAAATAATTAAAATACATGTAGGTTTTTCTGTCTTGTCATAAATTGATGATGAAGTCAAAGGAAAAAATCTATGCTAGCCAGCTGAATTGTCCTGAAGATTGCAGAAAATTATTTGTGTAGTTAAATTAAAAAAATCTCAAGTAATATATTTACCGATTAAAATAAATACCTTTGTAATCTAATCAACCTCATCCGAAATTCTCCTCTCACATTGTAATGGACTTAATATGTCCGATGATAGGGTTACTCCACACATACATACATTTTTCGTCGATTGAAAATCCTACGGACACATTTACCTCGAATTACGAGTGTCCAGGACTCGGGAACCGGTATGCGTACAACGAGGAATTAGAAAAATGCCGGACAATGTCGCCGACAGACCTTGACACCGGAGTGAGGAGTTTATTTCATGGACGAAATTTCACTCTCCCACATATAACTGCGTTGGGCAATCCTTTTCCATATGCAAGAGGATCGGTGATAAAAGAAATTTCATGAATATTCAAATCTATTCAAATAGCGGGCGTTTTGAAATGTTTGTTTAGACAACGATCGGTGTTGCTGGTAAAACCCTGCAAGACGGGAAACCTCAAGGGTTGGGAAACCCCTAAGGTAATTAGATGTTAGTATAAAGCTTATTCCAACTTAATCTTCTCTTTCAAAATTGCGAAAAGTTATTTCTTTCTTTCGATTTACTAATGTTTTAAATAAAATAAATATGAATAGAATTTCAAGAGAATTCTCTTAAAAATGGGCTGATTACTCGAATTAATCGAGAATTTTAAATTATTCAATTTAATCTGTGTTTTATTTATTTTATTGATTGATTTTTAACAATCTATTCATATATATTTTAGCAATGTTTAAAAATTAAAATTATTAAATATAACTTTATATAAATAAAATTCTGAATAACTTTTCTTCTTTTTCTTCAGGTGAATGAAGCAATAAATTTGCGAAATAATTGTTGTGAAAATAAACACACTTTTTGAAAATCAAAATTTATTCAGAATTTTATTTATACAAAGTGAATATGGATTTTCAACACCTCAACGCATTATCAATCAACCTATTAAATATAATATTATAAAAATTTAATGGCTGAAAGACCGATGGTCGATAGCCATTTGGTAATAAGATTATATAAAATGTATTGTACTGTATTATACTTAATGTAAATTCTACAATAAAGATGATATATATATGTATATATATAAATAATTACAACTATATTGGGTTACCTAATCTCTTAAAAAATTACATTAATCTGTCGAAATTTAAATCGTGTAATGTATATGTATATATTCTGTATAAATATTGTATATATATATAGGGTTTCCCACCGGGAACGCACATTAAAAGTATATGGAATTCTTAAAAAAAATATTATTGTTGATAATAGCATATTGCAGAGAGTTAAAACTCAACGCTTAATCTATTGATTGAAAATCCTGTCTTATCACATAAATTGTAAACGACACATCGTTTGTTGTGTACTCAGTAATTAAATTACCCGTCGTGAAATAAACAAGATACAATTCTAACGATATCATAATTACACTCTCATTCATAAAACCCGAAGTAGTTTTCATTTTTCCATCTCGCATCATAACTTTACGGCCGGGTCGTAAAATTTACATCCATTGTCGCATCAATGAGGCAACGACGCATAACGCTACTGATAACACCACCCGAAAACAAATTGAGTGTGTAATAAAATTTATGTAAACCGGAGGCACAAAAGTGTGTTTGTACAAAGATTGTTTCCTTTGTTCGTTCGGACTACTCGGGAGTTTACGATTGGAAAACTAAACGAAATTTATGGACATTAAACGAGAACAGCGATAAAAGCGTGGAACGGACATTGTTAATTTGAGTTACGATAATTAGTAAGTTTCACGGTTGAGGTGACAGCGTTCGTGATTTTTTTAGTGAAATAATAAATGGGAACAGATATTGGGAAATGTAATTATTTGTAACGGAGATTCAAACATTAGTAATTAACCCGATTTTCTTCGAATTAAATCGGAAGAATGCATGCATAAAACTTTATTTGTAATTAGAATTATTCGAATTATTTCATTTTTTTTTTTTCACTAAAAATAAAATGTATTTATATTGCGGTCAATTAAATATAATTAAATAATTTTGGTGTGCATATTAAAAAATATTTAATTCTTATAGAAGTAATTATACTTAATTACTCAATTAAAATTGACTGGCATTTATAATTATTTTCTTCAGAATTCATTATATTTTATAAATCTTGTCATTTCATATTACTAATATTCAGTAACTAAAACAGTAAAACAATGGAATATTCGTAAAATACGAATATTCCATTGTTTTAATTTTAATAAATTATTTTTTAAGGGAGTTAAATCAAAATTAAAAAGTTTACTCGAATTTTTGTTCATCTCAATTGCTTCTAATATATTCAATTGTGGAGAATTTAACATTTTGAATATTATTAAGATTGTAACTTAATGAAAAGTTCACAATAATGCTCTCTATCTCCATTAGGTTATTGCACATTAAATATGTGTGAATTTAAAAGTCTGTCTCTCGTTACGTAAGTACGTTAAACAAATGCATATTAAAACAACTACTTTCCGGGCAAATGTTTTAATGTGCATTTGTTTAACGTACTTACGTAACGTAAGTCAAAAGTCACAGAGCTAAATGTGGAATTAATTTATTAATTATTTTCAAATGATTTTTATTTAATGATATTATTTTGTTTTAAAAGATATTTTATAATTTAAACGAATCGATGAATCGTTATTAATATAAACAACAACGCTTTACGAGAATAATGCATTATTATAAATTTGCACGTGCCGTTTGCAGTTAATGGCGGATAAAGAGTCACGTACGCGAGTAGCATGCAATTCCAGCCAAAGAGAATTGTTGGATCGTTGAGCCGACGGATTCTATTGAGTTATTTTATTAGCTAATAAATTTCAATGGGATAAAGCGTTGCCCAACATTGATATTAATTGAGACCGTACAGAATTGCACGGCGTGTCTTAAATGGCCGACCTTTGACATAGACTCATGCATGCCCAGGCCACGAAAAGGAAGAAGCAATTAACAGAAGAAAGGAAAGTCGCCTGTCCGAGCGGGACAACGCTCATCAAAAAATTAAACAAAATTAACAAGATGTTAACCTCTGCGTGTTCATCTTAAAATTTCTATTTATTTATTAAACGATAAATATCTTTACAAATTGAAAAACTAATTAAATTACATTACTTATCTTAGTTATTTTTACGCCTAATCAATAAATTTTCACATCTACCTAAACAATTAATGTAACTGTAGACGAATGCGAATAAAAATCGCATTTGTCTACGATCGCGATTAAAAAAAAAAAAAAACATTAATTGTTTAGGTAGATGTGAAAATTCATTGTTAACGTTTGAGAAAGAAAAACACTCCATTTTTATTTTTATTTTCAATAACATATTTTGATTTTTATTGTTATTACTTTTTATATATATATATATATATATATAATCATCATAATACATATACATATATTATACAATATATTTGATCTAAACTTATAAATGGCTACCGACCTTAGGTCTTTCAGCCTATTACTTTTTATTGCGTTCATTTTTATCTAACAAACGAAATGAATCAAATAACAGTAAATTGAGTGTGGCTGAAAGACCTCTGGTCGATAGACCAGACAGATTAATATTGTTTTGTATAGTCTGAATAATGATGTGTGTTTATAGAAATTAATTTAAAAACTAATTAAAGCTAAGAGATACGTTGTTTTTTAAGTCTAAGCTGTTTTGTGTCTCGATTTGATGGTTATCTCTCGGAATATCAAGTTACCATACTCTTCTTTCGGAAATTAAATAGAATTTATTTTTAGATTACAGCCGAAACTGTCACGAATACGAAAAATAATTCAAAGAAAATCTACGTAGTTGGTGCTTTAAAATCAGAATTTGCAATAAAAATGGGGGTTCCCATTTAATATACCAAAGTTGCTGTCCACCTCACCGATAAGCAGTTTTATGCGAGTCATAGATGTTTCAAAAAAATTAAACAGGTATATTTTTATTGTTCAATTGGACGTGCATTTTTTTAATTATTTGACCGTCCCGCGGTTTTCCGTACACCCTGTATAATAATATAGACAAATTCAGCTGGTACTTGTGAAATGGTTTTCGACTAACGGTCTATTTTCCTTTTCCAATTAAATTTGATTAAAATTTGCTACATTCATTTTGCTACACAACAGCTTTTCCTGGCGAGGAAATAAAGCTAATTTACATGCTATACAGGACATTTTTTTTTTATTTTAAAATTTTTATATACAAAATTATTTTCTATAATATTACATTAGCGAGAAAGACATTTATTTTTTAGAATGTAAATAAGAAAAAAATATACAGGCTGTTCTAAATAAAGTATGCGGTTAAATTACATGAGTGAGAAAAACATTTATTTTTTAGAATGTAAATAAGAAAAAATATACAGGTTGTTCTAAATAAAGTACGCGGTTAAATTACATGAGTGAGAAAAACATTTATTTTTTAGAATGTAAATAAGGAAAAATATACAGGTTGTTCTAAATAAAGTACGCAGTTAAATTAGCAACGCAGTAGTAAATATTTTGACGATTACAACGGCGAAATCAGAAAAACAAAAGAACATCGATCAGCGTTTTTAAGATATTAATAAAACACACATTTTTTTAGGATAAAGAAAAGATTTATCCTAATATTGAAAATGTACCACGAAGTAAACACCTCAAAGATTCAAGAATTTTATCAGCAATTGATAGAAAAGAATATTTAAATCAAAAAAGTTAAAAAAATCATAATTAATGAAGTTATTGGCATATTAATATTATGTTTTCAATGAAATTAAAATGCTATAAATAACATAATTTAATTTACCATCTATTTAATAGATTTAAACGTCAATTATGGCGAATAGAAAAAAATGTGAATTGTAAATCGAACGTCATTTTAGGCTTTGACGTTCGATTTACAATTCACATTTTTTATTCTATTCGCCATAATTGGCATTAACAATGTACGTCATTAACATATTTCAGATTTTATATTGCAAAACTAAATTGTTTATTGTAATGCATCAATAAATAACGTTTATATCGTTTAAGTAGATGGTGAACTAACTAAAACATTTTATTTTTTATGGTTTGTTGCTATTTTGTTATTTACAAGAACTTGATTTTATTGAAAACACAATATTAATATGCGAATAACTTTTTTATTTGTGACTTTTTTTATTAAAAATTATCTTCTCGACCATATTATGATAATATATATAACGTGGTGCATTAAAAAAATGTTTGTTTTGTAAATATTTTCAAAACGCTATGCTCTTTTGTTTTTCCGATTTCGCTGCTGTAATCCCCGGGTAATTTACTACTATTTTGCGACTCTTTAGTTCAACTAATAACAAAGTTGGTAATGGTGAGCACTTAATTTGGAACAACCTGTATATGTTATATATTTTGATTGTTAAGAAATTTAAATAGAGAATTTTGTAAAAATAATAAAGGTGAAAATAAAATGCTCATATCGATCGTCAGTCTTTAATAATGGTTTAGTTAGCATAATCTTCACGACAATCAATTTTGAATTCACCATAAATTGCACTTCTGCAGCCCTCTCCTTTGGATCTGGTATTTCTCACGACTTCTTAGAAAGTTTTTAAATCTGACCTGTCTATCCACTTTTAACGCAGGATATTCAAATCGAATGCTCTATTGAATGGTCATGCTTTCGATACTAATTCGAATCCTCATCATTCGAATGCTGATTCGAATCGTTAATTCTAATCTGTATTCGAATCATTATAATTTGAATGGGTATTCGAACGCGAATGCGAATGGTCATAATTCTAAGGCTGATTCGATTTAGCAGCAGTTTCGAATACTATTTCCAGTCATCACGATTCGAATGGGTATTCGAATTAGAATCCGAAAAATCATGATTCGAATGTTGATTACATTAATCACAAAAAAATGTTGCATTGTACAATATTTTATTGATGTGCAACAGCAGGTGTACATTATGTAATTCAATGTCCGGCGTGGGTATTTGCCCGGGAAGTAGTTGTTTCAATGTGCATTTGTTTAACGTACTTACGTAGGTAAGTTAATAGTCACAGAGCTAAATGTGGAAATAATTTATTAATTATTTTCAAATCATTTTTATTTAATATACATTAATCACATTTTGATTTTTTTTTTTCGAATCATCACAATTCGAATGGTTTAATGCTGATTCGAAACATGATGGTTTCGAAAACTTTTTAGAATCGTCATGATTCGATTCGAAAACATCGATTATTTTTATTTGAATGGTCTCATAACTATTGCAAACTGTTCGTTTTAAAGTGTTTTCGTGAATCGTTCTCTGGGTGATAAACAAAACTGCGTGGAATATTTGATGGAAATAGTCAATTCTGCATTAGAGTAAATAGCTATAGAATGAAACTTTCTCTACTGATAAATGCTGAATATGTATTTCATAAAAACTCCCTTTTATAAATATTTTGACGATTAGAACGGCGAAATCAGAAAAACAAAAGAACATCGCGTTTTCAAGATATTAATAAAACAAACATTTTTTTAGGATAAAGAAAAGACTTATTCTAATATTGAAAATGCACCATGAAGTAAACGCCTCAAAGATTGAAGATTTTTTTTAATGGAACACCATATATATTTTATCACCAATTGATAGAAAAGAATATTTTAAACAAAAAAGTTAAAAAAAATCATAAATAATGAAATCGCTGCTTTGAGAACCTATTTTACCTTCACATACGACTATCGTGCATTCGAAAATCACAGTAATTCTAAAAAAAAAAATTACTTAGATAATTTGTAGCCTAATCAATCTTCACATTTTAGAATTAGTTTGATATATACAACAGAGTGAAATCACGTGATGTGATGTTTGATCCTTCACGTGATTATTGGACACCCTGTATATATGAAACTAATTTTAAATGTTAAGATTTTTTGTATATTTCTAAATAATGTTTGATGTTTGATTTGGTGGCAGACGTGCATCACTTTTTATATAATTTTTTATTCAGAAAATAACATACATTTTTATGAACATTAAGTATATGTTAAATAAAAATAATTAATAAATTATTTCCACATTTATTTTCATTTTTATTTAATTTATTTAAATAACTGACCAAGAGAATGAATACTATTTTCTATTTATATTAAGTATATACACTAAAATGAAAGTTTGTCTGTCTTGGGCTATCGACCACGGGTCTTTCTGCCCGCCCCTCTCATATATTTTATATTAATTTAAATATACTCTATACTAATCCATATCTAGAATTTTACTATTAAAATATTAGATTTCTGGCATAACTGAAAGTCATGTGTAATGTAAATATTTTTATTAAAACGAGTCACATAACTATTTTACATTTCATGACAAAAGATTAATTAGAAGTTTATGTATTTTTAATGTGGAGTTTTGTTGTACATACTTAAGAAAATATCAATAAAACTCGTTATCATGCATTATTTATTGACTTAATCGCAACGCAAATAAACAAACACTGTCCGTCATCTGTCAACTTAAGTCATCTTATCAGAGAATTCCCGTTACTCGGCGATGGGGAGCGTTATCTCATCAAATTCCTTCAATGCACTCCATAAATTTTCGCCGCGCTTTTTTCACCCACCTGTTGTCGGTTTTTCAATTTCACGTGAGCGATTTACACATTCCGACGAAGGAGAAGTAAGTAAGTACAAGAAGCGGAGGAACGTATGAACACGACACGCACAGGTAAAATTAGAAAAGGTGAGCGTGTTTACGAAGCGAAGAGAGGACGGTAGTGTTGGAAAGTGTTTTCGAGTGGGGAGGGAAAAAGACGTCGAGCGCTCGAGGAATGGGAATCCGAGGAGCGCGCGAACACAACACAACAGTTCAACGCCGATTGTCGGTGTGTTCGTATCGCCGGTTTTCTTGAAAGCGACTTTTGTTTACGTTTTTTTTTTAATATTTAATCACGCGAATGTGTGCCGGTTTTAATTGATTTTTTTAAAAAAGAAAATGCGGTGGTTTTTAATCGTGTGTTTAGTGTGCGCGGTGGGGCTGGGGAATTCGGCAAAGAACATCGTGGTCAACAAGTGTTGTCCCATGAACCAGCACATGTCGGGAAACCTGACTTGCTGGAATGAAAGCAAAGATCCCTGGCTTCTCAACAAGATCTTCTTCGCCCGCACCGGGAACTTCCTCAAAGCCGGACAGATCCCGAAAACGTGGGAAATCCGCGATGGTTACATCCCGGAATGCGCCTTCAACGCTCCTCCGAAGACCGTCCACTACGTTCACGGATCATACTTTTCTTTCGGCAACGGCTCTCTGTTAATCGTCGAATACAACAAACTCGTCCACCCCCCGAAATTCTGCATTGACTACAACGTAGCCTTGGTCTGCCCCGAAGAAATCGACCAGACGAAAATTAAAGTGAAGAAGTGTTGTGGTGACGGTGCTGTTTATTCGGAGCGAAACAAGTCTTGCATTAACAACAGGGAAGGTCGTAGGATAGCCTTGCCTCAAGGCTTCGGGTTCGTCTTTGGGTTTCCTCAGTGCAATCAGCAGATGGCCATCGCTGGGAAGTTCGTCGACGCTATTTTGGAAGAGGATGGTGGCATCAGCGTTGGGAGCAACAAGTTCGAACCTGAGACTTTCTGCTTGGAGCACGTTCTCGAAAATCCAGGTAGATACATTATTGTATGCTTATAAAAAATGTACGTATTAAGTATGATTATATTAATATTTGATTTGTATATTCCTTTAAAATCAATTAAAAGATTAAATTCCTCCAATGTATTTAACAAAACATTCAACCACCAGCGCTTGGATAACTGGTGATACCCATTTCGGTCTTTCGGACCTCGCCAAACCAGTATGATCCGTGTGCAATACTTTGATGAAGGCTGTTGAATCTTGTATTGTGATTAACCATAATAATTGGAAAGATAGCGCAATAAAAGGCGCTTTCAATTATGATTCTCCAATCATATGAACCAAAAAATGCTCACATTAAATTCAAAGCGATTGGTCTTCTATCTAATTAGCTGACTTCTCCAAATTGAGTTATCAATCTAATTAGTGGTTTGGACATAAATACTGTTTTTTTTTAATATGTCCTAATTTAAGGTGTTTCTACAGTTATAGGCCCGTTTAAAAAGCAGAGGAATTTTATCGTTGTCAATCTAAATCATAATAAATTAAAGACGACGCAAGCGCCACCTTTTGCCTAATTTCAAGTGGCATCGTCAACGATTTGGGTCTACAAGGTAGACGACCGAATCATTGTTTCGTCCACTTTCGCTAGATGAATGGTGACCGAACGTTTCATTAAATGTGAATCTAAATCATAATTTATTAAATTAAGTTAGAACTTTTTCAAAACTTTTTTATTCAAACACGCGGATTGAACAAATCATGAAAGTCATAAAAATGTTATATGATTTTAAAAACTGTTTTGTATTATAGGCGTTCACTTTGTGGTATATCATACATACATTTGTAAATAAGACACTTTTATTAACCTCTGTATAAAAAAATAAATAATGTAATGATTGGATAGACACATTATTTAGTGCAATATACAGAGGTTAAACAAAGTTTAATTTTAATAAATGAAACACTTTTTACTTTGTTTGTACAACTTAGATTGTTTATTGTTGACAATAGTTTTACAGTTTTATCGTGTCATTATCAAGATGAAATACTTTGGACTATCGTGAATCCGAACAAAAGTCAAAAGATTTTTATTTTGATGACACGATAAGGTTATTTAATTATTTAAATAAAAATAGTTGTCCTTTCTCCTACTTATTTTTTATCTCACTAGATATATTTCGAAAACTATGTTTCCATCTTCAGTAGTTGAAGTTTTTATAAATATAAATATGTTGTTACGCAATATTGATAAAATTAAAATATTTAAAAATCATGTTAACTATAAACTAATCTAAATATAATTATATATAATGTGCTAAAATTTATGAATTAATAAGATCTAAAAGGGGATTATTTAATGAACTAGTATCGAAATTTAAAAGATTATCTATGTGTTTTTTTCATTTCAATAGACTCCAACATGTTTAATTTTGATTCACGTGAAAATTTAAGAAGTTTAACATTTTCAATCGAAATTATAGCCAATAATAAGACGTGAAACAACAACAATACGAAGTGAAAAAAATGAAACCATTTATTAAAATTGAGTTACAATGTATAACAAAGTACAAGCCTCAACAATATACCATATAATCGAAGTCTATCTGAGCTATAGACCAGAGGTCTTTCTGCCCTGTGTCATTATTTATCAAATCAAATTCTTCAATTTATTAGAATAACATAATCTATAGCGTATTGTTACTTCTATTGCCAACATATTTTTTTTAAATAAATAAATCAAAGCACTCTTGAGGAGCAAAGTTCTAAATCATATGATATAATTACTGTCATTGTCCTAACATATATAACATCTTTATTTCTGCAGACAATTTTATATACAATAAATTAACAATATAATTCTTATAATATGTTATACGTTGTCCTTAGAAAACGGCTATCGACCATCGGTCTTTCTGCCCACAACTTATATTACACACATTATTTTTTTAATTAAAATTTGAAAATAGACTTTAAGTGCTATTAAATTAATTCAACGTTAATTAATTTACCAAAATTGTTTTTTTTTTTAATGATTATCGACAGTAATATAAGGGTTCAATTAATTGATTTTTGTATAATAATCAACGCTTACATATACAAATTCAGTGTGTTCTTGTAAAATTTTTAACAATTTGGTGGATTCGTTTTTTTTTTGAAAATTTCAAAATTATGATTTGCATGTCTTATTGACAATCGATGACCAATATCTCAAAAAATCGATAACACAAACCCATTTCTGTTGAAACAAACTACAACAAACAGCCAGCTTTATGTATATTTTTGAACGCTTAAATTAGCTCTTTCTTACTTCAAAAAAACTATTTTCCTTAACAACGTTTCCGCAATCCAGGCGGCGCTGTTTAAAGTAAAATAATTTACAGGAATCTATTCATCTTTTAAAAATTATCTTGTTAGAAAGATGCTTTCATTCATATAAATAGAAAACAGTATTCATTCACTTGGTCACAGTTATTTAAATAAATTAAATAAAAATGATTTGAAAATAATTAATAAATTATTTCCACATTTAGCTCTCATTCGTGCAAAGATTTATTTTATAGTAACAAACTCTCCTATAAAGCTAATAATTCTGTTAAAAAGGATTTGTTTTCGTAAGAATGCAACAGTTACAAAATAAATCCACAAACTATTCGTGTGTAACGAAATAAATACAAAAAATATATAACAAATTCTTCTTCTGCTATCTTTTGTTAACTCAAGTAACTAATACAATGAAATATATCTCAGTTTTATATAAACAGTTTTTAAATTAAATCAATACATTCTTAGGTTATAATATTACTTAAAAAATGAACATTAAATTTTACCAATAGACTTTGATTAAAACACTTGGTTTGTTTCACTGATCAGTAATAATAAATGTAATAAACAAAGTAGAAAATTCAATAATGTTATAACTTCTTCCGAATCTTTCCTCCTAAAACTTTGAAAAATAACCTATCATTGTACAGAATTCGTGACTAGAGAAAAAATCATAAAATAATAAAAATAGAAAAGAGTATTATTCATTCACTTGGTCACAGTTCTTTAAATATATTAAATAAAAATGATTTGAAAATAATTAATAAATTATTTTCACATTTAGCTCTGTGACTTTTGACTTACGTTACGTAAGTCCGGGAAGTAGTTGTTTTAATGTGCATTTGTTTAACGTACTTACGTAACGTAAGTCAAAAGTCACAGAGCTAAATGTGAAAATAATTTATTAATTATTTTCAAATCATTTTTATTTAATATATAAAATAATAAGTTTGAGAGAACTGATCTCTCAAAACTTTTAATTATTTATGAATTAGTAGACCATTTGCAACCTATAAAGAATTAAACTAATGTGCGGACAATATTGTGATTTTCAGCTTTGATACATGAAAAAAAAAATATTTGATTATAATAAATTAAAGACGACGCAAGCGCCATCTTTTGCCTAATTTCAAGTGGCATCGTCAACGATTTATTAAAAAAAAAAAACTAGAGCATTATTTTCTTTTAACTTTTTTCGAAATCCTTTCGAATAGTTCAATTCTTAATATCAAAATAAAAGTAGTATATTAATCCTCAAACAACTGAATCAACAAATAAACACCAACCACACTCAACACGCCAATTAAACACGAAAGAGTGTTCTGTCTCCCGCGTTCGAAAATTAATTCCACAGGGTGGATTGGAATGTGGAAAATCCGGGGGGGTGCTCGAGTGCGTGGGAAATGCCGAAATGGCGGGCCTCTCTTTTGTGCGAAACATGTGGGACGTCGCACAAAAGAAATCCGAAGCGCCTACAATGGCACATCTGGCGGCTGGATCCAAAAATGACCCCGCTGACGTCACACAATTCGCCATCCTCCGGGGCTTTTGTTTGATCCCGACTTGGCGGGGTGGCACTTTATTAGGAACGTAAAGAGTGGCGGGATGTAATAAATTCATGAAATTAAAGTCTGCCCAATTTTATTGATTTTATCCGAAACATTTAGAGAATAATACTAATTTATAATATCATATGATCGAGAATAATAGAAGAAGAAGAATTAGACCATTCTAAATGACTTCTAAAATGTAAAAAGGTAGATTTTTCTTAATGAATCATAAAATCTTTAGAATAGATGTTTGAAACAGGCAAACAAATTGGGAATGCACATATCTTACTTATTAATTATTAATAGTTTAGGAATACTTACCTGATTATATACAAATATGTAAATTATTGTATAATGTAATCAATTATAATGAAGAATTCCGTAAAATAAAGTTAAAGTTAAAATACTGCCGAGTATTTCTTGATGATTATTTGTCGATTCAGTTGCTTAGGATTTTGCATTGGAGATGGCAACTCCTGAGTGAATCGATTCAAAGAGTCAGCTCAGTAAAGTGAGCTGATGAGGTGAATCATTCTGGATAACTATGTATAACAAAGTAGAACCCTTAACAATTAGTAAATGAATCATTCTGAACCTGAGATCCGTAGAGCCTACTAAGCCGAACGGATAAAGACAAATGAACCAACTAAGCCGATTAAATTCTTAAATTTATATACTTTCTATCCGCTGAGATTTATATAAATTTTAATTTATACAATTATTACAATCACTATGTAAACCACATTATTAAGAGGAATGGATGTCATGCCTAAATTTCGAATCCATTTTTGTGGTAAATATTTCATATATTGAAAAAAAAATGTTGTCATTGTTGTATTTAGACTGATTATAAAGAGGACCAACAAAATTTAATTACATTTTAATTTTTATTATCTATTTAATATTAAATAAATAAGTTACAATAAGTCATAAAGTAAATTCGATAAACTACGCCGTTAAGGGTGCGGTTTAGACGAAAGAGATAGCTGTATAAATATTGGCAATCACTAATTCGAGTTGGATTGCTGTTGTGATCAAAGAACAGTATTGTATTATACATTAAAGTAATCTTAAAATAAGCAGGAATTTCATCAGTTAAATTCAAAATTATTTTAATTTTTAATTTGTGTGAAAAACAATTATGAAAAACAATGAAAATTCATCAAATTTATAGCAAATTTCAAATTATATTTTTGCTAATAAAAACTTGTGCAATGAAAAATTAAAGGATTTCACTAAATTCTGCATTTAAATAACTAAGCAGATATGACTTATTAATTTCATTATATATTACAATTTTCTTTTCTAACTTGAACTAGTAAATTGACGTAATATACGAAAATTAACGATTTATTTTTTTATTTAGACTGATACTTATACTTGGTAGATAAAAAATGTAAATACATATTCATATTATTAAATCCAAAAGAAAGGCTCTTTTTTCAATCCATTATTTCCATTTTACTATATAGCTATCTCTTTCTACTAAACCGCAACCTTAAGGCTTATTTAACTTTTGTGTTGAATATAAGTTTGAATTCAATTGAATTGGATTGACACACCACGTTTTTTTACATTCATTGTGGAACAAAAAATCTTGATTAAGAATTTTAAGACGAAGTTGTAATTAAAATAAAACCACTTAGCCCGTTAGCAATTACTATCATTTTTTTTAATAATCGATGGTTGAGGCTTTTACTTGATGAAACTCCATAATAATTTGTAAATAAAACAACACTTTTTTTAAGTTTGACAACATTTATTTTAGAGGCACTGCTACAATTGTTTCGGCAAGATCAGGCAGATTGGAATGAATTGACATCTAAAAAGGGAAATGAAAATTATGATCCAGCTTGTTTTAAGTTAAATCAAAAAATTAATGGGCTATCAAAATCAACCCAGACTCGTGTTTTTTTTTATATATCAAAATGACATCATTAAATATTCACAAAACCCACAACTAATTTAATTCCCGATTAACTATCAAGCAAACAAAAAAGTTATCTAAACCCTATCTGATTTATATCCAGTGTCAAAATTTAACGACGGAATCACATCCCTTCCCCGAAACCATGTTCCCGTCATCGAAATGCATAATTTACAGACGAAATTTATCACTCACTTAATTTTTATCGGCCATCCGTTCCACCCCGCAGACGAGTTTATGCCCGAATGGCGCCCGCGTTCTATTTTGGACATATTTTCGGTCGTCTAATTGAGTCCTAGAACGTTCTTCTTCTTCTCCCCCGAGATAATGTGATTCACGCCCATCATCACCCATTAAATTTGACGTTTGTGCTTGCCTACTGGAAATGCCATTAGTTTTAAACACAAAGCCTTACAAGCAGTTATAATTTAAATTCAAAATTATTATTTTGTACAATTTACGTTGTATTTATAATATAAAAATATGTATTATTTAAACTATGTTATATTTCACAAAAAAAAAATAAGTTGCGTTAATTTTAATCAGATACGGATTTCCCGGCGCATCCACCATGGCCAATTTTTTAATTTATGCCCACTTGCACCGCGGGGATTTTTTTTTTAATTAATTAATTCTTTATTTACGGAAAATTACCTTTTTACAATTAATGACAATCTGTAATTACAAAATACAACAATATATTCAATTGATTTGATAAAATTATTAGTCTAAATTTTATCAAATTTAATTGATCAAGTATAACCATTGAGTTTTCCAATCAGAATCCATAAACATTTAATCATGATTAAATAGTTAATCACGATTAAGTCTGAAATTTGCTTGCACCAAGACTTAATCATGATTAAAATAACGTAAAAACATCAAATATTTAATCAGCCAATTTTGGCCCATTAACTCATACATGTACAACTTCATGTCGATTGATAATCTTGAAGTTGTTTACAGTTGATAGAGTTTAATCAAACGAAATCTATACACAGTAGAGTACAATTAATTATTAAACAATGTTGCACGTACTTTAGATTCGTTATTTTTGCATAGTTAGCTTGCATTACATACAACAAAATCAAGGGGCGCATGAGCAGCATAGTAGCGGGAAAATATTATATATATAGTGTCATCTCAACAAAAACCGGTCTATAGGACAATCTACCCCAAGCATAAATTAACAGTAACTGAGCAAAATGCGTTCTATAAAAAAACACTGTTAGTGGTTGAAAATTCTATGTGAAACAAGCGGACGTTTTCTTTTTTGTTTCATTCAAATTATACTACTTTCAGTAGCTACTCAATAAAATTCTTACACCCCGACGCGCCACTCTGCTTTTTTTTTCTTCATCTCTCGCCCCCCTTCTCATAATTTTCAACACCTGTTGCATCTCTTACCAAGGCGGTTTCCTTTGAAGTGTAATAATGGTAATACCTGTTGATCATCGGATACCCTTTTTCCCACTTTCTTTCAACAAACCCCTTATACGGCCCAAAGTGTTTTTATATATAGATATACGCGTTGCCACGACCGTGACCTTCAAGTTTACGACTTCAAGATGGTTGTAAGATACACGAGGGGCTGTAAAACGTGATAGACATTTTACAGGAGCTAGTCTGTTCGGGATTTTTTTTCCTATATTATTATTGCGTCTGGTTTTTAGGTAAAAAAAACTTCTTGGCTTTTTTAAAAGCTTCTCTCCTTTTCCGAGAAAATTTAAGAATTTATTTTAACAGTAATTATTCTCTAAATATTTTCGAAAAAATAATAGAATACACATTTGTAAAATTCCAATTATATTATGCGTATTAAAAAGGTTTTTTTTTATTTAATTCAATTTAAATAAATTAAATAAAAATGATTTGAAAATAATTGATAAATTTATTTATTTATTAACGGCCAAGCCTTTTTGAATGCAATATTTAACAAAAATAGATAATACAATATATAAATTATTTCCGTATTTAGCTCTGTGGCGTTTTTACTTACGTTACGTAAGTACGTTAAATAAATGCACATTAAAACAACTACTTCCCGGGCAAATACCCCGTCGGACATTGAATTACATAATGTACAATCCCTCTTTTCTATTTACAATTTAAATAACTGTGACTATATTTTTTCTATTAATTAATTATACATTTTAAAAAAATCATACTTTTGGTGAATATGTACTGTCCATCATATATTTTGCGGAAAAAGATGGCAAGATGAATCTCCTTCAGTCATTAGAAATTCACAAAGCCCGTAAAAACCGATAAATTCCCGTAAATAACAACCAGGCTGAGCTAATACACACCCCGTACTTTAATACTTTAATAACCCCCCCCCTATCTTTGCAATTTTCCGCCATATATATACCACCAGCGTGATTAGTTTAAGTACTCTTAGTTTGATAATGACAAAATTGTTGCAGCTATAGTCACTAAAATAAAATTAAAGTTATACAAACAAAGTGAATCAGTGTTTTTATTTTAACAAAAAAATATATTCATCTTTATTTCTAAATGTATCCTATTTATATTTATTTTATTATTTAGTCTTATATAACATCGTTATATGTTCCTCTCTACTTCTCAGTGTGAGGTGTTCCTATTTATAAAAAAAAACAATATATTTTTTTAAAATGCATAATTATTTAATAGAAAATAAGTAGTTACAGTTATTTTAATTGAATTAAATAAAATTAATTTTAGAAAATAATTTTAAATTTACAATTGAATAATTAATTATAAAAGAAAAAGGATTTATTCACACGGTCAAAGTTGAAAATTTAAGAATTTTATATATATTTATATATATAATATATTTGTATTTTATACGAAAATTTTATTTTTCTTTGTTTAAATCAAGTTTAATTGTGTGTGTAAAAATACGAGAAACACGTGTTCTAATTTCCAACGTACGCTCGTACAACTTTCGCTAAATTCTTTCCCGTTTCGACGCAGAAATAAAATAACAAGCGTAATTATATTGAATCAATTAATTTCCAGCACAATCACATTTGAATCAATTAAATTAATTAGCACCCAACATAGCGAGCGTTAAACGCTGTAACAATCTTCCGTGTGTGACTGTCATTATCTAATTAACGGTAGTATTTGCCTTTTAATATTTGCAGTTTACTGTTAAAAGCACGGTGATTAATGATGAAACTTTGCATAATGGCGAATTCGCCAATATACACACACATAACGCGCCTATTTGCATAACGGATCGTGAAATAGGGGCACGAAAAAGAAAGTTGTCGATGCGGAATTGCCGTTGGAATTTCTTTGCCAATGACATCGATGACTGCTGTAAGTTACGCAATGTTGCGTTGAGAATGAGTAGAATTGTAATTTGTTTTTACAAAACAGGATTTATTATTTAATTTGGTTCACCATTCATAATAGAAAAATACCTAATAATGATGAATAAATAAGAAATCGTAAGGCACAGGTCGATAGCCAATTTGTGATATATGTAATTATTAATGTAGCGGAATGGTTTTCTAAAGTATTGTTATTATATTGTTGGAATTTCAGAAATAAAGATGATTGTATATATAATAAATAATACTGTAGACCAAATTATTTAAAAAAAATTATTAAAGTCTGAAAATTGTTTTTTATATAAATATAACATCTTTATTGAATCTTTGATACAATATAGTTATAATACAATATTTAATTTAATACGAACCAAATGGTTATCGACTATTGGTCTTTCAGCCCTTGTCTTTATGATATCTCACTCGATCAATCGTTGTAATTTTTATATTGTTATGTTTTTAGCTATTACAAATATTAATATTATAGTAATATTAAAGACTGACTAATTTTCAATCGATTATTTTTATTTTACAGTATAGCTGTATATACAAGATGTACAGAAAATGAGCTTTAGGTAGCGTGACTCTTTGACTAATTTTTAGATAAAAATATTAACGAAAATAAGTCACACGGTCCTTCCTTAAGCCTCACGGGCCACTTAAAAGAACTATACATTTGGCAACGCTGGATCAAACAAGTGTGCATTTATCCTGTTTATAACTGCTACATCATCCGCTGGAGGTGTTGCATACACCTTTTCTTTTACAAACGAGCGTGCGTCGTTGCCAGGTCTATTTTCATTAAAAGAATGCTTCTGATGAAGTTATAAAATTGTAAAAATATCCCATTTATTAATCATTTACATCAATGGAATTATACACGTGTCTAATTGATTGTTAACGCTATTGATTTTTTACAAAATATTTAAAAAAACAATACTAATTTATAGTCACATATTTAAAATTCCGAAGACCTCGTGAGCCTCAATGAAGAACCATACAACATTTTTTTATTTGGATTTTTTATTAAAAATTAATTAATGAATTGA